>CAMZMU010000062.1:45512092-46798155 GCA_947311845.1 Poa pratensis | reverse complement strand
GTTACTTCCACAAACCCATAGTCCAGAGGTGGACTACTCCCTCTTCATCATGGAGACGGTGGAGAAGTCGATGGAGAAGATGGAGACCACGCCGGCAGCGCCCCGCCGGAGTTTTCCCCCTCCAATCTGCAGCTCCTGATCTCCGTTTCGGTGTTTCTGTGTTTGTGCGGCGCTCCTTCCAGAGAACGTCGGGGGACCTTTTTTATAGGCGTTTTTAGGTCAAGACGAAGGTCGGTGGAGCGAAGATCGACGGCAACGGAGCCACGAGGCCCAAAGGGTGGGTCCCACGCGGCCTGTACTGGCCGCGTGGGCCATGCTTTGGCCCTCGGGCCTCCGTTTGCTCGCTTCCTTTTTCCAGTCCTTCTTCCTTCCAAATATTGACGCCCGTAAATTTCCAGGTGATTTCGTTGACGTTTGGGTCCCTGAAACATTAAAATACAAAACGGGGTTTTCTGCCTGTGCAGGGTTAATTCCAAATAAATAGGAAAATATGAAGTATTCCCAAAATCATGATAAAACATTGATATAACCCTTATATGATGCAAATATGATTGGAATATAAGCAATTAAAGTGCAAAGTTCATGTATGCATTTTACATGCATCAACATCCCCAAGCTTAATCCATGCTCGTCCTCGAGTATGAAGATGATAAAACTAACATGGACTTTGCAATTTAATACTTAACAATGGATATCAAAGATGATTACTATTGCTACATATAGTCAAATGATTCATTCTTCAAAGGAGTAGCAATATGCAAATAGTTTATGAAGTGATATCAAGTATTCAAGACAAGGATGTTCATTGATAGTTCACAAAGTGTAACATGGTAGCAAGTAATATGGAACACATGTATGCATAATGATAAGTAGAACATCCTACAATGGTCATAGAGTGTAGATGAAAATCTGAATATGATAGGTGTACACTTTGGAAAGATGTATATGTGAGTAGAGGTAAAGCATGCATAAGTTTCATCCAACTTCCAAACTCTTCTACTTAAGTTAATGATTGCAATAAGGTATTCATTGGTGTCAAGCTCTCATTGCCCCTATCATAGCATCTTGAATGATTAAGGTTAAAGTGAAAGCAAATATGAGTAGTGTGCTTGATAAAGAATGGGTTGAATGTCTCATGCCCCTTGAATACAAGTACTTACACCATGTGTTACTCAACTTGGGAAACAAAGCAAGTTCAATTATATCATTGTAAGCATAATAGTATCATCAAGAGCGTCAACTGGGGTACCTCTTGTCCCAGATATGGAACAAGCCCATATCAAAATGACAAGACAAACAAACAAATGAACAATCTCAACACCCTTTTTATTTACCATTTGGAATAGTTTTTTATTGCAAGGTGTATCACAGAAGGTTCACCATAGTATGTAAGTAAATTTCCACCATGAATGATGCATGGCTTAGATTAGCGGCCCAGGCGTCTCTCTAACCATTTATACAAACTCATTTAAACTACTTCATTTCCACTCATTTCACATGATAGCATCCATAACAAAAGTACATGATATCAACTAAATGAGATGAAGAGCGTGTTGAAAGCTTGCATGTGACAGCACATATGGGCTAACTTCCAACCCAAAACATTCATCAAGCCACAAACATCATAATCTTAATCACAATGGGTCAAGTTTTATTATGCAAATAAAAGAACATTGTGCATCAAGTTCGTGAGAGCTATATAACCAATTTTTTCCATTGCAATCAATAACATAAACATTTTCATTCAGAGGTAAGATAACACAAAACATGAACATACTCGGAATAGCATAAAGCCAATAGGTAGATATGGTGGACTCACTGGAATAACTTTGGTTGAAGGTGTTGGAAACAAGTTTTTGCTTGTTGGAGTTTTTGGGCTAGCAAAAGGGAGAAAGTTGACCATCTAGATGCATGCATGAGTGTCCATAGAACTAACTAATCCATGTTAAACCAAGTAAAATAACAATCAGCACCAAAACATGAATAAGTGATAGCTCTACAAAAAGAATTTGCAAACTATTACTCATAAACAAGCTCATGAATCATGCAACTATATGTATCATTAAAAATCAAGTCAAACATCCCTTTTCCCAATCTTATAAAAGCATCCAACATATTTCAACCCATATTTCCAGTAGCTCTCTCATATATAATTGATAGTGTGGTGGTCTCTCAAGACTCAAACAAAAACAAAAACGACGCTCCAAGTTTATGCGATAAAGTGTTTCGATCGAAAAACAGAAGTTGGACGTGTGCAAACCGAGAGTGTGTAGGTCCAGTGGGGTTGTCTTCACATCCCCAAGCTTATGGTCTTCACCATCCTTGGATAGCTCTTGGTGCATCTCCTCCAATCCCTGTGAAAAAACTTCAAAACACCGTTTCTCCCATCTCTTTTCTGTGGGGTGCATTAATAGTGATAAACAAATAGGTTCCTTGCTGCATATAATCCTTGAACAAAAATTCATATGAATGTCCAGAAAGTATATAATGTTGTATGCCTACTCATAAACTCAATTGGATCAAAAAGATTCAACTTAAAAGCTCAAAGCATGCATCAAACAAAATGGGACAGAATCTGTCCAGAAAAACAGCAGCAGCAAAACGTATTTTTCTACCCTACCAAACTTTCTCGAAAAATTCCGAAAAATTCATGCATACAGAGGATGAAAAGTTGCAACTACAGTTCAAATATGAGCTCATTCGGAGTTACAGAATAAGAATTAAAAATCATACCGTGCACTGATTCGTGCAGGAATAAAATCTCCGAACGCTATAAGCAACTTTTCAAACCAAAAAGGGTAAAACTTGGCACTTTATTAAAAACTCCAGAACCTAACTAGACACAAATCTCTTGTTACAGCAAGAGGACACAAAAAAAATCACACAAAAATAACCGGGTTGCCTCCCGCAAAGCGCTTTCTTTATAGCCATATAGCTAGGCTTCTTACTTGTTGTTTTATTGTGGACGAAGCTCATGAGGGAGCTTGAACTTTGTGGTTCCCTCTTCCTTGGAAAGTGTTCCATGCACTTCTTGTGTGGAAACTGAAACTTTACATTCCCTTCCTTTGAATCAATGATAGCACCTGTGGTACGAAGAAAAGGTCTTCCAAGAATAATAGGACTAGAGGTTTTATTCCCCATATCCATGATTAGAAAATCCACAGGCACAAAAGTCATATGTAACTCTACCATAACATCACTTACTTTTCCCAAAGCATGTTTAATAGAGTCATCAGCAAGTGCTAGTTCAATAGAGCATTTTTCAAGATTTTTCAATTCAAGCACTTCATATAGTTCTTTAGATAAAACAGAGACACTAGATCCTAGATCAAGTATGGCATGGTGTGTCTCTTTTCCAATAGTTACTAGTACCTTAGGTATCCACATATCCCCAAGCTTAGGTGGTATCATAGCCTCTTGGTTGTACCTAGCAATCTTTTCTTTCAAGACATGATTAGCAATATAAGAACCAAAACCTGCTTGGTTAGTGTTGATGGAAGGATCACTTGCAAATTTTTGTAAGATAGATATTAAGCTACAATTTTCTAAGTCAAGCAAAGGATCCTTGACTTCATTAAGCATTTTAACTTCCTCAACTTCAACCTCTTTCATTACCCCAATAGATTCTTTAGCAACTCTCTCTTGCTCATGAATGTGTTCCCAAGACTTATTGATAACCTCTTGGCAATATTTTATTGTTTCCTCATGTTTTTGGGCTGTAATGATGCTCTTTAATGATGAGACTTCCTTAGTAAGCTGATCTACCCTTTCAAACAAAGCATCTTGTTTTTCAAACTTAGAGATAAATTCCTTATTAAGCTCTTTTTGGGTAGATATAAAAGATCTAATGGTGTTTTCCAAGTCACTAGAAACATTACCACTAGAAGCATATTTATTTGGCACATATGGGGGTTTATTATAAGAGTTATAATTGTTGTTACCATACCCATTATTACCATAGTTCCTAATGAAGTTGACATCAATATTTTCAGAATTGTTTCCAACTAGTTCTTGCAAAGGAACATTTTCAACACTAGGTTTATTAAGCAAAGCAAGAATAGTATCCATTTTAGATGACAAATCATTAGTTTCTTCAATAGAGTTCACTTTCTTAGAAGGATTAGGTGCCCTATCAGTATGCCATTGACTATAGTTTTGTAAAATGCTTTCCAATATATTTTTAGCTTCTACTATAGTCTTACTCATAAAAGCACCTCCAGCAGCAGAATCAAGTATGTTTCTAGACATGTAGTTTAAACCATTGTAGAAAGAGTGTAATATGGTCCATTCATTAACTCCATGTGAGGGACAAGTTCTAAGCATAAGTTTTATCCTATCCCAAGCCATAGCAACATGTTCATTTTCATTTTGCCTAAAAGAAAGGATGTTGTTTCTATTTTGCAAAATTTTAACAGGGGGATAATATTTCTTAATGAAAGCTTCTTTTAGATCATCCCAAGAATTAATACTACCAGATGGCAAGGAATGCAACCACTCTTTAGCTTTTCCTCTAAGTGAAAAAGGAAATAACTTCAGTTTTAGGATATCACTTTCCACATTTTTAAACTTTTGCATGTCACATATTTCAACAAAGTCATGAAGATGCATAGAGGCATCCTCCATAGCACTACCACCAAATTGTTCCCTAGTTATCAAGTTCAACAAACTAGGACTTACTTCATAACTCTCAGCATTTATCTTAGGTGTGGCAATAGCTCTCGTGATAAATTGATCATTAGGAGTGTTTGTGTAGTCACACAGCTTAGTTCTTTCTCCCATTTTAGCAAGTTTTTTTGGTATTTTTAATTTTTTATGCAAAACTGAAATAAATATGATATGATATGCAATGACACTAACAAAACAAATAAATTGCTTTGTAAGTAAAGATGGATAAGATGGTGCTCACGTAGGTGCAACCTCCCCAAGCTTAGGTGTTAGCACAAGTTGGTGACGTTGACTTTGTTGTGAGATGAATGCGATGATGCACACCCTTGGATAAATCTCTCAGCTACGATTCCCCGGCAACGGCGCCAGAAAACGTCTTGATGATCCCGAAGAGCAAGTCTTGATGCCTGCACAAATAACGGGATTAGGTTGAGACTCCAAGTGCAGAGTGTATAGTAAGTGGAAGACAGTTTTCCCCACGAGGGGTGACTCGAGGGTTTAATATCGAACTCTCGGGGAATCTGAAGTGGTAGATTTATCTTCTTATCCTTCTTTTGGTTACCTACAAAACAAGGTTAGATGTTTTGGTCCTCAACCTCACCTGTGGTTGTCAAGCACAAGGTGTAAGAATGATATCAGGATAGTTATGCAATGCAAACAAGAAATAAATATGCAATGATGGTGGATGCAATGATAAATGATATTTTTGGGTTTTTGAATGATGTATGCAAGATGAAAAGTATTTTTGTATTTTCGGATTTAATGATGGCTGAAAATAGAAAAGTGGTATATGGTGTTGGAAAGGTGTTTCTTATGATTAAAAATGGACTGGGGTTCATGGTTTCACAAATGCACTCTCTCTTTATAAAGTGGTAGACAATGGAACACACAAAGTTAACATATGAGATTGCAACACAGGGTTTGATAACAAGTTACTTAGATATATGGGCATCACGTCCTAACATAGAGATCTTTTGGTTATTAACCTCTCTTATACTCCACCAAGATGCGAACTAAATCATAACACCTCAGTAATTAAGATAACTCAGAGTATAGCATTAAGTATCATGACATGAAGTGAAAATAAGAACATGCTAGATCTAGTCATGGAGTAGTGGCAATGGTCACGCCCACATCCCCGGTAGCATGGTATTTTAGTTTATCCCTAGTGAGGTAACAAAGTAAGGTAAAGATACCAAAGTGGATCGCAGAACTTTCTCTCACGTTCACTGCACTAGCCACCCCCCGTTACTCCAACTAATGCACACGTTCCCCCACACACGCTCTCATAAACATGCTTGATCAAAACAAGTAAACAAGAACGGGGTACATAATATGCATCTATACTCATAACTGAAACAAACATTGCAATCTCAAACATATATTAACTCATAAAGATCCACCACAAAGGTATTACAACGGTGACCGTAATCATGTTCAGCAGCTCATACGGTGCTAATTAGTGAAGCTCAAGAGAGGAGAGATACATAAGTTACTTCCACAAACCCATAGTCCAGAGGTGGACTACTCCCTCTTCATCATGGAGACGGTGGAGAAGTCGATGGAGAAGATGGAGACCACCGGCAGCGCCCCGCCGGAGTTTTCCCCCTCCAATCTGCAGCTCCTGATCTCTGTTTCGGTGTTTCTGTGTTTGTGCGGCGCTCCTTCCAGAGAACGTCGGGGGACCTTTTTTATAGGCGTTTTTAGGTCAAGACGAAGGCGGTGGAGCGAAGATCGACGGCAACGGAGCCACGAGGCCCGAACGGGTGGGTCCCACGCGGCCTGGTACTATGGCCGCGTGGGCCACGCTCGTTTGGCCCTCGGGCCTCCGTTTGCTCGCTTCCTTTTTCCGTAGTACTTCTTCCTTCCAAATATTGACGCCCGTAAATTTCCAGGTGATTTCGTTGACGTTTGGGTCCCTGAAACATTAAAATACAAAACTAGGGTTTTCTGCCTGTGCAGGGTTAATTCCAAATAAATGGGAAAACTATGAAGTATTCCCAAAATCATGATAAAACATTGCTATAACCCTTATATGATTGGAATATAAGCAATTAAAGTGCAAAGTTCATGTATGCATTTTACATGCATCACACGTGCTTGATAAGATGCCAGCTCCAGAATGATTTGGTGGAGCATGTGTGGACTCATTTTGGAAACCAGTAGTCGTGCCCTCCTTAATTTTATTTCATTGAACAAACTATTTATTTCAGTCTATGCACTTTATTGTAATAAACCCTGTTATTTATTATTTGTGGACTATTATCTTCTATTCATAATTTGTGGACTAGTTTAGCTATTTGGTGAAAAACATATCCAAAATCCGGACCATGGGCAAACATGCGCCAGGCCGTTGGGGCACCTCCACCCCAAACGGACAACGGCTCAAAATGTGTCCGCGGTCCGCCCCCAAACGGACCAAACCGGACACATTTTGGTGTCCGTTTGCGCCAGCCCGTTGGAGGTGCTCTAACTCGACGTTCATCAGCATATCTAAAGTGAAAGGAGGTTTTTGGGTTCAGGTGGTTTACACGTTCACACATCGTTCTGTAGCCCTAAAAGTCTCCATCCACTCCAATCTGATTTGGGGGGCTACTGCAATGGTGGGAAGGCCAAGACACCGTTTACCAGCCACCTCCAAGGTTAGTGCCGCCGTCCATGGGCTTCGTCCACAACTACGGTTCCCCTACTGCATCTACATCGCTTACTCCAACCCGAAGTCTCACCTGCACCGAGCATGCAATCATGTCTACTTCACTCACCCGTAAGACCATCTCCTAATTCCCTGTCAACAAGTTCATAGGTGCTCTATGCGTGACAAGTGCATGTTAAGGATGACTCCAACGGGCGACCCATCGAGTCCGCGCGCATCCTTCCCTGTCCGCGAGAGCCAAAAACACGGCCCAACGGGGCGACGCAAACGGACCGCGGTCCGTTTTTTGGTCCGCCGCGACGCATTCCTGGCCCAAATTTGGGCCACCGATGCGTCGGGCCCGGACGCTCGCGGACCGTTCCTGCATCCTCCCCGTGTCCGCCCTGGCCCCGCGTGTCATCGTCTACAACGGCCACCTACCCGCAATAACTGTGGGCGGTGGAGCTGTATAAATCGCGCCGGCCGGCCAAACCCTAGGGCACAAACCCTAGCACTACTCCCCAATCGCGCCGGCCGGCCAAACCCTATCCACGGCGGCCACCATCTCTAAGCTCAGATCCACGCGCCGGAATGGATCCGCCGCCGCCGCAGCATCTGGTGGACGAGGTCGAGCGTGCGCGTATGAGCGCGCGCGGGCGCTATCGCGGCAGCTTCTCGCGCCGGATGGCGACCAGCCCGGCATGGGCCGGCATGATTCCCCAGCCGCCGCGCCCGCGCCTGACGGACGCCCAGAGGAGTGTGGTGGAGGCGGCGTTCGCGGACTGCGCCGACAGCGACGAAGAAGAGTACGCCGCCGGTGTCGCGGCGGCTGCTGTCGCGGCGGCCGGTGTCGCGGGGGCTGGCGCGCCGCCGGAGCCTCCCATTGGCGTGGGCGCCCCTACTCACATCACCGAGGAGGAGGCGGTGGATGCAGCCCACATGCAGCTGAACGCGCAGAGGGCGGCCGCGTTCATGTCCGCCGCGCGCGCCTATGCCGACGCTGCAGTGGAGGAGGAGATGAAGCAAATGCGCCGCGCCGAAGAGTCCAAGAAGCGCGCGGCGAGGCGCAAACGGCACCGGGAGGCCTTGGCGGCGGCCGAGGCCGCGAAAGGAGCAGGCAGCTCCACCTGATGTCATATCCCCGCCGGCGTGGCCGCCTATGTGCGGCTCATTTTCCACTAATACCGGCGCCCGCTACGTGTTTCGTAGCTACGAAATGATCAAAGAAGATTGAGTCAGCCAGCCCTGGCTGGCCATGGCCGCGATGAAGGAAGAGCCAGCAAGTCCGTTGCAGAACGGGCATGCTGCGTGACGTTCCTCAAGGCCGCAGCCACTCTTTGATCTTCCCCCTTGCCGGCCGGTGGTCGGTTATTAATTTTCTTCAAGTTTAGGTTTAGGTTTTAGGGTTTAATGTTAGGAGGAAGTTCTAAATTTACTATGTAATTTTAGTTCTAGAAATGTAATCCTAGTATTATGTTTGGGGAAAAAAATGGCAAGCGGACTCAATGCGTCGGCCCCGTTGGGGGCACTGGCCAGAAAGGGGCGGACATGGGCCGGACGCGCGTCCGTTCCCCGACCCAAACGGACAAAACGCGGACCAAACACACGTCCATTTGGGTCGCCCCGTTGGAAACATCCTAATATCACCCTTCGCTGGGTTTGTTTGACGTGGCCTCGCGCAACGGTTGGGCCTGCCACATGTGTGGTGCCAAACTTATCAAATCACACCCCACCACTTCCACCCTATATGTGCAGACTGTCTGCCACCCCCACTTCTAGCCCAGATTTGGGATGGGAATGAGGATGTCTCCACGACTCCGCCACGTTGGATGCGGCCCCACCTGGAACACTTTGTCTTTCTTTCTTTCTTTTGTCTCTCCATCACACAGATCGTTTACAAGGTACCGGACAATTTGGGGGACATTGTCTAGACGTGTCTGCGGACAAATGAAGAAAAAAAATTAGCCCATGTTGGTTGGAAGTGCTCCAACGAGCGGGTGTCGGATGCGAAGAAGACTTCAGGAACTTGCCAACATTTTTTTTTTTTGAAAACTTTACCTTTTCACTTCAAAACTACCCCACAAACATATACATGTACTCCCTCCGTCTCAAAATAAGTGTCTCAAGTTTGCACAAAAGTGGATATATCTATACATGTTTCATGTTTAGATACATCCACCTTTTGACAAATCTAAGACACTTATTTTTGGACGGAGGGAGTACATATGATTGTTTACTATATACCCATAAAGTTTCATTGAATTATGCACTCATATGCGACCTACACAAAATAATGTGAAGATTAAAAATGAATTTTTAAATGCTTACTTAGAGCCACGTTCTTGTGAATTGTCATGTAGCTCAAAATACATCATATTTTCCAACAATATAGGGCACGTTATAGAAATCATCTCTATGCACCCATGTAAAACATTCAAATATGTTTGGAACTTTTTTTTTTTTGAAGATTCTGGGCTCCAGCCCGGGAGCCATATGCTCGTCCTCGATAACGTGAGGCTAGTTAAGAACCTAATTCTTGTGTTATGTACCAAAAAAATTAAATGAATAATGAATATGCATTTTCAGCTCAACATATTGACGTACACAGGCGTGTGTTAGCCTACACTGGAAAAGAACCTAGCACATACACAAGAGGTGTTAATATGATAGCTAGCTTTATATTACACCATGATACCTTGTCTAGTTCTCTTACAATTTTTTTTTTAAAAAAACCACAATTCTACTTGTTCAAACGGCATGACTTAAAGCTCACGAAGATTATGTCAAACGATTCTAAGCTTGAGATTGTGTTTCATAACCAATTAATAAGCCTACACATATGACAATTTTACAGATTGTGAACTAAATCCTGAAATAATTCATGACACCATTTTTTGTTGTGTACCGATGCATGGAAGCACGACAAACACAATACCGAAGAAGCTTTAACTATATGATCTACGGCTAGACTATGTGAATCCCATATGAGCCAATTAACACTAGTAGGAAAACGGCTATAGGTGGAACCACTTTTTGTGGCGCACCAAAATTTCTGTGGCGCATATTTCTGCATGCGTCACAGAAATTCTGGAATTCTGTGGCGCACGTAAACCACATGCGCGATGCGCCATAGAAATACACATTTCTGTGGCCCATATTGCTATATGCGTCACAAAAGTTTCAAAAGGAAATTCAAAATTTTCAAAAAATCCAAAAACAAACAAAAATTGTAGAAAAAATCTTCTTTCTGAAATAACTTTTTTCCTTTTAAAATTTCGAGAATCTGAGAAAAGTTCACTTGGTAACCCCGGTGAAATCGAACTCCAATTTTACTCTAATTTTTTTTTTGATATATTAAACGCATTTTTTCAACGTCGTATGCAAAAGTTATGGCCGTTTTAAATTTTCTTTTCTATTTTTGCAAAAAAAGATCAAATTTCATATTTCAAAATTTCTATACCAACTAGACACTAAAACCTAACTACATCTCTAAGGATTTTATTTTTTGAAGATTTTATCATTTTCTTTTATTTCTACAAAACTAAAAAAGGTATCCACGGGGGTAGGCATGCATGAGAGGGAAAAAATCTCGAATTTTTTATTTTTTTATTTTTTTGTCATTTAAAAAATACATTTTTCTTAAATTTTCGAATTTTTTGGATTTGTTGATTTTTTTTGGATTTTTTGAATTTTTCTGGATTTTTTGAATTTTTTTGAATTTTTTGAAAATTTTGAATTTCCTTTTGAAACTTTTGAAGTTTTTGTTTTTTTCGAAATTTAAAAGCACACATATATACACATACCACACATAAACTACACACACACATCTACACACATATATACACATACAAGGCTTAAGAGGATTGATATGATACTTATATTAATAAGAACTTTTTTTTTGAAAGGTAAAACACTATATATATTAAGTCAGCAAGCCGCCTCATTAAAAACCTTCCAGTCCCCTTAGGTACCATGGTAAGGTAAAGAGTGCGCCTGAAACTTGCAGGTTTTAATCGTTAACAATCGTTACATCGTTTACCAAGAGTGGTAGAATAAAATCGGGAGGAACATCGCACAACAAAGTCAGTGGATTGTCCCTACCGTACTTAGCAAGCTCATGTGCTACAGAATTAGACTCTCTACTGCAAAGTTGGACTATTACCTTACCGAAATCTAGTGACAAATCTCGGCACTCATCCAAAATAGGGCTTGACACTGAAGATAAGCTTATCCCAGAATTAAAAGCATCCACAACTGCTGCACAATCTGACTGGATAATGAGGTTGTGGCAAGCTAACCGTTTTGCCACCAGAAGACCTTCACGTAGAGCTACAGATTCCGCCACCTCTGCATCAAACACATTTGAAAACCTCTTACATGAAGCTCCAACAAAAGCTCCTGCGTCATCAGGCACGACCGCACCAACAGCACCAACTCGGCCAAACTCTAAAAAAGAAGCATCTATATTGAGAATCTGATGACCTGGGGGGTCTTACCCACGAACCCTGCTTCTTAATTAGGTTTCCTTTCTTATTAGCTCGAGCAAAATTCATTGCGATTGCTTGTATAGATAGCGTTGTCCTCTTAGCATCTGCAATATTTTCCTCCTTCACAATTTGTCTACGCTGCCACCACAAGTACCAACAAGTGACAGAGAAAACATCGACGATCGCCACTGGTTCCATATAAGTTTTGCGGTGTCTATCATCACATAACACTGATTCAATCATTGCTGAGCCACTTCTGTCGACTAACCTGGCTTGTTCAGTGATTTCCTTCAAGCCCAATTCGTTCCAAATATTATCAACGTGGTGACATTCAAATAGCGTATGTCTAATGTCTTCAGGTCCATCTCTGCATATTTCGCATTGCCCACTACTTCTCATGTGGCGATTAGCAAGAATACAGTAGCATGGGATAGATCCGTTCATGCATCTCCACATGAATATCTTGATTTTAGCTGGTACTCTCAGCGACCATAAACCCTTCCACACCGGATTTAACTAGGTTGTACCTTGGCCTTCCACAGATCTGAGTTTCTCACCAAACTGAGCTTCCCATTCAAGATGATATGCTGATTTAACTGAAAACCGTCCGCTCCTGTTAAAATGCCAAGCTACAAAATCGGAAACATCATGCCTAGGTAGGGGAATCTGTAGTATTCTTTGGACATCAATACCCCAAAAAATTTCACGAATCAGTTCTTCATCCCATTGACCCGTGACCGGGTCAATTAGCTCGTGTACCTTAGTCAAGACAATATTTCCATGGCGAGTCATAATCTTTCTGTCTGGGCTACTCGGGATCCAACAATCCTCCCATATGTTGATGTCCATACCATCTCCAACTCTCCATATACATCCTTTCTTGAAAGTTTGTACCCCAGCCCAAATACTTTGCCAAACATAAGAGGAGCCCTTCTTCAACTCCACTGTTAAAATATTTCCCTCTGGATAGTATTTTGCTCGTAGTACCCTGGCGCATAAGGAGTCACTCTGCTCAAGTAGTCTCCAACATTGTTTAGCGAGAAGAGCTAAATTAAAGCAATGAATATCTCGAAACCCCATACCTCCTTGTCCTTTCGGCACACACATTTTCCACCAGGCAAACCAATGCATTCTCCTATGATTTTCCTCATCACCCCACCAATAATGCGACATTGCGTCAGTGATTCCCTTGCAGATTTGTTTTGAGAATTTGAACACACTCATCGCATACGTTGGGATGCTTTGGGCAACCGCCTTGAGAAGAGCTTCTCCCCCCCCCCCCCAAACTGAGAAATTTTTCCTTCCAACCAGCCACCAATTTGGCAATTCTATCGATAATATGCCGAAAACAATCAGTACGGTCCATACCAATCATAGATGGTAAACCCAGGTATTTATCAGACAAAGATTCCGTCATAATATTCAGAGTCTGACAGACGATAACCTTGTCATCCACATGGGTATTTGGGCTAAAGAATATAGAAGATTTAGCTTCACTAATCATCTGACCCGACGCTGCACAGTACTCTTCTAAAACTCTCTTTAAAGAGTTCACATTTTCCGCATCAGCTTGCATCAATATAAGTTAGTCATCAGCAAACAAAAGATTTGTAATAACAGGACTGTTACGGCATACTTGGACTCCCTTCAGATGACCTTGATCTTCTTCATGTTTCAGCAAGGCAGAGAGACCTTCGGTGCAAAGAAGAAATAGATAAGGGGATAAAGGGTCCCCTTGCCTTAATCCCCTTGTTGGTAGAAAATTTTCTGATTCATTAGAATTAATATGTACCTTGTACTTCACCGAACAAACACAGGACATGATAAGGTCCACCCATTGAGCAGCAAACCCTAGCCGAATCAACATGTTCTTCAAAAAGACCCACTCCATACGATCATACGCCTTGTGCATATCTAATTTTATTGCACAAATTCCTTTCTTACCCACTTTCCTCTTCTTCATAGTATGTATGCATTCATAGGCAACAATCACATTGTCTGTGATTATCCTACCCGGCACAAAGGCGCTTTGGTTCTCACTAATAATATCAGGTAACAGAACTTTAAGCCTAGCAGCAAGCATTTTTGAAATAACCTTGTAGATGACGTTGCATAGGCTTATTGGCCGGAATTGGGTAATGCTCTCCGACACCTCTACTTTTGGGATTAGCACTATGGTAGTCAAGTTCCACCCCTCAGGTATTACTCCACTGTTAACAGCCGACATCACTGTTTTTGTAAGTTCCACTCCCAGCAGATCCCAAAACTTTTTATAAAAGATATCGTGTAAACCGTCGGGGCCAGGTGCCTTAAGATCCCCGATCGCAAACAACGCTTTCTTAACTTCTTCTTCAGTGTACGGTGCTAGCAAGGATTCATTCATATAATCAGTCACAAATGGTTTTACCTTTTGGAGAACATCAGTTGCAGGTGCATGAACTCCCGCAGTAAACAATTCCTTGAAGTACTCAGTTGCCAAAGAACTAATCTGGGCGTCTCCTTCCATCCAAACTCCGTCCCCATCCTTTAATTTCCTTATGGCATTACGCTTTTTCCTTGCTGTAGCAAAGTGGTGAAAGAAACCCGTATTTCTATCCCCATGTTTTAGCCAATTAGCTCGACTTCGCTGTACCCAATATATCTCTTCTTTTTCTAGCTGTTCTTCAATCTGAACTTGGATGTCACGTTGGCGATTGTAGCTGTCCTCAGACATTGGAC
Organism: Poa pratensis; assembly: GCA_947311845.1. Lineage (NCBI taxonomy): Eukaryota > Viridiplantae > Streptophyta > Magnoliopsida > Poales > Poaceae > Poa > Poa pratensis. Next base: position 46,783,653 of record CAMZMU010000062.1, on the reverse strand, counting down.
CAGATTTTAGCTCCTCCAGTTCTTTATTTAATTCTCTTAACTTGTTACGAGGCTCCTTCAGCACAGTTCGGTCCCAATAATGCAGTTCTTTGTGGATCACTGCAGTACGTGTAGCGAAATCTGAGCCTTCTAACGTTTTGTCCCAAGCTTGTTTCACAATTACATGCACATCCTTCTCATGCAACCACCGCGCCTCAAAAGGCTTTACACCGCCAGCCCTCCGAAAACCAGAAAATTCCTCCCCATCGGTATCCAGGAGTAAGGGTCGATGATCAGATTTATGATGTTCAGCGTTAAGTATTTTTGCTCCCGGGAAATATCCATGAAAACCTGCATTGCACACTCCTCTGTCCAATCGCTCTCTAATAGCTCTCCTCCTCCACGTAAATTGGTCTCCTTCGTACCCCATGTCCTCAAGCCCACAGTCAGCCAGGGCATCTCGGAATGCTTGCATCATACGAAGGGGTCTAGGAGCCCCCCTTCCTTCTCATGAGAATATAATATCTCGTTAAAATCACCAACAACAACCCAAGGCATATCTGCGTTTTGTTTCATATTACGCAAGTATTCCCAAGATAGGTGTTTATCTTCCCACTTCGGTTCCCCATAAAATCAAGTTAACCTCCATAGATCATCATGTGTATTACAGACTGCTACGTCAATAAAATTCGCTTGAATGTCCATCGGTTGAATCACAACTGGGGACTTCCAGTAAAGTAGAAGCCCCCCACTCGCTCCATCACTCTCAAAAATTGCGAACTGGTCCATCTTCAACTTCCTTCTCAACTTAACTGCGCTAGCTTTGTTCAGATGTGATTCGGACAAAAAAATCACATCTGGCCGAAATTTAACCTGGAGCTCCAACAAGGAGAGCCAAGCCGCGGTACTGGCCATACCGCGACAGTTCCACACTAGTATCATCATTGCATCCGGTCAGCCTCCTCGGAGGCCGCCGATATCATATTCGAGTTGTTATCCTGTGCAATCCCATCAAGTAACTTAGTTCTCTTCTTGTTTTTAGATTTCTGAGGGGTGTGAGGGTTTTCGGCGACGCTCGCCACCGGTTCCTCCTCTTCACTACTGTCATCGTTCTTGCCTTCTGCAGAAACCACACCCGTATCTGACGGAGGAGTAATGAAAGCAGGGGCTCCATCTATGGCCAGACGCTTGCGAAACAAACTCTGGTCCTGAACAAGATTATTCTCCTCCGCTAGAGCATCATGGGTATCATCATGATCCATGTCAGCATCCGGATCAAGGTCCTGGTCAGTGTGTCCTGTATTCCACCGTCCTCTTCCAGCAAATCCTCTTCCTCTCATCGGATTATTACCTCTTCCACGCCCCATAGCTCCATCAGAATAATTTGATTCAAAAGAACCCCGTCCAGTAACAGAGCTGCGATCGTTCCCTCGTCCCCTACGCGGAGCCAGGATAAAGGGACCCCACTCAAACTTCGAAACATCGTGCTCTCCTGTGCCGCATTCCTCATGCCAATGCCCCATCATACCAAATGCGTTGCAAAAATTCGGCAACTTCTCATACTTCACCTGGAAAAAACCTGTCTTCCCTCTTTTCGAGAAGCTAACGAATCACGTAAGTTTCTTGTTAACATCCAATTTAACACGAACCCTGATGAACTGACCAACAAAGCCATTGGGCAGAGTGATTTGAATCTCCTGGACTTCACCAATTCGTTTGGCCATATTCTCTACAAACGCCTTTTTCTTCAAAACACCATCTGGAAGCTTATGCATCTGGCTCCAAGTCTCGATCCGATCCAGTTTAACACTTTCAGGATTGGAGAACCCATCATACTCCTGTATTAGTAGCGCCGATCCACGGAAATCCCATGGCCCTTGATGCAATGCTTTGTTCCAATCTGCCAGGCAATTGAATTGGACTGAGAACAAGTTAGGGTTTATTTTCCTCCAAACCACGTCACGCGCAGGGCTCCAGGCCCCCCGCATATCGCCGATCAGGGCGCCTTGATTGAAGCTCTTGTCCGTCAAGACTCGCGCAAGGGCGAGCCACTTCGGCTTATCCTCCAAATCATCAACTTCATCTTCCCAGACGAGATTGTCTAGCTTGTCTTCCTCCAAGTGCAGCCGTTCCAATAATTGGCTCGGCTCCATCTTCTCCTACCGGCGAGATCCGCTCGAAGAGGGCTCCGCCATGGTCTCAGACTCCAAAACGCGATCACAAACAATGAACGACGATCAAAACTCGCGGCGGTGCTTGCGCGTCGCCCGAGGACTAGAAAACCCTAAGACGGGATAACGGCTCGAAGAGAGTCGGTTTTCTTATTAATAAGAACTTTAGTAGCATAAGGGTAGTTGAACTGAATAGAACTTAGAAGTTAAGCGTGCTTGGGTTGGAGCAATTTTGAGGATGGGTGACCTAGCGGGAAGTCATCATTTGAGATAGGTTAAAATATTTAAAAAAATAAAAAAAACAAATATTTAGGTTTTTCCAAATTATTTCAATTTTTTGTTTTTTCCTGATTTTTTTGAATTTTTTTTAATTTGTTGAGAATTATGTGGCACATATCTTGTGGATGCGAGCATTCTGTGGCGCTAATGTAACAGCCCGAAGTTTGAGAACCTAAAAACCCGTGTAAAATTTTCCACTTTTGTGTTCCTTGCATCATGGCATCCATGCATCATGTCGTTGCTAGGGAATTGTTGCTAGGGAATTGTTGTTGTTGCTAGGGAATTGTGGTTGTTGCTAGGGAATTGTGGTGGTTTGGCACCACTTCAAACAAAATGCCAATTTTGCTTCAACAAATTTCAAAACCGTGAAAGCACTCAAACCTGCAAAACACAAATACCTTGTCCTCTTATATTTGTCAAGGAAGTTCCAAGAGCTCCAAAATAATATTTGAACTTGCTCTAAAAATATTAAAGGAGCAACATCTTTGAATTTAGCAAAAATGCCATATCCAACTTTCTAAACAAAAGGGGTTCAAAACATTTTATTTGGAGGCGCCAATTTTTGTGGAGCTTCCACATGATATGAAAAGGCCACACAAATTATTTCATAATTTTCTAAATTATTTAAATGCCTCAATTAAATCAGAGAAGTACTACTGGTTTTAAAAAGAAACAGACAAGGGTCTCTTTGTAATTAGGGAGGAACCTGTCCGTGATGGAAATAAAATTCCCAGGGGGTTTTCAGAAGATGGTCATCTCCTTCCTCCCTGTAGCGACCGAGCTGGCCGGCCGAGCCGCACCAGCTCGAGCTCGCCGTGCTCGCCTGGCCCCTCCTCTCTGCCCCACCTGCGAAGAAGGAGAGCAAGCAGCACCCCGAGGCCCACTGCCCCTGCCCTATCCACTTGTTCCCCTGCCCCTCTGCTCCCATTTCCTTCCTCCACGGGCGCCATGGCCGCCAGGGTTGCCGAGCTCGACGCCGGTGATTGAGCGCACCCCGTACAAATCGAGCACCACCAGCAGCTCCGCCTCGCCGTGCTGCTCCCCACGCCAAAGGAATCGAGCTGCGCCGCCCGGAATCGTCCGCACCGTCTTCATCTTCTCCGCTGCCGCACGAGCGCCGCCCGCGGGAGATACTCTGCCGTCCGAGCTCCCCAGCTCCTCCCGAGCACCTCCACGCAGTCTAGGGTGAGCTTGCGACCTCCCCTTGCCCTCTGTCCCTCCCCTTGCCCGCTGTGTCGCCGTCGCACCCCATGCCGCCGTGCGCCGCCGTGCTCTCTCTGCTTGCTCGGATAATCCGAGCCGGAGACAATTCGGAATTTCCGAATACCTCCAGTACGACGCTGCTTCCCGTCCTTAGTAGTTTTCACGACATCCGCAACGATCGGATATTTCGGGTGAGCACAACTCGGATTTTCCGAGTAGTTCCAGTGCAACTGAACTTTAGGTCCTTAGAAAATTTCAGCACTTTTGTGTCACTCGGATATTCCGAATTTGTCAACTCCGGATAATCCGAAAATTAGCAGTACCCCAGAACACTGAGTAAACTCCCGGTCCTTAGCCGTTTTTCGAACCCGATGGATCGGATAATCCGATTCCAGATTCATCGGATAATCCGATGAACTTGTTTCAACCCTAATACAAATGAATTCCATTCCTTGTCTTTCCAATTTGATAATTCATTCTTTTGTGGTTTAAAATAATTTATTCAAAGGACATAATTTCAAGAGGATTATAAATGTAATAACTTTCGTTTGGTTCATCCGAAAATTGTGTGTAAAATACCAAATTGTCCGTAAATTTGTGAACGATCTAAAATCATCAATGTGATAACCCGAATTTTTCGGCTTACCGTTTAATTTGGTTAAATTTATATTTATCTCTAAATTATTTTGTTTTACTAAGCCATAATATTTTGGTAATGTGTGCATGCAACTTTAGCTAACCACTTTTGATATTGATTGAGCTAGTTCATACGTGCATGTGCATGTATATGCTTTTGATCGTGCATGCATCACTAGTACCAGTACGAGGTAACTAGCTAGAGGTAGTATTCTTAATCAGAAAGCATCGTCGCTTCAGATATTAGACCAGAGAGAGTTGTGTTGGACAAGGAAGAGTGGAAGTCGGCAGATATTTCCCAAGTGGGCCCTACGTGGGCCATGCTACAAGCATTGCTGGCAGCACAGCAGTGGCCGCATGGGGGCCTGCAGTACGTGTCCTCAAGTTCTTCTCGATAGAGCCGAAGGATCATCGGCAGAGCGGCAGGATATTTTGCCTTGGAGATATTCCTCCAGGTCGGCTAAGCGGCAAGCGGTCAGATATTTAGATCATCGATCGCTTAGAAATAGAGCAGCTCAGCTGCAGTTCGCCACACCGATCCGCGAGTGAACCCAAGCTGAGTGAGACCACCTCGAGAGAGCTCGACCAGAGAGATGAGAGAAAGAGATTAGAGAGCTAGCGACGCCGGCGGCGAGAGTGAGCTAGCCAGCTCTGGCATCCGGTCGGCGTCGGCGAGTGTCTGGCGCTCCATGTGTCCCGGTGGTATTCTTGAGGCTACCTACGACTTTTGGAGGAGGAGCTGAGATTAATCAAGAGGCAACGCTGCCGGGATACAGAGAAAGAATTAGAGGGCGAGGCCGGCGATGGCATGCGGCGAGTGGCGGCCGACGGGTGCTGTTGATCATTCGTTGATGAGAGGCGAATCATCTGCTGTGGAGGTACTAGCATGGGATAGTCGGCGAGTGGAGTTCTGCTGGTGGTATTCTTCTGTCCATGGCGTATGCTCGTATGTCAATATGAGCCAGTACCAGGAGCGGTCCGTCGTGGTAGAGCTGGAGTATTTGCTAGCTACGGCGTAGCTTAACCGAGGCAAGCTATTCCTACATCTCTCGTATATTTTGTAGAGTATGCTTTGATTGAATATGCGTGATACCCTGAGTGGTATGAGCTTTGTGTTGATATACGGGGCTAATGCGCTGGTGTCGTTACGGTGATGGATCCGTAGGAGCCACCGGTACGAGCCGGGCTTAGCACGTATAGTTGACATGGAAATGAACTCAACGTTTTTATGAAAGAAAACTTGGTGTTACGAAGGTGATCATATTGTACCGGTCACAGTACAGGTATGGGACTGTCTGAGTTCTCCGCGAGGGGCGGCCCTTGAATGGAAAGTGTCGGTGATGGATCCGTAGGAGCGATCGACATGAGTAGGTCAAGTTGTCCGGTGTCTAAGCGGGTCAAAGGGCTCTGCTCGTTCTGTAATCCTGTGCGGTTCTGGTCGAGACTGTCGACGTCGGAGTACCCCTCTTAAGAGTGTAAAAGCGTGGATATTCACCCCTGTGATTCCCGGGTAGGGAAACTCACTTTCATGTGTGGCACCATGTGTTTTTTTTAATCTGACTAAGAACTTAACCACAAACCTTTATTCGTATTTCGAAAACCTAGTATATTTTACAAAGTATATGAAAGTGTATGAATTGTTTGCTGAGTATAACTCCTGTTGTACTCACCCTTGCTTCCCTTGTTTTTATGTTATCAGAGTTCGCAGCGGAAGTCGTCGTATCCGAGGAGTAGGCTGGACCAGTTGGATGGGAACGACTAGAGAACTATTCATTTATGTAAATGTAATAATCCTGTAAAAATGAGTAAATGAGCTGGTTGAGATCCACTGTGCTGGTTTATCCTGCTTCTCTAGCCTTGCGCGTGTATAGACTTTCGTGTCTATAGATGCACGGCGGCTGTCATTCTACTGGGCCGGGTCTCGGGGCGTGACAATCAATATCATGCATATTTGGTCACAATCAAAATACTGCATTTTTAGTGGTACTTGAATCATTAAGATAAATATGGGGTGTTCCCCTCTCTCGTTGAGTATTTATTCCCGCACCCCATTTAAATTGCTAGAGAGCTATTAATAATAAGTCGGTGCATTAAAATGTCATATCATCATTTTTGTATGCATTGCACAATTGCTATGCGTTGATTGTTGTTTCTGCTTTCCGGTGTTGTTTGCTCTCCGGTAGATCACGAGTTCGGAGTTGAGCATCATTACTCCGACGAGCAGTTTGACTACTCCGCTCAACAAGGCAACCGTAATCCCCCCTCTGAGCATATCTTATCCTAAGTTTCCGCAAATATTTTCTCCACTATAATATTGCATGCGGTTCCAAATGTCAATTTTATTGGATTAGAGTATCCATAGTTGCATTAAGATTCCGATGCCATTACCTGTTTCCCCTCCTATTATCCATAGGTTTGTATTGTTGGCCGGAGATACTTAACTATGCAATGTTGATGCTTAGCCATGCTTAGTTACATGTTTATCCGTTCGATGGATGTGTTATGTTGGAACAGGTGTTGAATGTTCAGATGATGGTGGAGAATTGTGGTAACAGGTAATAAGATGCTAAAAGGTGGGGATGAGAGGCCACTGTGGTTGTGGTGCTTTGTCTCGTTCTCGCCGCCTAGGTGCGAGTTCTTTACCTCCCGAACCAAGACTGAGCGTGCAACCATGCGTGAGGCCTATGCAATCACAGGAACCCTCATAGACTAAATAACTCGGGCGGGGCTAGCCAGGGTCCTCTAGTTCGGGCTTCCATTTGCGCGTGCGTGATGATGGTGGTTGAACTGGGATGAGGATGGTGGTGTTAGGAAAATAAGTGGCCGTGGGGCAGGGTGTTGAGGCACTGCGTGCCTGCCGCCACTGATGATCCTGGAAAGTCCTTAACGAGGGAGAAGTCGACACCGCTCCCACCCAGCCGGCTTTCCAAGGAAGAGAGCTAATGCGCAGGTAATGGGCCGGACGGTACGCGTGGCAAACATTGTACACCCCTGCAGGGTAAATCTTTTCGAAAAGCCGTGTCCACGGTTACGGACAACTTGGGAAAGGACGATAAGATCATAGAATAACTTAACGGAATGATTAAAAACTGGGTACTAAGGTACCACTCAAGATGCAAGGTGAGCTTCCTCGAGGGTGATTCGGGGAGGTGCCTTTGATGAACAGGTACATGGTTGATGATGGTTGATGTGAAAAGGTGATCAAAGAAAGAGTTACTTCTTACCTCTTTTGAAAATACTCTGAATAGTCGATGCCTTTGAGTTATGTTTTCATAAATAAAATCAGCTTTATGCAAAACAGCCATAAAACTTTGAAAGCCTCATCGAGCTAAAGCTCTATATATAATCTTGCGAGTTCGTCGAACTCAACGTCGTTTGTTTTGTTTCAGAGGAGGACTTCACCGACCTCGAAGGTGGGTTCTTTGTGGACGTCGACGAGTAGTCTGGGGTTCCCAGGTGGCAGCTTGGGACATCCCGGAACAGCTGGCGCTGGATGTTTATTTGTAGGCCTCTTAGGCCATAATTGGATCTTGTTGTTTAGAACAACTTAATTTGCTTCCGCTTGTTGTAATGTTGGGTCTGTGACCTCTGGTTGTCATTTGCTATCTTTCTCTATTATAAGAGTTGAACTATATGATTTGTGTCGTAGAGTCTGTGATGTGCCAGTTGTTCCACAAGTCTTGATCTCTCTATTATGCTTTGATAGTGTGTCTGGTGGTATCGGATAACCGGGACACAGTATCACTGTATAGCAGTCGGGTCGGGGCGCCACAAGTTGGTATCAGAGCAGTACTGCCTGTAGGAAACCCTTCTACTGGTCGATGTTGAGTCTAGTGTTTGTGAAAATATTTTTAACCTAAAAATGAGTTGTGAAAACCATCTTAGGATTCTTTTTACTCCTTATCTGGTTACCCTCTAATCTCGGAGCAATCTTATCTCGATTTGAGTTTAAAGGTTTTACTCCTCGTCTGTTACTTCAAAATGATTAGAAACGGGGTGGGTTCGACCTTTAGTGTTATGTGTCCAGTTGCTCCCGCTGCGTTGTAATCCAAATCAATTCAGATGTGAACACTGTTATTTTCTACCGAGTCAAATCATTTGATCCTTTCTTTGGGTTTTAACCCACGGACTTGAACATAAGGTCCCGGATTGTGTCAACTAGAGTGTGTTAAGTTGTGATTTCTTAACTCTCACTAGTAGCACATGATGCTGATCTTTGACCCAAGTTCTATCTTGTTGATTTCCTTCTCGCAAAGTATTATCGTCCCTAGTCTGTGTACTTGTGTAGACGCTAATGCTATTGTTCGACCATTCGGAGAAAGATACTAACTGTGTCATTGTCAAATCTCCAGAATGGCTCGAGGAGGCCGTGGAGGCCGCGGTGGTCGCGGTAACCACAATGATGATGAGGATGATCTGCCGCCACCACCCTCGATGGCTGAGGTCTTGATGGCCATTGAGGAGAACCGTGGGCGCAATGAGCGCTTGCTTGAGCAGTTGGTGCAGCAGAATGCACGGAGGAACGAGTGCAACACTCTCACTGAGTTCCTGCGCTCGCAGCCACCCACTTTGCTGATGCTAAGGAGCCACTGGAAGCTGATGATTGGCTTCGTGCTTTGGAGCGCAAGTTCTCCGCGCTCATGTCCCAGTGGCGAGCAAGTCAACTTTGCCACCTACCTCTTGGTTGGTGCTGCTGGCTGTTGGTGGGAAGCCATGTGGCTTTGTTTCCAGCCAACCATGTCTTCACTGGGCTGATTTCGCACTGCCTTCCGTGCGGAGTACATTCCCCAGCCGATCATGGATTGAAGAGGAGGGAGTTCCTGGATTTGCAACAGGGACGGATGGACCTCCGCACTTATGGTCGTGAGTTCAACCATCTCTCTCGTTACGCCCCAAGGGACGTGACCAATGATGCTGACAAGCAAGAGCTGTTCCGCAAGGGTCTACTCCGCAGCTCGCTATGAGTTGCTGCCCTTCAGGTTCCAGACCTACCAGGAGCTGTTCAACCAGGCTTTACTCTGAGCAAGGAAGAAAGGAACTTGAGGCTTCCAAGAGGCCCGCACACGGGGACCACCAGAGTTCCTCGGGTTCTGAGAGCAAGAAGCGCAGGGTGTTTGTCCCTACAGCGTGTGCCGCGTGCTCCATTCATGCCGAGAGCCGCAGGATACAGGCCACCTCCTCCGCGCCCCACTACTTCGACACTTGGGGTAGGCGGGAGTGGGTACCGTCCTATGCTACCTGCTCCACCTGGAGTCACTTGCTACACCTGTGGCCAGGCTGGCCACTACTCCAGGGAGTGCCCCCAGAAGGCACCTCTCGCGATAACTCCTGCACGAGCCCCTGCCACTCCACTGGCAAGGCTGGACCTATTGTGCGTGGTCGCCTGAACCACATCTCTGCTGAAGAAGCTGAAGAGGACCCCGGCGTTCTCATGGGTGAGTTACGAATCAACAACAATCGTGCTACAGTTTTGTTTGATTCTGGAGCATCGCATTCATTCATATCCATAGCTTTTGCAAAAGACCACAAAATACCGTTTGAGAAAATGAGCGTCCCTTGGTGATCGCCACTCCTGGCTCCAAATGGCAAACCGATGGGGTTACTCCTGAAGTTCAGATTACTATCGGTTACTACTCTTTTCCTTTCGCTTTGGTAGCTCTGAGGTCAAGTGGCATTGATGTCATACTGGGCATGAACTGGCTAGCCAAATACCAGGCTAATCTCGACTGTGCTGCCAAGACCGTCACCGTGACCAATTCTTCCGGTGACAGTGTGAAGTATTGGTCTGCACTATCAAGACCTCCGTCCTCCATCATACCCAACTCACCTGAGATCTCCTTTGCTTTATGGAAGGCGAATCCCCTCCTGAAATCCAGGACATACACGTGGTGTGTGACTTCCCGGATGTGTTCCCGGAAGAATTGCCTGGCATGCCTCCTGACCGAAGTGTGGAGTTTGTCATAGATCTACTTCCCGGTACGCTCCAATTTCCAAGAAGCCCTACCGTATGCCGGTGGAAGAGTTGGCTCTGTTGAAAGAGCAAATTGATCAGCTGTTAGCAAAGGATTTCATCCAGCCTAGCAGTTCACCTTGGGGTTGTCCGGTACTCTTTGTCAAGAAGAGGGATTCTACCGTGCCTCGTCTAGTCTCTGACTATCGACCGTTGAATGCGGTGACAATCAAGAACAAGTATCCTATTCCTCGCATCAATGATCTGTTGGATCAGTTAGCTGGTGCAACGGTATTCTCCAAGATGGATCTGAGGTCAGGCTACCATCAGATAAAAATCAGAAAGGAGGATATTCCAAAGACGGCATTTGTTACTCGTTATGGCTCATATGAGTATACCGTCATGTCCTTTGGTCTCACAATGCTCCAGCTACTTTCATGAGGCTCATGAACTCTGTCTTCATGGATTATCTTGACAAGTTTGTCGTCATTTACATTGATGATCCTCATCTATTCCAAAACCAATGAAGAGCATGAGGAACATCTTCGTTGGTTCTGACACGACTTCGAGAACACCGCCTCTATGCCAAGTTCTCCAAGTGTGAGTTTTGGTTGGATAATCTCGTCTTCCTTGGTCATGTGATATCCGCTAATGGTGTGGCTGTCATTCCCGACAAGATTCAGTCCATTTTGGATTGGAAAACTCCAATGTCAGTCAAGGACATCGTAGCTTTCTCGGATTGGCGGGTTATTACCGCCGATTCATCGAAGGTTTCTCCAAGATAGCCAAGGCCCTGACTGACCTTCTCAAGAAGGATAAAAAGTTCGTATGGACGGCCGAAGCTGAAGAGAGCTTCAAAACACTGAAAGCCAAACTCACGTCCGCTCCTGTGCTTGTCCTGCCGGACACGAGCAAGGATTTCGTCGTCTTCTGTGACGCCTCTCTGCAAGGCTTGGGCTGTGTGCTAATGCAAGATGGCCATGTGGTGGCATATGCTTCTCGCCAACTTAAGCCGCATGAGCACAATTACCCTACTCATGATCTAGAACTTGCCGCTGTGGTTTATGCTTTGAAGCAATGGAGACCATACCTGTTTGGTAACCGTTGCGAGATCTTCTCGGATCACAAGAGTCTGAAGTACCTCTTCACCCAGCCGGATTTAAATCTCAGGCAAAGGCGTTGGTTGGAGTTAATCAAGGACTATGATGTGAGTCTGAACTATCAACCCGGCAAAGCAAACGTCGTGGCTGACGCGCTAAGTCGGAAGTCCTATTGCAACAATCTGATGATTGAAAAGGCCCAACCTGCCCTTCATGAAGAGTTCTCTCGTTTGAACTTGGAAATGGTTCCCTCCGGCTACCTTGCAAATCTGGAGATCAAATCTACTCTTGTAGACCAGATTAAGGATGCTCAAGCTCGTGACAAGGGTATTCGAAAAATCAAGGAGAACATTGCTAGCGGGAAGGCCAAATGCTTCTCTATCAATGAATCCGGAGTTGTTTATTTTGGTGACCGCTTGGTAGTGCCAAAGAAACGAAAATTGAGGGAGTTGATCCTCCAAGAAGCTCATGAATCTCCTCTCTCTATTCATCCCGGTAGTACCAAAATGTACCAAGACCTTCGACCACTATTCTGGTGGACTCGGATGAAACGAGAAATTGCCAAGTATGTTGCTGAATGCGACACCTGTCGACGGGTAAAGGCTGAACATCAAAGGCCTCCCGGCACTCTTCGCCCTATTGCAGTCCCGAGTGGAAATGGGATGAAATTGGTATGGATTTCATCACCGGGTTTCCCAGATCTCAAAAGGGCAACAATGCAATCTGGGTAATCATTGATCGTCTGTCCAAGGTTGCTCACTTCCTACCAGTCCGTGATGATATACGGGCAAGTCAACTTGCTGACTTATATTGGCTCGTATTGTTCCATTGCATGGGGTCCCTCTGAGGATCATATCGGACGTGGAAGTATCTTTGTATCCAAGTTTTGGCAGAGTTTCCAAACTGCTATGGGGTCCCGTCTCAACTTCAGTACCGCCTACCATCCCCAAACTGATGGTCAGACCGAAAGATTAACCAAGTGTTGGAAGACATGCTTCGGGCATGTGTAATCTCTTTTGGCAAGGGTTGGGAAAAGTATCTCCCTTTCGCGGAATTCTCCTACAACAATAGCTATCAAGCTAGTCTGGGCATGGCCCTTCAAGGCTCTATATGGAAGAAAATGCCGTACTCCTCTAAATTGGTCCGAGACCGGAGAGAGAGCACTCTTTGGTCCGGATGTGATCAATGAAGCTGAGGAGAAGGTTCGAATCATAAGAGAAAATCTGAAGATTGCTCAGTCTAGGCAGAAGAGCTACTATGATAAGCACCATCAGGAAATTCACTATGAAATTGGTGATAAAGCTTATCTTCGCGTCTCTCCCCTTCGTGGCGTTCGCCGCTTCGGAATCAAAGGGAAATTGGCCCCTCGCTATGTTGGACCTTTCACCGTTCTAGCCAAGCGAGGAGATCTCTCTTATAAGTTGGAGTTACCGGTCAAATTCCCAAATGTACATGATGTGTTTCATGTCTCCCAACTTCGTCGGTGTTTTAAAGATCCTATCCATGGGGTCAATCATGAAGAGCTAGACCTCCAGGAAGATCTCACTTATCGCGAGCATCCTATCCGTGTCCTGGATGAAGCCGAAAGGAAGACCCGTAACAAGACTAACAAGTTCCTCAAAGTTCAATGGTCTCATCATTCCGAGGAAGAAGCTACTTGGGAAAGGGAGTCAAGTCTACGTGAGGAGTATCCCGACTTCTTTCCGCAATCTTAGAATCTCGGGACGAGATTCCTGTAAGGGGGGTAGAATTGTAACAGCCCGAAGTTTGAGAACCTAAAAACCCGTGTAAAATTTTCCACTTTTGTGTTCCTTGCATCATGGCATCCATGCATCATGTCGTTGCTAGGGAATTGTTGCTAGGGAATTGTTGTTGTTGCTAGGGAATTGTGGTTGTTGCTAGGGAATTGTGGTGGTTTGGCACCACTTCAAACAAAATGCCAATTTTGCTTCAACAAATTTCAAAACCGTGAAAGCACTCAAACCTGCAAAACACAAATACCTTGTCCTCTATATTTGTCAAGGAAGTTCCAAGAGCTCCAAAATAATATTTGAACTTGCTCTAAAAATATTAAAGGAGCAACATCTTTGAATTTAGCAAAAATGCCATATCCAACTTTCTAAACAAAAGGGGTTCAAAACATTTTATTTGGAGGCGCCAATTTTTTGTGGAGCTTCCACATGATATGAAAAGGCCACACAAATTATTTCATAATTTTCTAAATTATTTAAATGCCTCAATTAAATCAGAGAAGTACTACTGGTTTTAAAAAGAAACAGACAAGGGTCTCTTTGTAATTAGGGAGGAACCTGTCCGTGATGGAAATAAAATTCCCAGGGGGTTTTCAGAAGATGGTCATCTCCTTCCTCCCCTGTAGCGACTGAGCTGGCCGGCCGAGCCGCACCAGCTCGAGCTCGCCGTGCTCGCCTGGCCCCTCCTCTCTGCCCCACCTGCGAAGAAGGAGAGCAAGCAGCACCCCGAGGCCCACTGCCCCTGCCCTATCCACTTGTTCCCCTGCCCCTCTGCTCCCCATTTCCTTCCTCCACGGGCGCCATGGCCGCCAGGGTTGCCGAGCTCGACGCCGGTGATTGAGCGCACCCCGTACAAATCGAGCACCACCAGCAGCTCCGCCTCGCCGTGCTGCTCCCCCACGCCAAAGGAATCGAGCTGCGCCGCCCGGAATCGTCCGCACCGTCTTCATCTTCTCCGCTGCCGCACGAGTGCCGCCCGCGGGAGATACTCTGCCGTCCGAGCTCCCCAGCTCCTCCCGAGCACCTCCACGCAGTCTAGGGTGAGCTTGCGACCTCCCCTTGCCCTCTGTCCCTCCCCTTGCCCGCTGTGTCGCCGTCGCGCCCCATGCCGCCGTGCGCCGCCGTGCTCTCTCTGCTTGCTCGGATAATCCGAGCCGGAGACAATTCGGAATTTCCGAATACCTCCAGTACGACGCTGCTTCCCGTCCTTAGTAGTTTTCACGACATCCGCAACGATCGGATATTCCGGGTGAGCACAACTCGGATTTTCCGAGTAGTTCCAGTGCAACTGAACTTTAGGTCCTTAGAAAATTTCAGCACTTTTGTGTCACTCGGATATTCCGAATTTGTCAACTCCGGATAATCCGAAAATTAGCAGTACCCCAGAACACTGAGTAAACTCCCGGTCCTTAGCCGTTTTTCGAACCCGATGGATCGGATAATCCGATTCCAGATTCATCGGATAATCCGATGAACTTGTTTCAACCCTAATACAAATGAATTCCAATCCTTGTCTTTCCAATTTGATAAATCATTCTTTTGTGGTTTAAAATAATTTATTCAAAGGACATAATTTCAAGAGGATTATAAATGTAATAACTTTCGTTTGGTTCATCCGAAAATTGTGTGTAAAATACCAAATTGTCCGTAAATTTGTGAACGATCTAAAATCATCAATATCATGCATATTTGGTCACAATCAAAATACTGCATTTTTAGTGGTACTTGAATCATTAAGATAAATATGGGGTGTTCCCCTCTCTCGTTGAGTATTTATTCCCGCACCCCATTTAAATTGCTAGAGAGCTATTAATAATAAGTCGGTGCATTAAAATGTCATATCATCATTTTTGTATGCATTGCACAATTGCTATGCGTTGATTGTTGTTTCAGCTTTCCGGTGTTGTTTGCTCTCCGGTAGATCACGAGTTCGGAGTTGAGCATCATTACTCCGACAAGCAGTTTGACTACTCCGCTCAACAAGGCAAGCGTAATCCCCCTCTGAGCATATCTTATCCTAAGTTTCCGCAAATATTTTCTCCACTATAATATTGCATGCGGTTCCAAATGTCAATTTTATTGGATTAGAGTATCCCATAGTTGCATTAAGATTCCGATGCCATTACCTGTTTCCCCTCCTATTATCCATAGGTTTGTATTGTTGGCCGGAGATACTTAACTATGCTATGTTGATGCTTAGCCATGCTTAGTTACATGTTTATCCGTCCGATGGATGTGTTATGTTGGGAACAGGTGTTGAATGTTCAGATGGTGGTGGAGAATTACCACAGGTAATAAGATGCTAAAAGATGGGGATTAGAGGCCACTGTGGTTGTGGTGCTTTGTCTCGTTCTCGCTGCCTAGGTGCGAGTTCTTTACCTCCCGAACCAAGGCTGAGCGTGCAACCATGCGTGAGGCCTATGCAATCGCAGGAACCCTCATAGACTAAATAACTCGGGCGGGGCTAGCCAGGGTCCTCTAGTTCGGGCTTCCATTTGCGCGTGCGTGATGATGGTGGTTGAACTGGGATGAGGATTGTGGTGTTAGGAAAATAAGTGGTCGTGGGGCAGGGTGTTGAAGGCACTTGCGTGCCTTGCCGCCACTGATGATCCTGGAAAGTCCTTAACGAGGGAGAAGTCGACACCGCTCCCACCCAGCCGGCTTTCCATGGAAGAAAGCTAATGCGCAGGTAATGGGCCGGACGGTACGCGTGGCAAACATTTGTACACCCCTGCAGGGTAAATCTTTTCGAAAAGCCGTGTCCACGGTTACGGACAACTTGGGAAAGGACGATAAGATCATAGAATAACCTTAATGGAATGATTAAAAACTGGGTACTAAAGGTACCACTTAAGATCGCAAGGTGAGCTTCCTCGAGGGTGATTCGGGGAGGTGCCTTTGATGAACAGGTACATTGGTTGATGATGGTTGATGTTGAGAAAGGTGATCAAAGAAAAGAGTCACTTCTTACCTCTTTTTGAAAATACTCTGAATTGTCGATGCCTTTGAGTTATGTTTTCATAAATAAAATCAGCTTTATGCAAAACAGCCATAAAACCTTGAAAGCCTCATCGAGCTAAAGCTCTCTATATATATTCTTGCGAGTTCGTCGAACTCAACGTCGTTTGTTTTGTTTCAGAGGAGGACTTCACCGACCTCGAAGGTGGGTTCTTTGTGGACGTCGACGAGTAGTCTGGGGTTCCCAGGTGGCATCTTGGGACATCCCGGAACAGCTGGCGCTGGATGTTTATTTGTAGGCCTCTTAGGCCATAATCTGGATCTTATTGTTTAGAACAACTTAATTTGCTTCCGCTTGTTGTAATGTTGGGTCTGTGACCTCTGGTTGTCATTTGCTATCTTTCTCTATTATAAGAGTTGAACTATATGATTTGTGTCGTAGAGTCTGTGATGTGCCAGTTGTTCCACAAGTCTTGATCTCTTTATTGTGCTTTGATAGTGTGTCTGGTGGTATCGGATAACCGGGACACAGTATCACTGTATAGCAGTCGGATCGGGGCGCCACAGCTAAATCAAATCGGTAATTACTAATTAATAAACAACACATAAACACAACACATTCAAATATGATGCATTTCCTAACCTTATATTGGTTGCACAACGTCTGCATTGTCACCTCTCCATTAGAGAATCTCTAGCAATGGCCATTTGATCCATCACTAACATCTTTATTCAGTTTTCTCATGTCTCCTTTTGCTATTATCTAATATGTCCCATTTGCTAATTTTAATTTTTTTTTCCTTTCTTTTTTTACCGCCCTTGATTTATATAGCAGGGTCTGTGTCCTCATCGTGAAAGGTTAGCAAAGGAGGAAGTTGACCATTAAGAGAGCTTGCAAATAAATGCCACAGTACACTCCATTTTCTATGCTACAAGATTAAGTACTTTTCTTGAAACAGAAAGAAGAATGACAGCTGAAACTTATGACACTTGCATGTCGGTATAGAACCTACAACAAAACATTGGATACCAAAAGCAGAAGTGATTGTACTTCGACGCAACAGTTATTTTTCATCCACCACAAAAACTATCCCTTCTGTTTATCTATGGGAGTCATTAGTGCCACAAACAATAATTCAAAGCTATTATTCATAGGTTCAAAACAATTTTTCTTTGAAAGTCTAGGTGTGTTGCATAAGTGGGTAACATCCATGTTTTAAAGATCCAAAAAATCAAGCTTAAGCTCCAAACCCACTATTGGAACAAAAGACAGATTCTATTTTGGAACACATCATTTAAAACGTGATTTTATAGGTAGACTAAAACTTGTCTTAATTTGTTTCCTGATTTTACGAGCTTCTAGCAAAAAATGAAAAATCAGACGGTTAACAACAGCATGCTGAATATAGTAGAACCAGATTTGTGCACTTTATTTTTGGGTAAAATTTGACACTTTAATTTCGTAGAAACTGTTATGAGTACGAGAAGAACAATAACGAAGAACGATAAGTAAACACTGCAGAGGACACGAGATTTAACGTGGAAAAACCCCTCCAACAATGGAGGAGAAAAAACCACGGGCGCCAGCCAGCAATACTTCACTATATCGGGTGAGTTTACAAACGCCGTGGGTTTACAATATCTGGCTTATCCCAAAACGGCGGCTTACAAGATGTATATATGGAGACATCAAACCCTAGATGCAAGAAACCCTGGATCGGCTGCAGTCCGACCTGGAAGCATCCCCGCGTCGGCGGTACTACCACTGGGTTAGGCGGTAGTACCGCTGGTGCGGGCTGGTTCTGCTCTCCCACCTCAGCGGTACTTGCGGTGGTACCGCCAGCGGTACCACATGGTACCGGACAAGGGCGTCAGAAGGTCATTCTGGCGGTAGCGGCGACGGCAGCTGGGGCGGTAGCGCTCGAGCGGTAGTACCGCTTATCCCAGCGGTACTACCGCTGGAATTTGGATCACCAGAAAATAACACTCCACCTTGAGACAAATTCCATCTTGTAGCATGAACTTCAACAATCACCTGAATCAACAAAGAAAACACTTGCTGGCGCCAAACAGCCACTTGGGCTAAACAGTTATACCAACCAAGCTCGAGCAAAGCTCAAACTTGGACACAGGAACAGGCTTTGTCATCATATCAGCAGGATTATCATGAGTACTAATCTTGCATACCTTCAGTTTACCTTCTACAACCACATGGCGAACATAGTGATACTTAATATCAATGTGCTTTGTCCTCTCATGGAACATCTGATCTTTAGTAAGATAAATAGCACTTTGACTGTCACTAAATAACTGAACGCAAGAATCATCTCCACAAAGCTCAGCAAACAGACCTTTCAGCCAAACAGCTTCTTTACATGCTTCATTAATAGCCATGTACTCAGCCTCAGTAGTAGATTGTGCGGGAACATCCTGCAAACTAGCCTTCCAGCTAACAGCACAACCACCAACAGTAAATACATAACCTGTGAGGGACCTCCTCTTATCCAAGTCGGCAGCATAATCTGAATCCACATAGCCTACGAGTCCCTCACCAATCCTGCCAAACTTCAAGCAAGCTTTAGATGTGCCGCGCAGGTACCTGAAAATCCACTGAACAGCTTTCCAATGTTCTTTACCAGGATTAGCCATGTAACGACTGACCAAACTCATAGCATATGACAGATCAGGACGAGAACAAACCATGGCATACATCAAGGAACCAACAGCACTAGAATAAGGAACTCGAGACATGTACTCAATATCATTGTCAGAAGTAGGACATTGCAAAGCTGACAACTTGAAGTGAGAGGCAATAGGTGTACTAACAAACTTTGCATCATGCATATTAAAACGATGAAGAACTTTCTCAATGTATTTTTCTGACTAAGAAATAGCAAACTAGACTTTCTGTCCCTCTTAATTTCATGCCTAGTATTTTCTTAGCAGGACCAAGATCCTTCATCTCAAACTCACTACTTAATTGTGCCTTTAAAGTAGTGATCTCTTTCATGCTCTTGGCAGCAATCAACATATCATCAACATATAGCAGCAAATAAATAGGCGATCCATCAACAAACTTCATGTACACACAGCTATCATACTGAGATCTCATAAAACCATGTGCAAGCATAAATGAATCAAACCTTTTATACCACTGTCGTGGTGACTGTTTCAGACCATAAAGGGACCTCTTCAACTTGCAAACAAGATCCTCCTTACCAGGCACAACAAAACCTTCAGGTTGGTCCATGTATATCTCCTCCTCCAACTCGCCATGCAAAAACGCAGTCTTAACATCTAACTGCTCAAGCTCAAGATCATGCATAGCAACAATACCAAAGAAAGCACGAATAGAACTATGCTTCACAACTGGGGAGAATACATCAGTATAATCAACACCTGGAATTTGACTGAAACCTTTTGCTACTAACCTTGCCTTAAACCTTGGAGGCTCAACAGAAGACAAACCTTCCTTTCTCTTAAATATCCACTTGCAGCGGACAGCCTTCTTTTGTTTAGGCAAGTGCACAACATCCCATGTGCCATTCTTTTCAAGCGATTGCATCTCTTCTTGCATCGCACCTAGCCACTTCTCTTTATCAACCGAAGCAATGGCTTCAGTGTACGTAGCTGGTTCAGCATCTTGCTCCACCTGTTCAGCACAACTCAAAGCATAATGAACAATATCACACTCTTCAATTAAACGATTAGGAGGCACAGTATTTCTCCTAGTACGGCCAGTGGCAATAGACCGTGCTTGTTGCTGAACAATAGGCGGTGAAGGTGGAACATCAACATCATCATTATTTTCAGGAACCACAATTTCGTTCTCCTTAGCGTGCTCCACCTGCACGCCAACTCTCTGTTGCTCATCATCAGAAACATTAGGAGAATCAATAGCATCAGAAATATCAGTGGAAGGACTATCAGAATACATAACAGCCTCATTAAAAACGACATTCCTGCTTAACAAAACTTTCTTAGTTTCAGGGTTCCACAATTTATATGCCTTAACTCCTGAACCATAACCAAGGAAGATGCACTTAACAGCCCTTGGCTCCAACTTTCCGTTATCAACGTGAGCATAAGCAGTGCAACCAAAAACTCTCAACTCAGAATAATCAGCTGGAGTACCAGACCATACCTCAATGGGAGTTTTCTTATCAAGTGGAATAGAAGGTGACCTGTTGATGAGATAACATGCGGTGGAGGCTGCTTCAGCCCAAAAACGCCTATGCATCTTTGCATTAGACAACATGCAGCGAGCCCTCGAAATAATGGTCCTGTTCATGCGTTCAGCCACGCCATTCTGCTGAGGAGTGTACGGTATGGTATGATGTCTTACCATGCCATCGTTGCTGCAAAACTCATCAAATTCATTGGAACAAAATTCCATACCATTGTCAGTACGGAGTATTTTAACCTTCCTTTCAGTTTGTGTTTCTACCATAACTTTCCACTTCTTAAAAGCAGCAAAAACATCAGATTTATGTTTCAGAAAATATGGCCACACTTTCCTTGAGTAATCATCAATAATAGTAAGCATGTAATTTGCACCACCATTAGAAGTTCTACGGGACGGACCCCAAACATCAGCATGCACATAATCTAAAATGCCTTTGGTGGTATGAACGGAAGCATTGAATTTAACTCTTTTATGCTTACCAAAAATGCAGTGCTCACAGAACTCAAACTTACTCAAGTTGCAACCATCAATCAGCTCTCTCTTCGCCAATTCTGCCATGCCAAGCTCACTCATATGTCCAAGACGCTTATGCCAAAGGTTAGTCTTACATTCATCAGAACTAACAGCGGCAGCAATACCAGGCAAAGTGCTACCTCTAAGGACATATAATTTCGCAGAATTCATATCACCAATCATAACAATGAGAGAACCCGATGATACCTTCAGAAGTTTGTTCCCACCTTTGTACTTGTACCCGTCACAATCAAGGGTACTGAGAGAGATCAAATTCCTCGCCATGGAGGGTATGTGCTTCACTCCTGTCAACGTGTGTGTCATCCCATCATGGGTCTTGATCTGAACAGATCCAATGCCAGCAATGTTGCACTGGTTGTCATTGCCCACACGCACAAAATCTCCAGTCTGCACAGACTCATAAGAACTGAACCAATCCTTGTTACAGCAAATATGAAACGAACATGCAGTATCAAGAATCCATTCATCATCACGTGAAACACATGCAGCAAAAACAGCTAAGCAATCTCCATCAGAACTATCACTACCAGCAACAACAGAAGCCTCACCCTTACCAGAGGCTACGGCAACCTTACCATTACCATCATTATTTTTCTGTTGGTAAGTTCCGTTTCTTTTCTCCTTATTCTGCAGCTTCCAACAATCATCAATGGTGTGATTGGATTTCTTACAATACCTGCAGAACTTGTCACGTCCCTTGGACTTTGAGCGACCTCTGTCGGTCCTACTCTTATCTCTGTTGTTGTTGTAGTGGTAGTTGTCTCGCTGCTCAGGCCTCCCACGGACCTGTAATGCCTCCGCCTTGGAGGACGAACTTTCAGCCTGCACCATAGATTTCATCTTCTCCCTTTGCTGGAGAGCCTCATAAACTTCAGCAAGAGTTAGTTTGTCACGGCTCAACAATATGGTGTCACGAAAATTACTGAAAGAATTAGGCAGCGAGCATAAAAGAAGAAGACCTAAATCCTCATCCTCATACTTAACTTCTATAGACTGCAAATCAGAAACAATCTCTTTCCAGGAGGATAGGTGATCCATTACCGAACCTCCCTCTTGCAGCTTGTGTGAGAACAACTTCATCTTCACGTGCAATCTGCCCGTGAGATCCTTGGACAAACAGATCTCCTCTAGTTTGTCCCATAACTCGGCGGTGGTTTTCTCCTGCAGCACTTCCTGCAGAATATTATTGGACAGATGGAGTTGAATCAACGATAAAGCCTTACGGTCTTTCCGCTTCTCCGGATCGGTCCAAGTCTCCTTTGCCTTCCCGCCGAAAGCATCGATCGCTTCATCCAGATCTGAAGATTGGGCGAGAATCGCCCTCATCTTCACTTGCCACAGAGCAAATCTCGTGGTGTAGTCCAGCTGCGGTAGATCGAACTTCAATGACGACATCTCGCAAAACCCTAGATCAAACACGGGCTCTGATACCACTTGTTATGAGTACGAGAAGAACAATAACGAAGAACGATAAGTAAACACTGCAGAGGACACGAGATTTAACGTGGAAAAACCCCTCCAACAATGGAGGAGAAAAAACCACGGGCGCCAGCCAGCAATACTTCACTATATCGGGTGAGTTTACAAACGCCGTGGGTTTACAATATCTGGCTTATCCCAAAACGGCGGCTTACAAGATGTATATATGGAGACATCAAACCCTAGATGCAAGAAACCCTGGATCGGCTGCAGTCCGACCTGGAAGCATCCCCGCGTCGGCGGTACTACCGCTGGGTTAGGCGGTAGTACCGCTGGTGCGGGCTGGTTCTGCTCTCCCACCTCAGCGGTACTTGCGGCGGTACCGCCAGCGGTACCACATGGTACCGGACAAGGGCGTCAGAAGGTCATTCTGGCGGTAGCGGCGACGACAGCTGGGGTGGTAGCGCTCGAGCGGTAGTACCGCTTATCCCAGCGGTACTACCGCTGGAATTTGGATCACCAGAAAATAACAGAAACAAAAAAACTTGCTAGCTATAGCAAATACACACTCAAATGAAATAAATAAACCGGTTGTGTGCGGGAAATATTTTTCTGTGGCCATATATAACTAGGCTTCCCCCGTTTGTGCATGCTCAATGTGGCCACCACGGAGGCGGAGGGTAGGGCAGTGTGCACGGATTTAGAGCCTCAAGAACATCTCGTGAAGCTTTGTTGTAGAGTTCATCCACGAAGGCCTTGGTTATCCGGTGTGATCTGCAGCCGACGTGGTGGCTACTCCGTGTTGCACAACTTATTCTTTCTTTAGGTTGTTGTGGTAACACGGAGGATCTTTGTTTTCAGCATGGCGGCGCACGGTGGCCTTGACCCAAGTGGCGTAGTCTACGGGTCATCTTTGGCGGCGTGCATTGAGACCTCATCAGAGCAGCGAAGACGAAGGTCCCGATTGCTTTTTAGAATTTACTTCTACGGTCTTTTGTTGTAAATGTTGAGGACCATATTGATATTGTTGTTTCCCTGACAGAGAGGAACTAGCTATTCTCCGGCTTCATCATCTCCACGAAATGCCTGTCGAGCCTATTGACGAACCGACGGCGGCGAGCTCCCATGCCTCGTGTGGGAAGTGCTCGAAGGTGAGCTTGGTCAGATAAGGGAGCTCAGATTTCTCACCTCCGCTACCATGGTGCGAGCAGCTGAAGCTCAGCATCGCCCCGCCGGTGACAACATGCGGGATAATATTAGTACGTGTGCGCACTCCTCCTCCGAACGAAATCGAACGGAAAAATATCTTGGTGAAGCGCAAACATTCGCCTTCACGTTGCGCACATCACATCTCCACCAACACCGCCACTACATCTGCGGGTGGTCGCCTTCCATTTTGGCCTCTAGAGGTCAGCCTAGACACTTGTGCTCCAACTTCATCATGGTGCGGTTGTTGCTCAGAACACACTGGCCGTGCTCCTGGTGGAGGTTCGACTCCCCGGTACGGAAACTCGCGGCGGCCTACCAAGATTGACGGTGACAAATATGAAAACTCAATTTATATGGTTTCGCTAGAGCAAAAAAGGGTGGGTAATGAACAATTTAGAAATTAGGATTCGATCGGGGTTAATTTTAACCAAATAATGACTTATTCAATTTAGTCCATTAAAAATCAGCTCGGTGTTTAAAAAACAGTCTATTGTGTTAACCGAATCGTCACTTATTTTATTTAGGCCAATAGAAAATCAGTTGGGAGTTATAAAAACAAATCCTAGTCTATGGTCACTCGCACGTTCGCACGTGTAACTAGTATGTGAGTCAGTTCGCGCCAAAACCCTAGTCTACATACCTCAACACACCACGCCAGCCAATTTTATGTCCCAAAACACAAAACGAGCCGGTGCACTCATCCTTCATACTCTCTCCGTTCCAAATTAATTGACTTGGTTTTGTTCAAATATGGATATATCTATACTTGTTTAATGTCTAGATACATCCATGTGTAACAAAATATGTCTCAATTAAATCCGAACGGAGGGAGTAGATCAGTGACCAGTTTGACACGTTTTGGGAGTTCATATGCCAATATGCGTTTTCTCTAGATTAAATAAGTGACCTCGTTGGGTGATTGGGTAGAGCAATATTGGTCAAATTTGTCAAAGGGCTACTATATTTTATACTTTTATCTGCGCCTAGGGTAGCTATGTGATCGATGACAAATCATGACATGGCATTGTTGTAGGTCACTGGAGCGCATGGTCAGAGTGATGGAACGGCTGGCTCAGGTGTGCATTACTCACTGGCCGGGTGCCCATGTGAGTACACGGGTGATGTTTGCGAAGTTCCTTTGCGTTGGAGCAGGAGAATAGGAGATATACAAAATCCTCGTACAAAAGATATTGCCGCAGGCCTGCAGGGTAGAAAATTGATTGATGCCTGTAGCCTGTAGGGCTTGTTGAACATACGGAGAATGCAAACTTCGTACAGTGAATTTGAAATTCGATTTTTTTTCGCCGCACACTTGTTATTTGGCTAGCGGAAGATACTTTGGTGCATTATCTGGGACTGAACGGATCCTCTAGTCAAAGTGCTGCTTTTCTCCCATCATCACAACACAGCCCGGCGCAGCTTGTCCAGTCCCATCGACCGGCGCAGGGAGCGCACAGCATTCACACCGCCCATCCAAGACTTCCCTCCTCCATTTGCATCTGAGCATGGCCCGTTGCTTTGCTTGTCTTCCTGTCCAGAGACGGTGGGAGCGCCGTCGTGCCGCCGCCCTCGCTCAACCGTGTTCCGGAGTAATCCTCTCGGCTCAGTCTGTCCATTCTCTCATGCTTTTCTTTTCTTTTTCATGCGTTGTACTAATGTTTGCTCTTTCCTGACCTGTTACCAGCCAGCAGTTAGCGTGCCGGACTGCAGCGCCGCCACTGTCTTGGCCGACCTGCCCGAGTGGCTCGTCGTCGACGAGATCCTCGTCCGGCTGCCGCCAAAGGACATACTCCGCTGCCAGGCCGTCCGCAAGTCATGGCGCAGCGGCACTTCCGCCAACAAGTTCCTCCTCGACAACCACCGCCGCCAGCCCTCACTCCTCATCATCCAACACCATGGGAACATTGGGAAGGGCATCTGCCTCCTCCCTGTCCTCGGTGGCGACGGTGATAAAAAGATAGAGCTCTGTGTCCGGTTCGCCTCCCGTACGAGAATCGCCGTTATACACCATGCCGCCTGTGATGGCCTCCTCATCCTGTCGCAGAACAATGACTTCTACATCTGCAATCCGGCCACCCGCAGGTGTGCTTCCCTGCCGCATCCTCCACTACGACCAGGTATCATCGTCGTCACCGTAGTCGGCTTCTACCAGCACCACACATCTGGAGAACTCCGGGTGCTCTGGGCATTGTACCCGTGGGTGCCTGAATACCTTGTCCTCACTGTGGGATCATCGGACCAGCCAAGACTCATCCAGTGGCCGATAATTCCAGAACTACCGTTTTCTCCACTGATTCCTATGTTCGTCCACCAGTTCATCATCGTGATAGCCTGCACTGGGGAACGGGCCCCAACATAACGGTATTCGACACCGTGGCCGAGACATTCCGGCACATGCGCCGCCCGGCACAGTTGGGCGACTGTGTGTCATTGTTTGACAAGGGCGGCGCCCTTGCTTTGAGCAGCACCAACCGTGAATGCGTCACTTTAGATGTTTGGGTGTTGCAAGACTATGATGCCGAGACCTGGGGTTTTCAGTACCATATCAACTTGCTAGCGATGGTGGCATCGCCACCGCTTGATTTTGAGGTGAAATATTTCCCAATGATGGTTGCGATCAATGAGCGTGAGCTGTTGATCGACATCGGTGAGCGTCTGCTGCATTGTGACATTGATGGTGTGTTCTTAGGAAATGTGGAAAGCGAAGAGCCTGACAGCTACTTGACACTTACTAGGCATCGCCTCCAAGAGAGCATGATTTCACTTCCATTGTTTGAGAGGCAAGGAGAAGATGTTGTGAACAAGGAGCCTCCATTCCTCATAGTACTATAAAATGCCGTGATCCGTCTTCATGTCTTTTGTTCTTACTTTGTAGTAATATTACTAGTAGAACTGAACAATTTGGATGACGGAAGTTGAACTTCTGCTGTCATCATTTCGTGCTTGTTTGCTATCTCGATTCTCGAGGATCATGTTATTGTTTTAAACAATGGATTATCTAGAACTGTTCTACTATTCTCCATTTCTCCCCTGTTTACTTTCAGTTTGCATTGTCGGAAAGCACGAAAGTCATGGTTGCCGTTTGAAATGTTAATTCCTTCATGAGAAGTTATGGCATTTTAGTTGCTGCAATGGTTGGTTGAGAATTCCCTTAGGGCATGTTCAGCGCTGGACTCTTAATGGGACGCTTAATTGGATCAGATGCATTAAGTGCCGGACGCTTGGAGTCATTATTTGCACGTAATAATTAAGCGTCGGGCGCTTAGTTTTCCGTCGACGCTTGGAAAATGACCAGGAATCGTACAAAATGACCAGGAATCGTACAAAACTGCCGGGATTTTATTCCCTAGCGCCTGCGTAAGCGCCCGCGTTGTACTCGCCCTTATGTAGCTTAATATTTTCTTTCATGTTCAGTAACACACTTAGATCTTATTGCTTCTGGCAACTTCTCCTGCTCTTTCGTTTTGAGAATGTTTTTTTCTCACGCATACTTGGGAAGCTGGCTGTGATTTGGTGCTCAGCGTAGTTTTATGTATGACTGTTACCACATAGACAAATAATTTTGGCACTATACCCCTTGTTTGTGTCTGATTGGTGCTGCTTCAATACAGCTATCGTTAACAAAAATTGGCAAGTAATTTGTATCACTGGCTTTCTTCACTTGGGAGAAAAGAGGTTGGCTGCTACTTTTGTGTCTCGTTTTTTTTTTTTTTTGCTAGGAGTAGGTCACACGATGTGATATCTTAGTAATCATGTCGTACTCTGCTGGAAGACTGGTGATAATCTGTTTAGGCTGCTGTTAGCTAGTGTTATTTTACTGCATGGCTGGTGCTTCATATCTCTTTTACTTTTATTGTTCGTCGGTTTACTGATTTATTGTTGGCTTGTTCTGCCAAATAGTACCACCCAATGCTCAATTTCATGGTATCGGATTGCCAGGATCAGAAGTTTTTCAGGAGAACAAAGAGATTACTATGAAATACCTGGTTTGAGAAGAAGACTTCAGTGAGAGTCATGAATTTTTCTACAAATCATGTATTCATGTGGCCTTGAGCCTATTAAAAGTAGGTGGTGAATAACTGTCATCACGAAATGACACTTGAGGTTTATGAACAACGGAATTGATTCAGGCATGACGTTCTCCGTCTGACTTTTGTCCTATGCCTGTTTCAAACCGTCGGATTACATAGGTATCAAGCAGCCAAAGGCAGAGTAATGCGTCTGATGCAAATGAACAATGTACATTTTGTAAGGTTAGCCTTGTATATTATATCCAAATGACCCTCTGCTTGTATGTTTAACTAGAGTTTAAGACATCCGTACTAAAATTCAGTTTAACAAAAGATAGATTGCGACTTTTATGTAACCCCAACGTCAATAAATTTTATGACAACTCAAATAATTTTCTTCACTGAAGAGTTAAAAATATAGCCTCGCGCACTAGTAGAAAAGAGGCAATAGAGCCGGACCTTTAGTCACGGTTCCTTTCCGAACCGCGACTAGAGGGCTCCGGCTCCGACATCTCCAACGGCTAGGACAGGTGTCCGGTTGGTGCGGGACCTTTAGTCGCGGTTCCAGACACGAACCGCGACTGAAGGTCCTCCGCCTGCGGCTTTAGCGGCGCGCGGGGCCGCGCGGGCCGCGCGAGGACCTTTAGTCGCGGTTCGTGGCTGGAACCGCGACTAAAGGTGACCCTTTAGTCGCGGTTTGTGGCTGGAACCGGGACTGCAGGTCCTTCAACTATATCTTCCACCCCGAGCCAGCCATGGCCATTTTGAGCTCGAGTTTCATCTCCATTTTCTCTCCACCGAGCTCGATTTCTTCCACGATTTTTTGCCCCATTTGTTAAGATTGACGGCGGTGCATCTATCCAAGGGTTAGCAACTGCAAACTCTCTCTTCCGGCGCCGTTTCTTTAGTTGTTTAGCTTATTTAGCTCATTTTATATTTCTAGTGCTAGGTAGGTGTTTGATGAAATGCCTAAGTTAGCTCATTTTGCTTATTTAGCTCAATTTTGTTTATTCAGTTTGAGCTTAAACTAAATTATGTTTTTGTATTTCAGTGTCACAACATTCACGTCCTCACCGTCGTCGATAGACCGCGCCGTCTTGTCACCGACACCACCTAGGTGAGCCTTCTTTTTATTTTAAAAAAAATCTTTGTTGTATGATTTTGTTCCATAATTATTTGTTTTTTGTATAAGTTGTATAATTGTTTTTTATATATATATAGTGCCATGGTTTTCACAAATACCCCCACCGGCTCTCGTCCGTTCTATTATTCGGATGTGGTATGACTGTTAATAACTATATATTTGTTTCGTTTCGTGTTTATGACAATCATGCCGACCAACTTTGACATAAATATATATTTGTCTAGGAGGTAGTTGAACCGGAAATTCCAATGGACCCTATTGTTGAATTTTTTGTGAAAGAGAACGATGATTTGAAAGCTAAATTAAAAATAAGTGAAGATCTCCGCCAAGAAGAGAAGAGGAAATTGGAGGTCAAGCTTGCCAACATCATCGATGAACACCAGTTCAAGCTTGCCGACGTCGTCGATACTTACGAGATCAAGTTGGATGGGATGCGCTCGAAGCTTGCCGACGTCGTTGATGCTTACGAGATCAAGTTGGATGCGATGCGCTTGAAGCTTAAAAAAATTAGAAGTTATGCCATTAGTCAAGAGGCTTGGTATCATTATGCTGTTGGTTCAATAATGACCTTAGTTGCGATTATGTTCGCATTTGTTGTTGGATTTAAATTCTTTAGATAGTTCTATGTTAGTTTAAATTAATGAATATTTAATGCTACAATGTATTACATTTGTCGCCACTCTACTTTGCTTGAAGAACTTGTAAGAATTATTATGGTCACTTATCTATTCATTACTGGCATGCATAATGCAGATGAGACGTCAATGGATGTACGGTTCCCGAGTTTCTGACGATTTCCTTAAGGGCATGCATGAATTTCTCACTGTGGCCGAGATAAGCAAGCGAAAAAATGGTTTTATGTGTTGTCCATGCAGTCTCTGTGAGAATAAGAAGGATTACCCTTCCTCAGCCAAGCTTCACCAACACCTGTTGCAAAATGGTTTCATGCGTGGTTATTATTGTTGGACCAAGCACGGAGAAACAGGGGTTATAATGGAAGAGAATGAAGAAGAAGAGGATAATGACAACTATCCTATGTTCGATGAACACGGTGGTACTTCAATGGGGGAAGACGAAGTTGAAGAGGATGAAAAAAAAGATGAGCCTGACGATGATCTTCGTCAGGCCATTCATGATGCACAAATGGACTGTGGAAGTGAAAACGAGAGGTTGAAGTTGGAGCGCATGTTAGCCGATCACACCAAATTGTTGTACCCAACTTGTACAGATGGCCAGAAAAAGCTCGGTACCATACTGGAAATGCTACAATGGAAGGCAGAGAGTGGTACTACCGACAAGCACTTTGAAAGTTTGCTGAAAATAATTAAGAAGATGCTTCCAAATGAAAACGAATTGCCCTCTAGTACGTACGAAGCAAAGAAGGTTGTCTGCCCTCTAGGATTAGAGGTGCAGAAGATACATGCATGCATTAATGACTGCATCCTCTACCGCGGCAAGCACGAAAATTTAAATGCTTGTCCTGTATGCGGTGCATTGCGGTTTAAGATTGGGCGAGATGACCCAGGTGAAGTTGAGGGCGAGCAAGGTTGTCCAAGGAAGAGGATTCCTGCCAAGGTGATGTGGTATGCTCCTATAATACCACGTCTGAAACGTTTGTTCCAAAACAAAGAGCATGCCAAGTTGTTGCGCTGGCACAAAGAAGAACGTAAAAAAGACTGATGATGAGACACCCCGCTGATGGGTCCCAGTGGAGAAAAATCGACAGAGAGTTCCCGAAATTTTCGGATGACGCTAGGAACTTAAGATTTGGTCTAAGTACAGATGGATTTAATCCATTTGGAGAGCAGAGCTCCAGTCATAGCACTTGGCCTGTGACTCTATGTATATATAACCTTCCTCCCTGGTTGTGCATGAAGCGGAAGTTCATTATGATGCCAGTGCTCATCCAAGGCCCGAAGCAACCTGGCAACGACATTGACGTGTATCTGAGGCCATTGGTGGAAGAACTTTTACAGTTGTGGACTGATGAAGGTGTGCGTGTGTGGGATGAGCACGGACAAACGGAATTTGACCTACGAGCGCTCTTGTTTGTAACCATCAATGATTGGCCTGCTCTTAGTAACATTTCAGGACAGTCAAACAAGGGATACAATGCATGTACGCATTGTTTAGGTGAGACTCAAGGTAAACATATAGGTAACAAGATTGTGTACCTGGGCCATCGTCGATGGCTTGTACCGAGGCATCCAGTAAGAAAGGAAGGCCAACATTACAAAGGTGAGGAAGATATTCGGCGGAAGCCTACTCGACCTTCTAGTTCTGTTATACATGATATGGTCAAGGATTTAAAAGTAATATTTGGGAAGGGTGCTGGAGCACTATCTGTTCCGAATGACGCTCAGAACCACGTTCCCATGTGGAAGAAGAAATCTATATTTTGGGAGCTGCCCTATTGGATAATGCTAGAGGTTCACTCTGCAATCGACGTGATGCACGTGACAAAAAATCTTTGCTTGAACCTGCTTAACTTGTTGGGCGTGTATGGAAAGTCAAAAGATACACCGGAAGCAAGACAGGCCCATCGACGTATGCATTCACGAGACGACGATCATTCTGATAATCATCAAGGTCCTGCGAGCTACGCTCTTACGAAAGAAGAGAAGAAAATATTTTTTGAATGTCTTCGCAGTATGAAGGTTCCATCTGGCTTCTCGTCGAATATAAAGGGAATAATAAACATAGAGCAAAAATTCCAGAACCTGAAGTCTCATGACTGTCACGTGATTATGACACAATTACTTCCGGTTGCATTGAGGGGACTTCTACCAGAAAATGTTCGAGTACCCATTGTGAAGCTATGTGCATTCCTGAATGCAATTTCTCAGAAGGTTATCAATCCACTTACTCTAAAAGATATAGAGAATGATGTGGTCCAATGTCTTGTCAGCTTCGAGTTGGTGTTCCCACCAACCTTCTTCAATATTATGACGCACCTTCTAGTTCACCTGGTGGAAGAGATACGTGTTCTCGGTCCTGTATTTCTACACAACATGTTCCCCTTTGAGAGGTTTATGGGAGTCTTAAAGAAATACGTTCATAACCGTGCTAGGCCAGAAGGAAGCATCTCCAAGGGTTATGGAACTGAGGAGGTCATTGAGTTTTGTGTTGACTTTATTCCTGATCTTAAGCCGATTGGTGTTCCTCAATCGCGTCATGAGGGGAGACTGCGTGGAAAAGGCACGCTAGGAAAGAAAGCAATCATATGTGAAGACGTGGATTCTTTCACTCGAGCACACTACACAGTTCTGCATAATTCCATCTTGGTGGCTCCGTATATCGAGCAACACAAGAATTATTTACGCTCCCAATACCCAGAAGATGAGATTGATGGAGTACACTTCAAGACTTTTGGCGGTTGGTTACAGAAACTTCTGATGAATGTCACCACAAATGAACTACAGCTATACTATTTGGCCAAGTCACCATCTTCGACTATATTGACTTTTCAAGGGTACGAGATAAATGGAAATACATTTTACACGGCCGACCAAGATAAAAAGAGCACCAACCAAAACAGTGGTGTTCGCTTTGATGCAATAGATGGCTGCAGTGGGGAAAAGGTAACATATTATGGTTACATAGAGGAGATATGGGAACTGGACTATGGACCTTCATTTAAGATTCCTTTGTTCAAGTGCAAATGGTTCAACCTAGATGGCGGTGTAGCCGTAGACACACGGTACGGAATGACTACAGTGGATTTCAAGAATCTTCATTACGAGAACGAACCATTCATTTTAGCCAGTGAAGTGGCTCAGGTTTTCTATGTGAAGGACATGTCTACCCTACCAAAAAAAGAAAAGATAAGCAAGCGAATACATCATACGATGAGCCAAAGCGCCACATAGTTCTTTCAGGTAAAAGAAACATCGTGGGAGTGGAGGACCACACAGACATGTCAGAAGATTACAATAAGTTTCATGAAATTCCGCCCTTCAAAGTGAAAATTGACCCAACCATCACGTTAAATGAAGAAGTTTGTCCATGGCTACGGTGCAATAAGAAGAAAGGGACACACACGAAGAACAAGTGAACACTAGCTAGGTAGGGATGTTGTTGGTGATGTGTAATAATTAATATGTATTAAACCTTTTATGTAACCGTGCGACATTTCTGTGCCGTGGTCCTTTTTTCTATTTGTTTTTCTTCTTTACTTTTATTGTGGACTGTTTATTGGTATTAGTTAAGAGTGTGTTCGTAAGTTGTGTGAACCAAGATACAACTCCGATGTGCGATCAACCGTCTTATGCGGAGACGATTTAACATAGAACTAGAGATCTACGTTACAACTTCACTAGTTCTAAATACTGGATAGAACAAATTAAGGTACAACTTGAAATTACGATACAACACAAGTAAAACAAAGACTCTGCCTCCTTGCCTTTGCCCTTGGACGAAGCTTCAGCCTCCTTTGCCCTTGGACGAAGCTTCAGCCTTCTTGCTCAGTGCTTCAACCCTCCTTTCCTTTGACGACGGCATGAAATCGTCGTCATCATCGCTGTCAACTACCCAGAGACAGGAACGACCGTACGAAACACGGTCAGCTTCAGTTCGGTAGAACGGACTATTCGTAACTTTCCTGTCAAACTTATCTGCAAGCCTGAGCATTTCTGCACGAATTTGGAGCGGGGTCCTATACGGAAACCCATCGCGGCATAGCTTCGCCCCGAGCAAAGCGAGATGACTCTCAGTGTGCAAAATTTCTTCAATTGGAACTACCCTACCATCTACCTTCAAATTGCTCGAAAGCCTGGCGAGATGCTCGGATGCGGAAATGTGAAACCCGGACACACACTTCTCGCAAGGACCAATACACACCATGCTTGCGCTCAAGTGAGTACCATGCCTACCTTCGACTGGGTTTTATAGAACTACCGGTGCCGGCATTTGGCGGGAAACGGTGGCGGGAACGATAGCGGGAAACGTTGGCGGGAAACGGTGGCGGGAGGACACGAGTCGTGACCGCAAAGCCCGCCTTTAGTCCCGGTTGGTAACACCAACCGGGACTGAAGAAGCACACGGATCGTGTGTTTCTTTCAAACGCTTGTGAGCCGTTGGATCAGGGGTGTGTTTCTTTTGAGGGCTTGTGAGCTGTTGGATCAGCACTCCCACCTCATCCACAGGTACACTTTCTAATCGCCTATAAATAGCGGCGTCCCTGCAGCGAACGGCACACAACGAGCGTCTACCTTCGCCACCGAATCCAATGGCTGGATTTAGCCTACCTGCTGGCATGTTCCCTGGCATTATTGTGTTCGTCCTTGTTCACCGGCCAGCCATTGGAGCCACCTCCTGTAGGTCGGTGAACAAGGACAACACAACGACGCTGTTGGAAACACAAGCCCTCAGGTAGGTTGAATCCAGCCACTGGATTAGGGTGACGCAATGATGAATTGCCGAGGAGGTGGGAGTGGTGGTGGTGGTGGAAGTGGTAGCCATGCCCCTCGGTCCGATCCAAGCAGCGGCAAGGCGCTCTGATGATCTGCGACATTCCCAACACTTTTTGGGACGGTCGTAGATCATCAGAGACGTCATGCCGCTGTGGATCGAAGGTCGATTTGATATGCAGGCACTCACGAGCCACATAAAAGGTTTAATACATTATTACACATGATCCAACGTCTCACAAGCGCTTGAAAGAAACACACCCCTGATCCAACATCACCAACATTATTCTACATAAACGGACTTGCTGGCTCGAAGGCCGTAGGATTAGGGGGAATGGCGGGAGGAGCCAGCCCCGTGGGCGGCCGCCCGGTTCTCGCGCGCACGTTTGCGGCGGAGGGCAAGATCCATGGAGGATGAGTCTTTCAGCGCCCAATCCAGCTCGGAAGCCTCCTTCGCCTTGAGCTGGTAGGAAGTCTTGGCTCGCTGGACAGGGTAGTCGCGGACAGACTGGAATGAGGCTTCCATGGCCTCCTGTATCTGCAACCCACAACCCTCTTCCCCGTCGTCGCTCCAGTCGAAGTCGTCGTCCTCCTCCTCCTCCGCGGGAGGAGTGGTGGCGCCTGGTGGAGGTGCAGCGGCGCCAGGTGGAGGTGCGGCGGCACCTGGTGGAGCAGGAGGCCGGTAGCTGGGCATTCCTCTCCACGCCGGGCTCGTGGGCATACGGCGGGATAGGCTCCCGCGGTTGCGCCCAAGCGCGCTCTGCCGAGCACGCTCGACCTCGTCCAGAAGGCGCTGCGGCGGACGTGGCGGATCCATCTCGTGGAGACGATGCGTTCGTGGCTAGGAATGGTGGATTAGGGTTTACCCCGTCGGCGACAATATATAAAGACCTCAAAAACCCGCCTCAGAGATGTTTTCATCGACCGAACACAAATCATTCGGTTCCGGGAACCCTCCCTGAAAGGGGCATGGTTAATTTAGGTAGTCGGTTAATTTAGGTAGTCTCTGAAAGGGGCATTTTGTTGTCGAGGTCTAAAACAAAACAGGAAAAGAAACTAGAAACAAAAACAATTCAAAAAGAACTTAAATCAAAGTATATAAAAGAAAACAAATACAACAAAATAAAACGGAAACAACAAAAAAATAGAAAAGAAACACACCCCTGTTTGACACCTTTAAATCAAATCAGTAACACCTTTAAAACATTCAAAACAGAAAAAGAAAACGGAAACAACAAAAAAAAAATAGAAAAAGCCCACTAGTCGCGGTTGCAGCCAGCAACCGCGACTAGATGTCCCCCTGGGCTTGGCGCCAGAATTTTGGCGGCCCAGGTAGACCTCTAGTCGCGGTTGCTGGCTGCAACCGCGACTAGAGGGTCTTTAGTCGCGGTTGCAGCCACCAACCGCGACTAGAGGTCGATTCCGCGCGGTTTAGTGGGGGAGTTTGCGAAAATTTTCGCAAACTCCCCCCAAATCGACGACGCCGCCTCCGGGCTCCCACGACGCGACAACACCGGTGAAGCCCTGCTCCGCCGTGCCGTGGTGCCCCCATCTCCCCTGCCTCGCGCCGCCGTCCCAGGTCGCCGTCTCCGGGCTCCCACGACGCGATAACGCC
This sequence comes from Poa pratensis, assembly GCA_947311845.1. Taxonomy (NCBI): domain Eukaryota; kingdom Viridiplantae; phylum Streptophyta; class Magnoliopsida; order Poales; family Poaceae; genus Poa; species Poa pratensis. Next base: position 46,748,101 of record CAMZMU010000062.1, on the reverse strand, counting down.
GGCGAAGCCCTGCTCCGCCGCGCCGTGGTGCCCCCATCTCCCCTGCCTCGCGCCGCCGTCCCAGGTCGCCGTCTCCCCTGCCCCACGCCGCGCGCCCCTCCCCTGCCTCGCCGCCGCCACGCTCTGCGCTGCCGCCACACCCTCCGGCGACCAAGGGGGCCGCCTTCCGTCGCGCCTCCTTCCCGAGCTTCTCCGGCCGCCCCGACCTCTGCACCAGCCGCCCCCACCTCCGGCTTCCTCAGCTTCTCCGGCCGCCCCGGCCTCTCCGACTGCAGCGACCTCCTCCGGCCACTTCGTCTTCTCCAAGGTAGCCCTGTGACCCCTGTTGTGCTAGCTGCACTAGTTTCAGTTTAGTTAATTCAGAGCACTAGTTTCAGTTAATTCAGAGCACTAGTTTAGTTAATAAGACTTAGTCTAGCTTAATTAGCTGCATTGGATGCTCGTGGGGATGGACACAAAACTTAGTCTAGCTTAATTTCAGTTGTAATCAGTTAGCAAATTTAGTGTTAGCAATTTAGGTTGTTAGCAATTTAGGTTGTTAGCAAATTTAGTGTTAGCAATTTAGGTTGTTAGCAATATAGTTTGTTAGCAAATTTAGTGTTAGCAATTTAGGTTGTTAGCAATATAGGTTGTTAGCAAATTTAGTGTTAGCAATTTAGGTTGTTAGAATTTAAAATTTATAAATGCAAATTTAACAATGTGTTAGCAAATTATAGATGCAAATTTATAAATGCAAATTTAACAATGTGTTAGCAAATTATAAATGCAAATTTAACAATGTGTTAGCAAATTATAGATGCAAATTTATAAATGCAAATTTATACATGTGTTAGCAAATTATAGATGCAAATTTATAAATGCAAATTTAACAATGTGTTAGCAAATTATAGATGCAAATTTTATTGAGTGTAGGAACATTGAGCTATGGAGCCTGGCTATGTGCGAGACGAGGAGAATGAAGACATATTAATGCAGAGTATTTTTGAGCATCGCGATAAAGATGCTGCCGGTGGAGAAGGCGCCGGTGGAGAAGGCGCCGGTGCCGGTGTAGATCTTGATTTTGAGGAATTTGCCTCACAATTTCTGATGGACTCTGGTGAGGGTCTTTTAGATGAAGAAGAAATAACACCCGCCACCTCAAACACCCTCCACCTCGAGGTATATATATGAATTCTATATTTTGTTGATCACAAAATGCATTAACTGATTTGTATTGCACTTAGTAACGCATTATATTTCTTACTTTAGGCCTCCACCTCGAATAAAAAGGCTAAGAATCAAGCTCCTCGAGGCCGCACGAAAAGAATGACGAGCAAAGATGCAAAGTTACCGATCTATGAAATTGATGAAGAGGGCGATCCGGTGGAACCCCCAGAGAACCGCAAAAAATATATAAGTCAAGCTGGAGTTATTGTTAGGGACTTGGTCCCGATCTCCATACCAGAATGGAATAAGCCGGCGGGCGTTGCCGAGGATGACCCCTGCTATGTCCACAACCATTTGAAAGATTTGTGCTTTGACACACTCTTGGAGCATGTTAACCTCCCGGATGATATTGAACCCACCACGAAGTTGAAACTCAAGCAGTGGACTCTCTCCAAGATGGCCGACGCATTTCGGAAATATAAGCAAACATTATGGGCAAAATATAAAACAGTTGATCCAGATTTCAGTGAAGAAAAACTAGTGAAGATAAGAGATCACTGGGAAGAGTTTAAGGCGTATAAGAAATCGGATGCGGCTGTGGCCCGATCGAACATAAATAAGGCAAATGCCGCGAATAAGGTTCACCACCATAACTTGGGGACAGGTGGCTACAGGTCAGCCATTCCTAAGTGGCTAGCCTTAGAAGATAAAATCTTTGCTAAAGATATCACTCCACAGACATACTACTGGCCCGAAAGGTCCAAATTCTGGTTGTTCGCGCATGGCGCAACGTTGGACGAGGAAACAGGGTATATTGTCCCGAAGGTTGAAAAATTCAAGAAAAAAGTAGAAGAAATCGTCCCGAAGATTGAAAAGGTAATAGAGGAAGTTAAACGGGGTGTGTGGAAACCCTATAGAGAGGACGACGAGCTGACACGGGCCCTAGGGAATCCTGAACACTGGGGACGTTTACGAGGCATGCCCGGCGGTGTCACCATTAAGAAAGCGTATCCGCAACACGCTGACAATTATAGAAGCCGTGCAAGAAAGAAGAAGAAGGGTGAAGAGCGGCTAACGGAATTGGAACTCAAGGTGCAGCAACTCATGGAGTCAATTAATAGTCAGACAGGGCCGTCTCAGCAGCAGCAACCCATGGATGCTCGATCTCAGCTTAGAAGCAGCGTGGGTTCCACGCAAATAGATGTCGATGCTCACTACCCCGTGGATGATGTCACGGAGAAGACACCATGTGAGCTACATGCACCTGTGGTTAACATATCCACGAAGGTGGCGGACGGCTATGCTTTATCGAGTGACGCCGGAGCAAGCTACCATAATGGTGACATTGCTCCTGGCTATGCTGTTGTCGGGGTGGATGAAATTGCGCCGGGATTTGAATCATTGGCTCTTGAGATTTCTGGACGTGACGGTGAGGAGACATTGTACGATGTCAAGGGTGGTTTCGTCCAGTGGAACAAGAAATACATCAAGTTCTCAAAGCCACCGACTCAGCAAAGCCCATCCTGCCCGCGTATCGATGAGCCACATCCATCTCCGGCACCGCGTGACAGGGACCCCCCACCGGAAATTGATGTAGAGGACCATCTCAGTCAGCACAGTCCATCTCCATCTCCGCCACCGCGTGAGGAAGTGTCCGTAGCGCTTCTTCGGAGAAAGCGCGCGTCTTCCCCGGTCAGGAGGCGAACTAAAAGGGCCACATCGCCTGATCCGAGGTTACCTTGGCAGAAGACTCATGAGCAAAACGAAGCAGCCGTGGCGGAGTATAATAAAGCATTGTTCGCACCGAAAGTGCCGCCGCCAAATTTTACCGCCGGCTATACTGCACAGGCTTGTAATCGAGTCATCGACAACTTATATGTCCCTCCAGAGAAGCCGCCATCTGACTATGACCGTTATATTCAAAAGTCATATGACGCGGTGACAGAGGTGGAGGCGCCGAAAAAAGGTGAACAAGACGCAGAGTCAGTCCCGCCGCCGGCGGCAAAAGATAAACAAGCAGCACCATCGGACCCGCCGCCGAAGGAAGCTACAAAAGCAGCACCATCGGTCCCACCGCCGCCGAAGATAGGTAAACAAGTTCCCCAGCTCGGAGAACAACCCGTACGTTCTGTCCCCCCACTAATTGTCCCGCCGCCGACGAACAAAGATAGTCGAGTTCCCCAGCGCGGAAAACAACTAGTACAATCTAACCCTAAAGCGCCGATGGTGTTTGACTTAGAGGAAATCCGTCGTCTTGCCGCCGAAGCGCAAGTTCCTATAGACGAATATGCTTCGAGATTGAACTTTGAGACTGCACCAACAGCTCCACCAGTAAGTAAATTTGTTATGGGGGAAGCTTTGGTGAAATGCAAGTTACCAACAAAAATGCGTGCTCTCCATTTTTGGTACTTGAAAGCCGCAAAGAAAGGGACAGCTTCTGTCGTTCTGAAATGTAGGAAAGACGATGAGCACTTCTTAGAAGACTACAACCACATTGTTCGGTTTAGCGAACTTTTTCAGCTATACAATCTGCGGGCACTCGACAAATCTATCATGAGTTCCTATTGCCTGTAAGTGATTTATTTAAGTCTTTACCTAGTCTCGTTCATTGTTTGTAATTATTCTCACTTTAATCTTTTGTGTGCTATATTATGCAGATTGAAGATGCTCGAGCTCAAAAAGCTGAACCAGCATGACATTGGGTTCATTGACCCGGATAAATATAACGAAGAAACCATAATAAATCCCTTGTATAACAAGAACACACCGGATGATTTGCTAAGGGTGTTCAAGCGATACCGCGACAAAAGAACTATATATTGGCCTTACCACTTCGGGTAAGTTTTAGTGTCTTCTACACATTCTAATTTGCTCACCCGATGTTAAGTTTAACTGATGAGTTATGCATGACTGTGCGCAGCTACCACTGGATTCTTCTTGTCATTGAACATCGCAAAGGACTTATTCATTCACTTGACTCATTGAGGTATCATCCTGACAAATACAGGAGTTGTTTCGACTTACTAGCAAGGTACATTCATTTCTTACCGCCTCTGTCATTCATATCTTGATGTCAAGTCATTAACGAATAAATCATTTGTGAATGTTCTTTGTCGGGCAGCGTTTGGGCAAGGTTTGTCGAGGAAGATCCTGCAGGTGGGTGGCCCAAAAAGCTGGATTGGAAGTTGAACAAGGTAAGTACTGCTACCTACGTCCACACAACATTCTCATGCATACTTCATTATTATTGATTGAAATCTATTCTTGTATAGTCTTGCTTGGAGCAACCAAAGGGAACTGAGTTATGTGCATACTTCGTTTGCGAGTATGTACATGTACTAGTCACCGAGAAATGGAATATGAAAAGTGCAGAGTTGGCAAAAAAGCGCTGCAAGCTACCATTCGAGCACCGCTTCAAAGCAATTGGAGAGGAATTGGCGGGATTTTACCTTTCGGAGGCCTTATCGGAGAAAGGAGAGTACTACGATGCTGAAAGCATGAAAGCGTTGAAAGCGTGTAAATAACTTGTTGTTTTGCTTCAACTCTTGTACTACGATAACTCTTGGCGCATCAACTCTTGACTACGATCTAAAAGTATTACTTAATTTAATTGTATGTGTTATAAATATGTGCATCGACTTCATACGACACGGGAACGGTTACGACGTGGAAAACGTTACGGTAACCGTCACCGTAACCGTCACCGTAACGGTCACCGTCACCGTAACGGTTACCGGTTACCGTTACGGGAAGGGTTACTAGTGAAACCACGGTTACGACATGGGACACGGGAACCTATAACCAAACCCCGGCATATATAAACCCTAAACCCTGCAATTAAATCGAAAAAAAAATCCAAAACCCTTCCCGGTTGGTTCTACCAACCGGGACTAAAGGTCCCAACACACCACGTCCCCACGTCCCCCACGTGGAGGGACCTCTAGTCCCGGTTCGGAACCCGCCGCGACTAAAGGGGGGGGGGCTTTAGTCCCGACTGCTTAGTCGCGGTTGCCCGGCCGCGACTAAAGGGGCTCTGGAACCGCGACTAGAGGTCCTTTTTCTAGTAGTGGCGTACACAAAGAAAATATGAACTTTCTCAATAATATCATGCTAACAACTTGATGTCCTTGTATGCATGCCAACATTAGTAGTACCAAACGACGTCATTCCTTCGCATTGTTGCGTATTCAGTAAGTACGACTCGAGAAAAGCAAGCCAAGCGTGTAAAGCAATATTATTGATACCTCTGCTGCTCTGCTGTGGTTTCTCAATTTCTGAAAGGGAACCGTGAAAGCAAAAACACATCTTAGCCATTGTACTTCCAGTTCAAGGCTCTTCGATAGAAACTCTGCGTACATTCAGAAAAAACACAGTTCCAACCATATGTGCATTTTAATCAAACTAAGAGCATCTCCAACCGGAATGACCAAAATTGGCCCCCCAAACTGTCCGCGGACGCGTCCGGCGCGTCCGTGGACAGTGACCGGACGGCCCCCAAATGTTGTGCTCTACAATCATCAACCTTATATTTCTCTCCCAGCTACGTTCTTTGCATACCGAAGCCTATCTAGTGCACAAAGATATACCATACATGGCAAATATAATTATAACTAAAATAGCTATAGCTCCCAATGCATAATGAAGATTCCTTCTCGATGGCATGTTGTTTGAACTTCTTCATCTTTGTACGACGTGCATCCATCTTTTTTTGGTAAACATCGACGATGTCCGCGAGTTGCAACTCCATAGTCATCTTCATTTCTTCCATCTTGTTCTTCTCTTCTTCCATCATGTTCTTCTCTTCTTCCATCTTCTTCTTCTCTTCTTCCATCTTCTTTATTTTCTCCTCCAATTTCTGGTTAGTATAATAAACTTCTTCAAACTTCTCTTCGATCTTAGTCTTTTCCTTAATTGTGAAGTTCAAATCCTCCAATATGCGCATCTTGCCTCGGAGGGAGTCATTCAACTCGGATATCACTTCACGGACATTGCAACTACATGATTTTGAATCCTACAATTGAAATATTTCTGACTCAAATCAACCACATTGCACAATATTGGGGAAAACTCTAAATGTGAGCTCAAACTTAGGACATACTGAGTCGGAGGAGCTCTCCTCCTCGTATAGAGGGTAGGAGCCGGCCGAGTCTTGGTCCCATAAAACCATGTTGTCCGAGAGAGGATTGGACTTACAGATCGGGGAGCCGGAAGGGCTGAGAAGCCATGGAAGATCGAGGGATGGAGGCGGCGACGGAAATCGCTCGCTGCAATTGCGGTCAAATCTGTCGCAAAATGCGCACAAATCCGCCGCAACAGCTCTGCAAAACTGGTCGGCGAAGGTTCGCGAGCAAGTGCGGACGACGGCGGCGCCGGAGCTTGGCAAAAGGGCGAGCGAGGAGGAAGGGCGACAGCGCCGGAGCTTGGCAAAAGGGGCGGAGCTAGGGGAAGGAGTGGAGTGTGCAAAATATCTCTTAGCCGGGCGAGGGCTCCGTCCGATTTAGGGTGAAAACGTAGGACCGCCCTGTCAGCGACAACGGGGCGGACGCGTCCGGGCGGCCCCAAACCCACCCTACATATAGGCTGGGTTTGGGGTGTGCCGGACCGCCCGGTCGTTTGGGATGACTATGGGGGCCGCCGTTGGGTGACGGTTTTCGGCCCAAAACGTGTCCGGGCAGTCCGCCCAGGCGTTTGGGAGAGGTTTGAGGGCAATGGTTGGAGATGCTCTAAGACAGGCTTCCATAACCTGCACTAGTGCACTGGATGAATGCCCCACTGCGCGTGCGTTGGTTGTCCCTTCCGACGTTCAACGCATCTTTCTGGATTTTTTCGATGAAGGGAAATATTCATATCAAGAAAATATCAATTACATCCAGCCTCTCCACCCACTTAATATTAAAAGTAATTCAAAACATTGAGAATGCACACAACCAAATTATTGGAAAAGGACAAAAAAGAGGAAAAAAACATAGCATCCAAGTCTCATGTTGAAGCATGCTTGCCTGACCAGACAAAGCACATACACGGCCTCCGACGGGTGGGGTTCTCATGTCATATACATCGATCAAATTCTTCCTCTCCTTCTGTATTGCCATTTGGACAGCCAGCCAAACTTCCAATTCTTACATCCCTTTTCACATTTCCACGCCACCGCAAGCCTCTCTTTCCCCAACAACTAGAATGCCCCCCTCTCACAACCTCACAAGCCGTCGACATCGGATAAGAAGCTAACGAAGAAGACGATGAAGCTGAAGGATCTGCCAGAGGAGGAGCTAACATCGGAGCAGCTGAAGGCGAACCACGTGGTGGAGACCGCCAATCGAGCTGCCCGACGAAAACACGTGGCAGCAAAAAGAGCGAATGCAAGCCATCCGCGTGGACCTCTCTATTGCCGAAATGATCATAGATTTGAGCCAAGGGAGAAGGCGACCTCCCTTTTGGGAGTTCGAGTCGTCTTCCTCAAACTATTTAACCCCCCCCCCCCCCCCCTCCCCCCGCATGCTGGAGCTGACGAAGACACATTTCCTCTCCTCGCCCGAGGTGGGCGAGAACAACATCGTCGACCCAAAAGAGGTCTTCTCGCCGGTTGCGTCCGTCAACCAACTTCATGTGAGTGAACACCTAATCTTAAACCTCTAGAAGTGATTAATCATGCAGCCCCTGTTTTGACACTTTGTGATATCACATTTTATGCACACAATCAAATACATTCCGTAAAACTAACAATAATTTTGTAACAAAATTTGAATGTACGGTTGAACTAAATCCAGCTCATGATTCACCTAGAGCAAAGAGATTCATGTTATACTACCAAAAAATTATGCTAACAACTTGGTTATCTTATGACGGATCACCTACTATAAAAACACTTGGAATGATCAATAATGCAGCTCCGACTATGTATTTTTTCTCATATAATATTTTTACAACAATAAGAATATTCTGTAAAACTTACGAAAATTACCATCTACTTGTGACAAAATATCACTACAACGGTATGCAAAAGGAGAATATATGAGGAGGCAATGGTAGAGCAACTTACAGATTTAAGGGCGAAGGGTTACACGACCAGGAAGATTATGATGATCTCGGCTGAGATAGCAATGCCTCTGGTGTACCGGGGCGTGTTATCGTGCCACAACCGTATAGGCCTGGAAGCCCTTGCCGTACGCACTATGCCGATGTTGACCAGTCACCGCGCACAGCAGAAACGCGTCTGAGACACCAGGCGGCGCCGGATCTGGATCAGATGAAAATTGTTCTGATGCATCGTTGCTTCCTAGGGTTAGGGTTCACCGGATGGGGAGGGGGGCGTGGGAATGCGAGCGTGTGGGATGGCTATCCAAGCATCCGATGAAAGGAAATGTGTGGTACGATTGGAGGAGATTTCGTGCACCCGAGCTCCAGTGCTTCCGCTACTTTAAATATTTTGAAAATATATTTAAAAGTTTTACAAAAATATGAAGAAAAAAATCATGCATGTTCTCGATGATTTATCTCAAAGACATGCAAAATCAAGATGTGAAATACTTTGTATTCCGACCTACACAAAAATGACAAATTTTCAGATCTGATTAGAGTTAACATTGCATAGTTTCAAATCTCCAAATTTGTCATTATGCAATGTTAACTCTAATCAGATCTCCAAATTTTTCATTTTTGTGTACACTATAATATAAAGACTTTTGTATTGAGATTTTGCATGATTGTAGTATACCTCATGGGAAACATTCATGCTTTTTTTTCCTGAGTTTTCTATAACTTGTAAATATAGTTGTTGAATTTTTTATTAGCGGGATTCCGGTAGTACGTTGCACTATATAACATCCTTACTTTGTTTGTACATATGTCATATGAAATGAAATTGATTTACTCAATAAGTATTTATATTCCATGATTAAAATGGATGGATAATGTCTTATCGAAAATATATTTGGGCTTGGAATAAATGGACTTCAGATTCCTTGTCAAATCTAGAGGCGGATCTAGCGCACTTCCAGCCGGGCGGCCGCCCGGGCCCGGGCTTGCCGATTGTGCAACACTTGTGTTCTTTGATTTTCGGTACCAATTTTTGCTAAAAACTAGTCATTTTAACCTTGTTTGCCCGAGCTTTCAAAAGTTTTTGGGTCTGGGACTGCTCACATTACTATAGTTGCTAGGGCATGAGACCACCTTATATAGCGAAGTTTCGTTAGCTCAGTAAATAATTGAAATGAGGAGAAAAAAAAATAGAAGAACACACAGTCACGCGTTCGCTCGCTCGCCTCGCGTGGCCCGGCCAATTAGCTATTTGTTGCACCGAAAAGTCCAAAGGGAGCATGGAGCCGATCTAAAATAAATAAATCAATGTTTCAGTTTTAAAGTTTCAAACAAAATCTGAACAAAAACTATAGATGTGTACAATGTCGAACTTTACCAAGTGAAAATAAATAAATACATAGTAGTTTATAGTTTAGGCTTCACAAAAAATGACAATTCTGATTTTTTTTTCAAAATTTTAAAAAGTGTACTGCTCTCCGCACCCAGATCCACACTTTTGTCATTTTTGTTCAGCCAAGAATATAAACTATTTCATATTGACTTTTTTTGCATAATAGTAGAGTTTATAATTATCTACGGCTAGGAATTTGTTTATGAATATTTTGAAACTTACATATGTCATTTTTGATTTTTTTCTAAAAAAAAGACTCTATGTAGCTGGAGGTCCGAAACGATTCGTTGCGCGTACTATCTGGATTTGCTTCACACTGCTTCTCTCCCATCATCAATACTGCAGCCTACCTGGACCGGATGGCATGCCGGCGATATTCTACAAGAAATTCTGGAGAGTGGTGGGGCCGAGAGTGCAGCAAGAGGTCTTGGATGTGCTGAATGGAGGCAACATGCCGTGTGGATGGAATGAAACAACTATTGTGCTAATTCCCAAAGTGAAGAATCCGGAAAGGGTGACGGAGTTTAGAACGATAAGCCTTTGCACCGTCCTCTACAGACTCATAGCAAAGGTATTGACAAACAGACTGAAGGTGATTTTGCCACATATCATCTCTCCTACACAGTCGGTGTTTGTCCCGGGGCGCATGATCACAGATAATGTGCTGCTAGCGTATGAGATCACCCATGCGATGCACCGGAAAAAGGAGGTCGTGATGGGTTGGTAGCAGTTAAATTGGATATGAGTAAGGCCTACGATCGGGTCAAGTGGACTTTCCTTGAGAGGATCATGGACAAGATGGGATTCACAGCTCCATGGATCGGTCTTATCATGAAGTGTGTTAGATCGGTTTCTTACAGGGTGAAGGTAAACAAAAGCTTGCAAGATGGTTTCACTCCTGAGAGAGGCATCCGTCAAGGCGATCCGTTGTCACCATACCTTTTCATCTTATGTGTTGAGGGCCTTTCGGCTCTGCTGAAAAATGCAGACGAAGAAGGCAGTCTTGAAGGTATTCGGTTATGCCAAGGAGCCCCAAGTATCAATCACCTTTTCTTTGCGGATGATTCGTTGATTGTTATGAAAGCCAATGCGGCAAATGCTAGAAAGCTAAATGAAATCCTTGCCCTTTATGAGTCCCAGTCAGGCCAAATGATCAATAAGGATAAATCAGCAGCTATGTTTAGCAAAGGAACAAAGGAGTTTGCCAAACAAGCGGTGTTGGGAGAGCTCGGCATACCTAGGGAATCTAGCACTACTACAGAAATGCCTATTAGTGGCGCACCAAATTGGATTTCTGTGGCGCACCCGCCAAATTGCTGGGTGCGCCACAGAATTCTCGCCACAAAAATTTATTCTGTGGCGCACCTGGCTTGGTGCGCCACAGAATTCTCACATTTCTGTGGCGCACCTGGCCTGGTGCGCCACAGAATTCTCAAAAAAATTCAAAAAATTAAAAAATATATAAAAAGTTTAAAAAAAATCAGAATATGAAATAATATGAAAAATCCTAATTATTGGAATTATTTTCATATTTTTTGAATTTTTTGAACTGATACCTTCCCGCTAGGTCACCCATCCTCAAACTGCTCCAACCCTACCACGCTTAACTTCTAACTTCCACCCAGTTCACATACCCTTGTGCTACTCAAGTTCTTATTAATATATATATATCATATGAACCCTCTTAACTCTTGTATGTGTATATGTGTGGTATGTGTTATAAATGTGTGTTTTTAAATTTCAGATTTTTAAAAAACTTCTAAAGTTTCAAAAGGAGATTCAAAAGTTTCAAAAGATCCAAAATAATTCAAAAAATTAAAAAAATCCAAAAAATCCAAAAAAATCCAAAAAAGTCAAAACACTTCAAAAAATCCAAAAAAATTCAACAATCTTCTTTGTTATACATTTCTGTGTCTTTTTTGCACTTTTTGAATTTTTTTTCTTTTTTTTAATTTGTTTCTTTTTTTCTTTCTTTTTGATTTTGCTGCGAAAAATCGTCTGTTTGAAATAACTTTTTTTTTCTTTTGGAATTTGAGGAATCTGTGAATTGCTGACCGGGTAAACCCGGGTGGATTCGAACTCGGATTTTTCTCACGTTTTTTTTGACATATTTTTTGCGTTATTTCGACGTCGTATGCAAAAGTTATGGCCGTTACAAGATTTCTTTTTCATTTGTTGCAGAAAAGGTCAAAATTCATATTTAAAAATTTCTATACCTACTGGACACTCATACCTAACTACATGTCAAAGGATTTTATTTATTGAATTTTTTATTATTTTCTTTTACTTCCTGCAAGACAAAAAAGGCGATCCACGCGGGGGGGGGGGGGGGGGGGGGCGCACGTGCCAGGTGCGCCACAGAATTTTTTTTTTTAAAATTTTAACCCGCCCCCCGGATAACTTTCTGTGGCGCACCTGGCCATGTGCGCCACAGAAATGTGACTTTCTGTGGCGCACCAATTAAGGGTGCGCCACAGAATGTAACCTACCTATAAGGGTTTTCCTAGTAGTGTAGGAATGAGCGGTACTTGGAACATCCCTGCCACTTGGGTGCGTCTAAACAGAAGGAGTTTGAGTACTTAAAGGAGAAGATTTGGCAAAGGATCCAAGGATGGAAAGAGAGATTTATGTCCAAGGCAGGGAAAGAGATTTTGATCAAAGCCATAGCTCAGGCCATTCCCACTTATGCGATGTCGTGTTTTGATCTTACGAAGGCCCTATGTGATGAGATTAGTAAAATGATTTGCCGGTACTGGTGGAACAATCAAGAGGACAAGAATAAGTGTCATTGGGTAAGCTGGGAGAAGATGTCACATTCTAAGGAGGAGGGAGGTATGGGTTTTAGGGATTTGCATGTGTTCAATTTGGCTATGCTTGCTAGGCAAGGATGGCGGCTGCTCCAAAACCCTGACTCTCTTTGTTGTATGGTGCCAAAGGCTTTGTATTTCCCTGACTGTTCTATCCTCGAGGCTGCACCAAAAGCTGGTATCTTGTATTCTTGGAGAAGCATTTTGAGGGGAGCTGAATTGCTAAAAGATGGGGTGATTTGGCGGGTTGGCTCAGGTGAGGAGATTTACGCATTCTGATACGTCTCCAACGTATCTATAATTTCTGATGTTCCATGCTTATATTATACCAATTGCTACATGTTTTATATACACTTCATATCACTTTTATGCATTTTCTGGGACTAACCTATTAACAAGATGCCACAGTGCCAGTTCCCTGTTTTCTGCTGTTTTTTGTTTCAGAAAAGTACTTCTGCGAATATTCTCGGAATTGCACGAAACAAAAGGCCACGTCCTTATTTTTCCAGCGCCGTCACGGAGTCCGAAGGAGAGACGAAGGAGGGCACCGAGGTGGCCAAACCACACCCCGGCGCGGTGGGCCCCCTTGCCGCGCCGCCCTATGGTGTGGGCCCCTCGGGCCTCCACCGACGTCGCCCCTTCGCCTATTTATTCCCTCAGACGCGAAAACCCTAAAACACCAAGTCATATTTCTAGAAGAGTTCCGCATCGCCGCCGCCATCGACGACAAGTTTCGGGGGACATAAGTCTCTGTTCCGGCACGCTGCCGGGACGGGGAATTGCCCCCGGAGTCATCTCCATCGACACCACCGCCATCTTCATCGCCGCTGCTGACTCCCATGATGAGGAGGGAGTAGTTCTCCCCCGAGGCTGAGGGCTCTACCGGTAGCTATGTGGTTCATCTCTCTCCCATGGTGTGATCTTTATGTGATCATGAGCTTTGTAATCTAGTTGAATAAGTAGATGTTACTCTTTATCTATTATGCACTCTATAGGTTACTTTAATATGAACTCCGGTACTCTCCACGGTGTAAAGGTGACAGTGTGTGCACCGTGTGTGACTCCTTTATGACGTTGTGGCGCTTGTTTACTCCGGCTTGAGGTGTGCTTTTGTAGCCCTACACAATGAATGGTGTTTGTTATCCAACAAGAGAGTGTTTAAGAGTAGCTTTTACTTATTCAGTTATGAGATCATTGTTGAGAGTGTCCACTAGTGAAAGTATGATCCCTAGGCCTTGTTTCTAAGCATTGAAACACCGTTTACATCAAGTTCTGCTACATGTTTGCTTGCTGCCATCTTTATTTCAGATTGCAGTTACTACTTATAATCATCCCTATCACTTGTATTTCACTATCTCTTCGCCGAACTAGTGCACCTATACATCTGACAAGTGTATTGGGTGTGTTGGGGACACAAGAGACTTCTTGTATCTTAATTGCAGGGTTGCTTGAGAGGAATATCTTTGACCTCTACCTCCCTGAGTTCGATAAACCTTGGGTGATTCACTTAAGGGAAACTTGCTGCTGTTCTACAAACCTCTGCTCTTGGAGGCCCAACACTGTCTACAAGAATAGAATCGTGCGTAGACATCAAGCTATTTTCTGGCGCCGTTGCCGGGGAGGTAAGGTAAAAGGTATTCACATCCTCTGGCTACTAAGCTATTTTCTAGTGTTGTTGCTAGTGTGTGAGTGCTCGAAGTATTTCCTTTAGATTCTGCAATTTTATCTTTTTGTTTCTTGTTTTTATTTTCACTAGTTAGGCTTAATGGAAAACAACAAAAAAATTAGAGATCTTTATGAACTTTATATTGAATTAGGACATGATGCTTTTGAAGAGAAAATTAAAAAACCTATGGAGGCTTGTTTGCATGATGGTAGCAATGGTATTACTATAAATTCTTTGAACACCATTATTGCTAATGCTATGCAAAAGTCTAAGCTTGGGGAAGCTGGTTTTGATGAATATGATATTTTTAGTCCCCCAAGTTTTGAGGAGAAAATTTTCTTTGATGATACTTTGCCTCCAATTTATGATGATTATAATGATAGTGGTATTTTGGTGCCACCTACTATGGAGGATAAAGTTTATTATGATTATACTATGCCTGCAATTTATGATGATTACAATGATGGATGTGATACTTTTACTCCACTATTACTAATAAAATTGATTATGCTTATGTGGAGAGTAATGATAATTTTATGCATGTGGATCATGATAAGAATGCTTTATGTGATAGCTATATTGTTGAGTTTATTCATGATGCCACTGAAAATTATTTTGAGAGAGGAAAATATGGTTATAGAAATCTTCATGTTACTAAATTTCTTCTCTTTATGATGAAGTTTTGAGCTTTCTCTTGATTTGCTTTTATTTGCTGGGTACTTTAAGACCTACTGGTCCTTATGAGAGAGGGAGACATAGTTTCATATATCACAATAATATTAAGTCTTCTCTCTTTATGTTGAAATTTTTGAAGTTACACTTGTTTTGCATTTCTATGCTAGTCACTTTGTTCTTCATTGACTTGTTTTCTTACAAGACTCCTATGCATAGAAAGAGTGTTAGATTTAAACATGTTTTATATATGCTTCTTGATGCTCTCTTTTATGTTTCAACTCTCATCTTTATGTGGGCATCATAAAAATCACTATGCCTAGCTAAAAGGCTTTAAAGAAAAGCGCTTATGGGAGACAACCCATTTTTTTATTTTCTGTTATTTTTGCTTTTCTTTTTGTTTTGAGTCAAGGTGCTTGTTACTTCTGTAGCAACTCCTTTGTATCTTTATTTTATTGCATTGTTGTGCCAAGTAAAGTTTTATTGAAAGTTGATGCAAGATTTGGATTTCTGCGCAGAGACAGATTTTTAGCTGTCACGATTTGAGCTCATCTCCTTGTAGAAAATTCGAAAAATTCTGAAAAAATCACGCATCTTCCTCAGATATGTACGCAACTTTCATTATTGGACCAGATCCATCTGAGCAACTTAAGTGCCTCGAAAAAATTCGTCATTCCAGACTGTTCTGTTTTTGACAGATTCTGCCTTTTGTTTTGCATTCGCTCTTTTACGATGTTTTGTGGATTTCTTTGCTCCACAAAGCATTGGTGGCTGTAGCTAATGTCCAGAAGCTTTGGGAATGATTGTTTCATTACAGAATATGAGAATTTTTGTTTATGCACTAACCCTCTAATGAGAACTGTCTTGAGTTTGGTGTGAAGGAAGTTTTCAAGGATCAAGCGAGAAGGGTGATATTATGTGATCAAGAAGAGTGAAAAGCCTAAGCTTGGGGATGCCCCCGTGGTTCATCCCAACCATATTCAGAGAGACTCAAGCGTCTAAGCTTGGGGATGCCCAAGGCATCCCCTTCTTCATCAACAACTTATCAGGTCATCTCTAGTGAAACTATATTTTAATTCTTTCACATCTTATGTGCTTTACTTGGAGCGTCTGTGTGCTTTTATTTTTGTTTTTGTTTGAATAAATTCGGATCCTAGCAATCCTTGTGTGGGAGAGAGACACGCTCCGCTTTTTCATGTGAATACTCATGTTCTTCACTTATATTTGTTGAGTATTCTTAACTAGCTACTGCAGTGCTTTTAGCTCCTGTTTTTCATGCATCTCTTCGAGCTGTTAGCACGTGTTTATAAACACTCTCTTGCTGCATTATATTATCATTTGGAGAGTTTATGTTTAAATAAGTTGATTGGTGTTTGCTTGGAAAAAGAAAATGCTGCATGTGGTAGTGGTATGAAAACTTGCATAATCTTGTAGATCATTGAAACTTTGATAACTTGATTCTTTGCAAATGTTTTGAGATATTTAGATGGTAAAGCTTGCTGGTTAATTAAGTTAAAATCATTAGTGGATTGTTGTCTTTAAGCTTGTACCGTACTACAAACTATACTAAAATTGTTGAAGGTGTAGTTGGACTTGATAGCTTTCCATGTCTGAAAGTTCATCGTAGTAACTAAGTTGTGCTGAAGGTCGAGGGATCTAACGGGGTACTTGTACCGCCGTGAACGGCCCTTCTTGGAGTGAATTTTAATCATGCTCTTAATGTTGAACCTGCTAGTTGTTTGCAATAAACTTGTGAGTTCTTTTTGACTAATGTTAAGCTACGGTTTTTGGCACTTCCACCATCCATATTTTGCTAGCCTCTTCGGTGCTGTGCATTGCCTTCTGCTCACATTGAGAGTTGTGCATACTTCGCCAGTACATCCAACCCCGTGGGAGACTTCCTCTTGTTCTCCTACACATAACCCATACATCTTCCTCAAAACAGCCACCATACCTACCTACCACAGCATTTCCATAGCTGTTCCGAGATATATTGCCATGCAACATCCATCTTACATTACATGACTTGTTGTCATTTTCACTTATATATTGCTTTGCATGATTCTATACAGCTGATGTGTGGTTTACCCATGTTACGCTAGATCATTGCACATCCTGCTACACTGGCAGAGGCATACAGTTTTATACATCATGTTTTGTTCATTATGAGTTATTTGTACCAAAAGTTGTAATCATATTAGAGTGTTGCCCCTTCTTGAAAAGAGCCATGGAGGCCATCGAAAAGTGAAACAGAAAAGAAAAAAAAAAGAAAAAAGAAAAAAAAGAATAAAGAAAAAGGGGGCAACATTACTATCCTTTATCCACACTTGTGCTCATGTTATAGCACCTGCAGTATTCATAGTCATCATTTGTGCTCATGTTTAGCACCTATACTCCATGTGAGAGAGTTTTCATGTTCTACTTGTATAACTATGTGGGGAATTTACACTATAGAACTTGGGTTGTATATTCCAATGATGAGCTTCCTCAAAAGTGCTCTAGGTCTTCATGAGCAACCAAGTTGGATGCACCCCCACTAGTTCCATTGGAGAGCTTTCATACACATATAGCTCTATGTGCATCCGTTGCATGGCAATCACTACTCCTTACATAGCTTCGATTATAAGACTTCCTCTTGTCTAATGATCACTTATAGCTTTGTGAGACTTTCTTCCTTTGGCCTTCCAAACCCCCATTAATGTTCTCTTTGCCATAACATCATGGTGCCAATACCAAATGCTTGCGCTCACCGGTTGAGTAGACTTCGAAACAGTTGATTCATGACGTTCATGTTTATGTTTACTTGGCTGAATCCTTCTATGTTATGAAAATTTACTTGATGCTTGGATTGAAGGATAGAACTCCTATGCTGGATACTTAAATCATCTTTAATGAACCTTGTACGGTTTCATGTCTTTGAAGCAATAGTTCATGAAAACTTTTAGCTTGTTTGACTCTTGCTTTGTCTTTTGATATCAACTATATACATTTGCTTTGAATGATTTGATCACAGCTTACATGTCTTACAATATTATGATCAAGATTGTGTGAAAGCATGTCTCCTCAGAAATTATTTGTTGTTATCGTTTTACCTACTCGAGGACGAGTAGAACTAAGCTTGGGGATGCTTGATACGTCTCCAACGTATCTATAATTTCTGATGTTCCATGCTTATATTATACCAATTGCTACATGTTTTATATACAGTTCATATCACTTTTATGCATTTTCTGGGACTAACCTATTAACAAGATGCCACAGTGCCAGTTCCCTGTTTTCTGCTGTTTTTGGTTTCAGAAAAGTACTTCTGCGAATATTCTCGGAATTGCACGAAACAAAAGGCCACGTCCTTATTTTTCCAGCGCCGTCACGGAGTCCGAAGGAGAGACGAAGGAGGGCGCCGAGGTGGCCAAACCACACCTCGGTGCGGTGGGCCCCCTTGCCGCGCCGCCCTATAGTGTGGGCCCCTCGGGCCTCCACCGACGCCGCCCCTTCGCCTATTTATTCCCTCAGACGCGAAAACCCTAAAACACCAAGTCATATTTCCAGAAGAGTTCCGCAGCGCCGCCGCCATCGACGATAAGTTTCGGGGGACAGAAGTCTCTGTTCCGGCACGCTGCCGGGACGGGGAATTGCCCCCGGAGTCATCTCCATCGACACCACCGCCATCTTCATCGCCGCTGCTGACTCCCATGATGAGGAGGGAGTAGTTCTCCCCCGAGGCTGAGGGCTCTACCGGTAGCTATGTGGTTCATCTCTCTCTCCCATGGTGTGATCTTTATGTGATCATGAGCTTTGTAATCTAGTTGAATAAGTAGATGTTACTCTTTATCTATTATGCACTCTATAGGTTACTTTAATATGAACTCCGGTACTCTCCACGGTGTAAAGGTGACAGTGTGTGCACCGTGTGTGACTCCTTTATGACGTTGTGGCGCTTGTTTACTCCGGCTTGAGGTGTGCTTTTGTAGCCCTACACAATGAATGGTGTTTGTTATCCAACAAGAGAGTGTTTAAGAGTAGCTTTTACTTATTCAGTTATGAGATCATTGTTGAGAGTGTCCACTAGTGAAAGTATGATCCCTAGGCCTTGTTTCTAAGCATTGAAACACCGTTTACATCAAGTTCTGCTACATGTTTGCTTGTTGCCATCTTTATTTCAGATTGCAGTTACTACTTATAATCATCCCTATCACTTGTATTTCACTATCTCTTCGCCGAACTAGTGCACCTATACATCTGACAAGTGTATTGGGTGTGTTGGGGACACAAGAGACTTCTTGTATCTTAATTGCAGAGTTGCTTGAGAGGAATATCTTTGACCTCTACCTCCCTGAGTTCGATAAACCTTGGGTGATTCACTTAAGGGAAACTTGCTGCTGTTCTACAAATCTCTGCTCTTGGAGGCCCAACACTGTCTACAAGAATAGAATCGTGCGTAGACATCACATTCAAGGATCCATGGATCCCACGGGGCACTACCCGTCGGCCTTGTACCCCTCCCCCATGAGACTCCACCGGAGGAGAAATCATGCTGAAGGTGGCTGACTTGATTGATCATGACTCAACTACTTGGAATGCTGATCTGATCATGGAGATTTTTCATCCTGATGATGTGAGAGATATCCTAGCCATCCCTCTCCGGCCAGAAATGGAAGATTGGATCGCTTGGCATTTTGATTCCAAAGGCTTATTCTCTGTTAAGTCTGCTTACCGGTTGGGGATTAGCTTGAAAGATGAACGTGCAGGCCGTATCACGAGCACCTCAGCATCTCCGAGCAGCACCAACCCAATTTGGAAGAAGATCTGGAGTCTGAAGCTCCTAGGCAAGGTAAAAGTGTTTACTTGGCGTCTTTGTTACAACAGTATTCCGACACGCATGAACATTAAGAGGAAGTGTATTGAATTGGATACCTTATGTCCGATGTGTAATCGGGCTGACGAAGATGGTGACCACTTGTTTCTGAAGTGTAAACAAGTTAAACCAGTGTGGCGCGACCTGCTAGTCGAGGATATCCGCTTGTCACTTCTAGAAGCACCCGATGCGATGGCTGTTATCGAGCATATTCTTGCTCCGAAGGCAGTGAGGCCAGACCTAGTGCTGATTTTATTGTGGGACTGGTGGATAGCCCGTAACAAGAAGAATGCAGAGGAGAAGACATCTTCTACTGCTGCAGTTTGCCATAGGATCCAGCGACATATGTTGGACTTCACCCAGCAAATACACACTGATCCTCTCTGTATTTGTCCGCCTTCTGGAGGGATGTCTACCGATGCGAGCTGATGGGTTAGACCACCAATGGACAAAGTGAAGATCAATTTTGATGCTGCGTTCTTTGAGAGCACTAGAGAGGGAGCCTGGGGTTTTGTGGCTCGCTCTGATACTGGCCAATTCATTGCGGCGGCGGCGGCGGCGAAGCTTACCAATGTCAGAGATGCGTTTGCTGCGGAGGCAGAGGCATGTGTGGCAGCTGCGGAGGGAGCATCCGCGATTGGATTACACAGAGTCATATTCAAATCTGACTGCCAGACCCTCGTGTACGCATTGCAGTCTAGAAGCCATGATCTTTCTCCGATTGGCGTTCTACTGAAAGAAGTGCGAAGTATCTGCATAGGTTCTTATGACTCCTACTCGTTCCAGTTTGTGCCAAGAACCTGTAATGCAGTGGCTCATCTACTGGCTCAGCATGGTCTGCGTATCGACTCTACATGTGTGGGCTGGGAAGATGATGCTCCAAGTTTCATTGTTGATTTGGTCGCCAGCGGATCCGTTCCCCTGCTACAGTGAAAAGGAGGCGGAGGAGAGGCGACCAGGTGCTCGAGGTTTTCGCCGGCGGTTCCGCTGCTCCCCTCCGCCTCCGGTCGCCGTCTTGGCGTCGTGAGGTGGAGGGGGAGCCCCGGCCCGTCCGTGCGTGTAGATAGGTCTTTGCTTTGTAGGTTTGTGTGCTCAGCCGGCGGCTCCGAAGACGGTGGCGGAGGTGTCGGCATGTTGAGCTTTGTCCTTCCCCTCCTTCCCCGTTCCGGCGGCGTTGCCGGGGAGGTAGTGAAGGTGTTTCGTCGGGACTCCTCTTCCTGGCTTGTTTCTCCGGCCGTCCGTGGTGGTTTGGGGAGGAGCTGCTGGGTGGAGGTGTTCTCCTTTTGGTGGAGGTGCGGGTGGTGGTCCTCTGCGTCGTCTTTGCTCCGGCCGGCCGTGGTGGCGAGGGGAGCGGGCGCCTGGAGGTTGTCTGCAGGAGCTGGTGATGGTCCTGGGTGGCGGAGCGTCGGCGGGATGTGGGGTGGAGCGGTGGAGAGGGCGCTGAGGCCGTGCACGTTCATCGTCTTCGGTTTCCGTCGCGCGGCGGCGGACGGCTCAGCGGTCATCTACAAGGCGTGGAGGTGCCTTCTCCCCGGCGGCAGGCGGTACGGCGGCGCCGGCGTCACCTAGGAACTTGGGATGCGGCGGTGGATCCGATTGAACTTTCTTCAGGTTGCTCGGGGGCCTCTGTGCTTTTTCCTGGAGTCCGCTGTAATTTCTT
Organism: Poa pratensis; assembly: GCA_947311845.1. NCBI lineage: Eukaryota > Viridiplantae > Streptophyta > Magnoliopsida > Poales > Poaceae > Poa > Poa pratensis. The sequence goes on along the minus strand of CAMZMU010000062.1, from coordinate 46,726,867 downwards.
TCTTTCCTTGGACCTCTTTGTAATTTGTGCCGGGTTTCCTGCTTTATGTATCGGATCCTTTCAAAAAAAAAAAAGATTTGGTCGCCAGCGAGTCTGCTGTGCACCCCCTGTAATGGTCCTTCCTTTCTGTATCAAAAAAAAAAAAATACTGCAGCCTACGGTGAACACCTTAAAGGCTACACAGCTTGTCCAGTCCCTTCGACCGGCGCAGAGAGTGCACAGCATTTCACACCGCCTATCCAAGACCTTTCTCCTCCATTTTCATCCAAGGCCTCAGTGGTGGCGCACTCCCAGGAGCAGGAGCAGGAGGGGCCTCGGCAGCAACGCGCTGTCGGTAGCAGGAGCAACGGAGTTACGGAGACGTCGGCGGCAGTTCGCTGTCGGAAGGAGGCGCGCGCGGCGGCTACCGCGGTGAGGCGCTAGCTTCTGCCGTGGAGCGTGGTCAGCCAAGGTGCTTCACCGCCATATCTCCGGACTGCTCCGCCTCGGCCAAGGTATCCATCCACTGTGACTTGTAGTGTGCTGTGTACGCCCGGAGTCTGTTCGATCAAATGCCTCGCTAGCTACGCAAAGTGTTGGGTGCTGGCTGGCTATGCAAGTGTTGATTACTGGTTAGTATGTACGCAAAGTGCTGGATCCCGGAGTAAGTTCTTGGAGTTTTCATTCACAAAAAAAAAAAGTTCTTGGAGTTTTGGTTTTGATGGTTGGCATAAGTCAGAATGTATCACCCGATTGAATAACGAGACACTAATTGCACTGAATTTGTTGAAACCTGAAAGAACATCCCAGTGTTCACCAAGGCATCGGTAGAGAAAAAACTTCAAGGCAGTAGCTTGTGATTTGCCACTAGCACTAGGATCTTCACATGGTTATGGTTGTGGGTTAATCTGGACTATGCGATCTTTTCTCAACCTATTTTTGTGCATCCACTTCCGGTCTATGAAGATCAATATTACTACTTTCAGCATTGGGAAGTTTGTTTTCTGGATATGCAAAACATGGCCTACTAAATAACCTGGTAGCTCTTTTTGTAATTAATCTGATATTTGTGCGAGTAAAATCTGGTTGTTGTTTTGGAGAACCTGGTAGCTGTTCTAAACAAACTAGTATATGTATCAGAGAACCTGCAGGTAGCTCTTTAATGTAAATAATCTGGTAGGTGCCTGGGAAAAATCTGGTAATGGTTTGGAGAAACCTTTTAGCTATTCATAAACAAATCGGTATATGTATCAGAGTGCACAGCAGCATTTCACACCGCCCATCCAAGACTTTCCTCCCGTCATTTGCATCCGGATTTTCGCTCCCTAGGCCCAAGAGCACGGCTCATTGTTTTGCTTGTCTTCCTGTTCAGACTCCAGAGTCGCGTCGCCGCTGGAAGTCGCCGCTCGGCTCGTCCTTGACCCTCCTCCAGAGTAATCCACTCGGCTCAGTCTTTCTCTTCTGTCTTTTAAGCCGAAAGATCACAGAAGCTGTTCTTTCTTGCGCCGAATCTGTCGCCCTCATTTGCCTTTTTATGCTCTTATACTGAAGTTTGCTTTTTTTTTCCTTACGACTACCAGCGAGCAGTTAGCATGCCGGACAGCAGCGGCGCGACCGTCTTCGACGACATGCCCGAGTGGCTCGTCGTTGACGAGATCCTCATGTGGTTGCCAACAAAGGACATACTCCGCTGCCGTGCCGTCCGCAAATCGTGGCGCAGTGGCACCTCCACCGACAAGTTCATCCTCGACCACCACCGCCGCCAGCCCTCGCTCCCCATCATCCAACACCACAAGAAGGGCCTCTGCCGCTTCCCTGTCCTCAATGGCACAGGTGCCTCCACTGATAAAAAGATAGAGCTCTTTGTCCGGTACGCCCCCGGTACAGCAATCGACGTTATACACCATGCCGCCTGTGATGGCCTCCTTATCCTGTCGCAGCAACATGACTTCTACATCTGCAACCCGGCCACCCGTAGGTGTGCTTCACTGCCGCATCCTCCACGACGACCTGTACGAGGCATCAGATTCAGCGCCGTCACCGTAGTCGGCTTCTACCGGCACCAGACATCTGGAGAATATCGGGTGCTCTGGTCAGTATTCTCGATACCCATTAGGAGTGACATCGCAATTGAATTGCCTGATTACTATGTCCTCACTGTGGGATCGGACCAGCCAAGACTCATCCAGTGGCCGACAATTTCAGAAAAATGTTTTCCTGCCACTGAATCCGCAAATCGTCCACCAGTTCACCATCGTGGTAGCCTGCACTGGGCATTGGGCCTCAACATAACAGTATTTGACACCGTAGCCGAGACATTCCGGCAGATGAGCCATCCGGCACAGTTGGGCGGTTGGGTGTCATTGTTGGACATGGGCGGCGCCCTTGCTTTGTGCAACAGCAGAACCACCGGTGAAGTCTTCACTTTAGATGTTTGGGTGTTGCAGGACTATGATGCCGAGATCTGGGGCTTTCAGTACCGTATTCCCTTGCTAGCGATGGCAGCGTCGCCACCGCATGATTTTGGCTACAAACGTTGCCCTATGATGGTTGTGATCAATGACAGTGAGCTGTTGATCGAGGTGGGTCGTGAGCGTCTGTGGCATTGCAACATTGATGGTGTGTTTCTAGGAAATGTCAAAAGCGAAGAGCGTGAGAACAGACTGGAACTAACCATGCATCGCCTCCAAGAGAGCTTGATTTCACTTCCATTGTATGAGACGCCAGAAGAAGATGTTGTGAAGAAGCCTCCATTCGTCATGGTGCTATAAGATGTTGTGCTCCATCTTAATGTTTTGGACTCCCTGTCTGATGTGCCCTTGGAGCAGCTAATCTATCCAATAATATGAGCCATGTCGTTTGTTCTTAGTTTCTAGTAGTACTAGTAGAACTGAACAATTTGGATGGCAGCATTAGCACTTCTGCTGTCATCATTTGGTGCTTATTATGCTATCTTGGGGATCATGTATTGTCTTAAAAGAATGGATTATCTATGGTAATAGAACTGGTCTACTATTCTCCCATGTTTACTTTCAGTTTGGATTGTTGAAAAGCACGAAAGGCATGGTCGCAGTTTGAAATGCTAATTCCTTCATAAGAAGTTGGGCATTTTAGTTGTTGAAATGGTTGGTTGAGAATCTCCTTATGCAGCTTATAGCTTGATCTTTTATATTCAGTAACACACTTAGATCTTATTGCTCCTAGCAAGTTCTCCTGCTTTTCGTGTCGAGTTTTTTTTTTCCAAGCATACTTTGGGAAGCTGGCTGTGATTTGGTGCTCGTTGTTTGTCTGATTGTTACTTCGGAGAAAAGTGATTTGGTTACTACCACTGTATTCTCCCCTGTTTAGAATTGTTCTACTATTCTCCCCTGTTCAGTTTCAGTTTGTACTGTTGAATAGCACAAACGACATGGTTGTCAATCCCCCTATGTAGCTTAATATTTTGATCTTTCATGTTCAATACTGCTTTTGGCAACTTCTCCTCCTCTTTGTGTGATGTTTTTTTCTCATGCATATTTTGGGAAGCTGGCTGTGATTTTGTTCTCACCATAGTTTTGTGTCTAACGGTTAGTTCAGAGAAGTAATTTGACCACTACACTGTTTTGTGTCGCATTGGTGCTACCTCAATACAGCTATTGTTAACAAAAATTGGCAAGTAATTTGTTTCATTTTCTTTCACCACTTTGGAGAAAAGAGGTTGGCTGCTACTTTTGTGTCCTAGATTTTTTTTTTTTTTTGCTAGGAATAAATTCACCCACCGCTCTATTTCATGGTATCGGATTGCCAGTGTCAGAACTTTTAAGGAGAACAAGGTGATTACATGAAATACCAGGTTTGAGAAGAAGGCGTCCGTGAGAGCCATGAATATTACTATGAAATATCTTATGCTTATTAGTAGGTGAATAGCGGTCATAACGAAATGACAGCTTTGAACTTTGTAGGGAGCCAGTCAAGATATTTTAGGCAGCTGCCAGGTCAGCCGGGTTGTTACGAATTCTGTGTATCTCTTTTGAAGATCATGCCTCCTACCGAAAAAGTATTATAGGGTATTATCGCAAATACTTTTTTGTTATGAGATTTTGCCAGATCCGTTAGAGTTGATCTTAACTCGCAAAGGTGTAACCATTTAGCCGAAGTTACAGCGGGGGCAGTAATCACGTAGGACAACAAGCGACCGGGATACATTGTGACATGTCGCTCGCGCCACAATGCGCTTATTTACGTCTAAACCGAATAAAATTATGTTAAACTTTTATTGATTAAACCACACATTTTTTTACGAACAATATGTTCAAATGCATCAGCTCCAATAAAAATTGCATAATGATCATTTTCACTGTTTGCAGCAGTACAACATGAGTTATCTTGTTCAGTGCTACTCCCACCATTACAAAATAGGTGACATATTTTATTTTGTTGCAATGATTGTTTGATGAATAACTATTTACTTTGTACAAATTTTATATGACATAAAATTGATTTCCTCATTCAGTATTCAAATGTACTTGTTGTTTTACGTATTCACATGTGGGACAATTTTGTATCCATAAAGTCATAAACCACAACCTAATACCGTAGTGGTTAATCAAAAGCTCTTCTTGAAGAGGCAAAATAAGCTTGTATTTTGAAACGGAGGAAGCATATGGACGGTTGTACATTTGTTTTGCAATGGTGGATGAAGGACAGGCAAACTTATTTTTTACGTATTCACACGTGGGACAATTTTGTATCCATAAAGTCATAAACCACAACCTAATACCGTAGTGGTTAATCAAAAGCTCTTCTTGAAGAGGCAAAATAAGCTTGTATTTTGAAACGGAGGAAGCATATGGACGGTTGTACATTTGTTTTGCAATGGTGGATGAAGGACAGGCAAACTTATTTTTTATCGTGTTGAGATTAGGTTGAGCAGAAGAGTGCACAACAGCTTCTCTACCATCATCAATACCAGCCTACGGTGAGCACTAGGGCTTGTTTGGTGGCAAGGGTGGCAAAACCCAGGGTTGTAACGCCCGGGGGGAATTTAACCTGCGCACACGATCCCTGGGTTGACGTGGGGGAGATCCCCCAATCGCTGTGCTCATTTGGCAGAACAGAGGGAAACCACGGACACCCTCCACACACCTCAACACAGCACGGATGGAAACCACGGACACTCTCCAGTCTCCACAGTCCACAATACGTCTAGTCTATTTTTTTTAAAATACAACATGTAATATGTACATGCACAGATCAATTCTGCAATGAAAACAGAAAATAAAATACAGAAAATCCGAATAAGATGTGACTCCACAACAGATCACCAGGTCACAGATTTAAACAAAATAACAAAGATAACTTGCCCAGGCACTGTACGCCTGCTGCTCGACCGGCCACCGCTGCTCCCCGGAGCTCCTCCGCTTCGCCAGCCATCACTTCCAGCGCTCTCCACGGAGCTCTTCCGCTCGCCGGCTGCTACCGCCGCCGGCCGCAGTAGCTCGTCCGCACATGATCAGCAGTAGCAGCTCGCCGTGCTCTTGGTCATGCTCAAGCTCCAGCAAATGACTCGCTCCTGGGCAAGGCCCCACCGCCATCTCCGCGACACGCCGCAGCTCACCATGCTCTGCATCTTCAATAAAGTTTCAGCAAGGTAGGCGCCGTGCTCTGCAAATACAGGTTGTTCTTGTTGCATCAACCTGTAAATTCGTCAAAAAACTTTGTCAAATTAACTGAAAGTAAAATAAAATAAAATAAGCGTGCTGATCCTAGTAACAGCTGACTGCAACTACACTAGTTTTGTGCAAGCCATCCAAGCTCTGGATCAAGCGAACAAGGGTCAGATCGTACACGAAGACAAGGGTCAGACTGCTAGGAACTTTCAGTAGTGTAACTACTATTGTACAGATGAAAACATCAGTGTACTTAGCACGCCAGAATTTCCATGTGTAAGAAATACTTTACATGAAAACAAGAATATACTCCACATCTGCTACCTATCTCTCAGTGATCTACACTGCCAGGTGACTTTCATGTGCACGGTATTTATTAGAGAAATCTCTCCACTGGTTGGTATTGAGAAAAAAATGATTACACATGCACTTGAGTCCTTGGTGTTGAGGAAAATTTCGAAAAATCCATGATGGTAAAGACATAATCATAATCACACAAACAAGTTTGTGTCAGTTAAAGTTAAGCTGAACTGATTGTTCAGTTAAGCTTCACATTTTTACTCCTACCAATATTTCAGCAAACTAAAATCTGTTGCACTACTTCATTAAGTACAGACTGCAATTTTTTTGCACTACTACAGCACATTACTTGCACTACTCCAGGACACATTACCTGACAGAGAGAAGATTAAGTACTCCAACACACAGATACTTGCACTACTACAGCACACAATTGCAAAATGACAAGAGAGTAGTGACCAATACTACGAGAGAAAATTCTATCTTTGATACTTTCATGTTGCTTATACACCTCAAACTGCAGAAAATTAAATATAACTTGCAACTGTATGTTTCTACTTTCTACCCAAGTGTGAAGCTTTATCCCTGAGACTTTCTAGGGGCTAATTTGGTTGCTGGGGCAGGATATCCCAGGGTTCTAAACCCACGGGGGGAATTTCCATGTACATACGGGATCCCCACCAACCATGGGGAGATATCCCACCTCAGTTTGGACGGAAAGGAAGATAGTGCATCTCACTAACATGAGCTCTGTATGTGGGTGCTCTGAATATTCGATTGATCCACTAGGTGATTAAGAAAAGAACAAAACAGCAGATCAACACTTGAAATAGACATAGAACTAAAGGATGTTTACCTCACTGTAGCAGAACCCCCTCGACGAAGACAGGCGGCACAGCAGCCTCAGGTCGTTGGCTAGGTCGGGACATAGAACTAAAGGATGTTTAATCTCCGTCCCATGTTTTCTACAAATCTGAAGAAAAATTTCATGCCATCAAGGAAGTCTACTTTAGAAAGATATCAGCATGGTTGTATACGTAATATGCCAAATAAAAGATGTAGAGTTTATTCATTGAGCTGTGGTCTGGGAATAAGGACAAGAAAAAATATTTGAACACTTCATCTAGCATCAGATCACTCGATGTGGTAAAGAAATCAACAGATGAAGCTACGACTATGTTATTTTGATGTGTTTCAATTCATATGAAGATATAAAGTGAGCGGCTAACTTCGGAGCGAAGCGGAGGCCCGTCGCCGGAGGCTTGGGCCGTCGCCGGGTATCGATTATAATGATGTATTCTCTCCGGTTGTCAAGCGTAGTTCTATTCGGACATTTTTCTCCATTGTTGCTATGTGTGATCTTGAGCTTGAGCAGTTAGATGTTAAAACTGCGTTTCTGCATGGAGAGTTGGAGGAGGAGATATACATGGACTAGTCAGAAGGGTTCATAGTGCCGGGTAAGAAGGATCTTGTTTGTAAGTTGAAAAGGTCCTTATACGATTTGAAACAATCCCCTCGTCAATGGTATAAAAGGTTTGATTCATTTATGTTGTCACATGGCTTTAAGAGGTCTGAATTTGATAGCTATGTGTACATTAAATTTGTTGATGGATCGCCTATATACTTGCTGTTATATGTTGATAATATGTTGATTGCTGCCAAGAGCAAGAAAGAAATCGCTGCTCTCAAGTCACAGTTGAGTAGCGAGTTTGAGATGAATGATCTTGGTGCTGCTAAGAAAATCCTAGGTATGGAAATTACACGTGACAGAAAATCTGAGTTCTTATTTCTTAGTCAGCAAAATTATATTAAAAATTTCTTCATCGTTTTAACATGCATGATGCAAAGTCTGTTAGTACTCCTATTGCTCCTCATTTTAAGTTGTCATCTTCGCAATGTCCTACTACTGATGATGATTTGGAGTACATGTCTCGAGTTCCATATTCTAGAGTTGTTGGTTCCTTGATGTATGCTATGGTCTGTTCACGTCCTGATTTATCTTATGCTATGAGCTTGGTGAGTAGATACATGGCTAATCCTGATAAAAGAACATTGAAAAGTTGTTCAATGGATTTTCGGGTACCTCTGTGGCACGTCTGATGCTTGCTTGAAGTTTGGCAAGTCTGGTGAGGGACTCGTAGGCATATGGATTCAGATTTTGCTGCCGATTTGGATAAGAGGAGGTCCCTCACAGGTTATGTGTTCACCATTGGTGGTTGTGCTGTTAGTTGGAAGGCAACACTTCAGCCGGTTGTTGCCCAATCCACCACGGAGGCTGAATACATGGCTATTGCAGAAGCAGTTAAAGAAACTGTTTGGTTGAAAGGTTTGTTTGCTGAGCTTTGTAGAAATGATACTTGCATTAACCTGTTTTGTGACAGTCAAAGTGCTATTTACCTTACTAAACATCAGATGTTCCATGAGAGAACAAAGCACATTGACGTCAAATACCATTATGTGTGTGATGTTGTTGCACAAGGTAAGTTGAAGGTATGCAAGATAAGCACTAATGATAATCCGGCAGATATGATGACAAAGCTAGTTCCTGTTGCTAAGTTTGAGCTATGCTCAGGCTTAGTTGGTATCACTGTCTAGCCCAAGAGTCTATTTGGCGCCGAAGGTGTTTTTTGTTGTTTCAGGGTGAAGTTTCTCGTTCATGCTACAAGATGAAATTTGTCTCAAGGTGGAGTGTTATTTTGATGTGTTCCAAATTCATATGAAGATATAAAGTGAGCGGCTAACTTCGAAGCGAAGCGGAGGCCTGTCGCCGGACTGTAGCTGACTTAGGGTTTTGCACCACTATAAATACATCTTGTAAGCCGCGGTTGGGGTAAGCCATACATTGTAAACTCACGGCGTTTGTAACCTCACCCGATATAGTGAAATATTGATGGCTGGCGCCCGTGGTTTTTTCTCCTCCATTGTTGGGGGGTTTTCCACATTAAATCTCGTGTCCCCGTTGGTTTGATCTTTCCGCTACATCATCGTTTTCGTGTTATCGTTTATAACAGACTACACAAGATGAACTTATGACTGCAGAACTCTGAATATTCAAAAACAGGAAAAGTCTTAACCGGTAGCTCCATGGAAGGGAAAGCAAAGAAACTCCAAGAAATGCATAAGCCCTTTGCCAACCTGTAGCTCGTCGTAGAGTCAGCGTGGGAGGCTCGAGCAGGTGGGCACTTTCCGTTGCTGGTCGACGCCGGCAAGAGCGCCGCTGCAGCCGCCACTGTCGGCGAGCTCCCGCTCAATCTCTCCCCAACAGGTTGGTCAAGATTACATGTTTTCTACAAACCTGAAGAAAGATTTCATACCATCCTCATAACACAAGCTACCCAAGGTACCAATCAGATGGCAGTGCACTGTACTGAAGGAAACACACGCACATCATTCGGGTTAGGAGTAACAGACATCTTACTCTGAATCACTGAGCTACAACAACCCCTACTGCTCCAATTGATGACAAGACCATGCGGCGTCGGTGGCGGGGAGTAGCAATTCGCCGCAGGGAGGCCTGAATATTCAGAAAATGGGAAAGACCTGAATTTTAAAGCTCCAATCGATGACAAGACCTGAATATTCAGAAAATGGGAAGAAGTCTAAACAGCTCCATGGAAGGAAAAGCAAAGAAAATCCAAGAAATGCATGGCCCTTCCCCAACCTGTAGCTCGTCGTAGAGGCGACGTTCATCCCTAACCTTACCGCAGGGGTCGGACCGGCGGCATGAGCGTAGGACAGACGGCAACGGGCGGCGTCGGGGCGGCATCTACGGCGACCGCACGGCCTCGTGGAGGAGCCACGCTGCAAGAGTCTGAGGCGGTGCCGACAAGATGGGATCCAACGCGTCTAGGGCTTGTGGTGGAGCAGTGAAACGAAGGTTCCATGCCAGGGAATCGGTGGAGGAGGAGGAGGTGGTGGTGCCGGGGAGGTTGTCAGCGGCGCGAGGAATCGCCGGAGACGGGCGGGATCGTCCAGCGAAGAGGGTTGCCCAAAGGTCGTCAGTGAGGACCAGCAGGACTGCGTCCGTGCGGAGTAGTCGAAGGAGCAAGAGATCGGTAGATTGCGTGGTTGCTGGAGGGAGGCAAGGAATTTCGTCGGAGTCGTCGCTCGCCAGGCGGAGGAGCTCGGAGGCTGGAGCATCGCGTCGTCGCGGGGCGAGTTGGGGAATTCCTCCCCGACCTCTCGAGTAGTGGAAAGCTCTCCCGGGGAAGGGCCGGGGAAAGGCCAGGGACACCTCCCCTCGTGTGCGTCCAAACGGCGCCGTAGGAATCCCTGGGGCGATTCGGCCCGTGTTTTCTCCACCCAGGGAAAAGGCGGGGATCCCGGGAGGATCCCTTGCAACCAAACAAGCCCAGGCTACACGGCTCGTCCAGTCCCATCGACCGGCACAGAGAGTGCACACAGCATTTCACAATGCCCATCCTCCATTTGCATCCGGTTTTTCGCTCTCAAGACCCAACCGCACGGCTCATTGCTCTGATCGTCCTCCTGTTCAAAGACGCCTGGAATGATAAACGATAGGCTTGTATCTATCTAGATGTTTCAGACTGTTGTAACTAAGTCCAGTAAGATATAAACTGAACCTAGATATTTGGGGGCTAATTCGTCGTAGCTCCAGGGACGGAGGCAAGGGTACGAGCGGGGGCGAGACCCCCCGACAATCTAATTTTCCCTTGGTAGTGATTAACGGAGATGGCTAATCCCCAAACCCATCTGTTACTAGTATTGAGCCCATTTACAAGCAGGCACATGCCCAGCCCACAGACTAGCAGTAGCAAATCGATTTTCGCAAAGCTTTTGATTCTGTCAACTGGGACAGCCTCGTCTCGATCCTTCGTGCTCGCGGGTTGGAAGAGAAATGGTGTCGGTGGATGACTGCATTTTCAACTCCAGCCACACTTCCATCATCCTCAATGGCGTTCCCGGGAACTGGATCAGATGCCGCAACGGCCTGTGCCAGGGAGACGCCCTCTCCCCCTATCTCTTTATCCTGCGGGCGATGTACTCCCCCAGCTGATTCGCCGCGCCTTTCTCTCCGACGGACTCTCTCACCCCCTCGACCCCGACAGGCCCTGCCCTGTCCTTCAATATGATGACGACACGCTCATCCTCTGCCGAGGTGACCTTGCTTCGGTCTCCTGCCTCAAGAGGGTACTCGATGACTTCGCCGCCGCCACCGGCCTTACAATCAACTTCCACAAATCCTGCTTCGTCCCCATGCACATCAGTGCTGCCCAAGCCTCTACCCTGGCCGCTACCCTAGGTTGCCCTATCTCGTCCTTCCCCCAGCCCTACTTCTGTCTCCCCCTCTCCCCCCTCAAACTCCCAGCCTCCGCTTTCGCCCCTCTTATCTCCTCCATCGACAGACGTGTCTCCGGCTGGCGAGCCTCCCTCCTCTCCACAGGTGGACGCCTCGTTTTGTGCACCTCGGTCCTCAACAACCTCCCCACTTACTTCATGTGCTCCTTCCTCCTCCCTGTTGGTGTGATTGAGGCCATTGATAAAAGGCGTCGTGCATTTTTTTGGACCGGGAAAGACTCTTGCTCGGGTGTTCGTTGTCTAATTGCTTGGGATAAAGTTGCTTTGTCTACGCAGTTGGTGGATTTGGGATTCGGGATCTCCGCAGGCAGAACTTGTGCCTACTGCTTCACTTCGTGGACCGCCTTCACCAGCGGGGGATCTTCCCTGGAAAACGTGGTTTTTCCAGCGGTTGGCTCGGGACCTCGGAGACAAGACTACTACACCCTCCTTCCTCGACAAAATTGTTGCCTACCGCCTGCCTGTTTACCGTGCTCTCACCCGTGTTTCCCTATGTGATGGGCGCCGCTGCTCCTTTTGGATGGACAAGTGGCGCACAGGTCTCCCGCTCTACCTCCGTTACCCGGCGTTGTTCTCCCACGTCACTCGGCCCCATGCGACGGTTGCCACCGTCGTCGCCTCCGGGCTTGAGCTGGAGCCGCACCTCTCCTTCGTCGCCTCCGCTCAGCTCGAGGAGCTCCAGGACATCATCGACGACACCCTCTCTGTGCCCCGACCTTCGGTTCATGGACTCCCCGTGGACTGCCACGGCGCTCGGCCCGTCTTCTCCTCTAGGGCCGCTTACAGGATGCTGGCTCCACCCCGTGCCCCCTACACCGACGCGGGCATCAGCTGGAGACTTCGGATCCCCACCAAGGTGAAGATCTTCTCATACCTCGCCGCCATCGACAGGCTTAGTACTCGAGCCAACCTGTTCTCCAAGCACTGCGCCCCCTCCGCGGCATGTGAGGCGTGCGGTGCGGACGAGACAGGCCACCACCTCTTCTTCGACTGTGCACCCGCTGCACACGTTTGGCGCCTCCTGCAGGTACACGCCTCCCCCCCCCCCCCCCGGCGGCTCATTCTGGGCCTTGGCGCCACCTTCCCCGACTCTGGGCCATGTGTGGCATGCCGGCCTTGCTACGATTCTCTCGCATATCTGGAAAGCCAGAAAAGATCTGGTCTTCAACGCCAAGACTGTCCCCCCCCCCCTTGGACATCATCTGTCGTGCTGCGGACGACCTCCTTACTTGGTTCGGCCGGTTCCCTGTTGCTGATCGTAGTGATTTAGAGCGCCTGCGTGCGTTCCTTTTAAACACTGTAGCGGTGTAATTTCTCGCTTTTTCTCTCTCTCCCACCCCCCGATGTATTCTGCCTCAAACAAGTTGTAAGGGCACCCAAGTCCTCTTTTCGAGTTATAAATAACAACGGTGGGGAGTAATCCCCCCGTTTTCCTCGAAAAAAAAATCGAAACGTAGCATATGTACTCCATTCGTTTTTTAATATAAGATGTTTTAGGTACGTCACATATTGTCTAGATACATACTAAAGTGAGTGAATGTACAAACTAAAACTTTTCTAGATACATTTATATACATGTGAATATGGACAAAGTCTAAAACATCTTATATTTAAAAACAGAGAGAGTAAAAGTTTATCTGAAAGCAGCAACACCGGTCCACGGACTTGGAGACCAGCATACACAGGCAGGCACGTAGACGATAGATCAGATCGATCTCACGACATTTGGGTGCCTACCTGACAGCCGCCGGCGAGGTTCCAATCGAAATAGAAGTCAAAACGATGAGAACTGAGCAGGGAGCAGCAATCCATAGCCTGGCTGCACGAGCGCACGGCCGGCCACGGTGGAGCATGAGCTGCGACGGTGCGAAGAACAAAGGTAGTTTATTGGTCTATCTAATTGGATTGCGTCTCATTTTAGTCCTTTGATCCTATATCAACATAGGATTAATTCGTGCCTTAAATATTTGTTAAGGAATTTTTGATTGCCTACATGTGCTTGTGTAGACATGAAGAGTAACATATCCAGATCGATTTATAAATTAATTAGGAAATCTTCAATATGACAAATGATTGATATATTAACTCTCGTGTGTACAAAAATTAGGGTTGCAGCTAGTTCGGTCTACCCCTATTCATCTGCCTTATTGGTGATGCTACTCACAATGTATATTGAGACTAGAGGGTGAGACATTTATATAGACTCCAAATTTCAGATAAATCAATATGTTTCCAGATAGGACTCGTGACATGTTAGAACAAGCACGATATCTAACAGCCAGTTACCGAGCCTATTACTGTTAAAAAATTAGGTCCCAGCACACATATGTGAGTCATGTGCCGAGTTTGAATACACAATCAAACTCACAGGTTTAGCAATCCGTAGAGCCAATACTACAGAGAACATGATATTCCACTCTATACTGTTCACGGGTATAATTCCAGCATATTCATATCAGTATAGATGTACCGGTATTTCCTTAAGTACAATTGCACATCAATAATTTCCTGTTATTCCCGGGACACTTCCACACTGAAATTTAATTCCGGACAATGTAGTAGATATATAAAATGTTGCAAGACACAATTTCCTACGTGGTGTGTCTTTTGTTTCATTGAAAAATGAATTATATTACACAATATTTGATAGAATTGGCATGGCCGCCACCAAATCATTCAATAATCATTATAGTCGGAGGCCTAATTTAGAAATTAAGATCTTGTTTTTTGGCAAACAATATTGCTATGTTTTGATATAAATTATAATGAGACTACGTATATTGTGATATTTATATCTATAGATTTTATTCTAAAACAAAAACAACACACATTTGTGCGCCTCCCTCATGGTAAAATCCTGGCTCCGTCCCTGCGTAGCTCCCAAGTTCGTTTGTGACACCCTTGTAGATCAGAGGAGCCGAGCCGAGCCGAGTCCAAGGCATCGTTCACAACCAATCTACCCACGAGATTTGATACGGAACGCCGTCGCGACGCCGCTGGAAGTGGCCGCCATCTCCGACCCTCCTCAAGAGTAATCCTCTCTGCTCAGTCTTTCCGTTCTCTCCTTTAAACCGATAGATCGGCGGAGCAGTTCTTTCTTGCGCCGAATCCTTCGCGCTCATATGCTCTTTTATGCTCGTACAGTCGGACTGATGTTTGCTTTTTTTTTCTACCACTACCAGCGAGCAGTTAGGATGCCGGACAGCAGCGGCGCGACCGTCTTCGACGACCTGCCGCAGTGGCTCGTCGTCGACGAGATCCTCATGCGGTTGCCAACAAAGGATGTACTCCGCTGCCGCGCCGTCCGCAAGTCGTGGTGCAGCGGCACTTCCACCGACAAGTTCATCCTCGACCACCACCGCCGCCAGCCCTCCCTCCCCATCATCGAACACCAGCACAAGGGCATCTGCCGCCTCCCCGGCGCCTCCAGCGATAAAAAGATACGGCCCGTCCTCAGGTTCCCAGCCCGCGACCCAGGCCGCCCTTACGTTGTTCCGTTCCGCGTTGCACTCCATGCCGCCTGTGATGGCCTCCTCATCATGTCGCAGGATCGCGATTTCTACATCTGCAACCCGGCCACCCGCAGGTGTGCTCCCCTGCCAGTGCCACATCCTTCACTACGACCAGGCATCGGCAACCTCAACGTAGCCGGCTTCTACCGGCACCTCCCATCTGGAGAACACCGGGTGATCTGGGTGGTAGCAACGACTAGGTTGCCGAATTGCTTCGTCCTCACTGTGGGATCGGACCGGCCAAGCGGCATCCAATGTCAGCCAGTTTTTGGGTCGCTACATACCCCAGTCTGTCCACCATCGTGGCAGTCTGCACTGGGCAATAATTCACCCTAAGATAACGGTATTTGACACCGTAGCGGAGACATTCAGGTTGATGAGCGTCCCAACACAGCTAGGCTACAATGCGTCATTGTTGGATATGGGCGGTACCCTTGCTATGTGCGGCACCGCCGATGACTGCCTCACTTTAGATGTTTGGCTGTTGCAGGACTACGATGCAGAGACCTGGGCCTTTCAGTATCAGATTAACCTGTTAGCGATGGAGGCATCACCACCGCTTAAGTTTGGGGTGAAATTCTACCCTAGGATGGTTGTGATCAACGAGTGCGAGCTGTTGATCCAGCAATGTGGTAACCGTCTGCTGCTTTGTGACATGGATGGTGTGTTTCTAGGAAATGTGGAAAGCGAAGAGCATGAAAGCTGCTTTAAACTTACTGGTCATCGCTTCCAAGAGAGCATGATTTCACTTCCCTTGTTTGAGGCGCAAGAAGAAGATGCTGTGAACAAGGCGCCTCCATTCGACATGGTGCTATGAGATGTCGTGCTTCATCTTAATGCTTTGGACTCCATGTTTGCTGCCGCGCCCTTGGAGTATCTATCCCTTATGATTCATGTCTTTTGTTCTTAGTTTCTAGTTTTTACTATTAGAACTGAACAATTTGGATGGCGAGGTACCACTTCTGCCATCATCATTTGGTGCTTGTTATGTTATCCCGAGGATCATGTTTTCGTTTTAAACAATTGATTGTCTATGTTAAGAGTACTGCTCTACTGTTCTCCCCTGTTTATTTTCAGTTTGCATTGTTGAAAACACGAAAGGCATGGTCGCACTTTGAAATGTTAATTCCTTCATGAGAAGTTATGGCATTTTAGTTTCAGAAATGGTTGGTTGAGTATCCCCTTATGTAGCTATTGTCAACAAAAAATGGCAACTACTCCACTTTGTTTCAATGTCTTCCACCATTTCGGAGAAAATAGGTTGGCTGCTGCTTTTGTGTCCTGGGTTTTTTTTTTTGTTTGGTAGAATAAGTTACACAATGTGATTTTGTAGTTTGCTTCGCCCTTAGAGTATCTATCATACATGATCTATGTCTTTTGTTGTTTGTTCTTAGTTTCTAGTATTACTAGTAGAACTGAATAATTTAGATGGCGGAGGTAGCACTTCTGCAGTCATCATTTGGTGGTTGTTATGCTATCTAGAGGATCATGTTATTGTTCTGAACAATGAAGTATCCATGCTATAGAACTGTTCTTCTGTTCTCCCCTGCTTACTTTCAGTTTGCATTGTTGAAAAGCACGAAATGTATGGTTGCAGTTTGAAATGCTATATGTATCTTCATATTTGAATTTTCATGTTCAGTATGCACACCGGTCTTATTGCTTCTGGCACATGGTAGCTCCTGCTCTTTGTATAGAGACAATGTTCTTTGCTAGGCATATTTGGGAAGCTGGCTGTGATTTGGTCCTCAGCATTGTTTTGTGTCTGACTGTTACCACAGAGACAAGTAATTTGAGCATTACCACTGTTTTTTATCTGATTGGGGCTAGTTCAAAATAGCAATTTTGAACAAAAACTGGCAAGTAATTGTTTCGTTGTCTTGCACCATTTCGGAGAAAAGAGGTTGGCTGCTGTTTTTTTGTCCACGACACTTTGTTTCGCGAGAACTATGTTACAATAGGAACTATCTTAGTAATCATGTTGTAGTCTGCTGGAGGCTGGTGATAACCTGTTTAGGCTGGTGTTATTTCACGGTATGGACGTAGGGTATGTGCTTCATGTCTCCTTTGCTTTTATTGTGTGTGCGTGTACTGACTACTATTGGCTTGTTCCGCCAAATAGTACCACCCAAATACACAATGCTCAACTATGTAGTATCGGATTGCCAGGATCGGTATCTTTAAGGAGACCAAATTGATTAGGATTGCCAGGATCAGTATCTTTAAGGAAACCAAATTGATTATTTAGGTTGCCTGATAAATACCTGTTTTGAGAAGAAGATTTCAGTGAGAGCTATCAATGTTATTTCTCACAGATCCTGTGGTCATCACGAAATGACAGACTTGAGCTTTATGAACCATGGACGTTTTGCAAGGTTAGTCTTGTATGTTGTATAAAAATAACCGCCTGCCTGTATTACACGCCCCATTATCAATAGAATATTCATGATGTCTCAAAGCAGTATGTTTAACAAGAGCTTAATACATCTGTACTGCATTCCCAGTTTGACAAAAACAAGATCCCGACTTGATGCATAACCCACATATTACTATTTTTAAGCTATCAGGTATGTTTCCATACTGTGAATTTCTCTATTAATTTTCAGAAAAATATTTACAAGATCTAACATGATTTTAGAGGCTAATTGAAGTTATAAGGCCCCAGGTAACTAGGTTAAATGAAAGAATTCACCCAATCTGCCATGACAGAGTAAAGCCTTCCTGTTAGCTTTATGCAGAAAAAGAGACATTTCATCCTTAAACCTCTTCCTGTACCCATAGAGGCTAGGGGGCATCGCCTTGAATGTGATCATTCCTTATGTTCCAAATGGCCCAAGACACAAGCATGATAATTTCCATAGCGAATGGCTTAGAAATCATTGTCTTTAGATAGAGATGGCATCCTGAGCTTCGGAAACATTTGATGATGGGGCAGGCCAAACGAGGCAAAGGTGTTGCCAGCACATAATTGCAAATGGACATTGAAAGGAAAGATGATTTCTGCATCCAAAACTGCATCACCACAGATAACACATGCATAAGATGGCATGCAGACATTCTTCCGTTGTAGTATTTCCCTGGTATTCAATCTACTATGAAGAAGCAACCACAAGAAAACTTTATGTTCAACACAGATTTCAAAATCCATTTTAAAGGTGGACAAACCTTAGCATTGCCCATTTGAAATTTATAGGCCCTGGAAACACCAAAAATATATTGACTCTGGAAAAAGCCATCCAAGTATCATTCTGCCCCCTAATGTGCTATGCCAGCAAAGTACCAATGCATTAAGCTGCTAAACATATATACAAGAGAGAGTATTACGCAAGCTCAACGATTCTACAATGTAGGTCAGTCACGTGAATCTTTTGGAGACGAAATTAGGATTTGCTTCTCCTCATCAAACTCAGTTCCATCACTGTCACCACTGCCTTCGTTACGTACCGTCTCACGAAGCGCTGGAGCATTTCCTTTAGCTGTGACAGATTGCTGATAGAGTATTCCGCCCGCAAGAGTGAAGAACAAGCAAACCAGACCAAATGCATTCGCATGCTTATCCCAGATCATAACATTGATTGCAACTGTAAGGAACTTGTTGACAACCCCCGTTACTGTAAACGCAGTGGCAGACACCGCTTTCCTTGCCGCAAAACCAAAGAAACTAATGAGCAACCCAAACACACAGGACAGTGACACTGCGACAAACACATCGATTTTAAACCAGCTTGGGCCACTTGATTCAAAGGCTCTAAAGACCAACAAGTGCTCCCCTGTCAAAATCCCAAACACAGGGGCCATTACCAATGAAAGAAGATTGTTGTAGAGCACAAAGCCCCATGTGCTGAGCCCCAAGTTAGTCACCATGTGCTTTATGTACACCATTTCAGTGGTTATGGTGACTAGATAAGCAACTGCCCATGAGTACGCCGTGACGGTGAACCCTGAATCTGTCATCACATAGCCTACTGCACCTCCCAAGATAATCAAAAGAGACAAGAATGTGAGCTTTGAAGGACATGGCTGCTTCCGGAAAGTGGTGTCAGCGATAGCAACCAGAAGAGGAGTCAGGGATCTGAACACTATGAATGTGTCGACATTGGCATGCTTCAGAAGGTGGGTGTTGGTGAATATGGCAAGGTAGAACACAAGAGCAGCAGGCGCAAACTTCTTGGCAGTCTGGAGGTTGAAGGGATCATGGTATAAGAAACCAAGCTTCCCAAGGCTCCAAACTCCAACCACGGATGTCAAGTATTGTAGGGCGGTGAGGAGCCCAGGGAAGCTGAACTTGGTGATGGCGTACTTGTTAATGATCGCAAGCAAGCTCGAGCATAAAGCATATCCTAATATGAGGCTGCTGGTAGCATACGTTGCTTTGCCATGAGACAAGATATATGTACCTGAAAATGTAGCTGCAGTGTTAGAGAAGGAATCTACAAGTACAATAAGTGTGATGCATAATGTAACATACGATGCTGGATGGGGAACTGCAAACAAACTGCTTTTGGAAGTAAGTGTCAAGATCACATCTGGATTAAAAATATCTTCTATCCATTAAAAAATAGCAACTCAAACAATACATGAAAACCGTACTGCAATCAGGCTAATAAGAATATAATGACACTAAATGGAAACCTCCTACAATCCAAGTGTAAACGTCTCAATGAAGGTACCTCAAAATGAAGCCATGAAGGCTACGGAATAAACTTAGACAGTGCTATAACTAACCCAAGATGTTGGATGGGGGACTGCAATAAACAAACTGCTTTTGGAAGTAGTGTCAAGACCATCTGGATTCATGTACACCCATGAGACCATTGATGACTCATGCGACTAATCTAATAAATTTAATTATTCGCATAAACGCATCCATGTTAATTTCTATGTGGGGAGACATAGACCAAATGTTATATCCATTAAAAATATAGCAAATCAAATAATACATGAACCGCACTGCAATCAGGCTAATAAGAATATATGACACTGAATGGAAACCTCCTACAATCCAAGTGTAAGCATCTCAACGAAGGTACCTCACAAATGAAGCCATTAAGGCTACAGAATAAACTTAGACAATGTTATTACTCCACTAACAAGTATTCCCCCCATGGCCCCATCCCATAATATAAGATGAGTATACTGGTTGCAATAACAACTTATATTACGGGACCGTGGAGTAGTAGTTCGAACAAAACAACTGACATCAATTTTCTTTGCCCAGGCAGGTGAAGCATGATTATTATGTTCCCCAAATAAGTTGACCGGATCGTCAAACTAATGTGCCACTTGCGACGCGAATCCCTCGGTTTCTGCGACGAAACAAAAGCATAATTTCAGAGTTACCTAGTCTGCTTCCGGGGCGGGAGCAACCACTTGCGTCTAGCGACGTGAATCCCCTCGGTTTCTGCACCATTATAAGGCAGCAACACGTTAAAATCGCAGAGCACATGGGAGAAGTTTCAGATAGACGCGAGGCTAGAATCCGCGGAAACAAAATTATACTAGTGAAGAATGTCAGGAGCACAAAAGAGACCGAGATCGGCTAAGCAAACCACGGGTTCAAGCACGAAATCTGATTCGGAGAAAGCAGGGAGCGAGCCTGGACCTGGCGTTGGCAACGGATTCGGAGGTAGCCGAATCGCCGCGCCCTCGAAGCCGATGGATTCCACAGGGTGACCAAGGGAAGGGATTATCCCTCTGGATCCCCAGCTGCGGTGGGACGGTAGATTCACCGCCGGAGCCGCCGTGCTAGGGTGCCGGACGGGAGGGGGAGAACTCAGGTGAGGGAGAAGAAAGAAGGGAAAGGGTCAGCGTTTTTTTTTTCTTCTGAGATGCAGGGTCTGCGACTCAGCGTTAGGATGACTCCAACGGGGCGACGCAAACAGACGCGCGTTTGTTCCGCGTTTTATCCGTTTGGGTCGGAGAACGGACACGCGTCCGGCCCATGTCCGCCCCTTTCTGGCTAGTGCCCCCAACGGGATGACGCATCGAGTCCGTTCGCATGTTTTTTTTAGTTAAACAGACCATATATGGGCCATTTTCATTCATATATAGGGGGGTGGGCCGACGCATCGAGTCCGCCTGGCCAGGGTTTTTGATCATTTTGATCATTTTTATCAATCCATACAAAACAAGTATATAGGAAACAAAATAAATTATACAATCCAAATAATACAATCCAAATGGTTCATCACATAGTTATTACAATCTAAATAATTCAGCAAATAATACAAATTGTTTCACAAATAACAAATTGTTCATGCATAGTCTTACAAACCAAATAAAAATAAGACCAATAGTTCATCATATGGAACTACTGGTTACCGTAGTGCTGCCAGACATGCTCCACCAAATCATTTTGGAGCTGGTTATGAGACACCTTCTCACGAATGTCACGGTGGAAGTCGAGAAACTGATCAAATGTGGACGGTCCCTGGGCTGTACCAACTGACCCTGAAACTGCCAAGCCTGATCATGCATACCCTCGTCGCATTCGTCCTCCACGATCATGTTGTGCATGATCACACAAGCTGTCATCACCTCCCAGAGTTGGTCCTTGTCCCATGTCCTAGCGGGGTGGCGAACAATAGCCCACCGTGACTGGAGGGCACCGAATGCACGCTCCACATCCTTTCTAGCACTCTCTTGTTCCTTGGCGAACCTCTTCTTCTTCTCATCACTGGGATTGGAGATGGTCTTCACAAAAGTAGTCCATGTAGGATAAATCCCATCAGCAAGATAATAAGGCTTGTCATACTCGTGACCATTGATCTCATAGGTCACCTGGGGTACGAGGCCATTGACAAGCCTGTTGAACACCGGAGACCGCTGCAGCACGTTGATGTCATTGTGCGAGCCGAAAAACGAGTGCCAAATCCACAAATCTTGTGATGCCACGGCCTCAAGCACGACCGTGCACGGCCCAACATGGCCCTTGTACTGCCCCTGCCAAGCAAATGGGCAGTTCCTGGAAAATCTTGGGAGGATACATGGGTCTGTGGGGACGAAAGTAGTCCCCCAGAACTGGAGTTGGCCAGCTCTCCGGTTCCGGTCCAATGCAGGAGAACGGCCCGGCAACGAGCCTCGGAACACCGTCCGCATTCTCTCAATGTACTCATTGACGATGAGGGTGGCAACCAGGCCGTCACTCTCATCGTCCGAGGAATCATCCGATGATGGCGCGCACAACATGTAGTTCTTGTAGTACCATTCATCGGAGCTATCCATGGCCAAGTTCGTACCTGAGCTGGTGCCGGGGCTGACGGCCGAACACCTTGTGGGCGTTGTTGGTGTCGCGGGCGCTCCGACAGATGTGGCCGCAAGATTCACTGGCCGTGGCGGGGAGGAACCAGCTCCGGTGACGGGGAGGAAGAGGAGCAGGAGATGGCGTCCCGGGAATGGCCTGCAGCGCCAAATCGAGGGAGTGACGGCGGGGTGGCGGCGGGAGGGGCGAGAGAGGCGGAGGAGATTGGGGTGGGGAATGGCCTAACGGTTGGGCCAGGGGCGGACCAGAGGAGGACACAATAGCGCTCCGCTCGCGTCCACGCCCGACGCATCGGTGGCCCAAATTTGGGCCAGGAATGGGTCGCGGCGGACAAAAAACGGACCGCGGTCCGTTTGCGTCGCCCCGTTGGGCCGTTTTTTTGGCCCCCGCGGACAGGAACGGAGGCGCGCGGACTCGATGCGTCGCCCCGTTGGAGACATCCTTAGGTGAGAGAGACAGAGTGCGCGTGTCTGTATTTGGCATTTGCCGAGTGGAAATGTTGCTGTGATTTCGGCATGGACTAGGACTACGGCCCAATACAGGTTGCACATGTAACTAAACCCAGATTAAAGTGTTTTTTTTGCTCTCGAGATCCCGTGCTCCAGCTATTTAAATTTGTTTGAAAATCGTATTTATGAGTTTCAATTTTTTTTGAAACATGTAAACATGATTTTCGATTTTGTAAATAGCGGGAGCACTGTAGCTCGGGAGTCAAACACACTTTCCCCCAAATTAAACCCCGACTTTGAAATTATTATTTTCCGGACACTATTGAGATTGGATCGGTGGTGATGACAGTGATGGAAGGTCACGATACCTTCACCATTGGATCTTTTATTTCACCAACATTGAATGTTTTGTGTGTAATAATAATGGTACGTCCAACCACGAGAAAAAAATGTCACATCCAAATCAAACTACAACCCAAAACACGCCCAAATCGCACTGCAAATTTTACCCGACTAGCTTCCCGTTTACTAAGCCAGTCTCATAACTGATATGATGAAAATACTAATGATGGTAAAACGGAGAGTCCGACACACTATGAATAACCCAGATCTGGCATTCACATCCGAAAATCTTTATCTAGATGAATTACCGGAAGAATAATTGTAATCCTTACAAATTTCATTCTTTTGTAGTTTTATTTTCCTTTTATAATTTTGGTAAAGTTGTAAAAAAAAATCTTATCATGATTTCTCTCAAAAGGAAGTTTTACCGAAAGTTTTAATAAGGCACCTACTAATAAAACTCAATATTTATCTAAGGGGCTAATTTTTAACTAGCTGAATTTACGTGAGATGAATAAAAAATTAGTATGCACAGTTCCTGCTACGTATCTTCTGACAATGTGCCCAACATGCTAATTACTCCCTCCGTCCTGAATAGTTGACACAAATTTATCTAAATATAAATATATCTACATACTATAACACGTTCGTATTTAGATGAATCTGTGTCAACTAATCGAGAATGAAGGGAGTAGTTATCAATCGATACAATTATATTTTTGTATTGTATATGCAAGTCATTACCTCGTGAAAATATGTTAGGGTTTTGGTTCTGCGCCAAAAAAATGTCCTAGCAAACGGTGTAAAATGCAAAAACCTCTCCGCCGGTGGAGATGAAGTATTTCGGTTCAGTATAGCATACTGTACATGCGAGATGCTCATTAGGAACAGCGGCTGGGTCTCTGGTATGTATATTTCTGAAAGTGGCCAAAGGCCCCATTATCCGTGTCCAAAATGATCTGAAAGAAGCCACTCCACCCCGAGAAGCCGAGAAGCGATCGCCTCCATCCTCAAAACTTACCAGATTTTTGAGAAGCAGCACAACTCCGCATCTCATCTGTGACTTCGATCGATTCCCCCACTCCGATTTTCCGCCACCACATGTCCCGCGAAAATTGCAGCACCCCACCTGTTCGACGAAATGTGCCCGAGCCCGACAGCCGCCGAGCTCTCGGAACCGCGCGGCTCGGCGGAACAGACGGCATCCCAGTCCGACCGTGAGGCGCCGACTACCTCAGCGCCCTCCCGGACGACCTCCTGCACCGCGTCATGTCATCCCTGAAGGCGTGGGAGGTGGTGCGCACCTGCGTGCTGGCGCGGCGGTGGCGCCACCTCTGGGCGTCCGCGCCCTGCGTCGACATCCGCACGCGTTTCCTCATCCCTGAAGGCGGACCAGACGATTACTGCGGCTTCGTCAACCGCCTCTTCCTCTCCCGCGACCCGTCGGCGCCCGTGGACACGCTCCGCCTGCGGTTGGGTGGTGACGACGGTGAATTCGTCGACGACGACGACGCCGACACGTGGATCTGGGCCGCCATCGAGCGCAAAGCGCGGGTCATTCATGGTGCTGGACATCGCAGATCTCCTGCTCGCTTCGGGCATCTGCCCTCCGGCTCTTGCCACCTCAGGATCTTGAAGCTGTCGTATGCCTCGCTTGACGCCTTGACCTCGGGCAGCTCTCTTCTAGCTGCATATCACTGGAAGAACTGGATCTCAAGGATTGCTCGCTGACCGGTGATGAGGTCGTCTCTGCCTCTCTCAAGACTTTAACCATGCTCAACTGCAAGATGAATTCGGAACTCTCGATTGTTGCCCCGAACCTACTGCTTCTACGCGTCACAACACCTTATCTGCGAGTTCCATCATTCAAGAGCCTGGGTTCACTTGTCACTGGAACTATCATAATCGATGACTATCTCTTGAGTGATGACATCAGTGTGGATGATTATTACGAGGACACCACTGATGATGATGTTGATAATACCGATTCTGCTCATAAACAGAACATCACTGATCAAGAGGATTGGGATGAAACTACTGATGATAATGATAATGGTCCTGAACAGATTATTGGTCAAGAGGATTGTGATGAAAGCACCGATGATCAGGATAGTAGTAGCAATTATGGTTCTGAGCACATCTTTGATCAAGAGGATTGTGATGGAATCACTGATGGTGATGACAATAATAATCATTGTTTTGAACACATCATTCACCAAGAGGATTGTGATGGAGCCACTAGCGATGATGATAATAGCAATTGTGGTTCTGAGCACATCAGTGATCAAGAGGTTTGTGATGAAACAGTGATGATCATGATATTGATAATAGCAATCATGGTTCTGAACACATCAGCAATCAAGAGTATTGTGATCAAACCAGTGATGTTGATGATAGCAATTGTGGTTCTGAACACATCATTAATCAAGAAGATTGTGATGATGGTCCTGAACACATCATTGATCAAGAAGATTGTGATGAAACAGTTGAGGATGATGATAATAATAGCTGCCATTGTCTCTTTGAACATATCACTGATGAAGAGGATTTTGATGAAACCACTGGTGATGATAGCGACGACAGTCATAAGAGAGATAACGATAAGATTGATGGTGATTTTGGATGCATCAGTGAAGATGATGATTTTGAAGAAAATATTGATGAGGAAGATGATTCTGATAACAGTAAGAATTCTAAGCATGGATATGGGCGTGGGGGTCGGAAGGAAAATTATGGTCATGATAGTGATATCGACAGTGATGACAATACCTATGAATACAGTGAGATTGTAAAAGAGGCAAAGTACGGTTACCATGCTGACAGCCAGAATTCTAGTAAGGCTGGTAACTATCATAGCACTGAAATCAATGATAGTGAATATTTGGGTGGCCAAAACATTCTTCGGAGTCTTTCAAATGTTACAAGCTTGGGGTTGCTAACTCATGCTGGAGAGGTATAGCTGCCACCATCTTTTCCTGATCCCTCACTTTCAGTCTGCTTATTTTTTTTCCTTGAAATTAGTCATTTACTTTTACAAGATCATTTCTCTGATGTAATTTGTTCCTTCCACCAGAAGACACAGTTATCCGTCAGCACATTTCTTACCTCTTGCTCTCTAGTAGTATCAAAACCTGTTTACAGGGACACAGCTTACTTAAAAAAAGTGTTCGAATGGAATAAGTTAGTTATACTTTATTTCATCATAAAATAGACTGAGGGAATCTATTAGATGCAAAGTGAATAGCTTTTGGAGATCAACTTTCATTTATGGAGATGATTAGTTGTCATTGATTATTAGTAGTATGCCAATTCATAATTTTACTGTTTTCATGTTAACGTATACTAAGTATAAAATATCTTGAGCGTTGTACTAGTCTAAGATAATTTCCATTTATGTAATTTTGTACCAGAAGAAAAGCTGAATCATACTGTGTATCAGTAGGTGCTAATCCTCTAATACATAACTATGTTTTTTTTCTTCTCTAAATATTAAATAAACCGCTTGTATACAGTGTGTACAATATAGGTTGATTCAAATTTCCGTTGTTCTTTACGGATACTCTTTTTTGTATGCGATGTGAAGGTGGTTCTGGTTAGGGAATTGAAAAGGTGTCCAATTTTTAGCAACCTGAAGACCCTGTCCCTTGGTGAATGGTGTATGACTCCTGATTTCGATGCAGTGATTTTCCTGCTGCAGCATTCACCTAATATAGAGAGACTTTTTTTCCAACTTAAATTGGTATGTGTATATTCATCCTTGATGCCATGCATTTATACTTGAACACATGCTTAATAACAATTCTGTTGATCTGCAAAAGAACTTCGACACCAGGAGCAGAAAGGCATTGGAAACAGGTATCAAACTACAGGGAAGATCATTTACTTGCAAGGACCTTCAGATGGTGAAGATCAAATGCTCAAAGGATGATCCGAGGGTCCATAAGTTGGCAAATTTGTTCATTGCAAATGGTATACCTATTGAGAAGATTTTGGTCCGCCGGACTGGGAGTGCTTGTAAGTCATACTTTCTCTTGGTAGTAATACCATTAGTATTTACTTACAATCAGTATTACGTCTCGTGTTTATACATTCTTATGCTATTTGCTGACAAATGTAAGATGCATACTGTGTCGTGCCTGAAAAGCTAAATCTGTTTAATGGTGCTTCATGTTGTTGTCAATATTTCTGTTATGAGAAGCCATTTTTTCCAACTTAAATTTGTTGTTTGTCCTAACATACGCTACGCACTCATCCACTCCCTGACATTTGTTCCAGACCTCCGTGCTCGGAAGTCGGCAGATCAAGCCATGCACGAACTTTTGATGTTCGGCCCAGACTGGACTCACACGAAGGTTGTCAAATTTTTGGAAAGATCTTCACTAGACTTGGGACCAAGCGTCGCAAGAGCATCCGCAGCTTTACCACGTGCCCGTCGTGAACCAAACTCTTGATAACCAAGCGTCGCGAGAGCATCCGCAATTTTATCACATGCCCGTTGGTGAACCAAACTCTTGATAAAATTGAGGTTAATTGGTGTATTGTCACGACTTTGTTCCGCACGTCTCACCACACCAATTCAGTACAACGCAGAGCAATGGCTTCTTTTTGTGCAGAATCGAACACCAAGTCAGTATATTGCCATGACTTTGTCCTCAACTCCGCCCTTGTGGCTCTGCTGCATAAGAAAGATATCCCTGCCAATATTGCATATTTTAGGCCTGTTAGTTTAATTCATTCCATCGCTAAGTTGATTGTCAAGGTGCTCCCCTGCGCGTTTCTCGCCAGATGAGCGCTCTCATCTCACCGGCACAGAGTGCCTTCCTCAAAACCAGGTGCATACATGATAATTATCTTTATGTGAGGAACGCTATTCGTTGTCTAGACCACAAAACATGCCTTCCCTAATGCTGAAGATCGACTTTGCCCGTGCTTTCGACTCCATCTCCTGGGAGTACATCTTCGAGCTGCTGTAACAGATGGGTTTTAGCCAAAATCTCCGTGGCTTCCCCTCTCTGTGGCGCCTGGTGCAGGGTGCAGCACGATAAGTCTCTGTGGCGCCTGGCGCATGTCGCTGGTCCATCCTGATCGGTTCCAGCACATAATCGTTGAACCAGCATTACATTGCAGGTGCCCCCACCTTGATAAAGTCCGACGCACATCCGGCTTATCTACGCGGTCGACTGTTTACGCAGCATTGCAAAATATCATACCAACGAAACATTGCTACCAGAACTGAGGTTGCGGTCGACTGTTTACGCAGCATTGCAAAATATCATACCAACGAAACATTGCTACCAGAACTGAGGTTTGAGACTATCATGTCGGTGTCAAGCAAGCATCATGGTAAGTCAGGACCGCATGGACTGGGTGTAGATAGGTCAGATGCCAACGTCCGTTACTGAAAGCTCTGGTTTCTCAGAAAACAAAACAGTGTAGCGCTGGTAATGGCAAGTAAAGAACAACACATCCACAAGTACTTCACAGACACAGTCTGAATTACGCGTTCAGAACAAAATGTAAGTGACGAAATGTTCAGAGTAGCACATATGAAATGAGGCAAATGATGCACACACATCCGCTATCACCGACCAGGTGCTTATTTAAAATAGCTAATGCAAGTCTGTATTCTCATAAGTGCCCAGATCTGTACGACGTGGCCCGTGAAGACAGCATCTAGCCCTGGAGACCGATGATCCCTGGAAACGAGGAAACGAAGCTCATAAGAACATTTGACAAAATGAACAGGGTTTCTATGAATCAACTAGTACTCCCTCCGTTCCGAAATATAAGATGTTTTAGGATTTGTCCACATACACATTTACACAAATGTATCTAGACATGTTTCAAGTATATGTTCACTCATATTAGTATGTATCTAGACAATGTGTAACACCTAAAACATCTTACATTTAGGAACGGAGGGAGTAGATGCTAAAAAATGGCGAATAATAGTTGGGCAAGAGGGAACCAGATAGTCAACTAGACAAGATTGGAGCAAGCCAAAAAAAAGTGTAACACATAAAAAATATAGCTCACCGCAAGCAACACGCGCACCAGCGTTTCCAGTGCTCTTGCTAAGCTCATGTCCACCTGAAATACAACAGGATCGGTATGGTTAGATTCTAGATGTAAGTATAGGTATTTCAGCATACATTCAATAGCAAGCAAATAAATTTACAGATTGACAAGGAGGCACCAGAAGATTGGCTAGCTGATATCACATTATCATAAACCAGCATGCATAATTAAATGCTCTAAATATAGCAGACTGAATAGAACACAATTACACAGAAAAAAACATCTCTGCAACTGTTAACACAAGAGTTCAGTTTGTGAAGTAATATGATGTATGTTTTATGAGTTCTTAACTTTTGCAAGAAAATGTTTTCACACAACTGTAGCATGGCATGATGGACTAGATCAGTTTCTTTAAATTAATCAGAAATAACATATGGCTGAACTAAGGGCACCATGGCTACAAAATACAATCTAGACACGACCAATAAAACAAATCTGGACATTCAGGTGGAAGTTCTCACTTATCTTGGAATGTCCAAAAGCAACCCAATCATCATAAAGCTGAGCAAATATTCAGTTGCTAACAAGCATAAAAAAGATCATAGCATCTACCCTGTATGCCAGATGCCAAAAATACTGCTGCACTGCTCCCGGGAGACATGTGATGGAATACAATTTAAGTATCATATAAGAAAATCAAGACAGAATTAACTATTAGCTTAGTACCAGATTTTAAGATACAGATATAGAAAACAGAGAAAAGCCAGAAAGAGCACCCGTGGCTAAATATTCAATAAAGAAGGAACACTAAGGAAGTCCTCCTTTGACTTTATTAATCTCTAGCTATCAAAGCAACAGATCTATCAGAGAGTAGATAAAAGTTCCCTGACTGTTCACACTAACTCATAGATCATGAATTCATGATTATGATCCATTCTACACAGATAACATAACACGAGTACATTACTTTAGGAATCCCACAAAAACAACATCATTCAAATCTGAGAAAGAATCATGCCCAGGTAGATAGCAAAATGTATGAT
Source organism: Poa pratensis (assembly GCA_947311845.1). Taxonomy (NCBI): domain Eukaryota; kingdom Viridiplantae; phylum Streptophyta; class Magnoliopsida; order Poales; family Poaceae; genus Poa; species Poa pratensis. The sequence goes on along the minus strand of CAMZMU010000062.1, from coordinate 46,696,996 downwards.
TCAAGTATTTCGATTGCATTACCCTTGCCAAGATCATCGGGATCACCATGAACAACAACAGCACGGCCAATGATTGAATGTGGTCCAGTAAGGGGGATCTGCCGTTCAAATGATCTGTGTTAACACCCAAACAAGAAAAGAGACAACATAATATGCTTGCAGGAAGAAAATAAATATTACTTACATGTTTGTCAGTAACATTGATGTTAGCAACACCTGGGAGGCAACAAGTAAATTGTCAGTGAGGCTACGCACTATACACTCGATGCATTATTACTCTTTATGAAACAAAGCTTCCTAATTTTGAGGCAAAAGCTTAAATGCATCTCCAACATAAAGGAACTAAAGTGCAGCAATAAGAGAGTAAACAAAAGTACCATCCAGTCCAGCTGTCACATTCCCAAGATCACCAGCATGGCGGATTTCATCTTCTGGTGCCCCGTGCACATGACCAGCTGGGTTGAAATGTGGCCCTATAAAAAAACAATTGCACCAATAAGCACAGCACAGATTCATTTTTGCGGAAAGGGGGAACAAATGTAGGTACCAGTTGACATGCAGCCATTGGTGGTGTCACCAAGAGCGTGCACATGGAACCCGTGGAGCCCTTCCTTGAGCCCAGTGACGCTTCCTGTCACGGTGGTCGGGCCTAAACAACAAGCAACCAATCACGTCCAACGAACAGGCGAGGATGAAATACAGAGGCTAGCACAGCATGTTGCATACTTACCATCTCCCTCTTGGGTGAAAAAGATGGTGCCCTTGACACCCTCACTGCCAGAAAGCACAGCTACAGCCTTCACCATTGTCTATGTGTTCTGCAATCAGGCCAGAAGACATGGTAAACCAGTCAGCAGTGCAGCAACAAAAAACATAGCATAGAACTTTGTAATTAGTGTAGTGCAGTTCCAGATTTAAGCTACATACAATAAGACACAAATTCACACCCACAAACCCATATGACATACCACAGACGGCAAAGCACCAATATTTACCCAATCCGGGCCTGCCTAGCTAAGCAAAGCCATGTAATTTTTCAAATTCAGACACAGAACATCACTAAAGATGACAGTAGGATTCAACCAAACTAACATGACACAGAAAAGGGACGAAATAAACAAGTTTAATAAGTTCTAATTGACCCCAAACCATCTAGACCCCGAATCCGGAGCACTTACCACACCCAAATCACCCGCATCATGCAACTCCAACGCCACAAACACCTGGCAGCAACAAGTTCGCTACCAACACACGACCGCAACCACACACGAGCATAACAGCGTAAGCACAACCGCAGATCAGGACCGCATAAGACCGAGACCGCGGGCGAATCTAATCCCAACAAGACGCGCCCGCGGCTACAGATCCAAAGTACAAACTACGCCGGCGGAACCGGAGACTCGGCGACCACAGATCAATCGATCCGCTCGAACGGAAGACAAATTAAGAACCCTAGATGCCTGGAGATGGGGGATTCGGGCGGTACCTACCTCGGGTGACCCCTGCGTGATGCGAGTGAGAGTGGTTGAGGAGGAAGGCGATTCCGACTTGGGTTTATGACTGACTTTGAACGATGGATGGATATGCTCGGGAGAAGACTCGAGAACCGAGGGCCGGCGGCTAGCTTAAATAGAGCACAGCAGAGCCTGTGGCGAATGGAGATGGAGTGACGTGCTGCAGCCTGCAGCTTCACCACCTACCCCTCTCCTTTTTTTTCATAACAAATTGTTGATTTTTTGTGACTCTGTTCAGAGTTTAGGTGAAATAACCTCGAATTTTTCTTAGGTTCGGCAGTACAAAAGATTTTGTAGAATTTTTTAGAACTGGTGCGCTTGCAGCGGACGCATAGATAATAGTAGATATAATAACTATATTAAGTTCAAGCGAATTCTCGCTCTCACAGCGAGCCAGCGCAGCGCTGCACTGTATTACTGTGCCCGTAGCGGGTAACAGTGCAGCGCTGCAATCCGAGCCGTCCGCTGCCGATCGAGCGGCCAGCAACGCACGCGCGTGACACTTTCCCAAAACAACCCTTGCAGTTTTCGAAAATAAACCCGCAGTTCAACTTCCAACGCTGTGCGGGACCTGTTCGCAAATTCACAAAAACCCAGAGATTTCCTTGCAAAACTGCAACACAACTGACCCCTCTTCCTCCTCTTTCACGCGCGCGGCCGGAGCTGCCGTCGCCGCCGCCCGCGCCGCACCGCCGCTGGACGCCCTCCCGTCCAGATCGAACGCCACCCGCGGGACGGCCTCCCTTTCCTCTCTATCCTCACCCAGAATCGCGAACTGAGAAGGCCGGAGACGCCCGCGCCGTGGCCTTCTTCCCCATTGCCGTCCGCCGCCGTCGCCCCCCGATTTCGCCGCCTTCCCGAGCTCGCCCTCCCCACCACCGCCGTGCTTCGTTTCCCCGCGACGCTCCGCGTCCAACGCGCTAGGCCGCAGCTCCTCTCGCGCCCTCCAGCGACGCCGCCGTGGTCGACATGAGCGCACGGGGGAAGACGGTGGCCATTGATGATGTCATCGGGTGACGTCATCACGGACCCCATCTGTCAGTGTCAAGACATTTCTGAAATAATTTTGATAAATATTAAATCCCTGACAGTGGGACCGGTTGTCAGTAGTTTCATAATTTCCAGAAATCCAGAATTTGATTTAAACTTTGAAAATTCATAACTAATTTATTTAAAATCAGAAAAATGTAATTAATATACCTAAATGTGCGGGAAAAAACATACAACAAAAAAAAATACAAAAATCAATAAATGTGCAAAAAAAATGTAATCTGTCTACTTATATCAATTTCATGCAAATTTAACAAATTTAAACCATATTTATTTAAACTTCCATACAACAAAAAAAATACACAAAAAACAATAATTCTGAATTTACCCAACATAAAATATACGTAACATCTCAAAATGGTCAAAAAAAAATAAATGTTACCTATTTACGAAAAAAAAATGTTTTCGAGCAATAACATATCAAAATGGTCAAAAAATAAATAAATGTTAGTTATTTATGGGAAAAAAAATGTTTTCGAGTAATATCCAAACGGTCGGAAAAATAAATGTTAGCTGTTTGTGTCAAACAACAAAGCATATTTTAATATCCAAATTTGGTAAATATTTCAATAAAATCCAAGTGCACTTCCTCTAGATATATGATGTATAATGTAACCTTCCTATTTATATCAGCTACATGCATGTTTAACACATTTTAACAATGTTGACCAAAATTTCCATACAAAAAAAATATATATATAGGAAAAAAACAACAAATTCAAATATATCCATCGGAAAAATATGCATAACATATTTGGGTCAGGAAAATAAATGCTAACTATTTACGACAAAAAAAAACAAACATGTTTTCCGGGAAAATATTAACAATATATTCAGACGATCAGGAAAAAAATGCTAGCTGTTTGTGTATCTATCTAATGCTTGCTTTGTACTACGTACCATCGCAGACCATATTTGAATATTTCAAATATTTATAAGCCTTCCAAACCTGATCATCAATAAACGTAAACGATACTTCAAATATAAGCACAACTTAAAAATATAAAAAAAATTGAAATCCAGTAGATTTAAATTCGAACAACTTCAAAACATATACATTTTCACATTTAAATTCTTCACACCTCTATACTCACAAATATGAAAAAAAAATGATCACAAAAATAGAGCTACACATAAAAGTTGGAAAAAACCACTCCCACTCTGCTAAGCCACGTCTCCACGTCATCCCCAAGGTGCGCTACTATTTACAGCTTCTACCTGCATCGATTATATTGAACAATGATTTTTCCCCTCCAAACGGGTCGTCATAATGCAAACGATATATCAAAAAAAAATCAAATTTACCGAAATACCATACTTTTTACACACAAAAAATACACTAAAAAGACTCGTGTTTTTACGTTCAACACTTAAATGCATTTTTTGTTGTTGCATATAAACTTGCTTTCGATATAATTTAACTTCTACCAAAAATATCGCTACTCTTTTCCACAACTTTTTAACGATTAAATGCATTTTTGTTGATCCATATAAATTTAATTCCACCATAATTTAACTTCTACCAAAAAAAAATATCACTACTTTTTCTCACTAAAGGCGCGGCGTGACGACGCGCCACATTTACCTAGTAACTATATTAAGTTCGCACGATTTTGAGCTCCACCAGCGAGCCACGGCGATGCGGCACTGTATTACTGTTGCCCGCTACAGGGTAACAATACCGCGAGCAGATCCGCGACGTTCATCGCCGATCCGACCGCCCACAGATCATGCCGTGACGCTCTTTCAAAAAAGCCCTCACAAATCCATCCAGTGCTCCGCGGTCCACGTCTTCACGAGTAAACGGACCTAATTGCAATTTCACGAAACTCTAGGTGCTTCCTTGCAAAAAGAACACCACAATCGTCTTCCTCCTCCTCTCTCGCGCGCGCGGCCAGAGAACGCCGCCGCCGCCGACGCTCGCCCTCGCCGCTCCGCTCCTCCCTGTCCAGAACGAAGCACACGGGAACCTCCGCCGCCGCGTCCTCTCCCACTTCGCCCACGAACGCGTGCCGGGCCGCCCCAGAGGCGCCGGAATCGTCGCCGCCGTTCTCGCTCGAGCCGCCGCTTTTTCCTCGCCGCCGGCGACACTCCAGCAACCAAATAGCGACGGCGCCACCACTTTCGGGTAAATCACATCCGCGCGGCTCGAAAGCTCCCATCCGCGTGTCCTAATTCGCGCTAGGTCGCCGCCGGCGAGCTCGCCGTCGCCGCCGTCTCCACTGCTTACCTCACCTCGACGTGGCAGTGGGCCCAGATGGTCAGTGTCTTATTCTTTTCACACGAAAAAAAATGAAACCCTGACATGTGGGTCCAGTTAGCTCAAACAATTTGAAAAAAAAAAAGATAACACTACAAAATCAATAGTTTAAAACCTACCTACCATAAAAATATGCAACATATATTAAGACGACAAAATAAACTCTAATTAATTCTATCACATTACAAACATTTCTGTACATTTTTAAATTGGGCCCAAATCACTTAAACAATTTACAGAAAATCAACAATACTACAAAATCAATAGTTTAAAATCTACCAACTAGAAAAATATGCAAAATATATCAAAATAATCACTAAACTAAATTCTAAATATTCATAGCACAATACAACCATTTTTTGACATTTTCAAAAATCGGTAAACATTTAGAGAAAATCCAATTGCATTTCCTCTAATTAAATGGAGTTGAATTCAAAAAAAAAAAAAACTTCACACTGTATTTCCTCTAATAATGTAGCTTAATTAACTACTTGAGACAAAAATACAAAAAAATTATACCATTTCAATATGGTTCACAATTAGAGATAATATGCGTAAACTCTCTCTAAATATTATGCAGCTAAATTTAATAAATTCCTCTAAATATGAAGTTAAATAGAATATTTATGGCAAAATATAAAAAAACATGTTTCACCATTCCAATTTAATTAACATATTAGATGTAATACGACTACATTCTCCCTAATTTCCTACTTAATTTTTTTTATAAAAAAAACTTGATTAGATGGATATTTAGATCACATATAAATTCATTTTCTCTAACTATATACTTAATTTAATAAATGCTAACACAAAATATTTCCTCCGACTATGAAGTTCAATTACAAAATTACGAAAAAAAAGAGTGTATTTGATCAGTACTATTATACAAATAATATACTAAACTTTACAATCCTATCCCTTTCCAACAACAATAAACATACACTCACATAAAAAAAATTTGCCACCACGGGTGCGGCGTGACGCCGCACCACATTTACCTAGTCTTTGGATAATTGTGCATCTGAGATGTCCTCCTCATGTTTTCTTTCCCCTTCATTTTTCTTATTTTCTGGAACTGGTGCGCGTGCACTCCACGCGATGCTAACTTTTAGAAGACTAGAATGAAAAAAAATGTGAGCCACAGCCCACAGGCTTCAGACACAACCGTACTAATGGAGCAAGCAATATTTGGCTTCAGCTTTCTTCATGTGCCAACTCGTTCATCGATGCAAACACTTTACTTTTAGAAATCTGTTCTGGATTGCCGTGTGGGGAAACGGAAGTTTCTAGTGTTTGAGCTACGAGGTTTCAGTTAACGGCTGGCTTTTGATGAGAAGCGCCAGCAACGTTTTCGGTTAGGCCCCGCTTGGTTTGTCTTTTATTTTTCCGCCCGATGAAAAACGACGCGAGCAGCAGAAAATTACGCACCTTCCTATCTCCGTGAATTATTCCGGCCATTTGGGCCCGAATACCTGCAATCCAAGCGATGCGTTAAGAGCATCTCCACCGGTGGGCCCAAAACACCCCTAAAGGTCCATTGGGGAGCCGGACAGCAAATTTCGCTCCACCGGCACCCCCATCGGTCTGGCCCGACCCAAATTCTGTCTGGCACCCCCGAGGGGTGCCGGACAGTGGTCGGTCAGTCGCTCCGACAGGCAGAGCCCGCCTGCCAGTGACACATACCGACGCAGACTAGTTTCATTTGCACTACCCCTTTCTCTAGTTTTCCTCCAGCCCGGCGATTCACGACACCGTCCTGACCTGCCGTCCCCCGATTCCCTCGCCACCTTCCCCCTCCCCCTCGACCCGGCGCCCCTCTCGAGTCACCGCCTGCCGCCGCCACCGCGTTCTGACCGTCCGCGACACCACATGTCAACTTGCCGGCGCCATCCCCTCTCACCCGCCCGCAAGGTGTTCTGCTGTTTGCCAAGTCTTTCTCTTTGTTTTCCATTTCTTTTCATAGCTCCATTATTCATTGGATATTGTCAATAGGAATGGATAGCGACGATGAAATCATGTTTTTCCAAATGATGGAAGAAGAGACTCTTTTTGATGATGAAGATGATGAAGAGAATCAGCTTGTTCTCGCCGTCCTTCAGGCGGCACATGCTGTGCTGGAGGCCAACCCGAAGCGCGGCGGATCGGTGAAAGGGAAGAGGGCCAACAATGCTTTACAGTGACTACTTTGCTGAGAACCCGGCGAACAATGCATATGACTTTCGCCGGCGCTGTAGGATGAGCCGGAAGGTGTTCATGAACATTGTGCATGGTGTTCGAGACTACGATGACTATTTCGAGCTGAAGAAGGATTGCACTGATCTACTTGGGTTCTCATCCATCCAGAAATGCACTGCTGCTATACGGTGTCTTTCTTATGGATGTTTGGCAGATTTTGTGGACCCTTATGTCTGAATCCACAGTCGTTGAAGCAACCTACAGGTTTTGCAAGGCGGTGAATGTAGTGTTCGGAGAGAAGTATCTTAGAGAACCAAATGCAGAAGACACGGTTCGGCTCATGGCACAAGGCGAAGCAAGAGGATTTACTGGGATGCTTGGGAGCATCGACTGCATGCACTAAAGATGGAAGAATTGCCCATTCGCTTGGCAGGGAATGTACAAGGGAGTACATGTTGGAGCATGCAGTGTTATACTTGAGGCTGTGGCGGATTATGATCTTTGGATTTGGCATGCATTTTTCGGCATGGCCGGTTCACACAATGACATCAACGTGTTGCAACACTCTCCGGTGTTTGCAAAACTTGCCGCCGGGCAAGCTCCCGAGTGCAAGTATGTGATCAACGGGCATGCGTATGACAGGGGATACTACCTAGCGGATGGCATCTATCCTCGTTGGCCCACATTTGTCAAAACCATTCGCAACCCTACCGGTGAGCCAAATGTTCACTTTGCGGGGAAGCAAGAGAGTGTCCGCAAAGACGTGGAGCGAGCATTTGGTGTGCTTCAAGCCCGGTTTGTAATTGTCAGGTACCCTTGTCTATCTTGGTCTCTTGAGCAGATGTGGGAGATTATGAACGCTTGTGTCATCATGCACAACCTGATCATCGAGAGCGAGCGTGATTTCAACTTGGTCATGAATGAGCCGTATGACTTCCAGGGCCCCCTTGCCGAGGCACATCCCGGGCCACCATCCGAGTTTACTCAATTCCTCGCTACACATCATGAGATTCGAGATAAAATTGCTCATGATCAACTACAGAGGGATCTAGTCGCGCATTTGTGGGCACGCCGAGCACACCAGCCTATCCCACACCCGAGCCTTCCGCTCCTTAAAAACCTATATTTTTCAATTTAAATTTGAATTTGAATTTCAATGGTTGTAATAACTTTATTTTTCCTATGTTTGAACTATTTATTGGACTATGCATTCATTTTCTAAAAATTGGATGGAAATTCACTCAAATTAAGAAAAAAAGGATAGGGGTGCCATTTGGGCCGGGGCTGCCGGTGGGGGAGACGAAACGAAATTGGCCGAACAGGTGACAGGCACCACCCAAATGGTGTTCGGTTTGGGTGGCGCCGGACCAGTTTTAGGAGCCGCCGGTGGAGATGCTCTAAGGCTGGCTTCACGAGGTTCGAGCTACATTTTCATTTAGACAACAGGGAGCTTTATAGTGCAAGAACTGTATTTAAATGTTGTAGTAAATTCCTACACACGAAAGTATTTACATGGCGTAAAGAGACAAAAGGAAACAGAACAAAAACAGAACCTAGTATGCCACTTCAGTGTCTACGGATCAATTGTACAGATCGTCTTCCGCGGAGGTGTCGGCAGCAGCTTCTGCCGCCTGGGGCTTGGCCGGGAAGCGAAACTCGGTGCCGAACCCTCTCGACTGCTGCAACGTCTGAGCAAACGCCTGGTACTTGCTGATGTCTCTATCGCTCACGCTCCTCCTCGCAAACTTCATGGACTCCTCGAAGTGAGCCGCCTTGATCTCGGCAACCTCCTCTGCTTCCTGCCCGCCGCAGTCCACCTCCATGCCGTCTTTCCCCAGCCTCTGCCTCTCCATGTCCTTCTCGATGTCTTCCCTGATGGCAGATTTCCGTGATGTCGGCGCCGCTGAAGCCCGCCGTGAACCTGGCGAGCGCGCCGAGGTCGACGTTCCTGGCCACGGGTGACTTCCTGAGGAAGGCCTTGAAGATCTGGTGCCGCGATGCCTCGTCCGGCAAGGGGATATAGATGAGCTGGTCTAGGCGGCCGGGCCGGAGCAGCGCCCAGTCGATGATGTCCGGCCTGTTGGTGGCGCCGATGATGAACACCGTCTTCTTGGCGTTCATCCCGTCCATCTCGGTCAGCAGCTGGTTCAGGACCCTATCCACCGCGCCGCCCGCGTTGCCCACGCTCCCGCCCCTCTGCGTCGCGATGGAGTCGAGCTCGTCGAAGAACAGGACGCAGGGTGCAGATTGGCGCGCCTTGTCAAAGATCTCACGCACGTTGGCCTCGCTCTCGCCGAACCACATCGTGAGCAGCTCCGGTCCCTTGATGCTGATGAAGTTGGCCTGGCATTCGTTAGCGATCGCCTTGGCCAACAAGGTCTTGCCGCATCCCGGTGGCCCGTAGAAGAGGACGCCCTTGGAAGGCGACATGCCGAACTTCTCGAATTTCTCCGGATGCTCGATCGGGTACTGGACGGTCTCTTGCAGCTCCCTCTTGACGCCGTCAAGGCCGCCGATGTCCTTCCAGATGACATTGGGCACCTCGACGACGGTCTCGCGAAGTGCAGAGGGGTTCGTGCCGCCGAGTGCTGTTTTAAGATGATCATTGGTGACGGACATGGAGTTCAAGATCTCGGCGTCGATGGTGTCATACTCCAGGTCGATCACGTCCATCTTCTCCCTGATGCATTGCAGCGCCGCCTCAGTGGAGAGCGCGGCCAAGTCAGCGCCAATGTAGCCGTGCGTATCCTTGGCAACGACCTCGAGGTTGACGTCCACATCCAACTTCATGTTCTTAGTGTGGATGCGCAGCACTTCGAGGCGCCCGACCTCGTCCGGTACGCCGATGTCAATTTCCCGATCAAATCTCCCAAAGCGCCTGAGGGCAGGGTCGATGCTGTTCTGGCGGTTCGTGGCGCCCATAACGATGACGTGCGCGCGGGCCTTCATGCCGTCCATGAGCGTGAGCAGCTGGGAGACGATACACCTCTCCACCTCGCCGTCATGGACGGATCCACTATGGAGCAAGGGTGTGCAGATGAACACCCAAATATTTCTACAGAAAATTTCATATATATATATAGTGTATTGTGGCATACGTATTTCTCATAGCTATATAGGTTGCGTCCTTGTGTTTCTCTTGCTCAGACATTGAATTAGCAATAGCGATCAGCCCATCTCTCATGCGGCCCAACTGGCTGAGCTACCGAGCTGGGCCTGCTGACCAAGCAAATTAGCAAACAGGTAAATAGCCACACATTTGAGACTATCGCTTGCCGGGAGGGCCTAGCGCTTGCTGTTGATTTGCAAGTGCGGTGTATCCATGTTGCTTCTGATTGTCTGAACTTTGGAGGTCATAAATTATACAGTATACGTGATCAAAACAAGTGTAGCCTCTACTACTCAATCCTGAAGAAGATCGACCAACGGGGCGTGCTGTGTTTGAGAAGATCATTTTACCCATGCTCATATGCTAGGGGAAGCTTCTCTTTACCTAGATCATGGGCGCCAATTGAGCAACGAGACAAAACAAAATGTGACACTAACCCCCAAAAAAATCACGATCAGTCAGTGCTAGAAAAGAAAGCAACGAGCAGGCTACCAGCACCCCAAATTGAGCAATGGCTCAACGAGGCAGCGGCGACACTCTATGGCTTCGATGTCGCCGACGTAGGGTGAACCAGAGGAGGGCAAGAAGGGTGATGTGGCGGCGGGCGCAGGCTAGCCGGCCAGGTCCAGCGGTCATCAATTTGTATGTTTATTGGGGTGCATAGACCATTTTTACTTTCTCATCTTTATATTTTCTGTTGGTTAAAATTTGAACACCCAGTTAAATTTCTAGATCCGTCCCTGCTCGCCGTGGGTCTTCTCCCTGTTCGGAGCGATGGAGTCGATCTCGTCGATGAATATGATGGAGGGCGCGTTCTTCTCAGCCTCCTCGAAGGCCTTCCTCAGGTTGCTCTCGCTCTCTCCGGCCATCTTGGACATGATCTCCGGGCCGTTGATGCAGAAGAAGAACGCCCCGGTCTCGTTGGCCACGGCGCGGGCGATCAGCGTCTTGCCGGAGCCGGGAGGACCGTACAGAAGGATGCCATTGGGCGGCTTAACGCCGATGGACTTGAAGAGCTGCGGGTGCCTGAGCGGCAGCTCGACAAGCTCTCTGATCTGCGTCATCTGCTTGCGCATGCCACCGACGTCATCGTAGCCGACGTCGTCGAGCCTCTCCTCGTCCTCCCTCTTGACCGGCTCGCCGTCACAGAAGATCTCCGTGTCACCCGACACAATGCAGTACTCGGCCGAATCGACCTCCATGACTTTGAACTCGACGCTCCGCATGCCGCCACGGACGAGGAAGAGGTCGCCCTTGCGGACAGGGCGGTAGGCGTCCGCGAAGTAGGGCTTCAGGTAGGACTCGAAGAGGTCGCCGGAGATGCCCCCGATGGTGTCGTCCAGCGGGAGGACGTGCACGCGCTTCCCGTACTTGGCGTCGTGGCACTGGTGCACGGACACGACGTCGCCGTGGAATATGGAGAGCCTCTCCATGGTCGCCGGGTGGAGGCTGCACATGGAGTTGTCGTCGTTGGTCGCCTCGTCCACCACCAGCCGGTTCACGGCCTTCTTCGACGGCGCCGTCGTCATCGCGTTCAGCGCTCTCGATTGATCGATCCGCTGCGTGTTTCTTTCTCTTTCTCGTACTAGAGCGCCGATCAGCGTTTCTGCGTTTGTTGGGTTCGTGTTCTGGTGAGGAGGAGACGTGGGCGTCAGGCCCCTATTTGAAGCACGGCCGGCAAATTCGACTCCGACTGGGGAAGCACCGAAGCAGGCCGCTCGCTGCTCACGTCCGAGCCTTGTTTGAATTCGGAAATACTAGATTCCTGTCGTAACTAGCTTCTATTCAAGCGGAGATGGATGCGTAATCAATCTATCAGTAACATAACTAAGCTCCCTGGATTGGAGGCCTGTGGTTCATCCTCAGCTTGGGCCCGCAAATCAGTGACTCAGAAATCAGCATGGGCCCACAGGTCAGCGACAGATCAATTTGCTGTCTCTTCTTTATCCCCACGAGTTCGTCGATATTACAGCTCTTGCCACCGCCAAGTGAAGCGGTGCCCGTTTCTCTCTTCTCCTTCTCTTCGTCCGGCTCCGGCGCGCTAGCCGCGATCCCGATCTCCCTCGCCCTCCGCCTAGGCCGCATCCCGTCGGGCCCGCGCCCATGGCCCGTGGTGGGCAACCTGCGGCAGATCGCGCCGGTGCGGTGCCGCTGCTTCCAGGAGTGGCCGCGAACCAGCCATGGTGGCTAGGGTTCCGTGGCGGGCCGGATTGGGCGCGTGTGGTGGCCAATCCAAATTGAGGCGACGAGGAACTGGTGGAGGAGAGCAGGGCGGAGTCACGCCGGCCACTGGTTGCGCGGGAGAAGGTCAACGAGGAGGCGCAGCAAGAGGCACGGAGGCGTGGGAGCCCGGGAAGCAGCGGCGGCGAACCGAGCCGTGGTGGCTAGGGTTCCGCGGCGGGCTTGATTGGGCGCTTTGTGGTGGCGAACCGAATCGAGGAGACGGGGAACCGGTGGAGGAGGAGCAGGGCGGAGTGGAGCCGGCGACTGACTGTGCGGGAGAAGGCCGACGATGGCTGCCCGGCGACGGCCGGGTTGCTCGCGCTGGTCGAGTCCTGCCCCGCGCACGCGACGCCGGCGTGGTCGGGCGGCTCCGGCGCGCCGGCTTCGTGATCCTTTACAGCTAGCCTCAGCGAGTGGTTCAACTTCCGCGCCCCAGCGTCCCTGCCGGCTGGAGCCCCCGCGGCGGCCAGGTCATGGTCAGCAGATCTCACCCTTTTGCCTTCTCCTCATCCTCCTATTCTGTTCGCTTCTCCTAGCTTGTAAGCTAAAATTGGTGCTTGATTTATGGGAGCCATGGCGAATCTGAATGACTCTAATTGCATTGAAAGAGGTTCGTCTCCAAGGGTTCGAACGGCTCCAGACTCTTCCCTGACCCCTGCGCCCAGACTCCTATCTAGGTTCGTAAGTTATTTTTTTTCATTACAATCCCTCTGGTTCTTTGATTCCTGTGTGATGCTGATTTGAGCAACGGAGCATAAACGGATTTTTTATGTTTCTTCCCTAATATGTATTTCCATTGCATGATATGCTCCATTACTACATGTTGCCTGAAGTAAATAATTAGTCAAGTTTCAACTTTGATCTGCATATGTTCTATTGTGTCTGTCTCGCTATACATATATTGGTTCCTTGCTTAATCAGGCAGGGCTGGCACAGCTTTGTACGCTATACTGACCTATATGTGCATTTTCTAGGTGTTGCTGCTTCTTCTACGGCTCTGACACCGGCGGAACGACAGTACGACAACTGCAACCCCGGGATGCATAACCTCCTCCAAGCTCTGCCTCCTACAATTACACTCGGTGAGCTCCCTTCTGTGACCGGGGTGTTGTGCTCTGTTAATACATATATTGGTTCCTTGCTTAATCAGGCAGGGCTGGCACAGCTTTGTACGCTATACTGACCTATATGTGCATTTTCTAGGTGTTGCTGCTTCTTCTACGGCTCTGACACCGGCGGAACGACAGTACAACAACTGCAACCCTGGGATGCATAACCTCCTCCAAGCTCTGCCTCCCTACAATTACACTCGGTGAGCTCCCTTCTGTGACCGGGGTGTTGTGCTCTGTTAATCAGATGATGAACATGGTCGTTTGGTCTGTGTGCCACTGATTACTCTGGTGGATGGGTTGGTGGCAGTAGTGTGGTGTTAGCTATGTGCATGTGCTCAGGGATGTTCATGTTTGGATAATCTACTCATCTAAGCATCTGTGGTAACCTTATACTCCTTTAGATATTCGATTTTGTGATTTATATGTAGATGAAACACTGCAGTGCATGGATTTTTTTGTTGATAAATAGATTATTTACTTTTGGCTTATATGTAATATGATCATGATGACTTGCAAGTTGCAACCATCCAAGCATGCTAGATTTATTACCTGAGATAATATGCATGATTTGGTAGTATTTCAGATCTGTTACTTGATGAAATAGCTTGGATGAGCATGTTTGCTTGCTGTCTTAGATGATATAGATGTTTTTCTTGCTTGTTCTTAAGCTATAGCTGGTTAGATAAGGAGCGAAGTTTCTGCTGTATTTGTTTGTTTCTGTGCCCCCGTCTTAGCTCAACATGCTAGAGATGATTCGAAAAGTATTACTGTTAAATTATTTCTTTTCATGTATGGGCGTTTCTAGATATGTGGGGCATCCTATTCTCTTTTGTTGTTAATTGGCTTATGCTTCTGTTGTTCTTTTTCTACGCTGAATTGATCCTGCTGCTTACAAAGAAGGCGACTCTACCAACATCCAGGTGTGTTTTACTGCTTCACTCCTTCACTCTAGGTGCCAAGTCTCTATTTACCCACAACAGTTTGCATGTTTTCTTGAGGATATCAGCTAAGTGGACCTCGAAGATTAATGTGACATTGAGCTTAAGAAAAGGTGCCTGCTGCTGCTTGTCCTTCTCTTATTTTGTTTCTGTATAGCAGCATTATACGCAATGTCTATGTTCTTGATCCATATTTAGGTGTTCTGAGGCACAATTAATGTGTGGCGGTAGATCAGTCTCTCGAATTGAGCAGATCACCTTGCTCAGGAACTAGCAGACTCAGAAAGCTCTGTTCACCAATAATATGATGATGACTTACTTGACTTTCTGGAAACATGGCTATCGTGGAACCAGTGAATGTAGCAGTCAGTTCTGAGCCTATTATTTATTCTATATGATCTGAAAATACGAGGTTCCTATCCTTTTAACTACTCTTCCCATTTGCAATACACTTGCAGGAAAAGAAGCAGCACGGCAGCAAAGGAGTGTAGAAAGCTGGTATTGTATGATAATAAATCTACAATATTAACAGAACTATCTGCAGCGACAACGGAACTGTTAGCGCCCCAATATTAGTTTCTCTCTTTACTTTACACATGTTCTCGTGGTGCTCTGGTATATTGATCAGGACATGAATTATTCAGTCAACACGATACATATGATTTCTTTTGATTCATTTCTGTCAATCACCTCCATAGTCATGTCTTGGCTGATATTTGAATCCTTAAATAAATGTATTTAGTACCTATATGATTTTACCACTTCATATCATGATTTTCCTTGTATTTTATTTTGTCTATAGCCCTAGGCTCAGAGCTTCTTTCATGCACTGTTGTTTGGATATGGGCATTGGCACTTCTGTTTATATGTTGCAGCTAATGATTGTTTTATCTTTGGTTCCTTTTATTTACTTAACTTTGTTTTGCCTCTGCGTTGACGCTATCGTGGTTGACAATGGCTTAGGCAGTGATTCCTCTGCGTAGATACTTTAGTTGAATAGACATCACCGTAGTATTTGTGAAAACAAATATCGATTCACTATAGAGTTTCTTTCGCGGAGGTGACGTGACCCCTTTTTTTTGTCTGCCACCTAAGTTCAGTTTCTAACCAAGCATGGCAGCGGCATAGTTGTAATTTGTTATATATTTGGAGGTAATTCACCTAAGGCTACCGAATGACACTCTAAATACTTTGGGATTTCTTCTGAAAATTCATTTGAGTTTTTAGCCAAGGTGATTTTTATTACATGTGCCTGTAATCTATATGTTCCAGATTGTATCATGCTCAACTGGCAGTCGGATATACATACCTTTATCTATTTTGGATCTATAATCTGATTGCAGATATTACATGTCCTTGTAACATTAAAGATCTTACAAACTATTTTGATGTTTTCTTGTTTTGATTGTATCTGTTATAAATTGTGAGTAACATTATAATGTAAATCTGAAATTTTTTAGAACTAACCTAATGTGCTTTTATAGGTGTTTAGAGTTTTTAGGGAACTTTTCAATAGAATCTGACGAAATTTAGAACTTATATAATCCGAAGAAATTTAGAACTAATATAATCTGAAGAAATTTCTCCAGGTTTCAGTCCGTGAGAAATTTAGAACTAATACAGTCCCAGTACCATAGATTGTATGATTTGTAAAGTTTTGATTTGATGAAGGGTATTGCATATTACTCCGTAGATCATATCTAAAATATTGCACCACATCTCCCCAAAGAAAAGACTTGACATAAACTATGTAGGATGCTGATTCTAGCGGGACAAAGCGTTGTAGCACGTTTCCTGTAAGAATCCTGTGCCTTTAGCAAGCGTATGCTTCCCCGTATTACATTGTATAATCGAGGTCAATTGCAAGACCAGAAAATGTCCAGGAAAAAATATTTGTCGTTGATTGTCACGGCCTAAAAGTTGGTACTTTTATTTTCAGGTACAAGAATAATAGATATGTAATAAAACAAAGCAATCAAAGGGTAACAACAACTAACTGATTGACCAAATAATGTTCTGCAAAGATAAAAAATGGGGGCGGCAAAGCGCGCCATTTTCTTCTAGTACTATATATCAAAGCTCTCCATTTCAGCAGATGCTCGCGCTGTCCACGTCGCTGTTCACTGTAGCAGCTACAGTACCGCGCTTCTACCGTGTGCCGCGCACTGTGCCATCTAGAGTTTTTTTTTTGCCCTATTCGCAGCGGACACTCCACCTGGACTATAGCAGCCACTTCTAGCCACTTCTACATTGCGACGTGCACAGCTACAGTATATTTTCTTCAAAAAAAATTTTGTCCTTTTTTACGGTAATATGTACATGAAATATATGCGCGTCGACGAGTACGTTCCATTCCCGTGATCAGTTTCGAGTTTTGCGACTCTAACTCCTTAATTTTGGATACAAACTCACAAAGACATTTGACGAATTTTGTCAAATTCCGCACACACAGTCATCCGTTTAAATTTTCCTTACACGAGTAGATGAATATCATCCTTCCGAACAAATTTCATGTTCTAACCTTTTTGTTTTGACGGACATAAATATAATTCTCTCCAATCTTCAAATCTGTTATAATTTATGCTGTGCAAAAAAACAAATTCTAACAGATATAGATTTTTTGAATCCGGATATTTGAATCTAGAAATTTGTCTTTTAGATCTAGCCCAGAGTAGTATTTTTATTACCTGCCTTTCATGTACAAATTTTCCGTGAACCAATTGTATACCTACAACCTCAGTTAATAACTCATTTTACAAAACTACGACACATACCAACACAACGGCTGCGTCGGTGCACCAATACAACGGGTGCGACGGTGGTCGACATAGCATCAGGGGCCCACTTGCCAGCCTTCTATTATTTTGCAAAAATGATTTCTATAATTATTAAAACACTGACAGTGGGTCCAGGTTGTCAGAATTTTAAACTTTCCTAACAATTTCACAAATTTGTTCAATTTTGTAAATTCAATAACTTCTGATCCGCGATTCAAAAAAATGTGTTCAACATACTAACCAATTTAGAAAAAATGGATTCTATCTATTTATGTCCAATTCATGCACTATCTTTCGGTTAGAAGAAATCGAAAACTGTACCAGGTTGTCAGAATTTTAAACTTTCCTAACAATTTCACAAATTTGTCCAATTTTGTAAATTCAATAACTTCTGATCCGTGATTCAAAAAATGTGTTCAACATACCAAACAATTTAGAAAAAATGGATTCTATCTATTTATGTCCAATTCATGCACTATCTTTCGGTTAGAAGAAATCGAAAACTGTATCTATAATACCAATTATGTTATCATACACCTAAAAGTTAGCTATCGATATTCTAATTCCGTACATATATATATATATATATATATATATATATATATATATATATCTTACTACCTACATATTAAATTTATGTATACACTTTACATACGGTCAAAAAACACACTTCAAATTACGCAGCAAGATTACAACCACGGGCGCGGCGTGCCGCCGCGGCAATTTTCCTAGTCAATATATCAAAGTTCACCGTTTCAACCCCCCACCGAATCAGCCACGTCACCCCGATTCTTCCCGGTCGTCCGATCGTCCGGCAACGGCCCAGATTCGCAGATAATCGCACTTCTACAGTGCGAGGTGGAAGGACAGAGTTGCAAAACGCGAGAAGATCGGGGGTCCCGTGCAAAAACGTCACTGGATCGCAACATTTTGCAAAAGAGTCCCCGCTAAAAAAAAGATTTTACACCAGATTCCACATTTTCCCGCGAGGAAGGATGTACTTGAAAATTTCCCAGACCTCAGGGGCCCCGCTGAAAAAACAACCACCACTTCCCCCCTCCCCTCCTCCACGCGCGCGCGGCCGAGGTCGCCGCCGGCCGCCGACGCCTGCCGCCGTCGCTGCAGGACTCCCCGCTCCGATCCAGCGCCGCCACGAGCTCCGCCGCATCCGCCTCCATCTCCTTGCCGTAGATCGGCCGCTGCGCCGCCGCATGGGCGCCGGAATCGTCGCCGCGGACACCGCCGTCCTCCACCGCTTCCGCGCGTCGCCGGCGTCGCTCCGGCGACCCATCGTGGGCGGCGCCGCCAGCAACGGGTCGAGCGCGACGAGGCGCATCGAACGCGCGCGTCCCGAGACGCCGCATCGCGCCGGCGGCGAGCTCTCCCCCGCCGCGGCCGGCGCTGGCCACTGTGACGTCAGCAATACGTCACAGTGGCCCACACGTCAGTTTTTTTTCTTTTTTTCTTTCTGTATTTAGAAAAAATTTTAAAAAATCGCAAAAAAAAAAAAATCTTTCTAAATTTAGAAAATTTCTAAAAAATTGCACATCCAAAAAACTTTATACACAGCCCTTTTTTCCCTTCTTTTTTTTAAAAAAAAAACTAAAAAGCTTTATACACAACCCTTTTTTTCCTCTTTTTTTTTCTTCTTTCTTTCTAAATTAAAAAAAATTATAAAAAAATACAAATCCAAAAAAAATTATACATAACCCAATAATATTTAAAATACATTAAAATGGCCAAAAAAAATGGTAGCCATTTACGACATATGATCAAAACTCAATTTCAAAATTTTGAATTTTTCAAAATCTCTTCAGACCCGACCTTTTTTTGCGAACGTCATGCAAATTCAAATCCGAAAAAAAAATCCCATTTACGCCAATATTCGAATAATGAACAATTTTCAAACGTACATTCCATTCTAAAAAAAAATAAAAAAAAATACATACATGTAAATAAATAATACAATATGCCCAGAGAGTCCCAAATTTAACAAATTTTAAGACTATCCCCGAACAATTTACACAGAGTTATATATGAGTAATATGCTCAACAAGTTCCAAAATCAATAGATCTTAAAACTATCCCCACAAAATTTACACCAAAAACCACCAACTTTCAAATTTGGATATTAACTCTACCGCTATAAAACAAATTTGGATATTTCAAAAATTCATATGCCTTTCAATTCTAGCCATTTTACTAACGTGAAAGTAATTAAAATCAAAAAAATATTCCAACTCAATAAATTTCCGCAATCCATAGATTTCCGCAATCCATACAATTTCCAAAAACAAACTCTCTTTACATCAAATATACATAATTTTTAAACATCGTTGATTTACAATATGAATTTTGCCACACGGGAAATTGACTCCATTTCGAAATCTAATCAATATTCAAAAAATTCGACTCTAACGCCACAACAGTGCAAACAAACTTGAACATTTCAAAATTCCAGCTGCGTTTGAAATCTAACAGTTCCATTGACATCAAAATATTGCAGATCCAAAAAAACTTTCCAATTTTACTAATTTCCAATGCCTAAAGAATTTCCAAACACAACATCTCTTTGCATTCCATCAAAACTCAAATTTACGGAAAAAAAAATGCCGACATTTTCCAGCTTAAATTTTTCACCACGGGTGCGGCGGTGCGCCACACCAAATTTAACTAGTAATCCGTTAACGTACTCGCAGTACACTGACTCGGTTTCTCAAAAAAATACTACTCCCTCCGTTTCTAAATATAAAAATAAGACTTTTTTGTATTTTTTGGACTACATGTACCTAGCATGCACTAGTAGAGAAGATGCCTTTCGTCCGGGCCATTAGTCCCGGCCGCGGTCTGGGCCGCGACTAATGGTCCGGACACGTCGTCCCGAAAACGCCGAAGCGTACGGCAAGCATTAGTCGCGGCCCGTTAGGAACCAAAGGTCCCGGTTTGAGATACAAACCGGGACTAAAGGGACCAAATTTAACTAGTAATTCGTTAACGTACTCGCAGTACACTGACTCGGTTTCTCAAAAAAATACTACTCCCTCCGTTTCTAAATATAAAAATAAGACTTTTTTGTATTTTTTGGACTACATGTACCTAGCATGCACTAGTAGAGAAGATGCCTTTCGTCCGGGCCATTAGTCCCGGCCGCGGTCTGGGCCGCGACTAATGGTCCGGACACGTCGTCCCGAAAACGCCGAAGCGTACGGCAAGCATTAGTCACGGCCCGTTAGGAACCAAAGGTCCCGGTTTGAGATACAAACCAGGACTAAAGGGGTCTGCGGATAATTCGTTCAAACAAGGACCCTTTAGTCCCGGTCCTACATATAACCCGCGACTAAAGATGTTCAAACGAGGACCCTTGGGTTCCCGCGCTGGTCGTTGATCACACGGGGAATGAAAAGACGATTTTGGAAGTTGATCAAATCACTTAATGGATTTTGGGAAGTTGAAACATATATGGCCGGCCGGATTAATTACCACGTACGGCCAGCCTCCTCATCTCCCCTGCTAGCTCTATATAAGAGAGCTACAGTGCCATTTGCCAAATGCACCATCTCCTCTCTCTAATTTTCTCTCTCGAATCGCTGCTGCGCGCCATGGAGCCACTCGCGCCCCCACCTCGATCCGAGGTGTACCACTACAAGGACGACGCCGTCGACATGCACTTCAAGGTCGTGGCCACTCTCCGTGCATCAACCGTGGAGAGATGGATCCGCGACGTCAAGATACGCTACCTCGACGCCGCACCGATGAAGATCATGGGCCTCGACTGCGAGTTCACCGACGCCACACCCGAGGAGAGGCAGCGTGCCGCTGTCCTGCAACTCTCCGTGGCGACCGACACGTTGGTGTTCCATATTTGCCACGCTGATCGGGTGCCGCAGACCCTCAAGGACTTCTTGATGGACAAAACCATCAAATTCTGCGGCGCGGCTATCAACAACGATCAGCGTATGCTGGGGCCTTACGGAATTCATATTTCGTCCGCCGTCGACCTCCAGCGGGCCGTTCACCCTAACCCAACGTACCCTAATCTTCCGAGTCTCTATACTCTAGCCAGTGTTACTATTGGCACAACGCTTGAGAAGAAGAAGAAGAACAACAAGAAGAAGAAGGAGGACGAGAAGAAGGAGGAAGAAGAAAACCTCGCATTAGGTTGGGGAGAGTTTCCATCAAGTATGCCGCTCTGGACGCTCGCCTAGGCTACGAGATTGCTAGGAGGTGTCTCGGTGCTATGTGATCGTATGTCTCAATGTGTCGATCGTATTGTTTCCTATATTTAAATCAATTGGGCAAGATTTGAGAAATAACCAAATTGTTTCCGGGTGCCTCGTATTGTTTCCTATATTTAAATCAATTGGGTGATACGTCTCAAACGTATCTATAATTTTTGATGTTCCATGCTGTTATTATATCAATTGCTACATGTTTTGGTACACTTTATATCATTTTTATGCATTTTCTGGGACTAACCTATTAACAAGATGCCACAGTGCCAGTTCCCTGTTTTCTGCTGTTTTTGGTTTCAGAAAATCTATTAAGGAAATATTCTCGGAATTGGACGAAACAAAAGACATCGTCAATAATATCACGAGGAGATCACGGAGTCCAAAGGGGAGTCGGAGCAGACCCACCAGGGGGCCACGCCACACTAGGGCGCGGCCCAGGGTGGGCCCGCGCCCCCTATGGCGTGGTGGCCCCCCTCGGCCACCGACGCCGCCTCTTCGCCTATATATTCTCCGCGACGCGAAAACCCTATTACGGTCGATCATATTCCACGAAAAGTTCCGTCGCGGCCGTCATCGTCAATCTCAGATCGGAGGAGTTCTGAAGCTCTTCCCGGCACCCTGCCGGAGGGGAGATCATCACCGGAGGGCTCTACATCACCATGCCTGCCTCCGGAGTGATGCGTGAGTAGTCCACCCCTGGACTACGGGTCCATAGCAGTAGCTAGATGGTTGTCTCTCTACCTTGTGCCTCCATGTTTAGATCTTGTGAGCTGCCTAACATGATCAAGATCATCTTATTGTAATGCTAGATGTTGTGTTTGCTGGGATCCGATGAATATTGATACCATGTTTATTCAAGTTGTTTATCTATGTGCTCTTGATCTTGCATGCTCTCCGTTGCTAGTAGATGCTTTGGCCAAGTAGATGCTTGTGACTCCAAGAGGGGGTATTTATGCTCGATAGTGGGTTCAGTCTCTAGATATCTGGATCAGTGACAGAAAGGTCTAAGATGGTAGATGTGCTGTTGCTACTAGGGATAAAACATTGGTGCAGTGTCCAAGGGCACTTGTATTGATTACATTACACACTTTACTTCATGCAATAATCTGTTGTTAGCAACTTAATACTGAATAGGATGCGGATGCTGCCTTGAAGGTGGATTATTTAGGCATAGATGCGGTTGGAATAACGGTCTATGTACTTTGTTGTAATGCCCAACTAGATTTCATAGTAGACATCTTGGCATGTATTGCATTGTTATGCCCTCTCTATTTGTCAATTGCCCAGCTGTAATTTGTTTACCCAACATGCTAGTTATCTGTTCTGAGAGAGACACCACTAGTGAACTGTGGACCCTGGTCCAATTTCCTCATACTGTTTACACAACCTGCTGCAATCATCTGTTTCCTGTTACTTGCTGTTTTTCCTGCTGTTTTCCACACCATACGTTTAACTCTTTGTTTCTGCAAGACCGGAGAGATTGACAACCTCTCTGTTTCGTGTTGGGCAAAGTTCTGGTTTGTGTCTGTGCAGATTCCACGTTGGTGCAAGCTCCCTAGCGCCAGGGGGAGTCAACATCAACAACCTTCCGATAGATCGTCAAGTCCTACTGGATTGATAACCTTGGGTAGATTTTCAAGGGAAAACTTCTGCTGTCTACATCATAACCTTCCTCTTGGGGTTCACCAACACGTAGCCATCAAGCTGTTTTCTGGCGCCGTTGCCGGGGACTTGGAGGCTATTGGAAAGGGGAGTCTCTCAGTTCCAATCTCTTTACTTTGTTTTTTCTTGTTTTAGTTTTGTTTTGCTTGCTGTTAAAAATCAAAAACCCAAAAAAATTAAATTCCTGCATCTAGTTTTTAATTTCGAGTTGCCCTGTTGCTTGTTTTAGGCTTGCTAAAATGAGTAATCCTGAAAATACTAAGTTGTGTGACTTTACTAGCACAAACAACAATGATTTTATCTGTACACCCATTGCTCCACCTGCTTCTAAAGCAGAATTTTATGAGATTAAGCCTGCACTGTTAAATCTGGTTATGAAAGAGCAATTTTCTGGTGTTAGTACTGATGATGCTGCTGCCCACTTAAACAACTTTGTTGAACTTTGTGATATGCAAAAGTATAAGGAGGTAGAGAGTGATATTATTAAGCTGAAATTGTTTCCTTTCTCTTTAAGAGGAAGAGCTAAAGATTGGTTGCTATCTTTGCCTAGAAATAGTATTGATTCCTGGACTAAATGCAAAGATGCTTTCATTGGAAAATATTATCCTCCTGCTAAAATTATCTCTTAAGAAGTGGTATTATGAACTTTAGGCAACTTGATAATGAGCATGTTGCCCAAGCTTGGGAAAGAATGAAGTCTTTGGTTAAAAATTGCCCCACTCATGGACTGACTACTTGGATGATCATCCAAACCTTTTATGCAGGACTAAATTTTTCTTCAAGGAATTATTGGACTCGGCTGCTGGAGGGACCTTTATGTCCATCACTTTGGGTGCTGCTACAAAGCTTCTTGATGATATGATGGTAAATTATTCTGAATGGCACACTGAAAGGGCTCCAACTGGTAAGAAGGTAAATTCTGTTGAGGAAATTTCCTCCTTGAGTGATAAAGTTGATGCTATTATGACTATGCTTTCGAATGGACATGGTGTTGTGGATCCAAATAATATTCCTCTTGCTTCTTTGGTTGCTCATGATGAGAAAAATGTTGATGTAAACTTCATTAAAAATAACAACTTCAACAACAATGCTTATAGGAATAATTTTGGTAGCAACAATTATAGGCCATATCCTGCTAATGGTAGCAACTCTTATGGTAATTCTTATGGCAATTCCTACAGTAACAATAGAAGTGTGCCCTCTGATCTTGAAGTCATGCTTAAGGATTTTATTAGCACACAAACTACTTTTAATAAAACTGTTGAGGAAAAGCTAGGAAAAATTGATACTCTTGCTGCTAAAGTTGATAGTCTTGCTCATGATGTTGAAATGCTGAAAATAAAAGCTATTCCTAGTGATATTAGAGAGAGTAAAACACTCAATGCTATCCAAATTAAAATTGATAATAACATTAGGATGCTTGCTGAACTTCATGAAAGATGGGAGAGAGAAGAAAGAGAAGCTGAAATTGCTGAACAAAATAGTGTTGTTAGAGTTTGCACTATTTTTACTAATGAAACAAATGATGCCTCACATGCTAATGCGCCCCCTACTGTTAGTGAAAAGATAATAAGTGTTGGAAATGTCTCTACTACCTCTACAAAAAGTTTTAAATTGCCTGATAGCACTACTTTTGTTCCTAGTAAAAGTGCTGAAATTTTTAGAGGTGTTGGTGATAATTGCTCCATTGTTTTTGATGACAACAACTTCAATTTCGAAAATTGTAACATAACTGAAGTCATCATGTTCTTGCAAAAGCTAGCTAAGAGTCCTAATGCTAGTAAAATAAATATGGCTTTTACTGAACATATTATCAAAGCTCTCATGCATGCTAGGGAAGAAAAATTAAAACTTGAAGCTTCTATCCCTAGGAAGTTAGATGATAATTGGGAACCTGTTATTAAAATGAAACTGAGTGAGTTTGAATGCAATGCTTTGTGTGACCTTGGTTCTTGTATTTCGGTTATGCCTAAAAATTTATATGATATTCTCAAGCTTGCACCTTTGGAAAAATGTCATTTGGATGTTCACTTTGCTGATTCTTCTATGAAGAAACCTTTAGGAAAAGTTGATGATGTTTTGATAATGGTTAATAACAATCTTGTCCCTGTTGATTTTGTGGTTTTGGATATTGAATGCAATCCTTCTTGTCCTATTGTTTTGGGAAGACCTTTTCTGAGAACTGTTGGTGCTGTTATTGATATGAGAGAGGGGAATATAAAATTTCAATTCCCACTCAAGAAAGGTATGGAACACTTCCCTAGGAAGAAGATGAAATACTCACATGATACTAGTGTCAAGACAAATTATGGTTTTGGATTTTCTGGTCTTGACAATACTTGATGCATCTCTTCATGCCTAGCTCAAAGGCATTAAAGAAAAGCACTTCTGGGAGATAACCCATGTTTTTATTTGCTGTTTTATTTTTGTTTTCTTGAGTCAAGGATGCTTGTTTACCTCTGTAGCAACTCCTTTGTATCTTTTATTTGCTGTTTTGTTGTGCCAAGGAGAGTTACTAATGCAAAGTTGGTATTTATTTTCGGGACTGCATTGGGACAGATTGCTGTTCGTCACCGTTTAATTCAGTAGAAAATCAGAAAAAATCGAAAAATGCTGAAACTTTTTGTGCATGTTCCTGATGATGTTACGCAACTTTCATTATTTCAAAAGTTTTTCATCTGAGCATCGTAAGTGCCTCGAAAAAATTCGTCATTACAGACTGTTCTGGTTTGACAGATTCTGTCTTTTATTTTGCATTCTCTCTTTTACAAGTTTTTAAGTGGTTTCTTTTCGTGTAAAAGTGCCCACTTGAGCCTAGTAACAGTGGCTAATGTTTAAAATAGTTGGCTTGTGAGTTTTGTCTTTGCTAGAACTTTGAAGTATTATCTTTTAGTGCACTAACCTGCTAATGAGAAAAGCTGTTAAGTTTTGGTGTGAAGGAAGTTTTCAAGTGTTGATAGAGGAGAATGATATTACATGATCAAGAAGAGTGAAGAGCTTAAGCTTGGGGAGGCTTACCTCCCCAGCATATTTCAAGAAGACTCAAGCATCTAAGCTTGGGGATGCCCAAGGCATCCCCTTCTTCATCTACAAATTATCAGGTCATCTCTAATGGTGCTATATTTTTATTGCTTCATACTAGTGTACTCTTTGTCACGCCCCAATTTTGGGAAGCCAGAAAAATCACGGTTGTTAGATAGCCAGAAATCAGGGGCAACAAAAACTTTTTGAAGTTGCTCCATTGATGCTTGTGTTTCACTTCCCTTTTTGCTTTGTTTGACTTTGGGTACCTTGTTGGTTGTGTTTGTTAACACCTAATAGTAACCTTGTGAGCACAACCTACTTAAACCCTACCTCTTAGTTATCGTGTCATGACAAGAAAAATATTCCATATATCTTCTCCTATCTTATTTGTGGCCAAAATCCTTTTTCAAAGATGCTTTGATTTTATCAACTACCCGAAGGCCTAAGATTTGAGAAAGTAAAGTATTTGCTGAAGTACCTGTTTATAAAACTATGGAGATCTATCTAATCTCTCCTGCCCATTTCCAAACTTTGTTGCCCTTATTTTAAAACTCCTATTTTCAACACCCTTTTGAAAACTAATGCAAGTGGGGAGTATATTAACCCACAACTTTTCTATATCGAAACCTTTTGAAAATTATAAAGTTTAGAGTTGAACTACCTTCCAATTTCTTCTCTTCAAGTTTTGGAGTTTATTAAAAAGCCTCTTGTTTTCCTTGTTTTCAAAAGTTATCTAAAATACTTTTCAAAGAAGTTGTTTATTTAAAAATCACCTTTGTGATCTCTACTACATCCCCTCTCATATCATTTCAAAAATATATGTTTTGAAAACATTTTCTTATTTATTACAAAGTATTTACCAAAATGCCAGAAATGGATTTTAAAATATGTTGTGAATAAAAGTATTTCCAAAATTCTAGCAATTTTACTAAACATTCTTTTGGCCATATGTGACCCCTTTTATTCAAAAATATTTGTTTATGTTTTATAAGTATGTTTTGTCAAAAGGTTTTTTTTTGCAAAATAAAACTGTTTTAGTGAGAGGGAGAGCAGCCCAGCCTTGCCACTTTTGGCCCAAGCCCACCAAGAGCTGAAACCCTAGGTTTGCCTGGAATTTTTGATTTCCTCCCCAGCCGCCTCCCTCCCTTTTCTTCTTTTTGCATCCAGGCCCTCCCACCTCGCAAATAGGTCCCTGGACCTTATCCCCTCCTTCCCTCCACCCTATCCTCTTCCTCCCAGCCACCCACGCACACAACACACGCACGCACACACCCGACCCGTGCTCCTCTTCCTCTCCTCCCTCGCTCTGGTGCGCCGCCGCCTCCCAGACCACGCTGGCCGCGCCCCTCGCCGCCGGCCGGCCTCCATCTCTCCTCGCGCGCTCCGTCCTCCTCCGGTTCGTCGCGCCCCGGCATGCCCTCTCCTCGTCCGAGCCGCCCGCGCCCGCGCTGGGCCGTCGTCGACCTCGCCTCCACCTCGACCGGCGCCGTCCCCGCCGCGCCTCCACTTCCCCTGCTGGCGCCGCCCCGTCGGCGCGGCAGCCACGGCCAGCTTCCTCCGCCTCCCTCAGCCATGGCCGCCGGCCCCGGCGCCCCCAGCACCCCAGCCCCTGCACCTCCTCCCCCGCGTTCCATCTCCAACTCGCCGACCCCGGCCAGCTCCGGCCCAGCTCCGGCTCGACGCGCCCTCCTCTGGTCCTGCGCCTCTTCCCCGACCTTGGCCAGGACCTCCGCCGCCATGACCGCCTTCTGCTCCGGGCAGAGAGCCCCCATGCTCTGCCCCGACGTCCTCTGCTGCTCCTGCCGGAGGCAGCAGTTCGTCCAACACGCCGAGCTCTGCGGACATCGAGTTCCTGCACCACGCCCGTGCCCGAGTTTCCGGTGTTTGCAGCCCGCCCGACGGATTCCTTACCGGCGCATGTTTTTGCCCAATGGATGTCTCCGTCCGGCAGACCTTCCCGACATGTGTCTATTCCGGCGTCCCGACATCCGTCCCGGCGTGTCCGTGAGCCTGCGCGCGCTAGTGATTTCCGTGCGCGCACTGTTCCGGTGGTTTCCCGATGTTCCCGATATCGTGTTCCCGATGTCTCCGGTTTCACGATGTTCCCGATGTCGTGAGTCCGTCCAACGGATCCCTCCGTTCGTTCAACGGATTCGATCCCGACGTTCCCGACATTTTCCCGATGTCTCCCGACACCTTCCCGATATCCTCCCGATGTTTCCCGATGTTTCCCGACGCCTTCCCGATGTTTCCCGACATCTTCCCGATGTCTTCCCGATGTTTCCCGACATCTTCCCGATGTCTTTCCGATGTTTCCCGACATCTTCCCGATGTGTCCCGACGTCTTCCCGATGTTTCCCGATGTCTCCCGACACCTTCCCGATATCTTCCCGATGTTTCCCCGACGTCCTCCCGGTGTTTCCCGATGTCTTCCCGGTGTCTCCCGGTTCCTTTCCGGAGCATGTCTCCGACCAACGGATTCCCCTCCGGCGCTTGTCTTTATCCGACCGATGTCTCTCTGTGTTCTACGACAAGAGTGTCACCGTCACCGTGTACCCCGACCGTCGACAAGACCGGACCACGACAACTCGAATACAACTACTTCGTCTACTTCCACGACACCGACAAACTACGATGTCCCGGTTCGGCGACGACTACTTCCACGACGACGACTACCTCTACGGATCAAATTTCCCGGCTTTGACCCCGAAGTTCTTCGACCCCTCCTGCCGACTGTTGATTGATGTCTTGAGGTTGATTAGCATGACTAATACAACTATTTTAATATGTTAGTACTGTTAGTTTTTCTTACATAAAATTAATCTTGGTTATACTAGTGTCAGTATAGAATCATCTGTTAATTGATTGTTGCTTATTCGTTGTTTGTGATAGATATTATCCAGTAGCTGCTCTGTGTTCTGTAATGCTTGTAGTATGGTTAGTTTACTTTAGATTGTTGTCAATCCGTTCCTTTGCAGTAGTGTTTGTAGGGTTCTGTTAAACAACCCACCTACACCTTTTTAGTACCTAACCTACAAACTGTGTAGGCAGTGGTGTGAACTTTTGTTGGTTGGTTAATTACTAGATAGTATAGGTTCCTAGGGACAGTAACAAGCTTGCATGTGAAGTGTGCTCCATGCTAGTGTTTTTGTATATTAAGATACTCTTGTCAAAAGTATTTCTTTAACTGTAAAGATACTTTTGTCTGAAGTATTTCCTGAACTTTTTGTAGCAGCCCTTGGTTTATGGCCTAATCACCCTAAAGGGTTTTCTGCTTTAGTGTTTAGTTAGAACTACCTATTTAACTGTTAGGGTTGCTGTGTGTAATTTCTTAGGTGTGTTTGTTGTTTGTCTTAGCTGTATGGAATTGATGCTTGTTGTTGTATAACTAAGTAAATTGCTTGCTTTTTGGTTGTTGGCTTAGTGTCTTGTGCAATGCTTGCTGTTTGTTATGTCCTTGTGGCATTGTCTTGTATTTTGAGTGTTGTTCCTTTCTCTGTTTACGACGTTAGATACGATCGGGAAGGAACTGGAAGTGAGGAGTGAACCTGAGGAACATCAAGATCACGACCAAGGACATATTACCAAGCCAGGCAAGCCACCTCACCATACTCTACTAAAATCCTATTATTTCATTAAAGCATGTTTTGTTTTCAAAATAAAATAATGCATGTTTTATTTCTTCTGTGGCACTTTGCCACCCAAAACTATTTTATAAAATATTGTTTGGCCAAAGCTATCTACTAGAATATAATAGGTGTTATAAAAATTAAGTCTTCACTTGAGAAGCCTTCTACTGAAGGCGCTATCAAGAAAATTATATTTTCTAGTAGTATATCCTTATATCCTTATCTCAAAACTATAGGATGGGAGCCTAGTCTTTGGTAAAATGTTTTCCAAGGAAAAACCCGAGTCGCTGGGAGCGATCGGCGAGAAAGTATTTTACAAAACCCATGTTGCTGGGAGCAAATGGAGGTGTTTATGAAAACCCGAAGTGCTGGGAGCATTCGGAGAGTTTATGAAAACCCGAAGTGCTGGGAGCATTCGGAGAGTTTATGAAAAACCCGAAGTGCTGGGAGCATTCGGAGAGTTTATGAAAACCCGAAGTGCTGGGAGCATTCGGAGAGTTTGTGAAAACCCGAGCTGCTGGGAGCAGTCGGAGGTGGAGATGTTTTTGAAAAACAAAGTACAGCCCTAGCGGCCGCCCGAACAATTAACCCGTACAACCACATTACCTCAAAATGGGCACGGGGCTTAGCGGAAGCTTGTTGGTGTTAGTATTCGAATACTCCTCAATTGGCTAGAAGGGGTTAGAGTCCCCGGAACCGAATGCGGCAAGGGAATGGGCATACAAAGTGTGGACTTCGTGTGCCATCGGGAAGCAACGGTGGGTATCCTGTCATGGCGGTGTGAGGCTAGGGGAAACCGGATCGATACGGCTAGCTCACTCGGTGCCGGAGAGAACAAACCCACTCGAAGAGGATATTCTTATACTAGCACCGACATAGTGGATGTTAGGATCGGCCGTCTCATGTGTGCATGCTGTCTCTGTACAGTCCGTGGTTGATCCACGGCAGACCATCCGAATCTTGTGGTGAAAGTGTACCACCTCTGCAGAGTGTAAATCTATTCGAATAGCCGAGTCCTCGGTCATGGACGGTTGGAAAGGCCCCCGATCTAGGCGTATGGGTGTTTTATGTTTTAAAAAGGAAATTTGTTTTCGGCAAAGGAGAAAGGAGACATCAAGGAGGTACCTGGGAGGTACGGAATTTGGGCGAAGATGGTTGGTCTCGGGGAGTCAACCAGTCGGAACCCGGAAAGGAAAAAGGGGCATCCCTATCCTAGTGTTTTGAAAAAGTTTTACAGTAAGTGTTTTCAAACGTGGAAATGGTTTCTGCCATTTCTAAAAGAAGGAGAATTATATCTCCAAATGCCTTTTTCAATAAAAATATAGAGATGTTGTATTCTCTATGTCTAAAAGCATCGTTTGCGAAAATTAAGCCCTATAGTCATATATATAGTAGCTATCCCAGTTTTCGAAAACGCTTTTATTGCATTACCATGAAAACTTAAGCCTGGTGGTGGTCTTGCGAGTACGTAATTGTACTCATGGCTGTGTCCCTGGATATTCCAATGTCCAGATTTTCAACGAGAAGACCTACGCCAAAGATGAGGAGTATGCTGAAGATTGAGAGTTCGTTGACGTCTTTGCGAGCTAGGCCGTCTTCCCAGTCAGCTGCCTGTAGGTGTCTTGGCAAATGACTTGGGCTCCACTTTGTTCGGTGATTCCGCTGCAAGAACCTTGAAGAAGTATTACTTCAATCAAGTAAGTATTATGATTCGGTAATTATGGATGTTCTTTCGATACAAGTTTGGTTGTGCTCAGCGACACACTGATCATGGGATCGCTGACGTTGTAGGCACAAGGGAATTTCGGACAGCTGATCCGGGGTCCCCACAGACTTGGTATCAGAGCCATCCTGACTGTAGGAGACCTTAGTTAGCATGGACGTTAGCTTAGGAAGGAAATATTTTGGTAAAAACCTATTACTACGAAAAATAAATTTTCCCTAGGGAAGTCTCAGAATGATTTTCCTTCTTCTCACCTTCTCAAATATTTCTAAGTCTCACCTCTCTATTTTTAAAATTTTCTAAAGGTTTTTCTATTATCACTTCCTCGTTCAAACATGCATACTGGACGATGAACCCAAGTGAGACCTAATTAGATAGTACCCTGAAGAAAAGAAGTTTCCTTCCCGCGACTTAACATCAAGGTGATTTCTGTGTGGAGAACAAAGATCGGCTACCACCTTGAGATTGAAGTGATCTCACCACCAAAGTTTCCTACTTCGACAAGGTGAAGAAAATCTTCGAGATACGAAGACCCTACCAAGTTTCAAGCTCAATGACATCAAACTGCCTAGAAGTTAAAGACACGAAGACCTCAACAAACATGGCTGACCCAGACCCATAGGATGCTTAGGATATGCCCACTTGCCTTCTTGAGTTAAACCCATCTACCCGAACTTTAGACGCCGTGGTACTAAATGTACCTTGCTTGTTCTTTGATCTTTGTTTGTTCCGTGTTTGAGTGTTGTTTGTGTAATGTCTTTTTGTGAAGTTCCACAATCACGCCTTGCTGGCAACACAAGTAACCACACTTTGTCTTAATGAAAAACCTGTTTGCTCTTTTGCAAAATCTTTTGGCCTTTGACCCTAGTTACAGTTTTGCACCCTAACAAGAACCTGACCTAGGAAGCTTTTCAGAAAAAAACTTTTCCTCCTCGACCATGTCATCTTCTAGTGGAAAATGCAAGATACCGAAGATACTCAGCTCCAACCCGGGAAGTCAGGATTCTGCAATCTAGCATGCGAATCAGCTACCGGTCTTCATGCTCTGCTTCAAACTAGTAGGTCTAACACCATCAAGGAAGTTGAAGATTCAAGGCCAAAGCCGAGAATACGTGAGCCGTATCTCGCAACATGAACCAAAGAATTCTAAACCTAACAACAGTAACTTACCTTGGTTAACTCTTGATTAACATCTAACAAGTGTTTTGCTAACTTTCCCTCATCCGAAGCCCTGCTAAGGAGAAGAAGTGCTAGAGAGGAGGACTAAAGTTGTTTATGAAGCCCTCAAGCCAATAAGCTACCAATGGCAAGTCACCATCCGCAAACGCGAAGACATTATATACCCAACAACACACCAAGAAGAATCAAAGGGGGGAAGCACCTGCAAATCGACATTACAAACCCCCAAGCAACCAGAGATGTGGATAGACGATTCTAACATTTCTCTTGTATTAACTAAAGGTTATTCAAGTCTACAAACCTGACGCCCCCGTAACGCCAGAGTGTGGCTAAATGCGTCTCTAACCACGATTCTCTCAAGAAGTACAAAATGAAGACAAAGGCGGAAGATCTACGCCTATTCCCCAAAGTTGTCTGGTCCAGACCGTTCATCAGCGTGCCAACATCAATCACCCTGCAAGCTTTGACGCAG
This sequence comes from Poa pratensis, assembly GCA_947311845.1. Classification (NCBI taxonomy): domain Eukaryota; kingdom Viridiplantae; phylum Streptophyta; class Magnoliopsida; order Poales; family Poaceae; genus Poa; species Poa pratensis. The sequence goes on along the minus strand of CAMZMU010000062.1, from coordinate 46,663,914 downwards.
CATGAAGCTTTTCGCATCTCCAACTAACCAGAAGCTGGAGTGAGTCTAGTCTCTAACTTGACACAACCTGCGAGGCCTGCAAGTATTGTGTCCCTAACTATGACCATCCGAGAGTCAATAATCCCTTGGCGTGTTAACTACTCCAACTCCAAGCACCAAGGAAGAACAACCGGGTTAGAGGTCGTCAGGTTACTCAAGAAAAACAATACCTCCAAGTCAACACCAGCTTCAGTCTTCAAATGACCCGTCAAGGTTCCTTTTTAAGGGGGAAGGCATATGCTAGTTTATTAGGAAGTTTTGACAAGTTGTTCCTTGCGCCCCAAGCCTGGAGTATTCAAGGTCAACCCATCAAGAATGCGGGTCAGCATCGCCCACCATGAAGAGACCATCAGTAAAAACCAAAGCCTTCCAGAAGGAGCCAGACGCCTTACCGGTAAGGAAAAACCGTTGGAGATCAGCAACCTCGGATGGTGAAGAAGCATCATCTCTCTGTCCTTGCACCCTTTTAGTACCCGCTTAGGAATCTCGGGACGAGATTCTTTTAAGGGGGGAGAATCTGTCACGCCCCAATTTTGGGAAGCCAGAAAAATCACGGTTGTTAGATAGCCCAGAAATCAGGGGCAACAAAAACTTTTTGAAGTTGCTCCATTGATGCTTGTGTTTCACTTCCCTTTTTGCTTTGTTTGACTTTGGGTACCTTGTTGGTTGTGTTTGTTAACACCTAATAGTAACCTTGTGAGCACAACCTACTTAAACCCTACCTCTTAGTTATCGTGTCATGACAAGAAAAATATTCCATATATCTTCTCCTATCTTATTTGTGGCCAAAATCCTTTTTCAAAGATGCTTTGATTTTATCAACTACCCAAAGGCCTAAGATTTGAGAAAGTAAAGTATTTGCAGAAGTACCTGTTTATAAAACTATGGAGATCTATCTAATCTCTCCTGCCCATTTCCAAACTTTGTTGCCCTTATTTTAAAACTCCTATTTTCAACACCCTTTTGAAAACTAATGCAAGTGGGGAGTATATTAACCCACAACTTTTCTATATCGAAACCTTTTGAAAATTATAAAGTTTAGAGTTGAACTACCTTCCAATTTCTTCTCTTCAAGTTTTGGAGTTTATTAAAAAGCCTCTTGTTTTCCTTGTTTTCAAAAGTTATCTAAAATACTTTTCAAAGAAGTTGTTTATTTAAAAATCACCTTTGTGATCTCTACTACATCCCCTCTCATATCATTTCAAAAATATATGTTTTGAAAACATTTTCTTATTTATTACAAAGTATTTACCAAAATGCCAGAAATGGATTTTAAAATATGTTGTGAATAAAAGTATTTCCAAAATTCAAGCAATTTTACTAAACATTCCTTTGGCCATATGTGACCCCTTTTATTCAAAAATATTTGTTTATGTTTTATAAGTATGTTTTGTCAAAAGGTTTTTTTTTGCAAAATAAAACTGTTTTAGTGAGAGGGAGAGCAGCCCAGCCTTGCCACTTTTGGCCCAAGCCCACCAAGAGCTGAAACCCTAGGTTTGCCCTGGAATTTTTGATTTCCTCCCCAGCCGCGTCCCTCCCTTTTCTTCTTTTTGCATCCAGGCCCTCCCACCTCGCAAATAGGTCCCTGGACCTTATCCCCTCCTTCCCTCCACCCTATCCTCTTCCTCCCAGCCACCCACGCACACAACACACGCACGCACACACCCGACCCGTGCTCCTCTTCCTCTCCTCCCTCGCTCTGGTGCGCCGCCGCCTCCCAGACCACGCTGGCCGCGCCCCTCGCCGCCGGCCGGCCTCCATCTCTCCTCGCGCGCTCCGTCCTCCTCCGGTTCGTCGTGCCCCGGCATGCCCTCTCCTCGTCCGAGCCGCCTGCGCCCGCGCTGGGCCGTCGTCGACCTCGCCTCCTCCTCGACCGGCGCCGTCCCCGCCGCGCCTCCACTTCCCCTGCTGGCGCCGCCCCGTCGGCGCGGCAGCCACGGCCAGCTTCCTCCGCCTCCCTCAGCCATGGCCGCCGGCCCCGGCGCCCCCAGCACCCCAGCCCCTGCACCTCCTCCCCGCGTTCCATCTCCAACTCGCCGACCCTGGCCAGCTCCGGCCAAGCTCCGGCTCGACGCGCCCTCCTCTGGTCCTGCGCCTCTTCCCCGACCTTGGCCAGGACCTCCGCCGCCATGACCGCCTTCTGCTCCGGGCAGAGAGCCCCCATGCTCTGCCCCGACGTCCTCTGCTGCTCCTGCCGGAGGCAGCAGTTCGCCCAACACGCCGAGCTCTGCGGACATCGAGTTCCTGCACCACGCCCGTGCCCGAGTTTCCGGTGTTTGCAGCCCGCCCGACGGATTCCTTACCGGCGCATGTTTTTGCCCAACGGATGTCTCCGTCCGGCAGACCTTCCCGACATGTGTCTATTCCGGCGTCCCGACATCCGTCCCGGCGTGTCCGTGAGCCTGCGCGCGCTAGTGATTTCCGTGCGCGCACTGTTCCGGTGGTTTCCCGATGTTCCCGATACCGTGTTCCCGATGTCTCCGGTTTCACGATGTTCCCGATGTCGTGAGTCCGTCCAACGGATCCCTCCGTTCGTTCAACGGATTCGATCCCGACGTTCCCGACATTTTCCCGATGTCTCCCGACACCTTCCCGATATCCTCCCGATGTTTCCCGATGTTTCCCGACGCCTTCCCGATGTTTCCCGATGTTTCCCGACGCCTTCCCGATGTCTTCCCGATGTTTCCCGACATCTTCCCGATGTTTCCCGATGTCTCCCGACACCTTCCCGATATCTTCCCGATGTTTCCCCGACGTCCTCCCGGTGTTTCCCGATGTCTTCCCGGTGTCTCCCGGTTCCTTTCCGGAGCATGTCTCCGACCAACGGATTCCCCTCCGGCGCTTGTCTTTATCCGACCGATGTCTCTCTGTGTTCTACGACAAGAGTGTCACCGTCACCGTGTACCCCGACCGTCGACAAGACCGGACCACGACAACTCGAATACAACTACTTCGTCTACTTCCACGACACCGACAAACTACGATGTCCCGGTTCGGCGACGACTACTTCCACGACGACGACTACCTCTACGGATCAAATTTCCCGGCTTTGACCCCGAAGTTCTTCGACCCCTCCTGCCGACTGTTGATTGATGTCTTGAGGTTGATTAGCATGACTAATACAACTATTTTAATATGTTAGTACTGTTAGTTTTTCTTACATAAAATTAATCTTGGTTATACTAGTGTCAGTATAGAATCATCTGTTAATTGATTGTTGCTTATTCGTTGTTTGTGATAGATATTATCCAGTAGCTGCTCTGTGTTCTGTAATGCTTGTAGTATGGTTAGTTTACTTTAGATTGTTGTCAATCCGTTCCTTTGCAGTAGTGTTTGTAGGGTTCTGTTAAACAACCCACCTACACCTTTTTAGTACCTAACCTACAAACTGTGTAGGCAGTGGTGTGAACTTTTGTTGGTTGGTTAATTACTAGATAGTATAGGTTCCTAGGGACAGTAACAAGCTTGCATGTGAAGTGTGCTCCATGCTAGTGTTTTTGTATATTAAGATACTCTTGTCAAAAGTATTTCTTTAACTGTAAAGATACTTTTGTCTGAAGTATTTCCTGAACTTTTTGTAGCAGCCCTTGGTTTATGGCCTAATCACCCTAAAGGGTTTTCTGCTTTAGTGTTTAGTTAGAACTACCTATTTAACTGTTAGGGTTGCTGTGTGTAATTTCTTAGGTGTGTTTGTTGTTTGTCTTAGCTGTATGGAATTGATGCTTGTTGTTGTATAACTAAGTAAATTGCTTGCTTTTTGGTTGTTGGCTTAGTGTCTTGTGCAATGCTTGCTGTTTGTTATGTCCTTGTGGCATTGTCTTGTATTTTGAGTGTTGTTCCTTTCTCTGTTTACGACGTTAGATACGATCGGGAAGGAACTGGAAGTGAGGAGTGAACCTGAGGAACATCAATATCACGACCAAGGACATATTACCAAGCCAGGCAAGCCACCTCACCATACTCTACTAAAATCCTATTATTTCATTAAAGCATGTTTTGTTTTCAAAATAAAATAATGCATGTTTTATTTCTTCTGTGGCACTTTGCCACACAAAACTATTTTATAAAATATTGTTTGGCCAAAGCTATCTACTAGAATATAATAGGTGTTATAAAAATTAAGTCTTCACTTGAGAAGCCTTCTACTGAAGGCGCTATCAAGAAAATTATATTTTCTAGTAGTATATCCTTATATCCTTATCTCAAAACTATAGGATGGGAGCCTAGTCTTTGGTAAAATGTTTTCCAAGGAAAAACCCGAGTCGCTGGGAGCGATCGGCGAGAAAGTATTTTACAAAACCCATGTTGCTGGGAGCAAATGGAGGTGTTTATGAAACCCAAAGTGCTGGGAGCATTCGGAGAGTTTATGAAAACCCGAAGTGCTGGGAGCATTCGGAGAGTTTATGAAAAACCCGAAGTGCTGGGAGCATTCGGAGAGTTTATGAAAACCCGAAGTGCTGGGAGCATTCAGAGAGTTTGTGAAAACCCGAGCTGCTGGGAGCAGTCGGAGGTGGAGATGTTTTTGAAAAACAAAGTACAGCCCTAGCGGCCGCCCGAACAATTAACCCGTACAACCACATTACCTCAAAATGGGCACGGGGCTTAGCGGAAGCTTGTTGGTGTTAGTATTCGAATACTCCTCAATTGGCTAGAAGGGGTTAGAGTCCCCGGAACCGAATGCGGCAAGGGAATGGGCATACAAAGTGTGGACTTCGTGTGCCATCGGGAAGCAACGGTGGGTCTCCTGTCATGGCGGTGTGAGGCTAGGGGAAACCGGATCGATACGGCTAGCTCACTCGGTGCCGGGGAGAACAAACCCACTCGAAGAGGATATTCTTATACTAGCACCGACATAGTGGATGTTAGAATCGGCCGTCTGATGTGTGCATGCTGTCTCTGTACAGTCCGTGGTTGATCCACGGCAGACCATCCGAATCTTGTGGTGAAAGTGTACCACCTCTGCAGAGTGTAAATCTATTCGAATAGCCGAGTCCTCGGTCATGGACGGTTGGAAAGGCCCCCGATCTAGGCGTATGGGTGTTTTATGTTTTAAAAAGGAAATTTGTTTTCGGCAAAGGAGAAAGGAGACATCAAGAAGGTACCTGGGAGGTACGGAATTTGGGCGAAGATGGTTGGTCTCGGGGAGTCAACCAGTCGGAACCCGGAAAGGAAAAAGGGGCATCCCTATCCTAGTGTTTTGAAAAAGTTTTACAGTAAGTGTTTCAAACGTGGAAATGGTTTCTGCCATTTCTAAAAGAAGGAGAATTATATCTCCAAATGCCTTTTTCAATAAAAATATAGAGATGTTGTATTCTCTATGTCTAAAAGCATCGTTTGCGAAAATTAAGCCCTATAGTCATATATATAGTAGCTATCCCAGTTTTCGAAAACGCTTTTACTGCATTACCATGAAAACTTAAGCCTGGTGGTGGTCTTGCGAGTACGTAATTGTACTCATGGCTGTGTCCCTGGATATTCCAATGTCCAGATTTTAAACGAGAAGACCTACGCCAAAGATGAGGAGTATGCTGAAGATTGAGAGTTCGTCGACGTCTTTGCGAGCTAGGCCGTCTTCCCAGTCAGCTGCCTGTAGGTGTCTTGGCAAATGAGTTGGGCTCCACTTTGTTCGGTGATTCCGCTGCAAGAACCTTGAAGAAGTATTACTTCAATCAAGTAAGTATTATGATTCGGTAATTATGGATGTTCTTTCGATACAAGTTTGGTTGTGCTCAGCGACACACTGATCATGGGATCGCTGACGTTGTAGGCACAAGGGAATTTCGGACAGCTGATCCGGGTCCCCACACTCTTCCTTGGAGCGTCAGTGTGTTTTTGTTTTCAGTTTATTTTGTTTTGTTTGCTGTGCTATACTTGTTGGATCCTAATATTCATGTTTGGGAGAGAGACACGCTCCATTTTTTTCATTAGAATACTCTTGTGCTTCACTTATACTTGTTGAGTATTCCTGTCTAGCTGTTGTGATTGCTTTTAGCTCTCAGTTTTTCATGTATCTCTTGTTAGAGCTATCAGTTTCTTTTGAAGAAACTACTCTCTTGCTTCACTTATATCTGTTTGGAGAGTTGTCAAATAAGTTGATTGGTGTTTGGTTGGACCAGAAAATGCTATGCATGTGGTAGTGGTATAAAATGCTTACATGAATCTTTTTAGATCGTTGTCTTGAGTAATTTGATACTTGCCAATTGTTTTGAGCTGTCAAGTAATTAATGTTTAAGCTTGTGCATCATGTAAGTAATGGCTATTAATGAAGAACTACTATAAGGATTTTCTGCTATAATAATCTGTTGCATAATTGGAAGTCCATAGTAGTCTAGATAATTTTTGGATGAAGGCTATGTGTTAACAAGGAAGACAGTGGGAGTCTATGGTTCGTCAAACCTTGTGTTTTATGTACACTCTTGCTATTCCAGTTGATAATGATGTTTGCTTATAATAACTTTGCTAGCCTAAACTCTGTACTAAGAGGGAATGCTTCTTGTACATCCAAAACCTTGAGCCAAATCCATGCCACCTGTGTCCACCATACCTACCTATTATGTGGTGTTTTCACCATTCCAAGTAAATTTCTTCATGTGCTATCTACTAACTACTCGAAACTGTTACATTTCCTTTTTGTGTCACTACTTGAAAAGCTCATAAGGACGTAGTAGTGAGATTTGTCATCTTCCATGCTAATTAATTTACAAGGATTGGCAGCTTCATCTGCTTCTCCACCTTTTATTTTGCATTAAAGAGCTGGTTAGTCCACCCTATAAATAAATAAATAGACACTCCTCCATGGTGAATGTTGGTGGGCACCCAAGGATTCAGTTAGCCATGGTTTGTGGAAAGTAAATGGTTGGGAGGAGTGTCACCAATAAGTGCTTGTTACAAGTGCAGTCCTAAAAACTCTCGGAACCGCTCTAAAAGTTAGTTAGCCATGGAAGATGACTAGTACCTGCTATTTGATTTGTTGACACCTGTATACACCATTACCTTACAAAACAATATTTTATGCTCTCTATATGCCTTCGGGAACTATAGCTCTAGCACATGATGTTAATCCCTGCTTCCCTCTGCGAAGGGCCATTCTTTTACTTTTATGTTGAGTCAGTTTTCCCACTTCTTTCTGTCTCCTTAAGCAAACATCATTGTCGACTCCAGTATAACAGTTTTTACATAACTTTGTGTTTGGTTGATCATATTCTTTGCATTGACATTATCTATATGATATACATGTTGAAAGTTGAAGTAAAAGCTGAAGCTATTATCTTCCTTTGTGTTGATACAAACACTTTCATGTTGAAAGTTATTGCTGCTATGAACTAACTATTATGTTAGACTATTATATCTCTAAATGTTTTATAGTATTATTCATGAAAGTTTGCACTTGTGTGATCACTTATGTTTACTCTTTATTTACTTGCTTGCAAACTATAGACCATTGGCTTGGATCACTTCATTCAGATCATGTGCATTACATTGTTATTTGATCAAAGATTGTGTTGGTAGCATGTCACTTCAAAAATCATCTGTTTTTATCGTTTACCTACTCGAGGACGAGCAGGAACTAAGCTTGGGGATGCTTGATACGTCTCAAACGTATCTATAATTTTTGATGTTCCATGCTGTTATTATATCAATTGCTACATGTTTTGGCTACACTTTATATCATTTTTATGCATTTTCTGGGACTAACCTATTAACAAGATGCCACAGTGCCAGTTCCCTGTTTTCTGCTGTTTTTGGTTTCAGAAAATCTATTAAGGAATTATTCTCGGAATTGGACGAAACAAAAGACATCGTCAATAATATCACGAGGAGATCACGGAGTCCAAAGGGGAGTCGGAGCAGACCCACCAGGGGGCCACACCACACTAGGGCGCGGCCCAGGGTGGGCCCGCGCCCCCTATGGCGTGGTGGCCCCCCTCGGCCACCGACGCCGCCTCTTCGCCTATATATTCTCCGCGACGCGAAAACCCTATTACGGTCGATCATATTCCACGAAAAGTTCCGTCGCGGCCGTCATCGTCAATCTCAGATCGGAGGAGTTCTGAAGCTCTTCCCGGCACCCTGCCGGAGGGGAGATCATCACCGGAGGGCTCTACATCACCATGCCTGCCTCCGGAGTGATGCGTGAGTAGTCCACCCCTGGACTACGGGTCCATAGCAGTAGCTAGATGGTTGTCTCTCTACCTTGTGCTTCCATGTTTAGATCTTGTGAGCTGCCTAACATGATCAAGATCATCTTATTGTAATGCTAGATGTTGTGTTTACTGGGATCCGATGAATATTGATACCATGTTTATTCAAGTTGTTTATCTATGTGCTCTTGATCTTGCATGCTCTCCGTTGCTAGTAGATGCTTTGGCCAAGTAGATGCTTGTGACTCCAAGAGGGGGTATTTATGCTCGATAGTGGGTTCAGTCTCTAGATATCTGGATCAGTGACAGAAAGGTCTAAGATGGTAGATGTGCTGTTGCTACTAGGGATAAAACATTGGTGCAGTGTCCAAGGGCACTTGTATTGATTATATTACACACTTTACTTCATGCAATAATCTGTTGTTAGCAACTTAATACTGAATAGGATGCGGATGCTGCCTTGAAGGTGGATTATTTAGGCATAGATGCGGTTGAAATAACGGTCTATGTACTTTGTTGTAATGCCCAACTAGATTTCATAGTAGACATCTTGGCATGTATTGCATTGTTATGCCCTCTCTATTTGTCAATTGCCCAGCTGTAATTTGTTTACCCAACATGCTAGTTATCTGTTCTGAGAGAGACACCACTAGTGAACTGTCGACCCTGGTCCAATTTCCTCATATTGTTTACACAACCTGCTGCAATCATCTGTTTCCTGTTACTTGCTGTTTTTCCTGCTGTTTTCCACACCATATGTTTAACTCTTTGTTTCTGCAAGACCGGAGAGATTGACAACCTCTCTGTTTCGTGTTGGGCAAAGTTCTGGTTTGTGTCTGTGCAGATTCCACGTTGGTGCAAGCTCCCTAGCGCCAGGGGGAGTCAACATCAACAACGTTTCAATAGATCGTCAAGTCCTACTGGATTGATAACCTTGGGTAGATTATTCAAGGGAAAACTGCTGTTGTCTACATCATAACCTTCCTCTTGGGTTCACCAACACGTAGCCATCATTGGGCAAGACTTGAGAAATAACCAAATTGTTTCCGGTGCCTCGTATTGTTTCCTATATTTAAATCAATTGGGCAAGATTTGAGAAATAACCAAATTGTTTCCGGGTGCCTCGTATTGTAGAAGGCTCTAAATTTTTTATCTACATTCATAAACTCTTAATTGAAAATGGTAAAATAGTTAATAGTTTGACTAGTTAGAATAATTATTTTATAAAACAGAAAATGATTTTGGATTATTTATTCAAATTCAAACACTTTTCATGTTGAAAGTTTAGTTAGATTCAAAAATATGGAAAAGATAATAGTTAATGCATTTTTTAAATGAAAATGGCAAAATAGTTAATAGTTTGACTAGTTAGAATAATCTATTATATAATTAAAACAACAAACATTGGATGGCTCAGATTGATGGAAGATTCAACAACCACGGCGAACGGTTCAGATTTACAAGCTAAAGACGCGCAAGTAGAATCATCGAAAGGAAGGCCGGACACGTAACGTCCCGAGTTGGAAAGAAAAAAGAGAGCCGTCAGATTGATAGAAGATTCAACAACCACGGCGAACGGTTCAGATTTACAAGCTAAAGACGCGCAAGTAGAATCATCGAAAGGAAGGCCGGACACGTAACGTCCCGAGTTGGAAAGAAAAAAGAGAGCCGTCACGATTCTGTCCGGATTGGCTTTCAGCTTCCATAAATAAACCAAACCAAGGACATGTCCTGCATGCATACGATTAGCTTTCAGCTTCCGTAAATTAACAAGACTCCGATCCAGAGCCCTAATCGCTCCAGTATATAACGCGTGTACCTACATATTGGCCCAGCGTGTCTTTAAGCACTTTGCCGCCGCCGCCGCCGCCGCCGCCGCCGCCGTATTCTAGCGTGCCTTCACGCACGCCGCCGCCGCCGTAATTTCGCTGCTATTCTATTCCGGTGCCCTAGCGTATCTGAAGCATACCGTCGCCGCCACCGTTGCCGTCGCCGCCGCCATATTCCCATCAACGTGCTCTGTCGGTGGGCTCTTCTCATGCACATCAACGTCGTGGTATTAATCTTTACCTCATGTATACACCATACAGCCATGCAACATGGATCGATCAAGGGAATTTCACTTGCGTCATGGACTCAGTCTGATAGCCCATGTCGCAAAGTTTCGTCGGTCGCGAGGCGTGATGTGGGCGGCTCACAGTCACAGGGCACAACATACTAGATGTTCCATGCGAGCGAATCCCTACCGGGAACAGGAAGTCCGTCGGCGGCCGGGAGTCGCGGACAAGCAGGTTGATGGTGCTGGAGCTTATGGATACCAGATGGTTTGAGTACTTGACGAGCATCTTTTGATCCTGAGCCTTGGCATGTTAATTACACGGATCTCAATTTGTACTTCACATCAAGCACTAGACGATCAAGCTCCTAGCTACAGCTACTTCTCTTACTTGAAGACAAAACTTGCCTATTTGTGTTAGTTATGATCTGTGCCGCCCGGGGATCCAAAGTACGATGCAAACTAGCACGCGCCTGCGACGACGCTCCAATGCCGATGGCTCCAAGGTATGGTACGCTGATAGCAACCCATCCACAACAGTCTGTCGCGCGCCCGGCGAATGGAAGACATGACGCTCGACCGGCAGATTGAAGGCAGGACGCTCGATCGGACGATGCCCGGCGGATTGAAGGCCCGACGCTCGGTTTGCCGGATGGATTCGACACATCGATTGTAACACATCTGTCAGGACTCAGAGCCCACGCCCCATGACGCCCAAAGCCAAAGGACTGTTGCTCGGATGCCTGGATTAAGAAGTACGGCTCAGATTATACTGAAGATTTTGTCCTACAAAGTAAATGGATAAATTTAAGTCGAAGGAGAAATCCAAGAGAGGTACGTTCGTGCACGAGGGGGGAAACAGCTCTGTACTTGCCGATTCCAGTTCGTCAGTCAAGAAACATCTCATTGGGCTAAAAAAAAAGAAAATGTCGCATGACAGCTTACCTATAATATTAAGCACAAACTCGCACACTACCTCCGGTCGCCGGCACAACACACCACATGCAGAGACGCTGCGACACAATCGGCAGATCGAGGTCACACCATCAACGAATCCATACATGTCGATGTTCGGCTGGCCATCACCCAGGAATTGGAGGCACGGTATTAGCAAACCCAACAGAAGCTCGAGACGCAAGGACGCCCAAAAATCAAGGATCGGTTAAGATGACGTTGAAACCCAGCTTGGAAGGACAAAGTCGAAAGAACACACAAGACCTATCTACGGTTAGAAGGACACGCGGAGAACAAGATTAGGTCCAGCTTTGAAATTCGGGTCAAGCGAAATCAGATATATTAGAAGGACATTGAGACGAAGTGATTCTCTCATGCCTAAGTTTGCTGGATACCAGGTTTCTGAAGGAGCGTACAAGATCCTATCCTCCTAGGTAAATCAACACGTCCTGGATACATTTTTCTGATTATATATATGCCAGCACCCTATCATAAGTACATTAGAAATTTAAATCCCACGTATCAACCAATTATATATTTTAGCATGTAGATGAATTCATCATTTAATAGAAACATTATTTTACTGTTAACACAGTTGAAAATAATTGTAACTTAAATTTGTTATTAAGTGGATAAGAAAGCTTAGACTTGGCTCCTTATATGTTTGTTCAGATCGCTGACATGAGATCACCGTCGTAATATATATGTTTGTAAGATCGCTGACATGAGATCACCGTCGTAATATTTGTCGTCCTGAGATTGCCGTCCACGCCTTGAGCTCATCGGAGGTTCTATGCTAGGCCATTGCAGGGAACACCCATGGCTTTCGGATGATGTCGCCTCTCGATCAAAGTATCCATGTTGACCGGCAACCATATTATGTGTATGCTTGCTTTGATGCGTGATCACTAAGAAAGTTCTTGGTTATCAAGCGGCAGATGAATTATTCATCTAAACAATTAAAGAGTATAGGTATTTATAAGAACCGCTTAGAACACACACATATATCGTCTTTGAAGTGTTGGAATATCGCTGGAAAAGTACTTTATTTGTCCCAGCTAACATACATGCAAACTGAGGAAACAAAACAATTCCATGACCACAAAACTAAATGAATGATAATAGCATATTTGCTGAAAAGCGGGTACATCAAGAAAGGACAGGTTAGGATGAGATTGAGTCAAGTTCAAGTATGAATCATCAATGTATCGTAAAAAAAGATGTTGATGGAAAGATACAAATGATGGAATAGTAGGTGAAGATATAGCTGCAGGAAATTAGTATATCACTGTGTTTTCGCATGCTACGCATATGCCAATCCCACTACTGAACGTAAATATAATCATTCTCAGATAAAAATAGAACCACGCTAAAGAAATGAATTGAGTTAAGGTAAATCAACTTTATATATATGATATGAAACCAGGACAAGAAACTGTACCCATACCATATAGAGTAACTCTAGCCGCGCAAATGCGCGGGCCACCCAGCTAGTTATTTTATAAAACAGAAAATGATTTTGGATTATTTATTCAAATTCAAACACTTTTCATGTTGAAAGTTTAGTTAGATTCAAAAATATGGAAAAGATAATAGTTAATGCATTTTTTAAAGTTATATTATATACCATATTATATGATAATAACAAAAAATGAATAAAATATTTACAGATTATATACCATATTATGGATATATTATTTGTCAATTTGTGATTTACAAATTTAAAGGTATTAATTATGCCATATTATATGAATAAATGGCAATAAATGAATAAAATAGTTTTATTATTTATTTTATTTTCATTGGAATTCAATATTATTATTACTTATTCATTATTGTTTACTTAAATAATTGTTTTTTGTTTCAAAAAATACACACATGTGACACAATGTCATAAGAGTTAATAGGATGATTCGCGGGACCACAGCAGGAAGGAACAGAGAAGTTAAGCGTGCTGAGGATGGAGTAGTGTGAGGATGGGTGACCGATCGGGAAGTTTGAACAAGACTAGAATTTGACTAAAGTTTAAGTGTAATTAGTGTTAAAAATGGTCCTAGTGAGAGAGTAACGAGTAAAACAATTAGAAAAAAGAAATTAGAGGCGCTAGGATTACAAGAGCATTGCTTAATTAGAGGCGCCTCTAATTAGAGCCCGGATGGAAAACAAATGTTGGAAATTTTTTTTGAAACAAATGTTGGAAAAAAAATTTGAATTTTTTTCAGAAAATAATCTTTAGTCCCGGATGGTATTACCAGCCGGGACTAAAGGTTCTGCAGCCCAATCCCTGTATCGCGGCCACGTGGAAAGCCTTTAGTCGCGGCTGGTAACAGGCCCGGGACTAAAGGTTGGGCCTTTAGTCCGGCTTGGCCTGTCCCGGTTGGCTAACTGGGACTAAAGGCCCTTACGGGCCGGGACAGAAGGACATGTGTCCACTAGTGATGTTTTAATGCACTCATGTGAATCTTGCACTAAAACATATCTAGATACATGTAGTTTAGAAAATGCTAAAAAGACTTATATTTAGGAACGGAGGAAGTATTCATTTAATTTGCCTTGAAAATAATGAATGCTCATACTCACTCCGTTTCTAAATATATTAGCAAAATGCCCGTGCCGTGCTACGGAACAAAAATAGACATGTAACAAGGATTATTACATTTTTTGATCGCATGTGAAAATCGTTATATTCTTGTGTATTTCTTTTGACGATATACCATTGTGTACCTCCAATTTTTTTTTGTGATCACCGCTTATTTTCTTCTCGACTGTCTCTGGTACAAAAGAAATTGTCATCTCCTTTCCTCTTGTTATACACTTGAGTGCAAGCGGCTCCGTCGCCATTGTGAAGTTTCTCAACTTCGTTGTGGTCGTGCTCCATTTTACGTCACCTTGTTGTCTTGTATGCACCTCGACTTTCATCATCTCTAACAACAAATAGTGGAACACGAACCTAAAAATAAATGAGGCATCATGGGAATGCTAAAATCCTTCCTCCTTACTCGGTTACTCCCTTCCGCAAACATTTCAACAATATTGAACGTCTGACAGGCCCCTCACACATCGAGTGGGATGCGGCACCGGAGAAAGGACGAGCCAGCGGTGGAGATGGTGACAACGAAATCTGGGGAAGCGACAACTGATCATCCAGAAAGAAATCGTGTACGCTATCAAACACAAATGGGCGAGACACCGTCTCGGTGTCACGGGCAGGTCCATGTTGGCCGAGCATGGAGGATAGGACACCGCATAAAATTTTGTGTTACCTTTATACTACCTATATAGACAGTATTGTTTCCACGCCATGTATTAGATGTGTGCATATGAAAATTCACGTGTATATAAAGGAAGTCAACTCGAATCTTCATATTTTGCTTCCTCGACCCGCTGCTAATCCCTCAGGCATGCTAAGAGACCATTTCTCACAGTTGTGTGTTGTGTGACTAACTTCTTTTCCTCCACTTTGTCAATCAAGTATGCAGTTCTGTAAGATATGTAGAATTGACTGTATCAAGGAACACAATAAAATAACTTGAATATATCACAGGGTGAAAATAAGAGTTGTCAAAACAAACACCTCAGATCTCGTATATTTTAACAGAAGGGATGCATGAGAAATGTAAATATTATCACTTGACACTAGTAGAAAACAGGCCTTCCATTTTCACCTTTTGTACCGCACAAATTACGACCCGCGACTAAAGGGTCCATTGGTCCCGGTTCGATTAGCCTTGGCGTCAGGGAGCATTAGTCCCGGTTCGTTTTGGACCTTTGGTCCCGGGTCGCGTTACAACCCGGGACCAAAGGGTCACCACATGCGGCACATGCTGCCGCAGCCGTGGCCCCCCTGGCAGGGACCCTTTGGTCCCGGGTCGTGTTACAACCCGTGACCAGAGGGTCTACCCTGCATATCATCTTCCACCCCGAGATCCACCACCATTTTGAGCTCGAGTTCATCACTCATTTCTCCTCCATTTCCACTCCCTCACTCAAGTTAATCCCCATTTTTTTGCACCACTTGTTAGGATTGAAGGCACCCCATCTATTCAAGGGTTAGCAACATCGTCCTTTCCTCCGGCGTTGCAACTTTAGCTCATTTCATTGCTAGTTTAGCTCATTTGGTTTTTGTAGTGCTAGCTAGGTGTTTGATGAAATGCCCAAGTTAGGGAGTTCATTTTTTTATATGCATTTTGACCTCAAATTAATTTATTATTTGTGGATTTTAGTGTCGTCCCGTCCTCACCGTCGTCGATAGCCCGCGTCGTCCCGTCACCGGCACCACCTCGGTGAGCCTCTTTTCTTTATTTTCTATTTTAGTTGCGATTTTGATCGCATTTGTTGTTGGATTTAAATTCTTTAGATAGTTGTATGTTAGTTTCAATTAATGTATGTTTCGTGAGAACTATGTATTACATTTGGGCACTACTCTACTTTGGTTTTAATGCGATGAACTTGTATTAATTAATTTGGTCAGTATTATATATTCATGATGCAGTGTAATGGGTTTTTATATATTTATATAATGCAGATGAGCCGGCAATGGATGTACAGTGACCGACGCAGTCTCGACTTTATCAATGGCATGCATAATTTTCTCAAGGTGGCTAATAAAAATAAGCCGTCGAGTGGTTTTATTTCTTGTCCATGTAGTGTCTGCAAGAATACGCGGGATTACTCTACCCCAACAACCATTCACTTCCACCTGTTGGAGTCCGGTTTCATGTCCGGTTATAATTGTTGGACCAAACACGGAGAAACAGGGGTTATGATGGAAGAAAATGAAGAAGAAGAGAATAACGACACCTATCCTACATTCACTGAAGACGGTGATACTCCAATGGGGGAAGACGAAGCTGAAGAAGAGCCCATTGTTGATGAGCCCGATGATGATTTTGGTCGGGCCATTCTTGATGCACAAATAAACAGTGGAAGTGAAAACGAGAGGTTGAAGTTGGAGAGCATGTTAAAGGATCACAAAAAATTGTTGTACCCAACCTGCGAAGATGGCCATAAAAAGCTTGGTACCACCCTGGAATTGCTACAATGGAAGGCAGAGAGTGGTACTACTGACAAGTCATTTGAAAATTTGCTGAAAATATTTAAGAAGTTGCTTCCAAGGGATAACGAATTGCCCTCCAACACGTATGAAGCAAAGAAGGTTGTCTGTCCTCTAGGATTAGAGGTGCAGAAGATACATGCATGCATAAATGACTGCATCCTCTATCGCGGTGAGAAGTACGAGAATTTGAATGCATGCCCGATATGCGGTGCCTTGCGGTATAAGATAAGGCGAGATGACTCTGGTGAGGTTGAGGGCGAGCCGTGCCCCAGGAAGAGGATTCCTGCCAAGGTGATGTGGTATGCTCCGATAATACCACGGTTGAAATGTCTGTTCCAAAATAAAGAGCACGCAAAGTTGTTACGATGGCACAAAGAAGACCGAAACAAAGACCTGATGCTGAGACACCCCGCTGATGGGTCGCAGTGGCGAAAAATCGACAGGACGTTCCCGACGTTTGCAGATGACGCTAGGAACTTCAGATTTGGTCTAAGTACAGATGGCTTTAATCCTTTCGGGGAACAGAGCTCCAGTCATAGCACCTGGCATGTGACTCTATGTATCTATAACCTTCCTCCTTGGTTGTGCATGAAGCGGAAGTTCATTATGATGCCAGTGCTCATCCAAGGTCCGAAGCAACCCGGCAACGACATTGATGTGTACATGAGGCCATTGGTTGAAGAACTTTTAGAGTTGTGGCGTGATGAAGGGGTACGTGTGTGGGATGAGCACAAACAGGAGTCATTTGACCTACGAGCGTTGTTGTTTGTAACCATCAATGATTGGCCTGCTCTTAGTAACATTTCAGGACAGTCAAACAAGGGATACAATACATGCACACACTGTTTAGATAAGACTAGAAGTATATATGTAGGTAACAAGAATTTGTACCCGGGTCATCGTCGATTTCTTCCACCTCAGCATCCCGTAAGAAAGGAAGGCAAGCATTTCAAAGGTAAGGCAGATAACCGGACGAAGCCTACCTGTCCTGATGGTGATGTTATATATGACATGGTGAAGGATTTAGAAGTAATCTTTGGAAAAGGTCCTGGCAGTCTATCTGTTCCGAATGACGCTGACGGACACGTACCATGTGGAAGAAGTGCTCTATATTTTGGGAGCTACCCTATTGGAAAATCCTAGAGGTTCGCTCTGCAATCGACGTGATGCACGTGACGAAAAATCTTTGCGTGAACCTGCTAAGCTTCTTGGGCATGTATGGGACGAAAGATACACCGGATGCAAGACTGAACCATCAACATATGCACGAGAAGACGAAAGACGACCACCTTAATCCAGAGAAGTATCAAGGTCCTGCCAGCTACGCTCTTACCAGAGAAGAGAAGGAGATCTTTTTTGAAGTCCTGAGCAGTATCAAGGTCCCGTCCGGCTTCTCGTCGAATATAAAGGGAATAATAAACATGATAGAGAAAAAGTTCCAAAACCTAAAGTCTCATGACTGCCACGTGATTATGACACAATTACTGCCGGTTGCATTGAGGGGGCTTCTACCGGAAAATGTTCGAGTACCCATTGTGAAGCTATGTTCATTCCTCAATGCAATTTCTCAGAAGGTGATCAATCCATTAACTCTAGGAACTTTACAGAAAGATGTTGTCCAATGTCTTGTCAGCTTCGAGTTGGTGTTCCCACCATCCTTCTTCAATATTATGACGCACCTCATAGTTCACCTAGTCGAAGAGATTCAAGTTCTCAGTCCTGTATTTCTACACAACATGTTCTCCTTTGAGAGGTTTATGGGAATCTTAAAGAAATACGTTCATAACCGTGCTAGGCCTGAAGGAAGCATCTCCAAGGGTTATGGAACAGAGGAGGTCATTGAGTTTTGTGTTGACTTTATTCCTGACCTTAACCCGATCGGTGTCCCTCAATCGCGCCATGAGGGGAGACTGAGTGGAAAAGGAACGCTAGGAAAGAAAGCCTTCTGGTGTACCGACTGGGATTCTTTCAATCAAGCACACTACACAGTTATACATAATTCGAGCTTGGTGGCTCCGTATATCGAGGAACACAAGAATACTCTTTCAAGGTACCTTTGTTCCGGTGCAAATGGTTCAACCTGCAAGGCGGGGTAAACGTAGACCCGCAGTACGGAATGACTACAGTGGATCTCAAGAATCTTGGGTACGAAACCGAACCATTTGTCCTAGCCAAACACGTGGCTCAGGTTTTCTATGTCAAGGACATGTCTTCCAGACCAAAAAAAAAGAAAAGATAAGCAAGCGAATACATCATATGATGAGCCAAAGCGCCACATAGTTCTTTCAGGGAAAAGAAACATCGTGGGAGTGGAGGACAAGACAGATATGTCAGAAGATTACAATAAGTTTGATGAAATCCGGCCCTTCGCAGTGAAAACTGACCCAAGCCTCGTGTTAAATGAAGAAGTTTGTCCATGGCTACGGTCCAAGCAGAAGAAAGTGACACGCAGAAAGTAGAAAAAGATTGCCCATGGAGGACAAGATAAGGATGTTGGTGCTGATGTGTAATAATGTAATAAACCTTTTATGTAACTGTGTTCTGAAAGTTGAAACAAAACACACGGTTTCCCCGTCATACAGCCCAACGGTGGCTCGTGAGTGCATGCATATCAAATGCACCGTTGGACGTATGACGGGAATCCGAATGATTTGTATTCGGTCGATGAACTGAAGTATTTTGTAGATAGAACAAAACACACGGTTTCCCCTGCATACAGCCCAACGGTGGCTCGTGAGTGCCCGCATATCAAATGCACCGTTGGACGTATGCAGGGAATCCGAATGCTTTGTATATCAAATGAACTACACTGAGTGCCGAACATGTTCGAGAGGGGGCTATATATAGGGTCATGTGTGCCCTCAAAAGAAACAACCCCTGATCCAACGGCTCACAAGCGCTTGAAAGAAACACACCCCTGATCCACCATTCCTAGCAACGAACCCATCGTCTACACGAGATGGATCCACCACGCCCGCCGCAGCGCCTTCTGGATGAGGTCGAGCATGCTCGGCAGAGCGCGCTTGGGCGCTACCGCGGGAGCCTATCCCGTCGTATGTCCACGAGCCCGGCTTGGAGAGGAATGCCCAACTACCGGCCTCCTGCTCCAGTGCCGGAGGAGGTGCGGAGGGCGTACGAGCACGCGTGGTCGGGCATCCCTGACCCCGACGAGGATGCGTACGCCGCAGGGGTGGCGTGGGGATCAGCGGCCGCATACGGCGACTTGGCCGCCACATCTCCACCAGGTGCCGCCGTACCTCCACCTGTCGCCGCCGCCCCTCCCGACGAGGAGGATGACGACGACGACTTCGACTGGAGCGACCATGGGGAAGAGGGCGGTGGGCCACAGATGCAGGTTGCCATTGAAGCCTCCTTACAGTTCGTCCGCGACGACCGTGTACAACGAGCCAACACTGCCTGCCAGCTCAAGGCGAAGGAGGCTTCCGAGCTGGCTTGGGCGCTGAAAGACTCATCCTCCATGGCTCGTGCCCTCCGCCGCAAACATGAGCGCGAGAACCAGGCGGGCGCGAACGGTGTTGGCTCCTCCCGGCGCCGTTCCCCTAATCCTACAGCCTCCGAGCCAGCAAATTCTGTTTATGTAGAAATATAACTCTGTTATGAAAACTGTTAGTGATGTGTAATAATGTATTAAATCTTTCATGTAACTGTCTGTGGGGATGTTGTTAAGGATGTTTTAAAAATAAAGAGATAATTATTACATTTTTTAGATAATTAAATCAATAGATATAAAATAAATAAGAAAATGTATGATTTTCATAAATATTGGAACATTTAAATTAAATATAAAAGAAAAAAGAAACTAGAAAAAGAAACTAAAAAAAAAACAATTCAAAGTATACAAAAGAAAACAGAAAAAGAAACTACAAAAAGAAAACAAGAAAAAAAGTAAAAAAGGCCTTTCATCCCGGTTGGTAACTGATAACCCCCAAGAGCAAGGGATCACTGTAGCACCTCTCAATGTGGAAGTAAGGTATCGATCCACAGGAGCAAGAAGGAAAATTTATCTATTCCCTACAACTAAAGTGTCACAAGTTTTAGTTGATTATGCACTAAACAAGTTTAGAGAACAAGATGGTTGGTTTGATGGATGTAAAAGTGTCCCAATCCTCTTCTTTGCAAGAGGACAAGACAAAGGTGGCAGCAAGTGAAAGCTCTCAAAGAGAGAAAGCCCAATCCTCTATGTAGCAAGAGGACAAGCTCAAGTGTGTGTTTCTTATAGGAACAATGGACATGGTTCATGGGTTCACTTAATCCTCTCTCTCTCTCATCTACGGTGATCATCATGTTATAGACAAAGTACACACAATTGTCATGTTATAATGGTAGCTTTTTATGACGGCTATATGTCCTAAAACACATAGTTGAAAGAAATACTCATTTGTGTTGCTAGGTCACCCCCCGTAAGGCTAGCGTGGTTTCTCTCACTCCCACATCATACTCTTTCATTTTACCCCCAGATAAAGGATGTTGGGCGGTACTGTGTCACTCAATACCTATGCCGTGTCACATCGGCCATCCCGTACCCACATACATCATACTTCAAAGTATGACAAATCACAAAAGCTCCAACACAATGGTAAATGCATAACAAATCATCTCACACCACAATATTCACCACAAAGGTATTACATAGATGGCCGTAATCATGTTCAGCAGCTCATACGGTACTAATTAGTGAAGCTCAAGAGAGAGGAGAGATACAAAAGTTACCACCACAAACCCTAGTCCAGGGGGTGGACTACTCCCCCTTCATCATGGTGATGATGGTGGAGAAGTTCTTGCTGTAGATGTTGATGATGAACACGCCGGAGGGGGGTGGAGCACTTCGGAGGTGATTCCGGCGGCGTTTCCCCCCTCCGATCTTCTCCGGCGGCAGCCTTCTGACTCTCTGTTTCGTGGTTTTGTGTTTCTCCGCCGCCTCCTTTCGCGAAACGCCAGGGGACCTTTTTTATAGGCGTTTTTAGGTCAAGACGGAGTCGGTGGACGAAAGATCGACGGCCACGGAGCTCCGAGGTGGAAACGAGCTGGGCCCACGCGGCCATGTACTTTAGGCCGCGTGGGACCCTCCCATTTCCAGCCTGTTGGGCTTATGGTCTTCAATTTAAGCCCATTGCGTTCGTCTCGAAAATTCTGAACCGTGCTCTTTGGCCTTGCCCTTTTTGGAGTCCTGAAGCTCCCGGAAAGTCTGAAACACTAAAAAAGACGTTTTCTGGAAAAAACAGGGTTAATTCCAAATAAATGGGAAAACTATGAAATATTCCCAAAATCATTATAAAACATTGATATAACCCTTATATGATGCAAATATGATTGGAATATAAGCAATTAAAGTGCAAAGTTCATGTATGCATTTTACATGCATCAGTAACACCAACCGGGACCAAAGGCCTGCTGGGCTTCGCGCGCAATTTTTCGCGGCCCAGACAGACCTTTGGTCCCGATTGGTGTTACCAACCGGGATGAAAGGGTCTTCCGTCCCGGGTGGTGGCAGGACCCGGGACGAAAGGTTCTTTTACGCGGGGATTTGGGTGGTTCCACCCCGATTTTTTCACCAAGTCCCCCAAATCGAAGACGACGCAGCGCTCCCTCGCCTCCTCCCGTGGCGCCGCCGCCCGTCGCACCGCCCCGCCGCGCCGTTGTCGACGCCGTGGTTGACGCCGTGGTGCCGCCGCCCGTTGTCCCCACCTCTGCCGCACGCCGCCCTGCTCGATCTCCGACGCGGCCCCGCCCTCCACCGCTGCCGGCCGTCGTGCTGCCTCTCCTCCACCTCCGACGCCGCCTCGCCTCCCTGCCGCGCCCGTCTCTGCCCCACGACGCGCCCCGTCACCGCCGCCCGACGCCGTGCTGCCGCGCCGCCGCCACCGACACCGCGCCCCACCGCGACGCCTCGGCCACGCGCCCCGTCGAAGCACCACCGCCGCTGCGCGCCCGTCGCCGCGCCCGCCGCGCCTACCTCTGCCCCACCTCCTTCTCCACGCCTGCGCCTTGCTCCCCTGCCATCGCCTACTACAGAGAGAGGTAATTTTTTTTTCATTGTTTAGGTTTTTAGTGTTAGTACTGTTATTAGCAAATTTGGTAGTTTAGGTTAATTAATAGTGTTATCAGGTAGTGTTAATTAGATAGTGTTATTAGGTAGTGTTATTAGCAAATTTAGTTGAGAGTGTTAGCAAATTTAGGTTCGTAAAGTGTTAGCAAATTTAGTTGAGAGTGTTAGTCTTATTGTTGTTATTTTGTAGATTAGCACTTTTTTTTTGACATGATTAGGTTACCAAATTTTAGTGTTGCTATTAAAATGCAAATTTAGGTTAATAGAGTGTTAGCAAATTTAGGTTAGTAAATTAAGTGTTAGCAAATTGATAACCCCCAAGAGCAAGGGATCACTGTAGCACCTCTCAATGTGGAAGTAAGGTATCGATCCGCAGGAGCAAGAAGGAAAAGTTATCTATTCCCTACAACTAAAGTGTCACAAGTTTTAGTTGATTATGCACTAAACAAGTTTAGAGAACAAGATGGTTGGTTTGATGGATGTAAAAGTGTCCCAATCCTCTTCTTTGCAAGAGGACAAGACAAAGGTAGTAGCAAGTGAAAGCTCTCAAAGAGAGAAAGCCCAATCCTCTATGTAGCAAGAGGACAAGCTCAAGTGTGTGTTTCTTATAGGAACAATGGACATGGTTCATGGGTTCACTTAATCTCTCTCTCTCTCATCTACGGTGATCATCATGTTATAGATAAAGTACACACAATTGTCATGTTTTAATGGTAGCTTTTTATGACGGCTATATGTCCTAAAACACATAGTTGAAAGAAAT
Source organism: Poa pratensis (assembly GCA_947311845.1). Taxonomy (NCBI): domain Eukaryota; kingdom Viridiplantae; phylum Streptophyta; class Magnoliopsida; order Poales; family Poaceae; genus Poa; species Poa pratensis. The sequence continues at coordinate 46,640,838 of CAMZMU010000062.1, read as the reverse complement.
ACTCATTTGTGTTGCTAGGTCACCCTCGTAAGGCTAGCGTGGTTTCTCTCACTCCCACATCATACTCTTTCTTTTTACCCCCAGATAAAGGATGTTGGGCGGTACTGTGTCACTCAATACCTATGCCGTGTCACATCGGCCATCCCGTACCCACATACATCATACTTCAAAGTATGACAAATCACAAAAGCTCCAACACAACGGTAAATGCATAACAAATCATCTCACACCACAATATTCACCACAAAGGTATTACATAGATGACCGTAATCATGTTCAGCAGCTCATACGGTACTAATTAGTGAAGCTCAAGAGAGAGGAGAGATACAAAAGTTACCACCACAAACCCTAGTCCAGGGGGTGGACTACTCCCCCTTCATCATGGTGATGATGGTGAAGAAGTTCTTGCTGTAGATGTTGATGATGAACACGCCGGAGGGGGGTGGAGCCCTCCGGAGGCGATTCCGGCGGCGTTTCCCCCCTCCGATCTTCTCCGGCGGCAGCCTTCTGTCTCTCTGTTTCGTGGTTCTGTGTTTCTCCGCCGCCTCCTTCCAGAGAACGTCGGGACCTTTTTTATAGGCGTTTTTAGGTCAAGACAGTCGGTGGAGCAAAGATCGACGGCAACGGAGCCACGAGGGCCAAACGAGTGGGCCCCACGCGGCCACAGTACCTGGCCGCGTGGGCCACCCCCGTTTGGGCCTCGGGCCTCCGTTTGCTGCTTCCTTCGCCCACAGGTCTTCTTCCTTCCAAATATTGACGCCCGTAAATTTCCAGGTGATTTCGTTGACGTTTGGGTCCCTGAAACATTAAAATAAGAAAACGGGGTTTTCTGCCTGTGCAGGGTTAATTCCATAAAAATAGGAAATAAATGAATATTCCAAAATCATTATAAAACATTGATATAACCCTTATATGATGCAAATATGATTGGAATATAAGCAATTAAAGTGCAAAGTTCATGTATGCATTTTACATGCATCAACATCCCCAAGCTTAATCCATGCTCGTCCTCGAGTATGAAGATGATAAAACTAACATGGACTTTGCAATTTAATACTTAACAATGGATATCAAAGATGATTACTATTGCTACATATAGTCAAATGATTCATTCTTCAAAGGAGTAGCAATATGCAAATAGTTTATGAAGTGATATCAAGTATTCAAGACAAGGATGTTCATTGATAGTTCACAAAGTGTAACATGGTAGCAAGTAATATGGAACACATGTATGCATAATGATAAGTAGAACATCCTACAATGGTCATAGAGTGTAGATGAAAATCTGAATATGATAGGTGTACACTTTGGAAAGATGTATATGTGAGTAGAGGTAAAGCATGCATAAGTTTCATCCAACTTCCAAACTCTTCTACTTAAGTTAATGATTGCAATAAGGTATTCATTGGTGTCAAGCTCTCATTGCCCCTATCATAGCATCTTGAATGATTAAGGTTAAAGTGAAAGCAAATATGAGTAGTGTGCTTGATAAAGAATGGGTTGAATGTCTCATGCCCCTTGAATACAAGTACTTACACCATGTGTTACTCAACTTGGGAAACAAAGCAAGTTCAATTAAATATCATTGTAAGCATAATAGTATCATCAAGAGCGTCAACTGGGGTACCTCTTGTCCCAAGATATGGAACAAGCCCATATCAAAATGACAAGACAAACAAACAAAATGAACAATCTCAACACCCTTTTTATTTACCATTTGGAATAGTTTTTTATTGCAAGGTGTATCACAGAAGGTTCACCATAGTATGTAAGTAAATTTCCACCATGAATGATGCATGGCTTAGATTAGCGGCCCAGGCGTCTCTCTAACCATTTACACAAACTCATTTAAACTCACTCTATTTCCACATTTATTTCAACATGATAAGCATCCATAGACAAAAGCACATGATATCAACTAAATGAGATGAAGAGCGTGTTGAAAGCTTGCCATGTGACAGCACATATGGGCTAACTTCCAACCCAAAACATTCATCAAGCCACAAACATCATAATCTTAATCACAATGGGTCAAGTTTTATTATGCAAATAAAAGAACATTGTGCATCAAGTTCGTGAGAGCTATATAACCAATTTTTTCCATTGCAATCAATAACATAAACATTTTCATTCAGAGGTAAGATAACACAAACAACATGTTAAACATACTCGGAATAGCATAAAGCCAATAGGTAGATATGGTGGACTCACTGGAATAACTTTGGTTGAAGGTGTTGGAAACAAGTTTTTGCTTGTTGGAGTTTTTGGGCTAGCAAAAGGGAGAAAGTTGACCATCTAGATGCATGCATGAGTGTCCATAGAACTAACTAATCCATGTTAAACCAAGTAAAATAACAATCAGCACCAAAACATGAATAAGTGATAGCTCTACAAAAAGAATTTGCAAACTATTACTCATAAACAAGCTCATGAATCATGCAACTATATGTATCATTAAAAATCAATCAAACATCCCTTTTCCCAATCTTATAAAAGCATCCAACATATTTCAACCCATATTTCCAGTAGCTCTCTCATATATAATGATAGTGTGGTGGTCTCTCAAGACTCAAACAAAAAAAAAAACGACGCTCCAAGTTTATGCGATAAAGTGTTTCGATCGAAAAACAGAAGTTGGACGTGTGCAAACCGAGAGTGTGTAGGTCCAGCGGGGTTGTCTTCACATCCCCAAGCTTATGGTCTTCACCATCCTTGGATAGCTCTTGGTGCATCTCCTCCAATCCCTGTGAAAAAACTTCAAAACACCGTTTCTCCCATTTCTTTTCTGTGGGGTGCATTAATAGTGATAAACAAATAGGTTCTTGCTGCATATAATCCTTGAACAAAAATTCATATGAGATGTCCAGAAAGTGTATAATGTTGTATGCCTACTCATAAACTCAATTGGATCAAAAAGATTCAACTTAAAAGCTCAAAGCATGCATCAAACAAAATGGGACAGAATCTGTCCAGAAAAACAGCAGCAGCAAAACGTATTTTTCTACCCTACCAAACTTTCTCGAAAAATTCCGAAAAAATTCATGCATACAGAGGATGAAAAGTTGCAACTACAGTTCAAATATGAGCTCATTCGGAGTTACAGAATAAGAATTAAAAATCATACCGTGCACTGACTCGTGCAGGAATAAAATCTCCGAACTATAAGCAACTTTTCAAACCAAAAAGGGTAAAACTTGGCACTTTATTGAAAACTCCAGAACCTAAACTATAAACAAAGTCTCTTGTACAGCAAGAGGACACAAAGAAAATCACACAAAAAATAACCGGGTTGCCTCCCGCAAAGCGCTTTCTTTATAGCCATATAGCTAGGCTTGATAGTTTTAATGATGCCCATAGGAATAAGAGTTGAATATAAAAGAGCATCAAGAAGCAAATATCAAACACATTTAAGTCTAACCCACTTCCTATGCATTGGGATCTTGTAAGAAAATAAATCAATAAAGCACAAAGTGACTAGCATAGGAAGGCAAAGCAAGTGCAACTTCAAAATTTTCAACAAAAAGAGAGAAGACTTAATATTTTTGAGATATATGAAATCATGTCTCCCTCTCTCATAAAAACTTTCAGTAGCATCATTGATAAACTCAACAATATAGCTATCACATGAAACATTCTTATCATGATCCATATGCATAAAAGTATCATTACTCTCCACATAAGCATAAACAGTTTCATTAGGAATAGTGGGAGTAAAACATTCATAATAATCATTGTAATCATCATATATAGGAGGCATATCATAATCACAATAAACTTTATACTCAATAGTGGGTGGACTGAAAATATCATATTCATCATCATAAATGGGAGACATAGTATCATAAACAAGTAAAGAACCTCCCCAAGCTTAGATGATTGCAAGATATAAAAGGAACCTCCCCAAGCTTAGTCTAGTGCACACAAGAATAGAAACTTAAGCGCTACGCTCCCCGGCAACGGCGCCAGAAAAGTACTTGATAACCCCCAAGAGCAAGGGATCACTGTAGCACCTCTCAATGTGGAAGTAAGGTATCGATCCGCAGGAGCAAGAAGGAAAAGTTATCTATTCCCTACAACTAAAGTGTCACAAGTTTTAGTTGATTATGCACTAAACAAGTTTAGAGAACAAGATGGTTGGTTTGATGGATGTAAAAGTGTCCCAATCCTCTTCTTTGCAAGAGGACAAGACAAAGGTAGTAGCAAGTGAAAGCTCTCAAAGAGAGAAAGCCCAATCCTCTATGTAGCAAGAGGACAAGCTCAAGTGTGTGTTTCTTATAGGAACAATGGACATGGTTCATGGGTTCACTTAATCCTCTCTCTCTCTCATCTACGGTGATCATCATGTTATAGATAAAGTACACACAATTGTCATGTTTTAATGGTAGCTTTTTATGACGGCTATATGTCCTAAAACACATAGTTGAAAGAAATACTCATTTGTGTTGCTAGGTCACCCCTCGTAAGGCTAGCGTGGTTTCTCTCACTCCCACATCATACTCTTTCTTTTTACCCCCAGATAAAGGATGTTGGGCGGTACTGTGTCACTCAATACCTATGCCGTGTCACATCGGCCATCCCGTACCCACATACATCATACTTCAAAGTATGACAAATCACAAAAGCTCCAACACAACGGTAAATGCATAACAAATCATCTCACACCACAATATTCACCACAAAGGTATTACATAGATGACCGTAATCATGTTCAGCAGCTCATACGGTACTAATTAGTGAAGCTCAAGAGAGAGGAGAGATACAAAAGTTACCACCACAAACCCTAGTCCAGGGGGTGGACTACTCCCCCTTCATCATGGTGATGATGGTGAGAAGTTCTTGCTGTAGATGTTGATGATGAACACGCCGGAGGGGGGTGGAGCCCTCCGGAGGCGATTCCGGCGGCGTTTCCCCCCTCCGATCTTCTCCGGCGGCAGCCTTCTGTCTCTCTGTTTCGTGGTTCTGTGTTTCTCCGCCGCCTCCTTCCAGAGAACGTCGGGGGACCTTTTTTATAGGCGTTTTTAGGTCAAGACTATGTCGGTGGAGCGAAGATCGAGGCAACGGAGCCACGAGGGCCAAACGAGTGGGCCCCACGCGGCCACAGTACCTGGCCGCGTGGGCCACCCCCGTTTGGGCCTCGGGCCTCCGCTTGCTAGCTTCCTTCGCCCACAGGTCTTCTTCCTTCCAAATATTGACGCCCGTAAATTTCCAGGTGATTTCGTTGACGTTTGGGTCCCTGAAACATTAAAATAAGAAAACGGGGTTTTCTGCCTGTGCAGGGTTAATTCCATAAAAATAGGAAATAAATGAATATTCCCAAAAATCATTATAAAACATTGATATAACCCTTATATGATGCAAATATGATTGGAATATAAGCAATTAAAGTGCAAAGTTCATGTATGCATTTTACATGCATCACAAATTAACACCTCCAATTTTTTATTTGTATGCATAGTTCTAAAATTATGAATTAGTTGATGTAAATTTAGGTGAGTGTTAGAAAATTTTGGTTTGTGTTAGACATGATTATGAATTATGAATTTGTAATTAGTGGTTTAATTTGTAGCAATTTTTCTAGGTTAGATAATTTGTTAGTGTTAGGTAAATTTGTTAGTGGTAGAATTTGGAATGATCGTCTTATAATGTCCCCTACTTTGAATTATTTTGCTAATGCTAACATTGTTACAAAATTGATTGCAGGGACATTAGGCTATGGATCTAAATTGTCCGGACGCCGCCGGCAGAGACGAGGAGCGTGAAGAGCAAATGGATGCAGGAAGTCCGGAAGTCGCCGTTAGGGACGAGGCGCAAGAAATAAGAATGCTTCAGATTATAGCAGGACGTGCAAGGGCGCCTGTCGGGCAAGAAAATCTTGTAACTGAAGAAAATCTTTTAAGTGAAGATGATTTCGCCTCCCAATTTCTGAACGAGTCCGGTCAGGGAGTTGAGGAAGAAGAAATTTGTAGAGAGGAGGAAGTTCCCTTAACAAACTCCGGCGAGGTATATTAAGCCTCTGTTGATCAATGACAATACATGTATTATTTGAGTTGTATTGCAGTTATTAACGAATCATTTTTTCTTTTAGCCCTCCGGATCGAGCAAATCATCCGGATCTAAAGGGTCGAAAGGGTCAAAAAAACTGACGAAACGAGGCCCGTCGAAGCCGATGAAGGAGGGTCACAAGATAATACTCGACATAGTTACTGCTAGTGGCGAACCTATGGAACCCTTAGAGTGCCGCCGTAAATTTATAAATCAATGCGGAGTTATTGTTAGGGACATGGTCCCGATCACATTTGAAGAATGGTATAAGCCGAAGGACGAGACCAAGACAACTAGTTATGTCGACGACAAAAAAAAAAGTTGATTTGGGAGAAGATCTTGACAAAGGTCACCCTACTGCCGGATGTTGAAAAAGACGAGCGGTGGAAGGAGAAATTCAAGGAGTGGACTCTTATGAAGATGGCCGAACAATTCCGGACCGCTAAGAAAAATTTATGGAAACCTTATGTAAAGGCGAGGGAAAAAGATCCAGACTTCACTCCGGAATTCAGTGGAGCACAAGTGAAGTTAAAAGCCAGTGGCCCACATTTGTGAAGCAAAGAGAATCGGAGGCCGCTGTTGCCCGATCGAAAAGAAACAAGTTAAATGCTGCGAAGAAGGAATATCACCACACTTTGGGGGCAGGTGGCTACAAGGCTGCCGTGCCTAAGTGGGAAGCCTTTGAAGCACAACTGCTTGATAACGGGGTCATTCCACAGACAGCGGACTGGCCCGATAGGTCCAAGTTTTGGTTGTTCGCGCATGGGGCTGGGTTGGACCCTGTGTCTGGGAAGATTGTTCCTCGGGGAAAATGGAAGGACAAAATTAAGTATATAACCGAAGAACTTGTGAAAGCAATAGATCAAGTTCGAAAAGGACTGTACGTGGTTGACAGAGAGAAAGACGAGCTGTCACTCGCACTCGGGAATCCTGAAAAATTTGGACGAGTACGAGGCTATGGAGGCGGAGTTTCGTGGTGGCAAGGTTTTCCTGCAGACAGAGATAATTATAGAAGCCGTGAGAGAAAGAAGAAGGAGGACAGAGACCGGTTATCGGCATTGGAACGCAAGGTGCAGCAGTTGCAGCAGGACCAAATTAGTCAGAAAAGGGCATCTCATGTGCAGCTAGAAAGTCCTGAAGTCGAAGCCGCCCCATCTGATCAGCGGAAAAGCAGCGTGGGTTCCACGCAGCTAGAACATTCTGAACTTGAAGCGCCGGTGGCTCACTACCCCGTGGATGATATCACGGAGAAGACGGAATGTGAGCTACATATGGCGATGAAGAACATGTCCTTCATGGTGGCGGTCAGCTATGCTTTACCAAATGAACCTGGAGCGAGATACCATCTCGCCGGGATTCCAGCTTGCTATGCTCGTGTCGGGGTGGATAACTTTGTGCCGTTATATGCTGGTCTGGAACTTGACATTCCTGGAGGTGACAACGAGAGGACAGTGGGAGAAGCCAAGAAGTCCATTGTTCTCGGGAAGAAGGAACACATCAAGTTTCCAAACTTGCCGCCGCCAAGGCCACCGACTCCTCCGAGTAGCAGTCCCCCACCTCAAGATCCACCCTCCCCACCTCAAGATCCACCCTCCCCACCTCGTGACGACGGTAGGGAGGCCAGCGCGAGTCCATCGCCCGCGCGGTTGCAGCAAGAGACTGTGCGCACTGTTTCGCGGAAAGTGAAGGCCCCGTCGACATATACACAGAGGTGCGCTTACCCGCCAGAAACTCGAGAGGAACGCGAGTTGCTAAAGCCTCTTCCAAAAAGATCTTACGACTTGAGTCCAGAGGAACTCGAGAGGGAGGTGCAAGCTGATGTGAAAAGACAATTGGGACCGAAACGACAGCCGCCAAAGGAGGTAATACCACCGGAAAAAGTTGAAAAACTTTTGAAGAACTTGTCGAGTGGACCGCCGCCACAGCCTCCTAGTTTGCCAGATGACTATGACCGTGTTATGAGCAAGGTAATTCGTGAAGAGAGGGAGACGAAGTCGGAGGCATATCGCCGAAAGAGAGAGTAGATGAAGATGGCAGCTAGTCTGGAGAAGCAGGAGGAGGAGGCGGCATTTCGCCTAAAGAGACAACAGCTGAAATCCGGGAAACAAGTGGCCCAGCTCGGAGAACAGGCAAATCAGTCGGTCCCCGCGCTCAAGGTGATGCCCGATAAGGTAGTAGACCAAGGCACTTTTCGCATACACGACCGGACCCCACAGAGTATCAGTATGCATGGACATATGTCTACGGGAGCACACTGGTCAGACCTGAGCACGTCAGCTCTCTGACAACACAAATGCGTCGTTTGCATCTGTGGTACGAGAACGCCGTACAGGCCAAGCATGACGCTTTCTGGATTCAAGTCAAGAGAGAGCATTACTTCTTTGATGACGTGATGTATGTGCCGTTTACGGAATTTTTAAATTATTCAACCAAGATGCCATCGACAAAGCCCTCGTCAGTTGCTATTGTTTGTAAGTGATTTAGTTTTTCGATTTAATTAAGTCTCTAGCTCAGCTCTTTCGTTGCCAATTATCTAACTAACTTATTTTGTACGCTATTATGCAGAATGAAGATCATCGAATGCAGAGATAAGAGGATCTATGGTGTTGGGTTCATTGACCCGTATTTCATTCATTCAGTTGTCGTCAAGTACAATCCCGAAGTCACAGAGAAAAACTTGCTCCGATTTTTACTGAAACAAAATACCTGCGCAGAAATAATTTTTCCTTACAACTTCAAGTGAGTGTTACTGTACCTCTTCTACACATTCTATTTTGCTTACTCCTTGCTTAGTGTAATCGATGAGTCATGGACATATAAATGTGTGCAGATTTCACTGGATTTTGCTAATCATTAGAGTTGACCAAGGAGTTGTTCAAGTCATGGACTCGTTAAGGAAAGATATGGACGAGTGGGACGACATGAAACAAATGCTTGGCAGGTAATTTCAGTCATCATCGCTCTATATCGACCTCTTTCGTTCATTTTGTGATATCAAGTAATTAATAACTCCTTTCCTTATTTTCTTCTGCCGGGCAGGGTTTGGGAACGGTTTAAGGTGAAGGTTCCAGGGAAGTGGAAAGAGGAACTGTATTTTTATGAAACCAAGGTAAGTAGTTGTGCATATATATGTCTGCGCAACTCTTTAATTTTAGTTTCAATACCATTATCATGCTTGATTGTTATTTTGATTAAATTCTTTTTTTTTGTAAAGTGGTGTCTGAGGCAGCCAGAAGGGACTAATTTATGTGCATATTACGTTTTCGAGTACATTCGATATTTTGTCACTGAGCGGGATAGAAAAGCCAGAACAGCAAACGTACGTATACATTATTCGCATATTGTGTTGAGTTCCATTCATAATTTATTTTATGATGATTTCAAACAGCTCACACATATATATTCTTATATTGATCTAGATGGAACGAGAACGGGACCAGCTCATACCATCGAAGCGCCTAAAAGCAATTCAAGAGGAATTGGCGAGATTTTTGAACAAGGAGGTCCTGAACAAAAATGGAGAATTTTATCACGGTGATACTTATTTTATCGGACGTGAGCTCGACGCGTGAATCAAACGTGATGTCGGTGTAGTATAAACTTGTGGGCTATGTATGTTATGAATCAAACGTGACCTCGGTGTATTGTTTGCTTTATTATGTGTATGACTTATGTGTATGACTTTATGTGTATGACTACTTGTTGTCTGCGCGCGCAACATGATCTTCGTAAAAAATAATTAATTGGAAAACAAAAAATCAAAACCCCTAAAAAATAAATTAGCAGAAAAAAAAGCAGAAACTCTTTGGTCCCGGTTGGTAATACCACCCGGGACCAAAGGGTGCTGGCCATGCGCGCCCTGCGCAGCCCACGTGGAGACCCTTTAGTCGCGGGTCGTAGACTCCCGGGACCAAAGGCCACCCACCCTCTAGTCCCGACCCTTTAGTCGCGGGTGCAAATCCGGGACAAAAGGCTCTCTGGACCCACGACTAAAGGCCTGTTTTCTACTAGTGTGAAGACCGCAATTCACACAAGAATGCAGGAAAAAATTCTGTATTTCCAGAATAATAAAATCATAAAAAGTTCACCTTTAGTTACCTACTTACTATTTCCTGTCGTGCAAAAGGTGTTTAATTTCATTCCAATCGTTGCATTGAACAAGGTGGATACTATAGACAATGGAGCAATGTACACCTGCTCATGAACATACTCACGAGAAAGACTGACAAAGAAGAAACCAGCCATGAGAAAACCTAGACCTTTATAGTTGAAAGTTGCGTAGCTAGAAGTTCATAAACTTATCACGATCTGCAGGGAATATTGGGAAGCGGCAGTAGAAGTACACAGCACATGGCTCGTGAATAAATTTGCTCCTAGTGGAGCTATGGTTTTGCAGTCTTGTTCCTTACACTGCAAAGGTGGAGACAGTTATGTATCAGGCATCAACAACCAACAAAAAGTAAGACCACAACAAAAAGGATTTAGGTTTGGTTATGAAGGTCAAGAAATGTTTCATTTGTTGAGTATACCTAGTAATGAGACCAATCTCCAGGAGATGATTGCATAATTATGCAAATGTTCAAAACAAATCTAATCTAAGCATTCACATCTTTTAAATACATAAAGAGCATCTCATAGTTTTAATCACCATGAGCGTGTTTTACTCTATTTCAGCATATACACTTTGAATATTGAGCTTATGACAGATAACCATTCATCTGCTCTTTTTTACTGGTCTAAAGAATATTGCCAATCATTATCAACTAAGAATAGGAAGAAGGCTTGCACCTTGGCAAAACATTTCTGCCACAAAAGTAATGGAGAAGCCCCAAACTGGAACAGCAAGACCATGACACGCATAGAATCAAATCAAGAATGATCATTAAAAAGTCTAAATCAGGCACTGATTATATAGGCGAGGTACAAATTCCCAATTTCCAAGAAATTATATCTTGAATTAGATTCTGGAATCTGCTATGAATAAACTACAATAGCAAGGTTAGTCCCGAATCCTAATTGTTTGGCGCAACACACACGAGATGCATATATATAGCAGCACACACTAAACTGGAGCATCGATACTGGCGTCCTATTCCTGGAGCATGACCTGCATGAGGGTGGCGTCAGCCAGGGACTGAATGGTGCGGTTCGTGAGGCATGTTAATGTCAAACGCGTCCATACCGCATCAGAAATCTGGAGGGAAGAGACGGGATCCAGGCGACTTGAATTGCTTGCAGGAAGATCACAGATGTGGGTGAGGTAGCTGAGTGGCGGGACCGCGGCGACGCAAGTTTTCTTGCCGGATAGCTGCTCGCCTGCTCCACCACCTCACAATTTCACAGTACAATATCAGTATGCACATGGACTAAATAACAGATTAGGAAAATCTTGCAGCTCATACCTTAGGTAATAATTCGTTCAGAAAAACGATCTGGAAGAGCAGGAGCAGAAGACGTTGCTGTCCCAGAAGATGCAGACGAACGAGACCAAAACATATGACTCCGATTGTAATGCTTTAGCCTGGGATCAGCAGACTGCAGACCATGACTATCCAAATGGAAGATACTACGAAGAACCCGAGGTTGGGGACGGGAGGCCACCCGCGGCAGCGGCGCTGCTCACCCCCCGATATAGTTGTAGACGGAGGAGCCGACATCGCTGGAGTTCGGAGGAGCTTCGAGGACGGCGCTACCAGGATGAGAAGAAACCCTAGCGCTGGGCGTGCTGGCCAGGGTAGAAGGCCGGGACGTCGCCCTTGCGGTGGTGGTTTCCGGGGATGGCAGATCGAGGCTGAGGTGCTTAGCACTGAAGAAGAGAGGGCGCAACCACCATGCATCGGAGCTGGCGGCAGAGCTCAGGGGCGCGCGGAGTGGATGCGGACGGCGGCGGAGAGCTCAGGATGTGCGGGAGGGGGAGATCAGAGCGAGCAGGTCGCCGCTGGCCTTACACTGCCGCCGCTGCTTCCGAGTTCCACGCCGACGTCTTCGCCGCCGCCCCTGTCGCCTCCGAATCGCGAGATGCTCTGCGATTTGTGTCTGCGGGTCAATATTCTAATTTTGTAAGGGCTAAACTGCGAAGAGGCAGACTAATGGCTGATTCGCTGCGGGGGGGGGGGGAGGACAGGGGCTGGACGAAAAACGAAGCGAAACGCACTCCGTCGGCAGACGACGGAAAGCTTTGCATTTTCTTTACTATTATATATCTACTATATTGAAGCAGACTAGGTGGTGATGGTGATTGCGGTACGCAGCTCCGCTGCCCTCCCGCACCGCCGCATGGGAAAAAACTCGGAATAAAATCAATCTACAACCGGCATAAAAAAACCGGCCAACTTAGCAAACCACCGTATCTATACTACTATTAAAAGATCAAACTTGTGTTGTGCTATGTTGATACATTAAATCTTAGCCGTTCATGTTGATCAACGATCCAGATCAAATCCCGAAAGGGTATGTTGCCTTTTTGTGACATGCCGTTCTTTCCTCAACCTCTGCTCCAATGCTCCGTACGTCCGGCGCGGGTTCGAGGCGCTCAGGCGTGCAGCCAACGGGCCAAGGACCTCACCGTCGCCAACTCCACCCTGTAACGCGTGGTGTCCGTGGCCCCCGATCCGGTGGAGATGAGGCCCGTGCCTCCGCGTCCGCCCCGTCTGCGCCTAGCGCTTGGGCGCCCGCGAGCATGCCGAGAATGAGCACCTCCTCAGGCTCTTCATCTATCAGATCGGACTAGGGCGGGCTGAGAAGAGAAGGGGCGGACGCGACTGTGTCCTACTCGAGTTCCGATAAAGAAATCGGCCAAGGTTCGTCGCCAAAGGTGAGGACGGCGTACTCGCAGAAGCGCCGGACGACGGGCAGCGTCCAGGCGCTTGACCAAATCCTCCAACTCGGCTAATCCCGTGCACGAGAAACCAATCCCGTTCAAAACCATGCGACGAGCCGACGACACGGCCCTGCACACCGCCGCCCTGCGCACCTAGCCTCGACGCGGCCCTGCAGGCCGCCGCCCTTCACGCAAGCCTGGCTGCGCTGTGACCGGCCGCCCATCCCCAGCTCGACGTCGTCCTGACTCCTGATCCTTGAATATAGGGTCACGCATCATGGATCAGCGAGACAATCGTCATCGCACTGCAATAGCTGACAAATCAATCAGGTGAATCTTTAATTCGATGGGGAGGAAATATTCGGACCTTTGCATGGTTACTGGAATTTGGCCTTTTGATTCTGGTACAGAGCTTCTTGGTTAACAATGTTCTTCTACCAATAGTCTCTACTCCTCCGTGGGTTGTCTGCCCCTCATTTGTCTTTACTGATTGAATAAGAATGCAATTTCTATTTCTGTTGGAGGGATTAGTATACTAGCAGATTGCTAGCACAACGTATCTTCTGTAGAGATGAGACTGCTTGAAATTATTTGATAACGATTTGGTCATCTGTTTGTGGAACAATACATGATCTGGAGCATGGAAATCCTTCTATGTACATATATAGGAGGATAAGTGACAAATTGGTAGAATATGTTTGTGTTAAACCTTTACGTTTAGGATATGGTTCATTTAAATCCTACTGCTAACGGTCTATTGTTGATGGAATATTTTCCCGATTCAGGTTCTTTGCCATCTTGAAGATAATTTAATAAATCCACACAAAAATATTATAGCAATGAAATGTAGAACCTCACTTTTTCTCTGTTAGATATGCCATAGATGTCGCCTTATACTTTTCTTGTGTTCTTAATTGTCATAAATTGCTTTTACGGATATATTTGGAAAATCTATTCAATTTAACACCACTTTTGTTCAAGGTTGGATCCGGATAAATTTGAAAAGACCATCAAATTATTTTGTTGAAATTACAAGATACTTAACAACTTTTTTTAGGATCATTGCAGAAGCCACCTATGTATGCTCTCCTTCTCTTAGTTGATGGTTTTTCTTTTAAAATTATTCTAATTGTTATGAAGTTGCTTCATGTTTTTTGTCTAAAGGAACTCTGGTGTATCTGGTTCTCCAGCAGAAAGAAAGGGTGTGTATGCGCAGGATAACTTTTTTCAAGCCCTAGAATCTGGGTCAGCGTAAAGAGGAAAAGCATCGGGCTACATCTAGAATAGAAAGTAGGATTTTCTGCAAATTACCAGATGGATTTTATATCATCTGTGCTGAATTAAACCAATTGTGTATGTTCAGAAGTTAGATTTTTTTCTTGAATTTTGTGACCAAGATATGGAATGATGTTTGTTTGCCACAATAGTGGGAGTTTATTAGATGACATGGCTTTGCATAGCTTCTACTAGATTCTTTGCATGATTTCTTATCTTGATTTTTATTTTTGGTGATTACAATACAATCAAGATCTATTCATGTGCATTTTTTCATATATTATTTGACCTTTAGACCTATCAATTTATCTTGGCCAAGCAACCTAACCTGAGAGCATTTCATCCAATATTGTGCAAGATTTTTTAGTACATACATAAACGTGCATTAGTTTACACGTGCATTGCACGTACACAATTACTAGTCTATACTACTATTAAAAGAGCAAACTTGTGTTGATACATTGAATCTGAGCCCTTCAATATTTGGTCAACGGTCCAGATCGCTCCAATGTTTAACAACTCAACACAAATCCATTTTTGCCCGTTTTACCCTCCCACCAAATCACATAATACTGCTAATGCCATCGTACCGGTTCGTTTTATTTAGTTTCGTGATAATTACGAGATTTGCCACCGCTAAAAGAAATAAACGCAAGCGAAACGCAAGCGATGCTCGACGTGGTCCGGGGCCGACCTCCCTGCCGGCAAGCTCAGCGTACCTGACACGCTGCCTTCCCCGCCTTACCGAAGTCGCCGTCCCGTGGCCGTCGCAGCCCTCCGGCCGCCGCAGCACTACCGACGCTGCAAACCTACCCCCGCCGTCGCTCGCGCTTTTCAGCCCTTCCGCCGCCGCCCTACCAATGCTGTAGCGCTACCGCTGGGCCCCTCTCCATCCCGCGCGATGCCCGCGCCCTGCACGCCTGCAGACCGGCACGCGAAGCTGCCCTGGATGCCGACATCCAAGCCGCCCTGCACGCTGCGGCGGCCGCCGCCTGCACGTCCCATGCACCCTCCTAGCACCGAAGCTATTTGGGAATTGGGATGGATTCTTATGCTCTGCCATACTCCGACCATGCGTGTTTCGCAGAGCTAGAGGATTTTATGCAAACAGTGCGTCTGTCAGCAGTCGTGGGAATCGTGAGCATGTCATCCTATTACCTAAATCCTCGCCATCACTTCAGTTGTCTTTGTGGAGACGAAGTGTACGCTGACAGAACACCCGTGAAGAACAGTGGACATGCTGGAAGCCTGACCTAAGAGGAGACCAAGTGGTTCAAAGACCCCCGGAAGAAGGATGATCCAGATTTCTAGATCAACATTGTACAGAAGCAAAGTTACAATGAAAAGGAAGGACTCCCGTGGTGCAAGGATCGAAGAACCTGAAGAGACAATCAGTGTCGCTTGAGTTATCTTCAGATTTGAAGAACCTGTCAGTGTCCATTGAGTTATCCGCCCAAGTAAATTACTTTCTCCTGTAAAGTTTAACAACTGGATGGTGAAAGCAGTGGGATGGGAAGTGTTCTGACCAAACTAAACCAGCTTGCCTTTCTGGATGTTCCCGCTGTCATCTGTTTCTCAGAACTGTCAAGGTTCAAGAAGTGTCGTGAAGCAATGATTTATAAGGAGCGGACTTTTCCATGACAAGGAGAGATTAGTTTTCTTACAAAACCTGCCTTCTTGTAAATTTACTGATAAGCAACCAAAGTCTTAACAGGTTCTATATGAACAATCTGTTTCCACCGTACAATATTATTATTTTCTTAGATTACTTTTTTCAATCGAAGTATCGAATCTCATATATAATTCTAAATAAACCCCTCCAAACAAATAACCTTGTCACAACAAAGAAATAGAACAATCGAACCAGCCAATCAATTTTCATGAGTTAAGAAGTGTTGTCATGGTAAAAGTAAAACATATGGTCGGTAAATTCGTTTTTGTTCGTCTGACTGTGCGTTGTCGCATTAAAGTTGGTAAAGCTTTGCAGTAAACAGTCATTCGCAGACAGTAACGCAGATGCTGAACTGAAGTCCTGTTTTCTTCTTTGGTGGTACTGATGGGGACGATAAAGGTCTGCATTCTATGTTGTTTCCTATGTACTTTTAAGCATCTCTGAATTTTTTTTCACACCTGTACTTGTCCCAGCGAGATTCAGGCTAGAATAGCTTCCTGGCTGTTTTCACCGCTAATTACCACGGCCTGTAGAATGATGGTGTCGCGAGACTTTAATATTCCTGCTTATGAATGTTGCGGAACAATTGACAGGAGTAAAAATAGACAGCTATATAATTACGCCAATGCGCTGCAGCAAGAGTTTTGGTATTAAACAGTTACTTGTAATTTTTGGCCCTGTTGACATGGTGCTAATTCGCTTATTTGTTTTTCGGTTATTTACCTGCTAAAACAAGACACACCTAATAATTGGGCGATAATGTTTTGCTATTAGCTATATGTGTGGTGCTATTGACTTGCACCAAATAGTAATCCCTGTTTATATATGTAAATTGTGCCCTTTAATTATGAAGACGTGCGTTGCACGTACATGTCAACTAGTCTAAAAAAAAAGCAAACAACCATCCCTCCTCCCAGCAAATAGAACAGAGGAAAAAACAGAGGATCGTTCTCGATCCCCTTCTCCTGCCGGCTGCCGCGCCGCCGATCCTGCTCCTTCCAAGCTGGCTCCGGCGGTCAGTGTCGCCATCGCACGCCGCGCCTTCATCGCCCGACGCTCTGCTTCCACCGTCCAGGGCGTCGCCTCCCCACCCCCCAGGGCCGCGTCTTCTCCCATGGCAACCGCTGGAGCTCCGTGCGTGTGCAACCGCCGGTCAGCTCAAGACGTGGAGACTGCCGATCGTGGAGGTCCTGGTGGTTTCAAAATCGCCCAGTACAAAATGCCCCGAACCCTCAAAGATGACCACTTCCTCTCCTCTCGCCTCCCGTCGCACCAGCTGCCACCGCCGGGACCGGACATGCCCTACTTCCGCCGCCGAAGTGTTAGTCTTCTCCACTCCTTGATATGTTAATCATGTTGTTGCCGCTTGCCCTCTGGGTATGATTTATCCATTGATCTATGTTTAAACTTCAGCGTGCAGGTGGAGACGGTGGTTCTGGGGGCAACCTAGAGTCGCGCTGGCTGGCGTCGTGCTACGGAATTAGCTGGCGGGCGTCGTCGTCCTGTCCGTCCACCGTGTCGAACACGAGTTCCAGGGAGAGGAAGGTGAGTTTTCCCATGAGGATCACGAGCAGCAAGGTTTTTTCTCTGACTACCGTCATCATCGCTTGCCCTCGCGCAGCTCTGCCACTCCTAGAACAACCTGCTCGTCGACTACGCCGTAGATGTGGAGGAGACCGCAACGACCTCTTCCTGCACAACCTGCTCGATGACAAGCCGGAGCCGTGGAGGAGACAACCAGCGACCTCTTCCTCACCACCGCCGACTCCCTGTTTGAGGTACGTCTATAGGTTGATTCGTATGGAGATAACTGACAAAGTAAACATTTAAACATTACAGTAGCTTAGCAGTAGATGTTCGTTTTCAAAAAAATCTAGGTATTACGTGATGACAGATAAAGGTGCACTGAAGTTTTAATAAGGCACTGTTTGTGTTGATTGATAAGCTTTTTTATTTTTGGATTTCTGAAGTAAAATTCTGAAGTTACATAGTTTTCTGAAATTGATTTTGCAACTTTACACTTAGCTGGTGACTGGTGTACTACTGGCTTGATCGTGTGAGGATACAATAAGATAACAGAGATGTGAGTGTGGGTTCTGCATTTCTTATATGTATTAGTTTTCTGTTGATTATGGGTTCAAAGAACTGGGAAGTTCAGTTTTTTAACTGTGATCAATTGACTGAGTCTTATGCTTGTTCCTATTAAAGAGCAGTACATCCTTATTTTTCCGAATTGGAATTTTTGTGTCTGATCAAATACAGGTTATCGAGTGCTTATTTTGAGAAAAAACACAAAAAAAAATTCTTACTGTTGTTTCTTAGATGTGGACTGTTTACTTGGTTGCTACCTTATATGAAAGAACTACACAGTTATTTTTTCTGGTTATCAAATACTGAACTTGCATAGACAATTTTGACCACTCATATCTTAGTATTGGTCTTTCTTAGATGCACCACTCCTCGATATGTTCTCCACGCTGCTGCTACATTCTATTTGGGTTTGAAGTGTCAATCGTGCAGATGAAGGTGCTGGTTCTGGAGGGGACATCATAACATCGGGAGGCGCTTACGAGATACACGGCGGAGTTCAGCATCTGCAACCTTATGCTCGGAACTGGTTCCTTGAGCTGGGCAGTAGGTGAGTGAAAATATCACTGTAGTATCCGAGCTGGGACATGGTTATCTGTTTTGCCTATAAATGTTGATTGTGTGATGCAAGGTCTCACAAAGAAGACTTTGGTCATAAGCATTGTTCGAACTGGACAACCATAATAGGTGTTCCTCTGTTATTATTTTAGCTCATGGTTTGACATTGCATGCATTTTATTATTACCACTGATCAGCCATGTTGTTTGCCGCTCTGGGTATGATTTATCCATTGATCTATGTTTAATCTGAGTTGTGAATCTTCCTATATATAGATTTAGTTGAAGTTACGTATTTCCGGCATTTTACATTGAACAAAACTAATTTTCCCATGTTATATCTGCAGGTTCCATTCTCTGGTTATAGAGCATTTTACATTGAGTTCCTGTAGCACACATTGGGGTAGGAGGTACTTTTTTCAAAGCCAACACTCCAAATAACTTTCTGTTCAAGTGTTTCTCTGGTTATAGAGCATTTTACATCGAGTCCCTGTAGCACACATTGAGTTCCTGTAGCATTTTACATTGAGTTTCTTGGCTTAGTACATCTTGTACATATTTACCATCTTGTACATATTTCCTCTCTTCTATACTTGATGAAAAATTTGAGTTAGACTGGAAGTTCTGTTTAGCCCATGAAGTAAAGTTCTGTTTAGATCACTTTTTCTGAAATAACATGCAACAGTGGCTTGACATATTGTCACTTGTGCCACAGTTTTAGATTTCCAACACAAAACTGAAAGGAGGAGAATTCACAGCAAGCATAAAGAAATATACACTCAATTGCTCAATATTTGATTCCTACTCAAGGTACCTTTTTCTGGGATTTTATCTTCCGTTTTGGTTGTGGGATTCATTGTTTAATGAAGTGATGTGAGTTTTTCTGGAAGTTTCCTTTTAAAAGTTTTCTGGTGAAAGTTATTCTTAATATGCCTCCAATTTCAAAAGTTCCTGATTTCATCTAGCTGCATTGGTTAGCTTTTGTACTGAAAATGCACAAAGGGTGTACATTTTAGAAGCTTTTAGACATGAAAAATATTAAGAGCATAATATAAGCTGGTTCAAATTTTCTTTTATATTTTGGGACAGGAAGGCTTTCCGTGACAGTGCTACCATTAAACCTTTAGTATATTTCCTATGTAGATGGAATCCATTAGACTTACAAGTAAGAGGAACGTATGCAAACATCACTGAAACCCCGCCGACCCTAGGTTTAAGGATTTTGATGAGATTGAGTTCCAAGATACCCTTTTCTCCGCAAAGTGGAGCATTTGCGTCAGGGTCGAAGTAAAATTTCGTCCTAATAAATATGGTGACAACATTTCCTTTATTCTAATGGATAAGAATGTAAGTACCAAAACCTCTTTGATAAATTGCTAAAATGTAAAGATATATTTATCACAACCTTACCTTTTCTTCTCAAACACATCCAAGGGGGCAAAAATTGAGGCAAATGTTTGGGGACATGTGGAAGTAGAGCGATTCAACCGCATACTGCAACCTGGTCAAGCGACCAAATAAAACCTTTGTAGGTATGTATCGTATATATTTCACCTATAATACTCACTTGGACCAATGCAACTTCGATATTTGAACTCGACTAATGGTACTTTGTACAGACATAGTTGGCATAGTCGTTCACTGTTGTGCACGTGAACGTATTGGGATGTCCAATTATAGAGAGGCTATCTTCATGGATGCGTGGTACATGTAGTTAGTAAATAAACACCACAACTATCTTTAAACATGTTAGTAAAAAGTTGTTTTTTAAATACTAATTTCAAAAACTTCAAACTGTAGGTGCAATCTTATTCCCGTTGGCATTTGGGGTTCTCAATTGATTCAGAACTCATACCTGTGGTCAACGGCTGAAGACGGCAACCCTTTTTTATTGCAACTATGTTGGAGAAAGATAATAAATTTGGTAATTGATCTTTTTTGCATATCCATATGTTGTATATTTTAAATTATTTATTCAAACACTGAGATGATTATATTTTTCAAATTAATGCTAGATGATCTGAATACTTCAGAGCGTACAAAATTTGCATTCAACCCAACTCATCGTGCATCACTTCCTCTCCAGTGTGAGTTATTTTAACACGACACCAAATTAACAGAATAAATCATTTCTATACACAAATTAAATTGAAATGTTAAATGCAGATATCCGCCAAAAAATAATTAGTGGAGCGATTGACATGAGGTTTGTTCAAAGGTTTCTCGAGAGGAGGTGGGCTTTTCTGGCGGCCGTGTTGGCTAAAAGGGATTCTCGATGCATGAGGAACCAGTATTCTCACATGGCCAGCTCTACGTGGCGTTGTCCAGGGCTACCGCAAAGCGCAACATTAAGATCCTCGCACATTCAAGGACACGAGAAAGGAACAAACCAAAAATTCAAAGAAACGGAAAACACCCGAGTCCTTTGAGTCCTTGGTAACGATCACACAAAACATAGTATACAAGGAAGTTCTTAGCGCTTGATGTCATCGCGCCTAATGAAGTTGGACATTCTGATGTTGTACAAGAATATTTTAGCGTCTCAATGGGTGGATCTTTAGTTTGTAAGAGATAAATTATTAGTTTCTTGCTTCTTTTTTGTGCATGGCACTGTATTATGTGAACTCTATACTTCATATTTTTGTAATATCACATCGCTATCTTTGTTGTAGTTATGAGAAGAATATTTATATGCTTTTCAATATTTGCCCATGCGGTATTTACGATAAAAGAAAATAAAAAAGCCGTCGCAACGCACGGGCATTCAACTAGTTATATTAAATGGGAGTCTGCGGCCGTGATGGTTGGTCGGTGGTAAGTTAGTACATCCGTGGTATGCCCTCGGCAGAAAACTTTGCGCCGACAGGTGGGGCCAAAGTCTATCGCACCCTGTCCATCCCCGCACCCCGCATCGAAGCAAAAAAAAAAAAAAGCGGACCAGCACACGCACGCAACTCTCGATTCTCAAATTCCCATCGACACCCAATGCCGCCACAACCAATTCTTCGCCGCGCCGTCACCCTGAGCTATGGCGCCGTCTCGCCGATGCCCTCCCGCCGCCGGTCCCTACCTATCCTTTCTCTAACCAATACAAAAATCAATCGACAATCCCAGCACGCGCGTGACGGCACCAAATCCTCCACCGTCGGTGCGGGTTTTCACCGCCCTCGCGCAATCCTCATCCTCCGGCGAGCTAGGTGACATGGTTCTACCGCTGTGCTGCCCTCTAGCACCGTCGACGCCGCGGATGTGGAGGTGGACGCAGCCCTAGCAAGCGGGCGGCCAGACCCAAATCATCCGGCGGTGGTGCGGGTCTTCGCGGCCCTCTCGCAGGCCCTCCTACGAAGTTTCCCTTGGCGATCTGGTTGGGAATCCTCCTTAGCTAGCTGTAGTCGAAGAGGGCTTCCTGGGGAGAGGTCGGTGAGGGCTCTGGTGGAGGGGAACATATGGTGGAGCTCGTCGGCGCATGCTCTTGCGTGTTGGCCTGCAAGCTGCCACCCGCCGCTCCGCGTCTCTCTGTCCCCGCCGATTGCGGACAGCACCTTCCTCCTGTATTCCACAACCGCATCCATCCCTCCCACTTCGGACATCCTGTCTTCCCTACAACTGTGGTTGCTTGCGCAGGCGATGGAGAGGGTGTTGAGGAGCTCCTCAAATCCTTGATGTGCTGAAGCCGTCATCTATGTGCGGGCGGCACTTGAGCGCGAGACAGGCGGCGCTAGCTCCAGGCCGGCTGTTCTTTAGCTAGGTTCATGGTACGATCCTTCTTTCTCTCACCTTCTATCTTTCTTTTGTGCGAGATTTGGCAGATTGGAAGCTAGGATTCATGCCATGGGGGGCATTCGGCAAACTGGGAGCTTCCTTCTTCATCGTTTTCGTACAAGATTAGAATCTTGGGTTCATGTTGGTTGGGGACATTGGATGGATTTAAAAGTTCACTGTTATTTGAGATTTAGGGTTTTAATTGTTTCAAGTATTCCAATTTAGTGATGCTCTCATATTGATTTTGTTCTTAGTAAGGTTGCATAGTAGAGCAGATGATATAATAGCTGATGGATCATACGGATTGACGCAACAGATTCCCCTATGCCATGTACATTTTCTTATTCATATGTATATTCCCATGTGCAGGGAGATTCCTTATAGACAAGCTGTGGACAACTTTCAACATTTGAGATTGTAGTTTCTATAGATTCATGCATCAACTTGTGGTTCTCCCATGATCACTCTTTGATGACACATCGTGGTACTTGATCCAGATTTCCAAACTGGACACTTGATGGGATGGATATAAAGATGGTTGAGGAAAAGCTCATGGAGATTTTCGTAGCACACCATGCTCTATCCTGGGATTATCAGAAAAGGTGATGTATTTATGAGTTGATAGGATATTGTCAAGGGCATTGTTGTTGACTAATTAATGTCATTCCGTTGCAGTACAAATTTGGAGAAAATACAAGCGTTACTAGAATCTGCTGTAGCAAAATATCTCAATGTAGAGGAGTTTTGTACTGAAAGCTAGGAAGGTGTTCGAATATGTTATGGAGAGTTCTTTTCTTTTTTTTTGAGGATATCATGGACGAAATATGCATTTTCTCTGTAAAGAACTAAGGCACCCAAATTCGAGTAGAAGATGGCTTGTGCTCCTAATAATATCTATTACTTGCCTCAAGTCGCGTGGCGATTTATCTTGTTATCTCTTTTTTATGTGGAAACAGATGAATGTCTTCAGCATGAAACTAGCATCATTCTGGAGCTGGAAATGCTCAACATATTCTTCTTGTTCCTGCATAACCTCCTGTGAAATTTGGTAAGATACATCCTCTTTTGCTCTTTTGCTTTGGTCAAGTCGCATGCTGCTATATTGTCTGGTCACTTGGAAGCAGCTTCTATTGAACCAATTTTATTTATGTCAGTTATTTTACTTAGATTACTGTTTTTTTTTCAATCTGAACTGATTACCCTCAGTTCCAAGATTTTCCCTTTTCTGTCTAGACGAGAAATGCTACAATTTAAAATAGTGGATTTGAAGATGGGTGAATATTAGTATCACATTTATCTTGCGGAATCACAATCAAATGCTGGTACTCATAGTTTGCTTCTCTTTTATGTTCGGTCTTTATGTCCAGTATAACCACTTTATTTTTGCAAATTGCAAAAACTGCCAGTCATCATAAATGCATAACTGTGTGTTGGATAGTCTTCATTTGCACGTGTCGTAAATAAGTCGAGGAAGATTTCATAAGGAGGAACTTTATTTCTCTCTTCATTTTGACTACTCTTGAGTTGTCTATTAGAGACCTTTTTATGAACCATATAGGTTCTGTGTCATCATGACATCTTCCTATCACTTCTATATCTCTAGCTTAACCTCTAATTTCAACATGATCATTTGATAGGTACTTCCGTAGTGGTAGTGGTTATTACCACTTCAGATTTCTTAGTGAATGCTCTTCATCATATTTTTCATGTGTTTGACTACAAACAAGTCAATAAGAGCAGGTTCGCATTTGTTACTTAGTTTCCGTTTATTGGTAACATGAAAATAAAACTATTAATATGAAAGCAAATGTTGAATAATGAGTTGCCATCCCTTTAGAGAATACAGACGGTGCACTAACAACTACCAGTGGATCAAACTTGAAAGCAATGATGGACAACAACTACATGTATCGTCTATCTTTGTCTTACCAGTCCACCCGGCTGTTGCGCGATGGTTTTGATGATTTGGTTAAAAGGATTTGGGCTCAACCGGTTGTGGGCGTCACTGCTATCCAAAGGTGGAATGGTAAGATACGCAATTTGCGTACATTCCTGCGAGGATGGGCAAGACACACAACCGGGGTGCTCAAAAAAGAAAAGGAGCGTCTGTGCTCAATCATAGATGAGCTCGATAAACTTGCGGAATCGTGTCCCTTATCAGCGCATGAGAGTGACCTCAAACGGCACTCGAATGAGCAAGTAGGACAGATGTTGCGAGAAGAAGAGCTTAAATGGTACCAAAGATCTAAGGCTCAGTTCATTCCGCAAGGGGATTCGAACACGCGGTACTTCCACAATGTCGCTAATGGCAGACATAGGAGAAAACTCATTCATTCTCTTCATCAGGATGAGGGTCTGATCGAGGGACAGGACAAGCTCAAAGATTATATTACTGACTACTATAAAGGTCTGTTCGGTGCTCCGGAGGAAGGAAACTTCACTCTTGATGAGACGCGAACAGATGATATTACCCAAGTTACTCCGGAGGAAAACAACTTGCTCATCGCACCCTTCTCTGAAGAAGAGATTAGCAAGGCGGTTTTCCAAATGGAGTATAATAAGGCACCCGGGCCTGATGGATTCCCAGCTGAGTTCTACCAGCATTTTTTGGAAACCATTAAGTCTGATTTGTTCGAGTTATTCGGTTGTTTACATGCTGGACAACTCGAGCTTTTTCGCCTAAATTTTGGGGAAATCGTCTTGTTACCTAAGACTCAGGCGGCTGAGAGGATACAACAGTATCGGCCAATATGCCTCCTGAATGTTAGCTTCAAGATCTTTACAAAAGTGGCAACTATTAGGTTAAATTTGGTAGCAGATCATGTGGTAAAGCCTACCCAAACTGCTTTCATGCAAGGGAGGAATATTCTAGACGGGGTTGTGGTTCTCCACGAAACCGTACATGAGATGCACACGAAGAAACTTAATGGGGTAATATTTAAATCGACTTTGAAAAAGCGTATGACAAAGTAAAGTGGCCTTTCCTGCTACAAACTCTGAGAATGAAAGGGTTCTCCGATGAGTGGTGCGAATGGATACATAACTTTGTTGCCGGGGGAAGCGTGGCGATAAAAGTCAATGATGACGTCGGCCACTACTTCCAGACAAAAAAAGGTTTAAGGCAAGGTGATCCTCTATCGCCTATACTATTTAATATAGTGGTTGATATGCTGACCATCATGATTGAACGGGCAAAAACGGATGGCCAAATTGAAGGGGGTAGTCCCACACCTTGTTGATGGGGGTCTTTCTATACTTCAATATGCGGACGATACAATTCTTTTTATGGAACATGACCTTGATAAGGCGACGAATCTGAAATTGATATTGTCAGCATTCGAGCAATTATCAGGTTTAAAAATCAATTTCCATAAAAGCAAATTGTTTTGCTTCGGCGAGGCACAGGACGCAGCTGCTCAGTATGCCGAAATATTCGGTTGTGAGCAGGGTCAATTCCCTATAATGTACTTGGGTATACCAATACATTATCGGAAACTGACTAATGCGGAATGGAGACATGTCGAGGAGCGTCTGCAAGCAAGGTTGTCTAGTTGGAAAGGAAAACTGTTGTCCCTTGGTGGGAGGTTGGTTCTCATTAATTCGGTACTTACAAACATGGTACTGTATATGATATCCTTCTTCCAGTTACCAAAAGGTGTCTTGAATAAATTGAATTACTTCCGATCAAGATTCTTTTGGCAAGGGGATGGCGAGAAAAAGAAATATCGACTAGCTAAATGGGATGTTGTTTGCCGACCTAAAGATCAAGGAGGGCTGGGTATTCATGATCTTTGTATCAAGAATTCGGCCCTCCTAGGGAAGTGGTTGTTTAGACTGCTAACCGAAGATGGTATTTGGCAAACTCTTCTTAGAAGAAAATACATCGGTTCAAAGGCGGTATCACAGGTGTATTGGAAACCTGGTGACTCCCATTTTTGGGCCGGCCTAATGGCGACTAAGAAACATTTCTTTCGCTTTGGCGTATTTAATATTAAGGATGGCTCGGAAATTAGATTCTGGGAGAACATCTGGCTCTATACAATATTGTTTGACATAAAGGGGACACTGTAGCCACTGTTATGCAGTGTTCATCACCCAATGTGTCGTTCAGACGAAATTTAATTGGTCCGAGATTAGCATCTTGGAACGCCTTGCTGGCACGGTTGGAATTAGTTCAACTCACACAAGGCTCTGATGAATTTCAGTGGAATTTATGCGGGGACGGAAAATTCTCAGTAGATTCCATGTATAGGGCGCTTGTGCATTCCGACATTCCAGTCGATGACAATAAAAAAATATGGCACATGAAGATTCCACTTAAGATAAAAGTATTTACGTGGTATCTTCGTAGGGGTGTCATTTTAACCAACGATAACCTTGTCAAACGGAATTGGCATGGAAGTACTAAGTGTGTGTTCTGTCCTAAACAAGAGATAATAAAACACTTATTCTTCGAGTGTAGTTTCGCACGTTCTATATGGTCATCTATCCAAATAGCGTCTAACTTATATCCACCCAAGTCTGTGGACAATGTTTTTGGTAACTGGTTGCATGGGATAGATAAAAAGCTAAGAACGGTTATTAGGGTGGGAGCGATTGCCGTTATATGGTCGCTTTGGCTTAGTAGAAATGACAAGGTTTTCAATGACAAAGATGTTTCTCTTTTGCAGGTACTCTACCGTTGCACGAGTACTCTCCGTACGTGGTCCACCTTACAGCGCGTGGGACATCGAGACCTCTTTACGGAGGCATGTGCAAGATTGGAGGAGGTGGCAAGAGACATTTTCTCACAACATGGGTGGCCGCTTGATCGCCGGATTGGACCTGATGAGCTTGCTATGTCAAAGGCGTTTTACATTATCCTGCTGATTTTAATTCGTCTATTGTTGCACTTTTTACATTATCGGTTGGATTGCGGCTGTGTGCATTTGTTATGCAGAGCCCGGGTTTAATACTTAAACTTTTGAGTAATAAAGCCCTTTATCTAAAAAAAAGTCCACCCTACACGATATCATTGTTAGTAATACGTGTTCGGTTAGGATACCAAACCCTAAACCCTATGTCGGTTGGCTCATGTACTATATAAACCATGTAATCCCTTGTGTATCAATCAATCAATACATACGATTCAATCAATCTACATGGTATCAGACGTCTAGGTTTCCCGCACCTGCCATGGCTCCGCCGCCAAATCCACCGCCGCTTCCGGCGCATCGGCTCTTCTCCCTTGCCGAGTTCCGAGCCGCCGGCGCTCCTCTACTTCCCACTCCCCAATACCCACCACCACCACCACAAACCACGGCGATCTCCCTCGCCGATACAATCTCCGATGTCTCTCCGTTTATACCCGTCGTCCTTGATCTCAGCACCCACAACTACTACCATTGGCGCCACCTCTTTCACATCCATCTCGGCCGCTGCGGCCTGCGCCACCACATCGAGACATCCTCCGTTCCCCAACTCGCCAATCCTCGCTGGGTCACCGACGATCTTGCCATCATCCAATGGATTTACACCCGCATCACCACCGAGATATTCAACCTCGTCTCCAACGACGATGCATCCGCCGCCGAGCTCTGGGCCTCCCTCCGTCAGCTCTTTCAGGACAATAGCGACGCCCGCGCCAACACGTGATGATCCCGGAGAGCAAGTCTTGATGCCTGCACAAATAAACGGGATTAGGTTGAGACTCCAAGTGCAGAGTGTATAGTAAGTGGAAGACAGTTTTCCCCACGAGGGGTGACTCGAGGGTTTAATATCGAACTCTCGGGGAATCTGAAGTGGTAGATTTATCTTCTTATCCTTCTTTTGGTTACCTACAAAACAAGGTTAGATGTTTTGGTCCTCAACCTCACCTGTGGTTGTCAAGCACAAGGTGTAAGAATGATATCAGGATAGTTATGCAATGCAAACAAGAAATAAATATGCAATGATGGTGGATGCAATGATAAATGATATTTTTGGGTTTTTAAATGATGTATGCAAGATGAAAAGTATTTTTGTATTTTCGGATTTAATGATGGCTGAAAATAGAAAAGTGGTATATGGTGTTGGAAATGTGTTTCTTATGATTAAAAATGGACTGGGGTTCATGGTTTCACAAATGCACTCTCTCTTTATAAAGTGGTAGACAATGGAACACACATAGTTAACATATGAGATTGCAACACAGGGTTTGATAACAAGTTACTTAGATATATGGGCATCACGTCCTAACATAGAGATCTTTTGGTTATTAACCTCTCTTATACTCCACCAAGATGCGAACTAAATTATAACACCTCAGTAATTAAGATAACTCAGAGTATAGCATTAAGTATCATGACATGAAGTGAAAATAAGAACATGCTAGATCTAGTCATGGAGTAGTGGCAATGGTCACGCCCACATCCCCGGTAGCATGGTATTTTAGTTTATCCCTAGTGAGGCAACAAAGTAAGGTAAAGATACCAAAGTGGATCGCAGAACTTTCTCTCACGTTCACTGCACTAGCCACCCCCCGTTACTCCAACTAATGCACACGTTCCCCCACACACGCTCTCATAAACATGCTTGATCAAAACAAGTAGACAAGAACGGGGTACATAATATGCATCTATACTCATAACTGAAACAAACATTGCAATCTCAAACATATATTAACTCATAAAGATCCACCACAAAGGTATTACAACGGTGACCGTAATCATGTTCAGCAGCTCATACGGTGCTAATTAGTGAAGCTCAAGAGAGGAGAGATATATAAGTTACTTCCACAAACCCATAGTCCAGAGGTGGACTACTCCCTCTTCATCATGGAGACGGTGGAGAAGTCGATGGAGAAGATGGAGACCACGCCGGCAGCGCCCCGCCGGAGTTTTCCCCCTCCAATCTGCAGCTCCTGATCTCCGTTTCGGTGTTTCTGTGTTTGTGCGGCGCTCCTTCCAGAGAACGTCGGGGGACCTTTTTTATAGGCGTTTTTAGGTCAAAACTATGTCGGTGGAGCGAAGATCGACGGCAACGGAGCCACGAGGGCCAAACGAGTGGGCCCCACGTGGCCACAGTACCTGGCCGCGTGGGCCACCCCCGTTTGGTCCTCGGACCTCCGTTTGTTCGCTTCCTTTGCCCACAGGTCTTCTTCCTTCCAAATATTGACGCCCGTAAATTTCCAGGTGATTTCATTGACGTTTGGGTCCCTGAAACATTAAAATAAGAAAACGGGGTTTTCTGCCTGTGCAGGGTTAATTCCATAAAAATAGGAAATCATTGAGATATTTCCAAAATCATGATAAAACATTGATATAACCCTTAGATGATGCAAATATGATTGAAATATAAGCAATTAAAGTGCAAAGTTCATGTATGCATTTTACATGCATCAACACGCTGCACACGGAGCTACACACCATTGTGCAAGGAGACTCAACCGTTTCTGTCTTCTGCCAGAGGATCAAAGCCATCGGAGATGAGCTCCGGGAGCTTGGCGACCGCGTCGATGATCGCACTCTCATCAACGCCCTTCTAGTTGGACTCGGCGAGCAGTTCGACAAGCAAGTTGCTTTCATCCCAATGATGCGGCCCCGTCCGACGTTTGCTGAAGTTCGATCTATGTTACAACTCGAGGCCACGACTCAAACTCGCAAAGTAGCTCGTCCTCAGGTCTTTCACACAGCCGCCCGGCCTCCCGCCCCTACGCCTGTCGTGTCACCCGTGCCTCCCACACCAGCGCCATTGCCAGCTATGCAACCACCTCCGGGCTGGCGGCCAAGCCCTAATTATCGCGGCAAGAACCCCATCTACAAGCCGCCGCAGCCTCGCAGCACGCCCTCCACCGGCAACTCTTCATCATCTGCATCGCCAAAGGATCCGTCAGCATGGCGCCCTCCTCATGATCCCTGGACTGGTCTCGTTCAGGTTTGGCCGATGCCATGGACGGCCCCTTCTCCATACGGTGCACCACCTGCTTACTCAGGCTCATGGAACCCTGGCCTTCGTCCAGCAACGGGATCGCCTGGTCCTCTTGGAGTTCGACCGCCCCAACATGTCTACCACGCCATCACTCCATCGATGTATGACGTCCCTGCTTCTCCGACATAATCAATACATATGATTCAATCAATCTACAATCATCAACGAGGCCTCGTGATCTTCAGTATTTCACAAATTAGAATCCAGTTTGTAGGCAAGAAGGTTGATATGCTTTATTTGCATTATTTTGCATGCTCTCATCTCTGCATTTTACCTGCATGGCCTTGGTCCTTGGTCCATTGCACAAAAGGTAATGACTTAATGGATTTTTTTGTTACATTTGCTGTTCTTATTTTTACTTCCCAACATGATATTTTCAGGTTCATGTCCTGGTAGTCAGCCATGTTACTGATGAAGATTTTCTTCCTGCAATTAAACTTCTGTGTGATGTGTGGACTCTAGGCCCCTGATTCAAGAGATCACCTTTCTTTCAGTTACCAATTTGCAAAGGCCTGTTGGAGCTGTCTTTGCCCTTGAAGCAGCTAAGATAATGTTCTCCATAAAAATACCTTTTTCTACTCTTTTTCATCTCTTCTGTAAGAGAACCAAATACATATATTATGTTTTTACCTGTTACAAAGGATGACTTTAGCAATTGTTTTTTCCATAACAGACATATACAGTACGCTTGTGAAACTAATTGATCAAGATGTTAAATCTAGACCGATATCATGCCAGCGAAGTGAACTGTGGCCACCCTTCATTCCCAAATCATCAACGCTTTAGGTTATTTTTTCTAAAGTATTATGTTTACATGTATGGAAACAAAATAAATTTGATGGACCGTGGCAACGCACGGGCATTTAACTAGTTTAGATAGGAGAGAAGAGAGGAGAGCAGAGAAGAGAAGAGAAGAGTAGATGGGAGAGAAGAGACGATACTATGTATAACGTTCTATTTCTGCAGTGGCATGTTAATCCAACTGTTATTATACAAGAAAAGAAAAGTGATTTGAGATACTTTTCAGAACTCAGCATGAATAATCACATGACCGCAAAAAAATATGAAGAGAGAAGCGTGGCCGTGTTACCAAGACGAAGGCGTAAACGTAACATAGTGTACCACGACCTATGTGCTGTGGGATTCGGCTAAGTTATCGTCTACGTGTTGATTATGTAGGACTGACAGTGGGCCAGCGTCGTCAGGCTGTCTGCGTGTAATTCGCAAACGATGGTGAATGGACTCTGAACGTTCTCCCTGCTGCTATCTTCTTAACCTCCATGCCATACTTTACCCCCTCTGATCCAGATCAATACTCATACGTCGAGTCACAACATCTTGGTACCCCAACTGACACACAGTATTTCTCAACTTAGTTTCGTCACCCTGCCTGAATCTTGATGCTGAAACTTCCAAAATGATTCAGCAAGAGCAAGCATTGCAGTGCAGGCAGCATCACACTACACTGCTGAAACTTGACAAAAAATAGTACTGTATATATTTCACTATAATTAAGCCATCATACAGACATTCATAATAAGTCTATCCTACTACTACTGTAAGTACAGACGAAACATGCCTATAGCAATCACTAACTATATGAAAGAAGGAACCTTTCACGAGCGGAGAGCGATCGACGCACTGTTCCTGCTACAGTAGGTACTGTTCCAGAAACAGTAAAGAACAGTTCTACAATCCACACCGTTCTCCGCCGATCGGACGGTCCATAGAGCACACCGTGATGTTTTTGCAAAAACACCCCTATCAAAACCAGATATCAAACCCGCAGTCCACTACCACAGCCCACATATTTACGAACAAAAGGAGTAATCCGTAATTACAAAAATCGTGGAGGACTTTTCTGCAAAACGTACACACGTCCTCCTCCCTCTCTCTCTTCCCCGCGCGGCGCCGATGCCGCCGCCGTAACGTACAGTGTTAATCAGTGCCGCGCGGAGGGACCTATTTGTAATATCTAGAAACTGAAGGACTTTTCTGCAAACACGCCACTCGCGCTCTCCTCTCTCCTCTCGCTCTCGCTCCCGCGCCTCTGGTCGCCGCCGCCGTCGCCGCTTCAATCCGGCGAGGTCCGGCCACCTCCGTCGCCGTGCTGTGGCGCGAAGGACGCGCCTCGCGGTCCTCTCCATTCCTACCCGGCGATTCGCTCTTCCTCGCCTGATGCGTCCGTGTGCAACGCCGCCGCCACCACAATCCCTCTCCTCTGCCGCTGTGCCGCCCAAGTTGTCGGCGCCTCCATCTCTCCTCCGGCCTCTCACGCGCGTCGCCGTCCCCGCTCTTCTTCGCCGGGTGGCCCATCTCAACTCTCGCGCGCCCCACCCTGAGCCTCACGAGGAGCCACCCTCGTGCGCCGTCGGCTGACTCGATCCGTTTCGTCAGAGCGAGTCCACGCCGGAGGGAGCTGTAACCTCCATCCACGACGGCGACCCATGGCGCGTCACGGCCTGCTCACATCCGTAAGTCCTAGCCCCGATTTACCGTCCTACACCTCTCATCTCGGATTACTGCTGATTTTTGTGCGGGGATACGTCCGGCCGGCCGTAGGAAATCCATACTCCGAGCTGCGGCTGCTGATAGCGTCCACGCGGAGCAGAAAAGCTGTCGTCTTCCAGCACAGGGATGAGGAGCTGACCAGATGCGCCGTCGCTGTGCTCTCCGACTTGCCCAGATGCACCGGCCGTCTTCCAGCACAGGGACAAGAAGGATCCACCACATCCACACCAACTCAGGTTTGTTCAAGTCCTTCTGCTCTTCTCGCGTGCGTGCGTGCAAATTTGTTTCCCCATGTTATGTGCAAATGCATGTGCAAGTCCAATAGGATGCTGCAATACATATTCATCAACGCTTGTGCACTCTCTCTACGACAAAGAAATGTTGAAAGAGCAGATTTGGCCTCTGCTGATTGATGCAGTCCTTTCATCTATTGTCAAAATTTTATCTGTAGGTAGCATGACATCTTATAGGTTCTTTTTGTTTTATTCAGGTTGAGCACATAGAGGATGAGTTGAAAGAGCAGCTTAAAATGCTGGAGAGCGGGGAGGTTTGTGTTGCTTATTGCTCGCCATTCATCCCATATTTTGCACTTATTGTCGTGTTCCACGTTGCTCAAGCTCATAATCATCCTCTAAAATTAGGCATCACTGTTAGATTATTTTCTATGAGCCGAATGCTCGATAGTTTAGCCCAATCAATGGAAGGAACATTGCATGGAGATGGACAGATCATATTTGGCCTAGCTGTACGTTGTTGCTCAGCTAAGAAAATAATCAGTGTGCTCCTTTGCCATATTTTTTCACTGATCTGGTTGGGCTCTATATAGTGATTAAGGAGGTGAACTGGCTGATTCGGTTGCGGGGCTAGCTCTATTTAGTTGTGTCTTTGTGGTTGATTGTTCTTTTTGCTGTAGTGTTGCTTGGGTTCCAGTTCTGGTGGTTGGAGTTGAGATCAATTGGGGACAACAGGGACCTTTCCAATTTCTGGCGGCGCACCGTCTAGATCCGCCCCTGGGTCGATAAGTAGGTTTATCCGAATTTGCAAATAGATGATGAGCAGGTAGAAATTTTAATACAATATATACGAGTATGGTGAAATTCTGAAGATGTTATAGCTGGGACTGCAGACTGCGTCATCGCAGGCAGCCTATGATTGTTTCAGTTCTATGGGATTTATTTTTGTTGGCTGTGGGTTGTTCATCCATGTGCTCTTTTCCTCCATCGACGAAACCAGAAATTCTTTAGAAGTGATAAACATATCATCAAGGGGGTGGGGGTGTTTGCAACATTCAGTTATTGTGATCATCGTTAGTTCATCACGCTTGAAATACGAATGGATACATGGGCACCGGCGCCCTGGGCTTTTTTTTATTGGGAAAAGGCGTCGAGCACCTTGGAAGTCTATGTCTTGGACGTGGGTAGCCAAGCATCCGATGCATGCTGCTAGCCAGCCTATTAATCCATCGCTTACGTTACGCAACATGTTCTTTTCAATTATTTTCATAGTAGGAGTACATCTCAGAGAAGCCGAAAAGGGTGTGTCTTCTCCGATCTGGATGCTAGAGAGGAAGGATGCTGGAGAGGAAACAATCCTAGCTGCTTCTTCCAGTCCTCTCTCAGTCGCGGCCGCTGCAGTGAACTTACCCTGGTCCCTTCACAAATATCCAGGGAGAAGCAGATGCCACAGTCGCTGCCTCAACTTCTCATGTACCTCGCTGCAGCTAGCTCCCTTGCAGGTACCCAGCTCCTCTCTTTCTCTTTATTTTCTTCCTCCCCTTCCTCTACATTGCTCTATGCTGATGTAACACCTGCGTACAAGGTATTTGATGAAAATCCTATATAGAATTAATAGATGTAGTGATAATTATGCTCGCTGTAGTTGTTTGGGATTTTAATTCATGTAATTAAGGAGACTAGCATACTAAGGGGAAAGATTTTGTATATGCTCATGTTTTCATTACTCATATCCTCCTCCACTATCATTGACCATGTTGTCACAAGATTTAGCTAGACATGAAGCTCAACAACTTGTGCAAAGAAATTTGTGCCAGTGACTCTGTCCACCGTATTATTCATGTGAAGCTCACAGCCAGTACATTAGATACTCGGTCTACTTTATTACTTTAAGTTCCAATTTGCAGAAGCCTATAACCAGAACACTCATACATATGAAATATATTGGTTTTATTATTGTGCTTAAGGTACTGACCATTTTTATCTTATTAACTTATGCCAACCAGCCATGTATTGAAATGTGAAACGACTTATGCCTTCCTCTGTGTTTATGTATGTGCTTCGCCTTTCCTCACATAGTCTTCAATCTCAGATCTTAAAAAACATTGAAATTTTTGGCATTACTTCCCTTTAATGTTTTCTTGCTATGCTGCATTTCTAATATCTGTTTGCCATAATATATCGACTATCACTTTAATCTGCACAAACATAAAAATACACATACGTGCTCGCAAAGTCTGGTTCTATAGGTTACCATACAAATGAACATCTGGTTTATAATTGAACAAATGAACATTTATTATAAATCCAAAAGCTTATTATTTGTGCACTTGACTGTGTTTACGGAACATATAACGTTTAAAAGTACATACAACAATATTTGACTACCTTGTGGGAACAAGGTCTATTGTCATCTCCATCATGCAACAAAAATTTAAAACAAATAGTAAGGTGTGTTCCCTTACAGTAATAGTTGGAATTCCAAGCCGCACAGAAGGATATTACTTCTAAATTTGTTGTGTTGATCATGAAAACAAAATCCAAAGGTTATCTTACTCTTGCGTCTCGGTTTACTATTTGAGCACCACTTACAGCCATTCTGGAGATGGAATTAATATTTTCACTTTGTTGCTATCTTTATCTTTGTTGTATGGCATGCTAATCGTTGAAACCATATTTGGTACGCTGCTTATGAAAATTATTCACAGTGATGCACATTCTATCTAGATTTTTTTCAAAAAGACTTTCTTTGTGTTCAGTTGTCGACATTTGGTATAAGAGGAATGCCATGTGGCATGAGCTGATGGTTTCTCACTGATACTATTTGTTTTCAGGTTAAAAAATTTGATTACTGGAAAATATCCCATCTTCGTATGACGGTCCAGCTACAATGTTCATGAGTTAGCAGGAACTTGGAGGGAAAACTGATCTCTTGGCTATCCATAAGATGACTTGCTCCACTATGGTCGCAAAATATAGGGCTGCTTAGAAGCAAGGTTATCTGCTACAACTAATTTTCTATGTACGACTTTTATAGTTCCTTGCTTACTATGATATTCTGCATGGACATATATGCATAGAGATGTGGAAATAGTGTGCAAAGTATTGTAGGTAGATCTGCAGAATTATGATACTATTACTACATTTCTCTGAATCTGAATAGCATCATCTCTTCTTCAAGACAAGAGCAATGAAAAAACTGTGCTTACAACTGCAGAAATAGCTAGCCTGGCATTGAAATGATTGACACGTGACTCAAATATCACAATAATCATACTCCTTATCTGTGTGAAAATTACTCTAACAATCTGTACTTACAACTGTAAAGTACATATGTGCTTTTCTATATGATGTAGTCCTAAACAATGTGTGTTGAAAAAAAAATGTCATCTTATTTACAGATCATTGAAGATGTAGCTCTAGATGTAATTTTGATGACACATTTACGATTACAGGCGTTTGAAAAGAAGGATGTAAACAATATGTTTGTCTACTATCCACGTATGTGTGTACTAAAATGGAGTATGCAGTTCAAGTTAAATAATGGCCTTTTCATTTACCTGATTGAGGTTTATCTGCAACCATCCATCTTATATAATATGTTTAAATTTACTTTATTTCTCTCCAAGGATCAGATCTCTTGCTGGCATAATTTCTTTGCTCCTAAAGAATATATATTGTGCCTTTTTAGAAAGTTAAGTCT
This sequence comes from Poa pratensis, assembly GCA_947311845.1. Lineage (NCBI taxonomy): Eukaryota > Viridiplantae > Streptophyta > Magnoliopsida > Poales > Poaceae > Poa > Poa pratensis. Next base: position 46,604,228 of record CAMZMU010000062.1, on the reverse strand, counting down.
CTCACTTAAATTTCTGGATTTTCTCTATATATTTCTTTATTGCTAATTGTTTTATTGGCATTAGTTTCTTCCTATGCATGGATAGTTTGGCCTGCAAGTGTTTTTTACCATAATGGGAGCAAACAACTACCTCTTATGAATTCTTATTTTTAAAGTACGATGCTTCATAATTATTGTATTTTGAGACTTCTTCCTCATGATCATATTTTATACACATGTATTTAAGCAAAATAAATCCTAAAACAATTTTACACCATCAAAAAAAGTGCGGCGTGACGCCGCACAAAATTCCACTAGTAGAGTACTTAACAGCAACGTAGTTAAAATGAGCCGCTCTCTCTACCAGCTAAGCCTGAACAAGGATGGACAAAAGAAACCCATCCTATATGCACATGAGCTACAAGAAATTCTCATGGAGCTAGATGTCAAGAAGGAGATAGTGCATGATGTTTCCTCTCTCCTCACCATGGTGACTCTGTCGCACCAAAACTCACAGAACGACCAGGGGCCCTGAAGGCCTGCAGTGCGCCGTGAACAGCTTCGCGGAGAACAGATCCTTGGTCAGCTTCTTGAGATCAAAGGCGCGGGATGAGAAAGCCGTGGGGTGTTCCCGCTTCGAGCTCTTGATGCACTCGCGCAAGGTGTAGTTCTCCTGCTTCACCATGTCGATCGACGACGCGAGCTGCCTGATGACCTCCCTCTTCTCCTCGTCCTTGGCGGCGAGCTCCGCTTTGAGGGCTGCCTTGTTCTCTTCGATCGCCTTCTGCAGCTCTGAATTCTGCTCATTGAGCCTCTTGATCTCTGCACGCATGAGCTCTGCATCTTGGTCAGGCTGGTCCGTTTCAACCTCCTCTGTTTCACCTTCAGATATTTTCTGATCGTGTTCTTCTGGGTGTTCTTCTTCTGGGTCATCAACTTCAGACTCAGAGTCATAGGAGTCTGAGCAAAGCGAGTTGGCGGAAGAACTTCCTGTTGCCTTGCCATCCGGGATGCAGGAGACCAGCTCTTGTTGCTGGAAGACGGAGTGAGCATCGAGCGGCGTGTGCCGCTGCCATGCTTCAGCGTGTCATACTGCTCGGCCAGTGAGCGGTGTGCTCGATACAGGTCGCCGAGCATGTCCACCAGTACAGGGCGCTTCTTGTAGTACATTTCAGCGCGTTGTGCGAACGAGTCTGCATCTTGGTCAATCAGCTTGAGCATCTGCTTGGTCTTGTCATCTAGTTCTGCAATCAAATGAAAGGAAGAGCAGAACTCGTAAGGGGCAATTAAATACAGTAGGGAAAGGATCCTTGATGTAGTGCAAGATCTTAAGTATAGAATGACCATGCCATTCTATAGGATTTAAATCACAAAATGATTGTACAGGGTGTGTTGTAAACATGTAATGACAGTCGGTGACATCTCTCGCTAAGGAATCATACTGAACATAACAACTTCATTACAAAGCTCAGACATTCCATGATGGAACAAATTTTACATCACAAATCACTCTAATCATGGCCGTCCAACATACTGAAAATTACGCCAGAATAGATGCGGACAGTTTGGTAAACAAATTGTTTAGCTCAAGAACAGATGCGGACAGTTTGGTATTCAGAATCGCAACCTCAATTGGAGAGCGCTAAGGGTGAGGGGGAGGCGAACCTGAAAGAGTGTGACCGAGCCACGGCGATGGCTTTGCGAGGTTGTGGCTGTCGAACCACCATGCCTGCTGCAGCTCCTTCTGCACCACCATCTTCGCCTTACCTGCAGCAATCACATAAATGAGCCCAAACAGAAAAAAGGGACGGATTAAATGGATTTTGCTTGACTACGACAGTTTTACAAGCCCATACGACGGCAAACCTATAGGCAGATTTGGAATCATGAATGAACAGGGAAGTGGAATACTCAGGCCAAACATGTTTCATAGCAGTTTTTTGTTTTGTTTTGTTTAAAGCATACAATTCAACTTTCATCACCACGTTCCTCGGGGAAAAAACATTACGTTCCCAACCAAAAGGAAGATGGTACTGAACTAAACTGAATTAGAGCAAAGAATCGCAAGTTCGCAACGCAACCATGAGTATAACTGATTCAGTTTGGGATAACCCCGCTCTTCCAACTCATTAAATCTGGATAAATCTCGTGTCACCGCCAGATCCGAACAGATATACGCGAAATAAAAATCCAAACTTGTTCAATCTCGAAATAAAATAAAATCCAAACTAGTCTAAGACGAACCGAGCCTAGCAAACGCAGCGCCGGCGACTTGGTAGTATTGCGGTTGCGAGAAATCTCGTCAGGAACAGCGGTTGCCTCCTCGACGCAACAGAAAACAGCCGCTCCAGTTCATCAGCAAAAACAAAAACAATGAACAGCCCCAAGCGCCGGGACGACAGATCAACCCGACACCCGCGCCGCCCCCAAGAGCAAACAAATCTAGCAGCAAAGATTACCCGAGCGAGCGGAGAGGAAGCTGGGACTCGGAAGTAACCGCACCTGCGTCGTGTGGCCGGCGGCCGCTCTCGCTCTCGCTATCCTGTGGCGGAGGGAGGCGGAGTTTCCCGTTGCTTCTTCCCTCTCTTGGTTTGTCCTCGGACTAGGCCGCAGCTTTCAGGATTGCGACGAGGGAGGAGGAAGGAGACAAAAGACTGCGCCGGCGCACGCACGCACGCTCTCCCCTCGATCGCTAGAAAATATTTCAAATCCTGCCGCTCTACAACTTGCGTGGAAGCCCTCCGGATTGGATCCTATTTATGTTTCCCTGCGGAGGGAACCTGATTAACTCGTTTCCTATTTTGCTTCCGTCCCGCGGATTGGGCATCGCGGTTGTTGCCGTGATCTCCTCGGCCTGGTTTGTTTCTATTTCTACACGTATCCGGCCCTTGTGCACGGTAAGAGATGCATGGGTATAAAAATATTTTCTCCCTAATAATTCTGAGAAATCAGAAATATTTTCTGCTAAACATATGGGAACGAAATAAATTTCTCCCCAAATTAACGTGCAAGTAAGCATTGCGAAAATAGTGGAGAAAAGATATGGCTCATGCAGATGGCATGACTATGTACGTGTCAATGGAGTACAAGATATCCATTCATCACCAAAGAAAACTGAGGTCGTGTAACCTATATTGCTGAAGTGATGCAAGTTTTTTTTTTTTGAGATTTGAAGTGATGCAAGCTATTAAGGCATACTCCCTCCGTTTTTTAATATAAAATGTTTTAGCTAGCTCACATGTTGGCTAGGTGCAAAATCGAATGAGTTTACATACACATTGAAACATGTCCATATACATCTAGATACATGTGAATGTGGACAAAAGGTAAAACATCTTATATTTAAAAACGGATGGAGTATGTGTGAAGAAATCGATGGCCCGACGTGTTTAGCAAAGTCTGTAAAGAGTACAAGTCTATGAATGAATGTCAAAAGGTGAGTGTATGAAAGTAAGTAAGACGTGCTTCTAAAAACACATACCAGCAGTAGCGATACAAGAAGTAGAAGCCATACATACATACATGATACATCATACATGTGACAATGTGCACCAACACGTCACACTTGGCTAGAATCGAGCATTGTCCGTACTACGAAGGCCTAGTACGAATCTTATGCTGAGCTTTTGCTATTCCATCCACCATTGACCACAGGCAAAACTTCCAAGGGGGTTTTGTGCAAACTGCCTATGAGAGAACAGCTTGACCTGTGGCCTGATTCTTGGGAGTTGCCTCTGCATCAGACAAGAAACATTAATCAAGCTAATTTAACCGTGCAATCTGGCTACATTCTTGTCTGTTTCATCCCTTCCAAAGTAGAGAAATGCTGTAAAAAGATAAACACCAGCAGATACGGCCGTTACGAATTAGCTACCCATACAGCTTCAGAAAATTCCACAGCACATTGCTGGGCAAATGCCAAAACAAATCAATTAGTACTCCGGTAAGCATTCCGGGATCCTGGCCAGTTCAGCAAAAAAGTGGACGGTGGGAGGGCTTCGCAATTTCGCATTGCACAGAGGGCAACAACATGGCTTTCCACAGTTTGTTTATTCTGAATAGCTCGTGTGGAACTAGCCGTTGCGAAACCCAATGCATGAACTGATACTATGATAAGATTATTATAATTTCAAGCGCAAGCAATGGCTGATAGAGGTGATTAGATTAGGGATGAACCCTGTTATTTTAAGCATTGAACTCCTGATTAGTCAATAATCAACTCAGAGCGCCATGTAGGGGCGTCGAGAAATGAGGTCCAGGTCAGATGGCGCGCGTGGGTGGCCCATCGTGAACGCAAAAAGCAGAGGGATACACCCGCCCTAGCTAGCTATCCGACCGTTGAGGTGGCTCCCGCTTGGGCTAGCTCCAGACTCCCACCAAGTTTTGTTGTGGTTTCTTTTCGTTTTCCTATAGAAGAGCCGGTGCGTCGTCGTCGTAGACGGGTCTCGCGAGAAAATTTCGAAGGCGGCGGCGGACAGTGCGGGGGGGGGGGGGGGGGGGGGGGAAGCTCCACCCCTTGGATGTTGTGCATTGGAGAACTAGACATGGTTGAATTTTGAAGAATGTGTGGTTTGCTCCGCTCGTGCGTGCGCCATCCCTAGCTGCATTGCCTTGTGAACTTGTGTGGTGGCAGCTGATTAATTAATTAATTTGGGATACATCTTTGATTCTACCTTGCCGTGAAGGAACCACATGTAATTTTCGGTGGGATTTTCATTTTCCAACTATACTTTCGTAGACTAGTATGATTGTTCATGAAGTCTAGAAACATGGACTTGACCGTAAAAGTTCAAATGAGGTTAACCTCCGGTGAAGACATTTTAGTCCACTGACAATTCAACATCCATCAACAGATGTACTAGGTGTAACCAGCTCACACATTTATTCCCTGTCAATTCCCTTTTCAAATATGTGTTTAGCGAGGCTTCTAACATAACACTTGGCACTGGAATTTTGTTTTAGAGAAAACAATTGCGGTTTTCTATTGAAACAACCCTTCAAGATCCAACGCCAAAAGCTTCACAATACAATCTGGTTTTTCATTCCCAAGTCCCTATAAAATTAATAATGCATTTTCCTAAGAAATTCTAATAAGGCATATGGCCATAAGTAGTAAAATTTATACTCACTTTGAATGCCTTATTGTGTTATTTGAAGGTTGTGATATTTGGCGATAATGTCTTATTCCATTGAATCCATGGTTGGGTGTTTTCTCCGGTCTCTCCTAAACCTGGCCAGCGGGCCGGCCCGGCACGACACGAGCACAATTAGCCCTTCGCGGGCCTAGCACGGCACGGCCCATGAAGGCACGTTTAGTAAGCGGGTCGTGCCGTGCCGGCACACGGGTCTGGCCTAAAGGCTCAGGCACGGCCCCCCTGAGTTAAACGTGCTGGCACGGGCACGATTAGGCCGACGGGCCATATTTGGCCCATGTGCCTATTTTGACTGCTTTTTCTTTCAAAATACGAAAAATTCTGGATTAAATATAGAAAATGTAAAATGCGATACATGATAAAACAGAGCTTTATTACTAGCTGCCTCGTTAAAACCTTCTATCTCTAGATAGGAAAAAGAGTACAACTTTGCTCTAAAACGGCTAAATCACTAGCCGATTACATTTCTCTCATGAGATGCGTGTCGTGGTGCCGAGTTAAGTGGTCGGTTGGTCCATGGCTCTGCACGTGCAACATCGTCGAGCAAACTTTGCACTTCGCTTGGAGCCGCTCCACTCCATCCACTACGGTAATCACTTCATCGTAGTGCTGCCACACCCGGGAGGTCCGAGGCCTAAGGTTTCCAGCTCCAGGAATCTGGTTGTGTTGCTGGGGTTCAGCCATGTTGTGTGTGTGTGTGTGAGCTTGTGTGTAGTTGTGTGTGAGAAATGAGAGGGGTGAGAGCCTTTTTATAGCAGGAAAGGTTGATCTAGTTCTCGTGCATTTTGCAAGATATTTCGGAAGGAAAAATTGGTCGCCACGGCCGACGGGCCTGGCGTGCCGTCGTGGGCCTCCGCGTGCTGGCCGCCAAATGGGTCGTGCCCGTGTCGGCAAGCGGGCTCAGCCTCTAGGCCCCAGCACGGCCCCAAGCGGGCGACGGGCCGAGCACGGCCTACTAAGGCACGTGCCGTGCCAGGCCCATGGCGGGCCGGGCATGCGTGCTCGCGGGCCAGCCCGCTGGCACGGGCCCAAGTGGCCAGGTTTGGTCTCTCCCAACGCTGCTCGGCCAAATGAAGGCAAGGCAACCAGAAGAAGAAAGATCAAGAAGAGTGGAGCGTCGCGCAATTCCCTCACGGTCAATAGGTTATCAATAATGTAGGCGAGGGCAGATTAGGTACCCTATGCAACCAGCCACAGTTCCTCGATGGGGATATTGCCATACTTAAATATCCTATAGGCATGTACAATGATTGATAAGACGGTTTTATTTTAGATGGTCCAACTAATTTAGATATGACAAGAAAAATATGATGTACAATGGTTGATAAGACGGTCTCATTTAGTAATTAGATATCCTAAAAAGGTGGTGAGACATATTGTTGCCAAGAGATGATCTCTTAGCTAAAATAAGACAAACCTCTTTTTTCGTTTCTCTCTTCCAACTCAGCGGTTATCCTACGTGACACTGCTAAGATAAGATCATTGTACATGCCCTCGGCTCTTGTGGTGAAGCATTTAGGTAAAATCATCTGGGAGCTTTTGGTGTTCATGAATAAGCTTGGAATATATAGTAAAATTAAGGGCCCCAACAAGTAGGAATAAATGAAACTTCAAAAAAAAAAGTAGGAATAAATGCACTTCCTGATGAACATGTCATGTTAGCTTCAAACACATGTATTCTTTGCACCTTTCAAAAGTCTATTTTCTATGGTTAACAGTCTGGAAATTTTCATGGTTGCCGAACAGAGTAAATCAAAGCCTGTCACACACCATGCTAGAAACCAATCATTTCAACAAAACAAAATAGTGTGAATCCTTTCACTGGTTTCACTGGAATATCATAATACAACTCCATTTGTTTGGATCGAATCCTTTCACTGGAACGTCATAATGCAACACCCTTGATACCCTGAATCAGAATAGATAAAATGTGGAAAATAAACTCATAACTAGGAGTAATGCCAGTGGCTTCCGCTTAACTCCTTTGCAACCTTAAAAACAGGCAGCTTCACTGAACAAGCAGAGGTGGAGACGTCGAATTAGCTAAAAAGCATGCGCCATCCGGCCATGGCTTGGCATTTTGAGGCAGCAAACCCTGCACTTGAGCATCCGCAAGTGCTTCTTGCCGGAGATGGTAGAGGTGGTCTTGATGAGCTGCAGGGCCATCAAGTGGATGAAATGCTGCCTCTGGCCATCATCATCGGCGTTGTCCACCAAGACGGTCCAAGCAATGCAGAACTTGCCGTCCCAAGGTAGACGAGGCTGCCCTCTGGCATGAGGCCGCACCGGTGGCCGTTTTCACCGGTGACCGGGGGAAGGTGTCCTCCCATCTGTATCGGACGACCGGCGGGGATTGCTTGACGTCGACGGCCAAGAGGCAGCGGCCCTTGGCGCAGAGGCCGAAGCAGAGGTTGTCAAGCTCGGGGACGAAGACGGCGCGGTGGTAGAAGGGCATTTCCCAATCGCCCTCCTTGCGCCACGCGCGGCGGACGGTGTGGAAAGAGTAGGTGCCCCTCTCCTCCGCAGAGACCCAGACGCGCGCGCCGGCGGTGAAGTAGGCCGTGAGCTGGCACTTGAGCTGGGAACTGTTGAGGTAGCGGTAGTCGGGCGGGGGCTCTGGGAGAATGCGCCAGGAGCTAGTGGGGCAGTCTAGCCTGAGGCGGGCGCCGCCGCCGCCGCCGTCCGAGGGGAAGAGGGCGCAGTCCTCGGCGGCGGGCTTCCCTTGGTCGGATCCGTTGAGGGCTTGAGGCGGCATTTGAGCGCGTGCCGGTCTTCCCGTGCTGGAGCTCCGGCCCCGTCGACGAGGCGCCAGACCTCGTGTCGTACAGGACAGTGCGCTTGAGATTGCTGACGCCCACCAAGGTAGCGCCGTCGCCGGCGAGCGCGAAGTCGATGCACTCGGGATGGGCGAGGGGCTTGGGAATCTGGCCCATGGGGCTGGGGACGCTACGAATCTCCATCGGCCCCCTCGGGAGGGAGCGGACTTGAACAGATGCATGATGTTGATGCTGTACACGAAATAATCAGGCTTTTCGTCCTCCATCACGACAATGAGGCGTTTCCGGTGGTTGCCGGCGGCCATCGGAGCGGCGGCGGCGGCGGCGGTTCGCTCTTCCGTTGGTTTCCGCTTGTCTTGTTTTATTTAGGCATGGGGAATCCTCTTGGGCCAGCAGCACGAGTCGGCTTCGGTATTCTTCTCCGAAACTGAAAAGGCAATGGATTCCCGCCGCTTGACGGACTGCAAAATCCTCCGTTTCGCGTCCGAGTGGCAGGGCAGAGGGATGCAAAATCTTCGCTTATGGAATGTTGAAGTTGCTACGACCACCTAGCAGCATCTGATACAAATTACAGAGGTACAAAACGGAACCAAGTTTCATATCAAACGAACTATTTGACATGCCTTATTCTGCTTCAAGTCTCTGATTACCAAACACCAAGCATGAAAATGATTCTTCAGATTGTCATAGAAGTAGGTGCTCTCCCCCAGTGGTTCATGACTGATCACGATGGAATTTGGTTAACGATTTCGTGTAAATGGTAAAATGAGTTAACCATTAGGTTAATAAGGTTAGAAATGGTTAACTATTGGTTATTTAGGTTTTCAACCATTTTTAACATTACAAAATGATAGCAAATACTTGCAAAGCATGGCTTGCCGACTTAAACGCTAGGTGAACAAAACTCACCATCGCAAACTTGCTCGACACACACACACAAAAAGCGCTGAAACTGGAAGCATATACGCACAAAAATAATAATAGGCATGTACGGTCAACCATCTAAACACAGAACATGCCAAAAGTTTACAATGATTTACATTAGCAGGTGATACGTATGGAGTATAGCAATTAAATTTAAGCAGAACTGCATACTTTTCAGAATACAAACAAACTGATAGAGCACTGCAATACAGAAACCGTGACATCAAGTAATTGAGGCCCGAGATGCATCAGTACTATTCATGCACACAGAAATACTCTCACACATTCGAAATACTCTCACAGAAATACTCTCACAAATTCTCGCCAAGCCTTCGGTATGAACCTCCTTCCTTGAGCATCCGTGTTTGAACCTTCTCCGATGTCCGCATCAAAATCATCATCTAGCCCATAATTTTCATCTTCATCATCCTCATCTTTCTCAAATCCCATGCCTTCTCCTTCTGATCATAATCCTCCTCCATTCTCATTTCTGAACTCCCGAGTTCGTCTTCCTTGCATGTATCTTGAATCTAATTCTGCAGCTTCCTCCATTTCAACACCTGCACAACATATGAATGTACATAAGAAACTCTGATGAAAAGTTCTCTTCTTGTTCAGTTTTAAGAATAAACTAGAGGAAGTAGTAAAACATGCGATAGCCCAACAGCATCTACTTCTGAAGTTTGTTCCACTACAGAACCAAGCAAAGAGAGGGTTACAGAAAGTAACTCTAATAATACTACAAATACTAGCACTAGCAACACTTCTACCCTTGTTCAGAAAGTTCAGATTGCATCAGACTGCCTAAAGTAAAACATGATTACTGCACTAGCTCGAGACAAGAACAGGAAACATGATTAAAGGAACTAGTGGCATAAAACTAGATGCACTTTCACATCATCCTACCAATTTCAACTCATTTCCCTGTTCCAACAGCAAGTAGAACAACAAAAGGTTAACCAAATTGCAGAACCAAGAAACACGACCAAGCAGCCAAATTGCAGGTAGGGGCAGGATTGGCAGGCCAAACCTTGAGCAGGGGGAGGGGGTTGAGGTGGGCGGCTGCGCAGGTCGGCTGAAGGCGGAGCGACGGTGGCTGCCCGCAGCGGAGCGACGGCCGGCGGCCTCGAGTTAGAATCCGGGCAGACGAGATGGAGGCGGGCCGAGGAGATGGAACGAGGACTGGGGGCGGCTCGGGAGCGGCAACGGCGGCGGTGGTAGGAGTCGACGGCGGCGACTCGCCGGGAGGGGCTCGTCAGCGTGCGGCACGACCCGCTCGGGAGGCACGGATAACCTTTGGTTATTTTGGATCGAACCAAAAATCCTAATGGGTTTGTGGGTTTTCCATTTAGCCCATTGGGCTCTTTTTTAGGTTAGGTTAACCTAACCAATGGTTTAATGGGAACCAAGTCCCATTCATAATGACTGAAGACGACTGAAAAAACAAATAGACACGTAAGAAGACTGAAGAAAATAAATAAGAAGATGAAAGACCGAAAGAACATGAAAATGAGAAACTTTAGTTTTCACAAGACTGAAAGCTAGAATGAGATAATGAGAAACAAAGCAGCTGATAGAACATGAAGAGCACGATCTGGACTGAAGAACTGTAGAAAGATCAGGGCTGGAGAACTGCAGAAAGACTAAAAAAATAAAGACTGGAAAATGAAGAGCACGACATGTGGCTTGATACTTCCCATGATAACCTGTGGCTTGATACTGTTTATTTCAACATCGTGAGATTCCAGATGATAACTGGGCCTACAAATATAAGTACAGGATGGCTTAATACTTCCGATGCCTCACTGAAGATCTACAACACTCACGATATTTGGGCTCTGCTATGAGAACTATCCTGAACCTGGGTTGCCTGAAGGTTTCATGGAGCTAAGTTGCATTGTCGAAAACTAAGTATACACTACAATAGTGATGTTACTACTCTGAAAATAAATGACAAGTGCATGGCTGATCTTTGCTAAAATAACCACTTTAATTTTAGCTCCCACGACTTTATTTTCTTGTGGTCATATGTACTGTCAGTCTGTCACACAAGCATGCTAGCTGAACACCTAAAACAGAGCAGCAATACATGTATTTAAAGTTTTCAGGACAGAGCACACCTTGGTCTATTAGATGGTGTGCCCCAAAACTGATCATATTTTCAGCTTTATCTCTAATGTCACTTTTGTATTAAAACAAGCAAGCAAAAGCAAACTGGAGTGTTTCAACAATTTACTGAGACAAAAAAAAGGATAATGGAGACGGAAGAAGTAAGAAATGGAGACTGAAGAAAGAATGATGAACTGAAAAATGAAGGAACTAAGAAACTAAGGACTGAACCAAAGAGATAAAAGATGGAGACTTGAAACTGAAATAAAGATTGATGTGAAAACTGAAGGAAACCCAAGGAAATGAGAGACTCAAGAAAACAAGAACTGAAGAGACTGAAGAAAGAAAAAAGAAAGAACACTGAAGAATGAAGACTGATTAAATAAAAGACTAAGCAAATTAAAATGAGGAGACTGAAGAAAGAAAAAAGAAAGAACACTGAAGAAAGAAAACAAAAACTGAGGAGACTGAAGAAATAGACTGAGCAAATTAAAATGAGTGACTGGTCAAATGATATACTGAGCAAATACGAGAGTGAGCAAAAGAGAAAAATAAGAATGTGGTATGAAGTACTCATTTATAGGTAAAGTCGCCACATTTAGGTTCAAAGTTGTACTCAACTTCAATGCAAAAAGGACATATCAGTGAAACAAGTTACTTTCACCTACGAAAACAGAATGTATGTATGACGTACTAGCATTGTTCAAGCCGACTTCAACCAACAAATATACGTAGAAGCACATTAGGAAAGAAGATGGAGAAAATCAGGCAATACATACATCCAATTAGTCGCAAGTATCACACAGAAAGTTCGGATTTCCATGACAGAAATCGGGGAAATACCCAATCATTCAGAACACATACGTCCAACTATTCGTAGGTAGCATACACCAAGTTTGCATTAACAAGTTCACTATCGCACAACACATGCGCAAAACATGAATTTGAGAAAATAAAAGTACCAGATACGAGAAAGAAAATGCACAGCAGATGGAAAATATATTACCAAATCAGATCCACGTTATTATATGTGTGGCTGCTGCAGTTCTACTTAAACATGTAAAGGCATGTTTCAACTAGTCCGTTGGGAACATGGAGCTCGCTGAAACCTGAAGCTATCGATTCTAAAGGTCCTAGCTTAAGAGTATTTGCACTAAACCTGAATATAAGGTACATCCTGGTGCTACAAAAATTCTAGTAACCTAAGAGGCCGGGACACAAAAAATCTGACAATAGTGGTTTGTCTTGTAGTTCTTTTACTGAACCTGCAGCTATCAATAAACTTATGATGCTACTCAAAAAACATACATGTAACTGGTTGGATTTGACACTGATACTACTCCATGACACAATGGACTGACGCGTTGCAATTTTCGGTTGCAAACTAAATGTGTCTACTACAATAACATCAACTGAGCTGAAAAAAATAGATGATCGCCACACAAAATTAGGGCGTTCTACATGAAATTGACCCCGCTCCAGCTCCACTATCAGGACAAACACGCGAAAAACATCTATCCATGCTAAGAATCAGACGCGAAACCCCTATAGAACCAATGACACTGACGGATTCTCACAGAGAAAAATAGCTGCAAGGGTGCGCGACTACCGCCCCTGGTTCCGCCGCCAGAAAGTTAAGGGGTTATTGCGAGGTATGGATGGAGGAAACAAGTACCCTCTAGGCCGCCGGCGACGTCTCGCACGGTCTCCCCGCCAACTGTCTCGCGGAGAGCGCCGCCTCCCTGTCGCCTCTCAGATCTGTCGCTCTCGAGCGCGACCAAAATGAAAAAAACGACTAAAGCAAACGGTTCGGGAAAACCACTGAGAAAAACCCGGTTCCGGATAAAACCAGGAAGCGAATGAGGGGACGCTTCAAGATGCGCGCCAGATAATGAGTGGACGGCGTAGGATCTGACTGATGGTGAAATATGTTTTCAGCTAGCTGAATGATAGCAAAAGTGTTGTTTGTTTAGATATAATAGCCATATCATCGGGGATAACTTGACGACAGCAACATTTCCGCTTCCATAGTATATTGTCTGCTTGCTTCCTAAGCATCTCTAGCAGCGCCCCTAAAAGGGGCAAATCTTAAAATTTCGACGGCTTTACAAGCTGAGGGTCTTTTTTGGCTAGAAAAGCGCCCGTAAACTCGGTGAAATGACAAGGATGTCGCCTACAGAGGGGTGAATAGGCGATTTAAAACTTTTCCGGTTTAGCCTTGATAAATGCGAAATAAAACTAGGTGTTTTAATTTAACAAACACACAATCTAAATATACCAGGCTCACCTATGTGTACCAACAACTTATGCTAAGCAAGACAAGTAACAAGGTGATAGCAAGATATAAGACTTCAAGCACGAAGGCTACCACAATGTAAATTGCATAAGTAAAGAGATCGGGGTATAGAAATAACTGAGGCACGCGGAGACGATGATGTATTCCCGAGTTCCTCCTTTTTAGGGGAGTATGTCTCGTTGGAGGGGTGTGAGTTTCAAACTCAAACGCCACAAATGGACTCACCTTATTCTCCGATAAATCTTACTCAAAAGCTCGGTTCACCTTGCACTATCGGAATTCTTCAAGGCGGAATCCGGAGCCTTTACAACAATCTTGAGGCACAACCCACAAAAGGATTGGGAGCTCCCAAATGACCACAAAAGGTCCCAACTAGGCACAAAAGGCTTTGACCACAAAAGGTCTCAAGAACACCGTCAAGGGTCCAACGACCCAAGAGTAACAAGCTCACGAACTTTCACTTCCACGAAACCTCGTGGAGAGAGCAAACCGATGCATCAAAATGCAATGGCAAGAACACAAGAAGTGCTCAAGTCCTTCACTCTCAAATTCCAACAAAGCAACAAATGGTTATGGGGGAATAAGAGAGGAAGAACAAAGGAGGAGAAACACCAAGAACTTCAAGATCAAAATCTATTAGGTTCCCCTCACTTAGAGGAGATATGGATTGGTGGAAATGTAGATCTAGATCTCCTCTCTCTTTTCCCTCAAAGATATGCAAGAATCATGGAAGGAAATGAGAGAGATGCAAGCTTTCCAAGGTCAACAATGGTGGGAGAGAGAGAGAAAAACGTGCTCAGCAACCAGCACCTCAAATGGGGAAGAAAGGGGCTTTTTATAGGTCCCCACGAAAAATAGCCGTTGCAGGAAAAATAACACCGGAGACTCCGGCCTTAGGGGGCGGAGACTCCGGCCCGGGTGGAGACTCCGGTTCAGTGAGGGCGGAGACTCCGGCCCAAAAAGTCTCCGGGGCACTTCCGGCCCCTATACCGAGAGCGCCGTCCTCGGGATATTTGCGCAACATTTCAACAGGGCGGAGACTCTGGCCCCTGAGACCGGAGACTCCGGTTCGGGCCGGAGACTCCGACCTAGAAATTCCTGCAGTAACTCAGCAAACAGACAACCCCATAACTTTTTCATCCGGACTCTGTTTTCGATGATCTTGGGCTTGTTTCGAAGATAATCACAAGCTCTACAAGATCATGCACATAGACATCATATTCCATCATGTGAGGAGGAAAACAAGAAGAGAGTTTGACCTCTCTTAGAAAAGACAAACCGGTAAAACCTCCAATATCAAAAACGCAACAAGATATTCCTGAAATCCGTTTTTGATGAACAAGAGCTTGGAATGAAGATGAACCAAGCTCTAATTCCTCACATGGATAAAATCAGAATAAGAACCAAGAAAGATGATATGTCAAGTATGCAAAGGTTTGATCTCTCCACAAAGATACGATCAAGTTACTCACTCAAGAGCTCCTCTTGATAGTACGGCATCTATCCTATAACCCGGTATCCCACTAACACCATGAGACCGATAAAATAGAAACCGTATCAAGGTCATAGCTTTGCCTTGCGCGTTCCACTTGAGCTAGATGATGACGATCTTGATCTCTCCAAGTTGGAACATCTTTCTTGATCGTGCTTGCTAGCACATGCTTGATGAAGACTTCTCCAAATACTCTCCCATACTCCATTATGGGAGAGACTCACTTAGCTCCGTCTTCATGTATCCATTGTAAGATTCAATCAAATGATATCTTCCGAGATAGATCATATTGAACTTGCACTTCATAATCTTTTCTTAATATATATGATGGCTTGGAGATAAACATGAATGTTCACTCAATCTTCTTTTCCAAACCACGCATGGGGCAACATGCACTTTCACTCGGCCCAGCCCGTAAACCGTTTACGGGCGCCCGTGAATCTAAGCCGCCATCCCTCATATATGATGGCCACGGGGGCATTTGCAATTCCCAATCCGTTTCTCCCCACCATCGCCGACGAGCTGCCGAGCTCCGATGGCGCGGACGAGGGAGCCCGCTGACCTTGGGGACGACGACAAGTTCGACGGCGACTACTCCGACGCCAGGCGGATGAAGGTTGCCCGGAGCGACGGCGCGCGGAGGCACAGCGCGCGCAAATGGACCAATCTCAACCTGCCGGTGCCGCCGTCGCTCCGCATCCGCGAGGTGGCGGAGTTTGACCGCATCAGGTGGGAACACGAGCGTCTCCGCCGTGGCGAGGGCAGCTCCTCCGCCAAAGGACTACGACGGCGCATCCTTCGGCACCTCCCTCGCGTCGGAGGATTTCGTCCGCTAGGACGAGCTCGAGCACGCTGTGGCGGTGACGCTGTTGCGGTCCCGATGGAAGGCGGAGGAGCGCGCGCGTAGGTCGAGCGCGGCGTGGAGCTCGACGAAATCTTCCTATGTCAGGGGCTCGAGCAGGACCGCGCTGCCGCGAAGAAGAAGGCGGAGTGGCAGAAGGAGGCGGCGATGGTCATCGACCTCGTCTCCTCCGACGACGAGTGAAGCTCCACCACCGCCGCGTCGCTGCCGCGTGTTGCTCCGGTGAGCCTAATTTTGGCTTTAGGTTTAGGGCGGCGGCGATTAGACTAGTTTAAATGTTGGTTTAGCGTAATTTTTGTGCAAAATGTCGACGAGCTCATCTGTATCCGATAAATCGATGATGAACTCTTGTTTGTTCCCGCGAAATCTGAAATTTTTCTAAATTTACAGTTCTTGCTACGGTTTCTATTTTGCGCCGCGCGCTTTTGTGAGCAGAAACCCTAAACCCCAAAAAAATGCGAACCGTAAACCGCGTTTAAGGTTCCACGGTTTACGGGCGCTGCTAGAGATGCTCTTAGTAACTCTTTGGACCGACATGTAATGCGCCACAGTATGATGCCCATAACGAGTCCCTTGTGCATTATCACGTGGAGCATGGGTTTTCATATCTCTCAGATTTTCAAGTGCCATCTCCACTTCTCTCATTGTAGGACGCTCTTCTCCTTACAATTTAGTGCACATCACAGCTAGTGTGACAATTTCTTGGATTTTCCCATCTTCTCTGTCCATGACTTGAGGGTCTATTATTTCAGTCAAATTTCCTTCCGACAGAAGTGAGACGGAATGTGAAATAAGACCGGTACCATCGTCAGAACGATAGACAAATGGTTTCTTTCTAGTTTGCAACATAAGAACACCAAAACTGAAAACATCACTCTTGTCTGTTAGGTGACCTGGATAATAGAACTCAGGATCTAAGTAGCCAATAGTTCCTGGAACAGCGCTAGTGACCCCAGTTTGATCAATTGGTATGTACCTTGAAGCTCCAAATTCAGATACCTTTGATGCTAAATGTTCATCAAGAAGTATGTTGGAGGACTTGATATCTCTATGATAAATTGACATCAAAGTAGCTGAATGTAGATACGATAGAGCTCTAGCAACTTCAAGCAAAATCCTTAAACGATCAGTCCATGGTAGTGATATTGGCACTTCGCTATGAATATGGTTATAGAGGGTTCCGTTTGATATGAATTCATAAATTAGCAATGGAACTTCTGCTTCCAAGCAACACCCAAGAGCTTCACTACATTTCTATGATTGACTTGAGAAAGAATTGCAACTTCGTTTATAAATTCATCTATTTCTCGTTGTACCACAATCTTTGATTTTTGATTGCCACGACATGCAGGTTTAGAATACCTTTATGTACGACGCCGTGTCCTCCTTTACCAACTTGACGAGCTCTGTCAAAGTTGTTTGTGGCCTTCTCTAACTCCCCTAAGGTAATAATCATCCTTTCACCAAAGTCAATGTTTTGTGATATTAACTGCTGCAGTAATAACCCGTGATTCTGTTTAAAGAAAACTTGTTTCCTTCTTTCAGCCCTCCGTTTCTTGATCTTGCGTGCTAGGAAAGGAGCCGATAGAACCAAAAGAACAAGAACGTGGCAGGTTGACTGTGTTGTCAGCCCATTTTTATTAGAGAGAGACAGTTTTTTTTGGTAAACAAGAGACTCTGTTGTTAACCACACAGGCGAAATGAATGAAGTATTCTGCTGGGCCCAAGAATTTTCAGGCCCAACTAAGGTATTCATATAGAGAAGGAAACATAGCAGGCCAAACTGTGCCAAATAATATTCATGCGCAGACATGTAGGTCACAGCTCAATATGAGGCCCCAAAAAACCCCTAAACAATTAAGGATAAAGTTTATTTTCACCCTGAAATCTACCACATTGGATACTTTTCACCCTAAAAAAGAAATTGGTATATTTTTCACCCTGAAATGTGCAAAACCAGACAAATCACCCCGACCGTTATCGTGGTAGTGGGCCCCACCTGCAGGTGCGCCTGGATTTAATGACCTGTCGCGCGACGGAGGCGTTCTTTTCTGTGCTCTACTGCTTTCCCCACCTCCGACCAGCTACGAACCCTAGCTCCAGCTCCGTGCGCGCCGCCGTGCACCTGTTGCGCCACCGCCGTAGCCCCGTGTGCGCCGCCGTGCACCTGTTGCGCCACCGCCGTCGCCATGTTCGCAAACAGCTCCAGCTCTAGTGCGCTGCGCCGCCGTGGTCCTTTCATCCCTCTGATTCACTGCCCCGACTGCGGCAGGACGGTGAATCGAGGCGTGTCCGGGACGCTGGAGCACCCTGGCTGGATCTACTACAAGTGCCTCCGCCATGGGGTATGTCAGCCGAATCTTGTTATTCCAATGCTATTCTGAATTTTGCCTGTCGGAATTCACTGAATGTCTCATACTCTAAACCCACTGCTCTGAGCCCACTGCTCTGTACCCACTGCTCTGAATTTAGGCTGCATTGATAGATGTTTAAGTTTCAATTTGTCTCATTATAAATTTATTTTTGAAGGAAAAAAATTGATTTTTTGTGGTTGGGTGAAATGGACAGCATGGTTGTGATTTCTGGCACTGGAGAAAGAGTATGTTGAGTATTTGGTTGAGAACGGATACATTCGAGGAGAACATGATGTTGTGGAAGCAATGGGTTGGGCTGAAGATAGGAGGCAAGAGCTTGAGCTGAGGAAGGCTGAGAGGGAAGCAACAGGGGATGCAGGAGATGGAGCAAGGCATATTACGCTGGTGAAGAACATCACTGCAGTAGCAGATGCAGTGAAGGAACTGGTGATGCTTGTGAAGATTGCAATTGGCCTGATGTGTCTCATGTTTGCCATTGTAATGCTGAAGAACTGATACAGTTGAAGTGCAAGTTTTAGTTTTAGTTGTGTTGTGTAGTTGGTGGTATGATGCAGTGGTAATATGTAGGTTGTTTAGTGTTGATGAACCTATGTGCTGATGAACCTATGTAGTTCATGTTCAGTGAATCTCTTATGTATGTTATGGACAAGTGTTGTCGATGAGTAAACCTGTTATCTGTGTAATGAACCAGTGTTTTATTGAACAAGTATGTATGATTTTGTTGTGTACCAGTGCTTGATCAAATCTTCAAGAATTTTAACATAGCAGTGCTGATGAATTTTAACATACCAGTGCTGAATTTTCTTCAGTTTTTCTTTGGATGCTTCACTGACATTAAACAGGTCATACAACATGTGCTCCAACTTCCTTTTATCCTCTTTCAACTCATCTCTCGTTTTCTTCACTTCCTCCAATTGCCTCTGCTCATCCTGATGCATACTTGTAGTTATAGTCAACTGTTCAACCAACTGATCTGTCTTCTTCTTCATTTCCTCCAATTCCTTCCGGTCATCCTTATGAACAACTTTCATGATCTGCAACTGCTGAAGGAACTGAACTTTGTGGAGCTTCACTTCCTCCAATTCTTTCTGGTCATCCTTATGTTACACCAAGACCAACAACTGTTGCACATCAGAAGAGCTTCACCAAGTACAAGCTTGAAGCACAGCTGCTCCGAAGCACACAAGTTTCAGTCTTGCTGCTTACAAAGCTTCAAAAGGAATTGAACCATCTAAGTAGTTGATCATGACTGGTATATGTCATGTTTTGTTATGTCTATGACAAAGCTATTTGTACTACTATTCTGCAGATACATGACTGCTATCTTGTTGCTATTTAAAGCATGTCCTGCTATTTTACTACAATCAGATGTACCTCCATTTAAAGCATATCCTTCTGTTGTAACGATTGACAAAACAGATAACAACACAAACATACTTCATAATTTAAGTGCCACCAACAACTGGTTCATTACACAACATTGCATTAGTCTGACAAACCACAAAAGCCACACCATTACATGACCAACATAAGGTTCATTACATAACATAAGGAGACCACATGGCTCACAAGTCTGACCTTAAACAACTACTACTAATAGTACTTAGGAGGCTAGCAACCAGGTCACAACTGTCACTGTCCAAAAGAGCCTGGTTCTAACTGGCCAACAGCTGCTACATTCGGTCTTCCAGGAGGCGCTGATACGTGCATTTTATATTATCATTTATATAACTTTTAGTATCATACTAGAATGTTATTTGCATGATTATATGATTGTTTCTACATGTTTTAGATGATTTTGGGGACTTTCATACAAAGTCCCTATTTTTGGTATTTAATTTCTGGGAGGCAGAAAACCTCCTTTTTCTTGTCTTTAATGTTTCAGGAGCTACAGGAACTCAAATAATAAAAGGAAAAATACTGCGTCAGTTTTTCGTCGGGAGAAAGGCAGAGGGAAGAAGACCGAAGAGAGGAGAGCCACGAGGGCCAAATGGGGGTGGCCCACGCGGCCCATGTACCTGGCCGCGTGGGACCAGCCCAAACTGGCCTCGGGCACCTCCTCGCCTGGGGCTTTTTAGCAACGCCTTCGTCTCGCCCGAAAAGTAACGCCCTAATTTTTCCAAGTCCATCCGAGATCGCGGCGGCGGCGAAACTCCTGATCCCTTCCGAGGGGGGTCAGATCCTGCTGCTCCGGAACTCCGGAGAAGGGGGAAATCATCGTCATCGTCATCACCTCTTCTCCTTGGCGTGGGAGGAGGCCTCTACATCATCACCCCCATCAAGACCAGCACCATCACCATCATCATCACCGTGATCCACTCCGTTCCCCTCGCAGTTTGAGAGTTGCTATACCCTAGATACTTGTCTTGTGCTACTATTCATGTTTGTGATTGAGTACTTGTCATTATTTGGTGGTGAAGTTATAATTTCAGATTGTGTTGTACCACTTATGCCACTGATTATGATCATGTTCGCAAGTTGTGAGTAGTTCCCGTATGTTCCTGAGGGCATAGGATGAATTGGCATTGATTTTATATGACATGTGTTGGTATTTTGTCAAGAGTTTATCTTTTTATGTGATTCTATGATGGTGTTGTGCGAACGTCGACTGCACAACACTTCACCTTTATGGGCTCATAGGAGAACACCGTAGTGTAATGAATTGATGAAGACTTGGGAGGACACGTAAACCTGAGACCGAGTCATGAAGTTATATTATGAGGGTATTAGTATCGGGGACCTTAGAGTATAATGCTATGGTGGGACTTTAGGTCTTAATAATTCTTGTGCAGTCATTTGCTTGGCCACATGATCCATCATAAGGGTTGTAGTTTATTTATTTAACTATACTAATTATGGCTCCGTCCAAAGAGGATTAAAACTTGACAAGATATTCAACGTGTTGTTTAATAAATCTCTATGCCTAGCATCATCCATGCCGCCCTCGGGAACGTTTGCCACATATAAATTACACATCACTTGAGCTTGTCCTTTTGCCACATAAGAGGATTGGGCTTTCTCTCTTTGAGATCTTTCACTTGCTACTATCTGTTATCTGCTTGCAATTATACAACTGAAAATACCAAAAATATCTGCATCTTTTATTATTTTATTTATCAATCTTACTAACCAATACCTTCAGCTCCTCGTGGGTTCGACAACCTTTTCTAATTGAAAGGTACTACAATTGATCTCCTGCACTTGGGAGCCATCAAGATACTTTTCTGGCGCCGTTGCCAGAGAGCGTAGCGCTATTGGTAAGAAGTTTGGTAAGGAAACTTGAAAGCTGTTTATCTCATTGTTACTATGGCATTTATGAATCGTGCCTCGCTGCATTTTGCTCTATATGAAAGTGCTTATGCCACTACTGCAAAGGTGGTTGAAACTGTTGTGCCTGAGATACCTAAAGTGGGATATAAGATTTCCATGGGTCATGTTAAAAGAGTTATGAAAAATCCATTTACAGGAGATGGAACTAAGTCGGCACGCGAGCACATGGAAATAATTGAGGACATATGTGGCTTATTCAGACTATCTGGTATTTCAGAGGATCAGGTAAAAAGGAAGCTATTGTATTTGTCTTTATCTGGTAATGCTCGTGATTGGTATAGGTCTTTGGATGAAGGGGTCCAGAATGAATGGAGTATCTTGAGAAATGTTTTCTTTCTTAAATATTTTACTCCTAAAGAAGCTTATGATAACCGCTGCTATATATTCAATTTCTGGCCACATTTGGGAGAGAGTATTACTCAAGCTTGGGGGGGGTTAAAGGAACTCCTTCGCAAGAATCCATGTCATGATGTTACAAGGAAACTTATATTGATAAACTTTTATGTGAGACTACCTATGAAGCACAAGGAGATTCTGGATAATTCATCTGGTGGAAGTTTTTACTAATAACACTGAAGAAGAAGCATGGAATTTATTGGAGACTATTTCTGAAAATACTAGCCACTGGGATCTTGATAAAGGTAATGAGCCATATTTTGATTATGAATATTCATGTGTAGAGAATTTCTCTACTTCTATTCTGTTTAAAAATCTGAGTGATACTTTTGGTCTTGATCCTTATGTTATAATTGAAATAGCTAAAGGTTTTGCTGATCATATCTGTATTCCAAAAAGTGGATTTGAAGTTTATGTTGAACCTGTTAAATAATCTATTGTTGTTACTAAAGTTATTAAACAGGTTGAACCAATGTCATCTGTGACAATTGAGGAGTATGTTAAACCACCTCCATTTCCAAACCAAGTTAAGGAGAATCTATTATATACTAAAAGCAAAATGAGTTAGTTTTTCGAGCCACCACGTTAATCCACATCATCCTAATTATTTTTAGCTGTTAGATCTAAAATATGTGGCTAAGATTTTTTTTGAAAAAAATAATAATCACGTAATATATTTGATACAATTTATGTTGAGACTGACACGTTATCTCGGACCACCAATAGCTGCGTGCGTTTAATAACCAGTCGCATAAAAAACTACGTAGCTACCATGTTTGACACGTACGATTTAATATTGAGAATATCACGTCACAGGTGGACTCCGGCCGGTAATTAAGGATCAGCATGTATCACGTGACAGGTGAACTCCGGCCGGTAATTAAGGATCAACATCCAACACGTACGTCCCTAGAACTATTTGTCTGATTAAATTCGTTTCTAGGAATATTAGAATATCTTAAGAAAAGTATGTACGCTTTAAGGAAGAACGTGGTGGAGCTCCTAGGATATGGACAACTTAGGAAAATATAACTCATCAGTACATAGTTTTGCTTATATATATACCATGCATTCTGTGTTCAGTTGAGGTCAAATGTTGTAAAGTTTGATTAAAATGTATCAATAAAATCAACATTCATAATGACAAATTCATATAATTTGAAAATAAATTTTATGATGATTGTAATAATAATGATTTTATATTTAAAGTGTCAAACATTTTCCTACACACTTGGTACAATTTAATAAAGTTTGATCTTGATTAAATACACACATGATTATTGTATTTACCGTTCATTCAGATGGAGTATGTTGCTTCTGCGATTGAGTATAGATAAATAAAAAATGTACTGGACTTCTAGGCCAATACACTCCCAAAATCACAATCGCCTGCATAAGTTCAAAGTAGTCGAATTTTAGAAGTACCGAAGTCACAACATTAGCTGCACTACATTCACTTATTGTTTATATAATTGAGTATTAACACTCTCTGAAAATGCGGTGGAGTTCGGAATCATAGAATTTAATATTTATAAAATCAGAACGTTAGTCGGCTGTTGACCGGAATGTCTCTCACATCGGCTTAATAAATACACATAGGGCTAAGTCAACACTTACTGTTGCGAGGATGAGAATGTTCCTGCACTTTAGGAATATACCGACTTAATGAGATACAAAGCGTAGAACATTCAAAAAATTGATGAAGATACAACATTAGACGAGAACGACCCTCTCACCATAAAATATTTTGGCTTAATGATACACGAATGACTAAGTCACCACATATTCGCGGTTGATATGTATCATATAATCCAGATAGTGTATCAAAACTATTTTTAATCTGAGGACCTTAAAAAAAGAGGTGCACTGAATTCTTCTGAATTGTTTATATGGATATTGCTTGATTTGTACGGTCGACTTATTTGAACTATTGTATGAGTCCTTTAATCATGTAGTAAAATCCACATAAGGGCACATGT
Organism: Poa pratensis; assembly: GCA_947311845.1. Classification (NCBI taxonomy): domain Eukaryota; kingdom Viridiplantae; phylum Streptophyta; class Magnoliopsida; order Poales; family Poaceae; genus Poa; species Poa pratensis. The sequence continues at coordinate 46,580,556 of CAMZMU010000062.1, read as the reverse complement.
CATTCAAATTACACCGTAAAAAATGACGACTAATTAAGATTCTTGAACTAAGCTATCCAACGTTGCGTAGTAATTTCTAATAAGACGAAAAAAGTAAATGTGACCGGTGTGTAGAGCCATCGATGAACCTCGAGATAAGTTAGTAGTCTAGAAAATTTAGAGTGGTACTTCTCTAACTTTGAATATTGATTTATAGATATGTCAAGGAATGTGCCTAAGAAAAATAATTTACCTTTATAACAGTATATTCATGGCAAAATAGTGGAACTTTGAATATTGATTTATAGATATGTCAAGGAATATGCCTAAGCAAATAATTTACCTTTATAACAGTATATTCATAGAAAAATAGTTGCGGAAGTTTCACCATGATTCATGTTTCTAAAACATTGCACATTATGAGACAGAGTTAGTAAATAAGAACAAGAAACATCGGAACAATATAATTCTCACTATTTAATGTGACATACCCATAAGAAGAATAGAACGATATTTTTTATAAAATATCGCTAATTTCGCGTACCGACCTAACATCATGTAAAAAACTATAGTTCAATTTACAGATCCATTATCATTTACAAGGGTGTTTCAACATATGACATGGTAATGATTTGCGCACAAGTATCATGTCGTAGATTTTACTCACATTCATGATGCTTACTAAACATCATGGAAAATGTTTACTGAACAAAAATGCTTTCAACCATAGTTGTACAATTTTTTATTGTACCATTATGGAAAATTATGTGATATTAATAAAACCATATTTTTTTATTTCGTGAACACTTTAAACCAACTATAAATGATGCCCTCGCATTTGCGAGGGCCACCACGCTAGTTTACTTAAAGCTGTTACTAACAAGAGTAACAAAAGATGTTCTCAGCCTTATGAACAGGTGGAAGTCAACACTCAAATTTCTGTTATCAAGCAACTAAATGAAGAAGACCCAGTGGATGTTTATCTATGTGAAGATGCTACCAAAGTCATCAAAGGTAATTCGGCCAAAGTTGGGAAACCTGTTATATCATGCTCTATTGGGACTTCAAGTTATCATGGTCTATGTGATATTGGAGCAAGTATTAGTGTCATTCCATATTCTCTTTATCTTGAGATCAAGCCTGATATTGATCCCATTGTTATGGAAGAGACAGGTATGACAATTCAACTTGCTAATAAAGATTATATTAGTCCATTTGGAATTGTTAGAGATGTTGAAGTATTGATTGGCAAAATAAAATACCCTGCTGATTTTATTGTGCTTGGTTGTCCTCAAGATTCATTTTGTCCTATCATTTTTGGTAGACCTTTCTTACATACTGTTGGTGCTGAAATTAATTTGCCTAAAGAGAAAGTGTTTATTAAATGTGCTGGTGAGAAACTTGAATTTAACTTTTCCAAATTTGCTGATAAACATGTTGAGAAAGAGCCAATTCCTAATAATTTAATTGAAACTCTTGCTCATATAGCTGTAGCTTCAACTGATGTTGTAGAACGTTATATGCTTAATCAAGATGAACCATTTAATGATGAGGAAAAAGAGGCTTTGGAACAAATATTATGGCAACAACCACCACAATTACAATTGCATATCCCACCTGATAATTTAGGAGTGCTACCACCACCTAAAGGGGATCCTAGTTTTGAATTGAAACCTTTGCCTGCAAATCTGAAATATGCATATTTGGATGAGAAGAGCATATATCCTGTCATTATTAGTGCTAACCTTTCAGCTGAAGAGGAAGAGAAATTACTTGATGTGCTAAAAGCTCACCGACCAGCCATTGGATACTCTCTTGATGATCTTAAAGGTATAAGCCCCGCTCTATGTATGCATAAAATTAATCTGGAGGAAGATGCAAAACCTGTTGTTGATTTTCAACGCCGCCTCCATCCAAAAATGAAAGAAGTGGTAAGAAAGAGGTAATAAGACTTATTGAAGCTGGTATCATTTATCCTATAGCTGACAGTAAGTGGGTTAGTCCTGTTCATTGTGTTCCTAAAAAGGGTGGAATGACTGTTGTTCCAAATGAAAAGGATGAACTTGTGGCTCAACGTACTGTAGTTGGTTATAGGATGGTTATTGATTTCAAAAATTGAATAAAGCAACTCGAAAAGATCATTATCCATTGCCATTTATTGATCAAATGCTAGAAAGGTTGTCTAAACACTCTCACTTTTGCTATCTAGATGGTTATTCAGGTTTCTCGCAAATTCCTGTCCATAAGGATGATCAAGAAAAGACCACTTTTACTTGCCCATATGGTACTTTTGCTTACAGGAGAATGCCATTCGGTTTATGTAATGCTCCTGCTACTTTTCAAAGATGCATGAATGCTATATTTGCTGATTATATTGAAAAGATAATGGAGGTTTTTATGGATGATTTTTCTGTGTATGGTACTTCCTTCGATAATTGCTTGTTCAACCTTAACAAAGTTTTACAGCGTTGTGAAGACCAACACTTGGTTCTTAATTGGGAGAAGTGTCACTTCATGGTTACTGAGGGTATAGTTCTTGGGCATAAGATTTCTGGAGAAGGAATAGAAGTTGATCCAGCAAAGATTGAAGCTATTGAAAAACTACCATATCCAAGGGACCTCAAAGGTATAAGAAGTTTTCTTGGGCATGCAGGTTTTTACCGTAGGTTCATTAAGGATTTCTCCAAAATATCAAAACCTCTAACCAATCTTCTGCAAAAGGATGTTCCTTTCTCTTTTAATGATGATTGCATTGAGTCCTTTAATATTTTGAAGAATGCTTTAATCACTGCTCCCATTATTCAACCTCCTGATTGGAACTTGCCTTTTGAAATTATGTGTGATGCTAGTGATTATGCAGTTGGGGCTGTTTTGGGCCAACGTGTTGATAAGAAACTGAATGTTATTTATTATGCTAGTAGAACACTTGATGCTGCTCAAAAGAATTATGCTACAACTGAGAAAGAATTTTTAGCAGTACTGTTTGCTTGTGACAAGTTTAGACCTTATATTACTGATTCAAAAGTCACAATACATACTGATCATTCTGCTATTAAATACTTGATGAATAAGAAAGATGCTAAGCCTAGACTAATAAGATGGGTACTTCTATTGCAAGAATTTGATTTACATATTGTTGATAGGAAAGGGGAGGATAATCAAGTTGCTGATCATCTCTCTAGGATGGAAAGCATACCTGATGATCCTATTCCTATTAATGATAGCTTTGTTAATGAACAACTTGCAATTGTTAATGTTTCTAGTGCTAAAGTTGCATCTCCTTGGTTTGCCAACTATGCAAATTTTATTGTTGGTAAAGTTTTGCCTCCACACTTCACTTCTCAACAAAGAAAGAAATTCTTTTATGATCTTAGACATTATTTTTGGGATGATCCTTTCCTCTATAAGAAAAGTGTGGATGGTATTATTAGACGTTGTGTACCTGAGCATGAACAACAGGCTATTATAAGAGATTGTCATGACAGTCCCTATGGAGGGCATCATGCAGGAGATCGCACAGGAGCAAAGGTATTACAATCTGGTTTCTATTGGCCTACTTTATTTAAGGACTGTGCTGAATATGTTAAATCTTGTGATAAATGTCAAAGAGTAGGAAACATTGGTAGGAGGAATGAAATGCCTATGAATTATTCATTGCCACTTGAACCATTTGATGTTGGGGTTTTGACTTTATGGGTCCTTTCCCAGAATCAAAGACAAAGCATACTCACATTTTGGTTGCAGTTGACTATGTTACAAAGTGGGTGGAAGCAATTCCAACCAAAAGTGCAGATCATGCCACAGCAATGAAGATGCTCAAGGACATCATTTTCCCCAGGTTTGGTGTTCCTAGGTTCTTAATTACTGATGGTGGTTCTCATTTCTTGCATGGTGTTCTTAGAAAAACTTTGGCAAAATATGATGTTAACCATAGAATTGCATCTCCTTATCATCCTCAAACAAGTGGGCAAGTTGAATTAAGCAATAGGGAAATTAAACTCATTTTGGAAAAGACAGTGAATAAGTCTAGATCTGATTGGCCAATTAAGATTAATGATGCTTTGTGGGCTTATAGAACTGCTTTTAAAAATCCTATGGGAATGTCTCCTTATAAAATGGTTTATGGAAAAGCTTGTCACTTACCTGTTGAACTAGAACATAAAGCTAGATGGGCTATTAAACAACTGAACTTTGATTTTAAAACTGCGGGAGAAAAGAGAATTCTTGACCTAAACCTACTTGACGAATGGAGAAATGAAGCTTATGAAAGTGCCAGGATGTTTAAAGAAAAAGTTAAGATTTGGCATGACAAGAAAATTAAGAAAAAGGAATTCAAAGTAGGTGATCAAGTTTTATTGTACAACTCTCGTTTCAAGTTTTCTGCAGGGAAGCTAGCTTCAAAGTGGCAGGGACCATTAGTGATACAGGAGGTGTACCGTTCAGGAGCTATCCGTCTTCACGGTGACATGAAAGGTAAACCTCATGTAGTCAATGGACAACGCCTTAAACCTTATATTGCAGGAAAGAGCTTCATCGGAAGGGTGGAGGAGTTGAATTTACAAACACCGGAAGAGGTAATTGAGAGAAACCGTGCAGTTTCAGAAACCCTAAATCAATAGAAGGTAACTTTTGTGTTGGAAAGTTTCTCGGAATTGCATAAAATTTTACGGAAGTCATTTTTTATGGAAATTAACGTGTGGGACAAGAAAACTAGACGAAGCGGAGACCTGGCCGCGTGGGCCCACTCCTTTTCCACCTCGGAGTCCCTTTTCGTCTCGTTTTCGATCCCGACGCTTCGTCTTGACCTAAAAACCCTCAATATATACTCCTCTCTGCCGATCTAATCTCGCACCGAGCGTTCTCGAGCGATCTTTGTTTCTGCTGTTTCTGCCTGTCAGGTTTTAGCCATGTCTTGCTCCGGATCCAACCAAGAGGGGGAGAGCTCTCCCAAGGAGGGTGTTGTGAACCGCTACCTCAACTCCGTGATGACACCACCGAAGACCGTGTGCTTCAAGGAGGGCGTGATGCTCGTGGAGGAGGTGAAGGCTCCCAAGGCCACCGGCACGGTGGAGGAAAGGCTGGATGAGTTGGAGGACAAGACCTTCAGGTATGGCACTGTGGTTTACCGCAGCCTTGATGCTCACCACTTCATGAACCTGGAGCTGGAGAAGAAGGTTGAAGAGTACAAGAAAAGGCTTGAAGATCTGGAAGATAGGTACAAGGACGTCATCAACAATGGGAGAAGTTCCAATGCTTCATGTGGGATGTAGAGAACCAGAACTGCGAATATGAAGAACGCTTCAAGAAGATTGCAGCAGCCGCCACCCTCAGGTACAATGATCCACCTACATCTTTCCGTGATGGAAGGCCTTTCCCATGGAAGATGGCTGAATGGGAGGAAGAATATGAGAAGGAGGAGGCTGCAGCAAAGGAGAATCTGGAGGAACGCCAAGCTTGGGGGAGTTCCATCTAGTCTTTCTCTTTATCAATCTATCATATCTATCTAGTCATGGTGTGTTTTGCTTTTATCGTTTAGTTATCAATATCTCTTAGGCGTGTGTGAGCTCATGGAGCATTATCATGTATCCCTATCTTATGGTTTATCAATGAATATTAAAGTATGGTGTCATCCATGATTCTCTTGTTTGGGGATTTATGGGTAACACTCATGCAAATGAGCGTGGCATATTTAGAATTTCAATCACATCTTGCCTTGAAATTAATTAACTTGAGTATGTTGGACAATTATAGAATTATCTCAATATAGAAGAAGTAAAAAGACTTGTGAATTAATAGTTTGAGGTTAAGATATAGTCTTGTAGGATAAGAAGTTGAGAAGACTTAATGAAAAGGATATAAAACACTCTTGTTACAACCTAGTATCTTTTGAGCAAATTAATGATCATGGATATTTCAATACTTATGCTCTTGAATGTGAATGAAAGGAAGGCACCTGAAATTTCAGCTAGCCATGGAAAGTGTAAGAAAAGGGTTGTGTAGAGCATGGGAACTTGATTGAGATATCCATGACTAAAGTTTGCACTAGTTACTAGTCAAGCAAGAGTGATAACAATTTTTATATCTATCTGTCTTTTCATTTGTCTTCTTTTGAACTTGTTATCCAATGAGAGTTTATCTTGTCTTTGAATTTCAGCAAAGTATAAAAGATTATAATGCTTGCCATGAAGAGCAAAAGCATGTGAAAAACAATATGATTCGATTGTCCAACATACAATGGTTATTTGCTTTCAAAAGTAAGGGGTGATTGCTAGAGTTCTACTTATGTTGCCCTCATATGTATGAGTTTTAGATCATTAATCTTATCTTGCAATTGAATATGATGATGATACAATGCCCGTATTTATTTATCAACCATAAGTCCATTGATGCATGTAATGATCTATGTCCTTACTTACTCGAGGACGAGTAAAGGTTTAAGCTTGGGGGAGTTGATACGTGCATTTTATATCATCATTTATATAACTTTTAGTATCATACTAGAATGTTATTTGCATGATTATATGATTGTTTCTACATGTTTTAGATGATTTTGGGGACTTTCATACAAAGTCCCTATTTTTGGTATTTAATTTCTGGGAGGCAGAAAACCTCCTTTTTCTTGTCTTTAATGTTTCAGGAGCTACAGGACCTCAAATAATAAAAGGAAAAATACTGCGTCAGTTTTTCATCGGGAGAAAGGCAGAGGGAAGAAGACCGAAGAGAGGAGAGCCACGAGGGCCAAATGGGGGTGGCCCACGCGGCCCATGTACCTGGCCGCGTGGGACCACCCAAAGGGCCTCGGGCACCTCCTCGCCTGGGGCTTTTTAGCGACGCCTTCGTCTCGCCCGAAAAGTAACGCCCTAATTTTTCCAAGTCCATCCGAGGTCGCGGCGGCGGCGAAACTCCTGATCCCTTCCGAGGGGGTCAGATCCTGCTGCTCCGGAACTCCGGAGAAGGGGGAAATCATCGTCATCGTCATCACCTCTCCTCCTTGGCGTGGGAGGAGGCCTCTACATCATCACCCCCATCAAGACCAGCACCATCACCATCATCATCACCGTGATCCACTCCGTTCCCCTCGCAGTTTGAGAGTTGCTATACCCTAGATACTTGTCTTGTGCTACTATTCATGTTTGTGATTGAGTACTTGTCATTATTTGGTGGTGAAGTTATAATTTCAGATTGTGTTGTACCACTTATGCCACTGATTATGATCATGTTCGCACGTTGTGAGTAGTTCCCGTATGTTCCTGAGGGCATAGGATGAATTGGCATTGATTTATATATGACATGTGTTGGTATTTTGTCAAGAGTTTATTTTTATGTGATTCTATGATGGTGTTGTGCGAACGTCGACTGCACAACACTTCACCTTTATGGGCTCATAGGAGAACACCGTAGTGTAATGAATTGATGGAGACTTGGGAGGACACGTAAACCTGAGACCGAGTCATGAAGTTATATTATGAGGGTATTAGTATCGGGGACCTTAGAGTGTAATGCTATGGTGGGACTTTAGGTCTTAATAATTCTTGTGCAGTCATTTGCTTGGCCACATGATCCATCATAAGGGGTTGTAGTTTATTTATTTAGCTATACCTAATTATGGCTCCGTCCAAAGAGGATTAAAACTTGACAAGATATTCAACGTGTTGTTTAATAAATCTCTATGCCTAGCATCATCCATGCCGCCCTCGGGAACGTTTGCCACATATAAGTTACACATCACTTGAGCTTGTCCTTTGCCACATAAGAGGATTGGGCTTTCTCTCTTTGAGAGCTTTCACTTGCTACTATCTGTTATCTGCTTGCAATTATACAACTGAAAATACCAAAAACACTGCATCTTTTATTGTTTTATTTATCAATCTTACTAACCAATACCTTCAGCTCCTCGTGGGTTCGACAACCTTTTCTAATTGAAAGGTACTACAATTGATCTCCTGCACTTGGGAGCCATCAGGCGCCAGTGCTTCTCAGTTCCAAAACCAAATGCCCCTGGTTCGATCTTGTCAACATAAAGATGCACTCTGTCGTGGGGTTATCACGGCAGATGTTACCATAGGGTAACTTGATGATTGGGGCAAGGCGCTTTGGTCCTTCAGGAGATTGTCATGCTCGTTGGGGAAAAAGGGTTTACCCAGGTTCAGCCTCTCCATTGGAGATAAAGACCTACTTCCTGCTTCTATGTTATTGATCTCGAGATCTCGATAACTCGGCTACGACAACAGAGCCGGGTTACGAGATAGGTTACAAGGGATTCGCTTGATAGCGATGATATCGAACTAGGGTTACTCGATCTCCTATGACTTGAGACTTAAGACTTGTCTATCTATGTTCTGGGAGCCCGTTTATATAGACACCGGGTCTCCCGAACTTACAATGAATACCGAGTTACATACGAGCCCGGAGTCCTACTCTAGGTTCTTCTTGACCTTCCGTAGCCTCCAAGTCACCCGGTTCCTTCCTTCACTCGGACTCCAGTTCTTCTAGGTCCTTCCTTCTAGAGACGAGTCATGTTAGGCATAGTGGCCCAGCTATAACCCGGCCCATATCTTGTACACATCACTCGGACCAGTCTTTGGGCCGTCCGACTGATTCTTCCTTGGTCATGAGTATACCGGGTTATTATCCCCCCAACACACTCCTTTCTTTGAGGCAGAGCGAAACCAAAACATAACAACTTGATTAGCCTCCCACTTGGTAGAATCCAGGACAGTTGTCCAGTTAGTTGTCATGATGGCTAGCTTGTCTCCTTTCCTAATCTTCATCCTCACTGCAGCTTTTGCCTTGTTCTTCTTATAGTGCACAATGACATCTTTACCAGAAGCTTTAATCTTGTTCATAAGATGGGTCTTGGTGAACTCCTTGCTGAAGTACTGCAAGACAAACGAGTCATGTTAATGCCAACAACTAAAAGCAAATTCAGTAATTTCAGTCAACAACTCCTTGCTCACCATTTCCTCCTGCCATCCCTCAGCACTTGAGCCTCCTGCATCAAACAGACATATATTGGGGTCTTTGGTGCCTGTTCAGCACAAATATGCCTCAGAAGCTTAACCTCGCCAGGAAACAGGGCTACACGTGTGGGGAAAACACATAAAGGGTCGTAAGTGTCACTCCCTGGATGGTTTGGACCTGCATTCAATCAAAAACGAAATGGTTAACAAACACAATGCCACAAATGGGAGAAGCACCAGAAGAGAACATAGAAGAACACAAAAAACCACCTCGGATAATCATATTGTTATCACCTTCATAGACGCAGGTCTCACAAACACACTTCTCAACATCTTCAGAGGATTCTTTTTCTGATTCAGAGGATTCTTGTTCAGATTCAGAGGATGAATCATCATCAGAGGATGATTCAGCTTGCAGCTTGCATTGCAGGCAAACACCGCACTCGTGAACATTCTCCTCACTTGCAGCTTCTTGCATCGGCTCACTCTCGGACTCAGTATCATCGAGGATGACGTACTGCACCTTTGGAGCCATGGTCGGACTTGCAAAACAGAAAAACCCAAATCGAGGCGTAAGATGACATGAACCTACAAATGTGCAGCAAAAAAGATACAGCGGCAATGGATCAACACATCGGCCAATATCCTAACCCTAATCGACGGCCGCCGCACCCGCGCGTCGGAAACCCTAACTACTACGCCTGTGTGAGGGAATGTAGAGCTACATCTAGTGAGCATGTGCAAGAAACCTACCTTCCGAGGACGGCGGCGGCGGGCCGTGACGGATGCGACCAACAACGAAAGGGGACGGCGGAAGAATCGATGGTCTTCTCCGCCGGCGACCGAAAAGACGAGCAGAGTGAGTAGGGAGTTACTTTTAGACAGGGTAAATTCGGACACAGGAGTGATATACGAATCGTCATTACAATGACAGGTGGGGCCCACCGCGTAGTAACGCCGTTAACGGCGCGCCACGTCACCGCCACGTCAGTCAATAGCTGGAATAAGCAAAACCGTTGAAAATCGACTCAAGACCACCAAAATTGATCCAAAACCACTCACATGGTGTGATTTGTCTGGTATTGTACATTTCAGGGTGAGAACTATACCAATTTCTTTTTGAAGGTGAAAAGTATCCAATGTGTAGGATTTCGTGAAATCTATACTTTATCCAACAATTAATAATCTTCGCAAGCCATGTCAAAGCTCGACCCAAGGAAAAAAACAGAAACCTAGCGGAAGCAGGCCAGCGTTTTGGCTTTTTTCAGATCCTCACCTCCTGACGTCGCCATTGCGCGTCTGGCTGCCCACAGCGCCGGCGCGTGTCCCTCGTAGGCTTTACACCGTTACACGGAGATACCACTACTATATACGGAGTAGCTCGACCGTCATGGTGACGGGAAAAGGAAAAAGTAAAGCGCGAAGTCGGCGGAGGGATCGATCCATCCACCTCACGCCACTGCTGGTATCTTCTTCCTCCATTATTCCACCCACTCCATGAATCCACTCCGGACCTCCTTTTCCCCGATCGCCATCATGGTGTCACCCGGTGCCGGAGCTCCGCGGCCGGCAGCTTTGGCCACTCACTCGAGTTGTCGCCTCCGGCATAAACAACGAACCGAAAGAGTTGGGTATACGTTGCCTTGCCTGCTTCCAAGGTCAGGAGTGGCTGCCGACTTGCCATCGAGCACCGGAGCGAGCTTGATGTTGACGAGATGGGACGAGGCGAAAGAAAGCTTCTGCTTTTGCCGCGTTTCGTGGGAGCGAATCAGATCAGGGACGAGCTTTTTGCATGGCTGCCCCGCGAGTGAGGCCAGATGAAGGGACACGGGGCACCTAGCTCTCGCTTCGTCCACTGATTTCGAAACGAGAACGACTTCCAGTTCCACCGTATCTATCTCGCCATGTACCACGTCTAGGTACTTTTCGGAATCCCGTTCAAAAAAAAAAGGTACTTTTCGGAAATATCTCTATGTTCTTTTGACTGGTTGACATGAAACCACCAAACTGTATGAGTCAACTACTCAACTAAGCTATCGAATTATGTTCTCCGCGGGGTAGAAAAACTGATCCTGCTCTACTCAATTCCTTGGGTTTTAGTTTTGATATATAATGGATAAACGGAACTAACCGACACGTGTTAATTCTCACATCTGTCAGCCAAATGAACTGACTTTCTGTTCATAAAAATAGAGTAAAATGCACCACTAGTCATTAAGTTTGCGCGGTGTGCTAGGCGGGTTTTGAACTCTTAATTGACGTATACTTGGTCGAATATAATACTCCAAGTACGGAGTAGTATAAGACTAGTCACAGTGGGAGTAACATGAATAGTAACATCAATGCCACGTAGCCAAGAATCTGACATGGCAGGTAATTAATGAGGAGAGAGATAATTGTGGTAACTAGCTATGTTACCGTAACATCACAAATTTCAATGCAAGATGAGTGTACAAGTTAATAAATATGACACTACACACATGTTACTCCCCACTATGGAGATAGTAACTTAGAGTAGTAACATATCCATGTTACTAGTCTATGTTACTCCTCATTGTGAGCAGCCTTAGTCAATACAGGTTTTAAATGCATTGGTTTTTGCACGAGTATTTACCCATGGGATCCCAAGGAAAGCACACAAGAGGACTGCGGTAATGGGATGGGCTGCTGCAGTATTTTTCCCTTAACCATAGCATGTAAAAACATGCAAGGCGAGGCTTTAGGTTCATATTTTCCCTTCACCATAGCATGTACTGTACTTACTCTCGGATACCAGGTTGTCTTGTCAGCATATGGTATACTTTTCGTACACATGAAATTATTTCAGCTCTGGGAGCAATTTTCCAGCGACAACCTTTGACATGGGCACATGGCCATCACAGACCAACCAAGTTGTGAAAGTTCCAAACTGAATAATCTTTTTTGAATTGCGGGCTCACTCCCCTGATTTCATTCAAGAATGAAACCAATAGTCATAGTAGTTTTTTACTAGGCAGGCCACAGCCTCTAGCAAACAACTAGTCCCTTTACCTTGAACCAAACTACTCAGCAACAAGCAACACAACGAGGATAGTGTTAGTACCAGCCTAGTAGTTTTTCTGCGACACTGGCGGAGGTAGTATTACATTTTAATCTAGGTTCAGATAGAATTCCGATGGACCAACTTGAAAAAACAAGGGGGTTTGCTGCTTCGACGTCCAAATCATGCATGACAATGACAAATGCGTGCATGGCATGATAGCCGGTGCGTGTCATTGTCTATGAAAGGGCGGCCGCATACATGACTATATACGGGAATCAAAGGAAGCAAAAAAAAAGTAGAATACCTTAAGCTGCACAGATCCCAAGACCAACTCGTCGGCCCAGATGAGTCGTATCCGCAACTAGCTACAATTGTTATTTCCGCAACATACGACACTCAATCCTATAACAAATTGATCTCATTAACATAACACTAACTCTGAAACCAACCATGAAACAAGCAAGGTGACTTGTGCCATGCCATTTATGGTGTCGTGCTTTGCGGATATCATGCTTCGAGTCCCTGCGTGTCTTTTCCGCTCGTGGCAGAGCTTGGGGGGGGGGGGGGGGGGGGGGGGGGGGGGGATTGGGCCAAATACAACTGATCTTTGAGGCAAACGGGGCAATAAACAATGCGTTTTACTAAAAAAAATCTTGGGGGGGGGGGGGGGGGGGTGCAACGCCCCCCTGACCTATGCATAGGTCCGCCACTGCTTCGTTGTAGAACTGGCTCAGTGCCCCTCTCGCTTCGGCAATGCAAACATGAGCTATCCTTTGGGGGTAGGTTATGGCTGCTTTGGGCAAGATTTCGAACTCACCTGCACCAACAACACTCATCATACTCACCTGCTCCAACAACACTCGTCATAAGTGTAGCTGACCTGGTTTTCTCTCACGGGAAGATACATTAATTTTAATGTACTCGTTTCTTAACACACTCTCCCAAGTACCTTCTCCATTTTCTAATCTCCATAACCATTTACTAAAGAGTCATATATTCATTACTTCCAAGTCTTCAACTCCTATCCCGCCCAACTCAATAGGTTGGCAAACTTTTTCCAACTAACCAAATGATACTCTTAGTATGTGCCCCTTTTTGCCATAACAGTATTTTCCTAAAACTATAATCTTCTTACAAGGAAACTTAGGCAATTCAACATTGACATCATGTAGAAAGGTTCATTATTTATAAACCCTTTCAATAAAATCGATCTACCCCATAAGAAATATGCCTTCATGTCCAGGTGATGCAACTTCTTATCTACTTTCTTTTCGATCCCCCACCCCCAATTACTACTCCCTCCGTTCACAAAAGGATGTCCCAGTCTATCTCAAATTTGCATATATCTAGACATGGTTTAGTGTGTAGATAAATGCAAATTTGAGCTAGGCTGAGACATCCTTTTTGTGAACGAAGGGAGTATTAGTCAATTTACTTTAATGTAAATGTACACAAGGCATTAAAAAGGTATTATCCCTGCGACACAAGTGAAGATAGAAGAATACTCTTTAATTTTTCTCTAGAACTCCCAAAATATAATTCTCTTATATGAAAGTTACTCTTAAATCCAGATATTCCCAACAGAGTCCAAACCATATTTAACAGAAATATAGAATATCATTAGCACACTGAAGCATGCTAACCCCATCCTTTATAGATATCATCTAAACTTTCAATAAACTACCCTATACTACATTAAGGTAAGCAAATTTAGGACATCAATTACAATATTAAAAAGAATAGGGCATATGAGTCCCTTGCCTAAGAGGCTAAGACATTTTCTAGATTCAAAGAAAGTCCCAAATCATGTCATTAGCGACACAATTACCTTACCATGCTCTAAAACCACACAACTTTGTCTTCTTTATATATTGTACGAAGTTGAGCATCCAGATTTTTCCTCGGTACATACTTTTTAGAATTCTAACCAGCACGCTCACACTCTTTATCAATTTCATCAATAGCATCAGCTAGAATATTTTTTCTGCTTCTTATAGAACCATACATAATTTAAGTTCCAATCTTTAAGAACTTTTATAAGTTTCCTAGCTCTATTCTTCCACTTGCTAGCATTACTATTGCCTGGGAAAAACTATGCTAAACTTTACTCACCACTTCCACAAAATCATCACGGAGAAACCAACACAACTCAACTTTGAAAGGTCTCTCAGCTTTGTGATGGTTCAAACCTAAATCTAAAATCAGGGGGGGGGGGGGGGGGGGGGGGTGCATGATCAGAAATCCTCCTAGCCAAGAGCTTAGGAGAAGCTAGAGGATAAAGCTCTTCCCAAGACACAGAAACTAAAATCCTATCAAGCTTTTTTAAAAATTCACGATTATTAGACCAAGTAAACCTTCTACAAGACATTCCAATCTCCTTAATTTGTTATAAACGATAGCAAAAAAACGATGAAGAAAGCGGAAGATCAAACCAATGGGGACACGAGATTTAACGTGGAAAACCTTCCCAACAATGGGAGAGAAAAAACCACGGGCGCCAGCCGACAATACTTCACTATATCGGGTGAGGTTATAAACGCCGGGATTTACAATGTGCGACTTATCCCAAACCGGCGGCTTACAAGAGGTATATATGATGGTAAAACCTAAGTCGGCTGCAGTCCGACTCAGCAACGATGCGTACCATAAACCCAAGCCTCCGGCGACAGGCTTCCGCTCCGCTTCGAAGTTAGCCTCTATCTTTATATGAATTTGGATCACATCAAAATAACATAAGTTCCCTGAAATACAGGTGTTGATACTCTTGCCGATGTTGGCTGATCAATTTAATGGTTGCGTGCGTGCACGTAGTTTTGGCATTGCGTCTCAAAATTATGGGAGAACTCTCGTTCGTATTTACAGATGTGTGGTTTGATATCTATGTCATCATATTGCTACGGCTGCTTTCAGAAAATACAAAATTATGTCATGGAGGAATCAAGAGTTTGAAGATTTCGAATATTTTGCTAGCTTCTTTTAGACATTTTATTTTATAATCGCTGTAGTCAGCCCGTGTATCTCTACCACGTACTTTTCGCTCCTATGAATACACCATGATATTGATTAAAAAAAAGGTCATTTGCCTCGGTCAACAATAACATACCACCCCTTTGACGAGTAGAGAGTGCCACAATCCAGCTAAACTATGCAGAAGAATGCAAGGCGATCTCGGACCAGAAAAGCCTAACCCGGAAGGCGGCGGCGGACTGGCCGCCGCCGAAGGCCACGCTTCGAGGAGAGCAGGTCAGCGACGCGGTCGCGGTTAGCGCCGCCGTAGGCGGGGACATAATCAAACGGTTAGGCCGACGACGGCGGTGGGGGCGAGATCTTTTTCCTCCTCTCGTTGCCCACGCATGGTGATCACGCATGGTGATCAGAACGATCACGTGCGGAGAGTTTGCCTTTACACAAGCATCGGGTCATCTGCATTCCCCCTCGACCCGCGTCGTCCTCCACTGGGCGGCTCGGGGGAAAACCTAGCCCGCCACCGGTAGGCCCTCCCCCACGCTCCCTCCGCTGCGCCGCCGCCGGAGGGGTGGCCAACAAAGCCGCGCGCACCCCAAGGAAGGCGGCGGCGGGCGTTTTCCTTCTCCACTCGATGCTCTCCCGCGCGAGGATCTGGAGGTGGGAGATGGAGGCGGTTGCCGGCGTCGAGCGCAGCGACGTGGGGGCTGTGTGCGCCGTCGCGGTGGTGCCGTGGATGTGGTGGCGGCACCGCCGGCTGCTGGAGGCGCGGGGTGGCCGGGTGCGGTTGGGCCGGATCTGGGCCGTGCGGCCCGGCCCTGGGCGCAGTCGGGATGGCGCCACCGTGGTGTGGTGCGGCCAGCACGGGAGCTCTTTGCGTGCTGGGGCGCTGCGGGCAGGCTGGGGTGGCGGCCCCAGGACTTGGAAGAAGGTGTGGCGGCGGCCGCCGTGGCAGGAGGCGCCACGGTTGGTTCCAGCGCGCGACGGGCAGGAATCACAGCGTCCCTCTGCTTGTCCTGCTGCTCCCGGCGCTTCGCGGGCAGATCAAACTCCGGGCGAAAGTCTTGCATCGACTCCGGTCTGTGCCGATGACGACGGCGCCTTCGGGCGTCGTTCCCCTTCGGACGGAGAGCATGACCACCCGTCAGACACAGGTTCCGTGCGTTGATCGACCTTCACCTGATTTAGCCCAATCGCCGCCGACGCCACTGCCGAGAGGCCGACGACGGCGACGCGTGTGGCACAGGTCGACTTTTCGCTGGCGGATGAGCCCGAGACCGTCTGCTTCGATGGCACACTTTGTTGGCTTCCTCTCCTCGATCGTCACAGGTGCACAGATCAAGGCGTAGGCTGCCGCGCATGCCGACGACGGCGACGTAGACGGCGCATGCATGCCAAAACAGAGCTGGACCGCCCGCGCGCATGGTTCCAAGCCAGCGAACATGGACTAGTGATCCTGCAGCTAGCCCCCTATCATTTTACAGGAGAACAAAGATTTCAAACATCTTTGTCGCATGTATTTTTTCGATCCACACTGGTCCCAGATCGACTGTACGTCCGGTGGCCCTGTACGACAACCACTCTACGCACGCACGCGTACGGTGGCGCAGTGCACTGTGCGCACACCCGTCCTGGTCTTCCTCGTTTTTTTAAGCCTATATTTTTCTCTGAAAAGTTGAACTCGACTAACTTGGACCAAGATTTTTGAAAAAACTATCAATCTTTTCAATACTAGGAAAATTAATTGTAAAAATATACTTCATGGAGAATCTAAAGATACTGGTAATAATATTTTCTAAAAACTTGGTCAAAGATAGTAGAGTTTGACTTTTCAAAGAAAACTATATGACTGATAAAGCAATAACACATCGACCAACCCGAACTACAACTCACAAAGCAATAACACCACGCACATTGATAACCCAACAAACTCTCCAAACACACAACAACCACAAACTCAAGAGAACCAGCAGAGAAACCCGCGGAGTATAGGACGCCAAGAAGGAAACAAAAGCCGTGTCTGATATGATGCCGCCTGGTTATCTGCCTCCTCTCGACCTGTTTCCTCTGCTAGCAGTGCGTTGCTTTGCACTCTCGTGCGCCCCAATTCAATCGATTTGTCTCGGTGACTGGGTCTGACATGATCGAGTGCTCATAGTCCGGCCTCGGTGCAGCATGCACCAACTTGCCTCCTCAAAGCCACGGCACAGGTATAGCACGAGCCACGAGACCGTGTTTGCGGGGCAACCCTGCTCGCCATGTATCCCGCCAACACAGCTGATCAAGACACAAAGTGATCTTAATTTTCAGAGTAGTAGCAGCACTTTGCTTCGACAGTTATTACGGTTGCCCTTCCTAGTGATACAGATCTCCGACGACTACGACTGAACACATTATTTGCCTTGACGAGACATGCGTAACGTCAAACATATATCGGGAGATACGATCCTCAATCGGGTCCTTCCTTCATTTTCAATGGATCTAGTAAATCATTTGTGAAGATAGACGGCTGGTATAGGAGTGATGGAAATTGTGCACTGACCGAGTCATTGGTCTACGTCATCAGCTCTGTTCCGTTTGTTTCCATCCATGTTTAGTCGCCGAACATAGCATGCAGTCCACAGTATTCCGTACCTTCCTCTTCTGATTATGATTTAGTCGACATCCTGACTCCAAATTACTGATCTAAATTACTCCCACTACGAGCAGCCTAAACCGACCTGCTACCACGGTTTCATTCACCCAAACCCACCATGATACCAATTCAGCCATGAGACATCCTCTTTAGCGCTCTGTTACAACGTTGTATCAGGAAATCTGCGGATCACTTGGATTATGTCAACGCAACACTGACTAGATTGGTCTGCCCTTGGTCTTGATCTCTTTGGGAGTTCAACGGGACCAGTTTTCTCATGGAGAGTTATTTAACTAGTTTTTTTTTTTTTTTTGAGAGCCTCTCTGGGATTACAAGTTGTAGCACATGTTCGGACACACGGGACACACACACCACACGCACACCACACACACGCACACCCCACATATGTGTCTAAACTAGACCTACACCCTATAACCCAGAACTACGTCCTGAGAGACTTGGCCGAAGACCAGTGCTTCGGTGACCGACGGGCACGTCGATCTCGCCTGTGGCGCATAGACGTGAGGCAGTAGAGATTATTCTTGGGAGCAAGCCAGTGCCTGGCTGCTAAATCCCTGATGAGCCACCCGATCGATCCGGGGATCGAACTCGGGCGGGCTGGGCGGCCACCGCCAGCACCAGCCACTGCGCCACTTGCGCGGCTCAGTTATTTAACTAGTTGGTAAGATTCAGAACAAACTACCAATTTGCCATTTGGAATTTGGTTGTGCTTCAACAATAATTCTCATTTGGTAAAATAAGCTGCTGCAGCTTCACACTTTGTGTTAGTCCATCTTGCAAATCAAACAATTTGTAGGTACTTCTTATTATTTTCTACATGGCCACTCTGTCTTTTTTCCTTCTTTCTTCTATTTTGCTGGATGCCTGTTCTCTTTTGATTCAGTTGTAGGGAAGGGCAAAGTAGATGTGTATCCTGTTGTTTTCTTCCATCTAACGGGATATGGTTGTTATCCGTTGCTAAGAGTACGTTTGGTTTTTGCCCGTGCTAGCCCTGCCAACATTGGCGAGCCAAATATTTGGCGCAGGAATCGGCCGCCCCAGGTTGGCCAAAAAATTGGCAATGATTTGTGAAGGCAAGACCAAATGATTCATTGGCAGCCAAAAAATTGGCGACAAACCAAACAAGAAAGAGAACCTTTCACGTGACCAAAATTTTGGTAGGGCAAGTTGGAGGCAGAAACCAAACAGGCCCTAAATAATTGGACTACACATATATTCCATCAAAAGTATGAATGCATGGATTCGGTGTTCGTGAAGAACCATACTGTGCAACTATATAAAATAGAATACATGTGTGTTGCTCTTCAGTTTATGTGTTCTCATTTATAAGCTTATCTTATTATTATGCCATCTAAACATGTAAATTTGGATTATAGTCATTTCTGATACATGTTATAGTTCCACACGATTGCTGCTCAAGCTAGCAAATACGTTCCAAACACAATGTATGTTGTGTATTAATTAAGCATGTTACAATAATACAAAAACTCTATGGTAATTATTATATTTTCTTGCATGTGGATGGGTATTATCATATAGGCGAACTTTAAAATGGTTTGCACCCTTCATCTTGAGATAGGTTATGCGTCGTTGAAACAATCTCTTTGAAATCATGCTTAATATGTTCCGCAGGAACGTGCATGTATCATTTGGTTAAACAGTAGCAGGATCAAACTCTTCTCCATGAAGAGATTTTAGTTCTAGTTTGTCATAACATGTTAGTCATTGGACTTTTATTTTATGAACTTTGGAAAAATAAATAATGTGTTGGCTTGGTAAAAAACTCATAGGTCCAGTGCTAGAATCCCCCACACCATGTGTGGTTTGGGAAAGGACTATACGAGTCAAGTGTTACCCCTGCAAAGTGCAATGCAGAGAGGCTGAGTCGAACCCGGAACCTCTTGGCACAAATAGGGAGTACTTTACCATTACGTTAGGATTGTCCTTCAATGTGTTGTCTAGATGAAGAAAAAATCACATGGTAATGAGCTTGCTTCTCGGTAGAACCGTTAGATCCTCAAAACTAGACGGTCCATATCTAATTGGGGCTACCACAAAAATCATGAGTTATTTTCATACGAGTGAATACTAAGTTGTCTTCTGGTGACGAATATTATTTAACAAAAAGCTACACAAGTCTTACGAACATCCCGGAACATTTAAGCATTTCTGCAGGGGTCGGCAACACGAGGATACGAGAGAGCTGAGATCGAGCGAAGAACGATTTGTGAGGGTGAGACGAGTTCAGGGAAGATCGCGGTTTCTCCTTTTGAGAGGTAACTCTACGAAGCACACAAATATTAATTCTTTCTTTTCAACAAGAAAGGGCGGAATTTATTGTTTGGCTAGATGACTGGTAAAGCTCTCATATTCTCATTACCGTGGGATTTCTCCTTGTTGACCTACCAGAGGACCAACAACTTCATCTCACTTTCTAGCACACATCTTTTATAAAAGGCAAGACTACACTAAGTAAAACAGCTATAGCCTATACCTCGAGCGTTTTACTCATTTGTCTTAAAATTATTCAGTCTCAATTTCCGTGCTTTATTAGTTGTGTCTTATGTACCACATGATCGATATTTGGTTATGTATGGGCATAGGAGGCACCTGGAAGTAGAAATGGATCACCTAAACTAGAACGTGCACTGTTGCGCTTGGTCATGCGCCGTTCCTCTCCGTCCTACACCGTCGCATCAGCTATATACTAGGTTTGCCTCGTCCTTCAGTAAACATGATGCATGTCTGCTACACAGTATGTTCTA
The DNA here is from genome assembly GCA_947311845.1 of Poa pratensis. Taxonomy (NCBI): domain Eukaryota; kingdom Viridiplantae; phylum Streptophyta; class Magnoliopsida; order Poales; family Poaceae; genus Poa; species Poa pratensis. The sequence goes on along the minus strand of CAMZMU010000062.1, from coordinate 46,560,210 downwards.
GAGATGGAATGGCCGTCGAGAGACATTTGGTTGTGCTCGTACGGACATTAAGATTAGTGTTTTAGAAACTACTCCATGGCGATAAGATAAGACCTGTACATATCGCAATGCAATCGCAGCCAGCTAGCATTAGCAATATTAGACACGTACTCGGTATCCCTCTGTTCCAAATTAGATAACTTCCATGTGACCACATGTGAGCGTATCTCCACATGTTATATGCATAGATACATCGGTATATGGCCACATTAGAGTTCGTCATTGAATCAGACTGCATATGATGTATCTATTCTGCCAATTTAATATAATTCGCCATGGTCGTTTTCCCTAAAAAAATGTCTAGTTATCTCACCTTGTATATACTGATATTAGTTTGAATTTGTGAATGTTGGTAGTGACGAGGTTATACTCTGCGGGTACCCCAACATAAGGGTACCTGGTGCACGTAATGATCAAAGAAGTCCAAGGATTAATCGAAACCCATGAAGGAAGACCCAAGACGAAGAGTGCTTTCCAAGTTAGATCGAATAATAGTCGGTTAAAACCTTCCAAACATGTAACCTTGGTCGGTTATGTTTCCTGAGACCCAGCCTCCTATATAAAGGCTGGGAGGGAGATCGATCGGGGACAAGCAATCCATAGCCACCAAAATCTCGGCGAGATCAGCAGCTCGTCGAACCCTTGTAACACTCATATTCATACCATAAATACAGACAAGCAGGAAGTAGCGGTTTTACCTCACTCGAGGGCCCTGAACTGGGTAAATCCAGCTTGTCAGCCGTCGATTCCACCGATACTACGCGTTCTCTACCACACAATCAACCCTAGGTATAGCAACTATGGGATTTGCCGAGGGCACACCTCGACAGGTAGTTTTCAATAAATTTTGTCAAACTTTATTATATTTGACATTAAGTAATAGTATAAGGCGCTTTGCCTCTCGAGTTCATATGCTGCTGCCTTATTAATTTTTTTAAAAATAAACATTTTGAAAAATCTGAAATAAATAGGAGACAAGCATATACAAGTTTTCTACACACCGACAAATTTCATGATGAAATTACTTTTGTGTTGCTCTATGCCAAAAAAAAAAAACAGTGCTTAAAAACTATATTTCAGAATTCCTTTTTGACCACTGATTTTATTTTTTCCGCACAGAGCATCAGAAATTTCATTTCATCACAAAAATGTACACGTAAGTCGAAAACTTGTAGTATATTTTTGTATCCGGTTAGTTGTAGAATTTTTGGAAATATTTTACTATTTTTTTAATGAGACACGAACATATGACCTCGGACGCCAGAATGAATTTCCGGTATTTTCTTTTCGAGAGCGGAGCGGGAACTAAACAACCAACACTAGCATTCTACATGTCAGAAAAAAACACACTAGCATTTCATATTCGGTCGTTCCATGTCATTATTTCAGGTTCTGGTGACTGCACCCGTGATCTTGTACGCGGCACTACATCTGATCATCCGTCCTGACAAAAGCCCCCATCTAATCTGATTTGATCTGATCTGATGTCGGCCGCAACCAGTCGACGGCCTGAGCATCATGATCTGCCTCCCGGTTTCCTTTTCTCCACGCACTGATCGATCCGATTCGACCCCATTCCACTTGTCCACTCCGATTCTATTCATTTTTATACTAGTTCGAGTGCTTTGTGGACAGCTGTGGCTGTGGTACGTAGCTCCAGCGACCTCGGTGCGCCAAAGAAGCACATCACTGCTTCCGCGCAAGAAAAAAAAAAAGCACATCAGTGCTGTTGGCCGTGTCCCTGAAAGCCACGGCAGGTGGGTAGCACGAGACCGTGTTTGCGGGGCACCCCTGCTCGCCATCCAAATCGACACGTACGATCGAGGAATGAAGGGCTTTCGAAAATGAACTGATTAGAGTACACTGGGCAGATTCAATGCGTCGACCATTTGGTGCAGAGCTGTCCGTTTTTATTTGCAAGGATAAAAATCACAGGCTAAGGGCACCTCCAACGTCAAAGCGCAAACGGACACGCAAATATGTCCCTTTTTGTCTGTTTGGGGTGGGTTTGGCGTGTCCATCCGGGTTTGTCCGGGTGGTGCTCCCAACGGCAAAACGCAAACGGACATGCAAATATCTCTAATTTTGTTTTCTTTAGCACTAAATACTTTTCGAAATTAGCACCAGCCACAATTAGCTAGCAAAATCAGAGAGAATTAGCACAGCCGCACAGCCACGCGAGAAGCCAAGAACACAAATCAAGAAAAGCAAAGTTAGAAAGAACTAGCACAAGCACGTACGGGTGTGTGCTGCTAGCATGGAGGGCATGGCCGGAGGTGGGTCGCAGATTGACTACCGCGTGATGCCGTCACCGGCCTTGAGCGCGGCGATAGGAGGCCAGCGGCCGGCCACACCACGCACGCCGTGCGCCGTAGGCTCAACCACGCTGCTCTGTACCGGAGCTTGGCGACCGGAGCTTGGTGGCATGGAGGCCAGCGACCGGACCTTGGCGGAAGGCGACCCGAGGTCAACGCCGGCGCCCCAGCCCGAGGAGAGGATGAGCGTCGGCGCGCCTGGACGAGGGCGGCGCGCGGAAGGTGACCAGCACCCGGAGCGCGTCGAGCTCGAGGGCGTCGTCTCCGAGACCGCAGGGCAGCACGGGGACGGCCTCGTCGCCGTCGCCGGACGACTTGGAGGCAGCGGCACGGAGGGCGTAGCCGAAAGCACGACTTGGCCGCCGGTAGAGCTGGCGGCAGCGTGCTCTGATTTGGCCGGCGGCGGCGTGCTCCGATTTGACTTGGAGGTGGAGGGGATCGTGGGTGCTAGTCGGGGGAAAGAGAAAAGAAATGAGGGGAAGGAGAGAGAAGGAGTGGACCCGTTCTTTGTTTCGCTGGCAGCTGGGCCAGGCTGGACAAGGGAGGAGGACAAAGCGGACAGCCGGACAGTCCGCGCTCACCCCAAATCCGGACCAAACTTGGGCCAGCTTTGGTCTAGAACGGACAGTCCGCCAGCAAAATGTCCGTTTGCGCCAGCCCGTTGGAGGCAGTCATTTGTCCGTCCAGACAAAAACGGACATGCATGGTCCATTTGCGCTTTGCGTTGGAGGTGCCCTAAGGATGACTCCAACGGGGCGATGTAAACGGACGCGCGTTTGGTCCGCGTTTTGTCCGTTTGCGTCGGGGAACAGACGCGCGTCCGGCCCATGTCCGCCCCTTTCCGGCCACTGGACCCAACGGGCCGACGCATTGAGTCCGTCCGGCCAGGGTTTTTGATCATTTTCGACCAGGGTTTTTGATCGATCACATTGCAAGCAAAATAATACATTATAACAAAACATATAGCAATCCAAATACTACAATACAAATAATACAATCCAAATAGTTATTACAATCCAAATAGTTCGGCAAATAATACAAATTATTTCACAAATTGTTTCACAAATGCATAGTCTTACAAACCAAATAAATATAAAGACCAATAGTTCATCAAATGGAACTACTGGTTACCGTAGTGCTGCCAGACATGCTCCACGAAATCATTTTGGAGCCGAAGATGAGACAATTTCTCACGAACATCACGGTGGAAGTCGAGGAACTGAGCAAATGTGGACGGTCCTGGGGCTCAACCAACTGACCCTGAAACTACTGGTTCCTGTAGTACCACTCATCCGAGCTATCCATGGCCGAGTTCGTACTTGAGTTCTTGCCGGGGCGAACGGCCGAACACCTTGTGGGCGGCGTGTGTGTCGCGGGCGCTGCGAGAGAGATGGCCGCAAGATTCACGGTCGTCGCGGGGAGGAAGCTGCTCCGGTGACGGCGGGGAAGAGGAGCAGCAGACGGCGTCCCCAAAATGGCCTGCAGTGCCAAATCGAGGGAGCGACGGCGCGGGTAGCGGCGAGAGGGGCGAGAGAGGAGGAGGAGGTCGGGGTGGGGAATGGTCTGATTTGCGGGCCAGGGGCGGACTAGGGCTGGACACAAAGCGCTCCGCTCGCGTCCGCGGCCGATGCATCGGTGGCCCAAATTTGGGCCAGGAATGCGTCGCGGCGGACCGAAAAACGGACCACGGTCCGTTTGCGTCGCCCCGTTGGGCCGTGTTTTTGGCCTCCACGGACAGGAACGGAGGCGCGCGGACTCGATGCGTCGCCCCGTTGGAGTCATCCTAACGCGGCGACGCAAACGGGGCCATATGTCCGTTTTCTGTCCGCATTGTCTCATTTTTGTCTAAATATGAGTCAGCTTTGCATCCGCACCAGACACACGTGGATGACCGCATGTCCTCCTCTGGCCCGCCTAACGGTGACACAAACACAGTTTATGCCTTGCCTCCTCTGTCCTCTCATGCTAGCCCCTTTTGTCCTAACTTCTCTCGCTCTCGCCGCTGTCGGCACATCCGTCCTCATCCCATACCCTAGTGCCCGCCTGCCGCTAAGCCACATCCCGCCGGCCCGTTGCCATCACCGACACCGGAGTTGGTTCCACTTCTTTGCCGGAAGGTGTAGCTCACGACCCGCAGTTTGCACCCCAACTTTAACATAACAATTTCATCATGAGATGCGTGATAGGGAAACTAACAAGCAACAACAAAATGATTTGGCTGACTATATGTGGACCCATATGTGAAACCAATAGTTGTATCCTATCATTTTTTCCAATTTATTTGTTACCATTTTAAATTCATCTAGTTATAATAAACTAGGTGATTCTATTTATTTGGTTGTTACTATGGGATTTATTTATTTGGTTATGTGACTTATTTATTTAAAGTTGTGCAATTTTTGCCCCAATATGATAATAAACAAAAACAAAAATCGGACACATGTGGTATCCGTCTGGGTGCAATGGTCTGGAAAAGTCAGACGCTGATCGGATGTCTGTCCGTTTGGCGACCAAAACAAATAAAAACTGGACACATTTGATATCCGTTTGGATCGACGCGCTGGTGTTACCTTATGCCTCACAAAACCCGTAAAAGCAAGTGATCGGAGGAGCGAGGCGTATTGAATTCCGAGCTCCATGTAGTTCTTTTTGGAAAAAATCAAAAATTCCATTTTTATGTTTCCAAAAATCGGCAAAAAATCCCACATATAGGTAGTGATAAGATCTACAATTATGGAAAATTTTAACTCGAAATTATTTGTATTGTGGGCTGGGAAAAATGACAAATGGCCGGGTGGATGTGGGTAGTGAACAGTGCAAAGATTTACTCCCTCCGTTCACAAAAGGATGTCTTAACTTTGTCCAAATGTGCATGCATCTAGACATGTTTTAAGTATAGATACATGCATGTTTGGAAAAAGTTGAGACATCCTTTTGCGAACGGCGGAGGGAGTAAAATATTGAAATTTTGCCGATTTATCTTTCTTTGTAGTCAAAACGATGACGGATTTTGAGTTGCAATTTTGCATGCATGTAGATCTAGACATTATTCTACATCTGTGAATCATTTCACAATTTTTGGAAACTAAAATGCGCCGATTTTGATTTTTTAAAAGAACAAGCAACATATAGCTCATGCTCCATTTACACTTTCTGGTGATCTCTACTATATAATATGTCTTGAGGTGATGGTGCGTTTTTCACTTTTCGGTTTTACCCCTTATCGTTAGGCTAATTACGCCCTTTGCCACCGCCAAGTGACTTACCGGTTCGGTTATTTTCCCAGCGGACGAGTACGTGGAGAAACTCACTGTCACGCCGCAGATTCTACGGCTGCGCCCGCTCGTGGCGGAAGGGCTGTTCTGGGTCGACGAGGACGGCAGCGTCCCACGATGTTTCCTCCGTCGTCCTCTCGCCTGCCGCCGCCAGGCCATACTGAATCGCGTCTGCTCCTCCCGCGATTGGCTGCCCAGCGTGCGTCCTCTCTCCGGTGACGGCCCCGCCCTACCTCCACCAACGATCCATGACCCGCCCCGTGTCCTGCGTGTTGGCGGCGCGCCTGTTACTCCCCCCCACCAGATCAAAGCCACCGCGCGCCCCTGCTCCTCCTCCCCATCGGAGACTTCACCTTCTCCCCTCCCAGAGAACCCTACCTGCAGCGGGCCACCCTAATCACCGAAGCCAAATCCCCTCCGATCTGATCCCAGCGCCGTCGCCGCCTAGACCTTCACCTTCTCCCGCCAGCTCTCCTCTCCGACCTCCACCAGTGGTCCAGCGCGGCCTCCGGCAAGAGGTTGCCGCCCCGCCGCGGTCCCCATTCGTCACATGGTGGCACGGGGGCGAGCAAGTGCTGCTCCCCTCTCGCCCGAGCCCGCGCCGCTAGCCCAATTCGTCACGGCCGCCTTCCACCCCATCCGACGCCGGCGGAACCTCATCCTCTTTCCCGAATGTTGTGCTAGGTTCGTCTCAACAGATTTCCTCTTTTGGTTTTGCTTTACTATTCGTGTCCTAACTACAGGGGTTAACTGTCGAACTGCACATTATTCTTGTGCTAAGTGTCTGTGGTAAATACCTCTCTGTTTCTTAGGTGTATCATTGTCCTGTAGAGACAAATACGAAGATTGCGAGATCTGTGTATTGGTTAATAGCTTTCCCAGCTCGTAATGCGAGCCGCAACGGACAATCTGCACCCACACGGATGCTTCGAGGCAGTATTATCCAACTAGGGCTTTTTGCCTACCTAAAAATATATATATTGTTGCTCGGGAGCAGTTTTCTCTTTTATACAAACTGTTAGCGATGTCTCATGGTCCTTAGCCACTGGGCGACGACACCCAGAATATGAAAACTCTGTCCTATAGTGTCAATGGGCTCAGAATATTGTGCCGTTAGGACGATTTTTTGCTTTGGCTCAGAGGGAAATTTTGATGTATTGTGCCTTCAAGAGACACATTTGAAGCCAACCTAATTTGGTGGATTGCTTGTATATCATTGCGATGACTGTGTTTTTACTCCTTTTCAGGAGTGTGATGTTAAAGATTTCCGGAACCTGATTGCATTGTATGACTATAGCAATTACTCATGCAGTTTCAGGGGCTGGAGTAATTTCAATGTTATGGTGTTTTTTGTGTGGACAAAAGGGAATGGTATTTTTGGGTTAATGCTTATGACCCGCTTCACTCTGCTATTTTAATACATGTTCGCGTAACATATAAAAGTTGGTGCAAGGTCGGTCGTGACATGGTTTTGGTTGGTTGTACTACTCATAAGTAAGATTTTGCATGTTGATTTATTTCTTTGTATATCCATAAGGCGAACAAAGAAGTCCAAGAGGACACATAGTATTTTGTACTTCCGTGAGGATTGTTGTATATGATGATACAACCAAAATTAGTGTAAACTTCAATTTTGTTAGATATTTGGTCTATGTTAGACCCGTTGCAACGCACGGACAGTTTGCTAGTCGGAGTTAATATACTTACTGTACCTAGGACGGGCGTACGTACGTTTGTAGGGTCGAGAATTGATTGGCATTTAGAAAAGGGAAATTGCACACATATTCTTTGATGGTGATCGCGGTTTCGAGATAAGGCCGGACCCTTATCACAGGCGGCTAGCGCAGCAAGAGCAAACATTGACACGCTCTCGATGACACTAACGTACGTGTGGTCCAGATTTGGCTACGTCCGATTAGCAGCCACACATTACACATCGATTGATATGTCCATTTCTCCTCACGAGGCCTCCGTACATTGGGCGATCCTAGTCTTCACGTCCACCAAAACAGCAAGGTCGTCACGAGGAAGAAGGTCATGTTCTCCACAGCGGCCGAACCGTATGTGACCCACCGGCGGCACTCATGGGGCATCTCGCCGGCCCGCACTAACAAATCGTTCCCTCCACCGGTCTGCCGCTGCCCCGACCATCCTGAAAGTGCATGGTTGCCCCCATGTGTGGTTTTGGTAATTAATGACACTCCTTATGGACTAATGTTTACATTAAGATATTCTTATAGATCTTGTCCATTGGAGTTCATGTGTTGGACTCTTGAAGATGGCATGATGACCAATGCTCTATTTAAGGGTTTATATGAAGAATGGTCATGTGTAGAAGATGAAGTGCAAAGGAGACATGAAGACGGAGCTTAGCGAGGCTTTCCCATAATGGAGTATGGGGGAGCATTTGGAGAAGTCTTCATCAAGCATGTGCTAGCAAGCACAATCAAGAAAGGTGTTCCAACTTGAGAGAGTCAAGATCGTCATCATCGAGCTCAAGTGGAATGCGCAACGCAAAGGTATGTTCTTGATAGGTTTTCTATTTTACCGGTCTCATGTTGTTAGTGGGAGACCGGGTTTTAGGATAGACGGCGTACTATCAAGAGGGGTTCTCAAGTGAGTAACTTGATCGCATCTTTGTGGAGAGCTCATACCTTTGCATACTTGGCATATCATCTTCCTTGGTTCTTATTTGGCTTTTCTCCTTGTTGGGTTTTGGTGCTTGTCGTGATCTTCATGACAAGCCCAAGTTCTTCGAAAACGGATTTCTTATGGAAAACTTGTTGCGTTTTTCGTGTTGGAAATATTATCGGTCCACCTTCGAGATAGGGTCCACACCTCTCCATGTGTGGCAAAGCTCTCGTCGTTACCTTTCCAACGCAATTGGATTCACCTGTTTTGGAGTTCATATGAGAAAGTTATTGCAATTCAGGTTTTACAGTTTCACTGCTTTCAGGCCGGAGTCTCCGGTCTTCTGGACCGGAGTCTCCGGTCCTTGGTTTTCCTCGGAGAGTGTTTTGGATGTTCAGCTCCTGGACTAGGCCGGAGTTTCCGGCCCTTGGGCCGGAGTCTCCGCCCCTGTCCCGGAGTTTCTGGCCCCTGTGGCCGGAATGTTTGGCCGTGCTGCCCCGTGCTCTTTGTTGCTCAGCCCCTGGTGGGGGGCGGAGTTTCCGGCCTCTGTAGGCCGGAGTTTCCGCCCCAGGCCGGAGTTTCCGGTCTCTTGGTCCGGAAACTCCGGTGCAAAGCTGGCTGCAACGGCTACTTTTCTGGGAGGGGTATATATACCCCTCCTCCTTCCTCCAGCCAGCTAGCTGAGCCCAGCAACCTTTGCTTTCTCTCTCCTCCATTGTTGCAAGCTCATTTCCTTGATTTCTCCCAATCCCTCCACCCAAACTCTTTGATCTTTGGAGGATTTAAGGAGAAGACCTAGATCTACATTTCCACCAATCAATATCTCCTCTAAGTGAGGGGAACATAGTGGATCTAGTTCTTGGAGTTCTTGAGTGGTTCTCCTCTTTGTTCTTCCTCTCTTATTCCCCCATAAGCATTTGTTGCTTTGTTGGAATTTGAGAGTGGAGGATTTGAGCACTTGTGCTCTTGCCTTTTGCATTTGGTGCATCGGTGTGCTCTCCACGAGGATTCGTGGAAGTAGAAATCTTGTGAACTTGTTACTCTTGGGTCTTCGGGCCCTAGACGCCTTTGTGGTGGTTGGACCTTGTGTGGTCACTTGAAGCCGTTCGGGAGCCCCCAATCCATTGTGGGTTGTGCCTCGAATTGTTGTTGAGAGCCGTTCGGGAGCCCCCAATCCCATTGTGGGTTGTGCCCGGATTGTTGTTGAAAGGCTCCGGATTCCGCCTCGAAGGAATACCGATAGTGGAAGGTGAACCAAACCTTTGTGGTGCGGTTCATCGGAGAATAGGGTGAGCCTTTGTGGCGTTGAGATCGACCTTTGTGGTGCCTCACACCTCTCCAACGAGACGTACTCCCTTTCAAGGAGGAACTCGGGAATACATCCTCGTCTCCGCGTGCTTCGGTTATTTCTATACCCGAGCCTTTTACTTATGCACTTTACATTGTGATAGCCTTCGTGCTTGAAGTATTCTATATTGCTATCACCTTGTTGCTTGTCTTGCTTAGCATAAGTTGTTGGTGCACATAGGTGAGCCTAGTTTATTTAGGTTGTTGGCTTGTTAATTTAAACACATAGTTTTATTCCGCAATTAGCAAGCCTTTAACCGGAAAAGTTTTAATCGCCTATTCACCCCCCTCTAGGCGACATCCTTGTCCTTTCACATCCTCTAACCCACCCCCACACCCCTTCTTCTCAGGTTCCGGCACCGCACCCGTACCCCACCCCACCCACCCACAAATAAATCCAGTGCTCGGCTGCCGCGTCGCTCCATTCTTAAAGGCATCTTCTCCACGACGGCTCCCTGCCGGTCACGCGACGCCGTCTCAGGGTTGGGGAGGGTGGAGGGAAGAGCAGGACACTGTCAAAGGGAAGGAGAGGAGGGTGCGCCGCGATTGGGTGAAAGCAATTTCGTCGTAAATTTGTACATGCTGTAACAAATGATGTGAGTACGTGGTAGGAGTACGAAATATTGGAGTATATATGGACAACCGACAATAGTTTTGTACTGGGTGCGTCGTCGTACTTTGTCGACATGTAGCATGCACGTGGGCTGGCCTGCACGCTGCATGTGTTGTCAGATCTGGCCGTAGAAATAGCGCCATGCATTAGCCAGCTAGGCTCTATAGGTTTGGTCGATCGATCCTATCGCTTGATCTGGCGTTTGATAAGGGGGGCAGGTTATTTGCAGAAGAGGTCCACCTGGCAATGAGAGTCGAGAGACGGCTCGTAATCTTCTTTCCCGTGGCTGTCGTTCTAGAACCAGCTAGTTGGGGACACATCCACGGCTAGTTTTTTTTTTCTTTTCAAAACACAGTACAACGCAGATATTCACATACACGCGCACACACTTACTCATATGAACGCACACACGCACATCCTACCCCTATAAACATCTCCAATGAACACCTCTAGCTAGTACTTACGCTGCGCTAATCGTCAATGCTTCTGCATTTGCCAATCCCGCTACGCAACGTAAGTGCTCAGCTAAGCCATGGACGTCCGAACCATCCGGAATGTTCTACGTACTTGCATACTGAGTCGCCTATTAGCCGCCAGGTAATGTTCCAAGTTCGATTAGCTAGCTACGGATAAATACTGAGTACGTCGCCGCCTATTAGCTTAAACAACAAACGCTATGGACATAGTTTAATCCAGTTCATAATACACCTACTCATGCACGCACGCACCCTAATTCGGGCGATCGATCGAAGGCGCCAACTGTTCAATTACGCACGTGACGCTAGATGATTTTTTTCAGGGGAGAAAATTGTGCCTGCCACGTACGCAGGCGCCTGTCCAGAAAAGAAAAGAGTTAAAGACAACCTTTTCTTGCCGGAAACGTAATTAGCCACTCCTAACTTTCTTGTGATTTGCAGCTACACCTAGCGAGGACATTTTATCTTTTTTTTTTTTATTTGAGGAAGGATCTGATATATATAAAAGGAGGCTCCACACTTTTACAACCAGGTCCAGAAAGGAAACAGAAAAACAAAAGGACCCTGAAAAAGTGCACGAAGCACCCTAAACCACCGGGGAGAAGCACAATCAGATCCTCAACTCGCCCCAAAGCACCTAGTCGCCGGCGAGGTCGCCGTACCGCTCGCCGTCGGGGAGAGGGCGCCGCCACATCATGTAGTCGGCCGCAGGAGCCGTCCGCCGCCGCGCGACGGAGCTGAGACGCGCTGAACGAGCACGGCCACAGCGCCCGGTTCCCGACTCCGCCCATCCACCAGCCGAACCGCCGTCGTCGACCAGGTCCACCACCGCCACCACCGCACCACCCCTGACGCCGCTCTCCTGTCCACCATGGCCATCCAGAGCAGAGACGTCGAAGAGGCCAACCACCAGAGCCACCTGCAACAAAACGGGACGCCGAGCTCCACCCGCTCCTCCCCTCGCCGCCACGGCCGGCCGGAGAAGCACAGAGGGAGAACCACGCCCGACGGAAAACCTCCACTGCCTCCCCGGCGACGAGGCCGGGACGGGAAGGAGGGGGAGGACATCGCCCTATTCACCAGCGCCACCAGCACCGTCACCGGCGACGCCAAGCGGGCACGCACACCTAAACCCCAAGGACCTAACCTACTCACACGGACGGAGCCGAGGCTCCCCCCACCTCGCGGCGCCGAAAACCGGCGGCCGGAGGCGGAGGGGAGCAGCAAACTCGCCGGCGAAACGCTCGCCTCGCAGTCGCCTCCTTATCGCCTCAGGGCACTGTAGCAGAGGATAAGGAGGGGGTATGCGCGTTCATAGCGAGGACATTTTATCCCTATCGCAAACTAATTAATTGGTTCATCGGTTAATAGATCACGAGCTATATATGTAGCCAGTGGCAGCACGGAAAGTTTGGCAACGCCGGGAACTGATGAGAACGATCGGGATACACAATCAAGCATAGAACCATCTAGTAGTAGTAGCTAGTAGGAGCACTTTTTTGAGGTAAATATATGTATATGGATGGAAAAGAGAGTTGCTACCATATACCAACAGATGTTTCTTTGTTGAGAATTACACTAGACGATTAGGCAAGAAGCCGCATCGATCGGCAGATACTACAGTAGTCAGCACCTAGCACACGCACATTACGAGAAATGAACACACGAGTAAGCAAAAAAAAAAATCCATTTCACACGGGGCGACAAGAAAATAGAGATTATGTGAGCTATCAACTACTAATTTCGATTCCAGGAACTGCAAGGAAATTTTAAAACTGTCCCGAGATTTTTTTGCTGGAATTGTATGCGTCGATAGCACTCAAATTTTTATCAACCAAATTAGCGAAAGATGAGATTGAGCTGGAAGCGCCTTTCTAGGGTTCAATGAAGAGGTGACCCACTATTCCCCTCAACCTGCATGTCACCGCTGCCGCAGGTATTCCTACCCTCCACCAGTCGCTTCGACAACAGGAGGATGGGAAAAGCCCGGGGTTGTGTGTCTGATCCATGTCCAGTAGGGTCTTCGAATTATTTGCCACCTATAAGTTGGGGAATCGGCGAAGCTGAGGATAATGGTTCCCAGGCTCTCCCCAGGTCTTACGTCCATCTTAGAAGCACCGTCGACGAATCGGAGGAATTGGAGGACAATATCGATCGTCGGACATTAAGTCTATGTGATTAGTGTTTGTTCTCCAGATTCATCTCGATTTTATGAAGCTCAACCAGATACGGCGCTATCAGAAAACTTGCGAGTTTTCTGTCCTCATGTCTATCTGATTGGAGTTGTGATTATCTCATGTCCCTTCTTGGCGCTAGCTAACTTGTCCTCGACGATCTTTCCATATCGTTGTCGTCGATGTCTTATGCTCTATATCGATGACTTTCAATCCACTTCTACAAACTCCTAAGTTTTTTTTTTTGAACAAGACAAACTCCTAAGTTAGTACAAGCTATATCGGGTGCACGGTGCACCAGAGACCTAAACGAGACAACGAGTTTTGATCACAGCGCACAGCGGAGGGATGTAGAAGGAAGACTATGATGATTTTCTCAGGGGCTCTTTGGATTGAAGGGTTTACATATGAATTTTGGAGGATTCTAATCCATATGAATCTTTCCTAAGGAAGCCCTTTGCAAAACTCATATGGATTTCGTTACTTTGCCCCAATTTTATAGGGGTTTCAACATGCAGTATAAACTCTTTTTTACATTCATTTGTGTTGGATCAAAGTAATTTTCGTGGGTTTGCATAGAAATGACTACTCACGTAGTTTTCCTCTGTTTTGTAACCGTAATACTCCTACATTTTCAATTCCGTGTTTTGTAATCCTGCGATCCACTCAATTTTATTCTTGTACGAAATTTCTTGTAAGGGATGATTTCAGATAATATTTGACCTTATACTCCCTCCGTCCGGAAAAGGATGTCTTAGATTTGTCTAGATTTAGATGTATGTGGACTTGTTTTAGTGTACACATACATCCGAATTTTGATATATGAAAGACATCCTTTTTCAAACGGAGGGAGTACCTTTTTCCAAATAAGAAAGAAAAGTAAATTGAGCCCGATCACAAAGCTGCTCGATGGCATCACGGGTGGACACCATGGATCCACCTGGACAATCCAGATCGGACCAGAACTGTCGTACACGTCATCCTCTATTAAATTTTTTTTTCGAACACATCCTCTGTCATCTTCAAACACCATGCACCACCGCGGCTCACTCCGCATTTACCACGCGTCCCCTGCTAGCCCGAACGATCCAACCACCCGGTGAGGAATCACCTTTCCTTTCTCGCCCTCTTTAAATACCAGCCGGGCCAACCAAATTACGGAACCTTTTGCCGATACCGCTCGCGCGAAACCAAACCACACCAAAACTAGCAGAATCCCGACCTCCCCGTCGCGGAATCCGCTCGCGGGGCTGCGCAAACCAATCTATCTGCTCATCTTTCCTCCTCTATTTATCCCGAGTTTCCCGTGGTTCTCTCGCCCATCCCCGGCCTGGGGACGAAGAGGCAGGCAGAGAGGGGGCAAGAACAGGGGAAGCTTGGTTCTTCTTCCTGCCGATTCGTTTCCGGATTAGCGAGAATCCGCCGCTGGAATCAGCCATTCCCCGGGCGGTTTGGGCCGGATTGATCTAAAGCTCGCGTCTTTCCGCGGAACCTGTACGGTCGGTCGCTCGCCGGAGCTATCTCGTTGGACCGGATTGAAGAGGCGGCGGCGGGATGGGGGTGGGCGTGGTGGCGGCGCAGCTGGCGCGGCTGGGCGGCGCGCTGACGACCTCGGACCACGCGTCGGTGGTCTCTATCAACCTCTTCGTGGCGCTGCTCTGCGCCTGCATCGTCCTCGGCCACCTCCTCGAGGAGAACCGGTGGCTCAACGAGTCCATCACCGCCCTAATCATCGTAAGCTCCTCCGTCAATTCCATCTCCCTCTCGGCTCAAATTTCTGCCCGGTCGCCCGCCGTCGCTAATGCTCGTTTGTTCTTCATCCTGGCCGCAGGGGCTGTGCACCGGCGTGGTGATCTTGCTGACCACCAAGGGGAAGAGCTCCCACGTGCTCGTCTTCAGCGAGGACCTCTTCTTCATATACCTCCTGCCTCCAATCATCTTCAACGCAGGGTAAGTGCAGAGGTTTCTGTGAGAAGGATTTCCGGGGGATCTCGCTCGCGTGGTTTCGATCTTGTTTTCTTCTGGGCCTAGCTGTCCGCCGCCCAGGACTGACCTGTGCATGTGGGGATGATTGTTTATTCGAGGAATTTTATTGCAGAGCATGGATGCTTCTCGTCCATCTGGTACACCTGGTTGGACTTGCAAGCAGCAGCTGACTGCCAATCTTGACTCTTGCTCTATCCTCATCAAACATTAAATATATAATTATCTGGAGTCTTAGGTGTTAATTTCAACAGGATATAGTATATTTTCTTACTGCAAGTAGTTCTTTGTTGGGATCCTGGCATTTAATACTGGTATGTAGTGAGCGCTAGTACCTACGAAGCACCGATATGGCGATATGGATACGGCGATACGGAGACGGCGATACGGAATACGGCGATTTCTAAAAACAGCAATACGGCGACACGATCGAGTATATGTGTAAAAATAATAAAATCAGCAGTCACTCACTCCCTGTCCAGCAATCAGCAAGCAAATTAGCAGGCAAATCAGCAGTCGCTCCCTGTCCCTGGCCAACAAATCAGTAGGCAGCAGCTCGGAGGGCAGCAGGCCAGCAGCAACTCAGCAGTCAGCAGTTCAGCACACAAGCAAGCATGCATCACTTAGCACGCAAGCAAGCAGCAGGCCAGCAGCAACATGCGGCAACGGAACAAGAAGGGCGGTAGCCGTACCTTGCTGCTGGCGACGAGAGGCAGCGGAGGCGGCTCCAGGTGGCGGGGAAGGGCGAATCCAGGCGGAGGCGACGCAATTCGGGTGGCGGCGGCGCGATTCCGGTTGGCGGCGGCGCGATTCTGGCCGGCGGGGCGCGAATCCGGCCGCCGGGGGGCGCGAGTCCAGGTGGAGGCAACTCCACGCGGCGGGCTCGTTCGGGCTCTCCCGTGTCGCTAGACGAATCGGAGGAGTATCGGAGGAGTATCAGGTTTATTTTCCTTTTTTTTAATTCGGAAAAGGGGACACGCGGGCGATACGAGTATCGGAGGAGTATTGGCGTATCGGAGTATCGCACAAGTTTATACTGCGATACAAAGATTTTTGAAGTATCGGTGCTTCGTAGGCTAGTACTCCTATTCCATTAAGGAATTGTCTGTTTCTGAAGAATCTGCACCATGATAGTCTGAATTTTGGTTGAGCATTTAGATCTCTTCTGAATGATATTTGGCTGCGCGATTCAATTTTCAAGGTTCGTTCCTCACTCTATTTCTCATCAGTTTCCAGGTGAAAAAGAAGCAGTTCTTCCGGAATTTCATGACAATTACATTATTTGGTGCTGTTGGGACAATGATCTCCTTCTTCACAATATCTCTCTGTATGCTCCTTTTTTCACTCAGAAAGTTTGTTTTCTCTTCCCTTATTGAGAATTTGTAGAGAGTTGAAATAGATGGGCTGCCCAATAGGTTATCTTGGACTTCTCTGACGACGATTACTTTTTTTTCAGCTGCCATTGCAATATTCAGCAGAATGAACATTGGGACACTGGATGTAGGAGATTTTCTTGGTAAACCGCCATTACTTTTCCACATGATCTGCACACTGCAAATAATGTTATCAGGATATGTGCTTCATCCCTTTCTGATGTGTCACATATACAGCAATCGGAGCTATCTTTTCCGCGACAGACTCTGTCTGCACTTTACAGGTTTGTTAATCCAATGTTCTAATGATTCTGTCTTTTCTTTTCCAGAGGAATTGCCATGATTCTCTGAATCCCTAATCAGCAGCTAATGTAAACCGTGCCTGAATCCACTATTTACTGTTCTTTATCCAAAAACAGGTTCTCAATCAGGATGAGACGCCCTTTTTGTACAGTCTAGTTTTCGGCGAAGGTGTTGTCAATGATGCCACATCAGTCGTGCTTTTCAACGCGCTCCAGAACTTTGATCTTAACCAGGTCGATGCATTGGTCATTCTGAAGTTCCTTGGGAACTTCCTTTACTTATTTGTGTCAAGCACCTTCCTTGGAGTCTTTGTAAGTTTATTCTAGGGTCTCACACTTGCATTCCTTTATTTGTCTAAATGGACCATGGACCACATGGATTTGACATTCCTTCTTCAATTGTCAGTCTGGATTGCTCAGTGCGTACATAATCAAGAAATTATACATTGGAAGGTTTGTTCAACCCCTGGTTTTTATTAAGCGCTTATTTTATGCTCGATGCTAACTTGGTTTTTTTCTGAACTTGCTTCAGACATTCTACTGACCGTGAGGTTGCACTTATGATGCTCATGGCCTACCTCTCATATATGCTAGCTGAGGTGTGCGTCTGATTTGATACAACACGGAAACTTACATTGCCTAGCAGAACGTATGAACTCACTTTGGTTATTTGATCTTTGCAGCTGCTAGATTTGAGTGGCATCCTCACTGTGTTCTTCTGTGGTATTGTGATGTCGCATTATACTTGGCATAATGTGACAGAGAGCTCAAGAGTTACCACCAAGTAATTATAGTTCTTAGTCCACATTATCTAACAAGTACTATTTCTTCAATTCAGTGAAAAACGACCCGCTTATTTTGTCAACCTTTTCATCTACTTAGGCATGCTTTTGCAACATTGTCCTTCATCGCCGAGACTTTTCTCTTCCTCTATGTTGGAATGGATGCATTGGACATTGAGAAGTGGAAGTTTGCTAGTGACAGGTCAGTGGCATGTACTTTATCACCTCTAAACTGCATTACCTAATTTCTACTTCTTCTTTGTTTGAATGGTCAACCTTACCATTTCTCGTTGCAGCCCCGGTAAATCAATTGGGGTAAGCTCAATTTTGCTAGGATTGGTTCTGGTTGGAAGAGCTGCTTTTGTTTTTCCGCTCTCGTTCTTATCCAACTTAACAAAGAAGACGCCCGCCGAGAAAATAAGCTGGAGGCAGCAAGTGAGTAATTTTTACATCAGACCATTTGCCAGCTGAATCGAGTTACTCATCTGCTAACTAAATTTATTTTGGTAGATCGTAATATGGTGGGCTGGGCTGATGAGAGGAGCTGTTTCGATCGCTCTTGCTTACAATAAGGTTGGTTAAAAAACTATTTCTAGTTAATTTCCACCCTTGACCATTGATCAGTTCCAGCAGATCTTCGTTTTGCAAATAAAAGATGCCGTTAATAGTATTTATAAATCCTTATGATGCCAGTTTAAAATATCTCCTGTTGATGCTACTATTCTGTGGAATATTTGCGTACTTTACGTTATTCCAATAGTCCAATTTGCATCAGCTCACTCATTGTAGAAGTATCTGTTGTATCCCACTTTGGATCATGTAGGCTAGAACGATTACGGTAGTGCTCTTTTGGGTGTCGATCTAACACGGTGAGAGAAGGGGACAGAGAGATGAGAGAGGAGGAGGAGACAAACCTTCTCCATGCTCGAGGAGCACGATCCGGTGGCCATCGGGAGGGCGACGGCGTGAGCGTGGGGTGTGTGGTGGCGGCGGTGCTTCCCGTCGGCTCGCGCTAACCCTAGATCGGTAGGGGTGTCGGTGGGGGGTCTGGCACAGCGGCTAACCTCGTGACCCATGCTGCCGGTCCCCACCTCTTTATATAGCACGGCGACAGGGCCCACCAACCAGATAGAGGTTGTGCGCCCCCGATGAGGGCGCGGTCAAGGGATCGATCGAGCCGTTGGGCTCGACCGTATGAAGATCAACCTAACATTCTCCCCCTTGATCTCAATTTTACTTTTAACTTTATACTTTATACTTTACTCGTTTCATCACGGATCAGTACATAGAGCATGTTTCATCGTCACAGCTCATTGCCGATAGAATCAGACAGCTACAATATACGTCTCTGTTTTGAAATAGATTCTTTAATCTTTTGGGCCTCTTTATTGTCCGGAAATCATATAGACTATACCATAAACCCATGTCGACTATGTGTTCTCCAAAACACACTGGGCGGTAAGCTTTTAATTAGCAGATCTGCAAACACTTGTGTGTTTCTTTTATCTATTCCTCTTATGCTCCAAGCATTTCAACATAATTCCGGACTTTCTCCTTTACAACGTATAATTCTGTGTCAATGTGTTTGGCACCACACTTGACTTGTTGTCTTAGGAGTGAATTACTTAATGGTTATTGCTGTTGTCAACCATTATCAATTCCGGGTACAGGTTTACTTAACCATTTTGCCTGTCCCTCGGCCTTATATCATGCTATAACATGTCTTTACATCACACTGATGTCAATCTTTTCATTCTCTGGAGCTTTTCCACACAAAAACTCCAAATGTGAAATTTAGCGACAATTGTGGATTTCGCTATACATTTCACAAATTCTTTCTTTGTACTCACAACCTTTTGAGAGCACATTTATAGATCTATCTTTGTACTCACAAACTTTTGAGAACACTCTGTTTCTTTTAGCATGAGGCCGATATCTTTGATTCCATTTCAGTGATCTATATCTGGATTGGACATTGCCAAAACAACCTGGATATGTGAACTGTCAGGGTAATATTGAGTTTCCAACAGCTGAAGCATATGGTACCATATCCATTTGATCCGTTCTATGTTATCTCTTGGAACACTAAAGTTCCCAATTCCATTACCCTTGACAATAAGAACAGGCGTAGGTTTTCTCGACGTGCATGCTTTAGAGACTTCTTCTCAGCATGTCCATGCGATATTTCTAATACCCCTTTTTTTCTTTTCTTAGTAAATCTCGATACTTTTAATGACAGACACTCTACCGAGAATACTCTTTTGTGGACAAGAACTTCTTTCTCTGCCGGTAGTAGAATGACATCACCACTAGCAAGTAGGATATCATCCACATACACAGGATTAGGGAATGAATTTCCCATTCTATAAGTTTATAGAAAAGCGATTGTCCTCTCATTCTCTTTAACCCAAAATCACTTCTGATTCTAGAGACTTGCTCTAGTCCGTAATATCCCTTGTGTTCTTTACTTTCATCTGATGTAACTCAGATCATTATGTGCCATTATCACTCATTATAATCTGTTTATTCTCTTAGCGCAAAACTTTCGATTTAAAATCGCTTTTTTACATATTTCCTTTGGAGTCACATTGGCGTTGTAGACCCTTTATAGCCTACTGTTTTGGCTCCATTGGAAATTACTTATGAGTCCCAAACATCGTCGGGATTCACATAGTCTTTAATCATTAAGACAAGTTGACACTTGTCAAAATCGATTGAGCGCTGCTTATAATCTCTGTAAATTAGGTGGGATCAGCCTTCATTTAAATTTCTCTGATATAGACTTTATAGTCATCTGTTTTTCTCATATGGCGATGTTGTTGCTCTGTAAATCACAAGATCCATGTTTGCTTGTTCATCTCTATTATAAAGCAACAAGCTCCCCAGATAAAATCTATTCGAGTCTTAGGTATGTTCATACCATGCTCCCCCAGATTACTCCATTTTCTCCAAAATGGTGTATCCTTAATCTTTTTTATTTGGGTTTATTCTGTTAACCTGTCAATCTGTCTTCTTTATGGCACTTTGAGTACCGTCCTTAGTCTCCTTTCGGAGCTGTAAAAGATCCAGGAATAAATCTATCTCTTTACTTTAGGGTATCATTATTATGACCGTCGTACTCCCCAGACGATCACAATTCATCATAGATCACTTAGATGCATAATATGCATCACATTATCTGAAGTATATGTGAGTTTATTCTATAACTTTCTCTATCTCCCCCTCGAAATGTGGCAAGAACCTTTTGCCACAATTTCGAAACTTTGATTATCTGCTTTATTCAATAATGAAGTTATCTTTTATCCACTTCATTCAAAATGAAGTTGTCTTTTAATGTCTGGGAGTACTTTTTTCTCGTTCCCTTTTCAAAACTCACAAGAGTTCATACTCAATGGTACTGCAAGTCACACTTACATAACATTCTTATCTCTAGGTTCATTTGTAACTTTATTCTCTTTTGACTCATTAAGTGTTTTATAACTATGATACACAAGGTGTGCGGTCGATATAAAAACACATGAGTCATCACATCTTTCTTCTGTCATACAGAATAAGTCCTTTGTCAAAATTTTCTCTCGCCATGCGGGTATTTTCCCAGACTTTTTCCACCACGTGGGTATTATTATCGTCTTTTCCCGTCATGCGGGTAATTAAGAGACACAGATGCCACAATTGGCTCTTTAGACTGCATATTCAATCGTCAAATTCAGAAATAAATCTGAATACTCTTTTATACACATGCTTAATCCAACGTTGGTCAAATTAAGCATTCATGTTGCTCGTTTAAATTTTTTCTTCATATAGAGTACATGAAAGAAATTCGTTAAACAAAACTTTGAATGATTTATTCGTTTTCTGCATGGAGAGTACATGAAAGACATTTGTCAAACAAGACTCTCGATGATCTATTTGTATTCTTGGATTAACATCCAAGAATTCTTTTTCTTTTGAAGTCATTCTTTAGAGAGAACATACTCTCTCACTTTATAACCTTTCTTGGTCATCTTTCGGGTCACAAGTACCCATCCTTTTGCTTTCACGAATGAAAACATGAAAATCTTTGTCTGAGAAAATATTCAATAATAATAAACAATAATGAGCATAAAAAATAACTTTAAAACTTTCTTCTATATTCTAAATTACCGTTGGACAGAATTAGAATGAAACATCATCTTTCTGCACTAATTGTACATCACCGTTGGGCAGAAATAGAATCAATGCATAAAACTCATAAACAATATGATGATAATATTTCTATTGAAATAAAGAACTCCGTTTGGAAAATGACATTATCATCAACTCTATTTCAGCGGAAACATGAAATACACATATTTCTATAGTTCAAGAGCATTTCTTGATCTTTTATCTTTTCTCTGAAAATTGATCACTTTCATGCAAAATTATCAGAGATCTAGCCCTTTGACTATAGAACTCATATAATTATAGTACTGCTATCATCAACGTTGGTCAGAAAATAACAATACCATAATTAATATGTTAAACAAGTATTTCTCTTTTTCCTCCTCTCTAATTAAATTTTCCTGTTGGTTCCAATTTAATTAGAGGAGAGTCCTTTTACTTTACAGCAGAAACTGTAAAATATTATCTGTATTTCACAAACATTACATTGTTCAACGATTAACAAATCATGATTATGTTATTAACAACGTTGGTCGTAAAATAACAGGACCATAATTACCTTTACTATTCACTTTATCACATCTTAAAAAAAAAATTAATTATCACTTTATTGCTTTTAAGCAATTGCTTTTAACTATTTGCAGCGGAAAAATAAATAAATTCATAAACTTTGTACTTTTCAGAAGCATTTCTGTCACTTTTCAGTTCTCTAAATAAAATTTTCGTTGGGCAATTTTGAATTAGAAAAAAAAACTGTATGAAATTTGCCCAAAATTTGGACAAAAAACATTATAACTGTGTTCTGTTAAAAATAACAGGGAAAATTCTTTCAGCAGCTCGGCCCACGGCCTGCTTACTGCGCGCCGCACAGCGCGTCGCTCTGTGGCCCATCTGTCACGCCGGGTCGGCCCATAGCCCGCCCGTACGCGCATCGCTCAGCAGCGGCGGATAACTCTCTGCGCGGCCCAGCCCAGCAAAGCCCACGGCCTGCCTGCGGCCGTTTTCTTATCTGTCGCCCGAGGCGAGCAGTTCGCGGCCCAGCCCGGCTGCCCGTTACGGTAGCGCTCGGCCCACGGCCTGCTACCGCCGCTCCGCTCGCTGCTGGCCGTCGGATGGAATCCGACGGTCCAGCGCACTCTTCGCTGGATCAAAACCAGCTCGACGACCCAGCCGAAGAAACCCTAGCGCATTTCCGCCTCTGTCATCCTCTCCTCTGTCCCGCTCGAGCTGCGCTCGATTAGGGTTAGGGTTACGCCGCGCCGCCGGCGAGCCGGCGACGGCGAGACCCCCCAGCGCGGCGAGAGCTCTCCGGCGCGGCGAGATCTTTTTCTTCCTCCGCTCCCGCACGAGCTATATTCCGGCGCGCCGTCGTGACTGCGTCGCCGGCCGCCGCTGTCGTGATGGCGTGTCGCGCGTGCCGTCGGCCGCCGGCGGCGGCGTTGAAGACCACCGCGGCCGCCGGAGCCCTTTTCCTCTAACCCCTCCGTTCCTTCCTCTGCGCAGGCAGCAAGGGTTGGGGTTCGGCTCCGCCGCGGCGGCGCCCTCACTGACCCCTCTGCGCGCGACGGCTCGCCAGGAGGAAGACGAGCTCGTCCCCGACGGCTCGCTGGCGACGCGCCTTTGCCCCCGAAGGGGTCACTCCCTTTTGGCCGTGGCAGAGGCGCCGAGCCCCCTCCACTGCCCTTGTTCTTCGTCCAGTCCCTCGGCTTGCCGATGCGGACTTGGATCGAGAGGAACAGCGCGGCTTTGCAGCGGCGCGGCTTTTCGATTTTAGAGTTCTTCTGGAGGGGAACTTTTTTCTGTTCTTTTCTTTTTCTGTCTACACCGAGAAGAACTAGAACTAGATAGCTCTGATACCATTGTTGTATCGCACTTTGGATCATCTAGGCTAGAACGATTACGGTAGTGCTCTTTTGGGTGTCGATCTAACACGGTGAGAGAGAGGGGACAGAGAGATGAGAGAGGAGGAGGAGACAAACCTTCTCCATGGCTCGAGGAGCACGATCCGGTGGCCATCGGGGAGGGCGACGGCGTGAGCGTGGGGTGTGTGGTGGCGGCGGTGCTTCCCGTCGGCTCGCGCTAACCCTAGATCGGTAGGGTGTCGGTGGGGGGTCTGACACAGCGGCTAACCTCGTGACCCGTGCTGCCGGTCCCCACCTCTTTATATAGCACGGCGACAGGGGCCCACCAACCAGATAGAGGTTGTGCGCCCCCGATCAGGGCGCGGTCAAGGGATCGATCGAGCCGTTGGGCTCGACCGTATGGAGATCAACCTAACAGTATCTAGTTTCTTTCATGCAAGCTTAACTGTTTATCTTGGAATTGCAGTTTACAAGATCTGGTCACACACAACTGCATGGCAATGCGATAATGATCACCAGCACCATCACTGTCGTTCTGTTTAGCACTATGGTGAGTCATTTCATCTTGTTGCAACACCTACCTAATGCAGTGTGTTAGCTTGTCATTTGAGGCAGTAGAATGTGTCAACTATTCGAAAACCATCTGACATCTAACATGTTCAACAGCTGTTTGGTATATTGACAAAGCCTCTGATCCGGTTCCTGCTGCCTGCATCGAGCAGCGCCACTTCAGAGCCCTCGTCGCCAAAGTACCTGCACTCTCCTCTCCTCACAAGCCTGCTAGGCTCAGGGGACCTAGAGACGGCTGTCCCCATAGCCAGGCCCTCCAGCCTCCGGATGCTCCTGACCAAGCCGACACACACCGTCCACTACTACTGGCGCAAGTTCGACGATGCTTTGATGCGTCCGATGTTTGGGGGGCGCGGGTTCGTTCCCTTCTCCCCCGGATCACCCACCGACCCAAACATACATGTCGAGGAATGAACGTCGCGGTGATATTAAGAAGCCATGACAGGTTCAAAAGAAACTTGAACTGTGACAGGAAGAGAAGGAAGCATTACAGCTTCAGAATAAGGCGAGTTTTCGGTATATAAAGTTTTGCTGCCTATGAGTGGCTCGTTGTTCAGAGATCCAGAAGGCTGAAGAAGGGGCCTTCTGATCTGGTTCAGATGAACGGTTGGGTTACGGCACCAGCAGGAAGATGAACTGTAAGTAGCGGTGATGCGGATACCGCCTTATCGGCTACTACAAGCCTGTAAATTTTGTAGATTAATAACAAGCAACCTGTATCTCACGAACTCTACCAGCAAACTGGTCATTCCTTACCCCTCGCCATGGAATCTGACCTCCTTTGTAATGGACTGGTGTGTACGGTGCCAAGTTTTGTCAGATGAGTGGTGATTTTGTAGCCTTTTTGCTACAAAGAACTCATGCCAGACAAGTTATCTATCCTGAATGGAATTGCCTGTTGTACCTATATGTCAAAAACAGGAAAGCTGCCGAAAATTTGTTGTTTGCATGTTTTTATGTCAAGTCTAAATCAACTTTTGTGAGACATTTGGATCTGTTCTGTGTTAGTTTAATGTGCCATATGAGGACATGATTACTCCCTCTGTTTAGGTGTATTAGTCCTCTTATGAAAAATTATTTGTTCCAAAACAAACAAGGAATAAGGTTTGGATTAATTAATTAGGCTAATGTATGTATGAAAATATACGGTTTTGCTATTCCTCACTCGAGTGAGAATTAAGTTAGATCTCACTCAATTCTATTCCTATCAAATTTACATCGTGATTCGTGAGTTATAATTAAAAATTCTCAGTTGCTGGTCATCTGAGTGAGAGTTAAAAGTTAATTCTCATTCGAGTGAGATCTAGTCGCTCCCGAAAAGATAAGAATGATTAAACCAGTAGAAACCCACCTTGGCCAAGGTACAATTAATTAGGCACACTATACACCTAAACTGAGGGAGTAGTATCGGGTACGTTTGGTTCCCCAGCAAAATAAGTTATAGCCTAGCCGAGATAGGGTAGTCGTTTGGTATGGAAATAAAAACTAGCTTTTGAGGGCCAGCTAGCCTCGTCGGGCCAGAATAGCCTCGCTCCTTCGGGAGAGCCGAATCGGCTCGCCTTCGACGGCAAAATCGGATCAAGAGAAAAAATCTCGCGCCAAACTACCGAACCCGCCGGGATGGAGGATTCAGTCCGCAACAAATCGCTCCTTTTTCGTTCTCCACTTCGACCCCTTCCTCCACTTCCCCCCAAATTTCTCTCATCCGTAACGATATCCTCCGAA
Organism: Poa pratensis; assembly: GCA_947311845.1. Classification (NCBI taxonomy): domain Eukaryota; kingdom Viridiplantae; phylum Streptophyta; class Magnoliopsida; order Poales; family Poaceae; genus Poa; species Poa pratensis. The sequence goes on along the minus strand of CAMZMU010000062.1, from coordinate 46,534,603 downwards.
GCTCTCTATAAATCCAGAAGAACTGGGCGAGTTCTGCGAGTTCCCCTCCAAGATTGGTACTGGAGACGAGATCCAAATCCGATTTTGGGAGAAATCTCAGTTTGTACTGCTTTCGGGAAGCCTCCCGTCGCTGCAGTTCAACCTTGCTCAGGTCTGTATCTACTTCGATCCGCCTCTCACTTTTCTGCATGCGTGTGTTGAAGTGCTAGCTAGCTCATGTATTTACTATATTCGCATGTTAATTTGGATCCGTACACTAGCTAGCGCCCGCCTTTTTCCTGTTTGCATGTGTTGATCTGTTGGCAGCATACTAGGTATCTCCGCCTCTGCTTTTTCTGCAAGCGTGTGCAGATTTGGTTGCAATTAGACTTGCTAGCTAACTGATCTCGTTGTGTAAGATTTTCCTTAGATTTGATTTGTAGCGGCAGCATTTACATCGTATATTATATTTGTTATGATGCATATCTACATACTAATTACATCGTGTCTAGGTATCTCCTGACTTATATATGGTCTTCTCTGCCTGACTTATAGATGGAGAACAGTGCACAAATTAATAGACAAATTGCCTTCTTCAGCGCTTTTCTAGTGGCGTATTGTACAATTATCATATATTTAAGTGAATCTATAGAACCTACAAGATATTCATTGCTAGAGAGAAATAGAGAAAGGATGGCATACTTGCGGAAATTATATTGTGGCGAGGAGAAACATTGTATTGGGGAATTGCGCATGGGAAAATCTGTTTTCTTCAAACTGTGTCAAAAATTACGGAGTTGAAAACACTTGAAGATACATGGCACTGCACTGTGGAGGAACAAGTAGCTATGTTCCTAACTACAGTAGGGCATCACAAGAAAAATATAGATATCAGTTTTCATTTCACGAGGTCGGGTGAGATAGTGAGTCGTTATACGCTATTGGGCAACTTGGACCAGAAATGCTTAGGCATCGAACAATGGATACACCATCCAAAATTCAAGGCAACCCACGATTTGATCCCTATTTTAAGGTATAGTACAATACGTATGTCTTTTCATCACTTAAAAATAGCTTGATTATATGGTAGGTGTATGTACTAATTAGTTGCTAACTATCTGGTTGTTTAGGACTGTATTGGTGCCATTGATGGAACCCATGTTCCATGCAACGTTCCATCACGGATAGTAGACAGATTTCGTGGCAGAAAACCTTTCCCCACCCAAAATGTTCTTGCTGCAGTCGATTTTGATTTGCTGTTCACGTATGTTTGTGCGGGCTGGGAGGGTTCCGCACATGATTCTACTGTTTTAAGGCATTCGCTTGAGCATCCAAATGGCCTTAGAGTTCCTGAAGGTAGGTCCCTGCCATTTTGTACATAGGAACCTATAAAAATATAAGACTTTAATTGTTAATTGTTTTTGCAATGTCATGTTAGGTAAGTACTATCTTGCGGATGCTGGGTATGCGGCTAGAAAAGGATTCCTACCACCATTCCGTCAAACTCGATATCATTTGCGTGAATGGAGGGGTAATAACAAACCTCGAACCCCAAATGAGCTGTTCAACTTGAGGCACTCATCCCTTCGTACTACCGTTGAGAGAGCATTTGGGACTTTAAAGAATCGTTTCAAAATACTCACAGCTAGACCTTATTTTCCATTTCCTACACAAGTACGAGTCGTCATGGCATGTTGCATCCTTCACAACTGGATATTGTTAAATGGGGGACCTGATGAACTTGTCTACAGTGAGCAAAACTGGTTTGAACAGTACCCAAGATCGGCTGGCCGTGTCCAACGAGATTTGCGTGAGGAACAAAGGGAGGTGCTTAGCGGTAGGGATACCATGGCAGCCAATATGTGGAGAAATAGGCGTAATGTTAGGCATGGTTGATTTGTATTACTCAAGTTTTTTGTAAGAATTTGTTGATTATGTGTTGTATCAGCACTCACCGAAGTAATTTGTAACCATGATCCTTTTCATAATATTATTTTTCTTGGTACGAGTGCATGTCATTTGCATCTTAAGTTCATTATTTTGTCTAACGATTCTAAACAATGGTGCCACAGGGATATGGCAGGCAACAACGTGGTGTGGCAGCCCCAAGTTGTTGATGAAATGCTATGCTACTACAAAGATAAGATTCAGTCTGAGGGGAAACAATTTATTTTCAAAGAGACGCATCACCAAGAGTGTGCAACACAAATCAATGAAAAGTTTCAGACAACATTCACACAGCGACAAGTTTATCACAAGTTCCATGTGGCGCCCTGACCTGACTGTTATACAGTGATGCTGTGTGTCACCGGTTAAGCGATACAACCGGAGGTTACGGGTTTACCAATCCCCGGCCAAAACCTTTGGCAGGCGTTGCTCGGAATGGATCATCGGCAACACAACACCCCGATTGATGCCTTAACACAGGCACAACCCTCAATGCATAATAGAGAGACCAAGACTTGTGGAACAACTGGCACATCACAGACTCTACGATACAAAATCATATAGTTCAACTCTTATAATAGAGAAAGATAGCAAATGACATCCAGAGGTCACAGACCCAACATTACATCAAGCGGAAGCAAATTAGGTTGTTCTAAACAACAAGATCCAGATTATGGCCTAAGAGGCCTACAAATAAACATCACAGCGCCAGCTGATCCGGGATGTCCCAAGCTGCCACCTGGGAACCCCAGACTACTCGTCGACGTCCACAAAGAACCCACCTTCGAGGTCGGTGAAGTCCTCCTCTGAAACAAAACAAACGACGTTGAGTTCGACGAACTCGCAAGATTATATATAGAGCTTTAGCTCGATGAGGCTTTCAAAGTTTTATGGCTGTTTTGCATAAAGCTGATTTTATTTATGAAAACATAACTCCATGGCATCGCCTAATCAGAATACTTTTAAAAGAGGGGTAAGAAGTACTCTTTCTTTCATCACCTTACTCAACATCAACCATCATTATCAACCACTTGTACCTGTTCATCAAAGGCACCTCCCCGAATCGCCCTCGAGGAAGCTCACCTTACAATCCTGAAGTGGTACCTCTAGTACCCAGTTTTTAATCATTCCGTTAAAGTTATTCTATGATCTTATCGTCCTTTCCCAAGTTGTCCGTAACCGTGGACACGGCTTTTCGAAAAGATTTAACCCTGCAGGGGTGTACAAATGTTTGCCACGCGTACCGCCCGGCCCATTACCTGCGCATTAGCTCTCTTCCTTGGAAAGCCGGCTGGGTGGGAACGGTGTCGACTTCTCCCTCGTTAAGGACTTTCCAGGATCATCAGTGGCGGTAGGACTGCCAGGATCACAACACCCCGCCACACAGCCACTCATTTTCCTAACACCACCATCCTCATCCCAGTTCATACCACCATCATCACGCACGCGCAAATGGAAGCCCGAACTAGAGGACCCTAGCTAGCCCCGCTCGAGTTATTTAGTCTATGAGGGTTCCTGCAATTGCATAGGCCTCACGCATGGTTGCACGCTCAGTCTTGGTTCGGGAGGTAAAGAACTCGCACCTAGGCGGCGTGAACGAGACAAAGCACCACAACCACAGTGGCCTCTCATCCCCACCTTTTTATCATCTTATCACCTGTCACCACATTTCTCCACATCATCTGAACATTTCACACCTGTTTCCAACAAGAAATATCCATCGGACGGATAACATTTGCCTAAGCATGGCTAAGCATCAACATAACATAGTTTAGTATCTCAGGCCAACAACACAAACCTATGGATAATAGGAGGGGAAACAGATATTGGCATAGGGAAATTAATGCAACTATAGGATACTCTAATCCGACAAAAGTTGACATTTAGAACCGCATGCAATATTATAGTGGAGAAAATAATTGCGGAAACATAGGATAAGATATGCTCAGAGGGGGGATTACGCTTGCCTTGCTCAAGGTGCTGGTAGTACGGCTCGGCGGGGTATTGAGGGGGAACCCCGTCTGCTTGATCTATCGGAGCACAAAACACGGGAAGAAACAATCAATCACCACACATGTCTAACAAATGCAATGCGCAAACGAAATGATGTCATGTCATTTTAAATCCTCAAGAAAAGGATGAATCAAGCTAGTCAACTTAAACGGAGTTCGGATGCGAAAACGGGCACATCTCGAATATACCGGGGAATTAAGTAATGCTTCAACTTTACTTGTTGATTACAATAGATGAACCCTATGGTTAACTTTGCATATGAATGACATGAACAGGTGAAGATGCATGGTTTGGGTGATTAGTTAACCTTGTAGCAATTTTCAGAGATGGAGGTGAGAAGGTTTGCACTAACGTTAAAACAAGTTAACCGGATTACAAAGATTGAGAAGAACAGGTTTGTATTAAAGTCAGAACAGGTCAGCCGGATTATCCGGTGGAAACAGTAACCGGAAAACCCGGTGTGTCGGATTATCCGATAGAGTTGGACTCGGATTATCCGATGCACACGCCGAAGCCGTGCAACGGCGAGCCTCGATGGATTTGAGCTAGAGAGCAAGAGGGAGCGAGGGAAAAAAGAACATGGAAAGGTTCGCATGCTCACCCTGAACTCGTGGGTAGGCTTGCCGAAGGAAGGGAGAGTCGGAGTCGTCGTCGACTTGCTTGGAGTGCGGCGCACGTCACGGACGAAGAACGCGAATCCGGGCAATGTACAACGTCTTGGCTCGATTCCTTCGGTGAAATGGTAGAGGACGTCGAGGTGCAACTTCCTATGGTCTTCGATTTGCTCGGCCTAGCTCAATCTCCGGCGGCGAGCTCGGCCATGGCGGGCTCGGTTTGGAGCTCGTGGGGAAAAAAAGGAGAGAGAGGAAGAGGAGCAAGTGAGAGGATGGGGCATGGGGAGAGTGGGGCAGCCCCGAAGCCGTGCTGAAAAATCCCGCAGCGGCGGTACTACCGCTTAACCCAGCGGTGGTACCGCTGGTGTGGTCTGGTTTTGCTCTTCCCCACCTCGGCGGTACCGGCGGCGGTACCGGCAGCGGTACCAGTTGGTACCGGTCAAGCGCCTCAGACGCCGATTCTGGCGGTAGCGGCTGCGGTAGCGGTGGCGGTAGCTCCCGGGCGGTGGTACCGCTTAACCCAGCGGTACTACCGCCGCCTGGGTCTTTTCTCTCTTTCAGTTCCTGAATTTTATTAGGGCACCAAAACATTTTATAAAAATCTGCAAAAATTTGGGTAGCCTCCCAATAACATGTAGAGGCACCACAAAAATTGGCATAGCCAAATAAAAAGTTTTTGACAGCATTTGTTCATAGGTTCAAAATAGGGCATTTTACTAAATTCAACGATGTTGCTCCTTTAACAATTTGGAGCAAAGCAAAATATTATTTTGGAGCTCTTGGAACTTCCTTGACAGATAGGCGATGTTAAAGTATTTTGTTTGCAAGTTTGAATGCTTTCATTGCTTTGTAGAACTGTTGGAGCAAGTTTGGCATTCTAGTTTTCCCATGTTGCCAAACCAAGTTAATGTGTGGTTTAGCAATTTTAGAATGGATGCAAATGATGCATGCATGCCATGATGCAAATGAGGACACAAAAGTGAAAATTTGGTTCACAAATTTTGGGTTCACAAGTTTGGGCTGTTACATTCCACAAGCTGAAAGCACAATGGAAGATTATATTGGAGGCAAAGAACTTAAGCGGTGCTAATTTTGATGATGTCAACAAGATAATATTATATGACGAGACTGAGGTTGTTCGGATGAAGAATGTGAGCACCATATCTAATCTATGTGAAATTTTACTTCATCTTGTATCATGGCTACGCTTTATGAAACTAACATTTTCCCTTATGTTCCCATTATCCAGAACAAGGACAAAAGGGCAAAATATATCAACGTGCCTATTGCCTCTTATGATGAGATGGAGTTCATATTTCGGGATAAGCATGCTACTGGAGAGTTCACAATACTTCAAGCACCCTATGACCGTGTTTCTGCTAGTGACAAGGATTTCATTGGTGATAAGAATGACAGTGACACTGAGGTTGATCCCGCAACACAGTATGACTGATTGTCTCCCGGTGACGGCAACAATGAAAGTTCCTCTTCAAAGCGTCCTAGAGGTGGAAAGCGGGATAAAGGTAAGAGGGTCAAGTGTGACGATAGTGCAGTCCTGGACATGACACAATCTCTGCGTGATATGTCGTCTACCATGCGTTTCACGCATGTGACCAATCCAAATGAGGCTATATTCAAAATAATTGATGACATGGAAGTATACCCCATGTATATTCGACTTTCACTGCAGACATCTCTAGCCACCAATGAACAAGTGGCTTCAATGTTGAAAGGAAGGCCGATGCCTGCTATCATCGAGTGGGTGGCGCGATGGGTTGCTGACAACTTTCCCGACTATACTCCTCCTCTGTGATTCATTTTAGTTGAAACTCAAAATAATTGTTATTCCTTACAACATTTTCTACTAGGTAAATAATGTTCATGCGTCATGCATGTAATGAAGTGAAAGTCTTTTATTCATTTCCTGACTAGCAAGTATGTTATCCATTATGTATTTTTACTTGAAATGTTTCCTATCAAGAAGTTTGATCAACTTGTGTGTTCAATTTGTAATCAGGGCACTATACATTTGTGTGTCTCTATTTGATTATTATAATGATACTGGAAGGAGTATTTTATGAGAATTAAGTGTATGTATCCGGTCGGTGGTTGATTGCCCCCAAAAGCAAAAGGTCCAATCCAAACAGCTAGCCTCGCTCTTGCTAGCAAAAGCTAAACAACCAAACATACATGCGACGGCAAGGTCAGCTGAGCTGAGCTAAGCTAGCTGGGCTATGCCTACAGGAGCGATGCAACCAAACGTACCCATCATTTTCTGTTGCTGTTATAGCAACGCAGGAGCACCCAGCTAGAGCTCAGTTATGACATCCATGGCATGTTAGGCAAAACATAGTCGCAAGATTTATTGTCTCCTTTCTCTCTTCTGCTCGGTCGTCTGGTTCGTTTCCCAGAATCGCATGTTCCAGATCCAGTCGCGATACCACCAGAAAACCCGAGAATGGTTAAGTTAGGTTAGTGCTCTGAATCTCCAGAAAGCACTTCCATTTTCATACTTTTCCGACACTGGAGAGCGACGTTTCTCTACTCCTTGGGACTGGGAGGCTGGCCATTCTGCATCAAGAATTCAGGACGGATATGTTTGGTTGCTGCAAATACAATCTCCATCAAGCACAGAAAAAAGAAAGACCATCTTCCTGGTCCAGAGACTTCAGGATGTTTCCTTCACAGCTGTCCAGCTTCAAACTGTTCCTCCAGAGAAAGAAATGGTCTTTTATCTTTGCTGAAGAAAAGAAGAGAGGAAATGGTCTTATCCTTTTCTTTTTGGAATTTGCCGAAATGGTATTCTCTTGACAGAGATGCTCCTGGTACTATTATATATCACCAGTACAACTGTACAAGTACAATTTTTGCGCCAACCGCGTAAATACAGATTTCTGCACAGCGCACCCTTGTACAGAACCTTCTTTGATCCCTTTTCCTTCCCTGCACATCTCTGTCTCTGTCCAACTGTTCCCGCATATATACAAGCGGTAGGATAAAGCATTTCGATCCCCGTGCATCCTGATTGATCTCCAGCAAGCATCGTTCGGTGCCAATCCGATCCTTGTTCTTGCGCCCCACAGGTCCGATAAATCCGGCATGGATTCTTCCGCGGGGCCGGTGTGATCCGAGCGACGAGCCGGGCGGCGCGCTCGCGGTTTCTTGGGAGAATTCTGGTGCGAATTGGATCGCACGAGAGTCCTAGGGGCTGATTTGGATTTTGGGGGCGACGAGACGAGGAGGAAGGCGATGTCTTTCAGGAGCATGATCCGGGAGATGAAGGGCGAGGTCGGCGCCATCTCCCGGCGCGGCCTGCGGTCCCGGCCGCCGTCCGTCCGGCGGGTGGCGGCGGTGGCGCCGGAGGAGGCGACGCGGCAAGTCTGCTGCTGGGCGGAACTGCCCCCGGAGCTGCTGCGGGAGGTGCTGGCGAGGGTCGAGGAGTCGGAGCCGCGGTGGCCGCGCCGCCGGGACGTGGTGGCGTGCGCCGGGGTCTGCCGGACCTGGAGGGGCGTCGTCAGGGAGATCGTGCGCGTCCCGGCCGAGTCCGGGAGGCTCACCTTCCCCATCTCTGTCAAGCAGGTAAAAACAGCTCCCGCCCATTCTGAATCTCCACCTCTTTCTCTGATAGGTGATCACCATTATGCTGTTAAATTCTGCAATTCTTCGTGACAGCCTAGGATGATATTATCTTGTCTGGTAATTCAGGAGTAATTTTGTGTGCTGTCGGTATATGGTTTTTTTTTGTGAATTAGTTTGATGGAATGGGCAGTGACAATGATGGTGATTGCATCCAAAAAATTTTCTTAAACTTGTGTGACTTTCTTGATCTTCAGTATTCTATGGCAATGGTAGCGAGCCTTATTTTGTCTTGATTGGGAGTCTTCAGGGAAAGATCCATGTGAAAAGAGTTTCAGTACCCATTTACTTGGTCATGTTTGTTTACTTTTCCATTTTGGAATTCTAAAAAGTAGTTGTGGTCGAGAAAGAATTTCATATTGGGAAGAAACATGAGAAGTCACATTAGTAAATTGTTCTTCACGACTTGTTTGTCGGCCACCAGCAGAGCTATTGGTAGGCCAGAGGACGCCGCCCCCCCTCCCCCTACCCACCCCCAGGCCAAATTGTTTTGCTTAATTAACATGTACGATTTGGGTTTAGGTTAGAGAAAGCAAGGTTTCTGTTTGGAGACTTGAGCGGTACAGGTCGAGGGGTGGAGCGCAAACTGTAGGTCACGCAAAATGTCACCAATGAAGCCATAACCGTGGAAACAACTCTTGTGGCACCCTAGAAAGTGCACGTGGATACTACTATGGCTCTGCAGCAATCAGTTGAACTATCATGACATCAATTTCATATTCCAAATATATAATTATGGACACACAAGATCGTGAATCATATATAGTTATATACATAGCGGAGGAATGTTGAAGAAAACAGCGTAAAGCTTCTTGAGAAGTAGCATAGACTGCTAGTTCTCTCACACGGGCACATCAGAGTGGATAACCGGCGACATGCACTTGAAGCTGTGTTTGCTGAAGAAAAGGTCACTGGACTTGGCAACATAATCCGGCTTTTCCTAGTCGAGGAGCTCCATCAAGAAGGAGCCGTCCATGACCATCATCTCCATGAAGTGGAGCCTACCCACGCCACTCTACAGCCAGGTCCTTGCCGTACGCAGACTCTAGTTTCTCCGACACCTTCTCGACGGCGGCAGTGTAGGCCTGGATCGGTTTCCTGCTCCGTTTAAGGAGGTGCGGCACCGGGCGCTTGTGCATCTCCATGGGCAGCAGGTCGGGGTCGTTGTGTTGGAACGCACTGGCGGAGCTATGCACAAATCAGGGAGGGCCGCTGCCCTCCCCCAAGCTCCAACTCAATTTTTTTGCTTAACTAAAATGAATTATTTGGGTTTAGATTGGAAAAAATGGGGTACTTTGGCCCTGCAGCTTGCCCATTTTCACACACGCACAAGCAGCAGCCCCCCAAATGTTTTTGCATATTCCGCCCCTGTTGATGGGTCAATCCATAGTTGGTTTAGCATGGGAATTCAAGTGCCAAATGTTACTTAGTTAGAAGGGTTACTGTACAGGTTTTGCATGAAAGTTCCACCTCCAAATGTAAAATTTATGACAATGATATCTGCTTTAAGCTCTATAAAATTTATATCTTCTGTTGGTTTTTTTTTTTGAAATGAGGCAAAAGCTTTGCCTTTTATATTGAAATAGGAGAAGCAACATGATATAGCCGAAGCCAATTTGGTATATTAGTTTGCTTTGAACTTACTTTTACCTCCCTATCATGTAGCCTGGCCCAAGGGATGCTCCTATGAAATGTTTCATTCGGAGGAACCGGGGTACCCAGACATATTACCTGTACATTGGGCTGACTGATGGTATGTTTTCTGACATAAAACATATGTAATCTGTATGTGTTTATTTTATATGAACATTGCTCTTTTCGCAGCACTAACTGATGACGGGAAGTTCCTACTCGCTGCTCGCAAATTCCATAGGCCTACATGTACCGAATATCTGATTTCGCTTGATCAGAGTGATACGTCAAAGGGGAGTCACGCCTGTATTGGCAAGTTAAGGTAATCCTTTGACATTGATATCTGGAAGTTACGACTTGCTCTAGTTTGAGCGAAACACATATGATCAAAACCAAATATTAAAATAGAGAAACCGATTTATCATTTTATTCTTCACCCAACAGATCAAACTTCTTGAGAACGAAATTTACTGTCTATGATGCGCACTCACCTCATGCTGGAGCTGTGGTTTCAAAGAGATGGTCTGCCGGGAACTATCCAGTTTCCCACGTTTATTACGAGTTGAACGTTTTGGGATCTAGGTATGTCATCTAATGTGGTAACACGTCCATTTCATAAATTTCATGCTTTCACACACATTCCTATATATTTTGTTAGGCGAATACCACTATTTACAGGACCTGGCTATTAGCAACCAAAATGTCGAAAAAAAGTTGTTAATTCAAATACTGATGACAATCTTACTGTCCATAAATTTGAAAGGCATGATAGTTTCTAAAAATCAGCAGATCCAAACTATAGTGGAATAGTGGTACTTTCATGATTTTCCATAGGAGAGACTGCTCTATGTGAGTTTTATATGAAGAAAATAATGACACACGTAACGTTGGAAATTCAGGTTAAATGCTATGTACTGGTAGTTGGTAAGAAAAGCTATGTGTTCATGAATAATGCAGCAGAAAACATTTTATCATGTAATAAGCATCATTAACTATGTTGTGGCATTTTTATTTGTTGTAGGGGCCCAAGAAGGATGCGATGTGTTATGGATTCTATCCCTGTATCAGCAATTGAACAAAATGGAACAGCTCCAACGCAGACTGGATTTCCTTTGAGTAACGAGAACTCTTCTGTGTCAATCCCATTCTTCAAGTCTAAATCATCTCGGATGGACAGCTTCCCTGCTCCATTATCCACTCAAGATCAAGAGGGAAGTAAGCTAGTACTGAAGAACAAGTCTCCCAGGTGGCATGAACATCTGCAGTGCTGGTGCCTCAACTTCCATGGACGGGTGACAGTTGCATCAGTGAAAAACTTTCAGCTGGTGGCTACAGATGAGAGTGCTCCAACTAACCAGGAGCATGAAGACACCACCCTCCAATTTGGTAAGATAGGGAAGGACTTGTTCACCATGGACTACCGTTACCCGGTCTCGGCGTTTCAGGCTTTTGCAATCTGCCTGAGCAGCTTCGACACCAAATTAGCATGCGAATGAGACAGAGGTGCCGTTCTCAGTTTCCTTTTTTTTTTAATCTTCATTGACATGTCAATTTCATGATGAATCATATATTAATGGTACATAAGGATATTGCTTGCACTCCACCGAGTTGCTTCGAACTTCTGAGATCTTCAGACATAAGAAACGTTAGCTTTAATCCAGCATTTCTACTGGCTGTTAGGAAATCTAATTAGTAGATTGGTGTCACCTACCTAAAGAGTACAAGATATTAAACCTGACTTCGAAGTACCATTTTACCTGCAGGTGTCTGAACAACCAATTGATTGTGGAAGCAAGTGGCTGGAACAATCCAGAATTCCATGCTAGATATCGAAGCACCGAGAGTAGGTAGTTAATTCTGCTTCAAAAAAAAGAGTAGGTAGTTAATTGAAAAGCTTGATACTTCTGTTGAAACAAAAAATCATAGTGTAAATAGCAATCTAGCTGGGTTTTGGCTTGTAATTCCTTTTTTAATATTTTGTCCCCAAGAAGTCACATTCTTTACCCCGGTTGTATGTATTTGGAAATAATGTCCGTTATTCACATCTGAAAGAGGCGATGCTTTAGACAAAATATCTATTTGGCTTGCTGTACATTACATATTATGTCAATTTGTGTTTTCTATTTGTGGTTATCGTAGAGTCTCATTGAGTTCTTGATTTATCATTTAAGAAAGAATTTCTAATGTTTATGGCTTCTGGAATCAAATTTTGATAGTTAGAAAATTTTCAGATCAGCAATGCAAATAAGTTCACTGTAAATTCAGTGATGAAAATCATAAATTAAGTTGAACTGGATACCAGCAACAATTAATGGGCATTGAACAAGACTGACATTCCAAAATCTGTTTATAAAATTCTATTTCTACTCGAAAGATGGTCTCATCTCGAGACAACATAATCTTAAGTTCATGATACAGTACTCTCCAAATAAAAGTGTCGCCAGTTGAAAAATTATAAAATTCATATACAGTTCAGCTCTGATCCACTAATAACTGGATCATCTCACATCTCATATCCTCTCAGCTAATCAAAACACTACTAGGTGAATCTGTGTTGAGTTAGCTTGTTGTACATTACATATTATGTCTATTTGGCTTGCTGTACATCTCATCTCCTCTAATTTATAATTCATATAAAGTTATAAATTTCTATTTGGCTTGATGTACATTACATATTATGTCGTGTTTTCTGTTTGTGGTGATCGTGGAGTCTCGTTGAGTTGTTGATTTAAGAAAGATTTTCGAATATTTATGGCTTCCTGGAATCAAATTTCGATAGTGTGAAAATTTTCAGATCAGCAATGCAAATCAGTTCACTGTAAATCCAGTAATGGCGATCACAAATTAAGTTGAGCTGGATACCAGTAAAAATCAATGGGCATTGAACAACACGGCATTCCAAAATCTGTTGACAAAATTGCAGACTTGCAGTATATATAGTCTTTATTTCTACTCGAAAGATGGTCTCATCCTGAGACAACATAATCTTAAGGGCCATGCTGAGCGTCCCCCGGAGGATCGGAAGCCCCGATCCTCCGCATCGAGAGGGCGACACGTGTCCCCTTCGCGTTGTCAACGAGGGACCATCGCTGCATGTGCGTCTCCCTTTTCCCCACGGAGAAAAACAAGTCCCATCCAACCCCTTCCCCGCACACACCCGCGCACAGCTCAGATGCAGGGCCTGACCGTCGCCGGTCCGCCGGTCACCGGAGTTGCAACCGGCACAAAAAAGCTCGCTGAAGAACCGCCGCCCTCCCATGGGAGCAAAGCTGCCCTGCATCGGCAGCACCTCCGCCCTTCTTCGGTAGCAACGCCGCCGCCCGGCGAGAGCAACGCCGGCCTCCTTCGACAGCATCGCCGCCGTCCGGCGGGAGCAAAGCCGACGCCTTCCTTCGGCAGCACCGGCGATGTCCGATGGGAGCAACGTCGACCTCCTTTGGTAGCAACGCTGCCCTCCCGCGGGAGCAACGTCGGCATGTCTTTGTAGCAACGGCGGCGGCGCCAGGCAGCAACGCCGGTGTGGTTTTGAAGCAACGGCGACGGCGCTCGGCAGCAACGCCCGTGTGGTTTTGAAGCAACGGCGACGGTGCTCCGCAGCAACGGCGGTGGCGCTCGGAAGCAACGCCGGTGTGGTTTTGTAGCAACGGCGAAGACGCTCCGCAGCAACGCCGGCGGCGCTCCGCAGCAACGACGGTGGCGCTCGGAAGCAACGCCCATGGGAGCAAAGCTGCTCTCCTTCGGCAGCAACGGCGCCCTCCCATGCGAGCACGGCCGCGCTCCTTCAACAGCACCGCACCGTCCTCCTATTTGGGAAGCACCACCGCCCTCCCATGGGAGCAGAAGCGCTCTCCTTCGGCAGCACCGCCGCCCTCCCATGGGAGCAGAACCGCTCTCCTTCGGCAGCAACGCCTAGGTGCTTGCCGGCATGGTGCGCGGCAGGAAGGCCATGGCGTCTGTTTGCCTTGGGGCAGAGAGGTGGGCTCGTCGGCGCAGAGCTCGCCGGAGCTTGGGAAGACGAACTGGGGTTTGTGGAGCTTGATGTGGAGGAGGGCGGCCGTCCATGGCGCCAGGTCGAGCTGGTCGTGGAGGGAGTAGGTGCCTCGCCGGCGGAGAGGCAGGGAGTAGGGGCGGCCGACGCGCGGGGACAGGTTAGGGCGCGCGGCTGCGGGAGCCTGGGGGAGGGGCGCCGCGGAGGAAGCCGAACGGAGCGCGGCGGCGGGAGCCTAGAGGGAGGGGATGCAGCGGAGGAGCCAGGGAGCCGCGGCGACGCACCTTGCCGGAGCCTGGCGGTGAATGTGGTGATATTTGTGGCGACTCACACGAAGAAAATGCAGCGTAGAGATAAGGTAGAGCTTTTTCTGCCACGACCGTGGACACGCGTCGCGCGTATGAACCGGAGGTTGCGAGACGCGCGAGCCTCCGGCTGTACAGAAGCGTTTTCCTAATCTTAAGTTCACGATACAGATTTTTCCAACCGGGCTTTTCACCTGTTTCCATTAATAAAATATGAAATCCCATGAAATCTCTTTTGTTCGCATTTGTGCATGCTCGTTCAAATTTTGTAAGAAGGTGAGAGTTATGGATTAGGGGCACTCACCAATAATAGCACTTCATTTCCCTAAATTTTCAGAAGTTAAACTTAGTGTCCCATACCCCCCACGTTCTTGTCCGCCCCTCCGCGCGTTTCGCTGGCTCTTTTCTCCTTTGCCCATTCCCGCCAGCAATCCCCCATAAATATTACCCCGCCGGCCGGAAGCAACCCACGGATGCTAAGCTCCACACACGCCCAAGCAAAGCGCGCGCGCAATCACGTCCCCGATCTTGAGACTCTTCTTCTCCTTCCCTACCGAGCTTGTTAGAAGGCCATGGAGGCCCTGCTAACACAGCACGCCGCCACGGCGTCGCCTTCAAAGAGGCGCATGCGAGGGGCCGGGCTCGCGGCGCCGGGCAGGGTGGAGTTCGGGCGCGCGCGGCGCGGCGGCAGCCCTAGGGACGTCCTGAGCGTCGCCGGGATCGGCGGCTTCTTCGGCCAGGCCACCGGCGCCGTCGACCACGGCGGCAGCAAGAACTCGCGGCAGGTAGTACTTAATTACGCAGCGAAAATCGTAAAAGTATACATTAATTGGCTTCAACTAAGGCGCGAATCTGACAGTTCAAATGCGTGCCATGCCAGGTGGAGGACGTGGGCACGGTGCGGTTCTTCGTGGGCCTGCCGATCAACTCGGTGACGGACGGCGCGGCGGTGAACAGCGCCAGGGGCATCGAGACCGGGATACGCGCCGTGAAGCTCCTGGGCGTCGACGGCGTGGAGCTGCAGGTGTTCTGGTCCGTGGTGCAGCCGGAGTCGCCGGACCGGTTCTCGTGGGCCGGGTACCGGGCCGTGGCCGACATGGCCCGCGCCGAGGGCCTCAGCCTCCGCGTCTCCCTGCGCATCCACGGCTCCCCGGGCGGCAACGTGCCGAAGCTCCCGGCGTGGGTCGGCGCCGCAGCCGCCGTCGACCCGGACATCCTCTTCACAGATAGTGCTGGTAACAGGCACGAGGACTGCCTCTCCTTCGCCGTCGACGAGCTCCCCGTGCTCGCCGGCCTGTCTCCGCTCCAGCGCTACGAGGCCTTCTTCCGCAGCTTCGCCAACGCCTTCGAGGACCTCTTCGACTCCACCATCACCGTACGTAATTGATTAATCCAGACAAATGTGCCATCGCCATTTTCATTGCCCTGCATGCATCTTTAATCCAACTACTACCAACAATGATGATCAGGACGTGACTGTGGGGCTGGGGCCGAACGGCGAGCTCCGGTACCCGTCGTACCCGCCGGGAAGCGACGCGGCCAAGTTCATCGGCGTGGGCGAGTTCCAGTGCTACGACAAGTACATGCAGGCCCAGCTGAAGCAGCACGCCGAGGCGTTCGGCCAACCGCTGTGGGGGCTCTCCGGCCCGCACGACACTCCCCGGTACCACGAGTCGCCGGACGCGCGCGAATTCTTCCGCGACCAGGGCGGGTCGTGGCAGAGCCCCTACGGCGACTTCTTCCTCTCCTGGTACGCCGGGAAGCTGCTGAGCCACGGCGACCGCGTGCTGGGCATGGCTAGCCGCGTCTTCGGCAGCAAGCCCGTGGAGCTGTCGGCGAAGGTGCCGTTCATGCACTGGTTCCACGGCGCCAAGTCGCGGCCGGCGGAGGCGGTGGCGGGCTTCTACAAGAGCAACAAGAAGAACGGGTACAGCCCCGTGGCCAAGGTGTTCGCCAGCCACGGCTGCACCATGGTGGTGCCCGGCATGGACGTGTGCATGAACAAGCAGCACCGGAGCACGGGGTCCAGCCCGGACCAGCTCATGGTGCAGATCAAGAACGCGTGCCGGCGGCACGGCGCACGCATCGCCGGCGAGAACGCGTCGCTGGTCATGACGCACACCAGCAGCTTCTCCAGGATCAGGAGCAACATCCTCACCACGGAGCGGATGAGGCCCTCGCACTTCACCTACCAGCGCATGGGGGCGCAGTTCTTCTCGCCCGACCACTGGCCGCACTTCACCGAGTTCGTGCGCAGCGTCGTCTGCGGCGAGTGGGACGAGGACGAGGACGAGCGCCAGATGGCCGCCGCCGGGAACGCCAACGCCAGCTGGGAGGCGCAGGCAGTCTGACAGTACTGGATTTGAACTGAAGAGCGGGAACCTTAAATCATCATCTATCGTGTGCCAATGTTCTGCTGCGTCTCAGTTATTATCTCCTTGGACCGCTACTAGATTCAACTAGTAGTTTTTGATTAGCTGAAAGGGATTGAGATGTCAGATGATCCAATTATTAGTGGATCAGAGTTGACCTGTATATGAATTTTATAATTTTTCGACCGGCGACAGTGGTGTATTTGGAGAGTACTACTCTCTCTCAGCTTTGCAAGTCTTCACCCGAAACTGCTGATCACATGTTCCTCCGATGCCGCTACTCAAAACGAATTTGAGGAGCCATGGCCTCTTGGTTCTGCTGTGCTGACCTCTAGTGTTCTGCCCGCCCCCATCCGCCGTCGCCGGGGTGGACAACCATTGAGAGCACTTTACCAGCCATGCTGGATTCTCGCCCAGGGGCTTCCTTCAGTGACCATTCTGGTTTGCTGGGAAATCTGGAAGGAGCGTAATATTAGAGTGTTCAACAACAAGTTTTCTACGCCTTCCATTGTGGTATCAAAAAATCAAGGATGAATGCCAAGATTGGATCGCGGCCGGCGCAAAGCATTTCAAGCAGCTTATTGCTTAGTTTTTCCTTTGGTCTCTGTGCAGCCTTGTGTGTGCCCCTTCGTGGGCACATCTGTGAGCATGTGATTTTTTTTTCCTTTTGGCTTAGGCTTTGTTTACTACTTAATCGATGAAAAAGCAGAGCTTCAGCCACGTTTCAAAAAAAAAATTATTGAGAAAGTTTTCTTATGTAACCATATCGAAAAATGGATTTGGTGACGCATGAGAATTCCAGTCACCTTCGTTTTGCTCTTGAGCCCGCCGATCGAATAGGGTTTACGTACCGTGCTTCACAAGTTAATTTGGGGAGGATTCATGGCCGCCGATCACGTGGAAGGATTTACATACGACGCGAGTTCGAACCCGGTGGGCTCAAACCCACCATTTTTCTCCCCACTGGTACCGCGGAGGCCACCGCAACACACCCGCACACAGTCAGCATCAGCATGGTACTTGGGGCCGCATGGCAGCCTCACGACTAGCGCTAGCCTCGGTGAGAAATGGTCCAGGTCGAGATCTGGATGGATTTTCATATAGTCCCCTTGTTTTTCAAAACCTATCGCAATTAAGCCCTGGTTTTAAAGAAGTCATAGCTTTTAAATGGTAATTCAAATTCAAATAATTCAAACATTTTTCATAAAATAAAAGGTCACCTATTTGAATTTGAACATTGTTTCTGGTTTTGAATAATTTTAAAATGGGGACAAACAACTAAATGATTTAATTAATTATGCAAATTTGTAAAATGCATAACATAATACCTACAACTCCAAATTTTGCAAATGATATATCAAATTAAAGCTAAAATTGCAACCTACTATTGATAGCATTTGCATGCATGTTAAATAAATTTAATTTTCGTATTAAATGGGATCACGTTGTAATCAAATCTTTGCATGTGGGGGACTATTTCCAAATTGCTCTATAAATAGCAATGCCCCATATTAAATTGAATCTTGCATGTTAACCTTTAAATAGTGCAGATATTAACTTGTCATGCATCATCCCATGTTTGCGCACTAAATTACTTTGTATTGATTGTGTTCTACATTCACTGTTGATTGTTTCCTCTCGGTCCAATGAATACTCTTACCCTCCTGAGGACTTTGCTCAGTGCCAGGCAAGCGATTCTCACTTTATACCTATACATGCCTCGAGGACCATATAAGTAACGTCTTGGCTTGGAAAATTATTTATACTAAATTTTATACCTCATTGTATTTTATTTATTGAAATATTCTTAACTAGTACAATGCTCTTTCATTTTTAGTTTAATTAACCATAATAAGTGGCATTCTTTGTTATATACTTCTAACAGGTATATAATTAGAATATACATTGATGTGCTAAATTTAGCCATAATATGTTCCCTCTTGAGCGTCACCCCTTAAATACAATATTTTATTCTAATTCCGTTAGATGTGAGAAAATAGTAACAATGAGAAGACCAAGTCACATTATTAAGCTTATAGTTAAATTTTTTATAGTTGCATGTATTATAATATATATGTTTGTACATACCCCAGGTGCTTATGTGGAGCTTGTCGTCGAATCATTTGCACTGCTACTATAGTGGTTCCTTCACCGTCTTCTTGCATGTTCTAGTGGGCTAATACTAAGTTGGCAACGTGTATGTTCTATGCTTGATGTGGAAATAACATCGCTTATGATAAACACAAATCAAACTTTGAGCATTACACTTTTCTTAGTTTGATCCTCAATGAGCATAAAGTCGTGCAATTTATGGAACAGAGGAGGGCCAGAAGGGGCTAGACCCCCCTCCCCCCTATGATCCACCCCTTCAGCAATTTGAGTAAGATTACTTATTTTTAGAACCCAGTGGCATTTTATCGCTCTGAATTTCAATAGGGATACGAAACCCATAAGGGGGATCGAGGAGCTAAACATGACGCCCAAATCTACTAGAAATAGCACTATGAGCCACCAACTGTGTTTCAGAATTAGAATGCCCACTTTCATGTGTGATTGAAGCCTACATTTCTATCCAAAAAAAATTGAAACGAAAGATCTGGGACAACCTAATGTCATTCTAGACATTAAGCCGATTAAGGATGAGACTAAGAATAGTTTAACACAACCACCCTATGTTGGTAAGGTCTTGAGCTGGTTCAGCTTTATAGATAGCAAGCTTCTCCAACTCCTTATAGTCCTAGCATGACATATCAAATGAATAAGAAAAGCGAGAGATCAATTATGATACTCTTAAATAATCGGTTCACTCATGTATCTTGTGAGCGCAACAAGACACAATATCTCTGTTGTTGTGAGCAAGTCAAGAAGGTTCATGTCAAACCTGAGGATTGATCATTGGCATGCATTTGAAAGGGTCATGCGCTATCTATATGGTACTATGAGTTATGATATTCACTATTTAATTAAGGCACCCTTCCGTGTTTGAAAGATATAGTGACACAAACCCGATTTCAGATGTTTATGAGCACAAGTGGGTATGTATTTGCTCTTAGAAGCGACGATACTTTAGATACATCCACTGTGGAGACAGAGTGGCTGCTTGATCTCTTAATGGACGTGGTAAAAATACTAGTGACGGCCATCCTTATGAATTGTGGCAACCAAACAATTATTTTCAAGGTGAACAATTCTAAGAATAACGCGAAATCCTCAATACATGTGAAGAGACGTTTTAAATCTGCCACAAAATTTTAAAGAAATCAAAGTAATAAATGCTACATATTCAAACTGACAAAAAACTTGACCGACCCTTTCTGAAAGAGCATGGCGCATGTGTGGTTTTGATAATTAATGAAAATCCCTATGGACTAATGGTTGCATTGAGTTTAACTTGTAGAGTTTGTCCATAGACAATGCTTGAACTTCATATGTTGAATTCAAGGTTGATGCCATGAAGATAATAAAATAATGGAGTTTATGACATCAAGATCATCGATTTGTATGCATATATTTGATATGATCAAGAAGAAAAGTATGTGATGACCAAGGTGTTATTCGAGGGCTTATCCAAAAATTGGTCATAAGAGAGTTGAGGATAGAAGGTTGATCAATATATTGATCAACACACAAAGCTAGAAGATGTATCCAACGAAATCATGTGATCTCGTGGTATGGTAAGCAATTGTACATATAGCTTTGTGAACTAACGCATGAGATATGTGTGTGCTGCTTCTATGTGGGGTTAGATATCTTTCCATGAGTTTACATCAATAGAAAGATTTCATATATATAGCCCGTGGAGGATGACGTCAAGTGATGATCGTCATCAAGGTTGAGTGGTGCAAATTCAAGATGAGCATCTCTAAGAGATCGACCCTATGCTTTAAGCCTTCCACCCCTTTGAAGATAATGGTCAAGTGAAAATGTGCCTAAAAGAGGCTCTCCCATAGTGGAGTATGAGGGAGCAATATGTGAGTCTTCACCAACCAGAGCGCAATCAAAAAAGGTGGTCCACTTGAGGAGACCAAGATCGTCAACATATATCTCAAGTGGAATGCTTAAGGCAAAGGTATGATCTTGACATGATTTCTATTTTACCAGTCTCATTGTGCTAGGTGGGAGACCGGGTTGTAAGATAGATAACCGTAGTATAAAGAGGGGCTCTCGATTGAGTTTTAGTATATCGGTTGTAGAGAGTTAAAACCTTTGCATACTTTGAATCATATTTCTTGGTTCTTATTTGGAATTTTTCTATGTGGGTTTTGGTGCTTGTCTTGTTCTTCATGACAAGCCCAAGTCCTTCGAAAGTGAATTTCGTATGAAAATCTGTTGCATTTTCGTTGTTGGAAATATATTTTCTGACCATAAAACCGTAGGGGGGAACCCCATACAGTATAACTTTTCAATTAAATGAAAGAATCAAGAGCAAGGGCAAAATTACATCATGGGGGTGGGGGATGGGGGCGGGTACAATAAGAATTAAAAAGCAGCCAACCCAGTCCTCGAGAGTTTTTCTGTGTGAGGCTTTCACCTATGAACTAACAAACCAAGGTCTTTTTTGAACAACACCTTCGAGGCTTGCACCGAGAAAGGAGCCACTTCAAAGATGTGATTATTTCGTTGCTTCCATATACCCCAAAGAGCGCAGGTTGCAACTTCAAAAAATTTGTGCCCAACAAAGCTCTGTTTAGCATGCTCAAACATCGCAACAGCCCCTGGTGCTGACGATCAGCTGCTGTTAAGCTCTTGCCAACATTTCTTTGCAATGTTGTTGGAAATATTACCGGTCCGTCTGTAAGAAAGGTTTCACACCTTCCCATGTGTGGCATTCTCTCTCTCTTGTGCTGGTCCTTAATATTTCCATCAAAATTTGTTTCGTCTTATTCTGATTTGGATACAAAAGTTCTGACATTTTCAGTGTGAATTCTCGGGGGGCCGTCTTCTGTCCAAATTGGGCGGTGATTCTAACCGCCATTTTCAACTTTGTCTGTTTTGACTGGTCTTAGCTAATCGTCAACAACGTTAGTGTTGCACCAGCAACTACTTCGTCTACAACCGATTAGTACGTGCAACGTATTACAGTATACTACTCACTAGTAGAAAACGGGGCAACAGTCCCAGTTCCAGAGGGCATTTAGTCCCGGTTGTGCAACCGGGACTGCTAAATCGGGACTAAAGGCCCCCACCCTTTAGTCCCGGTTGCCCACAAACCGGGACCAAAGGCCCCCCATGTGGGCGGAGCTGTGCGCGGGCAGGTGGAGCACCTTTAGTCCCGGTTGGTAACACCAACCGGGACTAAAGGTAGACCTTTTCAACTTAATTATTTTTAATTTTACCGAGATTAAAGGTAGACCTTACCAACCCGGACTAAACGTACCGGGAATTTTTTAATTTTATTTTCAATTCTATTTTCAATTATTCTCAATTCTATTTTTAATTCTATTCCTAATTCTCACTTAGCCACACACTTAAACTAGTTATACACTTAATCTCATGTCAAAGTATTTACTCTGGTCAAACTTCCCATTCGGTCACCTTCTGTCCAAATTGGGCGGTGATTCTAACCGCCATTTTCAACTTTGTCTGTTTCGACTGGTCTTAGCTAATCGTCAACAACGTTAGTGTTGCACCAGCAACTACTTCGTCTACAACCGATTAGTACGTGCAACGTATTACAGTATACTACTCACTAGTAGAAAACGGGGCAACAGTCCCGGTTCCAGAGGGCCTTTAGTCCCGGTTGTGCAACCGGGACTGCTAAATCGGGACTAAAGGCCCCCACCCTTTAGTCCCGGTTGCCCACGAACCGGGACCAAAGGCCCCCCATGTGGGCGGAGCTGTGCGCGGGCAGGTGGAGCACCTTTAGTCCCGGTTGGTAAGGTAGACCTTACCAACCCGGACTAAAGGTACCGAGATTTTTTTTTAATTTTATTTTCAATTATATTTTCAATTATTCTCAATTCTTTTCTTAATTATTTTCAATTCTATTTTTAATTCTATTCCTAATTCTCACTTAGCCACACACTTAAACTAGTTATACACTTAATCTCAGGTCAAAGTACTTACTCTAGTCAAACTTTCCATTCGGTCACCCATCCTGAAATTGCTCTAGCCCGAGCACGCTTAACTTTTGAGTTCCTTCCAAATTAGCTTCCAAATGAGAAGTTAGAACTTACTAATAATAGTATCCTATCAATCATATTAACCCCTGAGTCATGATGTAACACTTTTTATTGTTTAAATTTTCAAACTTTGTTTAAATAAATGCAATGATTATGTAATAGTATATTTTGAATAAATAACAATAAAATGAATTTTACTTTATTTTTAAATCCGTAAATCAAAATTTGACAAATAAAATATCTAAGTCGATTAAAAAAATGAGAGAAATTCAAATATGCTATCCATATCATCTTTTGCATCACAGAAACATCGATAGTTAGAAAATTTGACCTATTTCGATGAATAGTCATGTTGGCCATTTTGATTGTTTTAAAAAAATCAAATAAAGTGAAAAAACCCTAAAAAAAAAGGTATCCTTTAGCATGGTTGTGTTATGTTAGGACATAGGAACATCCAAAACCAAGATCCACCCAACTCTTGCAAAGATTCCCTCTGTTTCGCCCGAAGTGGGAATTTTCAGCTATAAGTCCACCAACTTACTAGAGAGAAAGTGAAGCTGGTGAAGCCGGTCACACATTGGAGTAGTATCTTGGACATGTACAACACCCAATACACTTATATACATATGGTATGGAACCAGATAGGTTTTGGTGGGGTTTCCGACGCTCCGGAGCCCCGCTTCGGTGAAAGCCTAGACCCGTTGGAAAAAAGTCAAACTTTCCCATATACCCCTTGAACAGAGTCGAAAGGGGGTGGGCCAGTGAAATTTTTTGTTTGGTTGTGGTAGGTTAGGACATAGGAACATCTAAAACCAAGATCCACCCAACTCTTGCAAAGATTCCCTCCGTTTCGCCCGAAGTGGGAATTTTCAGCTATAAGTCCACCAACTTTCTAGAGAGAAAGTGAAGCCCGTGAAGCCGGTCACACACCGGAGTAGGATCTTGGACATGTACAACACCCAACACACTTATATACATATGGTATGGAACCAGCTAGGTTTTGGTGGGGTTTCCGATGCTTTGGAGCCCCGCTTCGGTGAAAGCCTAGACCCGCTGGAAAAAAGTCAAATTTCCCGTATACCCCTTTGAACGGAGTCGAAAGGGGGTAGGCCAGTGGAGTGTTTTTGCTTGATTGTGTTAGTTTAGGACATAGGAACATCCAAAACCAAGATCCACCCAACTTTTGCAAAGATTCCCTCTGTTTCGCCCGAAGTGGGAATTTTCAGCTATAAGTCCACCAACTTACTACAGAGAAAGTGAAGCCGGTGAAGCCGGTCACACACCGGAGTAGTATCTTGGACATGTACAACACCCAACATACTTATATACATATGGTATGGAACCAGCTAGGTTTTGGTGGGGGTTTCGATGCTCCGGAGCCCCGCTTCGGTGAAAGCCTAGACCCGTTGGCAAAAAGTCAAAGTTCCCCATATACCCCTTTGAACAGAGTCGAAAGGAGGTAGGCCAGTGAACTTTTTTGCTTGGTTGTGTTAGGTTAGGCCATAGGAACATCCAAAACCAAGATCCACCCAACTCTTGTAAAGATTCCCTCTGTTTCGCCCGAAGTGGGAATTTTCAGCTATAAGTCCACCAACTTACTAGAGAGAAAGTGAAGCCGGTAAATCCGGTCACACACCGGAGTAGTATCTTGGACATGTACAACACCCAACATACTTATATACATATGGTATGGAACCAGCTAGGTTTTGGTGGGGTTTTCGATGCTCCGGAGCCCCGCTTCGGTGAAAGCCTAGACCCGTTGGCAAAAAGTCAAAGTTCCCCATATACCCCTTTGAACAGAGTCGAAAAGAGGTAGGCCAGTGAACTTTTTTGCTTGGTTGTGTTAGGTTAGGACATAGGAACATCCAAAACCAAGATCCACCCAACTCTTGTAAAGATTCCCTCTGTTTCGCCCGAAGTGGGAATTTTCAGCTATAAGTCCACCAACTTACTAGAGAGAAAGTGAAGCCGGTAAATCCGGTCACACACCGGAGTACGATCTTGGACATGTACAACACAAAACACACTTATATACATATATTATGGAACCAGCTAGGTTTTAGTGGGGTTTCCGATGCTTCGGAGCCCCGCTTCGGTGAAAGCCTAGACCCGCTGGAAAAAAGTCAAAGTTCCCGTATATCCCTTGAACAGAGTCGAAAGGGGGTAGGCCAGTGGACTTTTTTGCTTGGTTGTATTAGGTTAGGACATAGGAACATCCAAAACCAAGATCCACCCAACTCTTATAAAGATTCTCTCTGTTTCGCCCGAAGTGGGAATTTTCAGCTATAAGTCCACCAACTTACTAGAGAGAAAGTGAAGTCGGTAAATCCGGTCACACACCGGAGTACGATCTTGGACATATACAAAACCCAACACACTTATATACATATGGTATGGAACCAGCTAGGTTTTGGTGGGGTTTCCGATGCTCCGGAGCCCCGCTTCGGTGAAAGCCTAGACCCGTTGGAAAAAGTCAAGGTTCCCGTATACCCCTTTGAACGGAGTCGAAAGGGGGTAGGCCAGTGGACTTTTTTGCTTGGTTGTGTTAGGTTAGGACATAGGAACATCCCAAACCAAGATCCACCCAACTTTTGTAAAGGTTCCCTCCGTTTCGCCCGAAGTGGGAATTTTCAGCTATAAGTCCACCAACTTACTAGAGAGAAAGTGAAGCCGGTCACACACCGGAGTAGGATCTTGGACATGTACAACACCCAACACACTTATTTACATATGGTATGGAACCAGCTAGGTTTTGGTGGGGTTTCCGACGCTCCGGAGCCCCGCTTCGGTGAAACCCCTAGACCCGCTGGAAAAAGTCAAAGTTCTCGTATACCCCTTTGAACGGAGTCGAAAGGGGGTAGGCCAGTGGCCTTTTTTGCTAGGTTGTGTTAGGTTAGGACATAGGAACATCCAAAACCAAGATCCACCCAACTATTGTAAAGATTCCCTCTGTTTCGCCTGAAGTGGGAATTTTCAGCCATAAGTCCACCAACTTACCAGAGAGAAAGTGAAGCCGGTAAATCCGGTCACACACCGGAGTATATCACAAGAATATCGATAGTTTTAGAAAATTTGACCTCTTCTATAAGAGTCATGGTGGCCATTTTAACCGCTTTTTGAAAACAATCAAATAAAGTAAACAAAACCTCTAAAAAAGATCTGGTGCAAAATGGCACCCATATAATTTCACAAAGAGTAATCCACATTTTATGAATAATCCTCAAGTATTAGGAATTTTCTTGATTTCTACCTAATTTCGCCTAGTTAAATGAGTTTATGCTGATTTTCAAAAGTATTTTCTTCTATTTAAATGAGTTCTTGTGATGCAAAATATGATATAATTGTTAAATTTGGATTCATCTTGTTTTTCTAATCGATTTAGATATTTTATTTGTTAAATTTCGATTTACGGATTTGAAGATATGAATTATTCCATGTTAAATGAAAAATAGAAAAAAATAAAGGTATGCCGACGGCTTTAGTCCGGGTTGGTGTCTCCAACCGGGACTAAAGGTCCATCTAAAGGGTCTTGCGCTGGCCCCCCCACTGTGGCCGCCTGCCGTAACCCTTTAGTCCCGGTTGGTAATACCAACCGGGACTAAAGGCCCCTCACGAATCGGGACTGCTTCCGGCCGGCCTTCTCGCCTCTGGAACCGGGACTGATGCCCCCATTAGTCCCGGTTCCTGTCCAACCGGGACAAATAGATCGATCCGAAGCCCCTGTTTCTACTAGTGACTTAACCTGTTTGCGATTATGTGTTTAATGTTTAACATGGTGTAATGCATCTAGTATGTCAAGTTACATATTTTGGTAGTTTTTTATTCATGGTTTATTTTCTGAAATTATTTGTGAACTTGCCTAATTATCCAACATTGAGTACGATGACCATGTTATTCTTCGGAAATTCAGAATTGTGCCAATCAATTCTATATTTACCATTGAACATTGCTTCAATAAGGTTGCCGCCTCCTCGCGGGAGTATTGAACCTTCTACGTAACCGATGTTTAAGTGTCAAGGTATGGTGTATTGCAATCATATTTGCACAAAGTTTACATATGCATATGCTAAGAGATATGATGGATTTGGTGGTATAGAACTACAAAAAAATATAGCTTTTTTGAGTTTCAAAATATATGTTGTTACTTAACTATATTTGTTTTGATCTAAAAGAACACATGATATTGGCTCGTGGTGCCTTTTTCCTGCAGACTAGTCCATTTATTTTCTTTATTTCACTACAGGTTGTTAGAGTATTTCCAACCGATCAACCCCCATACCGCCCTTATACGCCCGGGCAGATAGCCTGAATACGGTACAGACAGGAAACGTGTAACCAACCGGCCTCCCCAAAGGCAGCCCATCCGTCTGGGCTATACGAAAACCCCCAAACCCAGCCCATATGTGGGGCAAGTTTGGGGCCTCCCGGACGCATCCCCCTTATCTAAATGACAGATAGGCCTGAAAGTCTAACCGGCGCCATCCACATGTGGCAGAAGGTTGACACCATGCCTCGCTGGCTGCCCACACCATGTATGCCAAGATAACCCCGAAGCGCTGTCGGGAGCTGGAGGCAGAGTTGCGCGGCCGCGAGAGGAAAGACGATCTGCCAAATTCGGCTGCTGACGTGGGTGTGGCCACACCCAGCGAACAAGCCACCGTCGGAGGCGAGATCTCCATGTCGGTGGCTATGTCCCTCAAGTTGGCGCTCGAGGATTACCGCGACGCCATGGCGGTGGAGCCATTTGAGATGGAGCACTATGCGGTGCAGTGGCAACTCCAGGCCGAGGCCGCGGATAGAGACCTGGTGGGACAGTTCGCCGCCGACCACGTCCTCCTTGATGGGCATTTTGCCTCGGAGAGGCAAATTGCGGAGGAGGAGGCGGACACCGACTTCACCTCTGACGAACACGAGGTAGGCGGCTCCGGCTCTACCCCCGCCACCACCGGTACCGCCCTCGTCAACGACATCGAGACCGCCGCCACCGGCTCCGCGGCCCCGCCTTTGTTGTGATCATCTCCGATGACTAGGAGTAGTTGTAGGTATTAGATGATCTACGTAGTATGTAGTAGGGATCTTTTGCTATCTATATTTTGCATGTCTTTGTAGTAATTAAAGATTGCTCAAATGGGAGTATGGATGCGATACCAAAAAATGGGGTTGTCCGGACACTGTCCACTGATATTTTGGGGATAAATTAGTACATCATGGTTGGAGATGCTCTTAGGCGTAATGACTAACGTCATGTGTAATACATTTGTTATGGACTCTGTCTCTCGGGGACGGAGTGAGCTCTGTTTGACTACCCTATGGGCTGGCCCTATATTTTTTTATCTATGACCACTAGTTATAATTCTAACAGTTTGGAATTCATGAATTGTTGAATTGTGCTTCTGCAATGTTTCACATGAAAAGGTAAATGAATTTTGAGGGATCTAGAGAAAAAAAATCATCGAGACCCAACTCCATCTTATATTCTGGGGAACTGAAGTTTGCAACTAGGGTTTAATGTTGTCCAGACACTGTCCACGGATATTTTGGGGATAAATTAGTACATCATGATTGGAGATGCTCTTAGGCGTAAGGACTAATGTCATGTGTAATACATTTTGTACGGACTCGGTCTCTCGGGGGACGGAGTGAGCCCTGTTTGACTACCCTATGGGCTGACCCTATATTTATTTTTATCTACGATGACTAGTTATAGTTTTATCAGTTCTGAATTCATGAATTGTTTAATTATTGTGCTTCTGCAATATTTCACATGAAAAGGTAAATGAATTTTGAGGGACTTGAGAAAAAAATCATCGAGACCCAACTCCATCTTATATTCTGGGGAACTGAAGCTTGCAACTAGTTACGCCCGCGCCCCATCCTGCATGTCGTATTTCCAATTTTTTTTAAAAAATGTGAACTAAATGATGAACATTGGTTATGTTGTTTCACATGCATCCACAAATTTTCGTCCAAAAATTTGACAATATTTGGGCTGCAAAAAAAAGACAAATGATGCGTGAATAGTACGTGAAATTCACTTGTGTCTTCTCTTTTTTGCACAGTACACATATGGTCATATTTTGTGATTAAATTTTCTGTATGGACGAGAAACAACATAACCAATGTTCATGATTTATTTCGGATTTTTTGAAAACTCAAAAATAGGATAACCGATAACGGGGTGCGGGCACAACTAGTTGCGGAATATTCGCTCTCTTTATTCTCTCCAACTTCACACTGGGAGTATGGGACTATTCAATTGGAATCTATCCATCCATTGTTCCCAATTTTTGTAGATTAAACGGTCAAATACAAGTTGATGGACTTTGTCGATACAATTTGTAACCTACAATCGCACTATCTATTCTTAGTTTCTAAAACAAAATTGTAGCTCAAGTTGTCCCATCCATTGTAAACAAAATGGCCTACCAAGAAAATATGTACATGGTGTGCAGCCCCGCAACTGTTGCATTATTTTGTGTTTTATGGTTTATACACTTTTGGAACCCTACGATATATTCAAAGACAATGTCACACCTAATCGTGCACGAGCACACAAGGCTTGAGGTGTTCCTCATGATACATGAACCCCAACTTGCTACGTGTGAGTTATTTTTCATGACCCAGAGAAAATAATGAGAAAAATATACATGAGTACAAGCCCGAGAAAATGCCGTTAAACACACGAATTACATTTTGAAACAATATTACAAGAGTTACATGGACCTTATATTTTGCAAATGGAGACCAGTATATATAATACTTTTGAGGTAAAAGTAATATGCAAACCAGGGGTCTAGAGACATGGATGGAGCATGCAGAAGTTGCATGTTGTAACTTAATTACTCCCTCCGTCCCAAAATAAGTGTCTCAAAGTTGTCCAAAAGTGAATGTATCTATACTTGTTTCATGTCTAGATACATCCATTTTTTGACAAATCTAAGACAGTTATTTTGGGACGGAGGGAGTATATAATTAGCACACTCAGTAATTAATTATAGGGACGGGCATGGTTGAGTAGTCGAGCTCCTGGTAGCAGAAGGTCTGCTGGACCTCGAAGGCGAGATCCTCCACGCTGAGCTGGCACTCGAGCCCAATCTGCAGTGCAACCGAATAGTACAGTTAATTCACTGAAGAGAAGCTGATTGAATGCATCCGTCCATGACGCATGCAGAAAAGTTAATCCGCTGATGAATGAATGAAGTTAACAATTTACCGACCTTGAGGACGAAGGAGTGGAGTACGGTGTCGTCCATGGTGCTGATATTGACCTGGAGCACCTCGAGGTGGAGGCACTCGAGCAGCGCGACGATCTTGGTGGCCTGACCGGGATTCGTCCGGAGAGCGTGCGGAGCAGCACGTTGGCGCCGGAGATCCTGGCCTCGACGTCGGCGGCCGGGGAGTTGCAGCAGGCGGCGAGCTCCTTGACGGCTCCCGCGCCGTGGGGCGCCGGAGTGAAGCCGCCGCCGCTGCTGCCATTGCTGCCGTTGCTGCTGGGGGAGACGTCGAGGGAGGAGGAGCCGGCTCCGGCGCTGGTGGGCGTGGAGCAGGCAGTGAGGAGGGAGCGCGGGCTGGGGCTCGGCGTGGGGCTGCAGAGGCGGCGCTTCTTCTTGGCCTCGAGCGCCTCCAGCACGGTGTGCAGCTCCCTGATGAACTCGATGGCGCCGCCGATGATGGACGCCTGGTCGACGCGCTTGATGTAGAAGGCCGGCGTGAGCGCCCGGAGCACCTTCAGGTGGTCGTTCATCTGCCGCCGCCGGTTCCGCTCCACCGCGATGTGCGACATCTTCTTCCTCCTTCTTTTTCCCGCAGCTCGACGTATCGATCGGGTGGCCGGCGTGAGGTAACAAGCAGCGCACATCGCCGGCCGGATATATATAGACACGCCGGATGAGGCGCGTCGCGACACGGATATTTAGGCGTGCGCGCGTTGGTGCGTGCATGGGGAATGAAGAAGGGCGGATGTGGCTGGATGCCGCGTCGTACGTGTGAGCGCGCGCGTGGCTCATTTAATTGGGGGGAGCATTTGGCGCGGCGCTGCCTCTGCCCGTGACAGGGGGACGTACGGCCGGATCTCGCGCGCGTGCATGGAGCGTGGGCAGTGAGTTCATTCAGTTCAGAGACAACCAAAAAAATGACGGCTTTTACAGCACCAGGCACAGTAAAACAACTGCCGGCCCGTCTTACTTTTGAGGCCTTGGGTGAAACAAACGTAGAACAGCAGCCTTCAGTTCAGCCCGAAAATGCTCCAATGGGCCATCAGACAGTTCAGGCTCGATGTACCGACAAATGGTGCTATGAAGACAAGTGTATCCATCAAAAAGGATTGTCGCGATTTCTCTCGGGGCCGTCCTGTCAGCTAGGGGCGTCATCGGTAGTCCGGATTCCGTGCAGACCAGACCAGCTGGATGCAAACAGCAGTTCCAGTAGAGTCAGGCTCAAGCACCAGAGATAGAGCGAGCTCGAAATTACGGAGGAAGAAATTCTACCAACATCCGCCTAATTCGACCCCCTATTTACAGCCAAGTGGCTCACCGCTCAAATTCAAAACTATCATTTTCCCCCTTCAAGCTCCATGGCGATGACGAAAAGTTTTTCACCAACTCCACTTACGAGCACTGCGGCAGCAGTCGTCGGCGGTAAGCATGTTACTCTTTCCCCAAACGAACGTCTTATCCTTACACAACTCCAGTCTCTAGTGGATGTAAGAACACTCTAAACTTTGATCTCGTAGCTTATAGTTGTGACATGTGCTAGATCTGTGACAGATTTGGATGGATTCGTTGATCTTCTGTCAGGATGTGGTTGATTCTCATTCATACTTCTCACTGTTTTTAAGTAGCTTGTCTAAATTATGTGTGATTTTGGACGTGGTTAGATGATATGTTGCCAATATGTGGTTGATTGTGATTCATGTTTAGCATTGTTCTTTAGTAGCTTGCAGATGATCTGTTGTGAAGAACATGGTCCATTATTTGTTCCTGATTACGGTCTTAACCTATACTAGGACATCGAAGCGCCTAGCCGCCGCCCCATTTGCTTTGGTCGGCAAGAAAAGTGCCACATTATGGGCCATTGAGGACATAGGATGTGAATTCTTTTTTCCGACGAGGCTGTCTGGTGGAGGAGAGAGTGTCCACCATGGCCTACTTCAACAAGATGAAGGTCACACTTCTTGACTATGGCAAACTGTCGATAGATTGCCATCGACCACACAATAGATTGAAAGGCGAAACTAGGCTCGAGGGCATACCGAGCATCCTTGGAAGTCCCGGAGAAGAGAATTAGGCCGGCTACCCCCTCGGTGAACGAGAGAAGGATTCACCAAGAGGAACGATTGTTCCTGCTGAACCCACACGCAGTGTGCAGGGTTGAGCACCGAACCATGGGTGCCACTGGCTGCCATCATCAACGAAGGACAAGAGAGCGTCGCGTCGACGTGACATTTGCGGAGAAGAGGCAGCAGGTGCACACAACAGAACAAATAGTTGTATAAGGACAATTTGATTGTGAGCAGAAGAGCGAAGTGAAAGGGGACGGACGTTGTCGGACGATGGCAGGGAAGGGTGCGATGACTGACTCAAGATCAGACGCGACGACGGCGACCAAGGGCGGCGAGGGAAACCGGGAGCACGCCGGTGACGGCGGAAGTCATGGAGATTGGATCGCAGGTTAGCCTTTTTTAAATGGTGGGTTAGGCTGATACCATGTAAACCGGCAAAGCATTGGAGGAACCTCGCAAAAACCCATCGTGGGTGGCCTTTGGCTTATATTTAAAGTGTATACAAATATAGGATCTAACGCAATATTGTTAGGTACTCCGTATAAGAGTGCTACAGGTCGTCTAAAGTACAAAGTCTAGCTTCATTCAGAACTACCATTTTTCTCAGAGAGATCTCAGAATACCCTTTATGTCTATGTCCGCAACGATGAAGCACATGGCCGTGACACCTAGCATCAGGGTCAACACTCCGCAGCAGGTACATAACTTTTTTTTTGAAAGAAAGACAAAAGTTTTGACTTATCCATTTATTAAAAAGAAGGTGTCTGATTTATTTGGTACAGAACTTGATGCAGCAAGGGTCGACATGGACATCGCCGTATTGTTGGTCGATGTCCATTGGTTCCGCGGTGCTTTCCGGTTCGTGATCTGCACCCTCGCCGAGGCCCAGCTCCAGGTCCCATGTCGCATGAGCTTGGACGTCCATGGTCCTCTCCACGGCAGCTGGTAAGTTGGGGTGGATCATCACGGAGCCTTCTTCCCCGCGACTCTCTTCCATGCAGTCGGCCGTAATCGTCGAGGTTGCTTGGTTCATTATCTTCTAGCTCAAACTTTCTGCTCGCCAAAATCCAAATCGAGTACAACAGATCAATCGCAAGAAAACCGTGTGCTACATATATATAGCGGCTTTCCATCCGAGGCGGAGAGCACGTACGATTCCGACTCGGTCCTGGTACTATTTTTTTTTGTGTCGAAAGAAGCAGGTCACCAGTCCCGTACTCTGTACTAAGACGGACCGCACAGGCCCACGTGTAATGGCGGCCTTCAGCTTATCACCCAACGACATAGTTTCTATACTTACTAAAGAGTAAACATGTTGGGATACATTAAATTTTAGCCGTTCAATATTCGATCAACGGCCCAGATCGATACAATCACTAGTAGAAAAGTGGCCTTAGAGGCGGACCTTTAGTTGCGGCTCGTTTCCGAACCGCGACTAGAGGTCTCGCGGCTCCGACAGCTCCAACGGCTAGGACAGGTGGCGGTTTGTGCTGGAGCTTTGGTCGCGGTTGGAGCCACCAACCGCGACTAAATGTCCTCCACCTGCGGCCGGAACCGCGCGGGGCACGCGCGAGGACCTTTAGTCGCGGTTGGTGGCTCCAACCGCGACTAAAGGTCCCGCACAAAAAGGCCGCCTGTCCTAGCGAGGACCTTTAGTCGCGGTTGGAGCCGCCAACCGCGACCAAAGGTCAGTCGCCTTCATCTTCCACCCCGAGCCAGCCTTGGCCATTTCGAGCTCGAGTTGAATCTCCATTTTCTCTCCACCGAGCTCGATTTCATCCACGATTTTTTGCACCATTTGTTAAGATTGACGGTGGTGCATCTATCCAAGGGTTAGCAACTGCAAACTCTCTCTTTCGGCGCCCGTTTCGTTGGTTGTCTAGCTCATTTAGCTCAATTCATATTTGTAGTGCTAGGTAGGTGTATGATGAAATGCCTAAGTTAGCTCATTTTGCTTATTTAGCTCAATTTTGTATTGTCAATTTGATCTTAAACTAAATTATGTTTTTGTATTTCAGTGTCACAACATTCACCTCCTCACCGTCGTCGATAGACCGTCTCGTCACCGACACCACCTAGGTGAGCTTTCTTTTTTATTTAAAAAAAATCTATGTTGTATGATTTTGTTCCATAATTATTATTTGTTTTTTTGTATAAGTTGTATAATTGTTTTATATATATATATATATAGTGCCATGGTTTTCACAAATACCCCCACCGGCTCTCGTCCGCTCTATTATTCGGACGTGGTATGACTTTTAATAACTATATATTTGTTTCGTTTCGCGTTTATGACAATCATGCGGACCAACTTTGACATAAATATATATTTGTCTAGGAGGTAGTTGAACCGGAAATTCCAGTGGACCCTATTGTTGAATATTTTGTGAAAGAAAACGATGATTTGAAAGCTAAATTAAAAATAAGTGAAGATCTCCGCAAAGAAGAGAAGAAGGAATTGGAGGTTAAGCTTGTCAACATCATCGATGAACACCAGTTCAAGCTTGCCGACGTCGTCGATGCTTACGAGATCAAGTTGGATGGGATGCGCTCGAAGCTTGCCGACGTCGTTAATGCTTACGAGATCAAGTTGGATGCGATGCGCTTGAAGCTTAAAAAAATTAGAAGATATGCCATTAGTCAAGAGGCTTGGTATCATTATGCTGTTGGTTCAATAGTTACCTTAGTTGCGATTCTGATCGCATTTGTTGTTGGACTTAAATTTTTTAAATAGTTCAATGTTAGTTTAAATTAATGGATATTTAATGCTACAATGTATTACATTTGTCGCCACTCTACTTTGCTTGAATTATTATGGTCACTTATCTATTCATTACTGGCATGCATAATTTTTTTGATATACTTATATAATGCAGATGAGACGTCAATGGATGTACGGTGACCGAGTTTGTGCCGAATTCATTACTGGCATGCATAATTTTCTCCATGTGGCTGAGACAAGCAAGCGAAAGGATGGTTTTATGTGTTGTCCATGCAGTCTCTGTATGAATAAGTATACATACTCTTCCACAGACAGGCTTCACGAACACCTGTTGCGAAATGGTTTCATGCTTGGTTATTATTGTTGGACCAAGCATGGAGAAAGAGGGGTTATAATGGAAGAGAATGAAGAAGAGGAGGATAATGACAACTATCCTCTGTTCAATGAACACGCTGATACTACAATGGGGGAAGACGAAGTTGAAGAGGATGCCATCTTTGATGAGCCCGACGATGATCTTCGTCAGGCCATTCATGATGCACAAATGGACTGTGGAAGTGAAAACGAGAGGTTGAAGTTGGAGCGCATGTTAGCCGATCACAGCAAATTGTTGTACCCAACTTGTACAGATGGCCAGAAAAAGCTCGGTACGATACTGGAAATGCTACAATGGAAGGCAGAGAGTGGTACTACCGACAAGCACTTTGAAAGTTTGCTGAAAATAGTTAAGAAGATGCTTCCAAATGAAAACGAATTGCCCTCTAGTACGTATGAAGCAAAGAAGGTTGTCTGCCCTCTAGGATTAGAGGTGCAGAAGATACATGCATGCATTAATGACTGCATCCTCTACCGCGGCGAGCACGAAAATTTAAATGCTTGTCCTGTATGCGGTGCATTGCGGTTTAAGATTGGGCGAGATGACCCAGGTGAAGTTGAGGGCGAGCAAGGTTGTCCAAGGAAGAGGATTCCTGCCAAGGTGATGTGGTATGCTCCTATAATACCACGTCTGAAACGTTTGTTCCAAAACAAAGAGCATGCCAAGTTGTTGCGCTGGCACAAAGAAGAACGTAAAAAAGACGTGATGATGAGACACCCCGCTGATGGGTCCCAGTGGAGAAAAATCGACAGAGTGTTCCCGAAATTTTCGGATGACGCTAGGAACTTAAGATTTGGTCTAAGTACAGATGGATTTAATCCATTTGGAGAGCAGAGCTCCAGTCATAGCACTTGGCCTGTGACTCTATGTATATATAACCTTCCTCCCTGGTTGTGCATGAAGCGGAAGTTCATTATGATGCCAGTGCTCATCCAAGGCCCGAAGCAACCTGGCAACGACATTGACGTGTATCTGAGGCCATTGGTGGAAGAACTTTTACAGCTGTGGAGTGATGAAGGTGTGCGTGTGTGGGATGAGCACGAGCAAACGGAATTTGATCTACGAGCGCTCTTGTTTGTAACCATCAATGATTGGCCTGCTCTTAGTAACATCTCAGGACAGTCAAACAAGGGATACAATGCATGTACGCATTGTTTAGGTGAGACTCAAGGTAAACATATAGGTAACAAGATTGTGTACCTGGGCCATCGTCGATGGCTTGTACCGAGGCATGCAGGAAGAAAGGAAGGCCGACATTACAAAGGTGAGGAAGATATTCGGCGGAAGCCTACTCGACCTTCTAGTTCTGTTATACATGATATGGTCAAGGATTTAAAAGTAATATTTGGGAAGGGTGCTGGAGCACTATCTGTTCCGAATGACGCTCAGAACCACGTTCCCATGTGGAAGAAGAAATCTATATTTTGGGAGCTGCCCTATTGGATAATGCTAGAGGTTCACTCTGCAATCGACGTGATGCACGTGACAAAAAATCTTTGCTTGAACCTGCTTAACTTGTTGGGCGTGTATGGAAAGTCAAAAGATACACCGGAAGCAAGACAGGCCCATCGACGTATGCATTCACGAGACGACGATCATTCTGATAATCATCAAGGTCCTGCGAGCTATGCTCTTACGAAAGAAGAGAAGAAAATATTTTTTGAATGTCTTCGCAGTATGAAGGTTCCAGCTGGCTTCTCGTCGAATATAAAGGGAATAATAAACATGGCAAAGCAAAAATTTCAGAACCTGAAGTCTCATGACTGTCACGTGATTATGACACAATTACTTCCGGTTGCATTGAGGGGACTTCTAAAAGAAAATGTTCGAGTACCCATTGTGAAGCTATGTGCATTCCTGAATGCAATTTCTCAGAAGGTTATCAATCCACTTACTCTAAAAGATTTAGAGAATGATGTGGTCCAATGTCTTGTCAGCTTCGAGTTGGTGTTCCCACCAACCTTCTTCAATATTATGACGCACCTCCTAGTTCACCTGGTGGAAGAGATACGTGTTCTCGGTCATGTGGCTCACGAAGTGGTCGTGATACTGCTGATCCAACAGCTCACAATCCCTCAAAAGAAACACACCCCTGATCCAACGGCTCACAAGCGCTCGAAAGAAACACACGATCCGTGTGCTTCTTTAGTCCCGGTTGGTAACACCAGCGGGACTAAAGACGGGCTTTGCGGTCACGACACGTGTCCTCCCCCCAGCGCTTCCCTGGGCACGTGTCCTCCCCCAGCGCTGCCCTGGAGGTCTTTATATATTGTCGCCGACGGGGTAAACCCTAATCCACCATTCCTAGCCACGAACGCATCGTCTCCACGAGATGGATCCGCCACGCCCGCCGCAGCGCCTTCTGGATGAGGTCGAGCGTGCTCGGCAGAGCGCGCTTGGGCGCAACCGCGGGAGTCTATCCCGCCGTATGCCCACGAGCCCGGCGTGGAGAGGAATGCCCAGCTACCGGCCTCCTGCTCCACCAGGTGCCGCCGCACCTCCACCTGGCGGCGCTGCACCTCCACCAGGCGCCGCCGCTCCTCCCGCGGAGGAGGAGGAGGACGACGACTTCGACTGGAGCGACGACGGGGAAGAAGGTTGTGGGTTGCAGATACAGGAGGCCATGGAGGCCTCCTTCCAGTCTATCCGCGACTACCCTGTCCAGCGAGCCAAGATTTCCTACCAGCTCAAGGCGAAGGAGGCTTCCGATCTGGATTGGGCGCTGAAAGACTCATCCTCCATGGATCTTGCCCTCCGCCGCAAACGTGCGCGCGAGAACCGGGCGGCCGCCCACGGGGCTGGCTCCTCCCGCCGTTCCCCCTAATCCTACGGCCTTCGAGCCAGCAAGTCCGTTTATGTAGAATAATGTTGGTGATGTTGGATCAGGGGTGTGTTTCTTTCAAGCGCTTGTGAGACGTTGTATCATGTGTAATAATGTATTAAACCTTTTATGTAATGCATTAAGATAAATGAATTAATAATTTTTATCTGCTTTCTTCTGCATTTTACAACACCAAACATTCGTCTTACAAATATGTGATAGTTTGCTCTAAAATTGTTACAAAAATAATTTTAGGGTACACAAGTAGTGGTTACAACATAGAACCATCCATAGTTTTTGGAAATTCGACCACCTTAGATGAATAGCCATGCTCTCCATTTTGACCATTTTTTGAAAAGAAATGAGAAAAAGAGAAAAAATACTCAAAAAAATAAACCCTTTGCCATGGAGTCCTTTTAAGTGTACTAGTTTCTAGGAAAAATAGGAAAACAAATCTAAGTATATAAAAGAATTAAAATCTAAGTACATAAATGAAAACAAATACAAGAAAAGAAAATAGAAAAACAAAAAAAAAATAGAAAAGCCCTTTAGTCGCGGTTGCAGCCAGCAACCGCGACTAGAGGTCCCCCTGGGCTTGGCGCCAGAATTTTGGCGGCCCAGGTCGACCTCTAGTCGCGGTTGCTGGCTGCAACCGCGACTAAAGACCCTTTAGTCGCGGTTGCAGCCAGCAACCGCGACTAGAGGTCGATTCCGCGCCGTTTAGTGGGGGAGTTTGCGAATTTTTCGCAAACTCCCCCCAAATCCCACGACGAACCGCGCCGCCTCCGGGCTCCCACGACGACGCCGACGACGCCGGCGAAGCCCTGCTCCGCCGCGCCGTCTCCCCTGCCCTGCCTCGCCGCCGCCACCGCGCCGTGGTCGCCGTCTCCCCTCCCCTGCCTCGCCCTTAGCCACCGCGCCGTGGTCGCCGTCTCCCGGCCTCCCCTGCCTCGCCGCCGCCGCCGCCACGCCCCGCGCACCCTCCGGCGACCAAGGGGACCGCCCCCACCTCCGGCTCGCCTCCTTCCCGAGCTCGCCGACGTCGGCCTGGCCGCCAGCCACCCCACCGCCGCCGCCGCCGCACGTCGGACTAGGTTAATTGCAATGTGTTAGGAAAAATAGATGCAATTTTGTGTTAGCAAAATAGATGTAAAATAGATGCAATTTTGTGTTAGCAAAATAGATGCAAAATAGATGCAATTTTGTGTTAGATGCAAAATAGATGCAATTTTGTGTTAGCAAAATAGATGTAAATTTTGTTTAGTTAAGTTTTTTCCTTTTTTCATTATAGTTAGGTTATTAGAGCTATGTGAATTGTCATTATAGTTGATTTTCTATGTTTGAAGTTGTTTAGAAAATTTGAATATGTGAATATTACTATGTGTAAATATGTCAATATGTAAATTTGCTAAGTTAGTATTGCTAGGTCAATTTAGCTAGGTCAATTTACTTAGGTTAATTTAGTTAGATCAATATAGTTAGAAATCATTTTATTAGTATATCATAAGTTAGTTAGGTCAATTTACTTAGGTTAATTTAGTTAGATCAATATAGTTTGAAATCATTTTATTAGTATCATAAGTTAGTTAGGTCAATTTACTTAGGTTAATTTATTAGTATATCAATATAGGTAGAAATCATTTTATTAGTAGATCAATATAGCTAGGTAAATTTATAGATTTGTATCAAGCACTTTGATACTTTGTATCAAATTATTGTTTATCATAATTTGTTAAATTTATTGCGTGTAGGAACATTCAGCTATGGATCTCCCTTTAATTGTGCGAGACGAGGAAGGAGAAAACTTATTCATGCAGGATATTTTTGAGCATCGCGATGCAAATGCTGCCGGTGGAGAAGGCGCCGTCGACGATCGAAAAGATTTTGAGCAATTTGCATCACAATTTTTAAACCCGTCTGGTGAGGGTATTTTAGAGGAAGAAGAAATAACAGCCTCCACCTCGAACACCCTCCACCTCGAGGTTTATATATGAATTCTATATTTGCTTGAACACAAAATGCATTAACTGATTTGTATTGCACTTATTAACGCATTATATTTCTTACTTTAGGCGTCCACCTTGCATAAAAAGGCTAAGAATCAAGCTCCTCGAGGCCCAGCGAAAAGAATGACTAGCGAAGATGCAAAGTTACCAATCTATAAAATTGATGTAGATGGCGATCCGGTGGAACCGATAGAGAACCGCAGAAAATATATTAGTCAAGCTGGAGTTATTGTTAGGGACGAGGTCCCGATCTCCATAGCAGAATGGCTTAAGCCAGCAGGCGTTGCCGAGGATGACCCTTGCTATGTCCACCAGCATTATAAAGATTTCTGCTTTGACACACTCTTGCAGCATTTTAACCTCCCGGATGGTATTGAGCCCGCCTTGAAGTTGAAACTCAAGCACTGGACTCTCTCCAAGATGGCCGACGCCTTTCGGAAATATAAGCAAACATTATGGGCAAAATATGAAAAGGTTGATCCAGATTTCAGTCAAAAAAAACTGGTGAAGCTAAGAGATCACTGGGAAGCCTTTAAGGCGTATAAGACCTCGGCTGCGGCTGTGGCCCGATCGGAAAAAAATAAGCTAAATGCTGCGAGTAAGACACACCACCATAACTTGGGGCCAGGTGGTACAGGTTAGCCATTCCTAAGTGGCTAGCCATGGAAGATAAACTCGTGGCTGCAGGTTTCACTCCACAGACATACAGCTGGCCCGAAAGGTCCAAATTCTGGTTGTTCGCGCATGGCGCAACGTTGAACGAGGAAGGGAAGATTGTCCCGAGGGTTGAAAAATACAAGGCAACAGTAGTAGCCATGGTCCCAAAAATTGAAGATGCAATAAAGGAAGTTCTAGCGGGTACGTGGGAACCCTATAGAGAGGAAGACGAGCTGGCACGGGCCCTAGGGAAACCTGAACACTGGGGACGTTTACGAGGCTTACCCGGCGGTGCCACCTTGAAAAAACAGTATCCGCAGCACGCTGACACTTATAGAAGCCGTGCAAGAAAGAAGAAGCAGGGTGAAGAGCGGATAGCGAATTTGGAACGCAGATGAAGCAACTCATTAATGAACGCCAGGTGCAGCAGCCCCAAGATCCTGAAGTCGTGGATGCTCGATCTCAGCTTAGAAGCAGCGTGGGTTCCACGCAACTAGAACTCGATGCTCGCTACCCCGTGGATGATATCACGGAACCGACACCATGTGAGCTACATACGCCTGTGAGCAACATATCCATGAAGGTGGCGGTCGGCTATGCTTTACCGATTGTCGACACAGCAAGCTACCATAATGGTGTCATTCATCCTGGCTATGCTGTTGTCGGGGTGGATGAAATTGTGCCGGATCGGAATCATTGGCTCTTGAGATTCCTGGAGGTAACGGTGAGGAGGCATTGTGCGATGTCAAGGGTGGTTTCGTCCAGTGGAACAAGAAATACATCAAGTTCTCAAAGCCACCGACTCAGCAAAGCCCACCCTGCCGGGGTATCGATGAGACACATCCATCTCCGGCACCGCGTGACAGGGACCCCACACCGGAAAATAATCTAGAGGACCATCTCAGTCAGCAAAGTCCATCTCCATCTCCATCTCCGGTACGGAACCCCCCACCGGAAGTGTCCGTACCGCTTAAACGGAGAAGGCGCGCGTCTTCCCCGGTCAAGAGGCGACCTGCTAAAAGGGCCACAACGCCTGATCTGAGGCAACCTTGGCAGAAGACTCTTGACCAAAACGAAGCAGCCATCGAGGAGCATAATAAATCATTGTTCGCACCGAAAGTGCCGCCGCCAACATTTACCGAGGGCTATACTGCAGCGGCTTGTCATAAAGTCATTGACAACTTATATGTCCCTCCAGAGAAGCCGCCATCTGACTATGTCCGTTCTATTCAGAAGTCATATGACGAGGTGACGGCGGCGGAGGCGCCGAAGAAAGGTGAACAAGACGCAGAGTCAGTCCCGCCGCCGGCGGCAAACGAAAAACAAGCAGCACCATCGGTCCCGCCGGCGAAGGAAGCTACAAAAGCAGCACCATCGGTCCCACCGCCGCCGAAGATAGGTAAACAAGTTCCCCAGCTCGGAGAACAACCCGTACGTTCTGTCCCCCCGCTAATTGTCCCGCCGCCGACGAACAAAGATAGTCGAGTTCCCCAGCGCGGAAAACAACCAGTACAATCTGACCCTAAAGAGCCGATGGTGTTTGACATAGAGGTAATCCGTCGTCTTGCCGCCGAAGCGCAAATGCCTATAGATGAATATGCTTCGAGATTGAATTTTGAGACTGCACCACCAGCTCCTCCAGTAAGAAACTTCGTTCCGGGGAAAGCTTTGGTGCAAATCAGGGGCCTTCCAACAAAAATGCGTACTCTGCATCAATGGTACATGAAAAATGCAAAGAAGACATCTGCTATCGTTCTGAAATGTAGGGAAGACGATGAGCACTTCTTAGAAGACTACAATCACACTGTTACGTTTAGCGAACTTTTTCAGCTATACAATCTGCGGGCACTCGACAAATCTATCATGAGTTCCTATTGCCTGTAAGTGATTTATTTAAGTCTTTACCTAGTCTCGTTCATTGTTTGTAATTATTCTCACTTTAATCTTTTGTGTGCTATATTATGCAGATTGAAGATGCTCGAGCTCAAAAAGCTGAACCAGCATGACATTGGGTTCATTGACCCGGATAAATATAACGAAGAAACCATAATAAATCCCTTGTATAACAAGAACACACCGGATGATTTGCTAAGGGTGTTCAAGCGATACCGCGACAAAAGAACTATATATTGGCCTTACCACTTCGGTAAGTTTTAGTGTCTTCTACACATTCTAATTTGCTCACCCGATGTTAAGTTTAACTGATGAGTTATGCATGACTGTGCCCAGCTACCACTGGATTCTTCTTGTCATTAGACATCACGAAGGACTTATTCATTCACTTGACTCATTGAGGTATCATCCTGACACTTACAGGAGTTGTTTCGACTTACTAGCAAGGTACATTCATTTCTTACCGCCTCTGTCATTCATATCTTGATGTCAAGTCATTAACGAATAACTCATTTGTGAATGTTCTTTGTCGGGCAGAGTTTGGGAAAGGTTTCGAGCGGAAGATCCTGAAGGTGGGTGGCGCCAAAAGCTGGATTGGAAGTTAAACCAAGTAAGTACTGCTACCTCTTCGTCCACACAACATTTCTCATGCATACTTCATTATTATTGACTGAAATCTATTCTTGTATAGTCTTGCATGGAGCAACCAAAGGAAACTGAGTACTGTGGATTCTTCGTTTGCGAGTATATATATGTATTAGTCACCGAGAAATGGAATATGAGAAAGGATGCAGAGTTGGCAAAAAAGCGCGAGAGGCTACCACTCGACCACCGCTTCAGAGCAATTGGAGAGGAATTGGCGGGATTTTACCTTTCAGAGGCCTTACAGGAGAAAGGAGAGTACTACGATGCTGAAAGCATGAAATCGTTAAAGTAACTTGTTGTTTTGCTTCAACTCTTGTACTACGATAACTCTTGGCGCATCAACGAACTCTTGTCTACGATCTTCAAGTATTACTTAATTTAATTGTATGTGTTATAAATATGTGCATCGACTTCATACGACACGGGAACGGTTACGACATCGAAAACGTTACGGTTACCGTAACGGTTACCGTCACCGTAACCGTCATCGCAACGGGAAGGGTTACCGTTACCACGGGACACGGGAACCTAGCTATAACCAAACCCCGGCATATATAAACCCTAAACCC
Organism: Poa pratensis; assembly: GCA_947311845.1. Taxonomy (NCBI): domain Eukaryota; kingdom Viridiplantae; phylum Streptophyta; class Magnoliopsida; order Poales; family Poaceae; genus Poa; species Poa pratensis. Next base: position 46,491,026 of record CAMZMU010000062.1, on the reverse strand, counting down.
TGCAATTAAATCGAAAAAGAAAAAAAAAACCAAAACCCTTTGGTCCCGGTTGGTGCTACCAACCGGGACCAAAGGTCCCAACACCCCACGTCCCCCTAAAGCCCACGTGGAGGGACCTCTAGTCGCGGTTCGGAATCCGCCGCGACTAAAGGGTGGGGGCTTTAGTCCCGCCAGCCTAGTCGCGGTTGCCCAACCGCGACTAAAGGTCCTCTGGAACCGCGACTAAAGGCCATTTTTCTAGTAGTGAATGTTTGACAACTCAACACACATTTTCAACTTCATGTTAATTACACGCATTGCCACAGCTAAAAGAAACGATCGTTTCGGTTCATCCCCAATTCCCCATGCAGCCCGTTCCCCTCGAGCCCCGATGCATCGCCACCACCTGCACGGCCATGGTCCTTCACGTCGCCTCCCATTTGCGTTTCCCCAAAGCAGATAGAGCACGCCCGTGAGCACGATCGCCCGGTCCCGCCCGAGGTGAGAGTCGGCGGCGCCGCACCCACGAGCGGCAGCAGCGCCACAGTCCTGAACCATGCGTTCGTGTAGGCGGCCCAGGCGCGAGCCGGGGGCGACCACGAGCGGCAGGAACAGCATGGTCCGCGTTCGCGCCGGTTGCTGAGGTGCGAGTCTACGGCGACAACACCCATGAGCGGCAGCCGCATAACGTGCAAGTAGAACGAGAGGTGCCTCAGTACATGACGTATAGAGCAGCACGGTTCCGGACTGTGCGTTCGCGCCGGCGGCCGAGGCGCGAGTCGGCGGCGACAACGCCCACGAGCTGCAGTAGGATAGCGTGCAAGGAGAACGGGAGGTGCCTCGGTACATGTCGCACGTGCGCAATCCCACGGCGTGGAGGTGAGCGAGGCGGCGGTGCTGCGGATCTTGCTCAACACGGCGGTCCTCCTCCGATGGCGGCGACCCATGGCCAGCGCGCGGAGTGGCGTCCTGTCCTCCCGACGGCGACGACCCAGGGCCAGCTCAAAGCCGAGGACCGTTCTCCGAACGATGGCGGTGAACTACGGCCAGCACGGAGCGATCATGCTCAACACGGCCGATCCCCCGGCGACCCACGGCTAGCGAGCGGAGCGGCGTCCCGTCCTCCAAACGGCGGCGACCAGGGCTAGCTCAGAGTTGAGGCACGTTCTCCCGACGACGCCGGTGACCTACGGCTAGCGTGGAGCTGCGGCCCATCCTCCTGACGATGTCGGCGACCGACAGCCAACGCATGAAGCGGAGGTCGGGTGTCGCTAGTAAGTTCCGATTGAGACAAGCGCTCGTTTTCTTCCTAACCTAGCGCCGCCACAGGCGACTAGGGGGCGGAACTTTTTTCCACCGATCTCCACCGGCGGGAGAGCTGGGCCTCCCTCCCTCTGCTTGCTGCTTCGGCGGCGGGAGGGAGGGGGACCCCTTTTTCTCCATTTTTGCATGGTAGTTAGGGTTTGGAAGGTTCTGGCATGGTGCGTAGTTGGGGTGGTGGGAGCGGCGCCCGGACAAATAAATCTGCCTCAACTCCACTCCCACACCGGCGTTGTCCTTCATGGCGGCGTCTCGGAGTTGGTGGCACTGTGTGCTTGCCGATCTTTCAGATCGGTGGCTGTCGGGTTCATGGATGGTGTCGGCGAAGCGGCGGCGGCGACTCCATCAGATGGGTTTTTCCTCTTGTTCTGTCACCGTTGTTGCGGCGTTATCTCCGGCGCCATGGTAGAGCAGAGAAGATTCGTCCAGGAGTACGTGCAGACGGTGGTCTGCACTGGTGACAACTGGAAGATGGTGCACCTTGTGTTGGGTTCGTGGTTGGAGGTTGACGGTTCTGGTTCTCTACTCCGACATCGTCGTGCGGGGGTGCCAGTGCTGAAGTTCGATGGCGTGTCCGGGGTCGTGCTGCCCCGGTCTGATTCTTTCAACGGTAATGGTTTGTTCTATGGCAAACTAATTTGGAGGTCCGAAAAGCTGATGATCAGCGATGGAGCCGCGTCGAGCTCGGGTGAAGAGGTGATCTGTCTATTTTTTCTTTGGTGGCTGCTACGGTGGTGCCGAAGAAGAGGGATAGACGTTAGTTTGTCATATAGGTTTATCCTATCTTTTCAGATATGTAAGATCGGTGTATACGTACTTTGTATCTCGTCTTTTATTTATCAATGAGAATCATATTACCATGCAAAAAAAAAGGTCGGGTGTCCGCTACTACTGGTGTGCTACACAGTCATGCCCCACGCCGCGTCATCTCACTCATCCCGCACTTTTCGCGGTTGGCTCCTTGATAGGGAAAACAATAGAAGTGGACATGGAATTTACTCATGCACATGGTATCGTGCGCATGAAGGTGGCATGTGTGGAGCCATCTGCAATCCCACCTAGGATCGACCATACTTATGCTGGTGTTGGGTACATGTTACAATTCCAAGTAGAAGGTGAGGTTGATGGTGATGCTCACATGGATGATGTGCACCACGATGATGATCCAGGGCAGGATAATGATGGAGATGACAAGAAAAATGAACACGATAGAAAGGCAGATGATACTCAGCCGTCGGTAGAGAAGCTACCCGAGGTAGAAGATCCTAAAGCTGCTGGTCCAGATGATGTAAGTGGAAACCAAGGAAAACAAAAACAGACACATTCCATTCAGTTTGGTTCTATTGATCTGGATGCTATCCCATGCTGCACACGTGAGAAAAAACTATCAGTTTCAGTGCCTAGAAAGCGGTGGGCTGATCGTGCAGAGGATGAAGAGAGCTTGCCTTCTCCCCTTGCGTTTTCTGGTCCGCCCAAGATGCTTCCTGCATCATCGCATGTGGTAGCAGCAACGCATGTAACTCCGGCCGTGAGTGCAATCCAGCATACTGCTCCTAAGTTTGTCCAAGGAGATGATCGCTCTCCTGAGAGAATTTTCGCTGATAATGTGGCTCGTATGTACTCCTGGAGCCAGGGCTTTGCATTCACTCCGCCGGCCCCTTCGAATTCGTCGAGGTCGTCCACTGTAGCAGCTAGCTCACCTACGGCATCTGTGCTCCAAGGCTCGGAACAAGAGTGTTTCGATCGTGGTACGCAAATGGGAGTCGAGGTTTCGAGGGAGACGGGTAGTCCAGGAGGGAGTACCGCTCTTGTCGAAGTGGCTTCCGGCGGGCACACTACACGGCAGGACGCCAAGGGTGTGCTATCGCCGATATCTTCTCCTTCATCGCCATGCTCGGCCTCTGCTCCAGGTGGGAGTGTGGGCCGGGTATCCTCTTCCATGCCGCCACAAGGGACAGGAGTGTACCTTGGTGGCAGGTACGCGACGGACGAGGTGATCGCCTATGGAGGGATTCCTGAAGCTAAGGCGAGAGGTGTTCGCTCGAGTGCGCGGCTGCGTGCTCAGGACAATGCCGACGACACGCGGCTGGAGAGGGCTCAAAAGAGAGCTTCTGAACGTGACACCCCTGCATCTTCAGGTACTCGCCTATTTTCGAAGTTTTCGCTTGCTTCTATTTCAAATGATGTCATAGTAGCTAGGGCAGCGAAATTAGGAATTTCTTTAGGCGATTCTCCTAGTCAAGTTGAGGCCTCGGTGACTATTTTAAAAGAAATAGATGATAACCGTACATTGACCATGTTAAAGAAGCATGAACATCTAAATAATAATGAGGATCAGTCATCTAGCAGTTTAGTGTTAAACAAAGCTATTCAGCTAAGCAATGATTTAGAAGGGGAGGAGCAATCAGGCTCAGAAGATCAAAAGGATTTTCAACTCCCGATCACTAAGAAAAAGCGAGTGATCAATAGAAAGAAAAATGAATCTTCGGCTCTTAGAAGGAGTATTAGATTAAAATTACTTTCAAGCAAGTCATGAGAGGATCGATTTGGAATAGTGGTGGTTTTAGAGACACGGCTAAACACTCTGTAGTTACAGATTCTATAAGAGAATTTCGCTTGGATTTCTTTGCTGTTATAGAGACAGGAAGAGATAATTTTTCCACTCCGTTTCTAAGGAATCTTGCGGGTGGTTTTGATTATAATTGGTACTGTTTACCACCTCAAGGTAGATCAGGTGGTATCCTAGTGGGTTTTAATTCCCAGACCATGTGTGTCAAAAATGTCACGCCTGGAGAGCGGTGTGTTAAGTTTCACCTACAATCTATGGCTGATAATTTTCAGTGGTCTCTAGTTATTGTCTATGGCGTGGCCCAGGATGCCCAGAAGGGGGAATTCCTGTCCGAGCTGGTATGTATATGTGAAGATGAGCCTCTTCCGCTTTTGGTGGGGGGTGATTTCAACATTATCCGTCGTCAAAGCGAGAAAAATAACGACAACTTTATAGCGAGATGGCCTTTCATTTTTAATGCAATAATTGAGAGTCTAGACCTCCGAGAATTAGATCTCGCGGGTAGACAATATACCTGGGCCAGCCGCATGCCGACACCAACTTACGAGAAGTTGGATAGGTTCCTTGCGAGCGTTTCGTGGGAACAAAAATTTCCCTTAGTTAATGTTAGGGCCTTAACCCGAGCAGGTTCAGACCATACTCCGTTGATTATCGACTCGGGTGAACAAGCTTTTTTAGGCAATAAGGCCAACTTTTCATTCGAGTTGTCGTGGCTGCGTCAAGAGGGTTTTTTCGAGATGGTTGTTAGAGAATGGACAGCAACAAATCATGGTAGCACTCCCATGGAGGTCTGGCAGAACAAGATCCGCCACCTCCGTGCCTTCTTACGAGGGTGGGCAAAAAATCTCAGTGGTGTTTACAAAATTGAAAAGGCACGTCTCCTTGAGTTAATTAATTCTCTCGACATCAAAGCGGAGTTATCTCCTTTGAATGATTTTGAGAGGGAAGCTATGCGTGACGCAAATGACAAGCTGGCCAATCTTAGACGTAATGAGGAGTCTAAATGGGCACAGCGAGCTAAAGTAAAACATATCCAGGAGGGGGGAAATAACACTAAATACTTTCATCTTATTGCCAATGGCAAGCATAGAAGGAAAAAGATCTTTCAATTGGAACAAGATGAAGGGACTATAGTAGGGCAGGAGAATATTAAAAGTTACATCACAACTTTTTACAAACATTTGTTTGGGCCACCGGTTCAAATAATTTCTCTCTAGTGGAATCTGAGATTTCGGATATACCACAGATTTCGGTGGAGGAGAATGATCTCCTCTCGGCCGATTTCAATGAGAAGGAAGTTCATGATGCAATTATGCAAATGGAAAAGAATAAAGCACCAGGACCAGACGGGTTCCCAGCTGAGTTCTACCAAAGATTTTGGGATATTTTAAAACCGGATTTAATGAACATGTTTGAAAGCTTCCAAAAAGGGGAGCTTCCACTATTTCATTTGAATTATGGCAATATCATTCTCCTACCTAAAAAAGAAAACGCAATACAAATACAACAGTACCGCCCTATTTGTCTGTTAAATGTTAGTTTCAAAATCTTTACTAAAGTAGGCACGAATAGGGTTATGGAGGTGGCACATAAGGTGATCCGCCCAACTCAATCTGCCTTCATGCCGGGGAGTCACATTCTGGAGGGAGTGTTGGTCCTCCACGAGACCGTTCATGAACTTCAAAGGAAGAAAATGGACGGTGTGTTGCTAAAAATAGATTTTGAGAAAGCATATGACAAGGTCCAATGGCCCTTCTTGCAGCAAGTATTGCGCATGAAAGGGTTCAACCATAAGTGGTGTAGTTGGATTGAAAATTTTGTAAGTCGCGGTAGTGTTGGTATTAAGGTCAATGATGATCTAGGCCATTATTTCCAGACCAAAAAAGGTTTGAGACAGGGTGATCCGCTTTCTCCCATCTTATTTAATATCGTTGCGGATATGTTGGCCATTCTAATTTCGAGAGCGAAAGAAGATGGTCAGGTAGATGGTTTGATTCCCCATCTTGTTGAGGGGGGGGGGGGGTATCCATTTTACAGTACGCCGATGATACGATACTTTTTTTGAGTCATGATTTGGAGAAAGCCCTGAATATGAAACTTATCCTATGTATGTTTGAGCAATTATCAGGGTTAAAAATAAATTTTCATAAGAGCGAGCTCTTTTGTTTTGGACAAGCAAAGGAGGTGGAGGATCAGTACCGAAACATTTTTGGATGTGAATCGGGTTCCCTCCCTTTTAGATATTTGGGCATCCCTATTCACTTTAGAAAGCTAAAAAATGGGGAGTGGAAGCCCATTGAGGATAGGTTTGAGAAAAAGTTAGCGAGTTGGGTTGGGAAGTTACTGTCTTATGGCGACCGTTTAATCCTAATCAACTCGGTATTAACAAGCTTACCCATGTTTATGCTATCCTTCTTTGAGGTACCTAAAGGGGTACGTAAGAGAATGGATTATTTTAGATCAAGATTTTTCTGGCAAAGTGATGGCCATAAAAGGAAGTATAGACTAACCAAATGGAACATCATATGTCGGCCAAAAGATCAAGGGGGGCTTGGGATCGAAGATTTACATTCTAAAAACAAAAGTTTGTTATGCAAATGGCTTTACAAACTTATGACAGGGGATGGAGTTTGGCATGAGTTAATCCATAATAAATACCTACACTCTAAATCTCTCTCTCAAGTTAAAGTGCAACCGCATGACTCACCGTTTTGGAAGGGCCTCATGAAAGTGAAAGAAGAGTTTTTAGCTAGAGGCTCATTCTCCGTCAAAAATGGTGAAAGTGTCCGTTTTTGGGAGGACACTTGGCTGGGGAATAAGCCCCTCTCTCACCAATATCCATCCCTATATAACATAGTCCATCGGAAAGAAGTTTCAGTAGCTTCTGTTTTAGGAAATGCGCCTCCTCCTAATATAAGTTTTAGGAGAACTCTAACCGGAGACCGGTGGGATAGATGGCTGCACCTAGTTAACCGGTTAATGGACGTTCAAATTACCGATGCTCCTGATACGTTTACTTGGGGTTTAAACACATCAGGAAAATTTACGGTCAAATCGATGTATCTTGATTATCTAAGTGGTAATACGAGATTTCTTCGCAAACATATTTGGAAAATGAAAGTGCCACTGAAGATTAAGATTTTTATGTGGTTTCTTATGCGTAAAGAAATTTTGACTAAAGACAATCTAGCAAAGCGAAATTGGGATGGTTCAAAAAAATGCTGTTTTTGTGATCAAGATGAGACAATTGAGCATTTGTTTTTATCATGTCCCTTAGCAAAGATGGTCTGGCGTATTGTATCCATAGCCCTCAATCTACAACCCCAACGAGTATAAATAATCTGTTTGGCAATTGGTTAAGGGGCGTTGATAAAAATGAAAAAGTACAAATCCGAGTGGGTGTATGTGCTTTGCTATGGGCCATTTGGAACATACGCAATGATTATATCTTTAACAACGCAAAATAATTTTCCTTTATGCAGGTAATACCTCTGGCTACTCATTGGATCCGTATGTGGTCCTTCCTACAATCGACGGACAAGCGAGGCGCTCTGGATATTGGGTGCAACCAGCTGGAATCGGTTGCGCGGGATTTGTATCACCAGTTCAGTTGGCGTTTTGATCGGAGAATAGCATGTTGATGCAGTGCCATTTCATGTTCTCAGTCTTTTTTAGATGGTTGATACATGTATCAACCCTATGCGAACCATGATGAATCTTTTGTAAGACTTGACTATGAATAAAAGCAATAAAAGCCGCATGCATCAATTGATGCAGAGGCTGGGGTGCCCTTTTCGAAAAAAAAAAATCTCACTCATCCCGTGGCCCTACGAGTGCGCAGCTGCTCGCTCTTGAGGTTCTTCGACGCACGTCACGTGGTAGATTGAACCACGTACACATGCCATTTTCTTTATGTGCTGATTGTTCGCCTATGGTTTTGAGAAAGAAATATGTGGAGCCTATGATGCCTATGTTTCTTGGTCATGGCCTTTTCTTAACCTGCGTTTTAAGTCGACTTATAAATAATTGTTTATACCATATATATATAATTGTTTACCTAGCTGGTTCCATACCATATGTATATAATTGTTTGGGTGTTGTAAATGTCCAATATCCTACTCCGGTGTGTGACCGGCTTCACCGGCTTCACATTCTCTCTAGTAAGTTGTTGGACTTATAGCTGAAAATTCCGAATTCGGGCGAAACAGAGAGAATCTTTGCAAGAGTTGGGTAGATCTTGGTTTTGTATGTTCATATTTCCTAACGTAACACAACCAAGCAAAAAACTCCACTGGCCTATCCCTTTCGACTCCGTTCAAAGGGGTATATGGGAAGTTTGACTTTTTTTCCAACGGGTCCAAGGTTTCACCGAAGAGGGGCTCCGGAGCGTCGAAAACCCCACCAAAACCTAGATGATTTCATACCATATGTTTTTAAGTGTGATGGGTGTTGTACATGTCCAAGATCCTACTCCGGTGTGTGACCGGCTTCACCGGGTTCACTTTCTCTCTAGTAAGTTTGTGCACTTAAAGCTGAAAATTCCCACTTTGGATGAACAGAGGGAATCTTTGCAAGATTTGGATGAATCTTGATTTTGGATGTTCCTATGTCCTAACCTAAAACAACCATACTAAAGGATACCTTTTTTAGGGGGTATTCACTTTATTTGATTTTGTTCAAAAAACGATCAAAATGGCCGCCATGACTATTCATCGAAATAGGTCAAATTTCTAACTATCAATATTTCTGTGATGCAAAAGATAATATGTATAGCATATTTGAACTCCTCTCATTTTTCTAATGAACATAGACATTTTATTTGTCAAATTTCGATTTCCGGATTAAAAGATATGAATTCTTCCATATTAAATGTAAAAACATAAAGTAAAATTCATTTTATTGTTATTTATTCAAGATATACTATTACATAATCATTGTTACTTATTCAAACAAAGTTTTAAAAAAAAAGTGTAACATCGTAACCGAGGGGTTAATATGATTGATAAGATAGTAGTATCAGTAAGTTCTCATTTGGAAGCTAACATGAAAGGAACTCAAAAGTTAAGCGTGCTCAGACTAGACCAGTCTGAGGATGGGTGACCCAATGGGAAGTTTGACCAGAGCAATTAGTTTGACCTAAGATTAAGTGTATAATTCAAGATTAAATGAGTGGCTAAGTGAAAATTTCAGAATAGAATTAAAATAACACGAGACTAAAAAAAATCAGAATTTATTTTTTCCGGGTTGGTAACCTTTAGTCCCGGGTGATAACACCACCTGGGACTAAAGGTTCTCCATCCCAGCAGCTCGACGACAGCCACGTGAAGCACCTTTAGTCCCGGGTCGTAACCCACCGGGACTAAAGGGTGGAGGCCTCTAGTCCCGGTTTAGCGGTACCGGGTGAGCAGCCGGTCCTAAAGGTGCTTACCACCTGGGACTAAAAGTGTTGTTTCCACTAGTGTCCTAGATCATGTACAGTACGTACTTGTCCTCGGTGATTTTGAGTCGCACTTCTTCGTTTCCTTTCTACCAAGCAGTTCTCATATACTGCATTGATTCTCCATTGCAATTTGAGAAGCTGTTACATTCTAATTTAATGTTTAGATAATTTGAGAGGCAAATTTAAATCCCAGATGTCCTTGTCTGTTTACCAATATTATTGGTTCATAAAAAATATCAGTTTTTTTAGATGCTAATTAGTTTTACGCCATGCCTATACAATTTTATTTACATGCTGATTTAATATCTTTCCTATTTTAGTCCTGGTGGTTCTGATGGATTGGAGATGAAACATAATCAAGTCCTACATCAACCGCTACATGTTGTCACAGCAATTTTTGAGTGTTCCTTTACTGCAGAAAATGCTCGAATCGGCTTCCTGTGACCTCAAGCTGACAAAAGCAATGGGCAGTAGCAGAAAAGCATGCTGGAAGACCACTCTACTTCGATCTTGTTCCATTGCGCATATTTTAGTTAACAAAAATTGTTACATCGACCAGGTTCTGGGGCGAAAAAGGTTTGCCATGTTCTCTGTGCCTAGCAAACCTTGAAATATGATTTCCGTAGCCATAGCAGCCAACACAGGTGTTTGCTTGAGGTGCTAAAATAATACCTTATCCTTTATACCAAATGGTTGATCTTTTCACTACCGTGAGTAATTCGTATCGTACTATTCAGTGCACCCAAAATCGTCTTTAGGTTGAATCAATGTTAGCTGAATAGCATAATTAAATGTTGTCCATATCTAGCAATGATACTCCTCGGAAGGGAAAACAATATGGCTAATGAAGCACAAAATCTTCTGATATGGTTTTCTTGAGGGACAACGCCCATATTCATTAATGATTGTTCTTAATATTAATAGGCTTCCGAAGTTTTGATATATGTAACTGAATTAGTACAGATTAATATCGACTCAGGCAGGCATTTTCAAACTGCAGAAATGATCTACAATCTATATTGATAATTTTGTTTCTCTGGAGTTAACAAACTGATTTGAAAATATACTTTTATAATTTTCTATTATTGATACCAAAGTTCTTTCTGTTTATTTTATAAGGGTCGCCGCGGAGTGTTTTTGACCAATTATATAGACGTGTGTTGCACGTGCATAGCACCTTTTCGTGCTCAACGTTCTCCAGTACTCCGAGGGCGGTCCAAGACAGCGGTGTGACATAAATTCCCCTAATCGATATACCTGCACAACCTTAACCTTTGTTTGTCCTTTTAGCTTAATCTTTATTTTTATTTTATTTTGTAAATTAGGAAATAATTTTATCGGACCAATATGTAATGGCATGATGCATGATGATATGATGATGCCAAAAAGAAAAATAAACAAAATATAATCAGGGAAAATCCTAGGACACGTGTGTTGCACGTACATGCCAACTAGTTACTCCAAAAATACCTAACACTTCGGTGAAACTTATCCCACTCCTAAGATCATCTCTAGCGGGATCCCCAATTTTTGTCCGACACCATCAAGTTGTGTTAGCTTTGAGAGATGCTGGACACTTGACACAATGGGTCGAGGAGACAGCGGGCGTGCTCGGGGGAGCCGAGGGAACCATGCACAATCCCTATTAACTAATAATTATGTTAAGTTATGTATAAATGAAGGTTCCTTAATTATATAATGCATGAAAAGTTCTGGTTGGATTCCTGGATTGAGATTTAGTAATGGATGACAATTCATATGGACCACTGGTTTAATCAGGATGTATGAAGAGATGTTCCATAGGTGAGTATTAAGTCTATGTATATTTAGTGGATTCATATGCCATCACAATCAAGATATGCAACAATATTGCTGAGTTCAATGCTTGATTACATGACGATCAAGAAAACACAAATGAAATTGTCTTTGAAGCATCAAGATTGGGTTCAATAGTAGATCAAAATAATCAAGATGTAGTTCATACGAAGATAAAAGAAATGATCAAGATGAAGTTCACCGGATGAACTCAAAGGTGGTTATGGCTGGGCTCATGCCTTGAACCAAGACTCATCAAGTACTGAACCAAGTAATTTGGTCAAGTAATTCAAAGTCGGAAAATATTTGTTATAAACAATATGCAATAAAACGATGAACAAAAGAGATCAAACCAACGGAGACACGAGATTTAAAGTGGAAAACCCTCCCAACAATGGGAGAAAAAAAACCACGTGTGCCAGCCAACAAAACTTCACTATGATCGGGTGAGGCTACAAATGCCGGGATTTACAACATTCAACTTATCCCAAACCGGCGGTTTACAAGAGTTATATATGGTGGTATAAAACCCTAAGTCGGCTGCAGTCCGACTCGGCTTTATCTTTATATGAATTTCGAGCACCATAAAACAACACCCGGAATTTTTTTAAATATTGTGATGACTTATTACAATAGTGCATAGTTTTAATACGGGTGGTCTGGAATTTAGTTGCAATACCCGGGATGACTCAGATTTGCTTGGGGTAAGTCACCACGGTGTCATATTTGATATAAATATCAAAGGGTCAGGGATAAATCGATATACCCCTAAAATTTAGGTGGAGAAGCTCAGAACTGCCTGTTCATTTCACAAAAAACAGAGAGACTAAAATAATAAAGTTAAGTTGCATAACATGTGATGGCTAAGATCTGCCCAATCTACCGAAGCGACGATGGGGAAATCGACAAGCTCAACACGTCCCCTTTATTTGTGTTGTACTCCCTCCGTATCAAAATATAAGATGTTTTAGTATTTTTGCATCCACATGTATCTAGACATGTTCATATGGGTCCAAAAATGATAAAACATCTTATATTTTGATATGTAGGGAGTATATAGTTTCTATGCAGAACCAGGGTTGTGCATGAACTTTTTTTGTATGTCCAAAATACAAGAACCCAAACTTCTCCTGGCCACTGGCCTTAGGCAGAGTATATAGCATAAAACTATCACTTTACAGACTACCGCTCATCGCTGTCATGGACGACCTCGACCGCCCCACCACGATTCACGATAAATCGTCTGATTAATCGGCATATCGGCTGATTTTTTGAACATTGATATTTATGATTGCAATGGATTATTTGTGAACTTTTGCTGAATAAATCTTTTATACTGAATGTGGTTTCTGAATCAGAAGTGTGAGATATGTTGCTAAAGGAAAATTAAAAATATTTGTGACAATTTTCATATATTTTTAAATGAATTTGCTACTGTATTTCGAAATACCTAAATGCCTCACCAAACATTCCCGACGGGCATCATGTGCTCCTGACGGCATGATGACAGCCCCAAAAACATCCTGTACCGTTAGGTTTGATGCTTGTTCCTGACGGCCTAGCATCCTGACGGTATTTACTGACGGTTAGGTCGTCGGCTTTGTCCCCTTCCATGACTCGCGTTGTCCGTCAGGAAACGCCGTCAGGAACATTTATCATGACGGCCTCCCGTCAGGAATACGCAACTTTCCCGACCCCTTGTTCCTGAAGGCTCATTCCTGATGGGAACCGTCACGAATGCATATTCCTGACGGTTTCGGAGCTATTCCCGACGGTTCGCGGCTGTCAGGAATCTTCCAGTTTGGGGTAGTGAGTAGAGGAAGGAGAGCTTCTGTTACCCGTTTGCATCCATAGTAATTTGTGTCGAGACAATTCAGTGTCACATCATAGGTGTTCTGGAACACATCTTTGAGCAGACTAGCTTTGAGTAGATTAGCTGCTCTGCAGGATGTCTGAATCATAAAAGAAGTTGAAAATGAACACTGCTGGTACTAATTAGTGGATGTCGATGTTGATATAAATAGGAAAACCAGAAATGAACTTCAGTTCTATAGATGGCATTCTCATCATAGAAAACTCTAAGTTGCAAAAGGTTGTGAAAACAAGGTTAGTACCCATGTCTCTGCATCAATGTTCAAAGCTTTCAAGCCGTCCTCGTCTGCTGCAATTCCTATAACTGCCGCATTGTTGACCTGCATTTCCACTCCATAATCATATACACTACTTTTGTTTCCTAGAAAACATAACAAAATAATTCCACTAAAATAATAAAAAATACTTCACTTTACCAGAATGTCAAGCTTTCCATAGCTTCTTTCGATGTATCGCGCTAAGGAGGCGATGCTGCTGTCATCTCGGACATCGAGCTAGTGGAAGACTATGTTGGAGAGATTAGATTAAGGCGAATGGACTCGACGGCATCCACCCCTCTCTTCTCATCTCTCGTCGTTAGAATGACCGTTATACCTTGGTCAACAAGCTGGCGGCACACTTCCTGGCCGACTCCCTTGTTCCCGCTAGTGACCACGGCGAGCCTGATATATCCTTACAATATCTAAACTCCCTAGATTTCCAAGCTTGTGGTGCCTCCACCTCATCCTTGGCTTTGTAGTCAAACTATTATGGTCAAATAGATAGGTCTTGGATGGGCCCACATGAATGTGTATTTTATGGCACCTTTACTTTCTAGGATATGGGACTTCTTTTACTTGGCAAGGTACAGCACAATGAAGCCAACCAGGTCTTGAAAAATTACTAAATCAACTCTCTCATCTAATCCAATCCCATCTAATATATATAACCGTATTTTGATTCGAGAAAATATATGTACGTCGACAAGTAGGTTCTATTCCCGTGACCGGTTTCAAATTTCATCAATTGTAACTTGTTAATTTTTGACCGAATTTCATACATTTTTTAGACAAATTTTATCAAATTCGCCGCACTCGTTTAACCGTTTGAAATTTCCTTTGACAAGTAGATCCATCTCGCCATTCCACACAACTTTCGTATTTTAACTTTTTTATTTCGGCAGACATATACGTATAGATATTATACTGTACGTATGCGTACGTCTTCCGTCGCCGTAAACTTTGCTGGTGCCCATGCAGCTCCAGCCGCTACTTCCGCCGCACTTCCGCCACTGTAGTACCATCGCACTGTACCGTAATCCCGTTTGCCGCTCTTCATGTGACTGTCAGCTAAACAAACTTATTCAATTATGGCGGTGTGCCCTCAGTTCATCACTTAGCTGAGTGGTGCCAAGTGGTGAGAATTCACGAAACACAGTACACAACCAAATGTTCACGCTTGCGTTTCTCTAGATGTAGGCAAAAATTAATACATAAATACAATAAGTACGAGTAAGCAAACACACCCTTCGATGCGTCTGTTTGTCTTATTTTTAAGCTGTGATTCACCGATAATGTGATAGGTAGATGGTAGAAATGATATTGATTCTTAATAGAGAGTGCCAATGCTACACAGTTGGCTAGCTGATAAAATTTGAATAGATTTTCCTTTAATCTCATACATGAGTTGGTTTCTTTCACTGCGTACATTTATAGAAGGATGGTTATTGCTCAAGCGATTTACCTTAGTGCCAGTCAATAGTTAGGTAGTTAGTCTCTTCAAATGATAATAGAGATCAGTAGAGATTAGCTTTCTACTATAGAGATTAGCTTTCTACTATAGAGATTAGCTTTCTGCTAGATGTCATCTCAGTTGAACTGTTAATCCCTTCAAATGATAGTAGGGGTAGTTCTCCTTGCTATCAGGAAAACGAATACTAATTAATAGACTATCCTGCGAAATGTTTTACTACTTTGGTTGTTGCCCCATGTATTTTAGATTTCCGCTTCAGATCCTTGTCATTACGTTTCCAATCCATTCATAAAAACTAGATTTTTGTCATGTTGCAAAATAATTTGCACCGACGTATACTTCGATGCCATCCAAGTTAGGGAGGTAGGTGATACGTCTCCAACGTATCCATAATTTCTGATGTTCCATGCTTATATTATACCATTTGCTACATGTTTTATATACACTTCGTATCACTTTTATGCATTTTCTGGGACTAACCTATTAACAAGATGCCACAGTGCCAGTTCCCTGTTTTCTGCTGTTTTTGGTTTCAGAAAAGTACTTCTGCGAATATTCTCGGAATTGCACGAAACAAAAGGCCACCTATTTTTCCAGCACCGTCACGGAGTCCGAAGGAGAGACGAAGGAGGGCGCCGAGGTGGCCAAACCACACCCGGCGCGGTGGGCCCCCTGCCGCGCCAGCAGGTGGTGTGGGCCCCTCGGGCCTCCACCGACGTTGCCCCTTCGCCTATATATTGCCTCAGACGCGAAAACCCTAAAATACCAAGTCATATTTCCAGAAGAGTTCCGCAGCGCCGCCGCCATCGACGACAAGTTTCGGGGGACAGAATCTCTGTTCCGGCACGCCGCCGGGACGGGGAATTGCCCCCGGAGTCATCTCCATCGACACCACCGCCATCTTCATCGCCGCTGCTGACTCCCATGATGAGGAGGGAGTAGTTCTCCCCCGAGGCTGAGGGCTCTACCGGTAGCTATGTGGTTCATCTCTCTCTCCCATGGTGTGATCTTTATGTGATCGTGTGTATTGCTAGTATCGCTGAATACATTAATAATGTTTATGCTACTCAAGTGATTTTGTCTAGTTTCTGGAGTCGTTGTGACAACACGGTATCAAGGTGACAGTGTGGGTACTTGTGTGACTCTATGAATAATTTAGATATTTATCATGGCTTATTCTTGGGAACTGTGGTGTTTGTTTACTCAGACTTTGAGGAGTGCTTTTGCAGCCCTACACGTAGTACTCTTGTGTTATCAAGAAGGAGAATAATCCCGAGCAGTATTTACTTGTGTTCAGTTGTGCTAATCTAGTTGAATATGTAGATGTTACTCTTTATCTATTATGCACTCTATAGGTTACTTTAATATGAACTCCGGTACTCTCCACGGTGTAAAGGTGACAGTGTGTGCACCGTGTGTGATTCCTTTATGACGTTGTGGCGCTTGTTTACTCCGGCTTGAGGTGTGCTTTTGTAGCCCTACACAATGAATGGTGTTTGTTATCCAACAAGAGAGTGTTTAAGAGTAGCTTTTACTTATTCAGTTATGAGATCATTGTTGAGAGTGTCCACTAGTGAAAGTATGATCCCTAGGCCTTGTTTCTAAGCATTGAAACACCGTTTACAACAAGTTCTGCTACATGTTTGCTTGCTGCCATTTTATTTCAGATTGCAGTTACTACTTATAATCATCCATATTACTTGTATTTCACTATCTCTTCGCCGAACTAGTGCACCTATACATCTGACAAGTGTATTGGGTGTGTTGGGGACACAAGAGACTTCTTGTATCTTAATTGCAGGGTTGCTTGAGAGGATATCTTTGACCTCTACCTCCCTGAGTTCGATAAACCTTGGGTGATTCACTTAAGGGAAACTTGCTGCTGTTCTACAAACCTCTGCTCTTGGAGGCCCAACACTGTCTACAAGAATAGAACGTGCGTAGACATCAAGCTATTTTCTGGCGCCGTTGCCGGGGAGGTAAGGTAAAAGGTATTCACATCCTCTGGCTACTAAGCTATTTTCTAGTTTGTTGCTAGTGTGTGAGTGCTCGAAGTTATTTCCTTTAGATTCTGCAATTATATCTTTTTGTTTCTTGTTTTTATTTTCACTAGTTAGGCTTAATGGAAAACAACAAAAAAATTAGAGATCTTTATGAACTTTATATTGAATTAGGACATGATGCTTTTGAAGAGAAAATTAAAAAACCTATGGAAAATTATTTGCATGATGGTAGCAATGTTATTACTATAAATGCTTTGAACACCATTATTGCTAATGCTATGCAAAGCTCTAAGCTTGGGGAAGCTGGTTTTGATGAATATGATATTTTTAGTCCCCCAAGTTTTGAGGAGAAAATTTTCTTTGATGATACTTTGCCTCCAATTTATGATGATTATAATGATAGTGGTATTTTGGTGCCACCTACTATGGAGGATAAAGTTTATTATGATTATACTATGCCTGCAATTTATGATGAATACAATGATGGTTGTGATAGTTTTACTCTCACTATTACTAATGATAATGTTATGCTTATGTGGAGAGTAATGATACTTTTATGCATGTGGATCATGATAAGAATGCTTTATGTGATAGCTATATTGTTGAGTTTATTCATGATGCCGCTGAAAATTATTTTGAGAGAGGAAAATATGGTTATAGAAATTTCATGTTACTAAACACCTCTCTTTATGATGAAGTTTTGAGCTTTCTCTTGATTTGCTTTTATTTGCTGGGTACTTTAAGACCTACTGGTCCTTATGAGAGAGGGAGACATGGATTCATATATCTCAATAATATTAAGTCTCCTCTCTTTTGTTGAAATTTTTGAAGTTGCACTTGTTTTGCCTTCCTATGCTAGTCACTTTTGCTTTATTGATTTATTTTCTTACAAGACTCCTTTGCATAGGAAGTGGGTTAGACTTAAATGTGTTTGGTATTTGCTTTTGATGCTCTCTTATATTCAACTCTTATACATATGAGAGCATATCAAAATCTATGCCTAGCTAAAAGGCTTTAAAGAAAAGCGCTTATGGGAGACAACCCATCGTTTTTATTTGCTGTTATTTTTTTTTCTTTGAGTCAAGGAGTTTTGTTACTTCTGTAGCAACTCCTTTGTATCTTTATTTTATCGCATTGTTGTGCCAAGTAAAGTTCTATATTGAAAGTTGATGCAAGATTTGGATTTCTGCGCAGTGACAGATTTTTAGCTGTCACGATTTGAGCTTATCTCCCTGTAGAAAATTCAAAAATTCTGAAAAAATCACGCATATTCCTGAGATATGTACGCAACTTTCATTATTTTAGGCCAGATCCATCTGAGCAACTTAAGTGCCTCGAAAAAATTCGTCATTCCAGACTGTTCTGTTTTTGACAGATTCTGCCTTTTGTTTTGCATTCGCTCTTTTACTGTGTTTGTGTGGATTTCTTTGCTCCACAAAGCATTGGTGGCTGTAGCTAATGTCCAGAAGCTTTGGGATTGATTGTATCATTACAGAATATGAGAATTTTTGATTATGCACTAACCCTCTAATGAGAACTGTCTTGAGTTTGGTGTGAAGGAAGTTTTCAAGGATCAAGCGAGAAGGGTGATATTATGTGATCAAGAAGAGTGAAAAGCCTAAGCTTGGGGATGCCCCCGTGGTTCATCCCAACCATATTCAGAGAGACTCAAGCGTCTAAGCTTGGGGATGCCCAAGGCATCCCCTTCTTCATCAACAACTTATCAGGTCATCTCTAGTGAAACTATATTTTAATTCTTTCACATCTTATGCGCTTTACTTGGAGCGTCTGTGTGTTTTATTTTTGTTTTTGTTTGAATAAATTCGGATCCTAGCAATCCTTGTGTGGGAGAGAGACACGCTCCGCTTTTTCATGTGAATACTCATGTTCTTCACTTATATTTGTTGAGTATTCTTAACTAGCTACTGCAGTGCTTTTAGCTCCTGTTTTTCATGCATCTCTTCGAGCTGTTAGCACTTGTTTATAAATACTCTCTTGCTGCATTATATTATCATTTGGAGAGTTTATGTTTAAATAAATTGATTGGTGTTTGTTTGGAAGAAAGAAAATGCTACATGTAGTAGTTGGTATTGGAAAAGACATATGCATTCTTGTAGATCATTGTCTTGTTTTGATTTGATGCTTTGCAATTGTTTTGAGCTCTCAAGTAGATCATGTTTAAGCTCTTGCATCATGTAGTTAAAGCCTAGTAGTGGAGAACTACCGTAGAGCTTGTTGAGACTTGGGATGCATATTTGTTCTCTCTAAGGTCTAGATATTTTCTGGTAAAATGTTTGAGCAACAAGGAAGACAGTGTAGAGTCTTATAATACTTGCAATATGTTTTTATGTGATTCTTGCTGTACCGGTTTATACTTGTGTTTGCTTCAAACAACCTTGCTAGCCTAAACTCTGTACTGAGAGGGAATGCTTCTCGTGCATCCAAAACTTGAGCCAAAACCCATGCCATTTGTGTCCACCATACCTACCTACTATGTGGTATTTCCTGCCATTCCAAGTAAATATTTCATGTGCTACCTTTAAACTATTCAAAACTTTATTACTCCTTATTTGTGTCAATGTTTTATAGCTCATGAGGAAGTATGTGGTGTTTTATCTTTCAATCTTGTCATTTACTTCTGACAGACTTTCACCAATGGACTAGTGGCATATACATCCGCTTATCCAATAATTTGCAAAAAGAGCTGGCAACGGGGTGCCCAGCCCCAATTAATTACAACTTTCATTAATAATTCTCTTCACATGTTTTGCCCTGATTTATCAGTAAGCAACTTAATTTGCAAATAGACACTCCTCCATGGTATGTGAATGTTGGAAGGCACCCGAGGATTCGGTTAGCCATGGCTTGTGTAAGCAAAAGGTTGGGAGGAGTGTCATCTATAAAGAAACTAAAATACATGTGTAAACAAAAGAGAAGAGGGATGATCTACCTTGCTGGTAGAGATAACGTCCTTCATGGGAGCCGCTCTTGAAAGTCTGGTTGACAAGGGGGTTAGAGTGCCCACTACCATTCGTTGACAACAACAAACACCTCTCAAATACTTATTTTGTGCTCTCTATATGCTTTCGAAAACTTAAAAAGCTCTAGCACATGATTTAATCCCTGCTTCCCTCTGCGAAGGGCCTATCTTTTACTTTATGTTGAGTCAGTTTACCTACTCCTTTCTATCTTAGAAGCAAACACTTGTGTCAACTTTGTGTGCATTGATTCTTACATATTTACTTATTGCACTTGTTATATTGCTTTATGTTGACAACTATCCATGAGATATACATGTTACAAGTTGAAAGCAATTGCTGAAACTTAATCATCCTTTGTGTTGCTTCAATGCCTTTTACTTTGAATCTATTGCTTTATGAGTTACCTCTTATGCAAAACTTTTTGATGCTTGTCTTGAAAGTACTATTCATGAAAAGTTTTTGCTTATATGATTCATTGTTTACTCTTTATCTATTTGTTAGCAAACTATAGATCATTGCTTTGAGTCACTTCATTCATGACATGAGCCTTGCAATATATTGATCAAGATTGTGTGAAAGCATGTCTCCTCAGAAATTATTTGTTGTTATCGTTTTACCTACTCGAGGACGAGTAGAACTAAGCTTGGGGATGCTTGATACGTCTCCAACGTATCCATAATTTCTGATGTTCCATGCTTATATTATACCATTTGCTACATGTTTTATATACACTTCATATCACTTTTATGCATTTTCTGGGACTAACCTATTAACAAGATGCCACAGTGCCAGTTCCCTGTTTTCTGCTGTTTTTGGTTTCAGAAAAGTACTTCTGCGAATATTCTCGGAATTGCACGAAACAAAAGGCCACGTCCCTATTTTTCCAGCACCGTCACGGAGTCCGAAGGAGAGACGAAGGAGGGCGCCGAGGTGGCCAAACCACACTCGGCGCGGTGGGCCCCCTGCCGCGCCCAGGTGGTGTGGGCCCCTCGGGCCTCCACCGACGTTGCCCCTTCGCCTATATATTGCCTCAGACGCGAAAACCCTAAAACCAAGTCATATTTCCAGAAGAGTTCCGCAGCGCCGCCGCCATCGACGACAAGTTTCGGGGGACAGAATCTCTGTTCCGGCACGCCGCCGGGACGGGGAATTGCCCCCGGAGTCATCTCCATCACACCACCGCCATCTTCATCGCCGCTGCTGACTCCCATGATGAGGAGGGAGTAGTTCTCCCCCGAGGCTGAGGGCTCTACCGGTAGCTATGTGGTTCATCTCTCTCTCCCATGGTGTGATCTTTATGTGATCATGTGTATTGCTAGTATCGCTGAATACATTAATAATGTTTATGCTACTCAAGTGATTTTGTCTAGTTTCTGGAGTCATTGTGACAACACGGTATCAAGGTGACAGTGTGGGTACTTGTGTGACTCTATGAATAATTTAGATATTTATCATGGCTTATTCTTGGGAACTGTGGTGTTTGTTTACTCAGACTTTGAGGAGTGCTTTTGCAGCCCTACACGTAGTACTCTTGTGTTATCAAGAAGGAGAATAATCCCGAGCAGTATTTACTTGTGTTCAGTTGTGCTAATCTAGTTGAATATGTAGATGTTACTCTTTATCTATTATGCACTCTATAGGTTACTTTAATATGAACTCCGGTACTCTCCACGGTGTAAAGGTGACAGTGTGTGCACCGTGTGTGATTCCTTTATGACGTTGTGGCGCTTGTTTACTCCGGCTTGAGGTGTGCTTTTGTAGCCCTACACAATGAATGGTGTTTGTTATCCAACAAGAGAGTGTTTAAGAGTAGCTTTTACTTATTCAGTTATGAGATCATTGTTGAGAGTGTCCACTAGTGAAAGTATGATCCCTAGGCCTTGTTTCTAAGCATTGAAACACCGTTTACATCAAGTTCTGCTACATGTTTGCTTGCTGCCATTTTTATTCAGATTGCAATTACTACTTATAATCATCCATATTACTTGTATTTCACTATCTCTTCGCCGAACTAGTGCACCTATACATCTGACAAGTGTATTGGGTGTGTTGGGGACACAAGAGACTTCTTGTATCTTAATTGCAGGGTTGCTTGAGAGGGATATCTTTGACCTCTACCTCCCTGAGTTCGATAAACCTTGGGTGATTCACTTAAGGGAAACTTGCTGCTGTTCTACAAACCTCTGCTCTTGGAGGCCCAACACTGTCTACAAGAATAGAATCGTGCGTAGACATCAATAGGTAAATAATTCGAGCGATTCATGGAGATGACAATGCAGAAAACATTTTGTTATGATAAAACATTGGTCTTATTATTATTACAAGTTCAATACATAGTTGCGTGCAAATGTTAGATTATTTTCCAGTTTGTTATTCTTTTTATTGTAGTATATTAAATTGGCTTGGAAAAATTATTGTAGATGAAAGTATAAACATTTCATGATATAGTAATACAATTTTTTGAGCAATTACTGTTCTGCACTATGACTTATGAGTTTGAAATCTTTTTTTGCATAAACTTATATGCCAAATATTTGCCGCATAGCACTCACAAACTTTGTATAACGAAGAGAAATAGCATACTCTGTCTATATGTCAAACTGGAAAACACAAAGAAAAATATGTTAAAACACCTCTTTCGAATCCACTCAACGACAACAGAGTAAAAATAAGGAACAAACTAATTAAATGAAACAACTAAGGCGGGCGCGGCAAAGCGCGCCCTTACCTTCTAGTATATATATATAGCACAAATGCTAGAAGAGGTTACAACAACCGTATCACAATCAGATCACGCATGACTGATTTGAACATATTCTATGCTAATCTTGTTAGTTATTAGCCAAGCCACTCACACTATACAACGTGTTACACTAGTAGAAAAAGGGGCAACAAAACTGGTTCTATAGGGCCTTTAGCACCGGTTGAGCAACCGGTGCTAATAAATCTGCACTAAAGGGTACCCCCCTTTAGTACCGGTTGCTTACAAACCGGTGCTAAAGGCCTCCACGTGGGCAGAGCAGAGCGCGCGCAGGTGGAGGACATTTAGTACCGGTTCGGTACTAAAGGTTTCTGCTTTATTTCCGTTTATTTTTCAGGGTTTAGGGTTTCTGTTTTTTTATTTTCGTTTATTTCTCAGGGTTTAGGGTTTCGGAGGAGATCATGTCGATGCACAAAAAAAAAATCCGCACACGTGAAGATCACATAGCACACATACAACTAGGTATATATATGTACACATATAAAGTACTCATAATTAATTACATATGGAGATCACTCCTAGTACATGGAGGGAGGCTACTTGTCGATAAAGTGGAATTCTCCGGATTCAGGTATGACCTCCGTAAGGAAAAATCTTGCCAATTCCTCCACAATTGCTTTTACGCGGTTTTCTGGTAGGAGCTGGTTCCGCTTTTTTGCCATCTTAATTTGAAAGAAGGAGATCAAATCAATTATATGAAGTAAACTAACACAACTGATGGTAGCAAAATAAAGTTGTGAATGATGTTTACGTACCTCTCTAGTTCTTCGAGTATTATCTCTCTCTCGTTGACCATCATGCGAATGTACTCGCAAACGTAGTATCCACATAAATTCGTCTCAGATGATTGTTTTAGGCACCACTATACGAGAATAGAATTCAATCAAATAATAATCAAGAGAATGATAATGGTATTGAAACGTGAAGTACTACTTACCAAGTTAGCCTTAAACTCCAGCTTTTCTTTCCACTCACCGGGTTCTTCCTCTCTGAACTTTCTCCAAACCCTGCACGGCAAAGAAAATGAATTGAGGAGTTATTTGACCGATATATCAGGAAATGAACGAAAGAGGCCGATAAAGTGCGATTGAAATTACCTCTTGAGCATTAGACGCACACTTTTGTAGTCCTCAGATTCTCTCCTTAATGAGTCCCAGACTTCAACTTCTCCAACCTCGATTTTAATGATCATCAGAATGAAGTGGAACCTGGACACGTTTATATACGCGGTTATTCATAACTCATCAATTACACTTAATATCGGAAAAGCAAAATATAGAATGTGTACAAGACAGTAACACTCACTTGAAGTTGTAAGGAAAAATTATTTCTTTTTTGGTACTTTGTCGCTTTAAAAACGTTACCAAAACATCCTCTGTGACCTCAGCACATTGTTCTACGGTGACTTCATGAATTTTGTCCGGGTCAATGAATCCAATGTCCCAGATTCCTCCCACTCTGCATTCATGAATCTTCATTCTGCATAATTAATAGCATACAAAAGAATGTCGTGAGGATAATTACAGGCAATGAATGAGAGCTTAACTAAAGAATTAAATTACACAAATAAATTACTTTCAGACAATAGCAGCTGATGATAGCTTTGTCGAGGGCACGTTGATTGTACATCTGAAAAAGTTCTTCGAACTCAAACTGCACAGCATATTCTCGGAAGTAGTGTTGTTCCTGAACTCTCGCCAGGAAATAGATTTTCCCATCTTTTGCAGCGGCCATGTACCAGTTATGCAAATTCCATAACTGTGTTGTTAGAGCTTTCGGATCCATGACCAGAGGCTGCCCATGAACATATTTATATGCTAGCGGAGCAACGTCGTAACTTGTTTCCTCGTGCATTTGCTGAGCCGCCTTATCTTGTTCTCCAAGCTGAGCAACTTGTTTCCCGCATTTCTTTTCTTCCTCCGTCTGTGTGCTCATCTGTGCGCTATGTTGCTTGTTAATAATGCGCTCATAGTCTGAAAGGGGCTTCGGTGGAGGGTCATATAAGCAGTCAACGGTGTAATCTTTTTTGTCCATTGGTATAGTCTTCAGAAATTCCTTTACGGGGTGCAGTTGTGCCTGCAGTTTTTCCTGTTTTTTCTGTTGAAAAAAGGCTCTTGACTCTTCTTGCAAGCTAGTAGTTATTTCCTCTAAAGTCATCTCGCAAGCTAACTTCTTCTCAGGATTCTTGACTTTCTCGGGTATGTTTGCACGTGCACGTTTCTTGACAGGGGACCTGTCTTTCCTGAGCATAGTACTAGTCGACGTGAACAGCTTCCGCTTTGGCAAATTACTACTGGGCGCATCAGTCGGCTGACGGGACGGCACGGGCGATGGACTCGCGGCGGGCTCCCAATCGTCGGGGAGGTCGGGTGGACTTTGAGGTGGTGGATTTCTACTCGGAGGAGTCGGTGGCCTTGGCGCCGCGTCTGGAAACATGATGTATTTCTTATTCCATAGAACGATACCAAACTCGACTTCTCCCAGTGTCTTCTCGTCGTCACATCTAGGAATGTCAAGATCCATTGAATTGAATCCGGGCATAACTATTTTCACCCCGACACGAGCATAGCCAGCTGGAATCGGAGCAAAATGGAAGATTGCTCCAGGTTGATTTGGTAAAGCATACCCATCCGCCATCGGAAAACTAATGTTCTTCATCGGCATGTGTAGCTCACAATTTGTCTTGTCCGTGATATCATCCACGGGGTAGTGAGCCGACGGCGGTTCGACTGCAGGATCTTCTAGCTGCGTGGAACCCACGCTGCTTTTCCGCTGAGATGGGGCGGCATCGACTGCAGGATCTTGTACCACCAGCTATTGAGATTCCCTTGTCTGGGTAAGTGCATTCAGTTGCTCCTGGAACCCCTTCACCTGCTGTTCTAATGTCGTGAACCGGTCCAACTCCTTCTTCTTATTTCTGGAACGCTTTCTATAAGTTAAAACGTCCGCCGGAAATCCTTGATACTTATTAACGTCGGCTCCTCTGCCTCGACATCGTCCGTCGTGTTCAGGATTCCCGAGGGCGAGTGTCAGCTCGTCGTCCTCTCTATCGGGAACAAATTCTCCCTTTTTGACTTTCTCTATTGCGTCCTCTAGTTTTTTTACGACCCTTGTAATTCTTTTCTTCCATTTCCCCTTTGCTACAATTAGCCCTGTGTCTGGGTCCAACACTGCCCCATGCGCGAACAACCAGTACTTGGACCTCTCGGGCCAGTCATCTGTCTGTGGAGTGATCCCTTTTTTACGCAGGTCGTTTTCAAAGGATTCCCACATAGGCAAGTCAGTCTTGTAGCCACCTGACTCCAAAGTATGGAAATATTTCTTCTTCTTAGCATTCAACTTATTTTTGGCCGATCGGGCCACAGCGACGTCCGATTTCTTATACGCCACAAATTCAGTCCACACATCTTTTATCTTCTCTAGATGTCAAGTGAATTCTGGAGTTTTCTTCCCATATTTTCTCCACAGTGTTTTCTTCCAGTTGTTGAATTGTGTGGCCATCTTCTTAAGAGTCCACTGCTTGACTTTGTCCTTCTTCTTCTCTTCGAGACCTACCGGTAGGCTGAAAGATTCCAAGAGCGTGTCCCAAAGCAAATCTTTAGTTTTTTTGTCGACATAACTTGCTCCAATGTTGGCTTTAAACGGCTTATTCCATTCTGCAATGGTGATCGGGATCATGCCCCTAACAAGAACTCCGCATTGAACTACATACCTACGGGAGGTGTCTTCGGGTTTCGTCGGTTTGCCATCAGCAGCAACTTCGTCGATCGACAACTTTGCACCATCTTGAAGCTTTATCCTTTGGTTCGGGCCTCGTTGCGTCTTTGGCGAACTTGGAGGCTTAGATCCGGAGGGCTAAAAGAGAAATGATTCGTTAATAAGTGCAATATAAATCAATTAATGCATCCAGTGATCAACAAGACTTAATATATATATATATAACTCGCCGGAGTTTGCTGAGGGCACTTCGTCGTCGTCTCTTATTTCTTCTAGCTCAAGTCCCTCACCGGAGTCGTTCAAACATTTTGCGCTGAAATCTTGTCCATTGGAATCTTCATCGGAATCTTCTCCATCGGTATTTACTCCAAGGGTCTTCTAAAAAATAATTGCTGCCATTCGCTCTTCCTTCTCCTCGCCTCGGATGAAGGGGGCGCCGTCCTCCATAGCTCAATGTCACTGCAATTTACAAAGTACTTAGCAAATTTAAATTTCTTACACAAAAAATAATACAATGCAATGAACAATATCCTACAATTTCCAATATAGCAATGTCTAAAATAATAGCTAATAGCAATTTAAAATTCATAGCTAATAGCAATTTCAAAATTCATAGCTAATATAGCTAATTTGCTAACATAATTTGCTGCAAGCTATTACTAACTATTAACACTACAAATTTTAAGTAGCAAGAAAATTTAAATAACTTATCTCAATTTTCTACATTTCCTAAAATTTGCTAACTTATCTCAATTTCTAACTCATCTCAATTTTTATAGCTAATATAGCTAATTTGCTAACTTAATTTGCTACTAGCTAATTTGCTAACTTAAATTTATAGCTAATATCTAATTTGCTAACTTTGCTAACTTAATTTTTATAGGTAATTTGCTAACAATTTTATAGCTAATATGGAGAAAAAATAAAAATATTGCAACTACAATATAGCAACCAATTTATAGCTAATCTAATTTTTATAGCTACTGCAATCTAATTTTTATAGCTAATGCAACTAATGGAGAAAAATAACAAGACAAAAAAATGCAAAACTCTCACCTTGCTTGGGCCGGCGGCGGTGGTGGCGGAGGAGACCCGGCCGAGGCGGCGCGGCGTCAGCGCGGATGTCGAGGCCGAGGCGGCGTCGACGGCGCGGCGGGGAGGCGAACGGCGCGGCGGAGGTCGAGGCGACGCCGAGGTGTGGAGGCCGAGGCGCGCGGCGCGGCGTCGGGGAGGTCGAGGACGAGGCGGCGTCGGCGCTCCGGAGGCGAACGGCGCGGCGTGACGGAGGTGAACGGTGGCAGCCTGGCGGCGTCATCGTCGGGGAGGTCGAGGGCGAGGAGGAGTTGGCCGATTGATTTGGGGAAGGAAATGGCCGCCGCATTTATACCGAGACCTTTAGCACCGGTTGTTGGCTACAACCGGTACTAACCCTTAGTACCGGTTGTAGCCAACAACCGGTGCTAAAGGTTTATTTTTTGGCCGATTTTAATTTCGCGTGCGAAGCCAACCTTTAGCACCGGTTGGTGGCTACAACCGGTGCAAAAGGACTTTTTTCGAATTTCTGTTTTCTGATTTCTTTATTCTATTGATTTATTTGTCCAAATTTGACAAACTTTATATCATACTTAAGCCCTGGACATGTAGAATCTTTTGGTATTGGTAATTTTCAAATTTGAATATGTTGAATATAATTTGACTATGTTGAATATATTCAAATTTCAAATGGATGATTTGAGTAAATTTGACATAGATTTAAATCCATATCATCAAAAAATTAAGCAAAATGCATGTTTGATTGTTTTCTTCTGAGTTTTCATTACACAGTTACCTGAAAGGTTTAATACATTATTACACATCACCAACAACACCCCCCTATCTATTTTGGGGTATAAATTTTGTTTTCTTCGCGTATGTCGATCCTTTCTTCTGATTGCGCCGTAACCATGAAGAATCCTCATCATTTAACGGGATGCTTGGGTCAGCTTTCACTTTGAAGGGCGGAATTTCATGAAACTTATTGTAATCTTCTGACATGTCTGTCTTCTCCTCCACTCCCACGATGTTTCTCTTCCCTGAAAGAACTATGTGGCGCTTTGACTCATCGTATGATGTATCAGCTTGCTTATCTTTTCTTTTTTTCGGTCTGGAAGGCATGTCCTTCACATAGAAAACCTGAGCCACTTCATTGGCTAGGACGAATGGCTCGGTGTGGTACCCAAGATTTTTGAGATCCACTGTAGTCATTCCGTACCGCGGGTCTATCTCTACCCCGCCTGACAGGTTGACCCATTTGCACTGAAACAAAGGGATCTTAAAATAAGGTTCATAGTCAAGTTCCCATATCTGCTGTATGCAACCATAATATGTGTCATTTGTCCCATTGTCGTTTGTTGCATCAAAGCGGACACCACTGTTTTGGTTAGTGCTCTTTTTTCTTGGGTGTCCGTGTAAAATGTATTCCATTTATCTCGTACCCTTGGAAAGTCAATATAGTCGAAGATGGTGACTTGGCCAACAAGTATAGCTCTTCTCCAACAGTGGTGTTATTAATGAGATGTGTACGCAACCAACTGCCAAAAGTGTCTTCGTGTTTTTCTTTAATCCAGAAGTCAATCTGCTCCGGGTATTTGGAGCGTAAAATATCCATGTGTTCCACGATATACGGAGCCACCAATCTGGAATTTTGTAGAACTGTGTAGTGTGCTCGAGTGAAAGAATGCCCGTCCATACTTGTTGTTGCTTTCTTTCCTAGCGTGCCTTTTCCACGCAGTCTCCCCTCATGGCGCGATTGAGGAACACCGATCGGCTTAAGATCAGGAATAAAGTCAACACAAAACTCAATGACCTCCTCTGTTCCATAGCCCTTGGACATGCTTCCTTCTGGCCTAGCACGGTTACGGACGTATTTCTTTAAGACTCCCATGAACCTCTCAAAGGTGAACATGTTGTGTAGAAATACAGGACCGAGAATGGAAATCTCTTGGACTAGGTGAACTATGAGGTGCGTCATAATATTGAAGAAGGATGGTGGAAACACCAACTCGAAGCTGACAAGACATTGGACCACATCCTTCTGTAAACTTGGTAGAGTTGCTGGATCGATTACCTTCTGAGAAATTGCATTGAGGAATGCACATAGCTTCACAATGGGTACTCGAACGTTTTCCGGTAGAAGCCCCCTCAATGCAACCGGAAGTAATTGTGTCATAATCACGTGGCAGTCATGAGACTTTAGGTTTTGGAACTTTTTCTCTGCCATGTTTATTATTCCCTTTATATTCGACGAGTAGCCAGACGGGACCTTGATACTGCTCAGGACTTGAAAAAAGATCTCCTTCTCTTCTTTGGTAAGAGCGTAGCTGGCAGTACCTTGATACTTCTCTGGATTCATGTTGTCTCCTTCGTGTATACGTTGCTGGTCCTGCCGTGCATCCGCTGTATCTTTCGTCTTCCCATACACGCCTAAGAAGTTTAGCAGGTTCACGCAAAGATTTTTCGTCACGTGCATCACGTCGATTGCAGAGCGAACCTCTAGCAATTTCCAATAGGGTAGGTCCCAAAATATAGATTTCTTCTTCCACATGGGTACGCGTTTGTCAGCGTCATTCGGAACAGATTGTCCGCCAGGACCCTTTCCAAAGATTACTTTTAAATCCTTGACCATGTCATATATAACATCACCAGTAGGGAGGGTAGGCTTCGTCCGGTGATGCCTCACCTTTGAAATGCTTGCCTTTCTTTCTTACGGGATGCTGTCTTGTAAGAAATCGACGATGCCCCAGGTACACATTCTTGTTACCTAAATATATACTGTCAGTCTGACCTAAACAGTGCGTGCATGCATTGTATCCCTTGTTTGACTGTCCTGAAATGTTACTAAGAGCAGGCCAATCATTGATGGTTACAAACAGCAACGCTCGTAGGTCAAATTCCTCCTGTTTGTACTCATCCCACACACGTACATTCTTCACGCCACAACTGTAAAAGTTCGTCAACTAATGGCCTCAGATACACATCAATGTCGTTGCCAGGTTGCTTCGGGCCTTGGATAAGCACTGGCATCATAATAAACTTTTGCTTCATGCACAACCAAGGAGGAAGGTTATAGATACATAGAGTCACGGGCCAGGTGCTATGACTGCTGCTCTGCTCACCAAACGGATTCAAGCCATCTGTACTTAGACCAAACCTTAAGTTCCTTGCGTCAGCTGCAAAATCTTTGAACTCACTGTCGATGTTTCTCCACTGCGACCCATCAGCAGGGTGTCTCAGCATCTCGTCTTCCTTACGGTCTTCTTTGTGCCATCGCAACAACTTGGCATGCTCTTTGTTTCGGAACAAACGTTTCAACCGTGGTATTATAGGAGCATACCACATCACCTTGGCAGGAACCCTCTTCCTGGGGCTCAGCTCGCCCTCAACATCACCTGGGTCATCTCGCCTGATCTTATACCGCAATGCACCGCATATCGGGCATGCATTCAAATTCTCGTGCTCACCGCGGTAGAGGATGCAGTCATTGATGCATGCATGTATCTTCTGCACCTCTAATCCTAGAGGGCAGACAATCTTCTTTGCTTCGTACGTACTATGGGGCAATACGTTATCTCTTGGAAGCATCCTCTTTAATATTTTCAGCAAGTTTTCAAATCCCTTGTCAGATAGTCCATTATGTGCCTTCCATTGCAGCAATTCCAGGGTGGTACCCAGCTTTTTCTGGCCATCTTCACAATTTGGGTACAACAATTTTTTGTGATCCTCTAACATGCGCTCCAACTTCGACCACTCGTTCTCACTTCCGCAGTTTATCTGTTCATCAATAATGACCCGACGAAGATCATCATCGGACTGATCATCAACAATGATCTCATGTTCAGCTTCGTCTTCCTCCATTGTAGTACCACCGTGTTCAGAGAACACAGGATAGTTGTCATCATCCTCTTCTTCATTGTCTTCCATTATAACCCCTCTTTCTCCGTGCTTGGTCCAACAAAAATAATTGGGCATGAAGCCTTCTCGCAACAGGTGGGAGTGGAGGGTTCTTGAGGAAGGGTAATTCCTCTTATTCTTACAGTCATCGCATGGACAAAATATAAAACCATTCTGCTTGTTTAACTCAGCCACACGGAGAAAATTATGCATGCCATCAATGAACTCGGGACAGCGTCGGTCACCGTACATCCATTCCCGGCTCATCTGCATTATACAAATATATCAAATAGAGATATGTGACCAAATTCATTAATACAACAGTTCACCACATTTAAACAAAAGTAGAGTAGCGACCAAATCTAATACATAGTTCTCATAAACATTCATTAATTGAAACTATGACACTATATATAACAAACAATTATACAAATAAGAAAATTATACAAGTAATAATTGTGCATCTAAATCATACAAACTAAGATTTTTTAAAATAAAAGATAAAAACAAGAGGCTCACCGAGGTGGTGTCGGTGACGGGGCGACGCGGGCGATCGACGGCGGTGAGAAAGGGGATGGGACGACACTATAAAAAACCACAAATCATACTTTAATTTGAGCTCAAAATGCATATAAAACAAATGAAATCCCTAACTTACGCATTTCATCAAACACCTAGCTAGCACTACAAAAATCAAATGAGCTAAACTAGTAAGAAAATGAGCTAAACTTGAAATGCCGGAAGAGAGGATGAAGTTGCTAACCCTTGTATAGGTAGGTGCCACCAATCTTGACAAATGTTGGAGAAAAATGTGATGAACTCAAGATTGGGAGAGGAAAGAGAGAGCAAAAAATGGAGGTGAGCTCGAGCAGCAAAAATGGAGCTGGCTCGGGGGTGGAAGAAATATATAGGGAAATATTTAGCACCGGTTCGTAACACAAACCGGTACTAAAGATGGGCCTTTAGTACTGGTTTGTGTTACGAACCGGTGCTAAAGGGTCTGGCCGTGGGGCCCCCACTGCAGCTGCCTGGCCCAACCCTTTTGCACCGGTTGGTAATACCAACCGGTGCAAAAGGTCCGCACAAACCGGTGCAAAAGCCTGCCGGCCGCCTCGCCCTCTGGAACCGGTACTAAAGGACTCTTTAGTACCGGTTCCTGTCAAACCGGTGCAAATGGGACCGCATTGAAGCCCCTGTTTCTACTAGTGTTACACAAGTACTCTATGATGCTCCCTGAGTCTGAACTGTCGGTAGCAGATTGAGATTACACCTACATGACTGAAATGATGCATCCGGCAAGGTTTTCTAAATATATCAACAACTTGATCTTTTGGAGAAATGAACCTTATCTGAAGATGCTTCTGAGCTACCTCGAACAAAGCCGAAATCCAATTCAGTTCTGTACTGTTAGAGTATATTACAGTTTGGCTAATTTGGTAGTTTTAGAATTGTAATCCAAGTCTATCTCTAGGAGTCTTCTTTCCCTCCAAGTCTTGTACACTATATAAACAGCCCATCGTGACTCAATATTCAATCAAGCAATACAATCAATATTCCGCAATCTTTCACTTTTTCGCGATCTTGCCACTAGATTTCCACTAGAACCATAGCGCGCCGCGCCGTTTCCTCACTGTCATGTTTTTCGCGATCAGTAGGTTCGATCGTTAAAACTTCTAGCACAACAAGTGACTTTATGGCGCTCCGCTTGCGCCTTGCTGACATTAAAATTATAATACATTCTTCAGTTCAGATTTCAGAGTGTCAACATTTATTAGTTAGAAGGCTAAAGGAATTTTAAGAGGAGGCATACATTCCAACAAAATACTAGCATTTAGGTGAGCAAGAACATCATCGACCAGAAAAAAGTAAACCTTATTGCCAAAAGAGGTTGTCTAACTGCACACTGGCTAAATTTTCTATGGCATTGCTAATTAGTTTGCACCCTTTACATGTATAACTCGGGAACTCAGACAACATATAAAAGACGCCATGTGTGATCTGTGATGCTCGTGTAATTGCACATAATGGTGAGGCTTAGATTTTTTTTTTTTTTGACCAAACGGGCACGCCCCCTCAATTTCAGCTTAGATGGGGTATAAAAATAATAACAGGCCTCAGATTGTTATATTATAGCTGTGCTGACTAAATGTCAAAAGATAAATCTGATTCATTAGTCTGGACGAATACCTAATTCTATCTAAGGCAAACATCAATGCTTACCTTTCACAGGAACCACTGAAGAAATGAAGCAAATTACAAACGTTGATCATATTTAGAACTAATCACTACAGGAAAACGGCGATACGTCGACGACTTTTTGTCGGGGCCGTCGGCGTAGGGTATGAGCTGGGCTGCCCAGCAAAAGCGTCGGCGCATAGGGCTACGCCGACGGCAAAGGTTTATAGGTCTACACCGAATAGCTATGTTTTTTTCTTCTATTTTTCATTTAATATGGAATAATTTATATCTTTAAATGCTTAAATCAAAATATAACAAATAAAATGTCTAAATCGATTAGAAAAATGAGAGGAATCCAAATATGACAACTATATCATCTTTTGCATCACAAAAACATTACTTTTGGAAAATGATATTTATAAAATAATTTGAAAAAATGATATTTATAAAAATAATTTGAAAAATCCCTTCCTGACCATTATTTCCTATACCAAAATACACCTATTGTCGAATATGAGAAATTAATCATAAACTATGCCGTGGGAAAGCTCATAACTTGGTCATTTGCCTTGAAACTTATAGATGTTTATACATGATAGACCTTTTTTGTGAAGATTTTTATTGAAAATTTTGTCAAAAATCAATTTTATCATTTTTCATAGAAACTAGTACACATAAAAGGACTCCATGCCAGAGAATACCTTTTTTTGGAGGGTTTTCACTTTATTTGATTTTTTCAAAAAAGGTCAAAATGGCCACCATGACTATTCATCGAAAGAGGTCAAATTTTCTAAAACTATCGATATTTCTATGATACAACCACTAGTTGTGTACCTTAAAAATGATTTTTGAAAAAATTCAGACCTAACTATCAAACACGTGTAGTTTAAATTTTGATTATTTTTGGAAAATCGGCATAAACTCATTTAACTAGGCGAAATTAGATAGAAATTAAAAAATTCCTAATACTTGGGGATTATCCATCAAATGTGGACTACTCTTTGTGAGAATTAGACGGGTGCCATTTTGCAACATATATTTTGTACTTGGATCAAAAAAAGTCATTTTTGCCACTTAGAAAAAGGAAAATGATATTTATAAAAATAATTTGAAAAATCACTTCGGAACCATTGTTTCCTATACAAGATACACCTATTTGTCGAATATGAGAACTTTATCACAAACTATGCCGTGGCAATGCTCATAACTTGGTCATTTGGTTTAAAACTTATAGATGTTTATACATGATAGACATTTTTGTGAAGATGTTTTTTGAACAATTTGTCAAAAATCAAGTTTATCATTTTTCATAGAAACTAGTACACATAAAAGGACTCCATGCCAGAGAATACCTTTTTTGAAGTTTTTTCACTTTATTTGATTTTTTTCAAAAAATAGTCAAAATGACCACCATGACTATTTATCGAAAGAGGTCAAATTTTTCTAAAACTATCGATATTTCTGTGATGCAAAAGATGATATGGATATCATATTTGAATTCTCATTTTTCTAATCGACTTAGACATTTTATTTGTCAACTTTCGATTTACGGATTTAAAGATATGAATTATTCTATATTAAATGTAAAAATGAAGTAAAATTCATTTTATTGTTATCGACCCTGCCGGAGCACCGCGGTGACGGGGTGGCGGCGCGAGAGAGGTCTGGAAGAAAAGAAAGGGGATCAAGGAGAGATGTCTTGTCAGGTCTGAAAGGGGATGACAAAGCTACAGGTTTTTCATCATGGCGGCGATTTCGGGAGAGTGTAGGCGCTAAATTCAGAAATTCAGCACAAGGACTCACATTGTTAACGCGAACAAACGCTCCTAAAAATTTGGGGCCTGGCCGAGCACTACAACCGAGCCATCAATCAGCGGCCACCAACATGATGCCGTGCAGCGTCCGTAAACCCCGTGCGACTGTGCAACG
Organism: Poa pratensis; assembly: GCA_947311845.1. NCBI lineage: Eukaryota > Viridiplantae > Streptophyta > Magnoliopsida > Poales > Poaceae > Poa > Poa pratensis. The sequence continues at coordinate 46,455,802 of CAMZMU010000062.1, read as the reverse complement.
TACACTAGCGACTACCTAGTCCAGCTCGAGAACAGGCTGCTAAATTTATTCAGCTAAAAATGAAGCTAACTGACCGAAGGAAAAACCAGCCGACAACGGCTGGACGCGCTACAGTTTCTGACGAACAATTGAAACTGATATCTATCTGTCAAGCTTATAGTTCAACTTTTCTCCCTCTAAACCTGACGAGCAGGTGACACCTCCGTGATGTCGAGCTTTGATCTCATCTCGATGAATTTGATACGGCCCAACGCCTTGGTGAGAATGTCAGCAAGCTGTGCATAGATGCTGACGTGACCAATTTCAATCTTGACATCGTCAGTGCAGTCACAGAGGAAGTGAAATCTGAAGTCGATGTGTTTGCTGCCATCCTCCAGTTAGATGATAGTGGTTGGCTGCCACAGATTTTTTTTTCATATTTCACCGAGAAGGATTAAGAAAGATACACCTCCTTATTCTTGATTAAAAACAACATTGGACATTTCCCCGAGCTTGATTAGAGTCCAGTGAATTATTTCCCAACCAGCTAGACCCAACCATCCTCTTGACCTTCACCCAAAGGACCTGCATGCTACCCAATTGGCTCCGACCATAAACCCTTGCCGAAATTGGTATCCGTGTGGATATGATTGTGGATGGCCTAGTGCTGCCATCGCATTCTCCTCCGACTGGAAACACGTTTACGTGGAAAGTCCATGTACAATTGTGGATGACCTTCTCCCAATACGTTTGCGTAAACTAGGCAATTATGATTAAGCATTGAATTAGTTTAAAATACATAAACTAACGCCTAGAGTCCCTCTAAGGTTAAATCATTCAACATATGATACATCTTTAAGAAATGTTGTTACTACATTCGCAAAAAAATTTTTTGTTAATATTTGTATAGTGGGGTATGTACAAGACAATATATTTGCCCTAGCTATATGATGTGCTATGATAGTGATCACATATATTTATCTAACAATTATTTTCTGTTACCGCATAAAGAACGGAGAGGTACCGCTCATTTGCCCTAGCTACATTTGTCGAGGTTTTCAATGTTGCCTTGTTCGCATGTCCTCCAATTTTAAACTGGACGCTTCAATCAGGTCTGCCATTGCTGCACTTCTTGTATTGGTGTTCACCCTGTCACTATAAACAACATCTGCTACATTTGCTGGAGCTAATGGAGATGGACCATCTGATGTCGGTGTTATTGAGGATGGTCTCATGCTTATCGATCTAAGCTCTTTTTTCTCCTTAAAGTTTGTGCAGAACTTTATTGTAATCTTTACTTCCCTTACCAACTTTCTCTAAGTATATATTCTTCACAACCTTATAGTCTACTGTGGAGACCCTTAGCTAGGTCTTGTTCGGTTTGTAGGTAATATATAGGAACCGGGCAAGTCCAATAAAAAATTGGGCGTAGGGCAGATTCACAATAATACATTTTATACTGAACTTTTACACTTATATGAGTCTTATTTTTAGGAGGGTATAGTATTGCAAGTATAATTTATGCTTGTTGGCATAATTTGACCACATAACTAGAAATACTAAATATTAGTTGGTGTGTCTTTATTTATAGCGAATTCTTTAAAAATACATTTTTTTTGTAAAAGTATATATTAGAGCTATGTTTTATACAATTCATAATCTATATAATTTACACATTTATGGCAAAGACAAATATTACAATCAAACACATGTCTCAATAGCAGTTTCTAGTGCATGATTAAGTAAACATCTTTATTAACTTGTAAACGTAATCTGAACGAACGACTTTTCTTTTTTGTGGTAAAAAATATCGACCTAGTCAAAATTTAACTAAGTGTGCATGCTCTGTATTTGGTATTGAAACACAATATTGGTTGTAGTAATCACTAATGAAAAAATAGTGTGAATTCTAGCATATTTTCATACGTAAATTTTATTATTTGATATGCTCTTATGCAGTGTGCTTGTTTTCACATGGTGTACCCAAGTCCCGCGATAGTTTATGAAATAAAAAAATATTGCATGGAAATATATATGGAATTGTAGTTACGTAGATTTCCGTAAAATGTGCAGGATTTCCACCGGAAAGAGAATAGCATGGCAACTAAACTTGTTGCCGCCAATCACATTAGTAACCCCTGCTGCTTAATATATCGTATTTTACCTGAAAAAATAATAATTCTACTCCTTTCTTGTGCTTCTGGTCCTTATTAACTCATCTCCATAAGATGTAGTGCATCTGGGTCTCTTTTTTGTGCTTCTTGCTAATTAACTCAAATAATTCTGATCCCTTATATTCATGCACTGCACCAACAAAATCTCAAATAATTATATTTGTTTCTACCATTTTACAGATTAATTTGAGCTAGAATACCAGTGATGATGTTGTGATGCATGGATGTATGTCATGTGGTTGAGGGGTGGAGAGCGGCGAGGGGGGATCCAACACGTAACGGAGATGGGAGGCCGCTATGCATTGTCCTATATGAGGGGAAACAGAGACGGTTGTTCGTTCTTGTAAGATCAATTCCACATTTGTGCGTATCAAGGACAAAGATGGAGTATTTTCAAATAATAAAATGGTTAATTTGCGAAAGGAAATACACACCACGAACCTCTTGGGACGTAAGAACAAACTAATTTGATTCACGGTAATGATTTAGTTACCATGTTATTCTTTTTTCTATGGAAGTCCTGCACATTTACGGAAATGTCCGTAACTGCATTTCTATATTTTTTTGGAGCAACAATAATTTATTTCATAAATTGCCGAGAAACTTGTGTACACACTTTGACAACAAGCACATTGCATAAGAGCATATCAAATAATAAAAATTCCATACGAAAACATGCTAGAATTCACATTATTTTTTATTACTCTAACCAATGATGTTTCAATACCAACTACAGAGCATGCACATTTTGTTAAATTTTGACTTGCTAGATACTTTTTACCACGAAAAATAAGTGTCATTCATTCCAATTATATCTACAAGTTTTATAAAGTTGTTTACTTGATCATACACTAGAAACTGCTATTGAGGCATTTGTTTGATCATAATATTTTTTCTTACCCATAAATATGTATAAACTATATAGATTATGCATTGTAGAAAATATAGCTCTATAACATACTTATCTTTACAAAATACAGTTTAGTATCTTTTAATGAAATTCACTATAAATAAAAACACGCCAACTAATATTTTCTATTTCTAATTATGTGGTTAGATTATGCCAATATACCATCTAAAATCATACTCATAGCAGTATAAAAGTTTAGTTCAAATTGTATAAATTTGATTCCTCCCGAGCCCATTTTTTAGTGGACCGACCCTGATTACTTTACATTTTTACTAAGAGAGCCTAAGGGTTTATACGGTGGACTGTAGGTCAAGACATAGGATAGTAATCTGTATGAGTTCGAGAGGTCATTCCACAATTTTTTGAAAGACGACGCCAATAAGACTCCACTCCAACCTTCATTAGAAATAACGAATTCCAACACCATAAAGATATTTCTAATTTATATAATTAATGTATGAATATTGCAATTAAAATGCTAAAACAATAGAGACTTGAAAGCTATAATACCTTAGGCCTTCTTCAAAGGTACCCCTCGAGAGGAGTAATTATCATATCCACCATTACAGTAGCAAACAAGAAATATGTTTCTATTGCAGGGTCCAAAATATGCCAAATGAATAGAAAATGATAAAAAAAATACATTTCCTCGATGTAGATATGTAATACGAGCAGTGTAACGCTGACTGGAGTGACGAGAAGATCCATATCCAAACCACCTGGTACACTAACTTCCCATATAACATACAGAAAGTATTCTTAATTATAAAAATTGGTAAGGCAAGTAAGGGTACAGTGAACTCATGCACAAACTTCAAGGAGAACAATGAGATTACATGGATAAGCATAAGTCCATCCACAATATCACCGACAACAGATGGTCCATTTCTACTAGCTCCAGCACAAGGAGCAGAAGGGACCAGGATTATTTGAATTCAAATTTTGTTTGAAACTTCATGCGGTATTTTAGGGTAACCGTGGTTACGGAAATCCCGAGCATCCTCGGTAAAAAAATTGTATCTCGTAACCAAAACCTTGCCCCTTAACGGAAATAGTTCCGCCGCGGGGAACAAGGTTCAATAAGAGGTAAGGTTTTGGTTAGCGAAGACAACTTTTTTACCGAGGGTGATTTGGATTTCCGGTAAGGGGCGTTACCGGAAAATACCGGCAAATTACTGCCCGAAATTTCAAACAAAATTTGAATTTGAATCGTCTGAAAAAGGGGCAAGGCCGATATAGAATTGAAGACAGATCAGAAGGGCTTGTATGTTTCTGTGCGACGAGGAATGTAAAGTTATATACTCGGCTTGCCGGCAAGTCTAAATTGCTAGGATCCTCTTGAAGCTGAAGCAAAGGCATGTGAGGAAATGACTGAAGCTTGCTCTGGAGTGTGGTCTGACAAACCAATACTTATGGAGTCTGATTGCTCCTGCTTAGTTGTGGGCTTGTGGCGGTCACTGAAAAAGCACCAGATCGCTAAACACTCGTGTATTGATACCAAAGATCAAGTTTTTGGTTGGGCCGTTGGGGGCAGTAGAATTGTTTGTTTCTAAAGGTGGATCGTTCGCATAATAGGGTAAGCCATGGCCTCTCAAATTTCATTGTTTCTTAGCTATAACCACTCAAGGGTATTGCCTACAAATTTGATTGTTTCTTAGCTGCAACAGGTGTGGTCTGCTACCAACTAGTTCTCACGGTATTTAACATTGAAATACGTGGATTTTTGTAACTATGCTGAGATATCTTCTTCTGGAAGTATCAAGATTTGTACGAAATTACCCTAAAACAAATATGTGTACTCAATCAATGGAAAACGTAGGTAGTTCATTCAATTCAGGTTATATAGCATATTGGGCATGTCTTTCTTTCAAAAAAAAACATGGATCTGTCCAACGAAGATTAGGTCTCATACTTGAATTTATTGCCTCACTTTTGTACAAGGTATTACAAACATAGATATTTCCCAACGAAGATTATATGCCGGTGTATTGCTAATTTGTGTTATTCTAAGTTAATTGCATTGTTGGTAAGTGATACTAGAATGGTACTGTAGTTCATGTCTGCAGTTGTATATGATGTCCATGCACATGACTATTTTTACATGGAGTGGTATGAATTCATAGTGAAGTTACCTACTAGTACTAGTTATCCCCTCTGTTTTTTTTTCTCTTGCTATCCTGCAGCGCTTGATTATACTTCAGCCCAACACAAACAAACAATAAACTGGAAAGAAATTTAACATTGAAATACGTGGATTTTTGTAACTATGCTGAGATATCTTCTTCTGGAAGTATCAAGATTTGTACGAAATTACCCTAAAACAAATATGTGTACTCAATCAATGGAAAACGTAGGTAGTTCATTCAATTCAGGTTATATAGCATATTGGGCATGTCTTTCTTTCAAAAAAAACATGGATCTGTCCAACGAAGATTAGGTCTCATACTTGAATTTATTGCCTCACTTTTGTACAAGGTATTACAAACATAGATATTTCCCAACGAAGATTATATGCCGGTGTATTGCTAATTTGTGTTATTCTAAGTTAATTGCATTGTTGGTAAGTGATACTAGAATGGTACTGTAGTTCATGTCTGCAGTTGTATATGATGTCCATGCACATGACTATTTTTACATGGAGTGGTATGAATTCATAGTGAAGTTACCTACTAGTACTAGTTATCCCCTCTGTTTTTTTTTCTCTTGCTATCCTGCAGCGCTTGATTATACTTCAGACCAACACAAACAAACAATAAACTGGAAAGAAAAGTCGACCTAGTAAAAAAAAGTCGTGGCAAGGCCAGAAATCCGCAGCAGCACCCGAGCACCAGTGCTCTCGGTTTTTGAAAATTTTGAAAATCACACTTTTCTGCTTCCACAAATTCTGAAAAAAATCACACCAACACACATACATATCCCACAGGTACGCCAGAAATTTCATAAAGAAATTCATTATATTTTGGGCTAGGAAAAAAAGAGAAATTTCTGACAGATTTGACACACTTTACACACTTTTTACTGACTAGAATTTTGTTATTTTTATACAGCTCGAAATACGATGTTTTTTGCACCGAAAAATGGCACGCGCGTAAGAAACATACATATGTATCATAGGAATTTTTTCGGATTTTTTGAAACATAAATTTAATTTTTTCAAATTTTCAAAATACAGAGAGCACTGGTGCTCGGGAGCTGCAAATCCGCTTCCAAGCTAGTTATTCTAGTAGTCTTTATTTAGCCCAAGAAGTAGCACTTTCAGGTTTATCCTGCAGCAGGGATGTTCACTAGAACTAAAAAGAGAAGCTCCTTTGTGCTACGATCACCGGTGGTCGTCTCACTTTGGTAGCCTGCTCGAAAGCATAAGCTACCTCGATGAGCCTTGGCTCGTACCCCTGAAGCCCACCGAAGCATATGCCGAAGGGGACCCCCGCCTCATCGTAACCCGCGGGCACGACGATGCCGGGGTCGCCACCGATGGCGAGAAGGTTAGAAGAGGTGGTGTCGGGCGTCAAGATCGCGTCCAGTTGGCGGTCCTTCATCAGCTTCTCTAGTCCGTTAACGGACAACTCCTCCAGTTGTTGGATCGCAGCTCTCTCCACGGATCCAATGCCGTCGGTATTTTCAGCCGCGATAAGGTTGTCCTGCCCGTAATCCTCTAGCTTCTCGTGCAGCGAGAAATTTTCAAGAGAGTAAGTAAACTATAATAGTGAGTGTCACTGACTGAAGCTACAAGAAGAGGAAGTGAAGAGGTGAAAGATGGTTTCAGTTGCTTTAATTTGTGCACTTACCTCTACGGGATGCGCGTTGTTGAAAACTATGATGTCTGCAAGGAAACGGACCGGGGAGGACCAGAGATCTGCCAAGTACGCGTTCAGGTTCAGCTTGAACTCTGCTCGCATAGCAATCACCTCGTTGGAAGTAATATTAGCCAAGAGAGCGGTCAAATCGGTGGCGACGTCAAGGTTCTCGATAACCTCGGCTCCGTGTTCATGTTCATACATATTGGTCTGTCACATTCATCAAATCCTCAGTGAAATTTTAACTTGTCACCTTATTGTGGTGATGTGCTGGTTGAACACCTTCAGTTGAGGCTCGTCGTATGCTTCGAAGAAACCATTGAGGATGCCGATTCTCTTGCCGCTCAGCCCATCTTTCTTCAGGAACTGCATGTATCCCCAGCAGGGATGTACTTGGATGCTGCTTTGGTGGCCGCGGCGTCGAACACGTCGTAGCGGTAATGACGTCCAGCACCCGGACCGCGTCTGACACCGTCCTACACATCGGTCTGCATTTCGTGTCCACGGATAGATAGATTGGAGCCTTATAATTAGGAACGGAGGGAGTAGGAAAGAAGACGTAGTAGAAGAAGAATTACCCGACGGTGTCCTGCCTGGGGCTGATGGGAATGACGCGTGACCGGCTGGTGAGCCCGACAGTCGGCTTGATCCCGACCACGGAGTTGAATGACGACGGGCAGAGTATGGAGCCGTCGGTCTCGGTGCCCAGTGTCACCGCAGCCATGTTCGCCGCCGCCGCGACGCCCAGACCGGCGCTCGACCCGCACGGGGTGGACGATAGAGCGTACGGGTTCTGCACAAGTTAAGCTCAACATTAACCCGTAAATCTCAAAGTAATGGATCTCGCACGGACTGGACATGTACGAAATAATTGATCTTCAGTAGAAGCAAGTGAGTGCCAGTTTGATTAGTGATTACCAGGGTCAGGCCACCGCGGGCGCTCCAGCCGTCGTCGACGGTGCGGATGTTGCACCAGTCGGTGGGGTTGGCCTTGCCGAGCAGGAAGGCGCCGTTCCGCCGGAGCTTGGTCACTACGCCGGCGTCCCGCCTCACCACGGAGCCGAGAAGAGCAAAGGAGCCGACCGTCGTGTTGAGCAGGCCCCAGGACGCGATGTTGTCCTTGAGGAGACGGGGATACCGTCCAGCGCACCGATTAGGCGGCCGCCGGCGATCTTGCGCCGACGATCGGCGGCTCGCGCCAGAATGAGCGCGTCCGGGTTGACCTCGATGACGGCGTGCAGTAGCGGGTTGAGGCGGCTGATCTGGTCCAGGTAGAATTGGACGAGCGCCTCCGAGGTGAGGCTGCCGTTGGTAAAGCCTTGGTGGATGGCCTCCACGGTGGCCTCGTGGAACTCGAAGCCGTGTGACGCGGCCGCGGCCGCGACCAGGGCCAAGACGACGGCAACGGCTTGCAGCCGCAGCGACACCATGCTAGCTTAGCTGAAATGCTGAACGGAGCCAGTTCCGCTGGGTTTGAGTAAATGGCACCGGCGGTCACACAATTCGTTCGCTATGTGCACTTAAGTCACACAACTGGAGAACGTGATTTTTTGGTCACAAAACTGGATTTTTGGCGCACCCATGTCACAAACCCTACATGTCAGTCCGTTTTCCGTTACAGGAGTGCTGACGTGGATACATAATTTTACAGAAAACCCCCCATATTTTTGGACATTTTGCAAAAAAATCCTGTCGAAGAACAAATGTTTGATCGTCTCGTCTTTATGACAAAAGACACACTGTTTACTTTCATGCCAATTGCGTTTTGTAAGGTTGTCTTTAGTAAGAATAACTCCTCGACGAAGATAACACGCGAAAACTTTGTTTTTAAGTGGAATTTTCATCTTCCAGATTTTCTTATTATCATCTACCGGCACTTCGGGCTGAATGAGTGTTGTATACATGGAGTCCACAATGAATTTACCGCATTTGCGTAGATTCCACCGAAACTCGTCAGTCCCCTGTGTCAAGTTGACAGTGGCTAGTCGCTGTAGCAACTCGTGCCAAGCAACCAGCCTGGGACCAACAAGGTCTCTCCTGAACGTCACTGTTGGAAGATTATCAATCAACACTTGAGCAATTGTATCACTCTTATGACGCCCTTGGACCATATCGTATAACGCTGGATATTGTTCTCGGAGTGGGGTATTACCCAACCATGTATCCTCCCAGAACCTTATCTCCGACCCATCTTTAATTGAGAAAGAACCATATGGGAAGAAGAATTTCTTCGTCGCCATTAGTCCATCCCAAAAGTGTGAATCACCTGATTTCCAGGAAAGCTGTGATAACGCACTTGAGGCTATGTATTTCCTCCTAAGAAGAGTTTGCCACACCCCATCTTCAGTCAGTAGCTTCAACAGCCACTTACCGAGGAGTGCTCTATTCTTGACCTGTAGGTCATGAATCCCAAGACCACCACAGTCCTTGGGGCGGCATACTACATCCCATTTTGCCAGCCGATATTTCTTTTTCTCACTATCCCCTTGCCAAAAGAATCTTGATCGAAAGTAATCCAGTCGATGTAAGACTCCCTTTGGCAGTTGGAAGAAGGATATCATATACAGCACCATATTGGTTAAGATTGAATTTATGAGCACCAACCTCCCACCCAGGGATAATAGTTTTCCTTTCCAGCTACTCAATCATTTTTGAAGTCTTTCCTCGACATGTTTACATTGAGCTATCGTCAGCCTCCTATAGTGAATTGGGATGCCGAGATAGTTAATTGGAAATTGGCCAAGCCCACAACCGAAAAGTTTAGCATATTGGGTAGCCGCATCCGAGCGTCGCCAAAACAAAACACTTCACTTTTATGGAAGTTGATCTTTAGACCGGAAAGTTGCTCAAACGCTGATAATATTAATTTCAGGTTTCTTGCCTTTTCCATGTCATGTTCCATAAAAACAATTGTATCGTCGGCGTATTGAAGAATGGATAATCCGCCGTCCACTAGGTGCGGAACCACTCCAACAATTTGCCCATCGGATTTTGCCCGCTCAATGATTATGGCTAACATATCAGCAACTATATTAAATAATATAGGTGATAGAGGATCTCCTTGTCGTAATCCCTTTTTCGTCTGGAAGTATCTACCAACATCGTCATTTACTTTGATGGCGACACTTCCTCCGGAAACGAAATTATGAATCATTGCGCGCCACTCAGCTGAAAAACCTTTCATTCTGAGTGTTTGTTGCAGGAAAGACAATTTGACTTTATCATAAGCCTTTTCAAAGTCTATTTTAAGGATAACACCATTGAGCTTTTTCCGATGCATCTCATGAACCGTTTCATGTAATATCACAACACCATCAAGGATATTGCGACCTTGCATAAACGTTGTCTGAGTGGGTCTCACAACATGATCAGCAACTGAATTCAGCCTAATGTAGCGGTCTTGGTGAAAATTTTGAAGCTAACGTTTAGGAGACAGATCGGCCTATACTGTTGTATCCGTTCTGCTCCCTGAACCTTTGGCAACAAAATTATCTCACCGAAATTTAGGCGAAATAGCTCGAGTTGTCCAGCATGTAAAGCATGAAACAGCTTGAGAAAATCCGATTGGATTACATCCCAAAAAGTTTGATAAAACTCAGCGGGAAAACCATCCAGACCCGGTGCTTTGTTGTGTTCCATTTGGAATACCGCCTTCTTTACCTCCTCCATAGAGTAAGGAGCTGTCAGATGGGCGTTTTCCTGATCGGAAACCTGCGGAATATCATTTGTTCAAGATTCGTCGAGCGAGAAATTATCTGCATCCGGCTCACCGAACAAATTTTTATAGTACTTCATGATGTAGGATTTTAACTGTTCATGGCCTTCAATCGTACCCTCATCCTGGACGAGAGAATGAATGAGTTTCTTTCTATGCCTACCATTAGCAAGACTATGAAAGTATCTCATATTCGAATCCCCTTCCAGAATAAATTGGGTTTTTGATCTTTGGTACCATTTGAGCTCCTCTTCACAAAGAATACCCGCCATCTCGGCATTTGATCGATTTTTTAGTTCAATCTCTTGTGTTGATAGTGGTCTAATTTCCGCACAAGCCTCTAATTCATCAATAATAGATGATAACCGAAGCTTCTCATTTTTTAGTTGTCCTACCATGTGTCTCGCCCAACCATTCAGGTGTTTGTGCAATGCGCTAATTTTATTATTCCACCTTTGAATTGGAGTTCGACCAGACACCGGTCTTTCCCATACCATTTTAACCATTTCCAAAAACCCTTCCCTATGTAACCAACCCAATTCAAATTTGAATTGGCGTTTACATGACGGATTAGGTGTTCCTGTGGTTAGAAGTATGGGTGCATGATCCGACAATGCCTCTATACGTTCGAGGACCCGTACTGAGACCAGTGGGTATTTAATTTCCCAATCCGAGTCCATCAGTACACGGTCCAACTTTTCGTATGTCGGCTCTGGGAGGCTATTAGCCCAAGTGTATTGCCTCCCAATCATCGATACCTCTCTCAAACTAAGACTGTCAATTATAGCATTGAATAAGAGAGGCCATCGGTTGTCGAATCTACCTCTACTCTTCTCATGTGGGAACCTTAGCAAATTAAAATCACCACCTATAATTATAGGGTATGGATTATCTTTTGCCAAGTTTACCAATTCTCTAAGAAAAGCAGGTTTGTGCTCATCCTGGGCGGCTCCATACACAGCGACAAGAGTCCATGTGAAATTATCGGCTTTGTTGCGGATGTGGAATTTAATATGAAATTCCCCTTCCGAACTAGCCAACACATCCATGGTCTCAGTTCTGACGCCTAGTAAAATGCCCCTAGACCTGCCACGTGGCGGACGGGACTTGCATGTGAATTCTACCCCACCAGACAAGCGGTTAAGGAGACTCACAGAAAAATCCCTTTTACCGGTTTCAGATATTCCAACAAAATCCAATCGATGATCCAGAATAGAATCAGCAATGCGAGCGTGTTTAGCCAAGTCACGAAGACCTCTGCTATTCTCAAATATGCCATTCATCGGGAAACAATTGGAGGGGTGGAAACCTTCGCCTTTTTCCGTGGCGTTTTATCCTTTTTCTTATGAGAGTCTGCTTTGGACTTCTGGCTGGACGCTTTTAGATCATGTAATGAACTTAGCATCGCCTCATCTAAGCCTCCCTCCGATACATCACCCACTAGGTGGGAGAGTAGCTGGACATCAATTGTGTCATTTTGCTCCTCCTCATCCGTGTGGGTAATGAACGACTTGCACGAGACTTTTGGAGTGACTGTGAACCGGTCATATTCCAAATGTCTTAGTGCATTAGTCGACATGGCAATGGTTTCAACAGAATTACCCAAAGAAAAGCCTACACTATTAAAATTTGCTACAATGCTCGAATTTGGAAAATTAAGGAATGACTTTGGGTGTTTGTTCATACCAGACTTGTCCAGGTTTTGTTCAGCCTTGCGCCGCATCGCCTTCGCCATGGAGTCCTCATCCGTCACGGAGGATCCATCCGTGCCCACCACGTGCCTCTCACTCCTCCTCAGCAGGATCGGCACCGGTGAAGGCAAAGGTGTGGTAGAGCCCTCAACCGGCGTCGGGAACGACACCGGTGTAGGCAGCGGTGTTGTAGAGCCCACACCCGGTCTCGGAGGCATCGCTGGGGTGGGCATTGATGAGGTAGAGCCCACGCCCGGCGTCGTAGTCAGTGCCGGGGGGGCGAAGTTGATGTAGAGCCCCTCCCCAGCAGCATACCTCCAGCCGGCGACCTCTCCAGCTGCAGCGCCAGATTCCCCAGCCCAGCAGACCCGTCTGGGCTACCGTCGGTGTTCAGCTCGAGCTGCGCGCGCGTCGTCACCGCTGCTTCACGCGACGGACAGGAGCCAGCAGCGCGCGGCCCATTCCCGGCTGCACCCGCAGTCTGGCAGGCCTCGGCCCATGGCGCACTAGGAAGTGAGTCCAACGCACCGTGCGGCGGCGAGGCAGCAGCCACTGCAGGCCCAACGCCGTCTCCAGGCGACAGCGAGTAGTTGGTCGCACGTGGCCCAGTAACAGCAGATACAATTGCTTGACTGTTCCTTACCGATGCAGTATTCAGTTCCTTCAGTGTACCCACATCAGGAGAGGACATAGATGATCCGGTGCCCTTGGAGGAGACCAGTTGTGCAACTATTTCTTTACCTCTCGATGTTTGTGGATTTGCATTGAACGGGGTCACCGCAAAACTCTGGTTGACTAAAACAGACCCACTTAGTCCCAACGATGAACTCCCCGGCCCCGACACATTAGCTTGTGGCATGTGAGTATCACCATCCGCCGACTTTGGTGGTTCATTAGCGCGCGACTCATCGATGTCTTTCTCCTCCATTCCTCTAGCATCATCATCTTTCTCATTCCGTCTCCATATAAAGGGCACAAAGTCTGGATCAGCGACATAGTCAGTCTCCTCCTTGCTGAACACAAAAGAGTACCCTTTAAGTATCAGAAACGCATCAGCTTTGACCTCCTTTGTCTCAAACAAATTGGGGCTGCGCATAGCTACCAGAATCCGAACCACATTGTGACGCCGGAGAGCTAACAAGTCCACATCCATAGTCTTGCCAATGAGAGTACCCACAGCCCAAAGACCCAGAAAGTGGCGCAGTGAGTTCGGCACACCAGTGACATGCACCCAAGTTGATGTCAATTCCGCCATTGGCTCAACATCATCCGGCTTTCAGATGTCCAGGGAAATCACTGTCTGTTGTTTCGGCACCCCTAGTTCGGAGCCATTCATCCTCTCCAGGTCTGCCATAGACGGAAAATTGACCAAGAACGAATCTGCCTTGAACTTATTGTATGGGATGGCTTCCCAGCGCCATGCGGTCTGTAGTGGACAGTAGCGAGCTAGCATGGACTGTACCACCTCTGCCGACACCGGTTCCCCGGTCACCGTCACAACATCCACGAGGGTAGTACGAGCAGCCAGCTGTGGTCGAAAAACACCGTCCGGCAAGTGACTGAACATTGTTTCCTCACATCCGATGCCAGCCATCCCAACATACGGCTTCGGCACCCTAAGAATTGGGCACCGAAGCGTCGGGTGCACCACCCTGTCGCAGAAGTAGCAGTACCTATCGATCGTGCACTCCTTCGTACTGTGGGAGTCGATTTGGCAAGTAGCGCAACGTTTCCTCTTTGCCGCAGTAGTCCCTTGAGCACCCGTCCCGGCCGCCGTGACAGGGGCAGCCGTGGCCGGGGCAGCAGCAGATGACCCGGCGACATTCAGCACAGTCTCGCCCGGCCAGCAGCTGCCGGCGTCGGCGGCTTCTTCTTCTTCTTCTTACTCTTCTTCTTAGCAGCGGTCGTACTCACCGCAGTCGTTCCCAGGACAAATGGCACGTTCGTGACCGTAGTTGGGGTCACCGTAGGCGGCATCACCACCGGCGCCACAGCAGCGTGTGCAGGCGCCACAGCAGCGCGTGCAGACACCACCGCACCGCCGGCATTGCGCGCGGGCGCTGTCGCGGTCGCTGTCCCAGTTCCCGGCCCCGCTAACCGGCCGAAAATCATCGGCGGCCTGGTCTGCGGGAGCTGGGCAGAAAGTTGCTGCCCCTGGCCGTGCCCCGGCAGTCCTCCCGATCCTCCCTGTCCCGCCATGGCCGCCGGCGTGGCCGTGACCTCGGCGAACGATCGCAAGAGGGGACGTGGGCTGCGGGCTGGAGACACGTGGGGAGCAGGTTGTGTGGGTGCTGTCGGTGTCGGAGTCAGGGAGGGGCATGGCGGAGCGTGGACGGCGAGCTGACGATGGATGGAGGCGGACGAAGTCCTAGGTTCAAAGCTGCTGAAGGGTTTCCAGAGGCCGGCAAATCTACGGCTGAAGTGAGCCCAGGGCGATGGACGACCGAGATTGTCTTGCGGCTGGGGCCCAGCTGTCAAAGGCATGGAGTTTCGAATTTCAAAACCCGCCTCCCCGCCGTGATCCTCGTTGCCGTGATCCGCAGTCGCCGCAACGGCCGCCGTTGCCTCCACCGTCTGCCTATCCTCGTCGTCGACCCCGGCCACTGGAGTAGGTGGCAAGAACATGCCGAGCACGGGTTTAGGCGTGACTCGCGGCCGCGGGATGGGGCTGCGCTAGCCCAGCCGTACGGGCTTCGAGACGGCGGCGCACATGGGCGATCTTGGCGGCGAAGTTCGGCCGCGATTAGCGACATCAGCTTTCCGCGACGTCCCCGTGAATAGATCCTTCGGCATCCCCAGCTCGGGTGCCGGCGCCACCGCAGGTGGCGAGGAAGATCTTCTCTCCCACGTCCGAGATGTCGGGGTGGGGAAACCAATCTCATCCCAGAATTCTTGCTGCAGCTCCTCGTCGGACTTCCGGCCCTTCCTAGTCACCGTCGACCAGCCCACGAGCTTCTCCGTCTCTTCCTCCTCTCCATCCTCCACTAGAACCTCCATAGCCGCATCGAAAGGGACCTCGGAGAGGCAGTCGTCTTCGTCGGCGGCATTATCCTCCTGAAGACAAGCGAATCTCGATCCCGAATCGCACGCCGGTGAGCTAGGCCGCGGCGCCGGCGAGAGGCCGTTGGGCGGCAGCGTGAGGCGCCGCCGTCGCCCTTCGCCCGTCTCCTTCATGTCTCTCCAGTGTACTTTCCAACGCGAAAGAAACATATGAACATTCTATGCTCATACAAAAACTATTGTGAAGAAAATACCTTTTTGGTGAACGGTGTAAAAAAAATAAATTCCGGGTGTTACGAAATGACTTTGCATGATTTTTTTTTGTCTTTTTATACCAGCCACAATAAATGTCTTTTCTACGCGAAACTTTTTTGTACAAACATAGAATGTCCATATGTACACCCGAAATTTTTATTTGATTTCTTTTGACATTTTGAAATTCGGTTAAAATGCATTTTTCACAACGGATGCATCTAGACACACGAGGCAAAACATCATGTCCAAACTTGGAAACGCTACTTGGACAAAATAAAGATTGTACGCAAATGCAACTCCGATTAAACCGACAATGTGGTACTAAAGGTTGGAGTGGAGATTTGGTGCTCCCGAGCTCTAGTGATATCACTTTTTTCAAAAAATATATATAAATATTTATAAGTTCAAAAAATCTGAAACAAATCAAGCATGTTCTCAATGATATATCTTACATCCCTGTAAAATCTTAATGCAAAATACTTTACGTTTTATGCTACAAAAAAAACGGCAAATGTACAAATCTAAGAATAGTGAACAATATGTAGTTTCAGGTTTCCAACTTTTGTCAGTTTTGTGTAGATCAAAACGTGTCATATTTTGCGCTGAGATTTTTCACGCTTATAGGATTTATCACTTAGAACATGCATGATTTGTTTTAGATTTTTCAAAATTTAAATATATTTTTTGATTTTTTTTAAAAAAGCGAGATCACTGGAGATCGGGAGCCAATAGGACTTTCCGTAAAGGTTGACACTATAGACAAGCAAGGCTTTGGTTTTATGAACTTCAGCGTATAAGTCAAAAAAGCACCTAAATGGGTGCTTTTGGCTTTTGACTGCATAATGTTGCATGATGGTATAAGCCAAAATCCAAGTGCATCTATTTATGTTCTTTTCTGACTAATAAACCAAAACTTAAAAGCCTAACCAACACATGTATGTGTTGTGTATAGATAATGTATTTATTGCATTTTCCAGCATGTAACTCTTTCAGACTAATCTGACAGGGCCTTGGCAATATGATGTTGATGCTACACACTGTAGTCTAGAATCCTCTTATTCCTTTATATGGAACAATCTTTAGATTGTTGTTCTTCTAAAGAGCATGGAGAAGCCTATTTCTAAAGTGGAGGAGAAGACCTTGTTTGCTGTTGGTATTCCAACCACCCCTGATGATGACGAGGATATATAAAATGTCCGAGGCAGGCCTGAGCAGCGAGATAACAACTACAACCACAACAACAGAGATAAAAGCAAGGGTGACAGAGGTCGCTCAAAGTCTAAAGGACGAGACAAGTTCTACAGGTATTGTAATGAAGAGTAATCACACTATTGATGATTGCTCGAAGTTGCAGAATATGGAGAAAAGAAAAAGTACTTACCAACCGAAAAATAAAGATGAAGGTAATGATACCGGTGAGGCTTCTGTTGTTTATGGTAGTTCTGATGGCGAATGCCTAGCTGTTTTAGCTGCATGTGTTTCTCGTTAGGATGAATGGATTCTTGATACTGCATGTTCGTTTCATATTTGCTGTAACAAAGATTGGTTCAGTTCTTACGAGTTAGTGCAGACTGGAGATTTTGTGCGTGCGGGGAATGTCCAACAATATCACATTGCTGGTGTCGGTTCCGTTCAGATCAAGACAAATGATGGAATGACACGCACGTTGACGGGTGTGAAACACATACCAACCATGGCGAGAAATTTGATCTCGCTCAGTACCCTTGATTGTGACGGGTACAAGTATGCCGGCGCGAACAGACTCCTAAAGGTATCAAAAGGTTCTCTCATTGTTATGGTTGGTGATATGAATTCTGCTAAATTATATGTTCTTAGAGGTAGCACTTTATCTGGTACTGTTGTTGTTTCTCATGATGATTCAAGTAAAACTAACCTTTGGCATAAGCGTCTTGGACATATGAGTGAACTTGGTATGGCATAATTGATTAAGAGAGATCTACTGCGCGGCTGCAGTTTGGAAAGATGCAATTCTGTGAACATTGCATTCGGTAAGCACACAAGAGTAAAGTTAAATGCTTCTGTTCATACCACCAAAGGTACACTTGATTATGTACATGCTGATGTTTGGGGGCCGTCACGTAAGCCCTCTTATGGTGGTGCTCGTTATATGCTTACTATTATTGATGATTACTTAGAAGAGTTTGGCCTTATTTTATGAAAAATAAGGATGATACGTTTGCTGCTTTTAAAGAAGGGAAAGCTATGATAGAAAGGCAAACAGAAAGGAAGGTGAAATTGCTTCGTACTGACAATGGTGGCGAATTTTGTTCGAATGCTTTTAATGATTATTGCAGGAAAGAAGGCATTGTCAGGCACCTCACCATCCCGTACACGTCTCAGCAGAATGGTGTAGCGGAACGGATGAACAGGACCATCATCTCCAAGGCTCGCTGCATGATCTCCAATGCTCGCATGAGTAAGCGTTTTTGGGCTAAGGCGGCTGCCACCGCATGTTACTTGATAAACAGGTCACCATATATTCCCCTTGACAAGAAAACTCCCATTGAGGTATGGTCAGGTTCTCATGCTGATTATTCACAGATTAAAGTTTTCGGTTGCACTGCTTATGCTCATGTTGATAATGGAAAGTTAGAGCCGAGAGTTGTCAATCTGTTTTCATTGGTTATGGTTCGGGAGTAAAAGG
Source organism: Poa pratensis (assembly GCA_947311845.1). Classification (NCBI taxonomy): domain Eukaryota; kingdom Viridiplantae; phylum Streptophyta; class Magnoliopsida; order Poales; family Poaceae; genus Poa; species Poa pratensis. The sequence goes on along the minus strand of CAMZMU010000062.1, from coordinate 46,437,616 downwards.
ATATAAGTTGTGGAATCACAAAACTAACAAGGCTTTCATGAGCAGAGTGTTGTTTTCAATGAATCTGTTATGTACTTTGATAAGTTGTCCTCAGATGTTTCAGATAGTTCTGATGAGGAACAGGTTCGTGTCGACGTGGAGCACTCTGTTGAAAAGGAAAATGTCACTGAAGACAATGATGGTGCTACGTCTGATGACTCTGACTCTGATCATGATAATGTGCCTAATTCACCCCCTGTTTTGAAGCAGCAAAATCAGTCTATCGTTGCTGGTAGACAAAAGAGAAATTGTGGTCCTCGACCACGTTTAATTGAGGAGTGTAACATTGTTAATTATGCTCTGAGTTGTGCAGAACAGGTGGAGCATGGACATGAGCCGTCCACGTATACTGAAGCTGTTGGTTCAAGTGACCGTGAGAAGTGGATTCTGCTATGCAAGAAGAGATGCAGTCACTTGAGAAAAATGGCACATGGGATATTGTGCGCTTGCCTAAACAAAAGAAGGCTGTCCGTTGTAAGTGGATCTTCAAGAGAAAGAGGGTTTATCTCCTAGTGAGCCTCCAAGGTTTAAGGCAATGTTAGTGGCAAAAGCCTTCAGTCAAATCCCAGGTATTGATTATAATGATGTTTTCTCTCCGATTGTCAGCATAGTTCTATTCAGACATTTTTTCCATTGTTGCTATGCGTGATCTTGAGCTTGAGCAGTTAGATGTTAAAAATGTGTTTCTGCATGGAGAGTTGGAGGAAGAGATATACATGGAACAGCCAGAAGGGTTTATAGTGCCGGGTAAGGAGGATCTTGTTTGTAAGTTGAAAAGGTCCTTATACGGTTTGAAACAATCTCCTCGCCAATGGTATAAAAGGTTTGATTCATTTATGTTGTCACATGGCTTTAAGAGGTCTGAATTTGATAGCTGTGTACATTAAGTTTGTTGATGGATCGCCTATATACTTGCTGTTATGTGTTGATGACATGTTGATTGCTGCCAAGAGCAAGAAAGAAATCGTTTCTCTCAATCACAGTTGAGTAGCGAGTTTGAGATGAAGGATCTTGGTACTGCTAAGAAAATCCTAGGTATGGAAATTACACGTGACAGAAAATCTGGTTCTTATTTCTTAGCCAGCAAAATTACATTAAGAAAGTTCTTCATCATTTTAACATGCATGATGCAAAGTTGTTAGTACTCCTATTGCTCCTCATTTTATGTTGTCATCTACACAATGTCCTACCACTGATGATGATTTGGAGTACATGTCTCGAGTTACAGATTCTAGTGATGTTGGTTCCATGATGTATGCTATGGTCTATTCACGTCCTGATTTATCATATGCTATGAGCTTGGTGAGTAGATACATGGCTAATCCTGGTAAAGAACATTGAAAGCTGTTCAGTGGATTTTCAGGTACCTCCGTGGCACGTCTAATGCTTGCTTGAAGTTTGGCAGGCTGGTGAGGGACTCGTAGGCTATGTGGATTCAGATTTTGCTGCCGATTTGGATAAGAGGAGGTCCCTTACAGGTTATGTGTTCACCATTGGTGGTTGTGTTGTTAGTTGGAAGGCAACACTTCACCGGTTGTTGCCCAATCCACCACAGAGGCTAAATATATGGCTATTGCTGAAACAGTTAAAGAAACTGTTTGGTTGAAAGGTTTGTTTGCTGAGCTTTGTGGAGATGATACTTGCATTAACCTGTTTTGTGACAGTCAGAGTGCTATTTACCTTACTAAGGATCAGATGTTTCATGAGAGAACAAAGCACACTGATGTCAAATACCATTACGTGCATGATGTTGTTGCACAAGGTAAGCTGAAGGTATGCAAGATAAGCACTCATGATAATCCTGCTGATATGATGACAAAGCCTGTTCATGTTGCTAAGTTTGAGCTTTGCTCAGGCTTAGTTGGTATCACTGTCTAGGCTAAGAGGCTATTTGGCGCCGAAAGTGTTTTCTTTGTTGTTTCAGGGTGAAGGTTCTCGTTCATGCTACAAGATGGAATTTGTCTCAAGGTGGAGTGTTGTTTTATGTTGATCCAAATTCATATAAAGATAGAGGCTAACTTCGGAGCAAAGCGGAGGCCCGTCGCCGGAGGCTTGGGCCGTAGCGTACGGTACGGATCAATTCTGAGTCGGACTGCAGCCGACTTAGGGTTTTGCACCACCATATATACCTCTTGTACGCCGCCGGTTGGGATAAGGCCACACATTGTAAATCCCCGGCGTTTGTAACCTCACCCGATATAGTGAAGTATTGCTGGCTGGCGCCCGTGGTTTTTTCTCTCCCATTGTTGGGAGAGTTTTCCACGTTAAATTTCGTGTCCCCGTTGATTTGATCTTCCGCTTTTCATCGTTTATTTGCCTATCGTTTGTAACAGCATTAGTTTAGATCTATAGATAATCCTCCAGTTAGATGATAGTGGTTGGCTGCCACAGATGTTTGTTTTTAATATTTCACCGAGAAGGATTAAGAAAGATACACCTCCTTATTCTTGATAAAAAACAACATTGGACATTTCCCCGAGCTTGATTAGAGTCCAGTGGATTATTTCCCAACCAGCTAGACCCAACCATCCTCTTGACCTCCACCCATAGGACCTGCATGCTACCCAATTGGCTCCGACCATAAACCCTAGCCCAAATTGGTATCCGTGTGGATATGATTGTGGATGGCCTAGTGCTGCCATCGTATTCTCCTCCGACTAAACACGTTTACGTGGAAAGTCCATGTACAATTGTGGACGACCTTCTCCCAATACATTTGTGTAAACTAGGCAATTATGATTAAGCATTGAATTAGTTTAAAAAACATAAACTAATGCCTAGAGTCCCTCTAAGGTTATAATCATTCAACATATGATACATCTTTAAGAAATGTTCTTACTACATTCGCAAAATAAAAATGTTCCTACTATATTTGTATAGTGGGGCATGTAGAAGACAACATATTTGGCGTAGCTATATGATGTGCTATGATAGTGATCACATATATTTATCTAACAATTATTTTCTATTACCGCAACAAGAACCGGAGAGGTACCGGTCATTTGCCCTAGCTACATTTGCCGAGGTTTCCAGTGTTGCCTTGTTCGCATGTCCTCCAATGTTAAACTGTACGCTTGCCATTGCTGCACTTCTTGTATTGATGTTCACCATGTCACTATAAATAACATCTGCTACATTTGCTGGAGCTAATGGAGATGGACCATATGATGTTGGTGATATTGAGGATGGTCGCATTCTTATCGATATAAGCTCTTTTTTCTCCTTAAAGTTTGTGCAGAACTTTCTTGTAATCTTTACTTCCCTTACCAACTTTCTCTAAGCATATATTCTTCACAAACTTACAGTCTACCGTGGAGACCCTTAGCTAGGTCATGTTCGGTTTGTAGGTAATATAGGAACCGGGCAAGTCCAATAAAAAATTGGGCCTGGGGCGGAATCAAAATAATACATTTTATACTGAACTTTTATACTTATTATACTTATATGAGTCTTATTTTTTAGCAAGGTATAGTATTACAAGTATAATTTATGTTTGTTGGCATAATTTAACCACATAACTAGAAATACTAAATATTAGTTGGTGTGTCTTTATTTATAGTGAATTCATTAAAATGTACAAAAAAATATTTTGTAAAAAATATATTAGAGCTATGTTTTCTACAATTCATAATCTATATAATTTACAAATATTTATGGCAAAGATAAATATTACGATCAAACAAATGTCTCAATAGCGGTTTCTAGTGTATGATTAAGTAACATCTTTATTAAACTTGTAAAAGTAATCTGAACGAACGACTTTTCTTTTTCGTGGAAAAAAATATCGACCTAGTCAAAATTTAACTAAGTGCGGATGCTCTGTATTTGGTATTGAAACACAATATTGGTTGTAGTAATCACTAATGAAAAAATAGGGTGAATTCTAGCATATTTTCATACGTAAATTTTATTATCTGATATGCTCTTATGCAGTGTGCTTGTTTTCACATGGTGTACCCAAGTCCCGCGATAGTTTATGAACTAGAAAAATATTGCATGGAAATAGATATGAATCTGTAGTTACGTAGATTTCCATAAAATGTGCAGGATTTCCACCGGAAAGAGAATAGCATGGCAACTAAACTTGTTGCCGCCGATGACATTAGTTTGTTCTTACTTCCAAGAGGTCTGTGGTGTGTATTTCCTTCCGTAAATTAACTATTTTATTATGTTAGAATACTCCACTTTCCTAAACTGAAAGTGTGCATCATTTGTGCTTTAATTTATTCCAGGTGAAAGTAATGGATATAATAATATAGTGATTTCTATATACTTTAACATTTTAAACCCTTCTTTTTTCGCTGTCTTGGGCAGTCGCCCTTCTTGCATGTTAGTGGGACTTACGGGCGCCTCTACTCGGCGCCGATGATTTCTCGTTGCGAGTTAGTGTGACTTGCATGTGGATTTAAGCGGCTTTTGCGGGCGTGCATCTTTTGCGTTGTTTATGGGGTAAGACTGAGGATGTTTTCTGATGGCCCCAACTGTTCACGTTGTCTTGATGCGTTAGCCTGTCCTCCGTAAACCGTGCATTGTCATTCCGCTCGGCCCACATTTGCCGCTGGCAAAACCTGGCTCATTACGGCCCTAACAATCCACCACCAAAATTCATAATGCCTGTCAAGACGGTTGATCCTATGAGGGCAAAACAGGTATATAAAACAAGCTACCCACGCACTCACCTGTGGTTTAAAAATACTACAAACAAATACATAATGCTTTACTGCAACAAATACTATTACACAGACACCGTTGTGAAACAAAAAAACCTTAAAGTAAGTACTCATAGTGTATATGCTATCAGCCTACCACAACCGAGAAAGCTACTGTTCAAAGTTATATTGCGACAAAATATACAGGTCCTTAACACGCACAAATATTGTGGAACTGACCATGCAACACCGAAGAACTAGCCATCCCTTCGAACATGGTTGACTCTTTCGTGCTGGTGGCTTGTGCATGGTGCGCACGCAATGAGGTGACAAACTCCAAGTCACTCCCTGCGTGGAGGGCTCGAAGCCTTTTCTCTGCTCTTATGCAAAGACCATCAGGGATATTAAGGAGCTAACTACTGAGGAGATTATTAGAGGAAAACTGGGTCTTGTCACTAGTCAGCAATTGCCTGCTACTAATATGCCGAAGAGATCGTCAGCGAAACAGTGGCTGAAACCTTCTCCAGGATGGGTGAAATTAAACTTCGATGGCCCGGTTAAAATTGAAGAGTTCTTCGCGATGAGGAGGGCAAAGTTATATTCTCACCTTGCCGGCAACTTTAAATTGCTGGGATCCTCTTGAAGCTGAAGCAAAGGCATGTGAGGAAGGACTGAAGCTTGCTCTAGAATAGTCTAACAAATCAATATTTATGGAGTCTGATTGCCCCTGCTTAGTTGCGGCAGTCACTGAAAAAGCACAAGATCACTCAAGACTGGTGCATTGATATCAAAGATGGATCGTTCGCGGAATAGGGTAAGCCATGGCCTCACAAATTTTGTGAGGACAGACGCACATACTGATGTGTGGCTGGGTTCTGCACCTGATTGTGTGTGACAGCATCTTTACCTAGACCTCTTTGTAACCCCTGCTGCTTAATATATCCTCTTTTACCCAAAAAAAATATAGCACCAAGAATTTATCATGCAAGTCATTTTTTGTGTGGTTAGCATATTTTACCAATGTAAAGATTATAATACATGTCCAACACGATTATTATATAAGATTGTTGGTGGCATAGGCTATAAATTTGGTTGTTTCTGAGCTATAACCCCTCAAGGGCATTGCCTAAAAATTTGATTGTTTCTTAACTGCAGCAGGTGTGGACCGTGTGGTCTGCTGCCAGATAGTTCTAGCCGCAGCTGCAACAGGTATTGCCTAGATATTGCCAGTTGACTTGAAGAGGAAATTTTCTGGAAGGCTGTCGAACTCAGCCCGGCCAACTCTATTTCTCTATGTTACAGGTACATTTACACCTTAGTCCAGAATACCTACAATATTCACAACCTAGTCCTTCTACACTCCCCCTCAAGATGAGGCAAAGATGTTACACAGCCTCATCTTGTCACACAACCTCATAAAAGTTACAGAATCTACACCTTTGGTCAAAATATCAGCTAGCTGATTAGAAGATTTTACATAGACTACTTGCAATACACCTGTGTCTAGGTTGTCCTTGATGAAGTGCCTATCAACTCCTACATGCTTTGTTCTGTCATGATGAACAGGGTTGTTCACTAGGTTAATAGCAGATTGATTGTCACAATATAATCTCAGTGGCACACCTTAAATAGTCGTAATTCAGAGAGCAATATCCTCACCCACATCAATTCACATATGCCCTGTGCCATTGATCTAAATTCAGCTTCAGCAGTGGATCTAGCCACTACATTTTGCTTCTTACTTCTCCAACTAACAATATTACCCCCAACAAAAACACAATACCCAGAAGTGGATTTTCTATCGTCAATACTCCCAGCCCAATCAGCATCAGTAAATCCTTCCACATTAAGATGTCCATGGTTAGAGAAAAGAATCCCTTTTCCAGGACAACCTTTAAGATATCTCAGAATTCTGGATATTGCATTCATATGACCAGTTCGGGGATCATGCATATATCTACTAACGAGGCTGACAGCATATGCAATATCAGGTCTGGTATGTGATAAATATATTAGCCGACCCACTAACCTCTGAAATCTCATTTTATCTACTGGTTTTCCACAGTCTGCTTGTATTTTGTGATTTTGTTCTATTGGTGTAGCAGCAGGTTGACAATCCATCATTCCAGTTTCTTTCAACAGATCAAGAGCATATTTTCTTTGAGAGAGATAAATACCTTGAGTACTATATGCTACTTCAATTCCAAGGAAATAATGGAGATGTCCCAAGTCTTTAACTTCAAAGGATCTTGCCAAATCCTTCTTCAGCTGCACCATCTCTCTTTCATCATTACCTGTTATTATAATATCATCAACATATACGATCAGGATAACAATTCTGCCTTGATGATTCTTATAGAACAAGGTATGGTCAGCATTGCTTTGTAAGAAACCCTTGTTACAAATTTCCTTTCTAAATTTCCCAAACCAAGCTCTAGGTGACTGCTTTAGACCATATAAAGATTTTTTTAGTTTACATACTTTCCCTTCAGTCATTCTGGTATTGAAACCTGGAGGAATTTCCATATAGACTTCCTCTTGTAACTCCCCATGGAGAAAAGCATTTTTGACATCAAGTTGAAATAATTTCCATTTCTGGTTTGCTGCTATAGAAATCAGTGTCTTAATAGTGTTCATCTTAGCTACTGGTGCAAATGTCTCATCGTAATCAACCCCATATGTTTGGCTGTACCCTTTGGCCACCAGTCTAGCTTTATATCTCTCAACTTTACCATCAGGTTTATGCTTAATGGTAAAGACCCACTTACACCCTACTGCTTTCTTGCCAATGGGAAGTGTAGATAATTCCCAGGTATCATTTTTATCTAGAGCTGCCATCTCCTCTAACATGGCTGCTCTCCATTGAGGGTGCCTCTTGGCTTCCTGCCAATCATGGGGAATGGGTACAGCCGAGTCAAGTGCAGCAATAAAAGCCCTATACTGTGGTCCCACAGAGGAATATGATACATAGTTAGAAATATCGTATGAAGACAAATGTGATGGCAGTTTTCCAACAGTAGAGCGAGATTGTTTCCTCTGAGCTATAGGGATATCAAGATCATCTAATGGGGCAGAAATTGTACCATCACTTGTAGAGGGACTTGAACTTGAGTCACACACATCTGGCTGCACTTGGACTTCAGGATTTTGGCTCACTGTGACTTCTTCCTCCCCTTGTACTTGATCACTCTCAGTTCTCTTTCTCCGTGTGTACACCTTAAGGTTTTGTGGCCACCTTGATCTTCTAGTTTGATACTCTTGCTGCTCCTCCTGAGTGTGATCTTGTTCAGTATTTGATGTATCTTCATCTCTACTATCAGGTTCATCTCCAGTTGGAATTACTCCAATAATCATCTTCTGTGAAGTTGTGTCATTGTCTTCTCTTCTCTCATCTCCCCCTGTCCTCAAGGCTCCATCTGAGCTATCATCATTAAACAAATCAGGAAACACATTAGTCAAGTCAGGAGATTCTCCATAAAAGGTTTCATTTTCCCTAAATGTAACGTCCATGCTCACGAACATTCTTCTCTCTGTTGGGCACCAGCATTTATAGCCTTTCTGGGTTCCAGAATAGCCAACAAATATGCATTTCAGAGCCCTAGGATCCAGCTTTCCCACTGATGGTCTGTGGTCTCTCACAAAACAGACACATCCGAAGGTTTTTGGTGGAACGACATATGTTGTTTTTCCTGTCAAACACTCTAAGGGAGTTTTGTAGTCAAGTACACGGGTTGGCATTCTATTTATCAGATATGAAGCTGTCATTACAGCATCTGCCCATAGGTACTTTGGAACCTTCATACTCATCATCAAGCATCTAGTCACTTCTAAGAGGTGCCTGTTTTTTCTCTCAGCCAAACCATTTTGTTCTGAAGTTCCTGGGCATGTTGTTTGATGGAGAATCCCAAAGCTAGACAGATATTCATCAAACAACTTGTTTACATATTCAGTACCATTGTCTGTTCGCACAATTTTAACATGAGCATTGTACTGAGTCATAATTAATTTATGGAAGTCCCTAAAGCATTCAAACACATCACTCTTGTTTTTCAGAACATAAACCCATGTAGTTCTAGTGCAACAATCAATAAAAGTTACGAAATAGCGATATCCATTAACTGAATAAACTCCACTAGGGCCCCACACATCAGAATGTATAGTATGAAGTGGCACCACACTCCTATTGTTAGATAACATATAGGAGCTCTTGGTAAATTTCCCATACTCGCATGCATCACAAACCAACTTGGTCTTATCAACTTTATCATACAGACTGGGATAGAGTCTCCCAAATTTACAAAAGATAAGTGCCCTAGACGACGGTGCTGCAATAAAAACTCATCTGTAGGAGAATATGGTAGACTTGCAGCTGCTGCATATGGTAGGTTGTCGAGATAATATAATCCCTCATGCACAGTCCCTGTCCCAAGCCTCCTTCCAGTCCCAAGCTCCTGAAATATGCACCCAAAAGGGAGGAAAATGGCAGCACAATTTAACTCCCTTGTGATTCGACTGACCGACAACAGATTTATTGGAAAAGAAGGGACATGTAGTACAGCTGAAAGAGTTAAATCATTATCACATTTGACAGTTCCTAGCCCAATAATGCGCTGAGTGGATCCATCCGCAAGTTTAACATGCTGTCCCTTAAAGTCATGAATATAACTAATGAAGTTCCTAGATGAGCCAGCCATATGCTGTGATGCACCAGAGTCAATAAGCCATAAAAGATGAGGGGTTTGGGACTTATTACCATCAAGACTTGTCGACGCAGCAGAAGCTTCAGCAGGTGTTTTCTCTTCCAGACTTTCCTTGAATTGCCGCCATTTCTCCAGGTCATCTGGTGTTATCGACACATTAATTGTCTGATTTTCTTCCCCTGTGGTCCTTGACACATTAGCTCTACCTGCTGCCAGGGTACCACGTCCCCTGTTTGCACCACGACCATAATAAAAACCACGTCCACGACCATAACTATCTCTTCCTCTACCATAGCCATCTCTTCCTCTACCTCGACCACCATTGTTAACCAGATCCGGGCATGAAGCCTTCAAATGCCCTGATTTGCCACACTCAAAGCAGGTTCTGTCTCCCAGATTTACGGCATGCCCAAATGACTGTGTGACCTCTCCAGCAAATAAGGCAGAGCGTCCATGACCCCCACCTGCACCTCCAGATTCCTCCAGCTTCAGCCTTGTTTCTTCACTTACAATTGCTGAGATTGCCTGCTCTAGGCTAGGTAGCTTGCCGGTACCATACAAAGCTGCCCTTCTTGGTTCAAACTTACCATTCAGACCATTCAGGAAATCTCTAACTTGCCTCCTCTCGACCCAGCTGCGGTATTTCTCCACACATTTGCCACAGTCCATACCAATGGGATCATAGAACTCTAAGTCACTCCACAGTCTCTTCAATTCAGACACATACTCCACCACTGTCTTCTCCCCCTGACTCAAATCCTGTAGTTCCTTCTGAATCCTACAGGCCAACATTTCATTACCGACACCTGAATATGTGCCTTTCAGCAGTCTCCAAATCTCAGCTGCTTCTTTTATTCTTTCAACCTGCTTGGCAATCTGAGGTGATATGGAGCTCAGCAGCCAAGCTCTCACTAAGGCATTGCTTGTCTTCCACTTCTGTCCTTCCTTGGAATCCTCATCAGGTGGCTTCCTCACAGTACCAAGTACATAGCCCTCTAGCCTTCTTGAGACAAGAATTGTCTCAGCATGCTCAGCCCAGCTCCCATATGTCTCAGCACCTTCCAATTTCACCAGAGGCATCTGCAGGGGGTGCACGTCCTCCTTCGGCTCGGCTTCTTGCCTCTCAAGCAGTCTTCCATACTTTTCATCCATGGATCGTAGAAGAGCTACAAGCTCTTCCGTAGTCACTGGCGCTGATGTACCTTCTGCCATTTTTCAGCTGCACGGATCAATCTTGCCTCGAAGCAAACACCAGTAGTCACCTCCAGCCGGAAGTCACAGTCCCCTTATCTTCTTCTCGTACGCAACAGATTTCTTTCCTACAAGCCGCCCTCAGTTGCAGCTCACCCAGCTGCTCCCTTCACAACCACGACCACAGCAAGCAGAAGACTCACCGCCAGCGAGCCCTCGCTCTGCCCTGATTCGACCTGGTGGCCTGCGCCTCTGTCCGGTCGCCCGTGCCCGCCGTTCGTGCGGCTCCGCGCGCGTCCACAGCAGCTCGTGCCTGCACCCTGCCCGATCTCCTCTCCGGCGTGCCTGCTCGCCCGGCGCTCCGCGCCTCCCTCCTGTGCCGCCCCGGCTCGACCTCGCTACGGCCGCCGATTTACCTCCGGCAATCTCCAGGAACCACCGTGGGCTCTGATACCAAGTTGACTTGAAGAGGAAATTTTCTGGAAGGCTGTCGAACTCAGCCTGGCCAACTCTATTTCTCTATGTTACAGGTACATTTACACCTTAGTCCAGAATACCTACAATATTCACAACCTAGTCCTTCTACATTGCCCAACGAGGATTAATTTAAAGCCGGACTCATTTCGAGCCTTCCGTCTAAAAAAATGCCAGTGTACCGCTAATTTGTGTTATTCTAATTTAATTGCATTACTGGTAAGCTGTACTAGAATGGTACTGTAGTTCATATCTGCAGTTTGCATATGTTGTCCTTGCAAATCAGTAATGTTGCAAATGACTATGTTATTACATGGAGTGGTATGAATTTCTAGTGCAGATACCTACCCCCCCCCCCCTCTGTTTTTTCTCTTGCTACCCTGCAGCAATTGATTATTACTTCAGCCCAACACGAACAGACAATAAACTCGAAAGAAAAGTCGACATAGTTAAAAGAAAGGCGCGGGAAGGCGTGCTTGTTATCCTAGTAGTCTTTATTTGGCCCAAGAAGTAGAACTTCCGGGTTTATCCTCATAGACGACGATGTAACGAAAATGAAAGCCGCGCCTGTTGCGCAACAGGGTGTTCACTAACTAAACAGAGAAGCTCCTTTGTGCTACGATCACCGGTTGCCGTCTTACTTTGGTAGCCTGCTCGAAAGCATACGCCATCTCGATGAGCCTTGGCTCGTACCCCTGCAACCCGCCGAAGCATATGCCGAAGGGGACCCCCGCCTCGTCGTACCCTGCGGGCACGACGATGCCAGGGTGGCCACCGATGGCGAGAAGGCTAGAAGAGGTAGTGTCGGGCGTCAAGATCGCGTCGAGTTGGCGGTCCTTCATCAGCTTCTCTAGCCCGTTAACGGACAGCTCCTCCAGCTGTTGGATCGCAGATCTCTCCATGGATCCAATGCCGTCAGTTTTTTCGGCCGCGATAAGGTTGTGCTGCCCGTAATCTTCTAGCCTCTCCTGCAGCAAGAAATTTTCAAGAGAGTAAGTAAATTATAATAGTAAGTGTCACTGGTTGACGCTACAAGAAGAGGTAGTGAGGAGATGAAAGATGGTTTCAGTTGCTTTAATTTGTGCACTTACCTCTACGGGATGCGCGTTGTTGAAAGCTATGATGTCTGCAAGGGAACGGACCGGGGAGGACCAGAGATCCGCCAAGTACGCGTTCAGGTTCAACTTGAACTCTGCTCGCATAGCAATCACCTCGTTGGAAGTAATATTAGCCAAGAGAGCGGTCAAATCGGTGGCGACGTCAAGGTTCTCGATAACCTCGGCTCCGTGTTCCCTTTAGCAAAAAGAATCAGTTCATGTTCATACAAATTTGTCTGTCACATTCATCGAATCCTCAGTGAAATTTTAACTTGTCACCTTATTGTGGTGATGTGCAGGTTGAACACCTTCAGTTGCGGCTCGTCGTATGCTTCGAAGAAACCATTGAGGACGCCGATTCTCTTGCCGCTCAGCCCATCTTTCTTCAGGAACTGCATGTATCCCCAGCAGGGATGTACTTGGATGCTGCTTTGGTGGCCGCGGCGTCGAACACGTCGTAGCCGGTAATGATGTCCAGCACCCGGACCGCGTCTGACACTGTCCTACACATCGGTCTGCATTTCGTGTCCACGGATAGATAGATTGGAGCCTTATAACTAGGAACGGAGGGAGTAGGACGGAAGACGTCGTAGAAGAAGAATTACCCGACGGTGTCCTGCCTGGGGCTGATGGGAATGACGCCTGACCGGCTGGTGAGCCCGACAGTCGGCTTGATCCCGACCACGGAGTTGAATGACGACGGACAGAGTATGGAGCCGTCGGTCTCGGTGCCCAGTGTCACCGCAGCCATGTTCGCCGCCGCCGCGACGCCAGGACCGGCGCTCGACCCGCACGGGGTGGACGATAGAGCGTACGGGTTCTGCACAAGTTAAGCTCAACATCAACCCGTAAATCTCAAAGTAATGGATCTCGCACGCGGACTGGACATGTACGAAATAATTGATCTTCAGTAGAAGCAAGTGAGTGCCAGTTTGCTTAGTGATTACCAGGGTGAGTCCACCGCGGGCGCTCCAGCCGTCGTCGACGGTGCGAATGTTGCACCACTCGGTGGGGTTGGCCTTGCCGAGCAGGAAGGCGCCGTTCCGCCGGAGCTTGGTCACCACGCCGGCGTCCCGCCTCACCACGGAGCCGAGAAGAGCAAAGGAGCCGACCGTCGTGTTGAGCGGCCCAAAGGACGCGATGTTGTCCTTGAGGAGGACGGGGATACCGTCGAGCAGACTGATTAGGCGGCCGCCGGCGACCTTGCGTCGACGATCGGCGGCTCGCGCCAGAATGAGCGCGTCCGGGTTGACCTCGATGACGGCGTGCAGCAGCTTGTTGTGGCGGCTGATCTGGTCCAGGTAGAACTGGACGAGCGCCTCCGAGGTGAGGCTGCCGTTGGTAAAGCCTTGGTGGATGGCCTCCACGGTGGCCTCGTGGAACTCGAAGCCGTGTGACACCGACACGCCGGCGGCCGCCGCGACAAGGGCTAAGACGACGGCAACGCCTTGCAGCCGCAGCGACGCCATGCTAGCTTAGCTGAAGTGCTGAACGGAGCAAGTTCCGGTGGGTTTAGTGGATTAGCTTGTCTCTTCTTGTTGCTTTGTATCGACTGGTTCATCTCCTCCACGTGCGTGCTTAGTATTTTTCTCCTCGTCGTGCTTCATTTCTCAGATCTCCATGAGCATCGGGGGCAGCACGGTGCTGCCCCATCACTCCCGCAGATTAAGATAATAAAAGATATTGACAAGTTGAAGAAAATCTTTGGCTAGCCCCCTGTAGCACAGTTTGTTATTCCGGGAGATATTTCCACGGCAAGCCAACGCGGAAATTTTACCGGTACCGCTACCTACCGGTGCACTGTTTGCCGTCGATGACTGCTTTTAGATCCGAGCCAAACTTCAACGTTTCCAACTCATCGACTGTGGAAACTCTTTGTATCTTTGAGGTATTTCCTGCACAGCCTATACAAAACGTAGATACGGAACATCTTTCACCTACCCCTCTCTCTCCTCTATATCTCTCCCATATCCTCTCTCTCTCGTTCTTCAGATTTCTTACCGAGATAAATATTGACCAATTTTTATGGAATATTTATTCCAAGAATACTCGAATTATTAAAATCTAATATTTCCGAACAAAATATTCACCAAAATTCAAAAAAGTTTTTCATATTAGTTTTTCACAGATGTTTCATACAATATAAAAAATCATAAATGTTTCATACAATATTTTTCATATGATTCTCTTGACAGAATATTTAACATTTTCATTCAACATTTATACAAGTTTGTCAAGAGCATTATGGATTCAACAAAGTTTTCATACAAATATAAGTTTTGTACATGTTTCATTCACAGAAAGTAATTCATAATCCAATTTTGAAGTCTCCAAAAATATTCAATACCGACGGTTCGCAAAAATGTTTCATTAAAAGTTCAGTACAGATCCATGATGGAATCGTTGATTTCATTCTGTAACTTCTTCAAAGAGTTGAAGACAGTGCAAAAAAAAGATGAACATGCACATAATTTGGAATCCAATAAAACTCAGATATACAACATTCCATATGTGGAAACAAAACTGGATCCATGATTTTCGATCTGTTCAGATATAAAAACATTTCACATGTGGAATTTTTTTTGGATCCATGATTTCCGGATCTGAAACACCACATACCAAAAAAAAATGGAAGAATCCACGTTGATAAACAGATCTGATCTGGGAAATAAAGAAAAATTGGGTGCTGCCAATATACATAAACCAGAATGTTTTCTCAGAACAAACCCAAGATCTGGAGAAAAAATCGGATGAACAAAAATTCCATTGCTAGATCTCGAAGGTAGGGAGCTCAGATCCGACACACCATGGCCGGAGTAGATCTTCTCGCCGCCGGTGCATCCTCCCTCGCCGGATACGCCTCCTACCCACCGGCCTTCTAGCCGCCAGTGGCCTCCCTCCCGCAGTAGGCCACCGGGCGCGACAGATCGACGTGGGGTGGCGAGCGGCGGCACTAATCGGGGACCTCGGCGGTGGGCAAGGAAGGAGAGAGAGGCGGCGCGACTCGCGGGAGCTGCTCGAATGAGATGCGTTGGGGGGATATTTTCTCCGTGGGTAGAGAAGGGAAGAGAAGGTAAAGTATTTGATGGTGGGACCCACCTTTAGCAATACGGTGGGGATATTCAGACTTGTGGCATATACATGCGGGACACCCGAAGGCTGTACGCGCGGATGGAGGCAGGTGGCTGCTCGTAACTGGCTAAGGAGACTACGGTAGGCAGCGGTACCGGTAAATATGCATTCGCCCAAGCCCGATGGGGTCCCAAGAGGCCCCGCTCACATGTTCGTTCTATCTTTGTCTGATAGGATAAACTTGGAAGTGCTACTTGGACAAAATAAAATTTCTATGCAAATGAAACTCCGATTAAACCGACAATGTCATACTAAAGGTTGAGACTATAGACAAGGAAGACTTTGGTTTTATGAACTTCAGCTTGTAAGTAAAAGAACACCTAAATGGGTGATTTTGCCTTTTTTTTTTGGAGGGAACAACAGTATTCTCCATCGGTTGGGCGTGACTTGGGCCGGCGCGATGTCAAGAAGATTCTATGCACCAGAGAAGTGTGTCTACCCCCAAAAACTTAAAAATTGAACTATGCAAAGCCATAATTGGATAGGGCTAAAAGTCATGATTCAAAGAGGATTTCAGGATCAAAGACTTAGCCATTTTTCCAAGGTATTCTCTCTATGCTCGTGTTGCTGCCGGTGCCCAGATTGCTTCTTCCCTTGCTAAGGGGCGAATAGCTCATGTGCGACGTTTTACATCGTCAATTGATGGGCAACGACGTCGTTGCCCGAAATAGCTCGGATGCGACGCCTCCTCGTGGGTGAAATAGCTCACGTGCGACAGTCGTGCTTAACAGCATAGGACATGTTAGGGGCTGGATTTATGTGAGCATTGTGGGACCCCCACTTATCCACATCAGCAAAGGACCCACATGAGCACCTTCGAGGGTGGGACCCACCTTTTGTCGACCTCATCAGCTGGTACAAAACGACGTCATCCACCGCTTCAGAGTAGCTTTCCGAGCGTTGCATCCTCTCGTCCCCCTTCTTCTCCGGCGACATCGCGCAGCAACGCCGGCGGTAGAGGTATGTCGTCGAGCTCCGCTTCTGCCTCCCAGAGTCCATGGCCGCGCTTCGGTCCAGTGCCGCTAGGAAGGTGCCCTGATTGCCCACGGACGGCGCCCCTGAAGCGACGGCGGATGACCACGAGCAACAAGAATGGCAACGCCGGGCGTGAGTATGTGACATGCGAGAGCAAACTAGAGCTGGGGAAGGTGAGATCTAAGTTTCCCCTCTCCCAATTTCTGTTTATTTTCGCCAATTTTGGGTTTTCATTCGATTTGGGAAGTAGGGTAAATATTATGTATTTTTAGGATCTGCTGCCATGCGACCATTTCGAGTGGCTTCATATGTACATCAAGAGGATTGAAAAGGAGGGCACATCTCTAGGCCCCAATTTGCCGTCAGCGGTGGAGCAATTGGGAGCTACGGGGGTTGCTACGGTGCACAATGCGCCGCCCAATGCAGAGGGGCTTGCGGATGTGAAGGCCGAGTTGAAGAAGATGCACAAACAACTAAAAAAACTTGCCGATCAGAAGAAGCGGGACAATCTAATGGCTGTAATTTTTATTTATGTGCAATTGCTCTTGGAGTTGTCTATGTGCTGATCATTAGTCATTAAACAATGTAATTAGTGTTGGAGTTAGCTTGAAATGGAAAATTTATGTATGACTAAGACTTGAAAAAAATGCATCACGAATCCACCCTTTATTTGGTCTGTTTCAGTTCGTATCGGGTCACAATGTGCATATGTGTGTACAATTTTCAGTTTAGTAAAAGAAAATAATAAACAATGAGTAGGAGAAAAGGCCAGGCTCAAGTAAAACCTAGACGGGCCAAATGTTGAAAGAAGTATTCGTCCGGAAAAAACATCGTGCACACTCTAGGACTAGGCCCAGTAAACCTAGCCAGGCCCAATATTCTTACTCCCTCGAAAAAACATCTGCTAACCCTAAACCTAGCATTAGAATTTTTCCACAAAAGAGTGTACATATACCTTCCTAATGTAATTGAAAGTGGATAATAATGCTTCTCTCTCACTGCACGGGAATCAAGCCCAATAATATTCAACAAATGGTCTTCTCAAATTTTACACGCACTTAGCTCATTGGAGGTGAGGTAATTAAATAGGAGAGAGAGTGACTTGCATCTTCCCAATTCATTTTCTACGGTAGATAATTTGTCTTAAAATTTCTAGATGTCCACTTATTTGAGGACGGAGTGAGTATATAGTTTCTAGATACATATTGCAATGAGAGCATATTCAAATGGAGAGAAGATAATTAAAACATCATACATTATATTAGCACATAGAAAATGAATGCCACGGAAATTAAATGACGACATATATTAGCACGGGTAGCACACTTACAACTCAAACCCTTACAACTCGAACACGGACAACTCAAACCCTTAAACCTATTACTAAAACGGTTAGTAATTGACATCGAAAGTAAATGACACGACATGAGACGGCACAGCAAGACACGACAAGGCCGAAACTAATGATGCTTTGTCTAAGGATAAATGTGTTGTTTACATTATGCACTTTACTTAATGCAATTGTCTGTTGCTTGCAACTTAATACCGGAAGGGGTACGGATATTAACCTGAAGGTGGACTATTTAGGCACAGATGCATGCTGGATAGCGGTCTGTGTACTTTGTCGTAATGCCCAAATGAATCTCATAGTAGACACTACTTGCACATGCATTGTTATTATGCACTTTCAATATTATCAATTGCCCAGCTGTAATTTGTTTACCCAGCATGTTAGTTATCTTTATGGAGAGACACCACTAGTGAACTGTGGACCCTGGTCCATTCTTTTACATCTGATAATACAACCTACTGCAATCATTGTTCTATTTCATTCTCTGCAAACAAACATCATTTTCCACACCACACTTTTAACCCTTTGTTTTCAGCAAGCCAGTGAGATTGACACCCTCACTGATTCGTTGGGGCAAAGTAGTTTGATTGTCTTGTGTGCAGGTTCCAAGTCAACCGCCAGGACCTCCCCTTCGACGCAAGCAAGTTTTCTGGCGCCGTTGACACCTTCAGAAGTGTCTTCACCTCCTACTGGATTGATAACATCGGTTTCTTACTGAGGGAAGACTTGCTGCTACACTCATCAAACCTTACTCTTGGGGTCTCCTGACGAACGTGTGCTTGATACGTCTCCAACGTATCTATAATTTTGATGTTCCATGCATGTTTTATATCAATTGCCACATGTTTTATATGCACTTTATATCATATTATGACATTTATTGGACTAACCTATTAACAAGATGGCACAGTGCCAGTTCCTGTTTATTTTGTTTGTGCATTGCAGAAAAGGTCAAAAAATGAAAGTGCTCAGAAAAATCTGGAATAATTTCAGAAATTCTAAAATGCCAAAAGACTGCATGGGCCAAAAGGACAGCTCCAGAAGAGGCCTAGAAGACTCCGAACCACGCTAGGGCACATACCAGAAGATTTTCTTCTGGCCGCGCCGTGGCATGATGAGGCCGCCTCGGGCGTCCCCTCGTGCCGCCCTTCGGACTATATATTGCCCCCGTCATAAAAACCCTAAACCCCAAAGGATTTTCCCAAATTCCACTCGTAGCTCCGCCGCCATCCAGAACAAGTTTCGGGGGACAGAAGTCTCTGTTCCGGCACGCTGCCGGGACGGGGAATTGCCCCCGGAGCCATCTCCATCGACGCCACCGCCATCTTCATTACCAAGGGCAGCCGCCGCCGCCAAGGGCCGCTGCCGCCGCTGCCGTGGGTTGCAGCCGCCGCCGCCAAGAGCCGCCGTTACCGTGGGTTGCAGCCGCCGCCGCCGCCTCCACGGGCTGCCGCCGCCGCCGCGCCGTGGCTGTTGCAGGCCGCCGTCTCCTCTCCGGGCTGCACCTCTTCATCAACCTCTCCATCAAGCGTGCTCACCATGACCATGTGTGAGTAGTTCTCCCCGAGACTGAGGGCTCTACTGGTAGCTATGTGGTTTATCTCTCTCTCCCATGGTGTGATCTTTATGTGATCATGAGCTTTGTAATCTAGTTGAATAAGTAGATGTTACTCTTCATCTATTATGCTACTCAAGTGATTTTATTAATGTGATCTCCGGAGTCACCTTGTCCCACGGTGTGAAGATGACAGTGTGCGCACCGTGTGTGGCTCTTAGGCTAAAGTTTGCATAAATACTTGTCATGAGTTATAATTTGAGTTGGATGTCTCCATGAAATTGTGGTGTTTGTTTACTCAGACTTTCGGGTGTGCTTTTATAGCCCTACACACTGAATTGGTGTAACTGGAGTGTGGTTCAGAGTAGCATAGTGAATAGAAGATATTTATGTATTCAATTATGATGTCA
The DNA here is from genome assembly GCA_947311845.1 of Poa pratensis. Lineage (NCBI taxonomy): Eukaryota > Viridiplantae > Streptophyta > Magnoliopsida > Poales > Poaceae > Poa > Poa pratensis. The sequence continues at coordinate 46,418,043 of CAMZMU010000062.1, read as the reverse complement.
TTGTTGAGAGTGTCCACTAGTGAAAGTATGATCCCTGGGCCTTGTTTCTAAGCATTGAAACACCGTTTACAACAAGTTCTGCTACATGTTTGCTTGCTGCCATTTTTATTTCAGATTGCAATTACTACTTATAATCATCCATATTACTTGTATTTCACCATCTCTTCGCCGAACTAGTGCACCTATACATCTGACAAGTGTATTAGGTGTGTTGGGGACACAAGAGACTTCTAGTATCTTAATTGCAGGGTTGCTTGAGAGGGATATCTTTGACCTCTACCTCCCTGAGTTCGATAAACCTTGGGTGATTCACTTAAGGGAAACTTGTTGTTATTCTAGAAACCTCTGCACTTGGAGGCCCAACACTGTCTACAAGAATAGAAGCGTGCGTAGACATCAAGCTATTTTCTGGCGCCGTTGCCGGGGAGGTAAGTGTTGGAAGGTACCTCCTTTAGATTCTGCAATTATTTCTTTTTGTTTCTTGTTTTTATTTTCACTAGTTCGGCTTAATGGAAAACAACAACAAAATTAGAGATCTTTATGAACTTTATATTGAATTAGAACATGATGCTTTTGAAGAGAAAATTAAAAGACCTATGGAAGTTTGTTTGCATAATAGTGGTAGTAATGTTATTAGTATGAATTCTTTGAACACCATTATTTGTAATGTTATGGAAAAGTCTAAGCTTGGGGAAGCTAGTTTATATGAAAATGATCTTTTTAGCTCTCCATCTTTGGAAGAATTTTTTTTTGCTTTGATAATGCTTTGTCTCCCATATGTGATAATTCTAATGATGCTTGTGATATTCTAAATCCACGTACTGAAAGTATTACTTTTGAAATACCTATGGAAATTGTTGAAAAAGTTATGGATGAACGTTATGCAGGGAATTACATTTATAATTTTTATCCTCGTGATGGAGAAAGCATTGCTCAAGCTTGGGGAAGGCTGAAAACATTAATACTCAAATGTTCTAACCATGAGCTTCCTGTGAAAATAATTGTTACTAATTTTTATGCAAGGCTTTCAGGTCATTGCAAGGATTATCTAGATGCCTGTTCAGAGGGTTCTTTCACTAGTAAGAAGGTTGAAGCTAGATGGGATCTTCTTGAAAGAATTCAAAGCAATACTGAAGATTGGGAGAACGACAAAGGTAAAGAATCAGGTATAAACTATGAATATGATTGCATTAAGTCTTTCGTTGAAACTGCTGGTTTTCAAGAGCTTAGTGCTAATTATGGTCTTGATTCTCAAATTATTGTTGATTGTTGTAGAACCTTTGCTTCTAATATTAATGTTCCTAAAGAAAGCTGGGACATGTATCATGAACCTTTCAAAGACACTTGCATGGAAAATGAAATTGTTGTTAATGATTGCAATAAACATGCTCAAACTTCTGAAAATGATATTTCTTATAAGCATGTTAATTTTTGTGGAGTGCTTAGACCTTGTGAAAAGACTAATAATGAAGAAGAATATTGTAAACTTCATAAGCATGAGAAAACTAGAATATGGAGTAGGGCTCTAAATGATCTTGCTGAAAAGGTTTGTGCCCTATATCCTTTTATTTGTGAACTCTGCTATGAAGAAGGTCATTCAAATTCCAATTCTCAAAGTTTAATGATACAATTTTGAGTTTGTTTGATGATAGCATGATCCATCCCGATCTTTACGATGAACTTGAATTATTTTTGGGGTGTGAAGAGTTATCAAGGAAAACTTCTTTGTTAGATATGAGTTCTTTTGATATGAATAGTATTTTGTGGGGATGCCGTCTCCATTGTGTTGATAATAGCCACAGTAATCCTTATATAGAAAAAATTATAAAAGATGTACCTTTACCAAAATATGAAAGGACTTATACTTGTTTTACTCTAATTAATGAAAGGGAGGAATCCTCCCAAGTTTCTTCTATTGTTTCTAACAGTGAACCAGGGCATGTGGAGAAGTTTGCTTTCAAACCTCTCCCTCCTAAAGATAAAAAGAAGAGAGGAAAGAAGAAGAAGAGGAGTAAAAAGAGAGAGGAAAAGGTATCCTCTCCTAAGCATGTTGCTCCTTTCATGATCGTTTCTAATGAGTCTAAATTTATTGAAGAAGATTCACATACTTGGGGTCATTATTATCTCGACACTAAATCTATAGGCACTATTGAAGATGATTATATGTCTGTTACTTCTTGTAGTGATCATGATTGGGAAAATGAAACTACTTTTGATATTGAAAATCTTTGGGGTACCAATTCTGAAAATGATGATGTTAATAATTGCTATACTATTAGTACTATCCATGTTTCTTCCAATGATGATGTGGAAAGCTCTAAGCTTGGGGATGAGGTGTTTGAAAACCATCCCTTTAATATACAACTTGTCTATCATGTTCGACTTCTTTATAATGATCCTGCTCCCATTGTTATTAATGAGAAGAACTTTGCTTATGTGGAAAATAATGATACTTTTATGCATATAGATCATGATAATAATGTTTCATGTGATGGTTATATTGTGGAGTTTATCAATGATGCTACTGAAAGTTTTTATGAGAGGGAGACATGGCTTCATATATCTCAATAATATTAAGTCTCCTCTCTTTTTGTTTAAATTTTTGAAGTTGCACTTGTTTTATCTTTCTATGCTAGTAGCTTCATGCTTCAATAATGTGTTTTCTTACAAGATTCCTTTGCATAGGAAGTGGGTTAGACTTAAATGTGTTTGTTATTTGCTTTTTGATGCTCTCTTATATTCAACTCTTATACATATGAGAGCATCATCAAAATTGTCATGCCTAGCTAAAAGGCTTTAAAGAAAAGCGCTTGTGGGAGACAACCCATTGTTTTTATTTTCTGCTATTTCTATTTTATTGAGTCAAGGAGCTTGCTTACTTCTGTAACAACTCCTTTGTATCTTTATTTTATTGCATTGTTGTGCCAAGTAAAGTCTCTAGTTGAAAGTTGATGCTAGATTTGGATTTCTGCGCAGGGACAGATTTTTTCTGTCCACGGTTTTGAGCTGTATGCACTCCAAAAAAATTGAAAAATTCTGAAAAAATTCACGCCTGATCCTTATATATGTACGCAACTTTCATTAGTTTTGAGTTTTCGAATCTGAGCAACTTAGGTGCCTCGAAAAAATTCGTCTTTACTGACTGTTCTGTTTTTGACAGATTCTGCCTTTTATTTTGCATTCTCTCTTTTACTGTGTTTGAGTGGATTTCTTTGCTCCACAAAATATCAGTGGCTGTAGCTAATGTCCAGAAGTGTTGGAGATGATTGTGTCCTTACAGAACATGTGAATTTGTTTATTATGCACTAACCCTTTAATGAGAATTACTTTGAGCTTGGTGTGAAGGAAGTTTTCAAGGATCAAGAGAGAAGGATGATATGATATGATATGATCAAGAAGAGTGAAAAGACTAAGCTTGGGGATGCCCCCATGGTTCACCCAAGCATATCTCAAGAAGACTCAAGCGTCTAAGCTTGAGGATGCCTGGGCATCCCCTTCTTCATCGACAACTTATTAGGTCATCTCTATTGAAACTATATTTTAATTCTTTCACATCTTATGTGCTTTACTTGGAGCGTCTGTGTGCTTTTATTTTTGCTTTGTTGCTTTATTTCTGAATAAATTGGATCATAGCATTCTTTTGTGGGAGAGAGACACGCTCCGCTTTTTCATATGAATACTCGTATTCTTCACTTATATTTGTTGAGTATTCTTAACTAGCTACTGCATTGCTTTTAGCTCCTGTTTTTCATGCATCTCTTGTTTAGAGCTGTTAGTTCTTGTAGAGAAGTACTTGATACGTCTCCAATGTATCCATAATTTCTGATGTTCCATGATTATATTATGCCAATTGCTACATGTTTTATATACAGTTTATATCATTTTTATGCATTTTCTGTGACTAACCTATTAACAAGATGCCACAGTGCCAGTTCCTGTTTTCTGCTGTTTTTGGTTTCAGAAAAGTTGTTCTGGAAATATTCTCGGAATTGGACGAAACAAAAGCCAAAGTCCCTATTTTTCTAACACGTACACGGAGTCCGAAAGAGAGACGAAGGGGGGCCATGGGCCGTCCTCACCACCTGGTGGCGCGGTCCCACATGCTGCCGCCCCGCCACATGGTGAGGAGCCCTCGGGCCTCCACCGACGCCGCCCCTTCGCCTATAAATTGCCTTTGACAGGAAAACCCTAAGTACTCGAGTAAAAAACCACGAAAAGTTCCAGAGCCGCCGCCGCCGTCAACCCTAACTCGAGAGGGTTCTGAAGCTCTTCCCGGCACCCTGCCAGAGAGGGGAATCATCACCGGAGGGCTCTACATCGCCATGCCTGCCTCCGGAGTGATGTGTGAGTAGTTCATATTTGGACTATGGGTCCATAGCAGTAGCTAGATGGTTGTCTTCTCCTCTTGTGCCATCATGTTTAGATGTTGTGAGCTGCCTATCATGATCAAGATCATCTTATTGTAATGCTACATGTTGTGTTTGCTGGGATCCGATGAATATTGATACTATGTCAAGTTGAATACTGAATATTATGTCTATGTTATTTATGATCTTGCATGGTCTCCGTTGCTTGTTGATACTCTGGCCAAGTGGATGCTTATGACTCCAAGAGGGAGTATTTATGCTAGATAGTGTGTTTAGTCTCCATTTAATCTGGGGGAGTGACAGCAACCCCTAAGGTTGTGGACGTGCTGTTGACACTAGGGGTAACCTAATGATACTTAGTCTTAGGATGAATGTGTTGTTTACATTATGCACTTTACATAATGCAATTGTCTGTTGCTTGCAACTTAATACTGGAAGGGGTGCGGATGCTAACCTGAAGGTGGACTATTTAGGCACAGATGTATGCTGGATAACGGTATGTGTACTTTGTCGTAATGCCCAAATGAATCTCATAGTAGACACCACAACTTGCACATGCATGTTATGCACTTTTCAATATTGTCAATTGCCCAGCTGTAATTTGTTTACCCAGCATGTTAGTTATTTATTATGGAGAGACACCACTAGTGAACTGTGGACCCCGGTCCATCTTTTACATCTGAAATACAACCTACTGCAATCATTGTTCTCTTTCATTCTCTGCAATTAAACATCATTTTCCATACAACACTTTTAATCCTTTGTTTTCAGCAAGCCGGTGAGATTGACACCCTCACTGATTCGTTGGGGCAAAGTAGTTTGATTGTCTTGTGTGCAGGTTCCAAGTCAACCGTTAGGACTTCTTGCGCTCCCCAAGACGCCAAGTTTTCTGACACCGTTGACACCTTCAGAAGTGTCTTCACTCCTACTGGATTGATAACCTCGGTTTCTTACTGAGGGAAGACTTGCTGCTACACTCATCAAACCTTACTCTTGGGGTCTCCCAACGAACGTGTGGTTTACACGCATCAAGCAAGTTTTCTGGCGCCGTTGCCGGGGAGGTCAAGCCTTCTGTTAGGGGAGTCTCTCACTTCCAATCTCTTTACTTTGTTATTGTCTTGCTTAGTTTATTTTTATTTTGTCTTGTTTGCTCTCTTTATAAAAAACAAAAAAATTAGTTACTTTTTTATTTTGTTATTTCGGCCTAGTTTTTTTTGCTAAAATGAGTACTCCTGAGAACACCAAGTTGTGTGACTTCACTAGCACAAATAATAATGATTTCATATGCACTCCTATTGCTCCACCTGCTTCTAAAGCAGACTTTTATGAAATTAAACCTGCTCTATTAAATCTTGTTATGAAAGAGCAATTTTCTGGTGTTAGTACTGATGATGCTGCTGCCCATCTTAATAATTTTGTTGAACTTTGTGAGATGCAAAAGTATAAGGATATAGATGGGGATATTATAAAACTGAAATTATTTCCTTTCTCTTTGAGAGGAAGAGCTAAAGAATGGTTGCTATCTTTGCCTAGAAATAGTATTGATTCATGGACTAAATGCAAAGATGCTTTCATTGGAAAATATTATCCTCCTGCTAAGATTATATCCTTGAGAAGTAGCATTATGAATTTCAAGCAATTTGATAATGACATGTTGCCCAAGCATGGGAAAGAATGAAATCATTGGTAAAGAATTGTCCCACCCATGGACTGACTGCTTGGATGATCATCCAAACCTTTTATGCAGGACTAAATTTTTCTTCAAGAAACCTTCTGGATTCGGCTGCTGGAGGTACCTTCATGTCCATCACTTTGGGTGCTGCAACAAAGCTTCTTGATGATATGATGATTAATTATTCTGAATGGCACACCGAAAGGACTCCCAAGGTAAGAAGGTAAATTCTGTTGAAGAAACCTCTTCTTGAGTGATAAGATTGATGTTATTATGTCTATGCTTGTGAATGGTAAATCTCATGTTGATCCAAATAATGTTCCTTTAGCTTCATTGGTTGCTCAAGAAGAGCATGTTGATGTGAACTTCATTAAAAACAACAATTTCAACAACAATGCTTATAGGAATAATTTTGGTAAAACAATTATAAGCCTTATCCTTCAAATAGTGGTAATGGTTATGTCAATTCTATGGTAATTCCTACAGCAATAATAGAAGTGTACCCTCTGATCTTGAAGCCATGCTTAAGGATTTTATTAGTACACAAACTGCTTTTAATAAAACTGTTGAGGAAAAGCTTGGTAAAATTGATGTTCTTGCTTCTAAAGTTGATAGCCTTGCTCTTGATGTTGATCTTTTGAAACTAAAAGTTATGCCTAATGATGTTAAAGAGAACAAGACTTTTGCTACTGCCAATGCTATCCAAGTTAAAATTGACAACAATATTAGGATGTTGGCTGAATTGCATGCTAGGTGGGAAAGAGAGGATAAAATTGAAAAGAGAATAGTATAGCTAGAGTTTGTACTATTACCACCACTAGTAATGCTAATGTTTCACATGCTAGTAAGCCTCCTACTATCAATGGTAACATAATTGGTGTTGGCAATGTTTCTACTACCTCTGCAAAACGTTTAAAATTGCCTAAAACCACTGAAACTGTTCTGATAAAAGTGCTGAAATTTTTCGAAATATGGGAGACAATGGTTCCACTACCATTGATCATAATGATTTTGATTTTGATGATTGTAATATTTCTGAAGTAATTATGTTCTTGCAAAAGCTAGCTAGAAGTCCTAATGCTAGTGCTATAATATGGCTTTTACAAAACATATTACAAATGCTCTCATGCAAGCTAGGGAAGAAAATTAAAACATGAAGCTTCTATCCCTAGGAAGTTAGAAGATGGTTGGGAGCCCATCATTAAGATGAAGGTGAATGATTTTGATTGTAATGCTTTATGTGATCTTGGTGCTAGCATTTCTGTTATGCCTAAGAAACTTTATGATATGCTTGATTTGCCACCTTTGGAACACTGTTATTTGGATGTTTATCTTGCTGATAATGCTATGAAGAAACCTTTGGGGAGATTGATGATGTTCTTATTATGGTTAACAATAACCTTGTCCCCGTTGATTTTTTGTTTGGACATTGAATGCAATGCATCTTGTCCTATTGTTTTGGGAAGACCTTTTCTTAGAACTGTTGGTGCCATTATTGATATGAAAGAAGGAAATATAAGGTACCAATTCCCACTCAAGAAAGGTATGGAACACTTCCCTAGAAAGAGAATGAAGCTACCTTTTGATTCTATTATTAGAACAATTATGATGTTGATGCTTCTTCACTTGGAAACACTTGATTTTCACTTTCTGCGCCTAGCTGAAAGGCGTTAAAGAAAAGCGCTTATGGGAGACAACCCATGTTTTTATTTCTGTAATTTTTCTTTTATTTGAGTCTTGGAGCTTGCTTACTTCTGTAACAACTCCTTTGTATCTTTATTTTATTGCATTGTTGTGCCAAGTAAAGTCTCTAATAGAAAGTTGATGCTAGATTTGGATTTCTGCGCAGAGACAGATTTTTGCTGTCCACCGTTTTGAGCTGTACGCACTCCAGAAAAATCAAAAATTCTGAAAAATTCACGCGTGATCCTCATATATGTACGCAACTTTCATTAGTTTTAAGTTTTCGATCTGAGCAACTTAAGTGCCTCGAAAAAATTCGTCTTTACAGACTGTTCTGTTTTTGACAGATTCTGCCTTTTATTTTGCATTTCTCTTTTACTGTGTTTGAGTGGATTTCTTTGCTCCACAAAACATCAGTGGCTGTAGCTAATGTCCAGAAGTGTTGGAGATGATTGTGTCATTACAGAACATGTGAATTTTTGATTATGCACTAACCCTCTAATGAGAATTACTTTGAGTTTGGTGTGAAGGAAGTTTTCAAGGATCAAGAGAGGAGGATGATATGATATGATCAAGAAGAGTGAAAAGCCTAAGCTTGGGGATGCCCCCGTGGTCACCCAAGCATATTTCAAGAAGACTCAAGCGTCTAAGCTTGGGGATGCCCAAGGCATCCCCTTCTTCATCAACAACTTATCAGGTCATCTCTAGTGAAACTATATTTTAATTCTTTCACATCTTATGTGCTTTACTTGGAGCGTCTGTGTGCTTTTATTTTTGCTTTGTTGTTTTTTTTTCTGAATAAATTGGATCCTAGCATTCTTGTGTGGGAGAGAGACACGCTCCGCTTTTTCATGTGAATACTCGTATTCTTCACTTATATTTGTTGAGTATTCTTGACTAGCTACTGCAATGCTTTTAGCTCCTGTTTTTCATGCATCTCTTGTTCAGAGCTGTTAGTTCTTGTAGAGAAGTACTCTCTTGTTTCATTGTTGTATTATTTGGAGAGTTTTATGTTGAAATAAGTTGATTGGTGTTTGGTTGGAAACAGAAAATGCTACATGTGGTAGATGGTATATTGAAAAGACATACTCATTCTTGTAGATCATTGTCTTGGATAATTTGATGCTTTGCAATTGTTTTGAGCTCTCAAGTAGATCATGTTTAAGCTCTTGCATCATGTAGTTAAAGCCTATTAGTGGAGAACTACCGTAGAGCTTGTTGAGACTTGGTTTGCATGTTTGTATCTCTAAGGTCTAGATATTTTCTGGTAAAAGTGTTTGAGTAACAAGGAAGACAGTGTAGAGTCTTATAATGCTTGCAATATGTTTTTATGTAAGTCTTGCTGTACCAGTTGATATCCTGTGTTTGCTTCAAACAACCTTGCTAGCCTAAACTCTGTACTGAGAGGGAATGCTTCTCGTGCATCCAAACCTTGAGCCAAAACCCATGCCATTTGTGTCCACCATAACTACCTATTATGTGGTATTTCCTGCCATTCCAAGTAAATACTTCATGTGCTACCTTTAAACTATTCAAAACTTTATTACTCCTTATTTGTGTCAATGTTTTATAGCTCATGAGGAAGTTTGTGGCGTTTTCTCTATCACCTTGTCATTTACTCATGACAGACTTTCACCAATGGACTAGTGGCATATACATCCGCTTATCCAATAATTTGCAAAAAGAGCTGGCAAATGGGGTGCCCAGTCCCAATTAATTACAACTATAACCTTAATTCTCTTCACATGTTTTGCCAATGATTTATCAGAAGCAATTTCAAAGTGTTAAACATTATCAAATAGGCACTCCTCCATGGTATGTGATTGTTGGAAGGCACCCGAGGATTCGGTTAGCCATGGCTTGTGTAAGCAAAGGTTGGGAGGAGTGTCATACCAATTTATAAATATGCATGTGTAAACAAAAGAGAAGAGGGATGATCTACCTTGGGTAGAAATAACGTCCTTCATGGGAGCCGCTCTTGAAAGTCTGGGTGACAAGGGGGATAGAGTGCCCACTGCCATTCGTTGACAACAACAAACACCTCTCAAAAACTTACTTTATGCTCTCTATATGATTTCAAAAACTAAAAAGCTCTAGCACATGATTTAATCCCTGCTTCCCTCTGCGAAGGGCCTTTCTTTTACTTTATGTTGAGTCAGTTTACCTACTTCTTTCTATCTCAGAAGCAAACACTTGTGTCAACTTTGTGTGCATCAATTCTTATATGCTTACTTATTGCACTTGTTATATTACTTTGTGTTGACAATTATCCATGAGATATACATGTTGAAAGTTGAAAGCAATTGCTGAAACTTAAATCTTCCTATGTGTTGCTTCAATGCCTTTTACTTAGAATCTATTGCTTTATGAGTTAACTCTTATGCAAAACTTTTTGATGCTTGTCTTGAAAGTACTATTCATGAAAAGTTTTTGCTTATATGATTCAGTTGTTTACTCTTTATCTATTTGTTAGCAAACTATAGACCATTGCCTTGAGTCACTTCATTCATGACATGAGCCTTGCAATATTATTTGATCAAGATTGTGTGAAAGCATGTCTCCTCAGAAATTATTTTGTTGTTATCGTTTTACCTACTCGAGGACGAGTAGAACTAAGCTTGGGGATGCTTGATACGTCTCCAACGTATCTATAATTTCTGATGTTCCATGCTTATATTATGCCAATTGCTACATGTTTTATATACACTTTATATCATTTTTATGCATTTTCTGGGACTAACCTATTAACAAGATGCCACAGTGCCAGTTCCTGTTTTCTGCTGTTTTTGGTTTCAGAAAAGTTGTTCTGGAAATATTCTCGGAATTGGACGAAACAAAAGCCGGTCCCTATTTTTCTGTCACGTACACGGAGTCCGAAGGAGACATGTAGGGGGCCAACCTTCTGCCACGCCGTGACGTGGTGTGGGCCCTCGGGCCTCCACCGACGTCGCCCCTTCGCCTATAAATTGATGTTTTCGGGAAAACCCTAAGTACCCGAGTCATTATCCACGAAAAGTTCCAGAGCCGCCGCCGCCGTCAACCCTAACTCGGGAGGGTTCTGAAGCTCTTCCCGGCACCCTGCCGGATAGGGGAATCATCACCGGAGGGCTCTACATCGCCATGCCTGCCTCCGGAGTGATGTGTGAGTAGTTCATCTTTGGACTATGGGTCCATAGCAGTAGCTAGATGGTTGTCTTCTCCTCTTGTGCCATCATGTTTAGATCTTGTGAGCTGCCTATCATGATCAAGATCATCTTATTGTAATGCTACATGTTGTGTTTGCTGGGATCCGATGAATATTGATACTATGTCAAGTTGAATACTGAATATTATGTCTATGTTATTTATGATCTTGCATGGTCTCCGTTGCTTGTTGATACTCTGGCCAAGTGGATGCTTGTGACTCCAAGAGGGAGTATTTATGCTAGATAGTGGGTTCAGTCTCCATTTAATTGGGGGAGTGACAACAACCCCTAAGGTTGTGGATGTGTTGTTGACACTAGGGGTAACCTAATGATGCTTTGTCTAAGGATGAATGTGTTGTATGCACTTTACTTAATGCAATTGTCTGTTGCTTGCAACTTAATACCGGAAGGGGTACGATGTTAACCTGAAGGTGGACTATTTAGGCACAGATGCATGCTGGATAGCGGTCTGTGTACTTTGTCGTAATGCCCAAATGAATCTCATAGTAGACACTACTTGCACATGCATTGTTATTATGCACTTTCAATATTGTCAATTGCCCAGCTGTAATTTGTTTACCCAGCATGTTAGTTATCTTTATGGAGAGACACCACTAGTGAACTGTGGACCCTGGTCCATTCTTTTACATCTGATAATACAACCTACTGCAATCATTGTTCTCTTTCATTCTCTGCAAACAAACATCATTTTCCACACCACACTTTTAACCCTTTGTTTTCAGCAAGCCGGTGAGACTGACACCCTCATTGATTCGTTGGGGCAAAGTAGTTTGATTGTCTTGTGTGCAGGTTCCAAGTCAACCGCCAGGACCTCCCCTTCGACGCAAGCAAGTTTTCTGGCGCCGTTGACACCTTCAGAAGTGTCTTCACCTCCTACTGGATTGATAACCTCGGTTTCTTACTGAGGGAAGACTTGCTGCTACACTCATCAAACCTTACTCTTGGGGTCTCCTGACGAACGTGTGCTTTACATGCATCAGGCGCCCCTTCTTTTTCGCTCACTCCAACCCCTCCGGGATGTTGTAGGGGAGCCTGTGCATATGGTTGGCATGGGGGAAGGCGAAATGCCAGTTGGTGAAGATGTTGTGCATCGTGAAGGCGATGAACTCACAGCCACACCAGAAGACTTGCCTGAGCAAGTAGCGAGCGTCGATCGGGTTGGCGAAATGGACCGTGAGCATCACGACGGAGTCGAGAGCGTCACGGGTTTCCTGGAGGCGGAACATTGGCCTCATGCCGGATGGGAGCTCGAGGTGGCGATAGCCGGACTCGAGGAACTCACGGGCGAGCTCGATCGTGAGCCTCCACCTAGATATCGCCCACATGCGGAGCGCGTTCTCCACGAACACGCCGGCGGGGTAGAGTTCCTCCTGGGTCGTGCGCGGCGGCCAGTAGGTGACTCCGGTGAACTCCATCTGCACCGGCCGGCTTGATGTGCTTCGAGAGAGAAGGGAGAGGAGAGGAAGAGGCGAGGAGATGGATCTGGCTTGTGTGGAGAGGAGAGAGGCATAGATGTGTTTTAAATAGAGCGGAGACGAAGAGGAGGAGACGAAGAAGAGGTGCTGCCCGTTGCGATTTCTCTCCCGTGTGTACTGCGAATCTGAAAAGAGCGTCACGGGTTTTTTGAGTCTGAAAAGAGCTCGTTTTTTAGTCTGGAAAGTGTGCAGAATTGCTGCGATGCGTCGTGTCAACGCGATTCTGAATCGGCGGCGTGGTTAATGGCTGGGATGCGACGTCCAAACGCATGCATGCAAAGACTGAGTCGAGAGCGTCACGGGTTGCATGCAGTCTGAATCGCCGCCACTACGGCAGAGCGTAGCATTACGGACGTCACGAAGCCAATGACATGCTGACCCCACGAAAGGTGGGCTCCCCTAATCAGTGAATTAATACGTGGTCACAAAGTCAAGCAATCCGGTTCCCAACTGCCACCCGAATCCTATGCGTGTTGGGGCAGAAGCTAGACGGGAGCGTAGCATTACGGACGACACGACGCCAATGACATGCGGACCCCACAAAAGGTGGGATCCCCTAATCAGTGAATCAATCCGTGGTACCCTATGCGTGTTTGGGGGGAAAAAAGAGGCCGGCCAATCAGAGCGCAGAACGCGAGTCTCGCGGATCGCCCTGGCTCAGCGGATCTCAACCGTCATCTCTAGATTCTCGTCGATCCAACGGCCAACGGGTATTCTTCTAGAAGGTTTGGCCTAGATTTGACCGAACTTTCAAATGAGCATAACTAATTCAAAAAAATAAAAAAAAATAAGAAACCAGCGCACATGGTCTTGTAATGCCGTGTAGTAATGAGAAAAAAAATATAAGTATGGTTTATGTACATTTTTACGGAAAATCATTAAATCAAGTGAGAGATCCTGAACACTTTCAAATGAGCAAAACTAATTTAAAAAAAATAAAAAAAAAGAAACCAGCGCACATGTGTGTCTAATGTCATATAGTAACGAGAAAAAAAATATAAATATGGTGTACATACATTTGCACGAAAATGCCTTCACTCAAATGTGAAATGTTGAACAAAGTAGTATGGATTTCAAAGTAGAGAGTATGGTTTCAAGTGAGCATAATGAATTCAAAAAAAATCAAAAAAATGTGAGACCTGCGCACATGTGTGTCTTATGTCATATAGTAACGAGAAAAATATATAAATATGGTGTACATACATTTGCACGAAAATGACTTCACTCAAATGTGAAATGTTGAACACAGTAGTATGGATTTCAAAGTAGAGAGTATGGTTTCAAGTGAGCATAATGAATTCAAAAAAAATCAAAAAATGTAAGACCTGCGCACATATGTGTCTTATGTCATATAGTAACGAGAAAAAAGTATAAATATGGTGTACATACATTTGCACGAAAATGCCTTCACTCAAATGTGAAATGTTGAACAGAGTAGTATGGATTTCAAAGTAGAGAGTAGGGTTTAGGTGATTTCAATGTTTTTGAAAATAAAAAATTGTGAAAACCTCACCACAGCTTCATTTTGGAGGGACTAAGATAGATCTGAGCTTACTTTTTCATTTTCATGTTTTGAACTTTATTTATTTAGGATTTGCATTTAAACCATTATTATGTAAAAATAAATAAATAATATGAAGATTAATTCAATAAATAGTGAGACTTTGGAATGACACTTAATATGTAGAATGGATGTCTAGGAAATCTTTTTGGCTGATTTAGACAAGGTGGAAAAAAAAACTTGCTTACAAAATGGGGTCGTTTATCCTACCTTTGGAGCTCATTTGAAGCACATTTTCAGGAGTTAGAAACATGACTCGGATTGATGAGCATTTAGATCAAACAAAGTGCATAACAATGTGAAATCATTGCAACATCCAATCTTAGCATAACACAAGTGCCACAAATGTTTGAATTTTGGACCAAATTTGAATTTGAACCAAATCTGAATTTATTTTTACAACAAATCAAATCAAATCAAACCAAATCTGAATTAATACAACGATATCATTCCAACTTATTACAACAAATCAAATCAAGTTTATTACAACATCACTCTATTTATTTTTCCTCTTATTACCACGGGCACCACCGGGTATCTTCACTTTGTCAAGTACAGCAATCAACTTGTTGATACTCCTTCTTTTCTTACCAACACCACTAGGCCTACCATAAGCACGGCCAAGAGGTTCAGTTTGGTCCTGTGCATCCAGAAGAGGTTCTGAAAGGACAATGATGTCGCCTAGAGGGGGGGGGGTGAATAGGCGGTTTAAAAACTTTTCCGGTTTATGCTTGCTAATTGCGGAATAAAACTAGGTGTTTAAATTAACAAGCCGACAACCCTAAATAAACTGGGCTCACCTATGTGCACCAACAACTTGTGCTAAGCAAGACAAGCAACAAGGTGATAGCAATAGAATACTTCAAGCACGAAGGCTATCACAATGTAAAGTGCATAAGTAAAAGACTCGGGTATAGAAATAACCGAGGCACGTGGAGACGAGGATGTATTCCTGAGTTCCTCCTTGTTAAGGGAGTACGTCTCGTTGGAGAGGTGTGAACCGACACAACGGTTCAACAACCACAAAGGTTTCACCTTCTTCTCCGATGAACCGCACCACAAAGGTTTGGTTCACCTTCCACTATCGGAATTCCTTCGAGGCGGAATCCGGAGCCTTTCAACAACAATCCGGGGCACAACCCACAACGGGATTGGGGGCTCCCGAACGGCTTTCAACAACAATCCGGAGCACAACCCACAACGGGATTGGGGGCTCCCGAACGGCTAAAAGTGACCACCAAGGGTCTCAACCACCACATGGGCATCTAGGGTCCAAAGACCCAAGAGAACAAGTTCACAAGCTTTCAACATCCACGAATCCTCGTGGAGAGCACACTGATGCACCAAATGCAAAAGGCAAGAGCACAAGTGCTCAAATCCTTCACCCTCAAATCCCACCAAAAGCAACTAATGCTTATGGGGGGGAGAAGAGAGGAAGAACAAAAAAGAGAACCACACAAGAACTCCAAGATCTAGATCCACTAGGTTCCCCTCACTTAGAGGAGAGATGGATTGGTGGAAATGTAGATCTAGATCTCCTCTCTCAAATCCCTCAAAGATATGCAAGAATCATGGGAGGAATTGGGAGAGGGGTAAGCTTTTCAAGGTCAACAATGGAGGAGAGAGAGGAAAAAACGAGCTCCTTGGCTGGAGGTAGGTGGAGGGGTATTTATACCCCTCCCAGAAAATATGCCCGTTGCAACTCTTTTCGCGCAGATTCACTTGGGCCGGAACTTCCGGCCAGCCGGAACTTTCGGCACTTCTTCCGGTACTACTTCCGGTCGAGAATAGAACACAAAATCGGCGAAAAAATGTCGGCCGAAAGTTCTGACCGGAACTTCCGCCTCTGGGGCCGAAACTTCCGGCCCAACCGGAACTTCCGGCCAGAGCTTAAAACCAGCAACTTCAAAAACACCAATACGAAAACGGCAATAACTTTTGCGAGAAAACTCCAAATGAGATGAAACCAACTTTGTTGGAAAGATAACGACAAGAGCTTTCCTGGAAATATTAAGAACCATAAATAGAGCTAAGTTGGCACACATTAGAAGGTGTGGAACTTTACTCAAGGATAAACCGATAATATTTCCAACACGAAAACGCAACAAGTTTCCAAAAGAAATTTGTTTTCGAAGAACTTGGGCTTGTCATGAAGATCACGACAAACACCAAAACCCAACAAGGAGAAAAGCCACATGAGAACCAAGAAAGATGAAATGCCAAGTATGCAAAGGTTTGAGCTCTCCACAAAGATGCGATCAAGTTACTCACTTGAGAGCCCCTCTTGATAGTACGCCGTCTATCCTATAACCCGGTCTCCCACTAACACCATGAGACCGGTAAACTAGAAAACCTATCAAGATCATACCTTTGCCTTGCGCAATCCACTTGAGCTCGATGATGACGATCTTGACTCTCTCAAGTTCAAACACCTTTCTTGATTGTGCTTGCTAGCACATGCTTGACGAAGACTTCTCCAAATGCTCCCCCATACTCCATTATGGGAGGGCCTCGCTAAGCTCCGTCTTCATGTCTCCTTTGCAAGCTTCAATCAAATGATATCTTCCGAGATGCATCATATTTAGCTTGCACTTCATCTTCTTCTCTTGATATGTATGATGGCTTGGAGGTAAACATGATTATTCACTCAGTCTTCTTTTCCAAGCCATACTTGCAATGAGCTCAACTCTACACATGACCATTCTTCATATAAACCCTTGAATAGAGCATTGGTCATCATGTCATCTTCAAGAGTCCAACACATGAAGTACTATCTTTTCCCATGGACAAGATCTATAAGAATATCTCAATGTAAACATTAGTCCATAAGGATTATCATTAATTACCAAAACCACGCATGGGGGCAACCATGCACTTTCAGGTTCAGTTTGCACCTGGTCATCCAGAACAGGTTCAGATTGCTCATGTTCATCCAAAACGGGTTCAGTTTTGTCTTGTACATCCAGAACAGGTTCAGTTTGCACCTGGTCATCCAGAACATGTTCAGTTTGCTCAGGTTCATCCAAAACAGGTTCAGTTTGCACCTGGTCATCCAGAACAGGTTCAGTTCTTCTCTTCTTTCTGCTACCACCGGCTCTTGCTTTCTTCTGTGGCCAGGATGGTTCAACAACAATAGGTGGGCCTTTTGCTGCACGCTTGTTTCTGAAAAATAAATCATATTACTTGGTTAGAATGAAACAAGCAGCAAAAACAAAAAACAACAAAATTAACATACCTTGGCTTTGGCTCGGCATAGAAGCATTGGCTGGAACCTTCTCTATGCCCAAGTACCTCACACCTCTTGCATTTATTTTTGTTACCTTTCTGAGGCCTTTTTGGCTTGTCATCGTCTTTCTTTTTCTTACTACTTCCACCTTTCTCAAACCAAGCTTTGAATCAGCTTGCTTTGGGCCTTCCAGCCTTTCTTTTAGTGAGGGGTGGACACATAGAAAATTCAAAGTCCTTCTCAGGCCACTGCGATTGGTCTATCAGTGGTGGAATTGGACTTGCATATGCAGCCTTGAATTTTTCGACAGAGTGAAGATGCCAAAAAAATTATGGCATGCTCACATGGTTTCCTAGTGTGTTGCCACTCTAGGCAGGTGCATTCATGCAAATCAGTGTCAACAACATGCCTCTTGCCACTCTTTGTATCTCTAACTTCAGCACCCCACAATGAAGATTTCTCAACAGATAGATGTGAAAGCTTTCTGCTCCTGTTGACCACTTGTTGGACCACTGCCGGAAGCTTATCCCCTTCCAAAATGTCACCAATTATTTTTCTCAATTCAAACAAGCGCATGATCATTATCCTGATTTGGTCCACCATGTCATGCACATGCAAGTCTTTCATCTCCTTGATCCTGTTGTGGAAACTTTCTGCCAAAATGTTGTTGATATGATCGCACTTGATTGCAGTATTAAATACTGACCTATACCATAACAGAGAATGGTGGGCTTTCAACCATGAAGCAAAATCATTATCAGCACATGCTGCCATAATCTTACCAAGGTGATAGGAATGTGTATGTGCGGTGTAAGCTCTTGCTGCTGGCCACATGCGCCCAAATTCTTCTCCTCTGTATTTTTTTATCAAATTCATTCACATATGGCCAAAGCACTCCCTCTGCTCAGCGTGAGGAAAAACAATCTTCACTGCCTTTTCTAGCCCTTTACATGCATCTGTGTGGATGGCCAAAGGTGATACTGACCCTAGGCATCTTTTCAACTGAATCATGAACCATGTCCATGATGCCTATGTCTCTGACTGGAACAATCCAATGGCAATAGGAAACATCCAGTTGTGTCCATCAAGAGCATTGCATGCTGCCAACTGACCATTCCACTTTCCAGTCAAAAACGATGAATCAGTGCTCAAATATGGAAACACCCAGCTTTAAATCCATCAATGCAAGGCTTTAAACACATAAAGTTTTTGCTGAAATAAACCTTGCCATCCTCCTTTATCTCAGTATCTATCTCCACCACACTGCCAAGTGACCTCTTCTCCACCTCTGCTTTAAAACTATACAACATCCTAAATGTATTTGCCCAATCACCATATAATGCTTTCATTGCCCTTTGTTTTGCCTTCCACACTGTGGTATATTTTAGCTTAATGGGATACATTAATTCCAGGTCAAGTTTAAGTTTTTTTGCTGTTGTGTTTGGTGTCTTGGATAAAATAGGAGTAATCTTTTGTGTAATCCAAAGTTGTGATGTCATCCTTGAAACAAACTGTGAACTGCTCATACATGTATGCTCATGTGGGATTTGATTTACCCTGATTTTATGCCCATCAGGATGGCGTCTAGCAGATATGTACCACTTGCAGGGGGTCTTACCAGTTCCATCAAAACCGTTGCACTTAGCATAAAATTTCTTTTGATCAGTCCACATAGTCCTGGCCTCAAACTCATGTCTCACTGCATAGGTCTTGAAAGACATCCTAAACTCATCCATGTTTGGCCACATCTTCCCCACCGCAATGACAGGGTTCTCTTTGTCATACAAACACACCAGCTCATCATCATGTGCATCATCTACATCATCTGCAGCCTCTAACATCAACTCTCGATCCACTTATCAAGGGACTGAATATGTGTTACCACCAGCAGGCAAATTACTGTCATCCTTCTGCTTATCTTTCTCATCAACTGGAATTCCAAACATTTCGGCCATCTTGGTGTCATCTATTGGTGCAATGACCAAATCTGTGCGTTCAGCTAATTCTACTAAATTCCAATCAACAACAACCCTCGTACCACCAGGGCATCCCTGTTATGCTCCCTGTTCTGCTTCTGCACCTGCAGCAGCCCCCGTTTCTTCACGTACCATTGTCAATTCAGGAAGCATTGGCAATAACAACTGTTTCTCTGCTGCCCACTCAGAATCTACCATCTGTGAAGCCATCTTTGATGCAACATAACCAACCCTAGAATTTGGGTTCAAGTCAATGAGCTCTGCCTGAAAGGTTACTTTTTTGCTTTCCCAACCTTCCTGTCGATCAATTTCATTAACGATATCTTCTCCATCCTCAATTCGGAGGTAAGTGTTTTCACTATCAGCATACCGTAGCAGTCTCACCTCCTGCTCTGGACCCCAAACTGTGGTCTCCCCAATTTTCTCCACCAAATTGACCACTGCTTTCTCCTCCAAGCGCTGAAGTTCATGCGGATCAATTTCATCTTTGCTTACTTCGAAAACAACTATCGTGTCTCTCTCAATGTTTCGAACGCTACCATCACCTAGCTTGGCCTTACAAGGAAATAACTCAATGGTATATTCGAAGCGGATGTCAGAATCTCCCCTGTCACCCCCCCTGTCAATGGCGGGCGGGCGGGAAGCGGCAGTTAGCTATGGGAGCAGGGGACGAGAAACAAATCGAGCTCAACATAAGTTAGAAGGGGGTGCGCATTACCGATTTGAACGCACTCGAGGCGGCATCTCAGTCAATCAACGTGCACGGATCGGGGACGCTTCTCTGATTTCACAAATGGGTCGGGATACAGAGCTTTAGGCCACAAACGCATCCAAAATTGATGGGAACGAGACTAGGGTCGCGAAATTACTCACCAGTGAAAGCTGCGCCACCGCCGAGAGAAGTCGCTACACAGCCGGCGAGAAGAAATCGTTGCTGCCGGAAAAGGGCTGCGCCGTCGAGCAGGGGCGGATCGAGCGGGAGTGGAATGGGGGCTACTCGGCTCCGTACAGTGTCGTGGCAACTTGGTCGGTCCCACCTGTCGGAGCACATAACCAGCCAACCAGCCAAGTCCTAACCTAATCTACACCTCCGTTAAGAGCCAGACAGCCGTTTTATCACCTAGTCTTGTCTGAGCTATTCGCTAGCTACGAAACATCGCACGAGAGCAATTTCAGCCAACGACGTCGCACCACAAACAACTCCCCACAAAGACGTCGCACAGGAGCTATTCGCCCCTTGCTAAGCCACCAGTCTTTTCATTAGATTACAAATTCCAGCAGCTACTGACTAAGATTACAAAAAAGAAAACTAATTCCCTCCAAAATTGTGGGTCCAACTCTTGAACCCAACCAAGCTGGCTCTGTTGGCGCGGAAAGCAACCCAATCAAGCTCATCTTTGAATTTCTTCAAACAGCGGAAGAGGTTGGCACGAATCCTCTTGAAAATGTGGTCATTCCTGGTGATCCAAATGGACCAGAGAGCAAGTATGAAAACCTCCATGAAGAATGGCTGCTTAAAGGCCATTTTATAGAAGAAATGACCAGATGGATGTCGTCATTAGGAATGTTCCATCCTGGAAGCAGCAGGTGCCAGCACCTCGGGTGATTTTGGCTTTTCACTGCATTATGTTGCATGATGGTATAAGCCAAAAGCCAAGTGCATCTATTTATGTACTTTTCTGACTGATAAACCAAACATTAAAAGCCTAACCAACACATGTATGTGTTGTCTATAGGATATTGTCTTGCTGATTGCATTTTTTAGCATGAAACTCTTTCAGACTAATCTGATAGAAACGATTGTTGGCATTCCAACCACCCCTGATGACCACGATGATATACAAAATGTCACCACATACATAACCCAGTTGCAAAAAGTTACCGTGGATACAACATTAGAATGCAAAGTGGCGGCAGTCATACCATTCACAATTAAGATCAATGACTAATGGAAGCATTTTCTACCAATAGGGTATTACAAACAGAGCATGAAGAATTCGACCATCATATGTACATCAGTACATCATACTGTAAACTTGTGAAAGAGTATCCTAGAAGAGTATCAAATATCATCACCGGACACCTAATGACCAAACAAACTCCATAGCTAGCGGTGGTTAGGATCTTAGGAGCTAGTGGTAGTAGAAAGAAGCACGTATACAGAAGATTTCATATGATATTGATGACTAGCTAGGTTCTACCAATAGTACTTGAAAGGAGTAAATATGAAAAATATTCTATTTTCCTCTGGAAATTTGTTTCTGTTGAGATAACTCACAACATTAGCAGAACTGGGTGTAGATCGTCAATCTTCAGACACATTCTTGTATTTTTAGCTTTCTCTGCCAACATCCCACAACCGAAGCTTTGATCAGATTACGACATAAAGAATATTGACGTATAAACATTAAGCACTAATTGTTAGTCTGAAGTGCTATAAAGCTAAAGGCTGTGCCACTCAATTTCCAGCAATGGAAGTAACTTTTATATTGTGAGGCATCATGACATTCAAATCAATCTTGTCCTTTGGAACAATTCGCTTATTTTAGTAAAGTTTATAAGGCATTAATTTGGGTCGCAGAACAGGGCAAAATGGAAGATGCAGCTAAGAGTAGACTAACAGCCCATGTAAAAAACTTGAGAACGTTGGGTCCTTTCGTTGGTTCAAATGGAGTTCTCAATCAACAGTTTCAAGCAAGTTATTGCAAACAGCTCGGAAACAACACACATGTTGTGTTATAATCTCACTAGCTGCACATATACAACGACATAATATACCTAATAAATACTACTTTCTCTCATATACATGATGTTGGTCTTTTTCATAATTTCTTTGTAATAAAGTCATACACTCGTTGGCCGCTCGCACAATTCCAAAGTTTGCCATGAATGCAAATATGCAAAAAGCAGAGGAATAGCAAAACCCTCACTGATTTGATATATACCAATACTCCATGTATAAATATATTCTTCACTTGGCAGTAGGTTTCACAGCTAGGAAAAACGATTAGCTTGTCTACCTCAACAAACTGCGACCTCTAACCGACTGGTCCTCCCTCCGGGCACGAGGCATGAAAGCTGTAATGACAAAAAAGCAAATTAATATGGCATACATGCCAAATTTCCCTACATCCATGACCATGGAACCAATTTTTTCTCCCATAGATATCGATCCATCCACATGTGACGACATCATTGGCACCAGATAACCAGCGACAATTAGCAGGATGCAGAACACATACGCGACCCCTCCAAAGACAGCGCCGGGAAAGCTAAATGTCTCCTGAAAGGACTCCCGAACTATTTGTCCTGCTTCACTCTGAAGAGCACAACACAAGCACAACGATGGGCATGAGCACATGTGGAAGACTGGAAGTCCGAAAAAAGGATGGCCGTAATGCCAGATGAATTGATGCATTGCTATATAAGACTAGCACAAACTCATGAGTCATCAGGAATTCAGAACAACTTGAAAAATGTTTGGAAACTTAAAGCGAACGGTGCAAATGTAAAATTTAATACAATCTAGAGCCCAGGCACTAGCATATCTAATGTTGTGAAAGATAACAGGGAGTTATTTCGGCCATACCTTCCTGAAATCAAGAACGAGATCAAATACAACTGCACCCAGGACTAGCAGGCCATCGAAGCCGTGCACGCACAGCAGCAAGGCTATACGCCCGAAGAAGAGGAAGCTGAAGCAGAGGCAGGCCTTGTGAGCCGCGCCCGTGACTGCCTCGACAAAAACGAGATAGGCGGAGCCCTCGCCCCAGACGCGGCGCGCCACGACCCCGGCGGCCAAACCAGCGGCGAGAACCGAAGCACATGCGGAGCCCAGGTCGGGGGGCGCTTTGGCCGCGCCGCGCGCGAGAGCCAACATTGGGGCGAGGATCCCCGACGTCGGCGGCGAGGGCATCACCGCGGTGGCGACGGCCATGGGGACGCGGAACCGTAGATCCTCGGCCTTGAAGCTTCTCCCTGTCGACGGGGGCGGGGTGATTTGGGTTCGCGCAGCGGGGCGAGGGGTTAGCGATGGACACCGCGGGACAGAGGGGGTTTAACGGCTTGCTGTTCCGTTTGTGTTTGGTTCTAATTTCAAAATTCCTGGTGGATACGGTTTCTGAATGGGTACACGAGCCCGAATCGGTCCAGCATATCCTCCCGTTCAGATTTGATGTCGAATAGGAAAGTTTGATACTTCGATCTAATTGCTCGGAACTCTATTCCTAACACGGTTCTCAGTTAGACTCTGAAATTTTACAATGGTGGCAAAGATTTGCGCCCAAAGCCTCCTCTCCGGCGTGGAGAGAGAGCTCAATCTGAACCCAGGAACCTTGTTTTGGATGGTTGGTGTTTTGTTTCGCCAAAAACAATGTGCTTTTTTTAGTCCGATTAGTGAGAAAAAGAGTGTTAATTACAGAATTTTGCTCGGAAGAGAGAATCCCTAGTTACAACCCGACACCAAACAATGTGCTTTTGGGACATGGTTTTTTTTCGTCCTTTATAGAGGGGTACGTCAAGGCAAGCAACGGGAGGCAACCTTCTAAGCGCGCCTGGTGGGCCCTAGCGTGCCAATGTCCCATCTAGCGTCTCGGTGGCCGCCTCCCTTCATTTTTTTGTGGCTTGCTGGATTCCGTTTTCCCCGAATACACTCATGCTAATTTGTTTTTTTTATTTCCTCCTTTTTCTGGATGAAAAAGATATGCATATTACTCTGCTAATAACTTAGTTTTGACATTTTTATGCCAAATTACAGGGACAAAATTTTAAGCAAAGTGTTTGGCAGAGTAGATACCCCCACCCGTCACATTTAATTAGCAACATTAAAAGGTGCTTTTAGAAGTGTTTTATCATGTCATAGGAGTCACAAAAGTGATGTCATTGAACAAAAAAATCCAGTCCAGATCTTCCATAATCAACAAGGTTATGGTTACGCATATCCTTGACTAGTGTAGTACTCGGCTAATGACCCGGTTTCATAGCCCTAGTTACGCAACTCCAGTTAAACAGACAATATTGTACTAAATTAAGGTTGAGACTGTATAGACGAGAAACTTATTTTTCTTTCTCATGGGTAGTTTGATTAGGGTTATATCTGGATTGTTGGACTTCGACCCATAATTCAAAAAACATATAAATGGGTGCTTTTGGCTTTGGCTTTTGACTCCACATTGATGCATGATGGTATAACGCAAAAACCAAGTGCAAAAGCATCTATTAAGGTGCTTTTTTAACTTATAAGTCAAATTTTAAAAGCTAAAAATAAGCCTAACCAAACACACTTTTAGTTGGATTGTCTATAGATACCGTCTTGCTGATTGCATTTCCAACATGTAATTCTTTCAGTCTAATCTGGCAGAAACAATTTTTTGGTAGTCTAACCAATCCTGATAACCACGAGGATGTACAAAATGACCCACTTGCCAAAAGTTACCGTGGATACAACATAAGTATACAAACTGACTGCAGTCACACTAGTTTACAAGATCAATGGTTCAAGGAAGCATTTCTTCCAATAGGGTCTTACAAACAGAGCATGAAGAATTCCACCATCATGGTATTATTAGACGTTGTGTACCTGAGCATGAACAACAGGCTATTATAAGAGATTGTCACGACAGTCCCTATGGAGGGCATCATGCAGGAGAACGCACAGGAGCAAAGGTATTACAATCTGGTTGCTGCTTCTGAACTTTATTTAAGGATTGTGCTGAATATGTTAAATCTTGTGACAAATGTCAAAGAGTAGGAAATATTTCTCTGCTAACAAACCAACCCAAGCTTTTATCAGATTACACATTAAGCACCCAATGTTATAGCCTTAAGTACTATAAAGCTAAAGGCTATGCCACTCATTTTCCAGCAATGGAAGTAACTTTTACATTGCGAGGCATTATGAAATTTAAATCATTATCTTTCGTACATTTCACTTATTTTTAGTAAGAACGAACTCTACATTTTACCCCATAGTTGCAATGTGTGACACTTATTACCTTATTTAGTGAAACAAAATCAGAAATACATCATATATATAAATTAACACAATTTTACCTCATTTTGACATTCTGACTGTTTCGTTAGACTATACGGGTATCTTGGGACTATGTGGCGCATCTAAATATATAAGTATGGAATGGCGCTATTTACAATAATGTTCAGCTTTCTCTTCACCATCTATTCAACTCCTCATCGTTGTTTTAATATATTTGAGCATCAATCATCGGTTCATCACCCCACACCTTATCCAACATAAATGCATCAGAATAGAGGGTCCAATCTTTTTAAAATGGGTAATCTACACGTTTTTTCACTATATGGGGTAATTAGTGTCACAAATGCAAAAATAGAGAGTAAACTGTAGTATTCATTCTTTTAGTAAAGTAAATAAGGCATTAAACTGAGTTGCATAACAGGGCACAATGGAAGATGCAGCTAAGATCGAGTAGACTAACAGGCCATGGAAAAAACTTGACAACTTTAATTCCTTTCATTGGTTCAAATGGTGAAATTCTTAGTCAACAGTTCTGAAGAAAGGTGATCGCAAGAAGTTCAGAAGCAGCAACCGTGTTCTGTACAGTCTTTTTAGCTGCACAAATACAATGATAACAAGGGATTATAGAATGTACAGAATTATTATTACTTTTTCTCATTAGATGATATTGGTCCTTTTCATAATCTCTTTGTAGTAAAGGCATACCTTAGAATTGCATCCGTTGGCCACTCGCACAACTGAACGTCGAGGCTAGTTCTAAAGTTCGCCATGAATGCTAATATGCAAGAAGCAGAAGGAATAGCAAAACTCTCACTGATTTAATATATAAGAATACTACTACATGTTAATGAATATCAACTTCAGTTGGCAGTAGGTTTCACAGCCGAGAAAAACGATTGGAAATTAACAACATTGCAGGGACTATTTTCACGGTAGTAGGAGGCTAATGTACTTATGATATACACATTAACTGAAAATGCATGTGGATCACCGACAAAAGGACCAAAGCAAGGGCAAGGGGAAGTTATATATCTACCTCAGCAAACTGCGACGCCTATCCGATTGGTCCTCCCTCCGGGCACGAGGTACGAAAGCCGGAACGAGATAAAAGCAAATTAATACCGCATGACTGCCAAATGCCCCTACATCCATGATTATGGAACCAACTTTTTCTCCCATAGATATCGATCCATCCATAGGTGACAACATCGTTGCCACCAGATAACCAGCGACAGTTAGCAGGATGCAGAACACATAGGCGACCCCTCCAGACAGCGCCAGGGTAGCTAAATGACTCCTGAATTATTTTTCCAATGTCACTCTGAGGAGCACAGCACAATCACAACGATGGACATGAGTAACAGTAGTCGTTTGAAACAAGAATGCAGTAAGGCAGATGAACCACTAATGTTGTAGTTCGAACAAAGGAAAGATCACAGGGAGTTATTTCTACTGTACGTACCTTCCTGAAATCAAGGACGAGATCATATACAATTTCAGCCAGGAAGAGCAGGCCATCGAAGCCGTGCCCGCACAGCAGCAAGGCCATATGCGCGAAGAAGAGAAAGATGAAGCAGAGGCAGGCCTTCTGCGCCGCGCCGGTGAGCGCCTCGAGAAACACGAGGGATGCTGAGCCCTCGCCCCAGACGCGGCGTGCGACGACCACGGCGGCCCAACCAGCGGAGTGAGCAACAGCACACGCGGAGGATATGTTCTTTACCGAAAACGCGGAGGAAAGGTAGGGGCGCGCTTTGGCCGCGGCGCGGGCGAGTGTCAGCATCGGGGCGAGGACGATCTGCGGCGGCGAGGGCATCACCGCGTCGGCGACGGCCATGGGGACGGGGAACCGTAGATGGGGGCGGGGTGATTGGTTTGGCGCAGCGGGGCGAGGGGTTTAGCGATGAAGCTGGAGGGGTTTTCACATCGAGCCGTTCCGTTTACGGGTTCGATTAATTTTTTCGGGAGTGTCTATTGGTCAGTCGGCTGATTTTCATTTCGCTGTCAGTCGTTTTTTTGGACCAATCACGCGCTGACACGTAGGAAGCTTACAACAACTGACGACGGAAACAACTGACGAAAGAAACGACTGACGACAAAAACGACTGACGAGGGAACCAATTTCAGTCGAAATAAGCCCACGTCCCCCCACCCCCAACCCACGTACTAGCCCATCCTAACGGGTCGAGTTACTCCAGCCCGACCCGAAAAGGCCAAAGAAAAGGCCAGTTGGTACAAAGCCCAGGAAGAAAGAATCCAAAGCCACACCACGGAAAGGACCTTCTTCTTCTTCAAGAAAGCCACGATCAGCTGCAGCGTTGCCCCCAGTCACCACCCCCGACGCCTCCATCTGACAAGAAAAACAGAGGGGTAGAGAGAGACCACAACGAAAGAAAAACCACGCTACAAACCCAGATGGAAGAGATACTCAAGCCTCCAGACAACAAAAGCGCCTACATCGGTGTAGATCACAGGTTCCAGGTTAGATCTCGAAGAAAACTTCCTCTCCCTGCAATTCAGCTTGAAAAAACCTGTTGCTATCTCTGAAAAACCTGTTGCTATCTCTGAAAAACCTGTTGTATCTGCAACTTTTCTTTCAAAAAACTCACACAGAGATCACCAAACTGCATCTCGGGGTACAGAGACCACCAAGTGCATGTAGAAATGACAAAGCACGCAGCAGTACTACCAAGTGCAGTTAGAAATGAAAAACTAGATGGCAGTAGACTGCAGGACAGACTGAAAAATATCGAATAGTAGGTTATTTGCACCAAGAGCAAAGATCACTAATACCATATATATTGTTCAACAAAAGAGCAACAAAAGGCTGAGCAAAGTGACATATCTATCACACACAAAGTCTTGGTTCAAACTAAAAGACTGAAAGTTTTCAGGAATTAAAAGAGATAGATAAACCAACATAGAAGCCAACCTAACCTTATTTATGGTTTCTGGCATTGAAACAAACTAGAGGAGGACGACAAGAGACAACTCCCCGTGCTGAGGTCTAGATAGCATCGATAGAGAGAACCAGGCGGCCGTCATTGTCACTGTGGAATAGGATCAGAACGACAACTCCTTCGTCTAGGTTGTGCAGCTTGGCAAATTGCTGCCATCCACCCCTGAAGCAGATCCTTTGATCTTTGCAGGTGTAGTATGATGCTTCAAAGTTGGCCCCATCATATCCATAGATGAAAATCACTTTTCCTTCTTCGTCTATATTGAGAATAGATGAAATCTCCTTTGGGATCCGTTGTAAAACAATAAAACAGATCAATCATGAGAAACATGAAAACAACTGAACCAAATATTGATAACCGGAGGACAACAAAAGAGAGTTTTCTGTAGAAAATTACCAGTCCATTGTGTGCAACATCAGTGATTGTTATGGTGTGGACAAATACATGTCCCAACCCCAGACCTCGCATGAGAACAGAATGATTCATCCTCGCGGTCTGACCAGCAGTGAGTGTAAGACCTTTCGAAAACACGACCGTCTTGGTGCTGTCCTAAAAAACATGAGCTTCTGGTCCTCCCAAAAAAATGATGAAGCAAAAGACACGACAACAAAAAGACATCAGAAGACAATTCACCAAATTACTATCAGAGACAAAAAAAAAAGACTAACTGAAAATTGTACCTAACACCCTTTGCTTAGGTACATCACCAGCTCCCTCCGGGTAGATGGCAAAAAATGCATCAATGGGGTGATCCCATTCAATCCTGAATCTGTCACCCTTCTTCATGTCATAGTCAACCAATATCTTCTCATATCCAGGGCCGAAAATGCGTGTCTTGTTATATTCCTTCTCTATCTGAAACACATAGTCATCTTTTTCAGGAGACATGGCGAACATGATCTTGCCTTGTACCATATCGTTCATCTGTGTTCTCTTGAAACACGGGATAGTCTGCAAAAAATGCAAAAGTTATCTAATGACAAAACAGAAATGGCTATACGAAAAATAAATAACATAGATAAAAATAATGCAGAAAATCATACCATTGATTCATGAAACCTTTCCCCAAGATACACATAAAAGAAAGAAAACATCCTCTTCTTCTCCTGGCAAGGTCCATCTGGCCATCCGCAGATTGTGCACCGCATCTGAATTAAACAAAATTTTAGATAATGAAAACTGGTCCAACAATGATACACCTATTGGGTCCCTAGTTTTACTAGGAAGAAAAATATCAGTCTAGTCACAAAAGAATCATCAAGCAACATATATAGACACAAATAACACCTACAGTGGATAGATACTTGGCAAAAACTTGGTAGACCAACAAGCATGACCAAACAAGAACGCAACTAATCAAAAAAAATAGCACTATATCAAGATGAGTACATCATGTCGTTTCATGCTAGTAGTCACAGATAATGCGTTTGATCCAATACAAGCTAAGAAAATGAATAACAACATAGATAAGACAATGTAGTATAAACAGAGATCATCAAGCATCTATTCAAAAAATCCACAAGCACCATCATCATTCAACATGCTACAAATGAGGACAGAGACAACCCATAGAGAGATAACTACAATGACAGTACAGAACAGTAAACTGAATATAGAGATTAAGCCACAAGAGAGATTCAGAAAACCTAGTGCTAAGACAGGAAAAAATAGACTAACTAATTAAACTGAAACTGAGACATACCGAAACAAACTATATAGAGACAACCTAGCAGATAATAGAGACTAAAATGACCTCGAAACAGAGACACTACACAATGAGACAATAAATAAAAACTGAGACAATAATTCCCTCTTCCCTGCAATGAACTGAGACTGAAACAATAAACGAAAATAGCAGATAGAGACAGTAACACAGAGAGAGAGATGCCTTCAAATAGAGACAGAGAGATAGAATAGAGATAAAAAGAGAGACAACCTAGCAGATAATAGAGACTAAAATGACCTCGAAACAGAGACACTACACATGAGACAATAAATAAAAACTGAGACAATAATTCCCTCTTCCCTGCAATGAACTGAGACTGAAACAATAAACGAAAATAGCAGATAGAGACAGTAACACAGAGAGAGATGCCTTCAAATAGAGACAGAGAGATAGAATAGAGATAAAAAGAGAGAGAGCAACATTCAGACACACATAGAGAGAGAGAGACATAGAGAGAGAGATCAATAGAGAGAGAGAGAGAGAGAGAGATAGAAAGAGAGAGAGAGCAACATTCAGACACACATAGAGAGAGAGAGACATAGAGAGAGAGATCAATAGAGAGAGAGATGAACAGAGACTGACAGAGAGAGACAGAGCGCAACATTCAGAGAGATGAACAGAGTAACAGAGAGACAGAGACAGAGAGACAGATAGAGAGAGAGATACTTCAAAACAGAGAGAGAGATAAAGTAACACAAACAGAGAGAGATGAATAGAGAGAGAGGAAGAAACTTACTGCTTATCTGGGTCTTCCTTCTTCCTAACTTGTGTGCTCAAAGGCTTGCAAAGGGTAATGCCGACATGTGAAGCTGAGACAGAGGAAGAAGAAAGATTAAAAACAGGTGGCTGTGAGATGGGTGGGAGGAGTAAATGAAGCATAGCATTAAAAACAACATGGTGGAGGCAGTTGGGAGGTTTGGGAGTTTAAAATCCATAATTCAGTTAATTTTGCTGCTACTCAAATACAATGGTTCTCATGTATATGAGGACACTTTAAAATAACTGAAAAAGAAAATTAACAAGTGCTTATATAAAAAATACGAATTATATTATTTAAAAAAGAAAAAACTAATTATATTAATTTACTGTTACTAAAATACTTCTTTATGTATTG
The DNA here is from genome assembly GCA_947311845.1 of Poa pratensis. Lineage (NCBI taxonomy): Eukaryota > Viridiplantae > Streptophyta > Magnoliopsida > Poales > Poaceae > Poa > Poa pratensis. The sequence goes on along the minus strand of CAMZMU010000062.1, from coordinate 46,387,088 downwards.
CAGGAACATGATGATGCATACACAATTGGAGGATATGGGGACACCGCAACATTCAGATGCGACGACATATTTTTAAAGGTACACTCAATAAAAATAATGCAAATAAACATCATTGTTATGAAGCGTCTATTAACTAATATTTCGCAAAAAATGATGCAGGACAAGGAATTTACATTCACAGGATTACTAAATGGGGATTTCCACACAACATATTGCTCACCGCAATCGTTATCTTCAGTGGTAAATTTCATAAAACAATATATTACTCAAGATACACTCATAGAAAAAAATATATATGACTTACTGACAGATGATAATTTTGGATAATGTAGGTTGACAAACCAATGGAGAATGACTATTCATCAAGTATACAAGTTGACAAACCAATGGATAGTGACTATTCATCAACTATCTTACAAAGACAAGATGGTTCAAGCCAAACTCATCCACAGGTACAACACATAGATAAAAAATAGCATTAAAAACCTTCTATAAAAAGATATATGCTCAATGATATATGCCAATTATTTATTCTGTAGGGCAATGAGTACTTACAGGCGACTCCAAGTGGTAGGGGTCGACACATGGCATGGGACGATGACCCGTGGACACAAAACTTGTTTGAGGACATGGAGCTTGATGAGGTAAGCTTCTGATATTGTTTCAAAAATAGAAACAAATGATGTAAGACAGACTGCAGTTTATAAAAAAGAAAATGTTCATACTGTGAATATTTCTTGTCTACAGATGACTGATACAAACAATACTGAGCAACCTGATGGAAATTCAGAACAAAAACAAGCTGATGGAAATTCAGAACAAGAGCCCAAAAATCAAGAAGGGGAAGAACAAGACAGAGAAATTTGCGAAGAAGATGTAGAGATATTCCTTGAAAACGAAGAAACAAACTCCCAAGGGCAAAATGACTACACAATTGACAAGGAGCAAATACCTGAAGTTGGGATGAAATTTGAAACAAGAGAGAAAGCTCAAGTCTTCTTCAACATGTATGCATTTGCAGCAGGCTTCTCGGTTTCTGTAGTGTCAGCTGCTAGAACAACAAGCAGGAAGAGAAACAGGGAGGTTATCAGAGTCACGATGAAATGCAACAAGTATGCCAGGGCCCCACCAAAACCAAAAGAACAGGAAGTAGCCCAAAGACAAACAACTGTAATAGACAGAACAGGATGCAAAACTGAGATGATAATAAGTGAGAAAGATGGGGTTTGGCGCATCACTAACCTATGCCTCGAACACAATCATGCTTTGAGTCCCCAGAGCAGGTTCTTTAGATCACACATCTACATGACAGATGAAGAGAAAGCAATGATAAGATCACTTAGGCAAGCAAACATCACAACCAGCAAGATTGTGTCAGTGCTATCATATTTGAGAGGAGGCACAGAAAATACACCTTACAATAGGAAGAAAGTGAGCAACTATGGGACAACAATAAACAGAGAGCTCAAAAACAGTGATGTGATGCAAGTGGCGCAGTATTTCAAGAAAAAAAGAGCTGAGAATGAGAGTTTCTACTACTCTTTTCAGGTTGATACAAATAACAAAGTGAAGAGTGTGTTCTGGGCAGATGGAAAATCAAAGAGCATGTATGAAACTTGTGGGGATTGCATTAGTTTCGACACCACTTTCCTGACGAACAAGTACAACCTACCGTTTGCTCCAATAGTTGGTGTTTCTCCACATGGACACACATACCTATTTGCGTGTGCTTTAATTGTCAATGAGTGTGCTGACACATTCAAGTGGGTTTTCAAAGAATTTATCTATGCTATGGGAGGTAAACACCCACAAACAATAATCACAGACCAAGATAGAGGGATGCAAGTTGCAATTGAGGCAGTGCTTCCACACACGGTTCACAAATCTTGTTTGTACCATGTGAAAAGTAAAGCAGAGCAAAAAGGGGGCAGGACATTCCAGGTTAATGAGGGCCTATTTGAGGAGTTCCAAGACATAGTAGATAACTCACTGACAGAGCTGGAGTTTGAGACTCTATGGCAGCAAATGATAGCACAATATGATGTAGGACACATAGAATATTTTCAAACTATGTGGAAGAGCAGAAAGAGATGGGTACCTGTTTACTTCAAGAAGGATTTTTTCCCCTTCTTGCAGACAACAGCAAGGAGTGAGGGCACAAACTCCCTGTTCAAAAAAGGAGTTGGAGCACAATTTAGCATGACAAGTTTCCTACGAGAGTATCAGAGAATCATGGACACAATACATTCCAGAGAGAATGAGAGTGACCACAATGCCATACACAAGAAAGTGCCGCCAGAACAATTCCTGACTAAGTACTATATAGAGATACAGGCGCATGACTTGTACAACCTGGCTATATTCAGGAAATTTCAGAAAGTCCTAACTGATGTAACGAGACTTAGAATAAAGGAGGAGATACCAGGGCAGCTGTACCTGGTGTTCCAGGCCCCCAATTATCCAAAAAAGGAACACAGAGCAAGGACATATGTGGTGGAAGTTGACTTGGAAAAAGAAGAATACCACTGCATATGCTGCAAATTTGAGAAAGATGGGTTAGTATGCTCTCACATATTGAAGACAATGCTACACCTGGACATAGATAAGATACCAGATAAGTACATCATTGACAGATGGCGCAAAAAGTACAAGAAGCTGAACCCATTACCTGTGCCACAAACACTAGCTGACAATGATACACTTAGGTACAACATGCTTGCTAGAAGAATGGTGGCATCAGCTTCCAAAGGGGCAACACACCAGAGAAAATATGAATACCTGCAGAAAGAAATGGACAGAGTAGACAAGGGACTAGAAGAGATTGATAAAGAGCTTAAACAAGAAATGAAAAAGCAAGCAAGTCACGCAAGGACACTGGCAAATTTTGCAAACCCATCTGGCGGGGGCGAAGATAACTCAACAATAGAACTTTTTGACCCAGACGACGCTCACACAAAAGGGAGGCCAAGGTTGATGACAATAGTAGAAGCTATCAAGGCAGGGAAATTTTACAAATGCAGCCATTGTGGAGAATACGGCCACACTATCAAGAAGTGCACGAACAGGGATAAAGAGTACAACCTACCAAAACCTAAGAGGACTCGAAAGAAGAAGAATGATTCAGGTGAGTAAAAGGATAAAAAATTATTCAATTATACAGCAATTTTAAAAAAGTACTGATCATTACAATAAAATTAACAAGGGACACGAGTCGCAAAAAATGACTCAGCAGAACCCCCCAAGACAAATACAAGAGCAGCAAGACCGCCGTTGACAAAGAAGAAGAAGCAATGCAAGAAGGTTGATGGTCAACAAGACAAAGACAAGCAAGCCGCTGAGTTAGTGCAAGATACCGCAGAGAAGACAGAAATATGAAGCTAATTTGCACCTGAAGAATATAGACAGCAATGGGAGCAAAAATGGGGAGAAAGAATCGAGAAGATTGTGCTAAAAAAAACAAATGTAAATTATTTGTTGTATGCTGCCTTAAAAAAGAGAATGCTTGTAACATTCAATATTCAGAGATTGCTGCTAAATTATCTAGCTAGCTTTTTAAAAATTTAGATCATGCAAAACTGTAGAAAATTGTTGCCATGTATAACGCATTACATTAATTTGACGACCCTTCGTGACCAATCCAGATAGGACAAGATAAATCAAACGCTACCAACACTAGTACATCATCGAAAAAGCTCTAAACATCATTCGCGTGACATACTTATAGTGAGAAAATATAAAAGAGATAGCTATATATAACGAAGATATATATAACCAAAGTCACAAACTGCAAACCATTTGTAACAAGCAAAAACACACTCCCAGCGCAACATACATCATACAAACATATTTTTTCTCATGCTGTAAAGTGCCAACCCAAGGCCAAAAAGGGAAAACAAAAAAGATCAGCGTCGACTAGTGCATACAGCGCTCCACTACAAAAACAACTTGTCGCAGAAAATTAGAAACTGCCATAGACCTCGGACGACAAAGCAACCATATCAGCCCTGTAGAAAAACAAACAAAAAAATCAGTGAGACAAATGCAAAGTAGAGTCAAACCTACCCCAGCCAAAAATGACATATATGAAAGAAAACAACATACCGCTGCATAAAAATCTGTAACCAAGGAAAAATCAGTTGAGTTCTTGCTGCAGAAATAGAGCTTGTTCGCATACAAGATTCTGATGTTCAGGATATCAAGATGAGAGAAAATGGAACGAGTGTTAGTGGAAGGGGTCCATGTTTCGAAAAGCTTCATCATGAACACACCACAGTCAAACCTGTGTGCACAAAAAAAACAGATTAGTACACAGAACCATTCGGTGAAAAAGCAAAATAAAAAAGAACAAGAACTCATAAAGGTTTCAGATACTAACTTGGTCTTCTGCTTAGGTACATCTGGATACATTGCTTGAAAATCAGCAAAGTTGTGATTCTGGCTTATAATCAGCTCCCACAACTGCACAAAGTGTTCTGTCTGTGGCACAGAAAAGGAGAAATACAAGAGATACTGGTTTAGAATATCATAACTACTTTAAAAAAATGAAAATTAAATGAAAAAACAAAAAGGATCAAATAATACTAACCAATCGATTCCTCATTGACACTTGGAAAGGGGAGTTCTTATCAAAGTAGGAGTCCAGAAATACAAAAACTTTCTCGTCAAAATCAACAACAAAACCAAACCAATGCCCAGAATTCACTATTGGGAATAATAACTGCGGAAAAAAGGGTAAACAGCATAAACAATAGGCCATATATAAAAAATATAAGCATTGAAAAACACTTTATAAGTGTACCTTGTTATCTCTATGACCAAGGTTTCTGCCCTTGCTAGCACTCTTTGCACCCTCGAACGATGTTCGGACAGTTTGTTCCAAATTGGGCTCCCCATTATACTTTAGAATAGCATCCTGAAATGCAAGGGAGACATGAAAATGAGGGTCAACTAAAATAAATAGCAGTTTCCCCCTAACTAAAATAAATAGCAGTTTCCCTTAACTAAAATAAAATGAAGGCAAAAAAAAGGTACCAACCCCAATATGAGGGAAAAAATAATGCCTCCCAGAGATGGTAGGGTGTCGTTCTTCAAACAACATGCGGCAAAAACAGGGGATTAAGAAGTTATCTATTTCACCATTAGGCGCCAAAGAATCTCCCAACGACTTGTAGCTGCAATGAACCTTGGGGTAATCCACACCAGGTGTCCTGCCCATAATAACAAAGAAAATAAATCAAACAATGGAACCAAAAAGGGATAAAAAAAGAGAGTTAACAGTAGAACTAGTACTTGTACAAAAACATGGAGCTTGCAACCATGTAAAAATACAAAAGATAAATAAATAAGACAAATAATAGAGGAAAAAGATGGCATTACTTTGCATGAGGGCTGTTTGCTAGCTCAACAATAGCAGAATAGTGGATGATTTCTTCTTCAGATACAGGGAACTTGCTGTTAGCCTGCAGAGGAGGATTTTGTCCAGTCATGAGCCAGTTGACAAACTTGTGTTTCCGATGAACTCGGATTGCTGGGGCATCCTGAGCATCATTTGAAATGCCTTTAGCTTCAGCACGAACAACAGTTTCTTTGGCATCAGGCACACCATTGCCAACATGCTGACTGGTCAACAACATGTTGTTGTAATATCCATCTGCCTTCTTTGACACCTCAGAGCATCTCCTTCGTAAATCATTTGAACCAACAAGATGCACACCACGTTCCTGCACCATCCCCACAGCAGAAATCAAAACACACAACTTATAGAGATAAGAAAACTAAATATAGAGTTCCAACAAAGTAGAAGTAAAAAATGTACCAATGAAGATTTCGGTGAAAAATCAGCTATTGGAATCGGAGCTTGTTTTGAACCATTTCTGTGAATATCAGTAACACGATTTAACTTGAAGTTTGCAGTACGCGGCTGTACAACAAAGAAACAAGAGCATAGAAAAAAAAGTTATACGAAACAAATATCAGAGAAACGAAATTAAAAAGGAAGACAACGACTATGTGAAAACCGGCAGCAAACCTTTGACAATGGTGAATCCGGCACATCTATAACAGGGACAGGTCCATCAGCCCTCGGCTTCCGATTTAAGATGTTTTGCTCATCTTCTTCAGACATCAGAGTGCAGTTCCTCGGCTTCACCTTCCTTAAAGGGGGCATTTCTGGGGCTGGCATTTGCATGAACAACAAAATATAATATAAGAGAACTGTAATGATTATGGAAAAAATATTCACACGTTCAATAAAATGAACAACTACAAAAAATCTACCTGTGGGGTGAGTGTGACCCTCCACAACATTAGTTATCAAGCAATCGGGAGTGACTGCACAAGAAATACCAGAATAAGCATAAATGATACACCGAAACCCTAACAACATAAACACACACGAGAACCATAAAAGAAGCCTACCTGGGTCGGGAGTTCTCTTAGCTGAAAAACCACCAGCTTCCTGAAGAGGAGTGCGATCGTGCTGACGGGATGATTCAGGATCACATCTGCGAGAAACGGCCTCCGCATTTGCATTTGAAACCTGCCACACAAAAGGACAAGAGATAATTCAAATTCACAATTAACAAAAAGAAAATCCTTACTACCAAAGAAAGATAGAACATAAAGGGTTGGCAGAATCATACAACAAAATGTGCCTGCTTGAGAATGCCCCCGTCGGATGCCATCTGCAATGCCTTTGCTTTGCCTTGCTTATCACTAGATTTACAAAGAAAATCCAACACATTGTGCACTAAGGCTTCCAACTTTCTTTTACTGCTTGTGGACTTGTTTGAGAGAAATTTATCACCAATACTCATGATGCCATCTATTACCTTCAAAACAGAGAAGGCATGAAAATGATATCACTAAACAAATCACCAATCAAACCTAAAATTTGAGAAGGACACGGAGCTAAAGGTTCAGAACCATAAAAAACATACATCGGGACGCAGAGAGCTAACAAACTGTTCTTGAGCTTTCGATCTGAAGTCAAAGGACAATGGCGACACAATTGGGGAGATCCTAGATGATCCAACTGCGTGAGAACAAACCACACCCTACACCAACAAAACACAAATGTAGTATAAATATGAGAAGTAGAAAATAAATCACTCCCAAAAAAAAAAATTGAACCATAATCAATATCGAAAAAACAACAAAAACATAATTAACACATACATCTTTCAAAAACTTTTTCCCAAACTGATGTGGACCATTTCGATCAAGATCAGAAAAGATATGAATCATGTTACCCCGCCATACAAGAACCCTAGGGATGCTGTTAGCAACATTCTTTATGCCAAAATCCAAACAATCGAGGTACCGCACCTGAAACAAGATGAGACAACAAAAAGAATCCCATGTTAGAGAAACAAAGAAAGAACAAAATAACAGAAATATAGGCAACATGAAAAATCCAACAAAAATCAAAACAAAAAAGATTACTAACCACTGGCACATATAAGCAACAAACAGGTGTCTTCATCCTCCTCCCTTTCGATTTAGCAAATGAGCTAAACTCATACAAACCATTGAGACAATGAGTATAGACAAGCTGACTGAAATCATAACTTTTAGTAGCAGCCGGGTCCTTCAAAATTGCAAGATATTTGGTATTGACAGAACAACTGATGTCGGGACAAAGAAAACATGAAATAGCAACAGACATAAAGCTCACAAAAACCTCAAGCTCGTTTAATGGATCCGAACTGATGAGCTTGTTCCCGAAAAAGGTAATATGAGGCAACTCTGTCAGCTTGAAAAGCGATAGAATGAAAGCCATCCCATTCTCAGAATTGGATGGGACCTGTAACCCACCTAGAGGCAATCCTAGCACTACATGGAAAGTCTCCTTGGATATAACAAAACTCTTCCCACCGACTGTGAGCTGGGAACATACTGGATCAACGCAATCAGCAACCCATCGGCAGAAATCTGAAGGAATACTTGAACAAGCAAACCATAGCAGACAGCCAAAGCCAAATTTCTGAATAATGGCTCTTCGATCAGGTGTCATCTTCTTCAAGACATCCAAGAAATACTTCAACCCAAATCTGGTGAAAGCATTCTTACCCACACCAACTGATTTATTTTCCTTAGCCTACAAATAGTAGAAAAAATTAAAACAAAAAGATAATCCAACACAAAATAGCTGTATCATGTATTTACATAACCTAAAAGTAATTGTGAAATAAAAAAGAAAGTAACAAGAAAACAAAAAGAACAACTAACCTCATTGGTTGCTATCAAATCATTGCAGTAATCAGAGAATTTACGCTTCAAAGACTGCCCAAAAATATGATAAGAGCCAACATAAGAACAATTCACTCAAAAAATAAAAAACAACCTAATGTGCGTAGAGATAAGGCAAAACCTTATTTCTCAATAACCCAAACAACGCATCCTCTAAATCAGTATTTCTTCTCCCATTGTCTACTGCCTGCAACCATTAAACAGAATATAGCTTAACCACAGTTAGGAACACACAAGCAAAAACGGCGACATATTCGGAGAAAAAATGCAACAAAATCAAACAAGCTCACTTCAGTATCGCTGGAGCTGCTTGTAGGGTGCGATCTGCATAGCACAAAAAGAGCAAAAAATAATGAAAAACACATCAAGTTCTAAACAAATGTATTGTTCGCAGGCTACTCATGATGCATACAGCAAAGGAAACTATGTACAACAAGACACATTCAGATGCGATGACATGTTGTTCCAGGTGTTTTTCTAACTACATAAAGAAATTAAATCAAATTATGCTGTTTTTACACTAACATAAATTTCCTGATGCAGGGCAATGGTTTCACATTCACAGGTTTGCTCCAGGGGGAATTTCAAACACCATATTCATCACCAAATGTCGTTACCTTCGACGCAGGTAACAATCATGATTATTTCAGAATTACTGCATGACAAGACTAACCATAGACTGAGACCTTCATCAAAAGCTATCAGTGGGTGCACGTTGAGGTCTACACATCAACGAAATTCAAACACCATATACAAAAATTCACACTGGGGGAAACCAAGATAGACTTCAGAACAACCAATACAACAACAAAAACTACATGAAAACACCTACTTCAAAAAGGTGACACATAGGGTTTTCATTTAATTTGTACAGATAACAATGAGGGACAGTTACACATGCTCAATATCTAAGTAGATTCCACACACACACCCCACGGCATACAAGCATCAGCAGCAAAAAATACTGAACCTAGCAACAGAACAAACTCACACACAGATCCTTCACTGCCTCCTCTAATGAACACAGAGACACACGCTCGGAGCTCCTCCTCGCGGCGGCATCAAATCCTAGCGAGAACTAGCTGCGCGGGGTCAGAACAAAAACAACCAGCTAACAACGGCACCACCGCAAAAGTTCAGCCGCCTCCAGCGACTAAGATCCATGAGACGCAAGGCACGCGGGCGTAAAATACTACAGAGCAAAGAGAGATAGCATAACCTAGTACCTGTCAGCTCGCCGGCGAGTCCAGCCACCGCGAATCTCCGCCATAACGGCGGCACCAGCTGCCGGCGAGAAAAGAGGAATCAATCCTCTGTTCCGCCGCCCCTCTCCTCTCTCTGCTGCGAAAGAGACACGCGGCGGCGGCGGAGACCCACGGCAGCGCGCAGCGCCGGAGACCCACCACCGCCCCCCCGGAGACCGACCACTACCACGCCCCCGCGACAAACCACCACAGAGCACCGCCCGACCCCCGGAGACCCACCACTACCGCGCCCGCGCGACAACCCACCACAGAGCGCCCCTCCCACTCGAGATGCTATACACAATACTGAGAAGAAGGATCTGCACCTGAACCGCCTCCGGCGACGGCTCTGCCCTCGCTCGCCGCCGCGGATCTCCGCCATGCCGTCCGCCACCCCAGTTCCGCCCCTTCTCTCTCTTCCTCCCGACAGACACGCGGCCAGGTGAAATGAAGAAATAGACACGCGGCCAGCAAAAACGGGAGAAAAAATTCAAAACATTATCTCCTCCCACCGGGCCGCACAGAAAACGGGCCGAACAAAGCAGAATCCAAACCCGATAACACAAAAACTGCCCCGCGAACCACGACAGACACGCGCGCACACAGCTGACGCGGGGACACCAATCTTGACGAGAACGGACGGACTGAGATTCGACTGACGCTGAATTTTTTTTCAGTCGACTTAGATAGAGCAAAAGCCATTTTTTCAGAGTGGATACGGGTTCTGACTGGGTACACGAGCATGCCCGAATCGAGCCAACGTGATAAGCACCTCTAGCTCGTTCAGATAATCAGATTTGATATCAAATTAGAAATTTCATACTTCGGTTTAATTGCTGGAAAATATTCGCAATCAGCATTCTCAGTTGAACTTTGATATTTTACAATGAAAATAAAACGTGTTAGGCCTTTTCTATTTAATGTGTAATTCAAAGACTAGAGGGTATCATGCAGGTCTAGTTCAAGATCCAAAAGTTCCCAATAGTTCGTTACCAAATCGGTTTTTAGTGGGATAATTGTAAATTTCTCCCCCAAACTTCCTCGTTTTTATGTTAATTAAATACTCTCCATCATACCGAAGTTGATTTTTTTTGTTGAGAAGACTGGATGCAACGAAGAGTTTCACCAAATTAACTACTCCCTCCATTTATGAAATTTAAGAATGTAAGGTGTATAATCTTCTGAACAAATATTAAGATGTGAGTATTTGGCATACGGTTGACTCATCTTCTTCTTGAAACATTGGGAGATATGAGTTCCTAATAGACACTGATTGAATACAATACACCCTATAAATTAGGATTCATTGTTGGATGGGTAAAATTGTCCATAAATCACATTATACCTAAAATTTTGGATCTTTTCTGGAAAAACTATACGCCTTATATCAAGAAACGGAGGGAGTATCATGTATTAAAAATATCAATTTCTTCAAAGTTCACATGAGCGATTTGGACCAAGCGCGTGCACCCTCGTGTTCGTCAGAACTCATCCTTCCACTACAGAGACCACACGAACTCCTTGTTCATCCACCCTCTCTTCCATCGCCACCACCAACCGGTCTCAATGGAGCAGGAGATGACAAGGCGGGCCGCGGCGGAGAAGGTGACAAGGAGTCGTGATTAACAAACACACAACTCCAATTTGGTTGCCTTGCTTATGTTGATACTCAGTTTAGGTTGTTGTTGTGTGGTTAGATTAGTGTCTAGACTACTTCATGGGCCGTGAAGACCACTCTCTTGCATCAAACGCATGCAATCTCCGTTGGAGGTGCACACATTCTTTCCCTAACCTCCCTAACCACAATTTTTTAGGTGCAATAAGATTAGGAAGATCATGATTAGTGTTTAGGTTTTATATTTGTTTTGCTAAATTTATTCAATTGTAATAATTAAGAGAAAGTTGTATTATTGTACACTTGTAATATTCACATATGGTATTCCATTTGGGCTTTATAATATTTTGCCAAACCTTGTAACATACCATTAAACTCTTATTGTAATCCAACTGCACTATTTAAACTGAAAGATTAATTGTATATTCTTTTAAATTCAATTGTTGAGTCTGAGCTCAAATAGCATTTTCCCACGAAGTGTTTTGTGCAATTTAGTCCCTTAAGTTATCTCTTGTTTATCAAATGACCTATATGTTCTAAAGTAAGTAAAGGTCACGACAACACTCACAAGTTTTTCTGAATATGGCGTGTGTCAATTATGAACTTGTTCTATGCTTGTTCATATATTCGGACTTCAAACTATGTTTAAATTTGAATTGAGTGTTCAAGATTATGCATTTGAAATGTTATTATATTGTCTTATGTTGAGTAATGAAATGATTGAATCATATTGATGTTAGGCTGGTCATCTAGTATAGCTCATATGCATAGATCAACGCGGATTTGGTGCCTAGGGGGGTAGTGGTGCATATGGTGGCCACCGTTGGATAAAGCGCACATGTACTCTCTTGATGAATCCATACTTGGAAGAACCGTCTCTTCATCAACGGCAGAAGTTTTCCGTCTATTTCTCTTGACCTATTTGCATGTGTTGCTGTCCAAAAAACACTAGACATAACTCAGACGTGGAAACATTGTTGTGTGAATCTTCTTGCAGGTGCTAGCCGGTCACACCTTTTTAGACAATCCACACAACAATTCCCGTGTTGTACCGGCATGGTGGTGTTTTGTCTTTTTTCTTAAACTTTAGTTTCTTTAATTTCAATGTATGTTTACCTTTCGGCATTTCGTTTTTAGCTCGTGGGGTGGCAGCATCTCAAATGTACGGTTATTGGTGGTTTGTTTTACTATCCGAACGTGCAATTCCCTATGCGTTTTACTTTTTTCATCTACGTCTTAAATTTTAATGTATGTTTAGATTTTCTCGTGTCGTTGTACTCTTGGGGCGACAACACCTACATAATGTAATTGTTCTTGGTGTATTTTTCTGTGCTGTCCTAACATACAATTCGTATGCGTTTTTTCTTTTTTTCATTTACATTGTGCTGATCGTTGAATAATCCAAAACCTTGAGAAGACAGCTACAAGTACCGGAACAAGTTCACAAAGGCAATAAACGAACCACAAGAAATGTCCACAGATCCCATCACTTTGTCCTATTCAAACCTTGAGAAGACGGCTACAAGTACTACTGAAATAAGCTTTACTCCGTGGGTAACAACGAAGCAACAATTCCACTTTAGACAATTCTCCCACTAGATTGAATTCCTTTAAACAATTCCACTTTAGACAATTCCCCCACTAGATTGAATTCCTTAAAGAACTAGTTCAAGGCATGAAACATTTAATGTCATGTGTGTAGAATTCTTTAAAGATGATGGGTAGGAGAGAGAAAAAAATCAACATGCAATCATTCTGTGCTCTCGGTATGACGCCGTGAATATTTGTCGTTTGGATTGGAACCAATCTTGTGCTCCCTATAGTGTATCCAACGGTTGGATGAGGGTGCACCACTGCCCCCCATGGCACCCACTATTTTGCATGCATAGATATGTGATAAATAAAGGGGAGCTAAGTTTGTGAGTATGGAGCATCCTTTTCATATAGGTAAAACACGTACCGTAGATAAAAACAACTATAACTAAAAGGTCAAATGAAAAAGGAAAAGGATTTCCGCTCGTTTTTCTTTGGCACAAGATCTGCCGCACATGGAGCATCCTTTTCATATAGCGAAAAGGTCTTAAAACGTGGGGCTGCCGGAGAGCAGGCCCGGCTTACCTAGACGACCTTGTGCAGTGCACAAGGGCCCATGGCTGGAGGGGGCCCATACCTGCGTATGTATGTCTATGCATTAGTAAGCTGAATTTTTTTGTCAAGGCCCAAGCGCAGCACGTCAGCAGCCCATAAGGGGAGAGGAAAAGACACGCACGCACCTAGCTAGCCCAATCAATCGATCTAGCTTTTCTCGCCTCGCTTGTTCGTATTCTCCGCGCCTGCCACTTGCTGTCTTCCGCCGCGCGCTGGAGAAAATCGGACTGCGTCGACTGCCGGAAACGGAGCGCCCTTGCCCTACACCTGTTCGGCGACGGCGACCATCCCCCACCGGAAGGTACGTCTGTCAGTCCGTCTCCGTCAGTCCGTGCAATATTTCCTCTGTTAGTCTGCTCTCAGTGGTTAGATATTGCCCTTATCTCTAGTTGATCTGATCCTAATTCCTAAATTGCAATTTTAGGTGTTACAATGCCGCCGAAACATAAATCCGGTGCTGAGAAAAGGAAATTAAGAAAACGACATATTGCACTTATTGAGTCACAAAAAGGTGCTTTAAAGAGGTATTTTCCAGGAGCTGGTACTAGTGGTGTCGAAAATTAGAGGCAAGAATCCGAACACGGAGAAGATGATCAGCATGATACAAATGACGATCATGAAGCCAAAGAACAATCGAATCACAGTAAGTAATTGTTAATTAAGTAGGGTCGATTTTTGTAGAAGTAAGTAACTAATTACAAATTGTTGTATTTAAATGCAGATGTTGATGATAATGAGGACAGAATGGGAGAGCAAAATGTGCAGCCTTCCCCTGATGCTCGGAATGGTGATGAACAAGATGTGAGAGGACAAGGTTATGAAAATGGATCTAACATGAAGGGAAAACATCAGGGTGTTCAATTTCGGTTGCAACAAGTTAACCCAAAAGCTTTATATATGCCGTGTGCATGTCATAGTTTGAATCTCACTCTTTGCGATATGGCAAAATCTTGCGAACAAGCTATTTCATTTTTTGGTCTAATACAGCGTATTTATGTATTGTTCGCACGTTCTACTAAAAGGTGGAAGATTTTGCTTGATAATGTTCCAAATCTGACTCTCAAACCTTTGTCTGATACTCGTTGGGAGAGTCGAATAAAGAGTGTGCAACCTATAAGGTACCAGACTCTCCAAGTAAGAGCAGCTTTGAAGGAACTAGAGAAGTCTTCCAGTGATGATCCAGCTACAGTAACTGATGCTCAATCCTTGTACAGTGCACTTGGGAAATTTGAGACTTTAGTTGGTATGGTTATTTGGCATGATATTCTATTTTCTATCAATATGGTGAGCAAAAAGCTACAGGAAAAAATTGTGTGCATCGATGCTACTCTCAAACACATCGAAGGGGTCATTTCATATTTTCAGAAGTACAGATATGAAGGTTTCTATTCTAGTATTGAGAGTGCCAAAACCATTGCATCAAGTATGGACATAGAGCCAAAATTTCGTACAAAACGTTAAAGGAAAAGGAAGAGGCATTTTGATGAAATAAATGATAAAGAGGAACTACAACTTTCAGCTATTGAATACTTCAGAGTTTCTTACTTCCTTACCATTGTTGACACTGCAATTAATTATTGCTTCATTGACTAGTCGATTTGAGCAGCTCAAGACATTTGAAAAGGTGTTCGGTTTCTTGTTCAACTCAAATAATCTGAAGTCCTTGGATGATATAGTAATTTACGAAAATCTTGCACTATATTTGCAAACACTTTTACTAATGGCAAGTCACATGATGTTGATCTTGATGATTTTTTCTCTGAGTTAAAAGTGTTGCAAGTGACTTTGCTAGATAATTTGATGTCGGCGTATGAGATTCTTCAGTTTGTTACAGCCGTAGATTGCTATCCAAATGTGTCAGTTGCCTATCGGATCCTCTTGACTGTACCTGTGACTGTAGCCTCCGCTGAAAGAAGTTTCTCTACTGAAAAATTGTTTGAGGTCAACTATGTTACAAGACAGATTCAATGGCTTAGCTACATGCTGTATTGAGAAGGATATTTTGGACAACATTGATCTTGAAATTGTCCTCAATGATTTTGCATCCAGGAATGCCCGGAGAAGTTTTTTTGTGAAGCAATGAAGCATTATTTGAGGTAATCAAATTAGAAGGGAATATTATTTGTTATATTTTGCAACTCGTTTAGACTTTTGTCGTAATATGATATTGCTTATTGCTTATATCAGTTATTTATGGACGTCTTGGAAAAAGAATATGTGGTTAATGTAAACTTTTAATATTTTACGTCATATTTTACGTCATGTGCATAGATATATACTCCCTCCGATCCGAAAAAAGATTCGGAGCTGGTTATTTTCAAAAACGTACTCCAGACTTTTCTGTCTCAACCCGCACTCCACGTCTCCACCCACCCGCACTCGACCCACTCGCACGACCCACCTTTCTCTCTCTCTCAGCTCGTCGCCGCTCGCCTGCTCCCTCTCTCTGCTCCCCTCACCGGCGTGCTCCCCTCGCCTCGTCTTGCCCAAGCTCCTCTCCTCGCCTTCCTCCCTATCCGTGACTTCTTCTGCTTCCCACCTCCACTTGCTCGCCTCAGCTCCTCCCTCGACCAGGTCCCCCTCCGTCCTCCCTCCCCGATCGCCGTCCCTCGATTCGTGTGATTCCTCCTCCTCACGTGCTTGGTTTTTCTTTGGCAGGAATGGATCCGCAGGGGGGTCGACCTGCAGCGCCGCTGCGACGAGATGGTCAGCGGGCTCGCCCTCTTCTCCTCCAACGAGACCAAGGAAGACGTCTCCACCGCCAACCTCAAGAAAAGATCTGATCTTTTGGTCTAAGCCGGCGAGGAATCGCCATCTCCGGCGTCGGAGAGGCCGGATCCGGTGGCTGTGAGACAGGACGCACCGGATCCAGTGGCTGCGGCCGGTGAGGCCAGACGCAAGGAGGCGGGCGCCACTCTTGGCCAGATGCGGACCGAGGCATCGAGGACGCGGACCTGGCGCAGAAGCACGCTGTGCAGGGCTTCCCCACTCTGCAATTCTTCGTCGACACCATCCACATGGAGTACTCCGGCGAGCGCACCAGGTATGACTAGCTCGCCTACCTCCAATCCCTGTCGGTACGCCTGCCTACCTCCGTGAAGAAATTACGCCTGCCTACCTCCGTGAAGAAATCCAATTCCCCTTCCAATAATTTCCTTCGAACATATGTCTGGCCGCATGCATGGTTTCAATAGTCCTCTTTTAAAATATCGTCAGGAGCACAACATCTTCTCTACACATCAAACTAGTTGGTCTGATTTTCTCTCTGTGTCTCCGCAACCATGTATACACCATTATTAGATGAGAAAGCAGCAATCCCGCGCTTTGGCTAATGAAATTGTTCCTGCCTTTAGTATTGTTGTTGCTGCTGCTAACTGAAAACTTCATGTGCTTTCTTGCTGCTGTCATGTGCTTGCTGCTGCTAACTGAAAAATGCATGTGTTTGCTTGCTGCTGTCAATTGATGTGTTTGTTGTTGCTGTTAACTGAAAAACTTCATTTGCATGCTTTGCTGTTTATTTGAGTATTGCTTTGCTGTAGTTGAATAATTTTGCCCCTGTGTTGTAATGTGTGCAATATCATTGTAAGATTCATCAGCTAAGAGCACATTTTAGCATGCAATATCACAACAGTAGTCTCTAGGACTCCTATTCTTGAGTATACTGTGCTGTAAACAAGCAAGTTCACAACACAGATACTTGCTTGCTGTCTCACTTGCAAGTACTGTATCAATATTTATCAATGCTTGTTGTAATTCGGTGACTATATATAGAACAGGAGCACATATAGTGCTAATACATACATATATTAGTGATTACAAATACTCCTAAACATACAGATTTGTTTGCAAAATATTTTTCTTCTTCTAAACAAGGACCACTCCTTCTTGTACTCATTTCCTCTTTCTTTTGTTGTTTGTTGTTGCTCCATTTGACAAGGATAATGCCTCTGCTTCATAGGCAGCTATAATTTCCAAGGTCTTTCGGTAGAGTTCACCATCAATCCTTAGAGCCATAGGCAGAGTTCCTTCTCTCAACATCTTGTCCTTGTTCATGTGTGGAGTGTCATATTTATTGCCACCTCTAGCATTCATAACTTCCAGCATAACTGACTGTAAAGTTATGAACACTTTGTCAAGATTATCCACTGGATAACTGTGAAAAGCATCTTCAACTGATTCTATGAGGTCACTCAGATTTTTTGGTGCAGTTTCTAGTGTTAAAGATTGAATGGACCTAAAATATGCAAGGTCCAACACGTTCATATCCGGTGAGTTTGCAGGTTGTTGCATTAGCTGGATATCCATCCCTGTTTTTGCTACAGCTGCTCTAAAAGCTGGGTCACTAGGCAAAACATGTGTTCGTGCATTGTAATGTTGAATATAGATCGTCCCTTCGTCATCATCATGCCATAGGGCTTCAATCGCTGGAATTACTTTGTTACATAGGTAGTCTCGATGGACATCTCTTGTAATTGTCACCGCCTTGACTTCCAAAGTTCCTTTGGCTCGGTTCTTAGATTTCTTTACAGCTGGAGTTAACTTAACAAATGGCCAGATCCCAATTTTTCCATCAAAGGTTACTCCATCAGCATCAATCCTTGACATCGCCACTGCACAAAGGAACATTACCTTTCCAATTCTGTTTTTTGCTTTGGATACTGCGCTCAGGATTAGCTTCTTCTGACGATAGGTAGTAGGTCCTCTTTTTTTAGTGAAGTCAAACCATTTTTCATCCGTATGCAGGATCTTTCACATGTCTATGAATTTAGGCATAGCATCCGACACAGTTCTTTCA
Organism: Poa pratensis; assembly: GCA_947311845.1. Lineage (NCBI taxonomy): Eukaryota > Viridiplantae > Streptophyta > Magnoliopsida > Poales > Poaceae > Poa > Poa pratensis. The sequence goes on along the minus strand of CAMZMU010000062.1, from coordinate 46,369,036 downwards.
TTCACCATCGAGACAGTGAATTTGAGCCTGTCGATTTGGTTGGCTAGCTTGAGATAGGGCTTTATATTGCTTGTGTGCTTCCTAATCTGGCCCCATTTTAGCCTCCTTTGCAATGATGTATAGGGAACTTTCAAAGACAGTGCAAGTGCCCTCATGGTTGAACGTTTGTTGTAAGGAATTGTTGGTATCCTCTCAAGACCATGGTCCTTTCTCTTCCGGCCAGATCTCCCTTTCTTTTTGTTGGACACATCGACTTCTTCCCCTCTCTGAATTTGCTCTCTAGCCTGAATTTGCTCAGCTACAAGTTTTTTGTCAGCTGCATGGTCAGCCGGGAGTACCTCTCTTGCTTTTTTGAGTGCTTCTAGCGCAAGATAAGCTCCAAACCTCTGATCATTTCGCAAGTTTTTCTTTCTTCGATTGATACAAACTGTAAAATGATGAAACTGTGTTAGAAACTGAAAATACTGCTAGAAACTGGAATAGAAACATAAACATGTCTTCCTATTTTATGATGTGTCCTTAGTCTGTTTGGGTGACGCAATTGCTTCTTTGCTTAGTTGGAAGTTGGAGAACTAACAACTATTTATGTTGTTATCTTCAGGTGGTGGCAGCAGCAGTCTAGAGGGAAGAGCAGTAGCTCTTGGAGGATTTGGTAACGAAGAACAGATGAAAAGGATTAACGGTGAAGCAAATGCTATCTCAGTAGATGTTGCGAAAGAATTTGGTGAGTACTCTGTGATGACTGATGACAGTGATATGTTGGTTTCCATGTATCTTTGGACATTTTGTGGGCGTGGCAGCAGATTAAGATGATTCCATGCCTGTACTAAGTTGAAAAATCTTGACTGATGACCTGAGATGCAGTCGCAGCCAGATTTCATTTGCACTGAGATATGCATATTTCGGTTTCATATGATATCTATACCAAGAGCCATCTTATCTGTAATATAGTGATACTGTAGTTTATTGTACTGTAGCATTTTATTTGCTGCTGGTTAGGGAACTTGTTATCCAACTAGGGAATGTCCTTGATTTTATTGTGTTAGGGAACTTGTTATCCTAGTTAAACCTTCGAAATGAAAGATTGAAAACTTCAAATGGCTAAGACCTATCCTTTCTGAAACCATTTGCATGACACTTGGCATACTTGTTTTGAATTCAGTTGCTGAATACAGTTTTGAATTCAAACTGGATGGTTATTTTGTGCAGAAGTACCTGTTGCTGAGGAGGAGGAGGAAGATGAAGCTGCACTTGAAGATCCGGAGACGGAGGAGGAAGAAGATGGTGCAACACTTGTTCTCGGGACGAAGGAGGAGGAAGATGGTGCATCCATCACTGGCGTAGAGGATACGGATACTGGATACTGCTGGGGCGAACCTGGAGCTGCTCCTTCGGCTGATCTGGAGATGGAACTGCCGGCGAACTAGAGCTGTTGCTGCCGGCGACCTGGAGCTGCTCCGGCGAACTAGAGCTGCTGTTGTCGGCAACCTGGAGCTGCTCCTTCGGCCGATCTGGAGCTGCTCCTGCCGGAGACCTGGAGCCGCTCCTTCGGGCGACCTGGAGCTGCTCCTTCGGCCGGCGATCGAGCGAGGCTAGCGGAGGATGCGTATACGAGCGAGCGAGACGGACGAGCGAGACAGATGCGGAAGGTGTTTATTTTTGCTATTTGAATTTCGAAGGGGTTTTCTGTAATGTTACAGTGTGCTTAACCCTCCGAATCTTATTTTGGATCGGAGGGAGTAGTAAATTTTGGGGGCCAATTTTTGAACCTTGCACTAGGGCCAAGAAAATATAGAGCCGGCCCTGCCGGAGAGTGCGCTGATGCTCAACGCGCGTCCTCTGGCGGCTGACTGACCAGTGGGCTGCATAATGTCCCCGTCCTCCTCAAGATATCATGACTCGGGACGCGTGCAACACAACGGCAGGCTCCTTCGCTCTCCACGGCTCCGTGGTGAGACGGGAAGCCGGCAAGGTGGTCCCGCTCCGGCGGGAAAGGTGACCACGTGGGCTAAAATAGCGGCCGTGCAGTGGCACGCATGAGCGTAATCACGTGGGCTGAAAACGCGTTGAATTGCTCGACGCGCGAGCACGTGGGCCTATCAGAACCACGTTCTATGGTTTACAAACCATAGAATGGTTGGTGTGTAGGCGCGTCCATTTTAAACACGGGATTTTAAATATCTTGTAGAGTTGCTATAAGATATTGAATTTTTTATAAAGTCACTAGTAGCCGTGCACGTGCAACGCACGATTTTTAAAATATAATTTTTTTAGTTTAGTGAGTATATTGTTACCAAAAGCAATAAATTTCATGACTAAACCGTGTAAAAAATTTCCCGACAACATACAATCCACACTTTGCATCATTTAAAACGCACGGGGCATAAAAATGACCTGCATGATTACAATATTTTAATATACTCAATACAAAAATATGCATAAGATATTTATTCTTGTAAGTATTCAAAATCATTGTGACAAATTATTATTTTTATTTATTCTTGTAAGTATTCAAAATCATTGTGACAAATTAATTTTTTCAACAGAGAACGTCAAAAAATCCTACCCATTTACTTGAGTCGAACGTGTCAGATTGAAAAAGGAAAAAAAGATTCAGACTCTCATCCGGCCCACGACCCCGCAACGACCTGCTTGGCGCTCAGCTCCCTATGTCGACCTCGTCAGGTCACCCTCCCCTATTTATGCGATCAATGAATTCTTGTTCGATTATATTTTCTATTGCTTCATTCTTAGCGAACTTTAAAATATGTACAATAATCGCATCCGTGGTACCGTGGATCATGCCGTAGATAATTTCTATAGCTTCATCCTCATGATTTATGAGACATATATTATTCAATAAAACAAATTATCCTGTGATCTTAATATTTTAAAATTATAAACATTTAAAACAAATGGAATTATGCGAGTCCAGACTTGATTAAAAAATACCTTTCTGGGACACACACCATTTAGGCGTGGACATTGGAGTACTGGACACACACTGACACACACCACTTACTCCACTCTCATCTTCCCCACTCTCTCTCACACAGACGCAGTACAACCAGCGGCGCCGCCCTATTCACCTCTCCCCGCTGCCGGCGCGACCGCGCGAGGACCCTCCCCATCCCCTTATGACCGCTACTCCAGCGAGGACCACCCCTCCCTGCCGCTGCCCTGACGAACCCCCCTCCCTGCTCCCCACCGCTGCTGCGACGGCCACCCTTCCCATGCCTCTCCGCCGACGGAGGTGACTTCGCCTCCACCGGATAGATGGATGGCCGCGGACACCATGCGCGATCTGGAGGGCTCTGCAACACTTACCTCCCTGCCCCGCGTGACAAGACGCGGAATCGAGCGAGCGCCGGCGAGGACGCCATGCTCTTGCGGGTTGGGCGGGCCGTGAGCCTCACTGTGTGGCCCGAGTACGGCATGATCCAGAGTGGATGGTCGACGCCCCTCCACACCTCGCCCGCGACAGGTATTTCGCCGTTCCTCTCTCTGCTCGATTCGGCTCTCTTCGAGGCCGCTGCTAGCGCCTTAACGCCGCCGATGTAGCAACAGCCCCATGCCTCGCGCCGACGCGCCGCCGCCACATGCCCAGGCCTCGGACGCTTTAGCTATTATGCGTAAGCTTGATCTAATAATCACCAATGTTTTTATCTAATCAGTTGCTCCTGCAATTCTGTAGGCTATGAAAGCTGATCCTTTTACAACGGGATGTAACATAGGTACAATTCGAGTCTTAAGTTGGAATTTGTTTGTATTTATTCACAGTGAGTGTATATAATATCTCTATATAATGACATACGCATAAAGCATATTTGATTTGTCTTGCTTTGTCTGAACATTCTTACATGTAATTCTGGATGCTTTAGCTAATCTGTGTTCTTATTTCTGACAAGATGCATTGTTGTCTATCTGAACAATATGTTTGATGGCATGAAATAGAAGGAATATATAGACCACACTGCATTTTATGAGGCTGCAGTAATGGAAAGTTACATATACAAGGTTAGGTGAAGTTAGGCCATGCGTCTCAAATATACTCATTCTGCGATGACAGAAGTGAGGTGACTGTAACACATAAGGAATTAGTCCAACTTGCTAGTCATGGTGTTAGGTTATAATTTATAACTTAATGTACACATATATAACCATTTTTGTGCTTTGATTGAAAGGATTATGATAATCTGCTCTAGTAGCTGCGTTTGAACCCTGATATTCATTTTGCAAGCTTGAATGGGCGGGGAACAGGGATGGTGGGGCACCTGTTATAGCAGGGATAGCTAAGTCTATGGGTATATTATCTGTCGGAATTGTGACTACTCCCTTTTGATTTGAAGGAAGAAGGCGGGCACTTCAGGCACAAGAAGGAATGGCGTCCTTAAGAAGCAATGTGGATACGCTGATTATAATCCCAAATGATAAGTTACTGACTGTTGTTTCTCCAAATACTATTGTGAAAGAAGCATTCAATTGGCAAATGATATTCTCTGACAACGTGTCCGTGGAATCTCAGATATCATCACCGTAAGACAATATGCTAGACCACACATTAGCTATTTTACAATTGTCGAGTATGATTATCTTATATGTTTCTGTATGCTGCAATTCCTTCTTTACATATGTACACCTCCATTTCATTTATCTGCTATCTTATATTTGACATCATTTATGGTCGGTATTTGGGACACAAGGAAACTTGAGCCCTCAACTAATTAATTATACTATTTATCCAGCTAGAGAGTATATGTAAATTCTGGAACAAAGGCAGCAACCTCCTCTTTTTGTATACATACACATGTTATTTCAACAGACAAGATGTATAAAGTATCCTAATATGTTTTCAACTATCCCACCATGTTTTTCTGTCAAATGATTTTTGCCAACGGACAACATAAAAAATGCACTTGGTTTCTCTACCAGGTTCGTGCTGCCATGACTTAAAAGGACATGTTGTCTTCATTTAACTGTTCATGCAGGTGCAATGATACATTTTTGGTAAGCGGAGCAATAACCATGAAGATGGTCAGCATCAAGTTCCATCTTATCCATCAGTATGCCATGGCTAAGCAGAAAGGTGCGTAGATTAAGATATTGGTTTGGTTTCTGTTCTATATCATTTTTGGGCTTTTGATCCTGCTTTTATGATAGATCTTTGGAACTGAAATTTTCAGATTTGGCTAACGAAATCTTCTTCAAGCAAGCTGTTATCTCTTTGTGTACTGTTACATATTGATTGATCAATGCTCTCGCAGGTCGGCAGCTTCTCTTAAGAAGATTGCGTACCGTGGATATAAGCATGAACAACATCGCCAAATGCAAGGTTTCTTAAACCATAATAAAGATTTTGAATATTACTTGGTGACAATTTTCTTCAATTTTGTTAAGACAATCTGTGTGGATAAAATTTCAAATTTCAGAGAGATTTTTGCAGAGAAAAATAGCTGTAGCGTGCAAGCAATAAAATAACTTGAATCCAAATTGTTTTGTGGAATTGTCAGAAGGAGGAAGATTACCTAATGCTGAACGCCGCCCACCTGACGGTGCGCTGCAGGGTGGCGAGGGCGCCATCCAGGACACGTCATGCTGCCTGGTGGCGAGGGCGCTGTCGAAGAAGGTGTTGCCCGGCGCCGTCCAGGAAGACTAAGTTGCTGGCGGGCTGCTAGGGCGCCGTTGAGGAAGGTGCCGTTGGGCGCCGTCCAGCAAGAGGCCGTCGAGGAAGGTGTCGTTGGGCGTCGTCCAACAAGACGCCATCCAGCGAGACGACGGTGTTGCCGGGCTGCGTGGGCGCCGTCCAGGACAGAGACCTCCTGCTGCCTGGCGGCGAACGCGCTGTCGAACAAGGTGCCCTTGGCAGGTCCAGCAAGACGAACGACGGTTTTGCCGAGCTGCGTGGGCGCCGTCCAGGACAGAGACCTTGTGCTGCCGGGGGCGAGCGCGCCGTGGAAGATGGTTCCGTTGGTAGGTCCCAGTGGAGATCAACAGCCGTGCGGCGACGGAGCCGGCGATCGGTGCGGCGATGGATCAGTTTCTATTTTTAGCGTGGCCTCCGTGATTGCAGGGAACGTGGGCCTATTTTCAAAATTTCCTCTGCGGGGCCGCGGGGGTGGAGGTGAAGTACGATTCAGTCAATGTAAATCGCTAAGTGCACACGGGATACCTGCTTGGTCAATCTGCACTGTTAGATTTAGTTTGGTGGGACAAATCCAGCGGTTGCTATGTTTTGGGTTATGTTTATGGGGTGCGTCTAGCGAAAGTGATGTTTGCGTGTTTAATAGAAGTGGAGAAAAGAGAGAGAAACAGAAAAAGAAAAGGAACTTCCGCTCTCTTTTTTTGTTAGCACGAGATTTGCCAAACATGGAGGCCACCGCCGCCGGCGTCTCGCACGGCTTCGAGTTCCACGAGGCCACCGTGGAGGCCATCCACCTCGGCTTCAGCAACGGCAGCCTCACCTCGGAGGCGCTCGTCCAGTTCTACCTGGACCAGATCAGCCGCCACAACAAGCTTCTGCACGCCGTCATCGAAGTCAACTCGGACGCGCTCATTCAGGCGCGAGCCGCCGACGCTCGGCGCAAGACCGCCGGCGGCCGCCTAATCGGTGCGCTCGACGGCATCCCCGTCCTCCTCAAGGACAACATCGCGACCCGGGACGCGCTCAACACGACGGCCGGCTCCTTCGCTCTCCTCGGCTCCGTGGTGAAAAGGGACGCCGGCGTGGTGACCCGGCTCCGGCGGGCCGGCGCCGTGGTGCTCGGTAAGGCCAACCCCTCCGAGTGGTCCAACTTCCGCGTCGTCCAAGACGGGTGGAGCGCCCGCGGCGGCCAGACGCTGGTAATCAAACTGGCACTCACTTCCGAATGAATTTTGAGAATTCATGTTCTTCAGGATCGATGGTGAGCTTAACTGTGCAGAACCCGTACGTTCTGTCGTCCACCCCGTGCGGGTCGAGCGCGGGGCCGGGTGTCGCGGCGGCGGCGAACATGGCTGCGGTGACGCTGGGCACCGAGACCGACGGCTCCATACTCTGTCCGTCGTCGCTGAACTCCGTGGTCGGGATCAAGCCCACTGTCGGGCTCACCAGCCGGTCCGGCGTCATTCCCATCACCCCTAGACAGGACACCGTCGGGTAATTCTTCTTATTCTTCTTTGGAAACCTTGAATTGTGAGTTGCTGCTCCGATCAATGCACCCACTGACACGAAATGCAGACCGATGTGTCGGACAGTGTCAGACGCAGTTCAGGTGCTGGACGCCATTGTTGGCTACGACGCGTTCGACGCCGCGGCCACCAGAGCAGCATCCAAGTTCATCCCTCAAGGCGGGTACATGCAGTTCCTGAAGAAAGATGGCTGAGAGGCAAGAGAATCGGCGTCCCCAACGGCTTCTTCCAAGGATACGGAGAGGCGCGACTGAGGGTGTACAAGCAGCACCTCGCCACAATGAGGTGGCAGCAGTTAAAATGGCAGATGAACATGACAGATTAATATAAATGAACCTGAACTGATTCTTTGATTTTCCTGAAGGGAACACGGTGCCATGGTGATCGAGAACCTTGCCGTCGCCGCCAATTTGACCGCTCTTTTGGCCGATATTGCTTCCAACGAGGGGATCGCGATGCAAGCAGAGTTCAAGCTAAGCATAAACGCGTACTTGGCAGACTTGTTGTCCTCCCCGGTCCATTCGCTTGCAGACATCATAGCTTTCAACAATGCAAATCCCATCCAGGTAAGTGTGCAAACGCACTGAATATCCATCGCTTTCAATATTTTTAGATCAATAGGCTTTTTGCCCTGTCTTATTTCATAAGAAACGAAACAACAATTCATCCAATTATTACATCAGGCTAAACGCCATCCCAATACTCTCCTAGTTTGCCAAATAGGAAAGGCAACATTCATTACAGCTCTCTATTTCCTCCCTTCGTCACATAAAACGCCTACATAGATTGTTCCAGAGAATAGATCCCCAGCAGCTTTTTGGAATTGGAGACGACGACGATGCTCAGCCGAAACTGACACCTCTTCTGCACTCCATCGCCTCTGGAGTTCCAGGTCCTAGCTTCATCAGAATCCTTCGCTTCGCCAGCTGAGCGGGGGAACCTCCAGTGCCTTCACTTCCATAAGCATCAGGCATTTGTCCAGCAACCAGAGTTCTTCCTTTGGGCATAATAGCCTCCATTTTTTCAGCAATCTCCACATTCGGCGCCATATTACCTGCATTCCACATCTCTTTCAATATCTTCACTTATTATTATAGGTTCAAACATTTGCGTTGCCAGAAAATAATAAGTGCACGATCATCAGGGCAACCAATGGCACTTACTATTTACTTACTCTTTAAACAATTTTCTTACATGTTGCTGCAGGAGAGGCTAAAAGATTTCGGGCAGGACGACCTTATCGCAGCCGAAAACACACACGGCATTGGACCCATGGAGAGAGCAGCGATCCGACAGCTGAACAAGCTGTCCGCTGATGGGTTTGAGAAGCTGATGAAGGAGCATCAACTAGACGCGATCGTCACCCCCAACAGCAACGCTTCCAGCCTTCTCGCCATCGGTGGCCACCCCGGCATCGTCGTGCCTGCGGGGTACAGCGAGGAGGGGGTCCCCTTCGCCATATGCTTTGGCGGGCTGCAGGGGTACGAGCCGAGGCTGATCGAGATGGCTTATGCTTTCGAGCAGGTGACCAGAGTGAGAAGGTCACCAATCACTGGCGGAGCTTAGTTGAGGCCAGGTGGGGGCCACTGCCCCCCCAGATTTTTAGCAAATCCTAAAGAAATTTTTTTGGGGAGGGGTTAAATGAGAAGAAATATAGTATTTTGCCCCCCCCAAACATTGCTTTTTTGCCTTTTGCCCCCCTGCACTCTTCGTCAAGCTCCGCCACTGTCACCAATGTTCAAGCCCTAGCTAGAACGCAGGATCGGGAGAGTTAAACGTAAGGGCCCCTTTTTCCCAAGGAGGCTCCACTTAACGTTTTCGTTGAACATCGAAGGGCCCCTTCTTGGGCCAACAAAGATTATATATGCAAGCGTAAAAACGGTTAAACTGACAGTTGTACTAAAGGTTGCGACTACATCTAACAAGCTCATTTATTGTCTTCAGGTTCGTTGTCGATTGATACCAGTCTTCTGGTTGCATTTATGAACATGTATATTTGTAAGTCTAATCTGAAAAAGGAAAAAAAATAGTTTGGGTTGTTGATAGATACCTTTCTTCTGATTGCAGTTTTCAACATGGAACTCTTTCAGTCTAATATGCCAGAAACAATCATTTGGTAGTACAACCACACCTCTGATAAGCACGAGGATATTCGAAATGGCACCGCAAATATGTCATAACCCACTTGCAAAAGGTAGCCGAGGATACAACAAAAGAATGTAAACCGACTGTAATCATACAAATGCGCAAGATTAATGAATCATGGAAGCATTTTATTCCAATGGCTATTACAAACAGAGCACGAATTGTACCATCATATGTACACTAAGACGCCATAGCGGCATAGCCTATACTTGTGGAAGAGAGTAGCGCAATGTACTGTACTATCTATATTGTCATCAGAGACCAGACCCATAATGACCAATAAACTTCATGGATACTGACGATTATGATCTAGCAAGTCTACAAATTGATGGCTGATGAAATTTAGGATCGAGTAATAGTAGAAATAAGCTATTAGTCTGACAAAACTTTCCTCTGCAGACTTGCATATGTTGGGATCACCCACAAGCATCAGAGGAATATGTACAGTGGCTCTTGCCAATCTCCAGACACCTTCTCTTCTTAGCTTTGTCTGCCAATTACCCACCCCAAGATTTAATCAGATTACCACAGAAAAGAACGATGTGATATCAACATTATTAAGCATGCAATAGTGTAGTTTCAGGTAGTCCAAATCTAAAGGCTGTGCCACTCATTTTCCAGATAATGAAGTAACCTGTATCTTGTGACATACAGTATTCTCATATTTCTTGTCCTTTAATTGGTAGTGCTAACTAACACATAACTGATGATATGAACTCGTAACACGAGAAATTAACTGTGCCCAAAGGCACGTCTAACAAAATGTAGTGTTATAGCACCATCTAAATCTAAAAGTATATAATATCATTAAAGGACTAGAGGTGCATCTGTTTACTATAATGCTGATATTTACATGATCAAACACCTTACTTCTATTTACGAGAGTAAAAAAAGCATTAAACTGAGTCGCAGAACAGCCCACAATGGCAAGATGAAGGTAAGAGTAAACTCATATAGGCCATAGCCAGAACTTGAAAACTCTGGGTCGTCTTTCCATTGATTTCAATGGAGAAATTCTGAATCACAACATATTTCTCAAGAAAGGTGACACAGACAGTTCAGGAAGCAGCAATGTTTTTTTACAATCTAACAAGCTGAGCGAATGCAACAATTACAGGGGATGATGGCATGCAAACAAAAACAAAATCCCCAAACATGATATCAATCCTTTTTATCATCACTCAGTAGAACTGCGTCAGTTGGGCACTCGCAACAGTTGAAGATTGAGTCTAATCCCAATGTTTTCCATAAATACTACGGAGTAAAACGCAGCAAGCAGAGGGGATAGCAAGACCTTCACTAGTTTAAGTGTAACAATACTCCATGTTAACAAATATCAACGCCAGTAGGCAGTAGGTTTCATAACTAAGAAAAACGATTGCAAATTAACAGGACGACAAGGACGTTTTTCATGATATTATGAGGCTAAAGTACTAAATACATTCATTTAAAAGATCATATAGCTCAATGACACATGGGGAGCCAAAACAGGCAATTCAGGGGAATGCATTTTTTTTAGATAAAGGGATTTTATTATTTAAGAGTTTTAAGCATTACACCTGGCCTCTGCATAGCTAAGATGCACACAGCCACCAGTTCACCAGTAACCAATTCAGAACAAAAAGTAAAAACGGCGAATTACATATCATAATGAGAAAGTGTAGATCCGCCTAAGATGCTGGTAGGTCTATCCGGAGTCTATGTTGCCATCCATGCCGGGAGAATAACTCCCTGGCCGCAGCCTCCAGCCTGAACGCCACCTCCAAAAATAAGTCACGGTGCTCCACACGCTGCAGGTCCGACCATGCTCGTAGCATAGCTGTACACCGATAAATAACCTGCATAACAGAAGCATTTTTATCATTAAAAATCTTGTCATTTCTACATAGCCACAACGACCAAATAACGGCAATCGCGCCCATCCTACAGAAGAGTTTAAACCTAGAATCCACGCCATTTAACCAGTTGCCAAAAAGGTTTGCAACAGTACGCGGTGGATGTAAGGTAGAACCTATCTGGACGGCTGACCATATAGACCTGGCGAATTCGCACTGGAAGAATAAGTGTGTAATGGTCTCGTCATGTTGACAGAAAACACACTTTTTACTTCCGTGCCAATTACGCTTGGCAAGGTTGTCTTTAGTAAGAATTACACCCCGACGAAGATACCATGCAAACACTTTAGTTTTAAGTGGTATCTTCATCTTCCAAATTTTGTTATTATCCTTAATATCGACTGGCACTTCAGGTAGAATGCATGTATATACTTATTACAACAACTTCAACTATATATGTTTGGAATTTTAATTCGAACGGGTGCACAGGTAAATCTTAATTATACACTAATCTAGAGCTCAGCCGCTAGCACATCTAGTCAAAGAGTTATTTCAACGATACCTTCCTGAACTCAAGAATGAAATCATATATGACGTCCGAACAGCAGCAAGGATCTATGCGCGAGGAAGAGGAGGGTGAGGCCGAGGCAGGCCCTGCGAGCGGCTCCCCTGACCGCGTCGAGATATACGAGCGGGGCGGAGCCCTCGCCCCAGACGAGGTGTGCCACGAACCCGGCGACCGAACCAGCGGAGAGGACACACGCAGTCGCGGAGCACAGGTGGGGCCGCGTATAGGGCGCCAAGCACGCGAGCGCCAGCATCGGGCCGACGACGATCCACGATAACCTCGGCGGCGGCGGTGGCATCACCGCGTCGGCGACGGCCGTCGGAACTGGAAACCAAGCCCCTCGAAGCTTCTCCCTATCGATAGGGGTTGGAGTGATTCAGCGGGGCGAGGGGCTTAGCGATGAACAACTGCCAGGTGCGAGCTGTTCCGTTTCCTGGTCGGGTTCAGTTCTAAGTAAATCACTGATCTATCTTTTCCTTATCGCACACGGGTTTAAAACCGGTAGAAGAGCGTGCCCAATCCTAAATACTTTTCACTACTCTCTTTCAGATTTGATGCGAAATTTCTTTTAAGGAAACTATAAACTGCCGGTGGTAATCGAAAAAAAGGCTCGGTTTCGTCCTGCCCGCTCCCGCGAGCGGCAGGGCCAAAACACTAGCCACCGACTCCCGGTCACCCTCCCCTTCCTCTCCTCCTCGCCGTCGCCGGAGGGCCTGGCACAGGCGGGGGCAGGGCATCTCTTCCTCTCGCTCGGTGGTGGCAGCAGCGAGGCGTTGCTTAGAGGGAACGACGGAGAACGAGAGGAATCGGTCGCCCGGAGTTGGTGGATTTCACGGCGGAGAACGAGAGGAATTGGTCGCTCGGAGTTGGTGGATTTATCGGTAGAGCTATCCGGTGGGTCAACCCTAATACCGACGCGGTGCCGAGAATTTAGCGACAGAGGGGAGACATTGCATTCCCCCCCCCCCCCCCCCCCCCCCCCCCCCCCAAGTTCACCCTACGGTCTAGGAGGCACCATTTTGTTTTATAGGAGTAGATGCTCACGAGGAAAAAGATTAATTTTGTAAAAGATCCGGGTGTATAACTGGATATTCAATGTGCATACATAAATTTCCTGGGAAAAGGACATTTTGTACAGCCTTTGTCTTTTCTTTGTAAAAAGTACAAGTTTCCGGTTTGTAATTGCGAGACAGTTTTCTTTCTTACATAGGCAAAATAGCACGAAATTTCATTTGCACACATAGAAAACATGAAATTTCATTTGTACACATAGAATGTTTGCATGCACACGCAAATTTTTCATTCAGAACCTTTTAATATTATGAAATTATTTTCTCTAAAATACATTATTGATGTCGATACAATTTCACCACCTCCATAGTTCTGATTTGTGCTAAACTAAATTAGTTGTCGACATTGTGGCACATAGACTATAGTTCATTCTTATTATTGATGTGATGGTGTCAACAAATCTTAATCATGAGTGATAACTTCACTGTTATAACCGCTAGATATCATATCTTTTCTTTTGATCCATGCATCCTCCTCACGGAACATATATGTTATTGGCAACCTCTTAAAATAAAACGTTCATTCCCAAGTTTGTGATAAGTTTATGATTAGTTTTATTTTTTTATATTGAATTTTCTTATCCAGTATGGTGCTGACTATTGATTGTATTGAGAATGAACTAGATAACCTCTCTTTAGCAAATACTAAAAAGGGGTAATCGTAAAAATATTACTTGTTATCCGGGGATCTTGAGGATCTACTGCTCAACTTTGCCCTTTGGCCCGCCACAGTGAGGGCCGATTCAAACATATTTTGAATTTGGTTAAATTTATACTAAACTCTTCGACTTACTCTGTGACTTAATTTTGTCATACTATAGTCTTAACAAGTATTGCTTTCCATATATTAAGTTTCAATACTTAACCACATCTGAATGATGCTAACATTAATTATAATGTTATTTATGCTCCAAAAGAGTTATATTGTTATTTATTATTCAATTGCAATCCATATTGATAAAACAATTGTGCTGTGAGAATTCAACAGTATGTTGTAAAAACGATTAACCCTTGAATTTTTAATAATAACATAACTTAGTGTATATGTCTATATGCGAGTGTGTGGTAGAATCTATTTAGCATTAATATCATGGTAGAGATGTACGCTATTAAATAAATATGTTAACAGTGGTCTCTCGTGTATGATTAGGTATCAAATTTACATAAACATATAGGCCTCCTTTGGCATGCATCATTTTATTTCATTTGACAAAAATGAAATGAAGTGAATTTCAAAGAAATGACAGCATTAGGGGCATGAATTGAATTAGCATAGCATAGGCATTATTTGGAATTCTAATTGAAATGACATTCCAATTCCATGATAGTCAAACACGTCTGGATGGAATCTGAAATTTGAACATCACTAAATGTGTCTTGCAAGTTTGGTTTGCTAATGAGCTGAAAATATACATGTGTTGTCCACTAGGTACTTAAATAATATCAATCGTAGTAGGCACATGATAACCAACTTTAGATATGATTTCATTATGGTCAACTGTCAAAATTGTGTTCAGCACTAAAAATGATAACCAAAGCTACAAGTGGCACCATATTAACCCACTCACAAAGAAGTTACAGGTCATGCAGCATAAAAAGGTGCAAAACAGAGAGCATTCATGCAGAGAGCACATGTCCCACGTATTCCATCATCATATATACACCAATACACCAGCATAAACTTGCAAGAGAGTACCATAGGAGAACTGAATATCGTCACCAGAACCATAATGACCAAACAAACTCCATGGCTATTGATGATTAGGATCTAGTACTAGCAGAAATAAGCAAGTCTGCAAAAGCTTTCATGGCTATCAACCACTAAGATCTAGTAACACAAAGAAGCAACTATGTAAAAACTTCCTTGTTCCTCTGAAAACTGAAGAAATAGGCTTTCGCCCCGCTATATTAATATAGCAATCACACGATACAACAACCACAAGGGTCACTGCTGGGGCAAACAACACAGACACGCCCAAAAAGAAAAGAAAACAAAGCCGACATCGGCGGATCAATGAAAACGAAAATGACTCGCCACCGCTGCGTCCTCTCCGGAGAAGTCCCACCATGAACCTAGCACTATGATTCACCGCGTACCAAGCAGCACCTCCAAAAAGGAAAGCGACGATGACGACACTGCTGCCCGGACAAGTCCTAGGGTTTCCCCCGGTACGCTCCGAGGAGTGGGGAAGGGGTACACTTGACACCCTTCAGGAAGGAGGGTGACACCCTCAAGCGTCACCGTGTCGGTGCCAAACGACCAGGATTTCTCCCGACCCCAAAAAAACCGCCGCTCGGACAAGTCATAGCGCTCCACCCAGCTCGCCATCCACCAACAGACGCCACCACGGTCTTGCAGTCATCATCGCCGTCTCACCAAGGCAAACATAGTAAGGCCGGCCAGTCTGAGACGAAGCAGCTGTAGACAAGGTCCGAGTGGATTCCCCTAGTGGATTCAATACACTACCCCTACCTAGTGGATTGATCTCCAATCCCCTAGGGGATTGGGTGAAGTTTGAGGTTTCACCCAATCCACTAGAGTATTATCCCCACCAATCTCCACAAAACTCTAGAAACAAACAGAGCCTTAGTGGGTTTTTTCCCTCTCTTTTTTATTTGAGGGTAATGCCTGAATAGATCGCGTTCGCTCGATAAAGCCAATGGGTGAAATGTTCAGATTGGGTTGCTGAATTTCTTTCCATTTATTTAAGTTGTGATTAGTTCCGGTTGGAATCTCAATATGTCTGACTAGAAGTTTGAAAACACAAACAATCTTGTTTGAGATTCTGAATTTGAAGCTGAAAATTCGAAGGAAAAAGTTTGAACCAGTTCTTAGTTCAACCATCTCCATGGCCTCTATCGTGGCGCGGGGTCATTGCTACAGTTGTTCTAGAGTGCCACAGCCAAGAACGTTGAGGCTTTCTCAGGTGTCAAGGATGCGAGGGTGCTACGGGCCTGCGCTGACAAGAAATCCTTCTCGTTGTCGCTCGTGCATTCTCCTGTGAATGTTAGGCCGTTGAGTATCTCAACAAGGAATCTGTGCCATTTCCATGGCTTGTCACCCGAGAAAGGTGAAGGTGTCAGCATAGCGGGTTCTAACAAGGTACGCCCTAGGTTCGAAAAACCCTATCGTCGTCAGTCTACAAGCTTGTGACCTTCTCCGGTGGATACTATGGATTCAACATCTCATATGGCGTTGTGTTGCTATGTCAAGATGTTCCTTTTGGGATGGCTTGTCACTCGCCCCGACAGTCCACTACAAAGCAAATCTCCAAGATGAGAACAAGTGAGAACTCCATCACCGGAAACCACCCTCGCATCCTTTTCACTTGCGGCATGGTCATGTGCTCTTGAGTTACAAGTCCACACGGACTGTGGCTCAATTTGGGACACTGCATCACCACCACCTACACCACGATCACAATGTCTTACTAACTATTGTGCTCTTTCTTCTTTGGCAGATGTGGAAGCATCGGCATGGAGGACACTGATTCAGCGTATTGTAGTCGTCGTGTATGCAGACCTTAAGGTTGAGGTTTAGGCTTTGGCCTTCTGTCAAAAGATTGAGGACATCGCCTCTCTTGTCCTAGCAACAATTTCTTTGAGCAACACTGATTTTTCCATAGTCGAACTGTAAATTATGGGTGTACAACCTGTAAATTATAATGAAGAACCAGCGTAGATCAAAACTTTTTTCAAAACCAATTGACAGTTATGATTATCATTTTCGAAGATTTGACAGTTTCAAATGATGACACTGTTGGTTGGTGGAAAATAGATTACATGACGAGATCCCCATGACATATTGGGTCGAATCATGTTGGGTATAACGCAATTCCAAGAATAAAATTCAAAATAGTGTCGCGATTCAATGTGAACTTACTCAAGAAAGGATGATACACTCATAATCGATCATGCATACGTGAGAATTGCCTTCACGGGTTAACGTAGATGACAAAATAAAAACATGGGACAAAAAACCTAAGAACAACCATATAGAAGGTCTTCGAAACATGCCAAGCAAAAGGTGCAGACTTGTAAGTGCTAAGAAGTAAGAACTGAGAAGACCTCACTTTGCACTGCAAAAATGGCTTCAAAGTATAAGCTACAGACACTAGAGCTTGCCCATGCCATATCCGTGAGACACAACACAAAAGATAGTCCACAAAACGGTAGAGCCATAACTTGCGAGATCACCACAATCATGCGATTCCACAATTACTGCCACAAGGCCAATCACTCGTAAAGAAATAGCCGTCCTACACATAACTACGGACATGCATGGCAAATTCCATACACCTAGAAATGCATTATCCGCTGGGAGGGTGGGACACCCCTCATTCTCAGGTATTGTATTTCAGGCTTCCAGCACCAAGTAAACAATGAGACAATACATTGTCCGAACACGAGAGCTTGTCCGAACACGAGAGCTCCTAGCAATAGAAGTATGCAATAATAGCAGTGGACCAATTTACTTTCGTGAATACATGTAACTAGAATCCGGTACTTGTCAGCGGCCATATTCTTCAGCGAAGTCTCCTGTATCTACCATCCACACCTTCAGTTCAGGGTTATGTCTGTTAAATACAGAAACCCGAAATTCAATTAGACTAGCATCATCAAATAGCATTTAGGGTGTACAGATGTTGAAAAATATTAAGCACCCAATATTATAAACTATATATAGCGATCTTCGATCATGAGTGGGAAAAGTTAGTGGAATGTCAGATTTTTTCGTGAATACAACGATAGCAAATCAGCATAAAAAGAGTAATTATTACTGGTCTGCATAACAGCCTAAGTTGGAATGGTTGGCGCCTGAAAGGTGCAAATCCAATGTACATGGTCGATCAAGAGTGGGAAAAGTTAGGTGGAATGTCAGATATTTTGGTGAATACAACGATATCAAATCAGCATATAAAGAGTAATTGTTACCGGTCTGCATAACAGCCTAAGTTGGAATGCCTGGTGCCTAAAAGGAGCAAATACAACGTACATGGTAGGTAGCTCAATTTGTTCTCCTATAATACGTAGCTAGCTTTCAATTATACTTGACTTATAGAACACTTGATGCTAAAAGATGGCTTAATCAGTAGTTACCCACATATGGAAACAATCTTAAAATCACAAGCCCCATATATTCGCATGCATTCCACTATGAGGACTGGGGGGCAGAGCAAAGCATGAAAATCTACACTCCACGGGGCCCAAAAGAGTGCTATAAATAGCGAAGATTTTTTCCCATGAAACTAATGGCATCCTGGAGCTTGGCTGAATGAAATATACTTGTCACTATGCAATTGACACTTCAAAAAAAAATTGCACAAGAAGCACTAATCTAAAGAGGTAAACCTCGAGACCTTTAGGAGGCCTCACAGCGATTAGCGCACGTCGGCCGTCGGATCGAAGGACTTACAGCGAATCTCGGTCGTCCGATTTTTCACAGCGTGGTATATATTTGCGCAGCCCCGTGGTGAAACCTAGCGCGCCGCCTCCCACCCTCAGCCCCCTTCTCCATTCCCGCTCGATCTCCTCTGCCTTCTTCGCGCCGCCGCTCAAGCGTCTTCCCCTCCACCACGCCTCCATGGCACTCCTGTCACCGTCCTCCCCTCGGCGGCGTAGGGCTAGAAGGCATGGAGGAGGAGGTTGTCGTCCTCGCCCCTCGACCGGCGCCTCGGCTCCCGGGCCATAGGGACGAACGGGGCCCAGCTCTTCACGCCGCCACCATCCGCACCCTCAGCGAGTATGAGACGCCGGGCGACGCCTAGGTGAGCATCCTCACCTGCACCTCTGCTTGTGTATTTTCATGGGGCTCACCCCTACCGGCCTATGTGCTGCTCAGCGGCGTCCTGACCATGGTGTCTCACCGCGGTGAGAGCTGGGAGGAGGAGCCGAGGGCGATTCCCTCTCCCAGGTATTCCAGCAGCGCGTGGGGGAGGATGTCCTTGCAGTCGTCGCACCATCCACAGACCACAGGTATAACAGCGACCTTGCCTTGCTCCCCGCCTCCTTCCTTACATCTCTTCCTAATTTTATGGCTGAGCTACAAGTCCTTTTCTTTTCCATATCGTTAGTTTTCAGATGTGTACACAAGCTGTTTGCGTAAATGTCTATGTGCAAAGATTGCTCCTGGAAGAATCCCACAACTCAACTTGGATCTGTAATCTGTAAGCTGTTTGTTCTCTCATTTGCATTCCTCTTCATGCTTTATACAGTATGTTTTAATATTAATTCTTAGTTCCAACTATTTTACAGGTTATTTGAGTGGGGGAGAGACACCAAGCCAGGATAGTAGCAGATCCTAGCAGCTCTCTTTAAGTGGGAAGAGACACCAAGCGAGGATGAATAGGTATATGCTTTATATTACTTGTCAGAACGTTGTCCTTGCCATGATTGGAGTAACTCAATTTTTGAATGCCATTGTACTGAAAAAAATTCAGGAAATAATTTTTTGGTACTGTACTACCTTAGGGAATATCTCTTCCATGTACTTCCTTAGTATTGAAACAACAAAAAAATCTTTCTATAAATATATAGTCTATAATTTATAGGTTAGAACTATTTTCCTCCTGGTTTCTCCGTGCTTTGTTGATTATGTCTTGTAGCCTGATCGGCAAAGATTATGCCGCTGTCAATGGACTAATGGAGCTGACCACAATGTTTCCCGCGGCATGTACCTGTTGGAAGTTGATGTTTTTACTTTGCAGGTTTGTTGCCTTCGAGTACAGCCAAAGCTGATCCACAAAGTTCTCTATTTGTTCACGAGAATTTCTGAGTTCATTATACATCCGAATCGATGCGAATGCTTCTTACATTTATTTAATTGCAAAAATGTTCCAAATTTTCTATATTGTCTTATGAAAATATGTGTGATAAATAAAGCATGGTTTCACCTTTTATGATGCTTGATAGTGAAGCTTCATGATGTTTCTCGACTTCATCTTCATATCTTATGGCCCATGGTTAACCAGGTGTGTCCCCATTCTTTATCTCTGCCCCGATGTGTATACTGTACTTGGCGTAAAGCTGCATATTTAAGATAGCTATTTATGATGATTTGTATAAATGCTGGGTTTACCTTCCTAAGTTCAATCCTAATTTATGTTGTTGCGGCTACCTGCAGCCTGCGCCAGACCCAGGTGCAGCAGCTCCAGGCCCAGGGCCACTATCGATCAACACGATACCACCAATAGCCGGATGTGAGCCCAAACCTACAGAAACAAAGCCATCTGATTTCCATATGTGTTTAAGGGCTCATTCATCCCACAAGAAGTAATTCAGTCAACAAAACAGAATGTGACAGTTCAAATCAGAGCAATTTTCACATCATGATTCTACTGGTTTAATTAGTGTCACCCCATTGCAACATAGTTTACTCAGATTTTGAAGCATCGCTAATTGTATTATCTTAATTGCATATTATGTGTTGTGTGATCTGCAGTAGTTTTACTGTTAAAATTCCATCTGTCTCCCAATTCTATTTTCCTTTTCTATTTTCTGGTTGTATATTTAATGTTACCCTCCATTTTTTTAGGTTCAGGTGTATTCTAAAGGAAAATGATGATGTTTTATAGAAGATTGGGCCCATCTCATGCGTTCGAGCTGGTAAGGGTTTAAACTTTTTGAATTTTGAACTATTGTGCAGATTTTATAGTAACACATTTGATGATTTGAAAAACCTCCCAACTTTGGTTTACCATGTGTTAGGTTTTGAATAATGTGGTTCTTCCGACTCTAACTTTTGTCATTAGAATGAACCTTCATGGAAGTTTGCTTTAAATATTTATTGTTTACCACTAGAGCTAAATCTAATATGAGATTTCAAAATTCGTTGGTTAAAATCATGATCGAGTCTCACAATTTTTCCAGGAACAACATTGTTTGTCGTTCAGCTTTTCATGGTAGCACTTTCCTATAAATAGTAGGGCCTAGAAGGCATCTCTGCTTGGTTTTGGTATGTCCAAGAGCATATTGGCCTGATAACAATGTTTTCCAGGCCTGTATATCTCCGAACATCTCAACCAGGAGCAGAAATTCCATTTTGCTGTGTATCTTGTGCCATCTTATTTTTATGGTGTCCCAACCTTGAAGACAAGTCTAATATTGCCATTCATACGAGCACCAATATTTGCGAATTAATTAAGATTACCCCTGTTTTATATTAGTTTATTTTTACAGGTTAAGAACAAACTGATGAGGTGGTGCGGTCATTCATCCCTCTCGCTCCTCGATCGGCAAATGCCATGTCTTTGATTCTGTGTCTAACTTGTCCTCTTGTATAGAATGATATCTAAGATATTTAACCCTACTTAGGCCTATGAATGCATCCATGCCTTTTATTTTGTATACCCACCATTTATTTTGAACAAAGTATGCTCACCATTTTGTTTCAGACATTTTAGATATTAAATTTATGCATATATTACAAGCTGGTGTCCCTTGAAAATATATCATGATCTTAGTGATAGTGTAGCTACGTGGTTATACATCGGTTATTTATTCCTCTTTAAAACTGATGATCATATAACCTTGCCTTAAAAAGGAGCGGTTCCATCTTCTATTTAATTGGTACCTATTTGTTCACAATCTACCACTTTTTATTCACCATATTACCTGTACGTAATGGTTTTTTGCTGTATCCAATTTTAACAGCTCATGGCAATCTTCTGGAATTAGGGAAATGCTTAGCTAAATTGGTGCAGTACACATTCTGGTCTGGCATGTACATTAGGAAATCTCCAGCTCTATTGTTTGAGTCTCGAATGCAATAGAATATAGCTTTGCTGAAAAGTAAGTGTATCTAGATTTTGTAGTACATGAGAGGTCGTATTTATTGCAATAAATCATGTTCTCCTCGTCTTCATTTTATTAGAGTGAATGCTGCTA
Organism: Poa pratensis; assembly: GCA_947311845.1. Classification (NCBI taxonomy): domain Eukaryota; kingdom Viridiplantae; phylum Streptophyta; class Magnoliopsida; order Poales; family Poaceae; genus Poa; species Poa pratensis. The sequence continues at coordinate 46,347,365 of CAMZMU010000062.1, read as the reverse complement.
TGAAGGCTCCCTAGAATATGTTCTCCATGTGTATGAAGGCTCCCTTTTTTTTCCTTTTTAGCTCATGGTTCTTGAATTTCATGCATCGATGGTGCCCTGGCATGTTCTTGGTTTCGCCTCCTTAGACTAGCATTTATTAATTGTTACTCTAGGTTTCTATGCTGAAAGCTGTTGAGGCATATCTTTTTTTCTATTGTTATACTGTGTGAGCTAATCCATTAATTGCCGTTAGCTGGACTTGATCACTCTATTATTTCAGTGACAACTCCCTTGGGTATGCAGCAGCGATGTATTGTGTTTGGATTCCCTTGGAGTATGGTGTTTCCTTCATGTCGCAATTCTTGAACAAATTATGAGAAGATAGTGAGTTATCTGGTCTTGAGTTTACCTTTCTGTGAACTAAGTTTTTCCATAAGTTTGTTTACTTGGAGAAGAGTATGTCCATGTTAGGTCTTATAGAAGCGTGTAGATGCATTCTTGCTAGGGTTGCACCTATTTTTTTCAAGTAGAGACTTGGTTATATTTCTGGTTATATGGTTGACTAAATTATGTGTTCTCCACAGAGTCTCTGGAGAAATATAGGATGGTCCTAAAATCCTGTTCGAAGGACACGGAAAAATATATGGGAAAAATGAACCTGAAGAGCAGCGGTAGCAGCTGCTGCGTTGTGACCATGAGGGGAGCCTTGGCGCAGCGGTAACAGCTGCTGCCTTGTGACCATGAGGGGAACCCGTGACCTCATGGTCACAAGGCAGCAGCTGTTACCGCTGCTATCCATAATCGAAGCAAAATTTGTATGTGATGTTCAAGATAGATGAAGCAGTTCAAATTTATCCCTTTTGTTGTTCTTGTGAGTCCAAATAACACTTTATGTTTCATTGTAGTGGAAGTTTTAGTGGTTAGTATGCTCTTCTTCCAATCTACCCGTTTCAGTATAGTGGCTTTCTTTAGTTTAGTTTACTCTATTTCCTTGGCATGGTTGCAGAGTGTTTTCTTTCTTGGTGCACCATGAAACTAAGAGGGCGGTTAATATTAGGTTGTTTATTTTGTACTAGGAAAATTGTCGCGGCGACACGCCGCGCCTGTGGCTGTGAAGTATTCATATCCAGCCGGGTTGCTGTAGGTCGACGTCATGAGAGATTGAAGGAGGCTAAGGAAGAAGCATGTGGGATCAATATGGTAGTGCAAACGGACTGCAGCTCACCTGCCGATGGCCGGTCTGTTCTTCTTCGTTAATTTTCCACATTGCTATGTGCTTAGATGTGAATTTATTTTTCGATCATAAGGGCACATATAACGCTTAGGCGCATACATAGACGCTAATCCGAAGACAAACAACATAGTGTTCTAGTGTTGTCGTAATCATTCAATTCTATTTTTTTTTTTTTAGATGCAAAATTGGTCGGTTATGTCCGCGAAAAAGGACATTTAGGCTGACTAAACTGATGAAAATCACTTGGCAAAGTAAGAAGAAAAATCAAAGAAAAACGCAAGCGAATACATAGCAGACCAATTACAACTGTAAGGACCAATAGAAAGTAATTAAGATAGAAGTAACAAACCAAGGTATACCTTTATATAATAACTGGAAAATAACAAATGAGAACTGGTTGCAATCTTATTGGAACAGAAATGTTGCGGCTGGAACTGTTTCAGCCTTACTGTCCATCTGATTTATGTCAATTACGGAGCAGCATTCCCACAGATCGGAGGGCAAGAATAGTAGATTAACAGTACGCCTGCTAAAATTCGATAGCAAAACCAGCAATAAATTACTGAGCATATGCAGTCATTATTATAAGGTTTCAGTGCAGAGCACATGTTACGTGGATGTTTCAAACCAAGTTTCTCAAACTCACAGACAGGAAGATCAATTACTGGTAAGCCTACAGATTAGCCATGAGAAACATAAAAAAAAAATTCAGTCTAAGGTATACATCGTCCTGAGGCTCTACCTCTTTCAAAAAAGAAAAAAACGCGAGCATTTATTGATACAAAAGTATCTTTCGGACCTTTTCTTGATGTCACCCTTGAGGTAGCAACATAGGAACAATCAAAGGTCCATCCACAACTGCAGCTTCAGTGTGCCTGCTAAGAAGAAGAAGTCAGCAAGCTTTGTACCTAGCACAATAGCAAACTGAATGTGTGAAAGCCTATGCAGCACCAGAGGAGGAGTTCACTTAACTGTAGCTTCCGTATGGGGAATTGTGCTGCAATCCAAATTCAACCCTTCACGATAGACTATATTCTTGGTTATAAAAGTTGGATGTCCATCTTCATCGAGAGCAAGCACTTTTAGCCCTTCTCTTGACGTCACACGTGATATAGCTACGTATAATTGGCCATGTGAAAATACAGGCTTCGGTAAATATACACCAACCTTTTCCAGTGTCTGACCTTGGCTCTTGTTAATCGTCATTGCATAACACAGTCGTATCGGATACTGACGGCGTTGAAGAATGAAAGGCCACTTCTTCGATGGTGTATGCAAGACGATCCTTGGTATGCAGACATGGTGACCAACATTACTTCCTGTCATGATTTTAGCTTCAAGGACCCACTGGCCTAATCGAGTAAGCAGAAGTCGAGTACCATTACATAAGCCAATAGATTGGTTAATATTCCGAAGCAACATAACAGGGACACCAACTTTAAGAGCAATTCTATGCTTAGGAAAATTGGGCGGTTCAATCTTGTGCAGAAACTCAGGAGGATAAAGTAAATCAGCGTCAGCCACATGATCTACACTTTTACAAATAGCATCACAGCTCTCAAATATAACTTCTTCTCCAGGAACAGATCCGTAGAGTATGTCATTAATAGAATCAGCTACTTTATTGGTAGGACAAATGATTGCACGTGTGCCAAGTATGAAACTTCAGAGAACCTATCTTCGAACGAATCATATGTATTGCTGATGATAGCAGAAATGTAATTGGAGGCTGGCAACAGGGCAATATCAGGTGGCAGCGCAATCCACGAAGGGCTCATTTCACCCTCTCTTGTGTCCATTGGTACTGTCCCATCACCAACAGAAAGAACCCAACGTGCAAACTCATCTAACTTGGCTTTTTCAGTGTCAGTCAAATTAGGATTAGACAATCTCATGTTCCTTTCTAGTTTTAGAATGGTGACGTGCTGCCAAATAGGAGACTTGATAAGAGATGAATCGAGGACCTCACGTCTACTTGCACCTTCAACTACAGGCAGCACTTGTCTAAAGTCTCCACCTAGCAGCACTGTCTTGCCACCGAAAGGAAGAGTTTTCTTAGAACTGTCATTCATAGAAAGAATGTCTCTCATACTCCTGTCAACTGCTTCAAAACAACGCCTGTGAGTCATCGGTGCCTCGTCCCATAGAATTAGCACTGCCTTCTCAATTAACTCAGCTAGATTCGTGCCTCTGGACATATTACACATAGTCTGATGGCCTACATCAAGAGGAATCCTAAATCGGGAATGTGCTGTTCTACCTCCTGGAAGAAGTAAAGAAGCAACTCCTGAAGAGGCGACAGCTAACACAATATGGTCATTTGCCCTGAGAGATGTGATAATAGCATTCCACAAAAATGTCTTACCAGTACCTCCGTGTCCAGCAACAAAAAATAGTTTTCCAACTGGCTCACTGGCAGCTTTTGTAACTTGTTCAAAAATAGCAAGTTGTTCTGCATTCAGCTTTTTATAAAGCAAGCAGGCTGTGGATTTGAGGCTATCACTGTCATACTGCAGCTCTTCTAATATCAATCTATTTCCAATAATCCGCGCTCCATGCAAAAAATCTGTAGATATGTTGAAAGATTCCAATGAATATCCATTCTTGCTAAACATGATGGAGAGTTCTTGCAGCAATTCTGTGTAGAGATACCTCGGAGGAATAACCAGATCAGGCTCATCTATAGAATTACGAATTCGAGCGACCAAATCATCGACCATATACTCGGAATATTTATCGAGAAGTCTTTGAGCATTTATAACTCCACAAAACAATAGAACGGTCATAAATAGGTGTCTCAGCTGGAAAGAAGAAGCCCACAAAACAGCTTCATCAAAAAGGAGGAACCACTCATTATCATCACCTACCAATCCACGTGCTTGGCAGGCTTCTCTAAAAGTGCCAAATAGAACTCCGTTGTAAGACTTCAAATCAGCAAAACTTGTGGCACCAGCCACTTTAGTCAATAGTATCCGTAGGAAGAACAACTCGTTTGTAGTAGGATGGCAGTTGTAGATTCTACCAATGGGTACAGCAAATTTGCCTTTCAGAACTCTTCTCTTCCATTTCTTAGCTTGGCCATTCCAAGTCCACTTAGTTGGAAAGTCTTCATATGTCAAACATCGAGCATCTGGATATCGCTGGTTGGCGACAAACCATTCTGTCAACATAGTCTTGTACTTATTAGGATTACGAACAATCGATGCAAGGCTGTCATTCTCGCCGTAAATAACACGGTTCATATTCGGTAAATGCACAGTTAGTCTTTCAACAAATGGTTCTCGGACGTGAATATCATATGCAAACGTCCGCCAACATGACTCACATGTAGATAAATACCTAAAGAGAGAAAAGGCAAGAACATATGACACACAGTAACAGTTGAGAGAAAACAAAGATTAAAAAATGCAAACAGTGGTAAATAATAGATACATCAAGCATTAAACACATATGTGTACCTGCATTTGGCATAGTCACTTATTTCATTCCTCCCTTTGGGTTGAGACCCTGTCGGCTCATACATGGGATGTAAACGTGCACGGGCCATATCAGGTCCCTTGGCAAGATATTTGAATAAATACTTCAGAAGGTTGGTTTTATTACACCACTCAACATTAATATGAGCCTGAAATTTCTTAAGCAAATCCATATTGTGGGGAACTATCCATCTGTTGTCTAGGCGATGTCCATTTTTTGTGACGTAGCGACGATTGTTAGGCCGGCGGTAAACCGGAAAACCCAGTCCATCAATAGTAGTCTCTTCATTGAACTCTTTTGGATAATGCTTAGTACAAACTCCATCTTTCATACATGGTGCATGCGGGTTGTAATCACCACAAGGACCATGGACCATGAACTCCTCCACAAGAGCATAGCCGAGTGCATCTTTATGAAAATCAGGTATTTCAGCTGAAATAAAAGAGTCTATGAAAGACGGAGTGGGATCATCTGTATCAGCTTGTAACCAGACCAACGAATGTATATGAGGAAGACCCCTCTTCTGGAACTCCACAACATACAAATCTGCAAACAGATGAATAAGTGTAAACAAAAAGATAAGAACACATAGACAGCAAGAATGCGGACATGGAAACATAAGTAAAATGATGAAGCAGGAGCTCAAGAAGTAGCAGCCAAGGGAAAAAAATGCAAGTTTTGGAAAAAAAAACAATTATGCGGAAAGAAATTTGGAAAGCAGAAGTGTAGGTCAGCATGAATAGAAAAAATAGAGCCTTAAACATGTAGCAGTATATTATGGAAACAACATTAAAATAGGTAAATACATACATGCATGAATGGAACCGAAGGTTTCTCCACTTTTTACATCACTCTGAATTCATCAACTTTCATCTTGAATACACGTGTAACCATATCTGGTCTATCAGCATATGTTTGCCCAGGCTCAAAAAGCAATGCCTCAGCGATCTCATCCCATTTTGGATTGCATGTAAAAGTAATAAAAAGATCGGGAGCTCCGAAGACACGGCAAATTGCCATACCATCTTGATAGTTCTGAATCATATAACGTGGTCCTCCAGTGTAGCTAGAGTGCAAAATATATTCGACCCCAACATTTTTCCCAGTGGAAGTGCCTTCACCAAGGGCATCAGACAAACCTTGATACGTCTCAGAACGCAAAGTATCCTGGTTTAAAAAATGATAATTAAGTCTAGACGACTCAACACATGAATAAGAGTCTACCATAATTTGATTAGATAGCCGACCACAACATGTAAAAGGATTTGGCTCTCCTTTTCGATAATGAAATCGATAACAATAGTACTCTAGCATGGTTACATCCTCTCTACCGCCTGCAGGAACACCGTCGACAGAACGATATTTAATCCCAAGATGATATCCCATTGAACCATAAGGAAATAAAAGCGGGTACTGTAAAGCCATAAGGGAAGGATTAAGTGGGGACACACGCTGAAAATAGCCTGCATTTTTCTGGACAATCACATCAAACCTATTTGCTTCTACGGGAAAATCATCAACAATTAAAGCAGCCAACTCAGGTGCAGCAGGAAGAGAGTAACGATTTCCATGTTCCGTTCCCTCATGACCAAATAACTGGATGGCAACATCTGGACATTCAGGCGAGAAAATCCTCATCTCAGCCATACGAAATGTTTGCACAAGAGGATTATGTTCATCAAGCATAGCCTGAGTGAATCAACTATAGCACGATCAGGCTCTTCTCTGCGTAGGCGCCGACGTTGAGAAGGCCGGCTAGTACTCTCATCTAAATTGTCGCCATGATGAGACTCCCTGGTGCGGCGTCGACCAAGCAAAGAGTCAGAGAAACCAATCGAATCATCCGTATGAGCAAAACCGTCATCAAATATACCTATCCTGTTGTCCAGCTCATTTAACGTGTCGAAAACATAAAGCTGGGCAAATTTAGGTTCTGGATTCGTAGTCGGTGGAAGGAGAGAACCAATCTGGTGGCAGACCACTCCACAAATTTGAAAACATAAGGGCCAGTTCCAACATTGACGGTATCATCAATGTGAACGCCAAGAGACGTGAAGGCAAACATAGAATTATACTCACGAATTAGACGCATAAAATGATTTGACTCAGGCCCACCGTCGAACTTTAGCAACTCTGACAAAGGAGACGGCCAATTAGGATATATAGGAAGCGATACCTTTCCACGATGGCAACAACCATTATATATAGGTCGGCGCCTCTCTCTGCTAGCATTTTTACAACGCTCCTGAAACCAAAATGGAGCGCCGCAGTACATGCATATATGGTGAGGGCCACCATAATAAGAACGACCGGGCCATGCGCCTGGAAACAACAAAGCAACTCATAAGAATGAAACAGAGAAAACAATTAACAAAGGTATAAGCTAATAAGAAATCCATCACAGATTTGGAGGAATTACGTTTGAGCATTGTAATGAGGTCCTTTGGTAGTGGCAACTCAACACGCGCAGGTCTAAAGCCAGCACGCAGAAACATCCGGTGTCGACGAATATCTCTGCGCATCCGACGATTTGAAGAAGCTCGACATGCCGATACATAAGGAGTTGGAGGAACTGAAACATTTGATGGTCGACAAAAAGATCAGCAAACAGAAACGATGAGCAGGAATGCATTGCGCAGGCACGTGACGGATCAATAGAAGGACAACAGGAACTTGTTATACACGCACGTGACGGATCAATAAAGAAGGAAAACTGTGAGATCATACCATACCTCGTGATAAATAATCCAGAGGATTAGCACCTGGAGGTGGAAGCGGCACAGGAACATAATCGTTGTCACTATGGTCACTATGATCAGACACATCTTCAGTAGGAAAATCGAATTGGGGGGTCTGCAGAAGATCTGAGTCATGTGAAACAGACGATGTTCCAATAGCGTGCGAAATAGACGGGCCAGAACAGTTAGTTAATGGCTGGGCCTCGGTGAAAGGAATCCAAGGAGTTGAACCGAGGTGGCTCGCCATGTTTGAACAATCCATACGTGAGCACTGAGCACGTTCAACGTTGGCAGCAGAAGAAGCACCTAATTTAGAAAATAAACAGTGAGAACATGTGCAGTCAGAATAAGTACAATGCCAAGTAAGTAGAACAGCAGCACAGCATCTGCTGTAATGGGCAGCATGAAATTTCAAAGTGTAAACATTAAGCATCCATACTACCAAATTAGTTGCATTCAAATGAAATAGCTATACTAAGAACTAAAAAATAAATAGGAGTAGCATGTACTGTTGCTCCACGATCAGCCAGTGTTTGATGTTCGAGCCAGCAAATTCAGGTTGTACGGTAGCGGTTGTATTTGCTACAGGAAAAATAATCAAGGAGCTCTTGCCTTTCTATGGATCGTCTTTCCTGCTGTGATAGGCTAGCTATCATTTATCAACACCGACGAACAATGTGTAATGAGAGACCTCAGAAACTCTCACGTGTTGTGCAGAAGGTAAACAATCTTCCAACAATAAATTTAAATTCCATATAGAATGGACTGATCTTTCCTCTATCATCTCCTTTGTACAATGGCCAGTCACATTGATCGGAGACCTCGGAAACTAACATTCCCCTCAAGTGCACAAAATTATAAGAGCCTTTGCGCAACTGTTCAGTAGATGAACACCCTTGCCTGAGAAGGCAATTCTGGTCAATTCATACAAATATTTAGGTTCAAGAGTTCAAAGGACGAATCAGATAGTGTGCAGACTGAAATTGGTGGCATCTAAATTTCATGGGATGACGCAGAAGCTAATTAATTTGAGTGGCTTATCTAATCTGGGCGGCAGATTCGCCTATATTTGTTAGCTAAGTACCGAGGTTTAGCAGATAGCCTGCGTGTTGCTCCTATACCTAGCTGCCTGCTTGTCTGCAATTGGTTTCCAACAGAAGAGTTGGAAAATGCAATGTTGCACACCATGAGCAGGGAAATTAAGCTAACTGTTACAACAGAAAGTTCAAGTATCCTGGACAACATGATGTAGATCACAAAGAAACAGAACTAAGCTAAAAAAAAGAAGAAGCAGAGGAAAAGAATGAGGAAGAATGAGAAACGTACCGTTAACAGGACGGTCGCAACAATCGTGAAAAACAGGGCGTTTGCCCATACGAATTTCACGCCTGCGCGCGTCTTGCTGAAGCAACAAAGAACTCCCATCAGGGCGCTCAGACGTGCCGGAAGACCCTGAATCCTTCGGGAAAGGAATAGAACCGATAGCAAGAGTAGAGGCGTCGGGCAAGCGCACAGCGTCAGGAACACGCGAATGCAGAACAGAAGCATCCAAAGAAGACGAAGGCTGATGCGAAGGAGCAGGAAGAGAAGAACCAAAAGAAGAGGTTGGAACATCCAACGCGGTCCTCCGACGGCGAAACGGACGAAGAGGAATTTCAGGCGACACAGAATCAGAAGGAAGTGACGCATCATCCAGTTGACGGCGCCGACGACGCGACGCAGAGCGCTGAGACGAAGGTGCGGGAGCAGAGGGAGGAGGCAAGCCACCCGATAGACGACGACGGCGCTGAGATGGAGGAGCGGGAACATCAGGTAGAGTCTGCTCGAAGCGACGACGACGGCGGGTCCGAAAAGCAGCAGGCGCAAGAGCACCAGAAGCAGTACCATCAACGGAAAGAGAGTCATCCGCCCCTGACGCAGACGGCGCGGAAGAAGGCGGAGGAGCGACTCCCGCGAGCGGCGAACGGCGAGGCATCGAAGCGCCTTCTGTGGTAGCTTCAGGCGGAGGAGCACGTCATGGAAGCCAGCCTGGGAAGTTGGTCGCGGTGGAAGAGGCCAGCTCTCTGGCCAGCGTGCTCGACCAGGAGGAGGAGCGGAAGCGGTCGGGCGCGAGGACGGAGGCGGGTCGGCGCAGGGAGAGAGGAGCTCGAGTGGGGGGGTGGGCGTTGGGGAATCGGCGGCGGCGTTGGGTAAAGGCTCAATACAGGGCAGAGGTAAATGGATAGCGCAGGAGGAAGAAGCAGGTCCGGTTTGGCCTGCTCGCACCGCTTTGACCAAATTATAGCATGTAAAAAAAGGACCAGTGGTGACAGGTGGGGCCAGTTAGTTCCTGTAGCGGAGAACAGTAACCGGGTTCCTGTAGCTATCTACAGGGAATCAATGTGGGAGCTCAAATCTTCTCAATCTTAATATATTTAGGTAATTCACATTGTAACTCGCTGGAGAACATTAGTAGCTGAAAATAGCTATTGCAATGCTCTGCATTTCTTCATGGTTATTTCTATTGGTGTCCGGCTGAATGATATTCACCCTTTCTTTCTTTTTAGGGGCCTATGTTGCCTGCCTCTGGTGTTCTTTGTCTCCTATACATTTTTCTGGCTGGGTGACATTTGTTTTGGATGATATAATTCATTCGAGAATACATTGGTCGTATTTCTCTGCCGATGGTTAGGTTTCACATGTAGTACCTGTTTGTTCTATAGAAATAAAAATATTTCTTTCTTACTAATCATTAGGTTATGTTCTCTTAAGTTGTACATTTTTTTTGGGTTGGTCTCATATATATTGGGTTACAGGGTCAAGCTTAATATGCTGGAGGGTGTCGCTGCGTTCTTCTTTTTGTTAAGGTATCTTCCTTTCTCCATCCATATGTTTATCCTTTTTCTACTTAACTTTCCTTTATCTACATGTTTACATGCTTTGTTTCCCAAGTCCCCAACTCCTTTATTTATGAAAAGTTTCTGAACTTATAATGTGCACGCAGTGTTTTTGAGCTACCTTAACTGTTTATTTTGTGGCATCTTGGTGGTCTACAAGTTTTTTTTTAGAACAAAGGCAACATCCCTGCTTTAATACAAGTTAGGGTACCTTATGTTCTTACATAAGACGTTTAAGTTAAGTTATGATCCCGAGTGTTGTGTTTACTCTATTTTACATCCTATCTGTCTCTGACTACAGAAATGCTGATTAATACACTCAGTTTGTATGACCATCGAAAATAGGTGTACCTGCCAAATGTCTGGAGGCTATGTTTGTACAACATTTCATTGCGTAATACAAAACTTATCTAATATGGCGATTCATGCATTATTTCTTTTCTTTCAGCTGCATAAACTCTTTGTTTCCTACTGAAGCTCATGTTCTCTTATTCCAGAAATTAATTAAGTGTGAAGCGAAATAAGAATATGTTGGTCTATAGACCCCTGATGCCTCCTTTTATGTACCACCGAGCTCAGATTTTTGTACTCCTCATAGCTGGCTCATGAGTCATCTTTACAGGTCTACAATGAATAACAGAAATTGACTCGATTATTCATTTGTATTTTAAGATTGCTCCCAAAATTGGAGAAAATAATATTAAATATACCTAATTCTCATGTTTCTCTAGCTTATCATAAGACAGACAGACAGTCATTTGTTAGTTGCATAGAAATGTGAACCGTCTATATCCTTTATATCAGTTCCAATTCTTAAGCTGAATAGGTACATTGTCTTGCATTGCCTCTATTCCTCGTGCCTGCATTTTTCAACGTTGACATGGATACTACTACCCAAGTCCTCCCTCACCAATGCATGACACGGAGAGCAGCTATGATAACGCTAACATCTATGACAGCTATGGGCTGTGCGCTATGGACTATCTTCACCTGTAGAGGATCAGCTGATGCCACTCCATCAACTTCCTGTCTGCCACTCTGCCTATCGGTACCAGTATAGTTGTGTGTATAGTGTGTGTGTATATATATTAATGTGTGCTTATCGAGCTACGCACTATATGTTTGTGCCCTGCTATCTAAGTTTAATGATCTATGTGATGATCGTAGGTGTTGTAATAAAGAAAGTATCTATCCTTGAGACTTATCGATGTAGACTATGTATATGTATGACCATTATGTTTTGCTCTAAACCTATGATGTCACTGTTATATGTAATAGTTATTAACTACCGTGTCATATTAAGAATGTTTATCATAGCGTTTTGCAAATTGAAAAACCAGTGCCAACAGCGGGTGGCGCGCGGCAAGCCGCGCCAGGGGATCTAGTATAATTAACATATAAAATACCAAGCATATTTCTTACAAATTTCTCTTGTGGAAAAAATCAACTTTTGAAGGAAATAAAAGGACATGTAAACCCGTAAAATGGAGGAATTTCTCACTAACATGTGTCACTTCTACAACAATGCCATAGAACAACACATGCAAGTAGACACTAGCTACATATTAAGGGAAAGGTCGGTTCTACATCTCCATCATAATTGAGTTCCTATTTGCTATCTTCATCAAAACTAAGCACTAAGTTGGCACATTACAAATAAAGCAAGGCAGATAAATAACAAGATAATGCAATCAAGTAGAAGATGCCAGACGACCCAGCCCGGTGAAATTTGAAGCCTACTACTGATGTGGGTGACTGGGTTTGATGGATAAATTCTTAGCAGCCCAATCGCAATAATCACGGAATTGACTGAACATGAAGGATGCATACTAGGTTTTCGCTGATGATCTCTCCATAAGCATATGATTGATCAACTGGCAACTTGTACAGTTGTACCAAAGAAGATCAATGTTAAACACAAATATTAGTAGGAAAGCCAACACCTATCAACAGCCGAGAAAGCAAACTCTCTTACAGTCTAACTGAGATGAATGAAAAATGGTTTGGCATGAAGTTATCAGCAACGATAAGTGTTACTCGGTAACATTTGTATATAGTTGCAACACAGCAAAGACAAAAGTCAAACATTATCAGGAGTCAAGTAACTAGAAACCATGCTTATAAGAAATGTGCTTGCAAAGGTTCTTAAGCCAACACCTTTTGTTATAATCTCACTATCTGCACAGACAGAACGATTATAGGGTACAATTGATCGTAAACAGCCAACATTACTTCTTCTAAAACATGATATTGATTATTTTGATCATCATTCCGTAACAATGGTATGCAGTAGACCTGCAGCAGTTGGCCACTCACACAAACAAAGACTGAGACCAATCCCAATGTTGGTCGAGAATGCTAATATGCAACAACCAGAGGGAATAGCAAAACCCTCACTGGTTTAGTATACAACAGTACCCATGTTAAAAAAAATCAGCCAGTACGCAATAGGTTCAGCCACTAAGAAAAATGGTTGACAATTAACAACACTGGAGGCACTGATTTGATAATATGAGGACGCTATAATATACACAAATATGCCTCATTAACTAGGAGGATCATATGGCTCAATAGATACAGGGGAAGCCAAAGAAGAGGGGAAGGTGTATACCTCAACAAAGTCCTACCACGGTGAGTCCTGCTTTTCTGTTCTCCCTCAGGAAATGCAGTGCGAGAGCTGGAATGGTAACAAAGCAAGATATCGCATGGAAGCCAAACATCCCCACATCCGCGATCACAGAACCAATCATTTCTCCCTGAAATGTGGATCCCTCCACAGGCGGCGACAATATCATTACCAGAATACCAGCGACACTTAGCAGGATTGAGGCCAAATATGCGAGAAATCCAAGGAACGCGGCGCGGGAAACTTAAGAAGCTTCTGTCTCATCGACTCCTGCTTGATTGCTCCACAGGCGCTCTGAGGGGGACATCAATTTCAGTGAAACTACAGGGATGGACATGATTATAGGTTCAAAATGGAAGGATGCTGATGATTGATGATGTAATAAACTCAAATGGAACACTATTACTACTTGACAACTTGAACTATGAATTGCAACTAATTCGAATGTGAAAATGTTGAGCTCATCCTCTAGAATGTCCACTGCTGTAATTCGATCGAAGTAAAGATCGTAGGGAGTTATTTGCAGGATACCTTCTTGAACTCAGAACCAGATCCAGATCGAGATTGGCCGCACTGCAGAATGGCCCCAAGCACGATGCAGAGAAATAGGATGCAGATGAAGGCTTTGACAACCGCGTCCGTGAACGCCTCGAGAAACACGAGGGGAGCGGAACCCTCGCGGCAGGCGCGGCCTGCGACGACCCAGGCGGCGCAGGTCGCGGAGAGAGCCCACGTACTCGCTAAGCCCAGGTAGACGAGCGCTGGGCCAGCAACGAGTAAGACGGGCGCGAGCACTAGCATCAAGGCGAGGACGAAGCGCACGAGCGCCGGCATCGGGGCGAGGGCGGTCCGTGCCGGCGGCGGCGGCGGCGGTGCGGGCTTCACGGCGACGTCGGCGACGGCCATCGGGGCGAGAAACCCTAGGTCCTCGAAGCTTCTCCCTCTGGATGGGGGGCGGAGTGGTTTGTTGCGTACGTAGCAGGGGAGTGAGGAGGGGTTTGTTTGTGGGAATGCGATTAGCGAAGAACACGGGGTGGGTTTTCGGACTCTAAACGGGTAGGCCCGACATGACGTGGATTGTGGATGCCCGGACAGATATTTTCCTCCGGGTGCATATGCTCCTTTTTTTTTCAGAATTATAAAAATAACAAAACACTTTGAGAAAATATGAAAACAACTGGGAACAAACATATGCAATTTTTGAACAGTTGTGCACAATGTTTTGCGGTGGGGTTTTGCTAATCGGGTCTAAATGGATTCTTTAATTTTTTACGGGTTGTGCTCTCAATTTTGTTACTGGATTTTATTTTCCATTTCATTTGAATTCTGCTTAACGTTTCCGCTAGAAGTTGTAAAAATACTCTCTCTAGTATCTAGATATCCTGAATTTGATGCTGAAAAATTCCGGACAATAGAAAACAAGTTAATTAAATCGCTCTCATATGATCATGCCATCCCCTCCTCCTCCCGCGCTTCCTGACGTTGTCACGCAACAGCGAGTGGCTCATGCTTCCAAATTTAAGAGAGCCTCTTGGTCATTTTTCACTCTTTTCTATCTTCCACATACGGATGTCTCTCTCCCTTGTGATGTCATCACTGAAGTTGCGGCGGTGCCTCCCGGCCTCCTCCCCCCCCCCCCCCCCCCCCCCCCCCCACTCGAGAGAAATGCCCCTACCTCGGTGCTTGTCCGTCCCAAGTCTGTTTTAGTGCTTCGAATTCAGTGATGGCGTGTGTGTGGTGCTCACCATAGCAGTAGTACGACTGGCTCTTTCCTCTCCCTCTCTAGCCACTCGCTCCCGTCAAGAGTTGCCGAAAGTTTTTCAGCGCCGCCCTTCTCCCTACTTTTCTCCGACGATGCGGCTGCCCAGACTAAGATATTTTTGCTTGCTTGATGGCTTTATGCCGGTCTGGAGCGTGGCGCTGCTGCTTCCGAGCTGCGTGTGGTTTCTAGCAAAGCCGAGCTTTATGGCGTCGCAACGAGGTGCTACGTGGATACAACGGGGACAGCATCGGCGTCTCCACAAATAAGCTCGTGGTTCGTCAACTCTCCATTCAAACTAGTGTTGCGGTTCAATGTGAACTTACTCAAGAACTGATGATAGGCCCATAGTCGATCGCATAATGCATACCTAAGACTAAGAACAATCATGCAGAAGGTATTCCAAACATGCAAAAGCAACCTGTGACTGCTGAGGAAGATCTCACTCTACGCTGCAAAAAATGGCTCCAACGTATAAGCTACTGACACAGCTCGCCCATGCCATATCCACCAGACACAACACAAAAGATAGTCGACAAAAACGGTAGAACCATAAAATACGAGATCGCCACAAGCATGAAATTCTACGATTACTGCCACAAGGGCAACCACTCACATAGAGAAAGTCGTTCGACATAGAAATGGCAAATTTTGCACTCCTAGAAAAGGATTGTCCGCCTCACTGTCAGGTCACATATTTCAGGCTCCAGCACCAAGTAAACACTGATATACCACAATGTCCAATGACGTGAGCTCCTAGCACATGGAGTATGCAATACTAGTAGTGGACCAATTTACTTCCGTGAATACATGTAACTATGATGTGGTACTTGTCAGAGACCATAATCTTCAGAGAAGTCTCCTGTATCTGCTTTCCACACCTTCAGTTCAGGGTTATGTCTGTTATATACAGCAAACAAAATTCAATTAGACTGGCATCATCGAATAGCACTTAGGGCGTGTAGATGTTTAAAAATATTAAGAACCCAATATTATAAACTATCTATGTAAGCATACCAATATAGCAATCAAGACTGGAAGGGCTAGGTGGAAATGTCAGATCTGATGGTGAATAAAACAATTGCAAATCAGCATGAGTAATTCTTGTTGGGCTGCACAAAATAGCCTAAGTTGAAAAGGCTAATGCCTGAAAGGTGCAAATCCAACGTGCACTGCATGGTAGCTAGCTCAATTTGTTCTTCTAATATACGCAGGTAGCCTCAAAATAGACTCTGAAATATTGAGTTGATGGTAAGAGATGGCCTGATCAGTAGCTACCCACATGTGGAAACAATTTCAGACCACAGGCCCGATATATCCGCATGCATTACACTATGAGGACAATTGGACAGAGCAAAGCATGGCAATCTATCCATAGCAGAAGAAGACAATTTCAATGGAACTAGTGGCATCAAGTAGCTTGTCTGAATACCTTTTGCACAAGAAACACCAATTCAATTAACAAATAAAAATATAAAACTATCAAAAATATTCCTTACAAATTGCTGAGAAACATGTCACTTTTAATGCAAATAAAGGGACACCGAAAACCCGTAAAATGGAAGAATATCTCACTACAGCAACAACATGTGTTCTCGAAGGCTACAAGTTGCCATGGAACGACAGCACATGCGAGTAGATACTAGTTAAGGACTAAAGGGAGATTATGTTCTATATATTAATATCATAGTTTACTTACTTTAATAATTGAACTGAGTTTCTATTTACTTTCTTTGCTAAACAGAAGTACTAAGTTGATACATGCATGATAGATAAAACAAGACATATAATTGAGTAGAAGATAAGGGACAACCCAGCCCTACGAAATTTGAGGCCTACCACTTATGGTGGGATTGATGGATAATTTGTAGCGGGCTAATCACAATAATCACACGAATGACTGAACATGAACAATGCGTACAACGTTACCACTGATGATCTCTCCATAAGCATCCCATTGATTAACTTATGACTTGTACCAAACAAGATCCTTATTAAATGCAAATATACTTAGTAAAGCTAACATCTATCAACAGCTGAGAAAATCAACCTCGCTTGCAGGTCTAACTGGGATGGACGCTAAAAAGGTTTGGCATAATGTTATCAACACCAATAAGTGTCACTCGAGTACATTTATATACAAGTGCAACACAGCAAGGATTCATGAAACTAGAAACATCATGATTATGGTAAGAAAGGTGATTGCAAATGATTCTGATGCAGCGAGCAAACACCTTTTGTTATAACCTCACTATCTGCACGGCTAGAAACGATCATAGGCTACAAAGGAGCGTAAACAGTTAACAATACTTCTTCTAATACATGATTATTGATCATTTTGATGATCAGTCCTTAACAAACGTATACAGCAGAACTGCATCAGTTCGCCACTCACAAAATTGATCATTTTCATGTTATTAGGAGACTAATAATGTACACAAAACTTGTCTTATTAATCGAGGGGATCATATGGCCCACAGACAAAGGAGAAGCGAAAGAGGAGAGGAAGGTATATACCTCAACAATCTGACACCGCAAGTCCTGCTTTTTTGTTCGATTGGTCCTCCCTCCAGATATCCAGTGCTAAAGCTGGAATGAAAACGAAGGTAGATATGGCATGGACGCCAAACATCCCCACATCCACGATCACAGAAGCAATCATTTGTCCGTGAGATATCGATCCCTCCACACCCGGTGACAGCTCCGCAACGACAATACCAGCGACAACTAGCAGGATGAAGGGCAGATCCGCGACCAATCCAAGGGCCGCGGCACGGGGAAACTTACTCGACTCCGTAGTCGACGTCTGCCTGATTGCTTCACAGACGCCCTGAGGAGGACATCAATTTCAGCAAAACCACACGGATTGACATTATTATATAAGGAATGCTTCGAAAATGGAAGTATGCAGACGAAGTGATAAGCTTCTAGTGCTGTAATTTGATCGAGCTAGAGATCAGAGTGATTTATGTGGACGATACCTTCTTGAACTCAGAACCGGATCCAGACGCGGCTGCAACCAGGTAGAACAGGCACAGGCCACCCAGCAGAGCGGCTCCAAGCGCGAGGAGGAGGAAGGCGGCGCAGATGGAGAACATCATAGGCGCGTCCCTGAACTTCTCGAGGAACACGAGGACGGCGGAGCCCTCGCGGCAGGCGTGGCGTGCGACGATCCTGGCGGCCGAGCCCGCGGAGACGACCCAGGCAGTCCCGAAGAAGAGGTAGGGGAGCGCGCGGGCCGCGACGCACACGAGCCCCAGCATCGCGGTGAGGACGAAGCGCACGAGCGCCAGCACGAGGACGACGACGATCCGCGGCGGCGGCGGCGGCGGGGAGGGCTTCACGGCGGCGTCGGCGACGGCCATCGGGACGGGAAACCCTAGCTTCTCGAAGCTTCTCCCTCTCGATGGGGGTGGTGGAGGGAGTGGTTGGGTTGCGCAGCAGTGGAGTGGTTGGGTTGTGTGGGAATGGGATTGCCGAAGAACACGGGATGGGGTTTTATGAGGAAAGCCGTTCCGTTTTCGGGTTAACCCGTTTTCGTTTGTGGATTTAGGTTCTACTAAGTTCTAACCGGGCATTACCGCCAAATGGTTCGTGCCCGAATGGATATTTTCTTCTCTTCTTTGTTTGCGGGTGATCCCCGAGTCGACCGTCTTCGCTCGTTCAAGCCACTGGGTGAAATGTTCGGATTTGTTGCTGAATTTCTTTACATTTATATAAGATGTGACTTCCTGTCGAGATCTCGACATATTTAGCTAGAAGTTCAAAACAAAATCTCGATCCAAATTCTGAATTTGAAGTTCAGAGGAAAAAATATTGAGCCAGGTTCTTTAGTTCAAACAATCTCAGCGTCCTCTGTCCGCGGTGGGATCATGTCACATTTGTTGGTAGAGTGTGACTGCAAAGAACGAGGAAGTTTTCTCGGGGTGTCAAGAAAAACTTGGGACAACTACATTGTAGAGTATATCAATAGGAACAAGTCCAATAATAATCAAAAAAAATAGTGCAGGTTTGTGAGAGATAAGATCCACACCGTGTACTCCAAACATGGCTTCTCAACAAAAAGAGAAGTTTATTTCAAAAAAAGGAGAAGTTCAAACTTTTTTTTTTGTAACAATCAGAAGAACAACTGCAAAGAAAGTTTAACCCACATGAATCGAAGGCAAGATCAGGACATTTTCTATGGGAACTCTTCAATTTGTACATTTGTAGTACCAGATGCAATAGCACAATCATATTTCAATGATTAAGCAGTAAAGCTTGGCCCATCTATATCCACAAGACAGAAACAAAGATAGTCCACAAAACGTCAAAACTATACGGGATCACCACAAAATTTTAATTCTATGATGACTAACACAGGGCTAAACACTTGGAAAGATAGTCGTTGAACATAAAACTGCACATGCATGGGCAACATTGTCCTCTGGGAGGGTGATATACCCCTCAGGCCCTCACTGTCAGGTCATGTATTCAGGCTTCCAGCAGCAAGTAAACACTGAAAGACCGCAATCTCCACTTACGAGTGCTCCTACCACATGGAGTGCATATACAGTAACGAATACAGGTAAGCTATAATCCAGTACTTGTCAGCAGCCATAATCTTCAGTGAATTCAATCTCTTGTATCAGCCTTGCCTTTCTTCACACTTTCAGTTCAGGGTTATGTCTGTTCATACAGAAGACCAAAACTGAATGAGATGATCAGATTAATATACTAGTACATTGAGTGAGGAAATGCACATATTTATCAATGTTAAGCAGCAGATTTAATGAACTGTATATAGTGATCTATGTAGAGTCTACCAATATGGCAACGGTCACTACCATGCCATGCCAGTGCAACTAGACTAGCGAGAGGAATTCTTTAGATCAAGAGTGGAAGGGTTAGGTGGAACGTCAGATCTAATGGACACAGCAATTACAACTCAGAATATAAAGTGTAATTCTTGTCGGTCCGCATAATAGCCTAACTTGGAAAGGCTGTGTGCCTCAAAGGTGCAAATTAAGCGTACATGGTAGCTACTTCAAAATAGACTCGGTGTTATAGAGCACTTGATGGCAAAAGATGGCCTAATCAGTAGCTACCCACATATGTAAACCATATTGAGATCACAAGCCCCATATATTCGCATGCATTAAACTATGAGGACTAGCTGAAGAAAGCATGTAAATCCACACTCCAAATGGGCACAAAAGAAAGGCATAAATAGTGGAAAAATAAATTTCAATGGCTAGTGGCATCCTGTAGATTGTCTGACAGAAATATATTTTTCATCATGCAATTGGCTGCCGACAGTAGTATTCTTTAAAAAAAACATTGCAGATGACACCCAATATAAATAACAAATAAAATATAAAACTATAAAAATTATTTCTTACAAATTGCTCTTGTGAAACAAATAATCTTTAAGAGAAACAAAAGGACACAGGAAACCTGTAATATGGAAGTTCTCATTACAAGATCAACATATGTTCTGAAAGACACTTCTACAAAAATGCCATGGAATATCCTCAGTTCCTCACACCAACATACTAGCTACGAATTAAGGTAAGGGTCCCTTCTATATAACAGAATCAAATTTTACTTGCTTGAATAACCAAATTGAGCTTCTATCTGCAATTTCACTGGAAAGAAGCACCAAGTTGGTGCAAAACAGATGAATTTAGGCAGATAAATAACGAGAATGACTGAACAAGAACAATGCATACTAGGTTTTCGCTGATGGTCTCTCCATAAGCATCTGATTGGTCAACTGGGCGACTTATGCCAAAGTAGATCCGTTTTAAAAGAAAATATTCTTAGGAAGCTAAAATCTATCAACAGTTGTGAAAGAAAACACTCTTGTAGGTCTAGCCATAGTCTAAAAGGCGCACTTAGGCGGCACCATGCGACTGCAAAATCCCTGGCGCTTAATCGTGCTATGTATGCACTAAAAGTGTTGCTGGCCTTGCCCTTAGGCTAGATAGGTGCTAGGTAGAGGCAATCCTAGGAAATAACGCTTTGCGCATTTTTGAACCTTGGGTCTAACTGGGATGCACGAAAACATGATTTGGCATAAACTTATCAACACCCATAAGTGTTACTTACATTTTTATATAATTGCAGCACATAAAATAAAATACTCACACACTATCGGAATTCATGAAACTAGAAACATCATGCTTATGATAAGAAAGTTGCTTGGAAACAGTTCTGAAGCAGCAAACCCTTATGTATAATCTCACTGTCTGCACAGATAGAGACGATCGTGGGCTACGATGGAGCTTATACACCTAATATTACTTCTTATATTGCATGATACAAAGCATTTTGATGCTCACTTCTTAACAAAGGAATAATGTAGAATTGCAGTAGCTGCCCACTCACACAATTGAAGATTGAGACTAATCCTATTGTTTGTCATGAATGCTAATATGCAACAACCTGAGGAAATAGCAAAACCCTCACAGCTTTAATATATAACTGTAGTCCATGTTCGACAAATAAAACAACCAGTAGGTGGTAGGTTCTGCAGTTAAGAAAAAAATTGCAAATACAAAACACTAGAGGCACTGTTTTCATGTTATTAGGAGGCTAATAATGTACAACTGAGAGGATCATATGGCCTGTAGAAATAGCAGAAGAAGAGGAGAAGGCATATACCATAACAATCTGCCACCGTGAGTCCTGCTTTCAGAAGGATTTGCAATTCCTCCAGATATCAAGTGCTAAAGCTGGAATGGTAACAAAGCAAGATATGGCATGGATGCCAAATTTCCCCACATCCACGATCACAGAACCAATTATTTCTTCCTGAGATATCAATCCCTCTACAGGCGACGCCATCATCTTTAGCATAAAACCAACGACGATTAGCTGGATGAAGAACAGATCCACGGACAATGCACGGACCACAGCACGGGGAAGCTTAATCGACTTCTCAGCCGACTCCTGACTGATTGCTCCAAAAGCGCTCTGAGGAGGACCGCAATTTCAGTGAAACCGCAGGGATGGACATGATTATATATGCAATTAATGGTTCGAAAATGGAGGGATTCAGATGATGTGATAAACAGGAAATGGAAACACTATACCTAGTTATTGGAACAACCTGAACTATATTTTCGAACAACTTAATTCGGATAATGTAGAGCTCAGCACCATTAGCCTATCTACTGCTGTATAGTTCGATCGAAGTAGAGGTCACAGGGAATTACACGGTACCTTGTTGAACTCAGAACCGGATCCAGATACAACTGCAAGCAGGTAGGCCAGGCACTGGACGCACATCAGAAGGGCCTCGCGCGCGAAGAGGAGAAAAGTGACGCAGACGCAGGCCTTGCAAGCGCGACCGAGAGGCGCGCCTCGAGAAGCACGAGGGAGGCGGCGGAGCACTCGCTGCAGAGACGGCGCGCGACGATCGTGGCGGCCAAGCCGGCGGAGAAAAGCCACGAAGTCGCGAAGCCCACGTAGGGGACAGCCCTGGCCGCGACGAGGAGGACGCGGCCGGAGGCCAGCATCAGGGCGAGGACGAAGCGCACCAACACCAGCACCGCGACGACGACGACCCGCGCCGGCGGCGAGGGCTTCACGGCGGCGGCGGCGGCGTCCATCGGGACGGGAAACCCTAGCTCCTCGAAGCTTCTCGCTCGCGATGGGGGGCGGAGTGGTTGGGTTGCGCAGCGGAGTGGTTGTGGGAATGGGATTAGCGAAGAACACGGGGTGGGGTTTTGCGGCGAAATCTCCTCCCTTTTCGGATTCTAAACGGGTACGCCCGACTGCCCGGGATGACGTGGATTGTGGATGCTCGAACAAATATTCTCCCTCTTTTTTATTCTCGGGTAATGCACCTTCACTGGGTCAGCCAACTAGGCAAAATGTTCAGAAGAACTTTGCTGGATTTCTTTTTAAAAAATTGAAGTTTGTGACTTCCGGTTGGACTTCTGAAAATTCTCATTCGGCATTCTGAATTCGGAAGTCGAGAAATAAAGTCAGAACTTTAGTTGTTTAGTGCAAAAAAAATATCCGCATCCTCTACCTATTCGCAGCGGACTTGTGTTCCTGATGTCATCAATTGCCATTGTCGACCTCTCGCCGGAGCATCTCCACGGCGAGGACAAGTGCGAACAACATCACCTCTCCTCGAAAACCACCCCTCAACTCGTCTTCAATTGCGGCCATAACATGGTCGTGTACTCTTGAGTCTTGAGCTACCGATCGAAATGTGGCTTCATTAGGGACATCGTTACCCCGCCCCTACACCGCAATCACATTGTTTTACTATTAGCCTCTTCTTTGGCAGATGTGGAAGCATCGGCACGGAGGTCATCAATTTCACGTATTGTAGTCGTGGTGTGCCATATGCCGACCTCATGGTTTGGGGCTTTGTCCTTTTTCTATTTTAACAGAAGGCAGCGCTTTATTGATTAAGTAACATCAATACACAAAGTTTCCTGGAAACAATCCGGAGCTGAATGGAAAACCTCACTAGAGGTAACACGAATACAAGACTTGGCTAAAACACGCGCTGCTTCATTCATAGTAGGCTTCACATGGATGAAAGAGGCCATAGGTTGGCCTTCTGTCAAAAGATTGACAACAACTTGGTCTCCCCTGTCCTAGCCACAATTTCTTTGAGCAACACTGATTTTTTTAGTAGGGCTGAACTGTTATCTAAACTGATTCCAGAACCAATAGAAGGTCTTCGAAACATGCCAAAGCAAAACCTGTGAGCGCTGAGAAGGCCTCACTTTGCGCTGCAAAAATGGCTTGAAAGTACAAGCTACTGACATTACAGCTTGTCCAAGCCATATCCACAAAGACATAACACAAAAGATAGTCCACAAAACGGCAGAGCCATAACATATGAGATCACAAGAAGCATAACATTCTATGATTACTGCCACGAGGTCAACCACTCAGCAAAGAAATAGTCATCCAAGATAAAACTGCGAACATCCATGGCAAATTCTATACGCCTAGAAAAGCATTGTACGCTGAGAAGGTGCTACAGCCCTCAAAGGTCAGGTCGCGTATTTAAGGCTTCCAGCCCCAAGTAAACACTGAAACACTACATTGTCCAATCAGGAGAGCTCCTATCACATGGGAGTATGTAGTAATAGTAGTGGATGAATTTACTTTGGTGAATACATGTAACTATAATCCCTTGCTTGTCAGCGGCCATAATCTTCAGCGAAATCTCCTGTATCTACCTTCTGCACCTTCAGTTCAAGGTTATGCCTGTTAAATACAGAAACCCAAAATTCAATTAGACTAGCATCATCGATTAGAAGTTAGAGTGTGTAGATGTTATAAATATTAAGCACACAATATTATAAACTATACATAGAAATCTTAGAACACGAAGAATTAGGTGGAATGTCAGATCTTTTGGTAAATACAACGACAAGACAACAAATCAGCATATAAAGAGTAATTCTTGTTGGTCTACATAACACCCTAAGTTGGAATAGGTGCAAGTACAAATCCAACGTACATGGTAGCTAGCTCAGTTTGTTCTTCTATAATAGCACGTAGCTAGCTTCAAAATATACTCTGAGTTATAGAACACTTGATGGTAAAAGATGGCCTAATCAGTAGATACCCACATATGGAAAAAATCTTAAGATCACAAGACTCATAGATTCACATGCATTACACTGCAAGGATCACTGGCCAGAGCAAAGCATGGCAAGCCACCCTCTAGCGGAAAAAAAATCCATGGAACTAGTGGCATCCTAGCTTGGCTGAATGAAATATACTTGTCACTATGAAATTGACCCACTCGATAGTAGCATTTTCAAAAATAAATTGCAGAAGAATCACCAATATAACTAACAATTAAAAATATAAAGTATCAAACATATTTCTTACCAATTTCTCTAGTGGAAAAATCACCTTTTAAGGAAATAACAGGACACTGAAAACCCGTAAAATGGAAGTATTTCTCACTAACATAGTAACATGTGTCACATCAACAAAAATACCATGGAACACCACATGCAAGTAGATACCATATACCTATCAAGGGGAGGGTTGGTTCTATATATCACCATCATAGTTTACTTACATAAATAATCGAATTGAGTTCCTACTTGCTATGTTCACTAAAACAACACACTAAGTTGGCGCATCACAGATTTAAAAAGGCAGATACATAACAATACAATGCGATTATGTAGAAGATGCCACACGAGCCAGCCCTTTGAAATTTTAGGCCTGCCGCTAATGGTGGGTTTGATATTGATAAATTCTTAGTGGCCTAATTGCAATAGTCACGGAAATGACTGAACATAAACAATGCATACTATGTTTTCGCTGATGATCTCTACATGAGCATCTGATTGATCATTTGGCAACTTGTACTAAAAAAAGATCCGTGTTAAATGCAATATTAGTAGGAAAGCTAACATCTATCAACAGCCAAGAATGTAAACTCTCTTATAGTCTAACTGGGATGCATGAAAAATGGTTTGGCATGAAGTTATCAGCACCAATAAGTGTTACATGGTAATATTTGTATATAATTGCAACACAGCAAGAAAAAAAGTCAAACATTATCACGATTCAGGAAACTAGAAATCATGCTTATAAGCAAGGTGCTTGCAAACAGTTATTGAGCAGCCAACACCTTTTGTTATAATATCACTATCTGCACAGATAGAAACGATCTAGGCGATGATTGAACTTTAATAGCCAATATTACTTCTTGCAAAACATGATATTGATCCTTTTGATGATCATTCCTTAACAAAGGACACAGTAGAACTGCAGTAGTAGCCACTCACACAATTGAAGATCGAGACCAATCCTAATGTTGGTCGTGCATGCTAATATGCAACTACCAGAGGGAATAGCAAAACCCTCACTGGTTTAATATATTACAGTACCCCATGTTACAAGAAATCAACCAGTAAACAATAGGTTCAGCAGCTAGAATATTGATTCACAATCAACAACACTGGAAACACTAATTTGATATTATTACAACGCTAATAATATACACAAATATGCCTCACTAACTGGGAGGATCATATGGCTCAGCAGATACAGGGGAAGCCAAATAAAAGGGTAAGATATATATACCTCATCAAACTCCTACCACGGTGAGTCCTGCTTTCCTGACCTCCCTCAAGAAATGCAGTGCGAGAGCTGGAATGATAACAAGGCAACATATCGCATGGAAGCAAAATGCCCCCACATCCTCGATCACAGAACCAATCATTTCTCCCTCAGATGTCGTTCCCTCCACAGACGGTGACATTATGGTAACCAGATAACCAGCAACACTTAGCAGGAGGAAGGCCAAATTTGCGACCGATCCAAGGACCATGGCGCGGGGAAATTTAAGAAACTCATGCACTACCATGAAAAGAGCATCACCAACACCTCTAATGTTTGGTTCCTCCACCTCTATTCTCTTTAACAATACAGAGAAATGTTACCACACTTGAGTCAAAAGGCAAGATCAAAACAGTTGCACGGGTAACCCTTCAACTTAAACATTGGTAGTAAATAGATTCAAGATCGCTGTCAGCTAATTTTGAAAGCTTAAGCTACCAAAGATACCAGGTCTGTCTATCAAATATTCACAATACAAAGAGAAGATACACCACAAAATTGTGGAGTCGCAACATTGGAGATCGCGGCAAACATAGAATCCAACAATGGGGCCACAAGGCTAACACCTCCCTTGCAAAGAAACAGTAGTCACCCAGCATAAAACTGCTAACACGGCAAATGCCATATGGCTAGAAAAGCACTATCCTCCGCTGGGTTTCCATATCCCCTCAATGTCAGCTCACATACACGCTTCCCAGCAGCAAGTAAAAACAGAAACACACAACGTTGATTTACGAAAGCTCCTAGAACATGTAATACTAGCAGTGGACCAATCTACAGTCGTGAATACAGGTAACCATAATTCAGTACACGTCAGTAAACTCCAGCGAAGAATCAGCTCTTGCCTTGCACGTCTTCACACCTTCTCGTTCAGGGTTATGTCTGTTAATAGAGAAGGCCCAAAACTGAATGAGATTATCAGCATAAAATAGCACTTCGGTGAGGATATGTAGAATTTTATCAATATTAAGCACCAGATATGATAAACTTGTACGCAATCATCTACGTCGAGTAGTGCACAACTACGGCAAGGGCTACTACAATGTCACTGCAATGGAATGAGGAAATGTAGATTTTATCAATATTAAGCACCAGATACAATAAAAATTGTATAAGTGATCTATGTAGAGTAGTGCACACATATGGAAAGGGCCACTACAACGTCACTGCAAAGAAATACAATTGTCCAACTGACCCCAAATAAATCATGAAAAAACTCACTACTGATTTTAAATTGCCAGAGATCACCAACAGTAGCATTTATCGATTCTTTTTGCAGCACGAACACCAATATAATGAACAAGTAATCATACAAAACGACCAAAAAGATTTCTCAGAAATTGCTCTTACGAAAGAAGTTACATTTAAGAAATAAAAGGACACTGAAAACATGTGAAAAATATCTGACTGCAATATAAACATGGGTTCTCAAAGGCACTTCGCCAAAAAAACAAATCCATGGAACAGACCACATGCAACTTGCTACATATTAAATGAAGGATCTACTTTATATAGTAGCATAATAATTTACTTGCTTGAATAATCAAGGTGAGTTTTTCTAGCTGCTATCTTCAATATGATAAAACACGATGGATAAATTCTTAGCTTTCCAATCATAGTTATCATGTAATAACTGAAATAAACAATGAATACTAGATTACTGCTGATCTCTCAATAAGCATATGATTGATCAATTGGCAACTTCTACCGAAGAAGGTTAAGTGTTAAATGCATTTCTTACGAAAGCTAACATCTATCAAGCAGCCGAAAAGCAAACTCGTCTGTCTGAGATGCGTGACAAAAAGGTTTGGCATAAATTATCAACACCAATTGGTGTTACTCATTCACGTTTATAAGTGACTGCAACAGGTCAGGGAGAGAAAAATCACGCACGTTATTAGGATTCATGAATTTGAAACGGTATTCCCAAAAGTAAACAAGATATGGGAACAGAGGGCAGGTATATACCTCAACAACACAACTGGATATCCCCTCTACTTCATCCTCCGCTGCCTCGGAATGGGTACAATGATGAAATGCTGTGTTACAGCGATAACCAATGGCGCCAGGTCCTTCAAGATTGAACCAACCCGTGACTGACCAATCACTTTGAAATCACCAGCAGATAGGAGCGCCATGAAGGCCATGACCATGAGCCCTCCAACCACTTTGAGCGTCAGGGGATCTTTGATATCCTTGATAATAAGAATTAAAGCAGGGCTCGACATTAAAATCAGAAGGAGGTCATGTTATATGCTCTGAACTCTGAAGCTTAAAGCAGAGTTCGACATTAAAGACCAGAAGGAGGTCATGTTATATGCTCTGAAACTCTGAAGCTAGAGAACTGCTACAAACACATCCGGTGCATTTCATCCGATACTTGTACAATTGTGAAATTGAGCCGTGCCTAATCCCACACTTGGACAACCCCACGGTGCACACGAAGTGCCGGATGCAGATCGTACAGGAAACATATAGCAATTCCGTTTACACATAGCACAGACGCCTTTAAATTCATGAAAATAAAGTTTCAAATTTGGGACTTGGCAACTTAATTCAAACCACGCAAACATGTAAACTCCTATTCCACTGCATCTACACATTCCACTGCTGGAAAATTGCTCGAAATAACTAATCTATTCTTGTGAAGCAAGTTGGACTCATAGAAAATTCGAAGGCATAATAACAGAAAGAAAAAGGGAATTTCCGCAGTACCTCCTTGGGTAGGTATCGAATCCCGTGCACGCGGATGAAGATCCCGGTAAGGGCAAAGGTGAGGATCCAAGGAAGGACGGTAAGGGAGTAGTGGATGACGGAGAAGGCCACGGAGAGCACGGGGGAATCGTCGGCCTGGCCGAAGGCGCGGCGCCCGACGACTATGGGAACGGTCGCCAAGGTGCCGACCCACAGCGTCGCGTAGAGGAGGAAGATGGCTGCGTCGGACGCGGCGAGGACCCCGGGCCACAGCCTGCGCGTCCACGCCGGCCTGAAGACGGCCATGGAGGCGGCGGAACCCTAGGCGCGGGCGGCGGGCAGCAGGGCTGTGCGTAGTTGGGTTGTGAAGAAGAGCAGAGCCGAGAAGGAGGGGGCTTGGTCCGCTGGGGTTTAGGAGGAAAGTGAGAGCATCTCCAAGCGTGACCCCGTAGTCATCCCAAACGACCGGGCGGACAGCCCGGATGGCATTTGGCCCTAAAACTTCCACCCAAACGACTCCCCTATTGGCAGCCCAAACGTCTAGACGGTCCGGCACACCCTAAAGGCAGCCCATATGTAGGGCGGGTTTGGGGCCGCCCAGACGCGCCCGGACGCGTCCGCCACGTCGGATCTGTCAAGCGGGCCTACCCAATTTTCCCCTCAAATCGGACGGAATCCATTGATTCTTCCTCTTCCACCGCCGGTTCGTCCAGTTTGCCCGCCCACTGTTCTTCGTCGCCGCCGCCCCCGAAGTCACAGAGTCCGCGCCCAAGTCCGGGGCAGCCGCCGGAGCCCGTTGGCCGCATCGTTTCCGGTACGTTTTGCATCGGCCGACATCCACCTCGCTCTCAAAGTGTTTGTTGAAACGCCGGAGCCGGATTATTGAGCAAGTTTTCATGTATGTAGGCATGAATTCTTCGTCCGATGAGGAGTATGATTACTCGGCCGTCGATGAGCTCATTTTCAAGGAGTTCGTCGACGGGTCGAGTGATGAAGACAAGCTTGACGACGGAGACGAAGAGGACGTCATGTCGATGATGAGCATGCAAGAGGAAATGGAGAAGAAGGAGGAGCATGTTCTTAACTTCAAGGGATCAATTAAGGGGCGGATCACCGTGGCCCGTGACAGGCTCAAAGGCGCTCGAGATCTCTATGACGATTACTTCAAGCGTCCGAAACCGGTGTTTCATGAGGGGTTTTTCCGACGCTGGTTCCGGATGAGCTCAAGGCTGTTTGAGCACATACAGGAGGGAGTCACAAAGTATGATGATTATTTCAAGTTGAGGTATGATTGCTGCCGGAAGCTATCCTTCTCCCCTATGCAGAAATGCACCGCTGCTTTGAGGATGCTTGCCTATGGGAAAGCCGCTGATGCCATAGATGAGTATGTCCGGATGGGAGAGAGTACATGCATCGAGGCTATGGAGCACTTTGCATACGCTGTCGTGAAGGTTTTTGGGCCAAAATATCTGCGAGAACCTAATGCCGAGGATACCGCAAGGCTACTTGCACTAGGAGAAGCAAGAGGATTTCCTGTTATGCTGGGTTCAGTGGATTGCATGCATTGGCAATGGAAAAACCGTCCAGCGGGATTGTGTGGGCAGTACCAAGGGCACAGCAAGGAGGCCACAATTGTACATGAAGCTGTGGCATCTCAAGACTTGTGGATTTGGCATGCTTTTTTTTGGCTTGCCCGGTTCTCACAACGACATCAATGTGTTTCAGCGCTCCCCCCTGTTCAAGAGGCTCTGTGATGGGGAAGCTCCACCATGCAACTACACCGTCAACGGATACGACTACACCATGGGATACTATCTTGCAGATGGTATATATCCTCAGTGGGCGGCTTTTGTGAAAACTATCAGTAATCCCACTACTCCCAAAAGACGTGCATTTGCAGCTGCGCAGGAATCAGTTAGGAAAGATGTGGAGAGGGCATTTGGTGTGTTGCAAGCTCGTTGGGGCATAATTCGTGGATCGGCTATGATGTGGGATCCGGAGGTTCTATGGCAGGTCATGACTTGTTGTGTAATTTTGCACAACATGATTGTGGAGGATGAGGGAGAAGGGGCGCTCGCACTGACTTTGAGAAGCCTGGAGAACATGTCCACCTACCTGAACAAGAAGCAGAGTATGTCATGCAATTCCTTGAGATGCATCGACAACTTCGAGATGAAGCAGTGCACACCCAACTACTCACAGATCTGGTGGAACACATGTATGCCTTCATGGGGAGGAGGGACTGATTTTTAATTTGCAATTATTTGTGTCCGAATAATGTGAACTTTTATGTCCGGCTACTTTTATTTGTTTAGATACAATTGTTAATTGTAATAACGTGGTGTGAACTATTTATTTCAACATCAAAACTACCTCTATGATGGACGTGCATGGCTTGCATGGATTTGGGTGTCAAAATTTGAACATTGTGATTGTAGGACACTAGTTTTGGGGATGTCCGGTCACTGTCCGCGGACGCGTCCGGACGCGTCCGCGGACACTATGGGGGGCGGATTTGGGGAATGCGGTTGAGATGCTCTGAAGCGGCCAAACGGGTAGTTAACCTGAAATTCGCTAGGGACTTGGGGCGGAGGATTTGGCTCCGTTTCTCAAAATAAGACGCATTTTTTTCTAAAATTTAATTTTAAAATGTGGATTATGTGTCCTAAAATTTATATTCGTTTTAAACTTATTTTAAGTGTAAATCTAACAATATCACTTTGCATAACAGAACTTATTTATTTTTTCGAACCTCGGCAATGCCTTTGATTGATAAAGTCGAAAAGAGTTGGACAGTTTATGAGGGAAACCGGCAAAAAACCGTACAACACAACGCACCACACCGGCTCCAAAGAACATAACTTATTTATTGCCGGGTCAATTTTTGGTCAGAGTTAAATTTTGGAAAGTGTGCATGTCTTTTTTTAGCTTTTAAGAAATAGAGGCAGTGTGATTCTAGCTGTTTTCAAACGTCGATGCCTATGAAGTTGTGCATCAGAACTTTTTTTGTTAGAGCTAGGGTTAGAGGGTCTAAAAATTGAAAATCAGTTTGATTGGCCCCTCTTGTATAAAGATTATATTGATTGGCTTCCTTTATTGTCCACGGCCTCCACTGCTGACTGAGTGTGTGGGTTGTGAACCATGAGTCATTCAGATGTGAATATAACATTGGAGCTTTGCTTGTGTTCGGTATCAATGAAGCAAATAAGCTCTGTTCCATTTCCTTACTTCACATGTGACAGAAGATCTTATATTTCGATATGGAGAGAGTAGTACAAATTAACTTATAGCGAGGGGAGGTCGGACGGAGGGGTGGCGGGCGCCGAAGCGGGAAAACCAGGAACCGGAAATGCTCCTCCCGCCAAATCTCACTGGATTGGGTGCTCGTTTGCCAGTTTTACTTTTTATTTGGCCAAACCACAAACTGATGGTTAACTTACAGTTCCAAGACACATGTGGATCTGCTAGATTTGCTCTAACATAGAGTAACACAAACATAAAATTCTACGAAAACTACCCACAGCGTGGACCACGTGCAAAGATATAGTCGTCAAACATAAAGCTACAAACATGGTAAATTCTACACGCCTAGAAAAGCATTATCCTATGGGAGGTCGTTACAGCCCTCACTGCATGCCAGGTTATGTATTCCAGCCTTCCAGCAGTAAGTAAACACTGAAACAACACAACGTCGAATCACTAGAGCTCCTAGCAGATGGAGTATGCGATACTAGCAGTGGAACAATCTACAGTCGTCGATACAGGTAACGATGCTCCAGTACTTGTCAGCAGCCCCAATCTTCAGTCAAGTCTCTTGTATGTGCCTAGCGTTTTCTTCACACCTTTAGTTCCTGGTCATCTCAGGAATTCAGAAGCCCAAATTTAACTGGACTAGCAGCGTCAAATAGCACTTGAGTGAGGAGCATGTGTAGATGTTTATCAATATTAAGCACCCAGTATCATAAACTGTATATATAGTAATGTAAGTAGAGTATACGAATATGGCAAGGGTCACTACCATGCCAGTGCAACTAGACCAGCGATAGGGTTTTTCTAAATTAAGGTGGGACATCAGATCAGATGGAGAATACCTCAATTTCAACTCAGCATATAAAGCGTAATTCTTGTTGATCTGCATAACAGCCGAATTTGGAAAGCTGGGTACCTAAAAGGCGCAAAATTCAATGTACATGGTAGCTGGCAATCCACAGGGCAAAAAGTAACGCTATCAATAGCAGAAACAGAACATTTCAGTGGAACTAGTAGCATCAAGTAGCTTGTATGAATACTATTTGCACAAAAAGCAACCATATAGCTAACAAATAAACATATAAGAACTATCGAAAATATTTTCTTACAAATTGCTCTTGCGAAACAAATCACTTTTTAAGCAAATAAAGGGACACTGAAAACCCGTAAAATGGAAGAATATCTCACTACAACATCAACATGTGTTCTCGAAGGCACTTCTACAATAACTGCCATGGAACAACACCACATGTGAGACTAGCTAAGGATTAAGAGAAGATTATGTTCTACATAGCAATATCTTAGTTTACTTACTTGAATAATTAAATTGAGTTTCTATTTACTTTCTTCGCTAAGCAAAAGCACGTAGTTGATACATGATAGACAAACAAGACGGGTAAATAACAAGATACTGCATTTAAGTAGAAGGTACACAAAAACCCAGCCCTTTAAAATTTGAGGCCTATCACTTACGGTAGATTCAAGGGATAAGAGGCTGCGCATTGGGCAAGGGTCGGCGCCCTGGGCCTGCGCGCCATTATCCCACAGACTTGGGATGTACACTAAATATGTAATTTAGTTCATGCCTAGACCTCTTAGGAGGATGTAACAGACTGTACCTATCCAATTTAATGAAACGCAAATGTCATTTGTGTTTCCTCTAAAAAAGGGATAAATTCTTAGCTGCCCAATCACAATAATCACTGGAATGACTGAACATGAACAATGTATACTAGGTTTCCCTTGATGATCTCTCGGTAACCTTCAATTTAGACGTTTCTGGTACCAGATCCAATATCACCATCATATTTCAAAGTTTAAGCATTAAAGCTTGGCCCATGAAGGATAGTCCACAAAAGTGTACAGCCGAGATCACCACTAAAGTAACAATTCTATGAGGACTACCACAGGGCCAATCACTTGCAAAGTTAAAATCGTCGAACATAAAACTGCAAACATGCATGGCAAATTCTATATGCTTAGTAAGGCCTTGTTTACCTCTAGTGTATTTTAGGGGATGGGAGGTGATTATTCGGATCCCGGAAAATCCCCACTAGTTTGTTTACTTCTAGTGTATTTTAGGTGATGGGAGGGGATAATCCCCAAATATCCCCTATCAACCCTCTCATTTTTGACTAACACAAAAACTCTAGTCCATGCTAGTGTATTTTAGGGGAAGAGTATTTGTGGAGATTTGTGGGGATTGGGTGTTCACCAAATACCCGCCCATCCCCACTCTTCCCATTCCCTAAAATACCTTTGGAGTAAACAAGGCCTAAAGCATTGTAGTACGGAGGGTGTTACACCCCTCTCTGTCAGGTCGTGTATTCCCGGCTTCCAGCAGCAAGTAAACACTGAAACACCACATTGTTCAATTACAAGAGCCCCTACCACATGGAGTGTTATACTAGGGTTGGACCAATCTACGGTCGTGGATAGTGGTAACTATAATCCAGTACTTGCCAGCGGCCATAATCTTCAGCGATGTCTCTTGTATCTACCTAGCGTTTCTTCACACCTTCAGCTCATGGTCATGTCTGCAATTCAGCACCCAAACTTAATTGGACTAGCAGCATTAAATAGCACTTGAGTATGGAGAATGTGTAGGTGTTTATCGATATTAAACACACAATATTATAAACTGTATACAGAATGGTAAGAGTCGCTACCATGCCAGTGCAACTAGACCAGTGATGACAGGGACTTTCCAGATTAAGAGTGCAAATGGTTAGGTGGAACATCACATCTGATGAAGATCACACCAGTTTCAACTCAGCATATAAAGCATAATTCTTGTTGATCTGCCTAACACCCAGATTCGTAAAGGTGGGTACCTAAAAGGTGTGAATTTAACCTACATGGTAGCTAGCTCAAAATAGACTCTGAATTATAGAATACTTGATGATAAAGATGGCCTCATAGTTACCCACATATGGAAACAATCTTGAGATCACAAGCCCCATATATTCGAGTGCATTACACTATGAGGACCAGTGGACAGAGCACCCACAGCACAACATAATGACAATCTCAACAGAACTAGTGGCATCAAGTAGCTTGTATAAATACTTTTTGCACAAAAAGCACCCATATAGCTAACAAATAAACATATACGAACTAGCAAATATTTCTTACAAATTGCTCTTGCGACACAAATCACCTTTTAAGAAAATAAAGGGATACTGAAAACCCTTAAAACGGAAGACCATCTCACTACAACATCAACATGTGTTCTCAAAGGCACTTCTACAAAAACTGATGGTTGAGATGATAATATGGCTCAGAGATCACATAGGAGAAGCCAAAGATGAAGGGAAGGTATATACCTCAAACGTTGAGTCCTGCATTTCTGTCCGATTGGTCATCCCCCCAGGTACCCAGTGCTAAAGCCGGAATGATAACAAAGCAATATATTGCACTGGATCCAAATACCCCCACATCTACGATCACAGAACCAATCATTTCCCCCTTAGATATCGATCCCTCCACAGGTGATGAACTCATGAATTTCATCAGAGAACCAGTTAAAAGTAGCAGCATAAAAGGCAGAGATGCGACCCATCCAAGGACTACAGCCCGGGGCACCAGAATTGAATCATCCTCGAGTGCTCCAATGGTGTCCTGAGGAGGACAGCAATCTCAGTAAAAAAAAACTCTGGTTCCAAAATCGAAGATGAAGACTCATATAGAACACCCCTATTTAAAATTTGATTGGCAAACGAATCCGAATGGTGCACAATTTGACGGTGTACTATCCTAGAGCTCGGCCAATAGCCCACGCGTTGCCTATCTACTGCTGTAAATCGACCGAATGAAAATTCACAGGGAGTTATACCATACCTTCTCGAACTCAGAACTGGATCCAGATAGAGATTCAACCAGGGCGGGCAGGTAGGAACCGCAGAGCAGCACGGCGGCAAGCGCAAGCAAGAGAGAGGTGCCGCTGTGGAAGACGTTGAAAGTCGCGCCGCTGACCGCCTCGAGAAACACGGCGGGGTTGGAGCCCTCGCCCCAGGCGCGGTCCGCCACGACCTCGGCAGCCGTGGCCGCGGAGATAACCCACACAGCCGCGTAGCACAGGTACAGGAGCGCTCGGGCCGCGACGCGCACGAGCGCCAGCATCGGGGCGAGGACGAAGCGCACGAGCGCTAGCACCGCGACGACGATCCGCGTCGGCGGCGGCGAGGGCTTGACGGCGGCGTCGACGACGGCCATCGGGACGGGAAACAATAGCTCCTCAAAGATTCTCGCTCTCGATTGGGGGTGGGTGGAGTGGTTGGGTTGCGTAGCAGCGGAGTGAAGAGGGTTTGTGGGAATGGGATTAGCGAAGAACACGGGGAAGAGGTTTAAAGGAGAAATCTCTTCCGTTCTCGGGTTTCTAACCCGTTTTGTTAGTGGATTTGGGTTCTAAGTAACAGGGTATTACTGGAAAGGGTACATGCCCGAACCGATCCTGCCCAATTACCTTCTCTCCGTCAACTTGTCAAGCAGTGGAAAAAAAAGCTTCTCTCTGTAAAAGCCACCAGATGAAATTGTTTCGATTGGTATTCTTGGGAAAAAAATTATATCAGCTGCTGAAGTTTTTCCCAATAAAACTAAATTCACAACTTATGGGGAATTTTATAAATTCTACCTAGAAGTTAAAAATAATAATCTCACACGGGATTATGTATTTGAAGTTCAAGATTTCTAGGGAAAAAGGTTAAATAAATAAATTGTTTTGTTCAAATTACATGTCAACTTTATAGAGTTCAAAATCAGACTATAGAAGCTTGCTTGTACTTAGCGAGGAAAATATTTTACAAATGAGCAACACTATTTATTTTGACTAGAGTCAAACTATTATGGGTGCACAAATGTGTATGTTTTAATGAATAAACTGTCTGGATCAAAGGTATTGCCGAAAAAAAAAGTTGCAACATCTTGGTTCTAACCAACCTCTGTTTGGGATACACAATTTCTAGAGAGTGATACTGTATAAACTAGTGTTGCAGCCAGGGACGGAGACAAGGGGGGACGAGCAGGGGCTACGCCCCCCCTATGCTCATGACTTTCTTCATAATATTACCCATGGCAGCTCCTAATTTATAGGATTTTTGCTTGTTTAGCCCCCCTCATACAAATCACAACACTAATCACTCAAACTTCGCCCCCTTAAGCTAGATTTCTGGCTCCGTCCCTGGTTGCAGCCCAATGAAATTTACTCAAAAAATGATGATATCGAGTTATCGACAATAGTCGAGTATGCACACAAGGCCCTGATTTAATACTTATAGGTTCGGATTTGAGTGTCTTCCTTCTTAAGACATAGTTCCTCCACTTTTTTCCTTTTAAACAATACAAAGAAAACTTACCCCTCATGAATCGAAGGCAAGACAAGAACATTCACAGGTAAACCTTCGTTTAAACATTTGCAGCAATATATGCAAGATCAGCGTCTGCATAGAAGATACTCCACAAAACTGTAGAGCCATAACATCTGATATCGCAACTAACAAAGAATCCTACAATGACCTGTCACAAGGCCAACACCTCTTGCAACGAAACAGTAGTTATTCAGCATACAACTACAA
Organism: Poa pratensis; assembly: GCA_947311845.1. NCBI lineage: Eukaryota > Viridiplantae > Streptophyta > Magnoliopsida > Poales > Poaceae > Poa > Poa pratensis. The sequence continues at coordinate 46,310,057 of CAMZMU010000062.1, read as the reverse complement.
ACATGGCAAATGATATATGCCTATATAAAAGAACTATCCTGCGGGAGGGTTTCGTAACCCTGAATGTCTGGCCGCATATTCCAGGATTCCCAGCACCAAGTAAAAATTGAAACACCACAATGCTGACGTACGAGAACTCATAGTAGCACATGGAGTATGTAATACTAGCAGTGGACCAATCTACTACAGTCGTGGACACAGGTAACCATAATTCAGATACATGTCAGTAAACTTCAGCAAAGAGTTGCCTCGCACTTGCACGTCTTCACACCTTAGTTCAGGTTATGTCTGTCAATGAAGAAGCACAAAACTGAATGAGATTATCAGCATAAAATAGCACTCGAGTGAGGATATGTAGACTTTTTATCAATTAAGCACCAGATATGATAAACTTGTATGCACTGATCTCTTTAGAGTAGTGCGCAAATATGGCAAGGGGCACTACAATATCACAGCAAGAAATATATTTTTCATTATGCAACTGACCTCAAATAAATGATGGGAAAACTCATTACAAATACAATACAAGCAACTCTTCTTGTCCACTACAATATCAGAGTATTCCTGGATTATTTTTGCAGCAGAGACAGCAAGATAGGAACAAGTAATCATACAAAACTACCGAAAATATTTCTCAGGAATTGCTCTTGATAAAGAGGTTACATTTGGGAAATAAAAGGACGCTGAAAACTTGTGAAATGAAGAGTATCTCACTGCAACATAAACATGTGTTCTCAAAGGCACATCTACAAAAACTGCCATGGAACAGACCACATGTAACTAGCTACATATTAAAGGAAGGATCTGTTTAATATACTACCATAATAAATTACTTGCTTGAATAATCAAGTGAGTTTCTAGCTACTATCTTCACTATCATAAAACAACGAAGTATAGATTATTAGCTTCCAATCAAAGCTATCATGGAATAACTAAACATAAACAATGAATACTAGATTACTGATGATCTCTCAGTAAGCATCTTATTGGCAACTGGCGACTTGTACCGAAGAAGGTTTTGTGTTAAATGCAATTCTTAGGGCATCTCCAGTCGTTGTGCCCCCCGGACCAAAACGGCGCTATTTTGGGCCGCCGCGGCACGAAACGGCGCTAATCTGGATCATGGGGGTGCGCGTTTTCCAGCCGCGAACCCAACCCAAGTTTTGGCCAAAAAATTCAAAAACGCCAGAACAAAAAGAATAATTTCTTAAGGCCATTTTCATTCATATTTGGCGCAAAAATCGCCGATTACATAGCAGAATTTGAAACTAAAAACTTAAAAACATTTTATTCGGCGATCTACCGGGCTAGTTGATGCCCAGGCTGTTGCGGATCGCCTGGCTATAGTCCAGGTCATCGCCATCGTCGTCGGAGCCGTCCTCGCCGCCGGGGGGGCTTGCTCGGGCCTGCGCCGGCGTCGCCGTGCTGCAGCTTGCTCAGCAGCAGGGCCTGCTGGAAGCCGTCGTCCTCCTCCTCGCTATCGCTCGGGTCGAGCTTGTAGTACTCGATCTCCGGCGCCATGGGAGGAGGCGGGATGCGGCGGCGGCAGCCCGCATTGGCGGCGGCGGCCTGCTGGCGCTCCTCCGCGCGCCTGCGCTCCACCTCGGCGAATGCTTCGCACTGGAGTTCTAGCTCCTTCGCCGTGAACTCGGCGAGCGGCGGCGAAATCCTCCGTCGCCGGCTGGACTGTGTTGAAAGAGGCCTCCTCCGCCTCCTTCAGGCCGGGCCACTCCTCCTCCTGCTCCTCCTGCTTGGGCTTCTTCTTCGGCTTGACGAGGCGCCGGAAGAGAGAGCGTGGCGGAGAGGCGGCGCGGCGCTGGGAGGAGCACGGCGTGCCGATGCGCAGGGCGCCGCTGCGCATGGCGGCAGGGCGCCCGGAGTTGAGGCCGGGAGGCGTTAGAGAGGGGGGGCGTACCGGAACCTGGCGGAGGCACTGATCGCGCGCCAGAGGAGGAGGTGGTCGAGGAAGAGGACGTCGCGCCCATTCGACGCGGGATCCACGTCGATCTTCGCGGCGGCATCTCCAGGCGCGGCTCGTTGCCGCCGGCGATGTAGTCCATGACGACGTCGAGCCTGCGCCCCTCACCGCCCCACCACCGCTTCTGCACCGTGGAGTTGTGGCGGCCCTCCACTTGGCCATTGTTGCCGCAGTCGGCGAGCCCGAGGTCGTGGCGGTGCGGGAAGTAGGCCTGCCAGAAGGCATCGTTGCCCTCCGCCCTCCAGCGCGGCTCCGCGGCCTGCTCCGGCGTCAGGCCCTCGCTGACCTCGGCGAAGGCGTACTCGCGCTCGACGCCGGCAGGGACGGGGGGCACGGGGATGCCACCCGTGCTGAGGGCCCACGGTCCCTGGCCGCCGGAGGCGCCGGGGACGCGCATATCCGGTGGGCACGGGTACCCGGCCTGGTACAGCGCCCAGCCTCGTGCTGGCGGAGGTGGCGGCGGCAGCCATTGTTTGCGGCGAGAGAGAGGCGAGGAAGCAGGAGAGGCAGAGGCGGCGAGAAAGAGGCGAGTGTGCGGAGGAACGGCGAGGGGAGGGGGATCTTATATCGCGGCGGCCAGGCGAAGGCGCGGTGGTGGCGCGCCATTACTGCCGCGTGGCCTTCGATTGGACGTCGAAGCGACGCGCGCCGGCCACGCCATTACTCCGGCAGCATTTGACCGGCGCGCTCACTGGCCGCTGGTCACTCCATTAACTCTGGCAGCCTTTGACCGGCGCGGGAGCCGAGAGGATGAGGACGCGGCCGCTCACGGGCGGTTCTGTTCCGCGCCATTTTTCCCGCGTCGCTGACAGCGCTGGCCGGCGTCGCCTTTCCCGCCATTTCGCCCCCCCAAGCCGAACCCAGTGGGCTGGGTTTCGTCTGGGTGCACCGGCGCAAAATAACGCCGAAACGGCGCTATTTGGGCTTCTGGGTGGGGGGGGGGCGAGTGGTACAAAAACAGCGTTTTTTGGCCGCCGCGGCGCTAAAAAGGCCTCTTGGGGGCTGGGGGGAGCGACTGGAGATGCCCTTAGGAAAGCTAACATCTATCAACATGCCGAAAAGGCAAACCTGCGTGTATGTCTAACTGAAATGCATGACAATACGGTTTGGTATAAATTATCAACACCAATTGGTGTTACTCATTCACATTTATAAGTGATTGCAGAAGCCAGCAGGGAGGGGAATAACACGCACGTTATCAGGAGTCATAAATTTTAGACGGTACTCCCAATAGTTAAAAAAAGTATGAACAGAGGGCAGGTATATACCTCAACAACACAACTGGATATCCCCTCTACTTCATCCTCCACTGCTTCGGAGCCTTCATGGGAAAGAAGATGAAATACTGTGCTACAGCCACACCGACCACACCCACTAGCCCCAGGTCTCTCTAAATTGAACCAACCTGTGCGCTCTGAGATCGTTTCAGAGGCGACTGACCCACCACGAAATCAGCAGCAGCTATGAGCACCATGAAGGCCACTGTTATGACGGGGTCACTTATACCCGGAGGAGGCCCAATGGGCAGGTCTAGTTAGGGTCTTGGCCCACAAGTTATCTTAATTTCATTATATAAATAGTTGTAAACACTCCGTGAAAGGCAAGCAATAAGAATATTCTGTTGCCCGGCTCCCCGAGGAGCCGGAATCCCAACCCTAGCCGCCGCCCCTCTCCCTGCGCCGCCTCCTCCCTCTCGCACGACGGCGCCCAGCCGCCGGCGACCGCGAGCTCGTCCGCACGCATCGCCATCCTTCCCCTACAACCTCCGCCCTAGACCCGGTAGAACCCTAGCTCCTAACATCTTGGTATCAGATTGCTCTTGTTCGATCATGTCTTCATCAGCCACCACCTCCGCCTGGATGCCCACCACCACTGCCGCCTCCACCTCGCTGGCCTTCACTGCGGTCATCGCCACCATGCCACCTTCCTCCCCAACATCGGTCGCCGTCGTCTACACCCCCGCAGAGATGAGCGGGGTCCTCAACGACCTCGTCACCGCGGTCCAGGGGATCCGACGGTACTTGATCGGCCCCTACGGGCTGCCGCAACCGCCGTCGCCGGTCGCCATCCCGGCCCGCCGGCCCTGCCATGGTCCTCACCGATCTCGACGGCCACCGCGGCCTTCACGGGCTGCAACTTCAGCCGCCGCCCACGTCTTCCCTGCCGTGGCAACCGTGGCAGCCGCCGCTCAGCGCCGGGCCGGTTTCGCCCACACCAGGAGGTGTCCCCAATCCACTAGGTCCGTTCCCACCATCGCCATCACCGCTGCCGGCCTGGCTGTCCGGGTCGTCGCCATCGCCGTCTACACTACGGCCGGAGAACCACCGGCGCCCACCCTAACGACCGGCGCCACGTCGAGTTTTGCGGGTTGCTAGCGCTAAGTTGACGAGGGAATATCTCCCCGGCAACAGCACCAGAAACTATGCTTGTACGTCACACGTCAGTTGGGAACCCCAAGAGGAAGGTATGATGAGTGCAGCAGCAAGTTTTCCCTCAGTATGAAACCAAGGTTTAATCGAACCAGTAGGAAAACGAGGTTTGCTTCGAAGGTGTTGGTGAAGGAGTGTAGTGCGGCGCAACACCAGGGATTCCGGTGCCAACGTGGAACCTGCACAACACAATCAAATTACTTTGCCCCAACTTAACAGTGAGGTTGTCAATCTCACCGGCTTGCTGAAAACAAAGGGTTAAACGTATCGAATGGAAATGATGTTTGTTTGCATAAAACAGTAGAGAACAATGATTGCAGTAGATTGTATTTCAGATGTAAAAGAATGGACCGGGGTCCACAGTTCACTAGTGGTGTCTCTCCAATAAGATAACTAACATGCTGGGTAAACAAATTACAGCTGGGCAATTGACAATTGATAAGTGCATATAACATGCATGTGTGAGCTGTGGTGTCTACTATGAGATTCATTTGGGCATTACGACAAAGTACATAGACCGCTATCCAGCATGCATCTATGCCTAAATAGTCCACTTTCCGGTTAACATCCGTACCCCTTCCAGTATTAAGTTGCAAGCAACAGACAATTGCATTAAGTAATGTGCGTAATGTAAACAATACATTCATCCTTGAATAAAGCATTGCTGTTTTACCCCTAGTGGCAACAACACATCTACAACCTTAGAACTTGCTGTCACTATCCCAGGTTAAATAGAGGTTGAACCCAACTATCATGCATAAATACCCCCTCTTGGAGTCACAAGTATTCACTTGGCCAAGGCTTCAACAAGTAACGGAGAGCATGCAAGATCACAAATGACATAGACATGATAATATAATATTCAGCTCCACATAGGTATCAATATAAGTCAGATCCCAGCAAACACAACATGTAGCATTACAATAAGATGATCTTGATCATGATAGGCAGCTCACAAGATCTAAACATGATGGCACAAGTGGAGAAGACAACCATCTAGCTACTGCTATGGACCCATAGTCCAAGGATGAACTACTCACGCATCACTCCGGAGGCGGGCATGGCGATGTAGAGCCCTCCGGTGATGATTCCCCTCTCCGGCAGGGTGCCGGGAAGAGCTTCAGAACCCCCCGAGTTAGGGTTGACGACGGCGGCGGCAGCGAATATGTTCTGGATGAAAGGCTCGGTGTTTTAGGGTTTTCACGTCTCGGGGAATAAATAGGCGAAGGGGCGATGTCGGCGGACCCCCGAGGGGCCCAAACCACAGGCGCGCGGTGGGCCCACTGCCGCGCCGCCTGTGGTTTGGCCACCTCGTGGCTCTCCTTCGTCTCTCCTTCGGACTCCGTGTACGTGTGGAAAAATAGGGACTTGGCCTTTTGTTTCGTGCAATTCCGAGAATATTTCCAGAAGTAACTTTCTGAAACCAAAAACAGCAGAAAACAGGGAACTGGCACTGTGGCATCTTGTTAATAGGTTAGTCCCAGAAAATGCATAAAAGTGATATGAAGTGTATATAAAACATGTAGCAAATGGTATAATATAAGCATGGAACAGCAGAAATTATGGATACGTTGGAGACGTATCAAGCATCCCCAAGCTTAGTTCTACTCGTCCTCGAGTAGGTAAAACGATAACAACAAATAATTTCTGAGGAGACATGCTTTCACACAATCTTGATCAATATATTGCAAGGCTCATGTCATGAATGAAGTGACTCAAAGCAATGTCTATAGTTTGCTAACAAATAGATAAAGAGTAAACAATGAATCATATAAGCAAAAACTTTTCATGAATAGTACTTTCAAGACAAGCATCAAAAAGTTTTGCATAAGAGGTAACTCATAAAGCAATAGATTCAAAGTAAAAGGCATTGAAGCAACACAAAGGATGATTAAGTTTCAGCATTGCTTTCAACTTGTAACATGTATATCTCATGGATAGTTGTCAACATAAAGCAATATAACAAGTGCAATAAGTAAACATGTAAGAATCAATGCACACAAAGTTGACACAAGTGTTTGCTTCTAAGATAGAAAGGAGTAGGTAAACTGACTCAACATAAAGTAAAAGATAGGCCCTTCGCAGAGGGAAGCAGGGATTAAATCATGTGCTAGAGCTTTTTAAGTTTTCGAAAGCATATAGAGAGCACAAAATAAGTATTTGAGAGGTGTTTGTTGTTGTCAACGAATGGTAGTGGGCACTCTAACCCCCTTGTCAACCAGACTTTCAAGAGCGGCTCCCATGAAGGACGTTATCTCTACCAGCAAGGTAGATCATCCCTCTTCTCTTTTGTTTACACATGTATTTTAGTTTCTTTATAGATGACACTCCTCCCAACCTTTTGCTTACACAAGCCATGGCTAACCGAATCCTCGGGTGCCTTCCAACATTCACATACCATGGAGGAGTGTCTATTTGCAAATTAAGTTGCTTACTGATAAATCAGGGCAAAACATGTGAAGAGAATTATTAATGAAAGTTGTAATTAATTGGGGCTGGGCACCCCGTTGCCAGCTCTTTTTGCAAATTATTGGATAAGCGGATGTATATGCCACTAGTCCATTGGTGAAAGTCTGTCAGAAGTAAATGACAAGATTGAAAGATAAAACACCACATACTTCCTCATGAGCTATAAAACATTGACACAAATAAGGAGTAATAAAGTTTTGAATAGTTTAAAGGTAGCACATGAAATATTTACTTGGAATGGCAGGAAATACCACATAGTAGGTAGGTATGGTGGACACAAATGGCATGGGTTTTGGCTCAAGTTTTGGATGCACGAGAAGCATTCCCTCTCAGTACAGAGTTTAGGCTAGCAAGGTTGTTTGAAGCAAACACAAGTATAAACCGGTACAGCAAGAATCACATAAAAACATATTGCAAGTATTATAAGACTCTACACTGTCTTCCTTGTTGCTCAAACATTTTACCAGAAAATATCTAGACCTTAGAGAGAACAAATATGCATCCCAAGTCTCAACAAGCTCTACGGTAGTTCTCCACTACTAGGCTTTAACTACATGATGCAAGAGCTTAAACATGATCTACTTGAGAGCTCAAAACAATTGCAAAGCATCAAATCGAAACAAGACAATGATCTACAAGAATGCATATGTCTTTTCCAATACCAACTACTACATGTAGCATTTTCTTTCTTCCAAACAAACACCAATCAATTTATTTAAACATAAACTCTCCAAATGATAATATAATGCAGCAAGAGAGTATTTATAAACAAGTGCTAACAGCTCGAAGAGATGCATGAAAAACAGGAGCTAAAAGCACTGCAGTAGCTAGTTAAGAATACTCAACAAATATAAGTGAAGAACATGAGTATTCACATGAAAAAGCGGAGCGTGTCTCTCTCCCACACAAGGATTGCTAGGATCCGAATTTATTCAAACAAAAACAAAAATAAAAACACACAGACGCTCCAAGTAAAGCGCATAAGATGTGAAAGAATTAAAATATAGTTTCACTAGAGATGACCTGATAAGTTTGTTGATGAAGAAGGGGATGCCCAAGCTTAGACGCTTGAGTCTCTCTGAATATGGTTGGGATGAACCACGGGGGCATCCCCAAGCTTAGGCTTTTCACTCTTCTTGATCACATAATATCACCCTTCTCGCTTGATCCTTGAAAACTTCCTTCACACCAAACTCAAGACAGTTCTCATTAGAGGGTTAGTGCATAATCAAAAATTCTCATATTCTGTAATGATACAATCAATCCCAAAGCTTCTGGACATTAGCTACAGCCACCAATGCTTTGTGGAGCAAAGAAATCCACACAAACACAGTAAAAGAGCGAATGCAAAACAAAAGGCAGAATCTGTCAAAAACAGAACAGTCTGGAATGACGAATTTTTTCGAGGCACTTAAGTTGCTCAGATGGATCTGGCCTAAAATAATGAAAGTTGCGTACATATCTCAGGAATATGCGTGATTTTTTCAGAATTTTTTGAATTTTCTACAGGGAGATAAGCTCAAATCCGTGACAGCTAAAAATCTGTCACTGCGCAGAAATCCAAATCTTGCATCAACTTTCAATATAGAACTTTACTTGGCACAACATTGCGATAAAATAAAGATACAAAGGAGTTGCTACAGAAGTAACAAAACTCCTTGACTCAAAGAAAACAAAAATAACAGCAAATAAAAACGATGGGTTGTCTCCCATAAGCGCTTTTCTTTAACGCCTTTCAGCTAGGCGCAGAAAGTGAAAATCAAGTGTTGTCAAGTGGCAAATCATTCAAATCATCAAAAGCTTCTTCCAACACACAGCTTGTAACAATGGGTATCTTAGATGTTCCTGGAGGTGTTTCATTACCTTTAACCGTACTAAAAGTTTTATCAATTTTAAGCTCATAATGAGTCTTTGGTTTTGGCACTTTAGGAACATACATAAACTTTTGCTCTCTACCCACATAAACTTTCTCCTTTTTAGACTTAAGAGAAGTAAAGGTTGAACTTAAGGTTTCAATAGCTTCCTCTAACTCATCAATTCTATGATTTTGGGTGTCATGGATATTATTATCCTCAAGAACAGTGATTCTTTCATTGATGGTGGCTATTGATTCATTAGTCTTACCAATACAATCAAGAAAATTTGGAAAAAAATTCTCCATAGAGTCTAACTTATTTATAACATCCTCCAAGGTGATCTCAATTTTAATATCTTTAGTGGGTGGTGTTCCTACCAAACTTTCAATAATATTACAGGCTTCTAAAGCAGGAGTACCCAAGAAATTTCCACCTGTAAGAGTGTCTAGAACATACCTATACCAACTAGAGATACCAACATAAAAGTTCCTAAGGAGGATAGTGGTAGAGTGTTTCTTAGTACATCTATGATGAGCATCACTAATTCTATACCAAGCATCTTTCAAATTTTCACCTCCTAGTTGCCTAAAAGAACGAACTTCAACTTCAGGAGCATTCATTTTGAAAAACAAAATCAAACCGAATTAAACAAGTAACTAATTTTTTTGTGTTTTTGATAAAGAGAGCAAACAAGACTAAATAAAAATAAACTAAGCAAGACAAATAACAAAGTAAAGAGATTGGGTGTGAGAGACTCCCCTTGCAGAAGCAATTCGGTTTTCCCCGGCAACGGCGCCAGAAAACGTGTTGCTAGCGCTAAGTTGACGAGGGAATATCTCCCCGGCAACAGCCAGAAACAATGCTTGTACGTCACACGTCAGTTGGGAACCCCAAGAGGAAGGTATGATGAGTGCAGCAGCAAGTTTTCCCTCAGTATGAAACCAAGGTTTAATCGAACCAGTAGGAAAACGAGGTTTGCTTCGAAGGTGTTGGTGAAGGAGTGTAGTGCGGCGCAACACCAGGGATTCCGGTGCCAACGTGGAACCTGCACAACACAATCAAATTACTTTGCCCCAACTTAACAGTGAGGTTGTCAATCTCACCGGCTTGCTGAAAACAAAGGGTTAAACGTATCGAATGGAAATGATGTTTGTTTGCATAAAACAGTAGAGAACAATGATTGCAGTAGATTGTATTTCAGATGTAAAAGAATGGACCGGGGTCCACAGTTCACTAGTGGTGTCTCTCCAATAAGATAACTAACATGCTGGGTAAACAAATTACAGCTGGGCAATTGACAATTGATAAGTGCATATAACATGCATGTGTGAGCTTGGTGTCTACTATGAGATTCATTTGGGCATTACGACAAAGTACATAGACCGCTATCCAGCATGCATCTATGCCTAAATAGTCCACTTTCCGGTTAACATCCGTACCCCTTCCAGTATTAAGTTGCAAGCAACAGACAATTGCATTAAGTAATGTGCGTAATGTAAACAATACATTCATCCTTGAATAAAGCATTGCTGTTTTACCCCTAGTGGCAACAACACATCTACAACCTTAGAACTTGCTGTCACTATCCCAGGTTAAATAGAGGTTGAACCCAACTATCATGCATAAATACCCCCTCTTGGAGTCACAAGTATTCACTTGGCCAAGGCTTCAACAAGTAACGGAGAGCATGCAAGATCACAAATGACATAGACATGATAATATAATATTCAGCTCCACATAGGTATCAATATAAGTCAGATCCCAGCAAACACAACATGTAGCATTACAATAAGATGATCTTGATCATGATAGGCAGCTCACAAGATCTAAACATGATGGCACAAGTGGAGAAGACAACCATCTAGCTACTGCTATGGACCCATAGTCCAAGGATGAACTACTCACGCATCACTCCGGAGGCGGGCATGGCGATGTAGAGCCCTCCGGTGATGATTCCCCTCTCCGGCAGGGTGCCGGGAAGAGCTTCAGAACCCCCCGAGTTAGGGTTGACGACGGCGGCGGCAGCGAATATGTTCTGGATGAAAGGCTCGGTGTTTTAGGGTTTTCACGTCTCGGGGAATAAATAGGCGAAGGGGCGATGTCGGCGGACCCCCGAGGGGCCCAAACCACAGGCGGCGCGGTGGGCCCACTGCCGCGCCTGTGGTTTGGCCACCTCGTGGCTCTCCTTCGTCTCTCCTTCGGACTCCGTGTACGTGTTGGAAAAATAGGGACTTGGCCTTTTGTTTCGTGCAATTCCGAGAATATTTCCAGAAGTAACTTTCTGAAACCAAAAACAGCAGAAAACAGGGAACTGGCACTGTGGCATCTTGTTAATAGGTTAGTCCCAGAAAATGCATAAAAGTGATATGAAGTGTATATAAAACATGTAGCAAATGGTATAATATAAGCATGGAACAGCAGAAATTATGGATACGTTGGAGACGTATCACGGTCTACACGCGGGCCGCGTCGAGCCATCCGGCCATGGCGGCCATACACAGCCGCCGCCACGGTTCGGCAAGATCGACTTAGCCACCTACGACGGCACGGAGGACCCTCTTAACTGGCTCAACCAGTGCGAGCAGTTTTTCCGCGGGCAGCGCACCCTCGCGTCGGACCGCACCTGGCTCGCCTCTTATCACCTCCGGGGCGCCGCACAGACGTGGTACTACGCCCTCGAGCAGGGCGCGGGCGGCATGCCTCCTTGGGAGCGCTGTCACGAGCTATGCCTCCTGCGTTTCGGGCCGCCGATCCGCGAGAGCCGACTAGCCGAGCTCGGCCGCCTTCCCTTGACCTCCACGGTACAGGACTTCGCCGACCGTTTCCAGGCCCTCGCATGCCACGCGCCTGGTGTGACGGGGCAGCTGCGGGCCGAGCTCTTCGTTGGCGGTCTTCCGGATCACATCCGGGTGGACGTGGAGCTTCAGGTCCCCAAGACCTCCAGACGGCTATGAACTACGCCCGCGCCTACGAGCGTCGCGCGTAGGCGTTGCAGGCGCAACCGGGCCGAGGAGGCCGTCAGCCCGTCAGGCCACCCCCGACCGTACCTGTGCCCGGCCGGCAGACTCCGGCCACCCCAGCAGCCACCGCTCCGGCCGCCACGCGGACTTTCCGTCGGCTCACCCCGGCCGAGCAGCTCGAGCGCCATCGCCAAGGACTTTGCTTTAACTGTGACGAGCCCTACATGCCCGGTCACGTCTGCCCGCGCCTCTTCTACTTGGAGACAGTCGACTACGTCGAGGAGGACGCACCAGCCGACGGGCTCGGCGCGCTGCCCCCACCAGCGGCTGCGGAGACCGCCCCCGCGACCGCTAATGCGACAGTGTTCGTGGTTTCACTCCATGCGCTTGCGGGTATCCATGACGAGCGTACTATGCTCTTGTCGGTGACGATTCACGGCCAGCGTCTGGTGGTCCTCCTGGACACGGGCTCCACGCATAACTTCCTGCCTGAGGCTCCCATGCGCCGCTTAGCCCTTCAGCCGACGGGCGGGGATCACCTTCGGGTCACGGTGGCGAATGGCGACCACCTCCGGTGCCATAGGTTGGCACGGGACGCGCCCATCACCATCGGCGACGAGCACTTCACCATCACGTGCGCCGACATCGACTTGGGCTGCTTCGACTTCATCCTCGGCGTCGACTTCTTGCGGACCCTCGGTCCCATCCTCTGGGATTTCGATGCCTTGACGATGACCTTCTGGCGTCTGGGTCGCCGCATCCGGTGGGACGGCATCGGGGGCGCCTCTCCGGCGAACCCGCAGCTTCAGCTTGCCGCCACCGAGTCCGAGCGCCCACTGTTGGATCACCTCCTGCAGCAGCACGGGACCTCTTCGACGAGCCTCAGGGCCTTCCGCTCGTCTGGGTGTATGATCACCGCATCCATCTCTTGCCGGACACGGCGCCAGTTGCAGTGCGGCCCTACCGCTACCCCCAGCTGCAGAAGGACGAGCTGGAGCAGCAGTGCGCGCTCATGCTCGCCGCGGGCATCATCCGCATCTCCACATCACCGTTCTCGGCGACGGTCCTCCTCGTCCGCAAGTCGGACGGCACGTGGCGCTTCTGCATTGACTACCGCGCCCTTAATGCCATGACGCTCAAGGATAAGTTCCCTATTCCGTGGTCGACGAGCTCTTCGACGAGCTACATGGGGCGCGCTTCTTCACCAAGCTCGACTTACGGTCGGGCTACCACCAGGTGCGGATGCATCCGGATGATGTCGCCAAGACGGCGTTTCGGACTCATCATGGCCACTTCGAGTTCTTGGTGATGCCTTTTGGGCTCTCCAACGCCCCGGCGACCTTTCAGGCTCTGATGAACGACGTCCTCCGGCCGTACCTGCGACGGTTTGTGCTTGTTTTCTTTGATGACATTCTTATCTACAGCACCTCGTGGGCGGAGCACCTTCAGCACGTCGCCATCGACTTTAACGAGCTTCGAGCGCATCATCTTCACCTTAAGCGCTCGAAGTGCTCGTTCGGGATCTCTTCGGTCACCTACCTCGGCCACATCATCTCGGCCGAGGGGTGGCTATGGATGCTGACAAGGTGGCGGCAGTCGCGGCTTGGCCGACGCCGCACTCGCCGCGGGCCCTTCGCGGTTTCCTGGGGCTCGCGGGGCACTACCGGAAATTTATCCGGGAGTTCGGCCTCATCGCGGCCCCGCTCACGTGCCTGCTGCGTCGCGACGCCTTTGCCTGGGATGAAGAGGCCACAGCGGCATTCGAGGCTTTGAAGGGGGCCTCACGACGGGACCCGTTCTTCAGATGCCGGACTTCAACCGCCTGTTCATCGTGGACTGCGACGCCTCCGGTGTGGGGTTCGGCGCCGTCCTTCATCAGGGCGACGGGCCGCTCGCCTACTTCAGCAGGCCCTTCGCAGCGCGCCATCTTAAGCTCACGGCTTACGAGCAGGAGCTCATTGGCTTGGTGCAGGTGGTGCGCCACTGGCGGCCCTATCTTTGGGGCCGGTCGTTCCGGGTTCGCACGGATCACTACAGCCTCAAGTTCTTATTGGACCAGAGGCTGTCGACGGTGCCGCAGCATCAGTGGATCAGCAAGCTCTTTGGCTTCGACTTCACCGTCGAGTACCGTCCGGGTCGCCTTAACACCGTGGCCGACGCCCTGTCTCGCCGCGACGCCGCCCACGATGCAGCCGTCGGTGATTCCGAGGGAGCGGCGCTCTGCATCCGCTCGAGGCCCACGTTCGCCCTCTTCGCCGACATCCGTCGGGCCACCGTAGCCGCACTGGACGCTCAGCTCCTTCGGCAGCGACTTGCTGCTGGAGACCTGGAGGAGCCATGGCGCCTGGCAGATGGCTTGCTCCTGCATGGGCGCCGGGTCTTCGTGCCGGACCACGACGACCTCCGTCACCAGGTGCTGCTGATGGCACACTCGGCGGGACACGAGGGTGTGCAGAAGACCCTCCATCGTCTCCGCGCCGACTTCTACATCCCTGGTGATCGGGCCCTGGTCCGGGACTGGGTGCGGTCTTGTGTGACGTGCCAGGGTAACAAGACGGAGACGCTGCGGCCGGCCGGTATGTTGCAGCCTTTGGAGGTGCCTTCTTAGGTCTGGGCCGATATTTCCATGGACTTCATCGACGGCCTCCCCAAGGTGGGCGGCAAGTCCGTCATCCTCACGGTGGTCGACCTCTTCTCCAAGTATGCTCACTTCATCGCACTCGGTCATCCTTACATTGCCGCGTCCGTGGCCCGTGCCTTCTTCGATGGCATCGTCCGCCTCCACGGGTTTCCCTCGTCGATCGTCAACGATCGGGACCCCGTGTTCACGGGGCATGTTTGGCGCGATCTCTTCCGGATGGCGGGGGTGAAACTGCGGTTCAGCACGGCTTTCCACCCTCAAACAGACGGCCAATCGGAGGTGGTCAACAAGGTGATTGCCATGTATTTGCATTGTGTCACAGGTGATCGTCCTCGCGCTTGGGTGGATTGGCTCGCGTGGGCGGAGTACTGCTACAACACCTCCTATCACTCCGCCCTGCGCGCCACGCCATTTGAGGTGGTCTATGGCCGTCCGCCTCCGCCCATACTGCCGGTTGACCCGGCAACAGCTCGGACGGAAGCAGCAGGAGAGCTTCTTCGCAGCCGCGACGAGATGCTTGCGGAGGTGCGACAACGCCTCCTTCAGGCCCAACAGCTGGCCAAGCACTACTACGACGGCCACCATCGCGAGGCGGAGTACGCGGTGGGCGATTGGGTGTGGCTGCGCCTTCTTCACCGCTCTACTCAGTCCCTGGACCCGCGTGCGAAGCGCAAGCTGGGCCCTCGCTACGCCGGGCTATTCGCCATCCTGGTGCGCGTCGGGACGCTGGCCTACCGCCTTCAGCTTCCGGTCGGGGCTCGCATCCACGACGTCTTTCATGTGGGGCTGCTGAAGCCCTACCGTGGGGAGACACCAGCGGCGACGCCAGCGCTTCCTCCGACCTCCGACGGGCGTCTTCTTCCGAGTCCGGCGAAGGTGTTGCGAGCTCAGCTACGTCGCGGAACGTGGTACTTGTTGATTCAGTGGGAGGGTCTTCCGGAGGAGGAGGCCACTTGGGAGCAGCGTGACGAGTTCAGCCAACACTACCCAAACTACCAGCTCGAGGACGAGCTGTTTGCGCAGGCGGGGAGAGATGTTATGACCGGGGTCACTTATACCCGGAGGAGGCCCAATGGGCAGGTCTAGTTAGGGGCTTGGCCCACAAGTTATCTTAATTTCATTATATAAACAGTTGTAAACACTCCGTGAAAGGCAAGCAATAAGAATATTCTGTTGCTCGGCTCCCGAGGAACCGGAATCCCAACCCTAGCCGCCGCCCCCTCTCCTTGCGTCGCCTCCTCCCTCTCGCACGACGGCGCCCAGCCGCCGGCGAACGCGAGCTCGTCCGCACGCATCGCCATCCTTCCCCTACAACCTCCGCCCTAGACCCGGTAGAACCCTAGCTCCTAACAGCCACCAAAACGACCCCTCCAATCACGACAACGGTCAGGGGGTCTTTGATAGCCTTGATAGGAATTAAAGCAGAGTTCAACATTAAAAATCAGAAGGAAGTCATACTATCATATGCTCTGAAGTCTGAACTCTGAAGCAGGGCAGCAGATGCATTTACACACAGCAGAGCCGCTTTTAAATTCAACAAAATAACGGATCTTACTTTCTTGTTCGGGAATTGGCAACTTAGTTAAAACCACGCAGACATGTAAACTCTGCTAGAAAATCGCTCGAAATAACTAGATATTCTTCTGAACCAAGTCGGAGCCATCAAATATTCCAAGGCATAAAAGGGAATTTCCGCGGTACCTTCTTAGCGTCCTTGGACACGGACCACATTCCACGCGAGCAGACGAGCTTCGCAGCAGCGGGGCAGAGCAAAATAGCGACGGCAAGGGAGTAGCGGACGACCGAGGCCGCCGCCGAGAGCATGGGTGAGCCTTCGACCTCGCTGAGGAAGCGGCGCCCGATGACCATGGCGAGGAACCCTGCGGCGGCGACCCACACCATCCCGAAATGGAGGAAGATGATGGCGTGGAACGCGGCGATGGCCACGGGCCTGCGCATCCACGCCGGCGTCTCCTTCTTCGCGACGGCCATGGGGGAGGCGGAACCCTAGGTAGGCAGCGGGCAGCTGGGTTGTGCGGAGTTGAGTTGTGAATGAGAGCCGAAAAATGAGGCTTGGTCACTCTCGCCTCACCGCTTAGCTCCCAAATAGTGTTTTGAGAGTCGTTCTCGACTTCTCCTCCGTTGCCTCGCCGGCGTGCTCCTCGCTCCTCTCCGGCGGCGCTGCCGCTCGGCGTGAGCCTGGATGCATCGCTTGGCATGTATATAGTAGTAGTAGGTTTAGCTTTAGGCTCGTTGCCTTGTTTGCCTATATGGCGTGTGAGAGTAGGACGATGGATCTAAGCGGCCGGATCCACCGCGCCGTGCTCTTCTTCCTCTTAGCGACAGCCCGCTGGTGGCAGGCGATGCTGCTAGCGATGATGAAGAAGGTGCGCATCTCTCTGAATAAGGTACGCAAAGGAAGCATCGATCTGGAGCTTTCCAGCCAGCTCTGGGTTCGGGTTCTTCTTCCTCTTCTTGGTGTGATACTCCGGAGGTTGGAGTTCGTGGGGAAGGGAAGTTTTACCAGCTTTCAAAAGGCCGAATCCCTGGTTTTCAGCTGTATTTTCTTCGATTTGCCTCCTCTGCTCAGTGGCAAGGATGCAGAGTCTGATGGCAGATTAGTGCATACTACTCATCAGCGGGGAATTAGGTTTGGTAGGATTCTTGGAGATGAGGATTTTCTTCTTCTATGCCGCAGCGGATGCGGGAAGAAGGGAGAGAGACTTGGATCCAGAGTTCTACGAGGAGATCTTGTGACTGCAACCTTCGGAGATTCTCAACGGCGGCGAACTCGCGCCTCTGTTATCCACGGCCAAAGGAGCCACTCCGTGCTGGGGTGCTGCTTGCACCGCAGCTTCATCAACCTCCAGGCCAGAGCGCCATTTCGGAGGCCCCTTCTCAGTTCCGCTGTGGCAAGTATCGTCTCTCCACCGCCAAGTGGTTGTGTCCCTGACGATGGCGATGACGGCCGCAGCGTCGAGCTGCTAGCTCTCGGTGGAGAAGGACCTGATTGCACTCTTTGTAATTTAGTTAAGGTCCTTTCTGTAAAAGCCAGGGACTTCGATGTAATTTTCCTTTTCTTCAAGGTCCTTGATGTAATTTGTATTCCCACCGTATAATGCAGTCTGGACCCTTCGGGGTCCTTCTCCTTGTTCAAAAAAAATGAGGCTTGGTCTGCTTGGGGTTTAGGAGGAAACTGAAGCGGCCAACCGGGTCGTTAACCCGAAATTCGCTACAGACATGGCGCGGAGGATTTGTCTCTGCTTCTCAAAATAAGACGGATATTTTTCTAAATTTAATTGTAGAATGTGGATTATGTGTACTGAAAATTGTACTATTCGTTTTCAACTTATTTCTAGTGTTAACTAACAATATCACTTTGCATAACAGGAATTATATATTGTCAGATCAATTCTTGGTCAAAGTTAAATTTTGGAAAGTGTGCGTGTCTTATTTCAAGACAGAGGCAGTATGACTCTAGATGTTGACAAATGTAAAACGAGACAAACAAGCACCATCAACACTAGGCCATTTTTGAGTACTTCTCGGCTCAGATTCTGAGTGTTTTTCTTCCAAAAGCATAGTTCCCCAACTTATTCTCTCCTAACAATCGGAAGAACAAATGCAAAGAAAATTTAACCCACATGAATCAAAGGCAAGATCACAACATTTACACCGGTAACCCTTCAATTTAGACATTTGCAGTACTAGGTTCAATATCACCATCATATTTCAATGTTCCCATATCCACAAGACGGAAAATCGTAACATTCTATGATGACCACCATAGGGCCGACCTCTTGCAAAGAACATAATACTGCAAACATGGATGGCAAGTTCTCTACGCCTAGAAAAGCACTGTCCCCTAGAGGTGTTGCACCCCTCACTGTCAGGTCATGTATTCCAGCCTTAAAGCAGCAAGTAAACACTGAAACAACACAATGTCGAATAACAGTGGAAGAATCTACAGTCGTCAATACAGGTAACGATGATCCAGTACTTGTCAGCGGCCCTAATATTCAGTGCAGTCTTTGTATCTGCCTAGCGTTTCTTCACACCTTCAGTTCCTGCTCATCTCTGCAATTTAGAAGCCCATATTTAATTAGACCAACAGCATCAAATCGCACTTGAGTGAGGAGGATGCGTAGATGTTTATAAATATTAAGTACCCAGTATCATAAACAGTATATACAGTAATGTAAGTAGAGTATACGAATATAGCAAGGGTCACTACCATGCTAGTGCAACTAGACCAGCGATAGGGCTTTTTCTAAATTAAGAGCACGAATGGTTAGGTGGCACATAAGATCAGATGGAGAATACAACAATTTTAACTCAGCATATAAAGCGTAATTCTTGTTGATCTGCATAACAGCCGAATTTGGAAAGGTGGGTACCTAATGTTATTTGTGGAGAGGAAAATACAACCAAAACTAATTCTCTATTCACGTGAGAGAGAGATATACATGTTACATGGGCTGGGCCTCTATGGGCCAGAATACACACACTAGATATACACTTAACACACACCCCCCCCCCCCCCCCGATCAGGAGCATCAGATACACTAAGTTTGAGAATATGAAAACTATGTTGATCACGAGTTTGAGCCTTCGTGAAGAAATCTGCAACTTGAAGCTCTGATGGAACATACTGGAGCTTAATGGTAGATTGCTGACAATGAGATCGAGTGAAAGATGCATCCACACCAATGTGTTTAGTCAGCTCATGTTTGACAGGATCATTAGCAATTTGAATAGCAGCAGTGCTGTCATAGAGAAGAGGTGTGGGTGTCTAACATGAAACCCCAAGATCAGCCAATAACCAGCGAAGCCACACAATCTCTGATGTAGTAGTAGCAAGAGCCCTAAGCTCAGCCTCAGCGCTGGAGCGAGACACAGCAGTTTGCTTCTTTGATTTCCATGCAATGAGAGATGTTCCAAGAAATATGCAATAACCAGTGACTGAACGTCGATCGACGGGATCACTCGCCCAAGTGGAATCAGAATAAGCATGAAGTTGAAGCTGACTTGAGTTAGCATAGAACAAGCGGCGAGATGTAGTGCCCCTTAAATATCGAAGCAGTCGAAGTAGATGGCCATAATGTACCGAGGTGGGAGCACCCACAAATTGGCTGAGAATATGAACTGCATGTGCAATATCAGGTCTTGTTATTGTGAGGTACACTAGACTGCCAACAATATGACGATATCGAGAGGAATCTTCAAGGGGAGTTCCATCGGTAGGACGCAATTGCAAGTGAAGTTCCATGGGTGTAGTAGCAATGCATGTGTCAGTGAGGCCAGAGCGCGAAATCAAATCGTGAGTGTACCTTTGTTGAGAGATATAGTAACCATCATCTGTGTGTTGGACCTCAATTCCAAGAAAGTAACTGAGGGACCCCAAATCTGACATCTTGAATTGCTCACTCAACTTTTTCTTGACAAAGGAAATATATCCAACATCATCTCCCGTGATCAGCATATCATCTACATAGTAGAAGCAAGGTACGCCCACGCTCTGATGTATGAATGAAGAGAGCTGGATCATGCTCACTAGGAGAAAATCCAGCAGCTCGAACCACAGAAGTGAACCTCTCAAACCAGGCACGAGGAGCTTGTTTGAGCCCATATAGAACCTTTCGAAGGCGACAAACATGACCAGATGGAGCCTCAATACCTGGAGGTGGTTGCATATATACTTCCTCATGAAGATCACCATGAAGGAAAGCATTCTTCACATCCATTTGGGAAATTTTCCATGAACGAGTGGCAGCCACAGCAATCAAAGTGCGAACTGAAGTCATGTGAGCAACTGGAGCAAAAGTCTCATCATAATCTCTCCCATGAGCCTGCTGAAAACCTCTTGCAACAAGACGAGCCTTGTACCGCTCCACAGATCCATCTGACTTGGTTTTGACCTTGTACACCCATTTGCAAGTGATAGGGACGGACCGAGAAGGTAGAGGAACCAAATCCCATGTACCAGTACCCTCTAGAGCTGCAAGCTCCTCGGACATAGCCAATTTCCACTCAGGTAACACCACTGCCTCCTGATAAGTAGTAGGCTCATAAACTGCCCCTGCACAGAAATCATTGCGATATCTGCTAGGAATCTCAAGAGAGGAGCGATCACGAAGAGCATACCTTGAGGAGTCATCAGTGCAAGGATCAGTAGTACTGGCCGGAGGAGAAGACAAAGGAATGGATGAGTGAATATCTGGTGAAACTCTAGGACGACGACTATAATGAAAAGGAAAACTAGCTAGAGGAGGAGCTGGTGAATCCGAAGACTGATCAGGTGCAGAATCATCTGAAAAAATAGGTGGAAGTGAAAGAAAAGAGGTAGATTCTAAAGAGGTTGATGATGAAGATTGAGTCGAAGGGGAATAGAAAAAGGGTTTATCCTCAACAAAAGTGACATCACGAGAAAAGCGAATGCGACGAGCAGACGAATCATAGCAACGGTAGCCCTTATGCTCGAGACTATAGCCAAGGAAAACACACTGAACAGACTGTGCAGTCAACTTGGTACGCTCACGAGGTGCTAAAAGAACATAGCAAATACAACCAAAAACACGAAGATGGTCATACGTGGGAGGAGAACCAAACAAACTCTCACCAGGAGACTTGCCTTGAAGACGAGAAGAAGGCTGGAGATTGATAAGGTAGACAGCAGTCGAGATAGCTTCACCCCAAAACTGAGTAGGCACAAAAGATGAAATTAGAAGAGTGCGAGCTGTCTCAACAATGTGTCGGTGCTTGCGTTCAGCAACACCATTCTGAGCATGAGCACCAGGACATGAAAGTTGAGGGAGAGTACCCTCAGAAGAGAGAAACTCACGAAAAGACGTAGACAGATATTCCCCCCAGAGTCAGAACGAAAAACACGAATCGCACTGGAGAATTGAGTATGCAACATGCACACAAAAGCCTTATATATAGAAATCAATTCAGAACGATGCTTCATGAAATACACCCAAGTATATCGAGAGTGATCATCAATAAATATGACATAATATTTGTGACCACCTTTTGAAACAAAAGGAGAGGGGCCCCATACATCAGAGTGCACCAAATCAAAAAGATGGCTAGAATGAGTAGTGCTAGAGGGGTATGGTAGTTGAATCTGCTTGCCTAGCTTACATCCCTTACAATGAAAACCAGAATCTACAGGGACCCGACCCAAAACACCTTGCTGAACAAGAGTAGATAAACGAGAACCACACAAGTGACCTAAACGATGATGCCACTGGGCAAACGAAAGAGACGAAGTAGAACTTGATGTAGATGCTGCAGAGCGAAACAACGATGCAGTGGAAGCCGAAGGAAGGTGCAAGTTGTTAAGGATGTAGAGGGATGTGGATCCTCTACGGCGATGGCCAGTTCCAATGATCCTCTTGCTCTGACGATCCTACACATAACAAGAGGAGGCATCAAAACCAACAAAATAGTTCATATCAGTAATCTGACCAACAGACATAAGGTTCATGGACAACTGAGGAACAAAAGAGATGTCCGGGACAGTAAACTTTGATGTGCAAAGAGAACCCTGATGGGTAACAGAACAAGATGTACCATCAGCAGTCTGAACAGATGCACCATCCTTCACTGGCTGGCAAGACACAAGCTGAGAGTGGTCGGATGTCACATGAAAAGAGGCGCCAGAGTCCAAAACCCAAGGCTGAGCTGGAGCCACAGCAGACTGAGAAAGAGCAGACACAGAAGCACTCCTAGTTCATGTTCAGTGACAGCAACAGAAGGCCTCACAAACTGAGGCTGAGCACGGTTAGGTGCAGGACGCTGCTGATCCTGAAGGGCTGCTCTTCTAGCATAAAACTGAGCTAGTAACTCTGGATGAAGCTGGAAACAACCAGCCGTGTTGTGTCCTATCTTCTTGCAATGAGTGCAGATGTCACGCGACGGAGGTCGCCATGTAGCCTTGGAAGGACCTGTCCGGTGAGGAAAACCCAAAACACTGTTGGGTAGAGACGGTGTATAAGTCGTAGCCAAAGAACGAAGACGAGTCTCCTCAGCAATCAGACTAGCAAGTGCCTCAGTCAAAGTGGGAGAAGTAGTACGACCAAGGAGTTGAGTGCGGATGTTCTCATACTCCTGCCTCAGCTTCATCACAAACTGGTACTCCCTCCGTTCCGATTTATAAGACGTTTAAGCATTCCACGTACAAGTTCCGTCACATTGAAACGAAATTGCTTTTTTCCTAAATTACCCCCGGTCGGAACGCCACCATTCCCTCACCGACAGCATGCGTCTCCTCCTCCCTCTCGTCGCTCTTCCTCTCGGTCGCTCCGATGGGCTCCTCCCCCTCTCTCTCTCTCGCCGGCGCACTGTTCCCCTCTCTCACTCTCGCCGACGCCTCCGTGCTCCACGGCTCTCGCCGGCGCTGGAGCCGCAGCTTAATCTCGCCGGCGCCGGAGTCGCTCCCGTCCCGGCCATATCTTTGTCAGCGAGATGAAAGGTCTCCTTTTTTTCCGGCGTTCATAGATCTGTGGGCAGCGGTGATGGATATGTTGTTGGAGGTCCTTGATCTACTCTCCAGCAGCGTGGAGAAGCGGCAGGTTTGCGGCGTAAGCTTCCTCTCTCTATTCGAGTGGAGCAGGCGCAGCAGCGCGTCGCTGTCCAGTCGGCTCGCCCTCCTCTACCTCGCGCTTCGGATTGGGGGTTGGTGCGTGCACATGTGAGTGAATTGGGTGGGCCGGGATGGGGGCGGGAGGAGAGGAGGCCGAGGCGGCAGCGGCGGCGACGGTGGAGGAAGAAGGTGCAGAGGCGGGGAAAGGGGAGATGACGGGGTTGCGGGCGAAGCTGAGCACGGTGGTGGTGCACTGGCACGGTGAAGCTGAGCCGAGCTCAGGTGGTGCCGGTTCCGGCGCTCTGGCTAGGCCTGCACTGGCACTACCGCCGCGCCGCGCTGGGCAAGGCCGACGAGGGCATCGTGTGCTAGCAGCGGACGTGGATGCTGCAGGACCAGCTCGCCGTCTCCGTCAGCCACATCCACCAGGTCCGCAGGTTTCTGCAGGCACAATTCACATGCTCGTACATGAATCAATGAGTACTCTATTAAAGTCTATTCTTGTTGCTCATATTCTGATCTGAAACATTTATTGTTTGCATGCTTTTGTGCTCCGTTCATCCTTGTTGTTAGCTGAATGATGGAATGACAGCTGAATGATTGAAACATGCTCCACTCAAGAAACTTGTTTGCAATTTTGTTTGGAGCAATATTGTTACTGCAAATTTGTTTGGAGCATTGCATATCACAATATTCTTGGACAAACATACTCCACTCAAAAATCTTGTTTGCAGTTTTGCAATTTTTCAATTTAGCATCTGTTTGCCACTCAAGATTTATGAGGCTTTGCAGTTTCACATTTATGAGGCTTGCCATGAACAGACATGACTAGGAGTACTACACAATTAGGAGTATTCTTGATCAGTACAGTGTTTTTTTGTCTGCTCTTTGAAATACCTAGACAGTGTGCAACATCAATGGTCTTGTTCTTTTGGCTGATGCGTGTTGCAGAAATCATACACTTAGATTGCAGGGGGAAGTATATACATGTAATTATTTTTAACCAGTTCTATATATATATACTCTATCCCACACAACCTACACATGTTTTTTTTAGATTTTTCTATGAGTGATTTTGTCCTTTCAAAAACCAGCCAGTGGGTAAAGTGCTCCGGGTTAAGTGGGCAGAAATAAAATTTGGTTTTGGGGGGGAGAGTGGGCATTCTCACTGATGCATGTCATCTCTCTCCAGCATTTTCACTAGCTTTAGAGATAAAGGGCAGCGAGGAATGCATGCGTCGTCGTCCTCACGGTGCCACGGCTCATATTCTGTAGTGATTGCTTGGATTCTGTAGTGCTTGCTTGCATTCCTAGTGCTTGCTTGGTCTCTATTTTCATTTTCTTGCTTTTAAATTCTCGATTTCCTTCACTGTCCGTTGTTAGAAAGTATTGCTTGAATGAAGAGTACATGTTTGATCTCTGAAAATAAAAATACAGTGGCCTGTTCTGAAACTGAAAAAATATACCATATGGTTATACTTTTTCTCTTATGTGTTTAATGAGAGATGCAGTCCAGATTTCCCTAGTTCCAGCCCAACTTTGTCTCCTCAAGAAGGTAGTACAATAGGATAAAAGGGTATCAGGTTTCATGCTTGCTCTAGCCTCAGATCATCATGCAGCCACCATCATCGTCGCTGACTCCTAAAGGCGAGTTTCAGAATTAACTGGTGTGAATTGTGCAAATTCGTGATCTGCAATTTATACTCTGTAATTTCTGGGAGTATATCATGCTGCTGCTCTTGTGTCTACGTTAGATGTGTAATCCATAGCCCGAATTTAGTTTGCATGAATTTTTTTGAAGTAATTCACACTTGTTAAGCTGAAGTAATTCACACTTTTTTCCTGTCACAGTTTCAGTTAAGTAATTCACACTTGTTAGCTTGTTGTACTACAGGCCTATCTGTAGATGTTTCTTGCTTGTCATTCATACTCTTACACTTTCTTCTGGCCATTCTTGTAATGGAAACTCCTGGCCATCAAGTTCTTGTAATGGAAACTTAGAAGTTTGTTTTGTTGGCCCAAGTTCATATGCATCCTCGATCATTTGATGATGTCACCACTAGGAGTACCACTCAAATTAATTTACTCAGTGCTCTAAATTGCTTTTCTTACCTTCTCTTCTACACAAACTACAGTATATCATCTACAGTTATTCATGGTTGATGTTTTCTCAAAGTCCAGAATTAGTGACTAAACTACTCATGCACATTATTGACAGGGATAAATTCACAAGCAGTATGAGTAGTACTGCAGTGGACAAGATTGTGCTCACCGACTCCATCTTGACGGGGATCGACGCCCTTTTCTTCCATGTTGATATCACCATGTTGATCGACATGGCCTCCTCCAGGTATGTCGTTGTCCTCTTCTTCGGGTGGACTGAAATTCAGGTAGAGAAGAACAACCATGTTGATCACCAACTCTTGCAGGGTAGAAGAGCAGGATCACTCGGAGCCGTGCCGTGCCTTGTCGTGCCGCAGCCCTGCAGATGGAGTTGCTGCCCTGGGGCCGGAGTCGAAGCGACCTTGTCGGCTTCGAAGCGGAGCCGGCGTGCTGCTCCTGCTGGGTGGGAGCCTGTGTGCTTTGCTACTGCTGGGTGGGGCGGCGAGGAAGCAACGGGGAGGAGGAGATGATCCTTCACGTGGTCGTGGATCCTGATGGCGAGGAAGCAGCAGGGAGGAAGCAGCGGGGAGGAGGAGAAGATCCTTCTCGTGGATCCTGATGGCGAGGAAGCAAAGGCGATCTACTGCTCAGGTCCTTCTCGTGGATACCGATGGCGAGGATCTGGGCGAGGCGAGGAGGATATAGGCGTGGAGGAGATGATCCAGGAGATGCGCGGCGACGCCGGGAAGAAGCCACGCGCGCATGGAGGTGCTCGCGCGCGAGAAGGGAGGTGGGCCTGGAGGTGCTTGCGCGCGAGGAACCTGGGCGGCGACGATCTGCTGGCGAGGCCACGATCTACAGGCGACGGCGACGATCTACGATTCAAATCTTCGATTCCTCTGTATCGCTCTGTTCTGTATCGATTCAATTTCGGACAGGGGTAAATATGTCCATTTGCAAGTTTTGTTTGCTTGTCGGAAAACGCTTCCGCGTCTTATATTACGGAACGGAGGGAGTACATGAGTGTCCGTTGTTCAAATTCTTCCTTAGCCACACAAGATGTGCAACCAGGGCTGCTCTTTGGAGCCATGGAGCTAAGTTGGCCACTAATGCAAGTGAAGGCAGCATAGTACTCATCCATGGACATGTCATTTTGCTGAGTACTGTTTAAATTCTGCAGCAAGGAGAAATGAAGTGCACCACTAGGCTGAAGATACCGCTGCTCAAAATATGTCCAGATTTCCTTGGCTGATGTGTGATGCTCAAGACTCATCCGGAGAGAAGGGTCAACACCCAGAACCAAAGCTCCCATCACACGATCATCCGCCTTTTGCCAAGATTTCTTTGCTGCTTCATCATCTCGAGTAGATGGATCATCGGTCAAGTGAGAGGCAAGACCAGCAGCTCTCACAACCGTCCTAGCTGAGAAGGCCCATTCCCGGTAGTTTGAGCCATCGAGCTTGATGTCAATAGACATAGGACCTTCATTTCTTGCCATGACAGCAACCAAAGTACTGAAATTGGACAGCAGCAGTAAAAAGGACAACAGCAGCAAGACAACAGCAGCACAACTGCTAATATCCGGATTCAGGTCCGGAAAATTCCGGAACTGACACTGATACAATCCGGATTCAGGTCCGGAAAATTCCGGAACTGACACCGGAAAAATCCGGAATGATTTCCGGGCCAATACTGGGCGAAGTCCGGATGAAACTGGGTGAGTCCAGTAGCTTTTTCGCCGATCCGGAAGAAAATCCGGAAAATTCCGGGACTGATACCGGAAAAGTCAACACTCACTGAGAGATCGAGTTCGACGATGTGCGAGCTGGAGAGGAGGCGATGCGCGGCGGAGATGCGCGGAGATGCGCGAAGACGACGACGGCGCGATGTGGGCGACCGTCTAAAAACGCGGACGACGAAGGATGCGCGGGACGACGGCGATGGCGGGACGACGATGCGCGGCGATGACGGCGGCGATGCCGCGGAGACGACGACGGAGATGACGGCGACGGCGATGGAGACGGCCGGTGAGCCCGCCGGAGTCAGCACGCCGGCGAGGACGGCGACGGAGGCGGGACGCCGGAGACAGCGACGGTGAGCTCTGATACCATGTTATTTGTGGAGAGGAAAATACAACCAAAACTAATTTCTCTATTCACGTGAGAGAGAGATATACATGTTACATGGGCTGGGCCTCTATGGGCCAGAATACACACACTAGATATACACGTAACACCTAAAAGGTGCAAATTCAATGTACATGGTAGCTGGCAATCCACAGGGCAAAAAGTAATTCTATCAATGGCAGAAGCAGAACATTTCAGTGGAACTAGTAGCATCAAGTAGCTTGTCTGAATATTTTTTGCACAAGATGCAACCACATAGCTAACAAATAAATATATATGAGCTATCGAAAATATTTTTTCACAAATTGCTCTTGCGAAATAAATAACTTTTTAAGCAAATAAAGGGACACTGGAAACCCGTAAAACTGAAGAATATCTGACGACAACATCAACATGTGTTCTCGAAGGCACTTCTACAAAAACTGCCATGAAACAACACCCCATGTGAGTAGATACTAGCTAAGGATCAACTGAAGATTCTGTTCTACATAGCAATATCATAGTTTACTTACTTGAATAAACGAATTGAGTTTCTATTTACTTTCTTCGCTGAGCAAAAGCACGTAGTTGATACATGATAGACAAACAAGACAGATAAATAACAAGATAATGCATTTAAGTAGAAGATACACGAAAACTCAGCCCTTCAAAATTTGAGGCCTATCACTTACGGTAGATTCAAGGGATAAATTCTTAGCTGCCCAATCACAATAATCACGAGAATGACTGAATAAAGAATATGTATACTATGTTTCCCTTGATGATCTCTCTGTAAGCATCTGTTTGGTCAGCAGGCGACTTTTTGAAACCAAACCCATGTAAAATACAAATATTCCTAGCAAAACTAACATCTATCAACAGCCGAGAAAGCAAAATCTCTTGTAGGTCAACTGGGATGCACGAAAAACTGTTTTTTTTTTGCATCGAGTTATCAAGACTAATAAGTGTTACTCGGTACATTTGTATGCAAGTGCAACACAGGAAGGATCAAAGTCGCACGTTATCTTGATTCTATAATGCTAACAAAGAAGGTGCTCGAAAAAGGTTCTGACGCAGCAAGCAACTTTTTGTTATAATCTCACTATCTGCGCTGCGTGGATAGAAAGGATCATAGTCTACAATGGAACATAAACAGATAATATTACCCCTTTTTTCCATGATATTGATCATTTTGATTACCACTTCATATAGCCTACCCCAAGTTGCTTGGGAATGAAAGGCTTTGTTGTTGTTGTTGTTGATGATGATTATCACTTCATAACAAAGGCACATGGTAGAATTACGGCAGTTGTCCACTCACACAATTAAAGATTGAGACCAATGACTAATCCAACTATTTGTCATGAATGATAATGTGAGAGGGAATAGAAAAACACTCATTGGTTTAATATATGGCGCTAATCCATGTTAACGAAAAACAATAGCTAGACAGTAGGTTCTGCAGCTAAGAGAAATGATTGCAAATACACTACACTTGAGGCACTATTTTCAAGTTATTAGGAGGCTAATAATGTACACAGATTATACCGCATTTGTTGAGATGATAATATGGCTGAGATCACATAAGAGAAGCCAAAGAAGATAGGAATATACCTCAAACGGTGAGTCCTGCTTTTCTGTCCGATTGGTCATCCCTCCAGGTATCCAGTGCAAAAGCCGGAATGACAACAAAGCAAGTTATTGCATTGGCGCCAAATAGCCCCACATCAACGATCACAGAACCAATCATTTTCCCTTAGATATCGATCCCTCCACAGGTGATGAACTCATGACTTTCATCAGGGAACCAGTGAAAAATAGCAGCACAAAAGGAACAGACGCGACCCATCCAAGGACTGCAGTGCGGGGGACCGGAGTTGAATCGTGGTTGACTCCTCCAAGGACTTCCTGAGGAGGACAACAATCTCATTAAAACCACGATGGTTCCAAAATTGAACGATGCGGATGAACTCCCTTGGATGGAACACCCCATCAGAACAACTTAAAACTTGTTTGGCAAATTAATTCGAATGGTTCACATGTACAATTTGATAACTCTGATGAACTCGACCACTAGCCTGCTGTAATTTGATCGCAGAAAATACAGAAGGGAGTTATTTCGATAATACCTTCTTGAACTCAGAACCGGAACCAGATACAGCTGCAATCAGGTAGGTCAGGCACGCGACGCACAGCAGCACGGCGGCAAGCGCGAGCAAGAGGAAGGCGCCGCAGACGAAGACCTTGAAAGTGGCGTCGGCGACCGCCTCGAGAAACACGGAGGGGGCGGAGCCCTCGCCCCAGGCGCGGTCCGCCACGACCTTGGCAGGCGAGGCCGCGGAGAAAACCCACCAGTCCGCGTAGCTCAGGTAGGGGAACGCGCGGTACGCGACGCGCACGAGCGCCAGCATCGGGGCGAGGACGAGCGCTAGCACCGCGAAGACGATCCGCGCCGGCGGCGGCGAGGGCTTCACCGTGGCGTTGTCGGCGACGGCCATCGGCACGGGAAACCCTAGCTTCTCGAAGCTTCTCCCAATGGATGGGGGGCGGAGTGGTTGGGTTGCGCAGCGGAGTGAGTGATGGGAGGGGTTTGCGGGAATGGGATTAGCGAAGAACACGGCAAGATTTGGGTTTCTAACCCGTTTTGTTAGACTAACAGGGTATTGCTGCAAATGGTGCGTGCAGCGTGCCCGAATCGACCCTGAACAATTAACTTCGAGCAGTGTAAAAGAATCTCGCTGTCAAGCCACCGGATGAAAATGCTTCGATTGGTATTCTTGGGAAAAAAAGTTTAGATCAGCTGCTGAAGTTTTTTTTCCAGAAAAACTCAAGTCGCAACTGCTGGGCAATTAAAAAAATTCTACCTACAAACTAAAAAAAATCTCACACGGGACGCTTAAGATTTCTGGTGGAAAAAGGTTGAAATATGATTTATTTATTTTCGTTTTAAACTTCACTTCCCTATATTGTTTTTTGGATTGTTTAAAAGCGAGAGCGCCGTGACTCCTACAACTAGGCCTCTACCTAGTTCTGATTTTAAAAATTGCCAGTAATAGATGCAATATAAGCTGACATATAGTCTTTAAACCCTAGCTACCAAAGATATGAGCTATGTCTATGACATATCCACAAGACACAAAGAAGATAGTCCACAAAACTGTAGTGCCTGCCATAGACATGTGAGGTAACATTCTACAATGACTGCCACAAGGCCAACACACCTCTTGCAAAGACGCAGTAGTCATCCAGCACAAAACTTCAAACATGGCAACTGATACATGCCAAGAAAAGCACTATCCTCCGGCTCCGAGAGGGTTTCATACCCCTCAACGTCTGGTCACGTATCCCAGGCTTTCCAGCAGCAAGAAAAAACTGAAACACTACAATGTTGATTGACATACGGAAGCTCCTAGCACATGGAGTACGTAATACTAGCAGTTGACCAATCTACTACAGCCGTTAATGCAGGTAACCATAATTCAGTAAACGCCAGTCATCTTCAGCGAAGAGTCAGCTCTTGTATTTGCCTTGCACGTCTTCCACCTTCCTTCAGGGTTATGTCTGTTAAAAAAGAAGCCCAAAACTGAATGAGATTGTCAGCATAAAATAGCAACTGAATGAGGAAATGTAGATTTTTGTTAATATTAAGCACCAGATACAATAAAATTGTGTTAGTGTTCTATGTAGAGCAGTGCACAAATATGGAAAGGGCCACTACAATGTCACTGCATAGAAAATATTTGTCCAACTGAGCCCAAGTAAATCATGGAAAACTCACTACAAATACAATCCTACAATGTCACTGCAAAGAAAATATTTGTCCAACTGAGCCCAAGTAAATCATGGAAAACTCACTACAAATACAATCACAAGCAACTCTTCTTGTCCACTACAATGTCACATTATCCGTTGATTCTTTTTGCAGCAGAGACACCAAGATATGAACAAGTAATCATACATAACTTCCAAGAATATTTCTCAGGAATTGCTCTTGAGAAAGAGGCTACATTTAGGAAATAAAAGGTCACTAAAAAGCTGTGAAAGGAAAGAATATCTCACTGCAACATAAACGTGTGTTCTCAAACGCACTAAGTTGATACATGATAACAAAAATTGAGGGAAGATACATGAGAATAAAACAAGACACATAAATAACAAGATAATGCAATCGAGCAGAAGATACGGGACAGCCCAGCCCTTTGAAAGTTGAGGCCTACCACTTATGCTGGGATTGATCGATAATTTTTTAGAGGGCTAATCACATGGCATGAACAAGGCATACTAGGTTAGAGCTGATGATCTCTCCATAAGCATCTGATTGGTCAAATGGTGACTCGTACCAAATAAGATCCATGTTAAATGAAAATATACTTGGTAAAGCTAACATCTATCAACAGCCGAGAGAAGCAATCTCTCTTGTAGGTCTAACTGGAATGCATGAAAAAAATAGTTTGGCATTATGTTATCAAGACCATTAAGTGTTAGTCGAGTACATTTATATACAAGTGCAACACAGGAAGGATTCATGAAGTTCAGAAGCAGCAAACAACTTTTGTTATGATCTCACTGTCTGCACAGATAGAAAGGATCATCGGCTAAGATGGAAGGTAAACAGCTACTGGCACTTGTTCTAATACATGATATTGATCGTTTTGATGATCATTCCATAACAAAAGTATACATTAGAACTGCAGCAGTTGGCCACTCACACAATGGAAAATTGAAACCAATCCCAACATTTGTCTTGAATGCTAATATGCAACAACCAGAGGGAATAGCAAAACACTCATTGATTAATATATAACAGTACCCCATGTTAAGAACACTAAACCAGTGGGCAATAGGTTCTGCAGCTAAGAAAAATGATTGACAATCAACAACAGTGGAGGCACTATTTTTATGTCATTAGGAGGCTAACACAGTACACAAAATATGGCTCGTTAACTGGGAGGATCATATGGCTCCATATATACAGGGGAAGCCAAAGAATGGGGGAATGTGCATACCTCAACAAATTACTATCACAGTGAGTCCTGGTTTTCTGTCCACCTGGCCCCTCCTCAAGATAGACAGTGCGAAAGCTGGAATGACAACAAAGCAAGATATGGCATGGAAGCCAAATATCCCCACATCCATGATCACACAACCAATTATTTCTCCCTGAGATACCGATCCCTTTCCCTTCACAGGCGGCTGCGACATCATCATTAAGAGAATACCAGAGATACTTAGCAGCATGAAGGCCAAATATGTGACCAATCCAAGGACAATGGCGCAGCGAAACTTAAGGAACTCCTGAGCCGATCTCCGTGCTGGGATCAAGATTGCTCCAAAGACGCTCTGAGGGGCACAGCAATTTCAGTGAAACCGCACCACAGGGATGGACATGATTATATAATATACATATTAAATTGTTCGAAAATGGAAGGATGCTGATGAAGTGATAATAAAATCGACTGGGGAACTATTGCTGGTTATCAGAGCAACTTGAACTACATATGACTGCTAAATCCGAATGTAAAAACGTTGAGCTCAGCCACTACTAGCCTATCGGCTGCTGCAACTCAATTCAATCGAAGTAAAGATGAGACATCAGAGGCAGTTATTTGCACGATACCTTCTTGAACTCAGAACCGGATCCAGATACAGCTGCGATTACGTAGGCCAGGCACAGGCCGCACAGCAGCACGACGACAACCACGAGGAAGATAGAGATGTTCCAGATGGAGGCCTTGACAGCCGCGACCATGAGCGCCTCGAGCAACACGAAGGGGGCAGAGCCCTCGCCCCAGGCGCGGCGCGCGACCACCGAGGCCGCCCAGGCTGCGGAGAGAACCCACGCAATCGCGAAGCACATGTAGGGGAGCGCTTGGCCTGCGGCGAGGACGACGCGCCCGAGCGCCAGCATCGTGACGAGGACGAAGCGCACGACCACCCGCGCCGGCGGCGGTGCGGGCTTCACGGCGTCGTCGGCGACGGCCATCGGGACGGGAAACCCTAGCGCCTCGAAGCTTCTCGGTGGGAGCGGAATGGCGGAGTGGTTGGGTTGAGGCCTTGAGGGGCGTGGCGAGGGGTTTGTGGGAATGGGATTAGCGACGAACACGGGAACGGGTTTTACGGGTTTCTAACCCATTTTTGTTGGTGGATTTGGGTGCTAACCGGGTATTTGCCCGAAATGGTCCGTGACCCTGCGCCAAGCCACGGGATGAAATGTTCAATAAATTTGCGCTGAATTTCTTTCAATAAACTTATAAGTTGAGGCCATTTGGGATTAACAATTTGTTGGTCTCGGATGAGATTCTGAATTTTGAACTGAAAAACATGTGCGAAAAAAGGTTCTGAATCGAAAAATGATATACACGTCAAAGATATATTGGATCAAGATTGGATGAAAGAAGTTCGCTGCCCTCGAGAAAAAATGTTTTACACCATGAGATCAAGATCATTCCCAAACGCAAGTGCCAGTTCATGTCGATTGCACTGTTATTTGGAGAAGTACATTTATGTGACTGAGTGTCCTAGAATCGGGGACAATACAATTTCAAGGACTAAATTCAAATAACGTCGCCGTACAATGGGAACTTCACTCAAAAGTTAACCATAGTTGCCTTCACATGTTGCCATCGCCCGACAAACGAAAAACTTGGACAACTACAGAACAATGTATTACCATGAAATGAGCATCACCAACACCTCTAATTCATGGTTCTTCCCTTTTATTCTCTTTTTTAACAATAAAAAAAATGTTACCCCACTTGAGTCAAAAGGCAAGATCAAAACACCTGTACCAAACCCTTCGACTTAAACATTGGTAGCATTAGCAAATACTCCCTCCGTTCCAAATTACTTGTCTTTCATTTGTCCACATGTGGATGTATTTATATTTGTAACATGTCTAGATACATCCACATGTGTACAAATGAAAGACAAGTAATTTGGAACGGAGGGAGTAGATCCAAGATCACTGTCAGCTAATCTTGAAAGCTTAAGCTACTCAGTACCAAAGATATGAGCTCTGTTTATGAAATATTCACACAACACATAGGGGATACTCCACAAAACTCTTGAGCCGTAAGCCCGTAACATCTGAGATCGCGACAAACATAAGATCCAACAAGGAATGCCACAAGGGCAGCACCTCTGTTGCAAAGAAACAGTAGTCATCCACCATAAAACTGCAAGCATGGGTAGAAAAGTACTATCCTCCGGTAGGTTTTCATACACCTCAATGCCTGGTCACATATACAGGCTTCCCGGCAGCAAGTGAAAACAGAGACACACAGGTAACCATAATTCAGTAAACGTCAGCAAACTTCAGTGAAGAGTCAGCTCTTGTATTTCCCTTGCCCGTCTTCCACCTTCCTTCAGGGTTAAGTCTGTTAATAAAGAAGCCCAAAAGTGAATGAGATCGTCAGCATAAAATAGCACTTGAATGAGGAAATGTAGTAATATTAAGCACCAGATACAATAAAATTGTATGTAGTGATCTATGTAGAGTAGTGCGCAAATATGGTAAGGGCAACTACAATGTCAATGCAAAGAAAAATATTTGTCCAACTAACCCAAAACTATATCATGGAAAAACTCACTACAAATACAATCACAAGCAACTCTTTTTGTCCACCACAGTGTCACAGTATTCGTTGATACTTTTTGCAGCAGAGATACCAAGATATGAACAAGTAATCATACAAAACTACGGAAAAATATTTCTCATGAATTGTTCTTGACAAAGAGGTTGCCATTAAGGAAATAAAAGGACACTGAAAACCTGTGAAAGGGAAAATGTCTCACTGCAACATAAGCATGTGTTCTCAAAGGCACTTCTACAAAAAAATGCCATGGAACAGACCACATGCAACTAGCTACAGATTAAAGAAAGGATCTGCTTTATCTACCACATAATAATTACTTGCTTGAATAATCCAGTTGAGTTTCTAGCTGCTATCTTCGCTATAATAAAACACGATGGATAAATTATTAGCTTCCCAATCATAGTTATCATGGAAAAACTGAACATAAACAATGAATACTAACTTACTAGTGATCTCTCAGTAAGCATCTGATTGATCAATTGGCAACTTGTACCAAAAAGGTTTAGTGTTAAATGTAGGAAAGCCAAAATCTATCAAGCTTTAAAAACAAAGTCGCTTCTATGTCTAACTGAGATGCATGACAAAACAGTTTGGTATTACCATTTTACCAAGCCAATTGGTGCTACTCATTTCACATTTATAAGTGGTTGGAACAGGGAGGGGAAACACACACACACGTTATCAGGATTTATGAATTTGAAACGGTATTTCTTGCAAACTGCTCTTGCCACACAAATCACCTTTTAAGAAAATAAAGTACAACATCACATGTGTTCTCAAAGGCACTTCTACAAAAACTGACATAGAACAACACCACATGCGAGTCATACTAGCTAAGGATTAGGGGAGATTCTGGTCATATATCAATTCATAGTTTACTTGAATAATTCAATTGAGTTTCTATTTACTTTCTTCACTAAACAAAAGCACTAGTTTATCCATGATGGATACAACAAGAAACACAAATAACAAGAGAAGGCATTTAAGTAGATGATAACCGACAACCCAGCCCTTTTAAATTAAAGGCCCATCACTTACGCTAGATTCAATGGATAAATTTTTAGATGCCCAATCACAATAATCATGGGAAGGAATGAATGCAAATGAACAATGTATACTAGGTTTCCGCCGATGATCTCTCTGTAAGCATCTGATTGTTCAATGGCGACTTGTACCAAACCAAACCCATGTAAAATGCAAATATTCCTAGGAAAGCTAACATCTATCAACAGCTGAGAAAGCAAAATCTCTTGTAGGTCAACTGGGATGCACGAAAAAATGGTTTGGCATGGATTATCAACACTAATAAGTGTTACTCAGGACATTTATATGCAAGTGCAACATAGGAAGGAAAAAAGTCGCATGTTATCAGGATTCATGAAACTATAAACACCATGCTCATAAGAAAGGTGCTTTCAAACGGTTCTGAAGCAACAAAAAAGATAAAAAAAGATCATAGGCCATGATGGAACGTAAACAGATAATATCACTTCTTCTAATAAATGAAATTGATAATTTCGATTTTCACTGCGTAACAAATGCATACGGTAGAATTACAGCAGTTACCGACACATACCATTGAGGATTGAAACTAATCCCAATGTTTGTCATGAATGAGTCAACAATCAGATGGAATAGCAAAACCCTCATTGGTTTCATACAGTACTCACTACTCCATGTTAACAGAAATCAACAACTAGACAGTAGGTTCTAGAGCTAAGAGAGATGGTTGCTAATATACAACGCTGGAGGCACTAGTTTTATGTTATCTTTTTACATGACTATTTTCATGTTATTAGGAGTGCCTCGTGAGTTGAGATGATAGTATGGCTCAGAGATCACATAGGAGAAGCTAAAGAGGGGGAGGTACCTCAAAAAGCGAGTCCTGCTTTTCTGTCCGATTGGTCATCCCTCCAGGTATCCAGTGCTAAAGCCGGAATGATAACAAAGCAAGTTATTGCATTGGTGCCAAATACCCCCACATCAACGATCACAGAACCAACCATTTCCCCCCTAGATATCGATCCCTCCGCAGGTGATGAACTCATGACTTTCATCAGGGAGCCAGTGAAAAATAGCAGAATAAAAGGCACAGACGCAACCCATCCAAGGACTGCAGTGCGGGGGACCGGAGTTGAATCGTGCTTGGGTGCTCCAAGGGCGTCCTGAGGAGGAAAACAATCTCAGTAAAAAACCCTCTGGTTCCAATATTGAACAATGCAGATGAACTTCGAATGGTGCACATGTACAATCTGACTGCAGTATACTAGAGCTCGGCCACTAGTCCGCTGTATATCTACTGGAATCGACTAAAAGTTCAGGGTGCATGGGTTAGACCATACCTTCTTGAACTCAGAACTGGATCCAGATAGAGATTCAAGCAGAGAGACCAGGCACGCGCCGCACAGCAGCACAGCGCCAAGCGCGAGCAAGAGAAAGGCGCCGCAGAGGAAGACCTTGTAAGTCGCGTCCGTGACCGCCTCGAGAAACACGGAGGGGGCGGACCCCTCGCCCCAGGCGCTGTCCGCCACGACCTTGGCAGCCAAGCCTGCAGTGAGAAGCCACACGTCCGCGTAGCCCAGGTAGGGGAGCGCCCGGGCCGCGACGAGGACGACGCGCACGAGCGCTAGCACCGCGACGACGATGCGCGCCGGCGGACGGGAATAGGATTAGCGAAGAACACGGGAGGGGTTTCCGTTTCCGGGTTTCTAACCCGTTTTGGACTGGATTTGGGTTCCAACAGGGTATTACAGGAAATGGTACGTGCCCGAATCGATCCGGCCCGATTACCATCTCTCTGTCAAGCAGTGACAACAACAAAAAACTGTCAAGCCACCGGATGAAAATGTTTCAAATGTTTCCATGGGTATTCTTGAAGAAAAATGATTGGATTAGCTGCTGAGTCTTTTCAATCGAATTAAAGTTGCAACTTCCTGTTGAAATTTTACAAATTCCAGCCAGAATTTCAAAATAATCTCACTCAGGATTCTGGATTTGACGCTGAAAATTTCTGGGGAAAAAGGTTCAAATCTGAATTGTTTCATTCAAATTTCTTATCAACTTTATCGAGTTGAAAAACAGACTACAGAAGTTTGCTTGTGATTAGCGAGAAAAAGGTTTTACAAGTGGAGCAACACTATTTTATTTTGTTTTTAATAGTTAAATTATTATGGATGCACAAATGTGTATGTTCTTAATGAATAAACGGTCTGGATAAAACTTATTGCCAAACATTTAAAGTTGCAACATCTTGATTCTAACCATGTAATTTAATAAAAAAAAAAGATGATGTGGAGTTATGGACAAAAGTCAATCATGCATATGAATTTGCTACAATCAAATGAGCACAAACACAATGCACTGATTGAATACTTCTAGGCTAGGATTTGAGTGCCTTCCTTCTTAAGACATAGTTCCTCCACTTATTTTTTTTCCTTTTTAAACAATACAGAGAAATGGTACTGCTCATGAATAAAAGGCAAGATGAGAACGGTCGCAGGTAACCCTTCGTTTAAAGATAAAAATTTGCAAAAATATATGCAAGATCAGCGTCACATAGTTTTTAAACTCGAGTAGTCTAGCTACCAAACATATGAGCTCCGTCTATGACATCTGCAAGATACAGAGAAGATACTTCACAAAACTGTAGAGCCATAACATCTGAGATCGCGACTAACATAGCATGCTACCATGAGCTGCCACAACGCCACACCTCTTGCAAAGAAAAAGTAGTTATCGAGCATAAAACTGCAAGCATGGCAAATGATATATGCCTAGATAAAAGAACTATCCACCGGGAGGGTTTTATACCCTGAATGCCTGGTCACATATTCCAGGATTCCCAGCACCAAGTAAAAACTGAAACACCACAAAGCTGACATACCAAAGCTCCAAGCACATGGAGTATGTAATAGCAGTGGACCAATCTACTACAGTCGTGAACACAGGTAACCATAATTCAGATCATGGTATTTGAGTCGCCGAATAGTCGCTGTATAGTCGCCGACTATACAGCGAGTCGTTTCTCAAAAATCACGGCGACTCGCGACTATACAGCGACTTGCCGCGACTATACAGCGACTTTGCTCGACTATACAGCGAGTCGGAGGGTTGGCGACTCACTTGCGACTCGCGACTCAATTATCATGATTCAGATACATGTCAGTAAACTTCAGCGAATCAGCCATGGCCGCCGCCCCAGTTTGACCCCCTAACGCGGCATGTGCGCCGGGATCCCGCCATGGGCAGCCCGATTCCTGTCGGCAGCTTCTGCCTCAGCCCTGCGCGCCCATCTTCACCAACTGCGCCGGCGGACAAGAAGACCACATGGAGGTCGCTCCCCTCTGCCTGCTAGCCGCCGCCTCTTCCTCCCTCGCCTCCTCGGCTCCAACTCCGGCCGCGGCTCTAGCTCGCGCGCCACCATGGATTCAGTCCCCTGCGACCGTCAGCCTGCAGCTCCCGCAGCCTGGCCCTCCGGCGAGTTCTCAGGTTGGACACGGCCATGAGGTCGCGTCGGCTCTGTTGGAGCTGCAGCCGCGTCCCGTTCCTCTGGACGGTGGTCACGGTTTTCCGGCCGGCGGTCACGGCTTGTTCTGCGCGGCCTGGGATCTCTGTACAGCTAGGTTCAGAAAAAATGTGCAGCTGCTAAATGTAAAGCAGTACACACTGAATTGTTCAGAAGAAAGATATTTTCCAATCAACGATTGATTCGTTTTAGTGCCATACCATCTGTATAGTTCAGATAAAAAATGGATGTACATATATTCAGTTTGGGTAAATACACACGATTTTAGTCAGCAGTACAATTGTGAATTGTTGAAACGGTGATTTATATATGGCGATAGTTATAACTCTTTCTAATTTCCGTTGTAGAAGTAGAACCAGATGTTTTGAGAGAGAATATGTACGAGCCATTTGGGTCGATATAAGAGACTGAAGCCGAGTGATTTGTTGCCTTCTGTTGTTTGCTCCTGTGTGAGTTTATTACTTCCTAGCTACAGACGACGACCAGATCGATCTGTGCGTGCGACTCCAATTAGCCAAACATAAAGCTTGATCATCCCAATTTGGACCTACTATCCCACTTCTGTCGATCTGTGCGCGCCATGCTTCCGAACTGCGCCAGGAACCCGGGATGCCGAGACGTCGTCGCCATAGCACGTGCCGTCCTCCACGCTCGCTGCACCGTGCTTCCGAACTACGTCGGGACACCGAGACGTCGTCGCCATAGCGCGTGCCGTCCTCCACGCGCGCCGCGCTTCTGAGCTGCGCCAGGACGCCGAGACGTCATGGCCATAGCGCGTGTCGCACGGCCGTCCGCATGCCCAGCTCGCGGCAGTGCCGAACGGCACAGGAACTCCGAGACCGCGTGCCGAGCTGGGCACGAACTAGCTTGCAGCAGCGCATGCACTGGTAGTTACATCCCCCAGCTTGCAATTTTTTTTGTATTTGTACCGTATTCATAATGTATTCTCGAGTTAAAAAATAACAAATCTGTACAAAGCGAAACATGGCAAATGAGTAAGGAGTCGGTGTAATATATGGCAAATAATAGAAGGACAAGTAAAGTGTGGCAAATTATATAGAGCTGAAGTAATACAGGGCAAATTGTAAATTATCCCAAGCTCACGACCCGCATGCCCCGGTCCTACCGCTCACCGCTGGATCAGAACTTCGCCGCCGCGGTGCACTACCCGTCCGCCCCATCCCCTGTACTAATGCAACTCTAACGAGCCGATCTAACAAAGGCCTCCAAAAGTACATTAATAAAACTCGAAATAAAAGATATAAATAAAAATGAAACTAGATCCAATAGGGGTGATTGGTTCTCTCCTTCTTGCCGACCAGGTCGATGACGACCAGAGGTGATCATGGCCATGCCAGCGGAAGCCCCCCAAGTTTTCTACGGTAAACATTTGAATTTGGAATTTAAGGCTGCTCACATAGCTGGCGGAAATCACTAACTGGTGAATCACATTGTTGTCAACGGAGAGGCACAATTTGGGAGAAGAACTTTAGGCCTTGTCGCCATACATTTCGAGGTCTTCCTCGTCGTTTTCCCGTAGCAACGCACGGGCGACCGTGGCCGTGGTACGTCGTGGTTATCTTGCGTTTTAGCCCCTCAAATAGCGACAACTCAACCCGCAGTCCTCACTTAACTCCCGAACCGTTTCCTCTCGTTTCTAACAGAACTAGGGTTGGTACGTTTTTCCAATTTCCCAATTAAACACAGGTGGTGGGAAAGGGAGTTTTGAGGAAACCCTAAGTTTCAGCTTGGGTGGCTTGGTGCTCCTTTTGCTACTTGCAAGCCAAGGAGGTTCTTCTTTACTCTGTTGTTGAAATATAGTGTTGTTGAAATATAGGGTTGTAGTTGTAATTATTCAAATGTAAGGATAAAAATATCTATTATTTTATATTGTTGTATACTCTGTTACAAGTTGATGACGCCTGTAGCAACGCACAGGCAAGTTTGCTAGTAATACCATAATATTATTAGCTACCCAATCAAAGTTATCATTGAATAACTGAACATAAATAGTGAATCTAGATTACTGATGATCTCTGAGTAAAGCCTCTTATTGGTGAATTTGGCGACTTGTACCGAAGAAGGTTTTGTGTTAAATGCACTTCTTAGGAAAGCTAACATCTATCAACAAGCCGAAAAAGCAAACCCGCTTGTATGTCTAACTCAGATGCATGACAAAACGGTTTGGTATAAATTATCAAACATCAGTTTGGTGTTGCTCATTCACATTTATAAATGATTGCAATACGGAGGGAAAAAACACTCACATTATCAGGGTGGATGAATTTGCAACGGTATTCTCAAATGTAAAAAAAAAACATATGAGGAGAGGTCAGGTATACACCTCAACAACGCAACTGGGTATCCCCTCTACTTCATCATCTGCTGCTTCTGAACCTCCATGGGTACGAAGATGAAATACTGTGCTACACAGGCACCCACTAGCCCCAGGTCTCCCAAGATTGAGCCAACCCGTGCGCTCTGAGATCCTTTCACAGGCACCACGACATCAGCAGCAACTATGAGCATCATGAAGGCCAACAAAACGATCCCTCCAATCACAACAGGCTTCAGGGGGTCTTTGATACCCTTGATAAGAATTAAT
Source organism: Poa pratensis (assembly GCA_947311845.1). Classification (NCBI taxonomy): domain Eukaryota; kingdom Viridiplantae; phylum Streptophyta; class Magnoliopsida; order Poales; family Poaceae; genus Poa; species Poa pratensis. Next base: position 46,268,204 of record CAMZMU010000062.1, on the reverse strand, counting down.
GCAGAGTTCGACATTAAAAATCTGAAGCAAGTCATATTATATGCTCTCAACTCTGAAGCAGGGCAGCAGATGCATTTACACACAGCAGAGCCGCTTTCAAATCTAAGAAAATACTTTCTAATTCGGGAATTGCCAACTTAATTTAAACTCCTATTCCACTGATAGAAAATCGCTCGAAATAACTCCTATTCTACTGAAGCAAGTCGGAGTCATCAAATATTCGAGACCATAAAAAGGAATTTCCTCGGTATATACCTTCTCAGAGTCCTTGGATACGGACCACTTTGGGCGATGCGCGACGAGCATCGCGGAAGCGACGGCGAGTGGAAATATGTAGAGAAGGAAGTAGTCTACGAACGGGGACGAGAGCACGACGGCCATGTCGACCTCCACGCCGAAGAAGCGGCGGCCGGCGACCATGGCGACGTACCCCGCGGCGGCGACCCACACCATCCCGTAGTGGAGGAAGATGATGGCGTGGGACGCGGCGACGGCCCAGGGCCTGCGCATCCACTCCGACGCCTCCTTCCTCGCGACGGCCATGGGGGAGGCGGAACCCTAGGCGAGGGCTGCGGGCTGCTGGCTGCGCAGCGGAGTGGGGAGGGGTTTGTGGGAATAGGATTAGCGAAGAACACGGGAGGTTTTTTTACAGAGAAACCTCTTCGGTCTTCGGGTTTCTGACCCGTTGTTAGCGGATTTGGGTTCTAACAGGGTATAATAATGGAAACTGTGCGTGCCCGAATCGATCCGGCCCAATTACCTTCTCTCTGTCAAGCAGTGTCAACAAAAAACCTCTGGATGAGAATTTTCGACTGGTATTCTTGAATAAATAATCAGATTAGCTGCTGTATTTTTACAGTTAAACTAAGTTGCAATTTCCTGTTGAAACTTAAAAAATTCCAGCCAGAAGTTCAAAATAATCTCACTCGAGAATATGGATTTTACGTTGAAATTTTCTGGGGAAAAAGGTTCAAATCTGAATTGTTTTGTTCAAAATTCATATCAACTTTATCGAGTTCATAATCAGACTATAGAAGTTTGCTTGCTTAGCGAGAAAAAGGTTTTTACAAGTGAGCAACACTATTTTATTTTAATTTTCAAATTATTACGGACGCACAAATGTGTATGTTTTTAACGAATCAACGGTCTGGATCAAATTTATTGCCAAACATTTAAAGTTGCATCATCTTGGTTCTAACCAACGTACTGTATGGGATACGCAACATCTAGAGCTAGATTCAAACTAGTGTTGCAGCTCAATGTGATTTACTAAAAATATGATGATGTGGAGTTATGGACAATAGTCGATCATGCAAATGAATTTACTACTATCAAATGAGCACAAACACAAGGCCCTGACTGAATACTTCTTTTTTTTAACGTTAAACTGACTGAATACTTCTAGGTTCGTATTTCAGTGCCTTCCTTCTTAAGACATAGTTCCACCACTTATTTTCTCTTTTTTAAACAATCCAAAAAACAATACAAAGAAATGTTACCCCTCATGAATGGAAGGCAAGGCAAGAACATTCGTAGGTAACCTTTGTTTAAACATTTGCAACAATATATGCAAGATCAGCGTCTGCATAATTTTTAAACTCGAGCAGTCTAGCTACCAAAGATATGAGCTCCATCAATGACATATCCACAAGACACAGAGAAGATACTCCACAAAACTGTAGAGTCATAACCTCTGCGATCGAAACCAACATAGTAACTACGATGACCTGCCACAAGGCTAACATCTATTGCAAAGAAACAGTAGTTATCCAGCATAAAACTACGAACAAGGCAAATGATATAGGCCTAGATAAAAAGAACAATCCTCCGGGAGGGTTTCATACCCCTGAATGTCTGGCCACATATTCCAGGATTCTCAGCACCAAGTAAAAACTGAAACACCACAAAGCTGACGTACAAAAGCTCCTAGCACATGGAGTATGTAATACTAGCAGAGGACCAATCTACTACAGTCATGAATACGACCATAATTCAGATACATGTCAGTAAGATTCAGCGAATAGCCGCCTTGCACTTGCACGTCATCACACCATCGTTCAGGTTATGTCTGTCAATGAAGAAGCACAAAACTGAATGAGATTATCAGCATAAAATAGCACTTAAGTGAGGATATGTATATTTTTATCAATATTGAGCACGAGATATAATAAACTTGTATGCAGTGATCTATTTAGAGTAGTGCACAAATATGGCCAGAAGCACTACAATGTCACTGCAAGAAATATAATTTTCATTATGCACCTGACCCCAAATATATCATAGAAAAACTCACTGCAAATACAATCACAAGCAACTCTTCTTGTCCACTACAATGTCACAACATTTGTGGATTCTTTTTTGTAGCATAGACACCAAGATATGAACAAGTAAACATACAAAACTACCAAAAATATTTATCAGGACTTATTCTTGAGAAAGAGGTTACATTTAGGAAATAAAAGGACACTAAAAACCTGTGAAAGGAAGAATATCTCACTGCAACATAAACATGTGTTCTCAAAGGCACTTCTACAAACAACGCCATGGAACAGACCACATGGACCTAGCTACATATTAAAGGAAGGACTTTTTAATACAATACCATAATGAATTGCTTGCTTGAATAATCAAGTTGAGTTTCTAACAACTATCTTCACGGCGTCATAAAACAATGATGGATAATTATAAGCTTCCCAACAAAAGTTATCATGGAATAACTGAACATAATTAAATGAATACTAGATTACTAATAATCTCGCAGTAAAGCATCTCATTGGTCAACTGGCGACTTGTACCGAAGAAGGTTTAGTGCTAAATGCAATTCTTAGGAAGGCTGACATCTATCAACAAGCCGAAAAAGAAAACTAGCTTGCATATCTAACTGAGATGCATGACAAAACGGCTTGGTATAAACTATCAACACCAAAAGGAATTTATCTGTGATTGCAGCACGGAGGGGGAAAACACGCACATTGTCAGAATTCATGAATTTGAAACTGTATTTCCGCAAGTAAAAACGTATGAACAGAGGGCAGGTATATACCTCAACAACACAACTGGATATCTTCTCTACGTCATCCTCCGCTGCTCCGGAGCCGTCATGGGTAAGTAGATAAAATACTGTGCTACAGAGACACCCAGTAACCACAGGTCTCTCCAGATTGAACCAACCTGTGCGCTCTGAGATCCTTTCAGAGGCACGACGAAATCAGCAGCAGATATGAGCATCACGAAGGCCAACAAACGATCCCTCCAATCACGACAAGCGTCAGGGGGTCTTTGATACCCTTGATCATAAGAATTGAGGCAGAGTTTGACATTAAAAATCTGAAGCAAGTGATATTATTATATGGTCTTAAGTCTGAACTGAAGGAGGGCAGCAGATGCATTTACACACAGCACACAGCAGAGCCGCTCTTAACAAATCGAAAAATAACGGATATTACTTTCTAATTCGACTGTAAACTCTTATTCCACTGCTATATTCTTCTGAAGCAAGTCGGAGTCATCCAATATTCGAAGGCATAAAAAGGAATTTCCGCGGTAGTACCTTCTCAGAGTCCTTCAACACGGACCACTTTCGGCGTTCGGCGATGAGCCCCCGGAAGCGATGCCGAGCGGAAAACTGTAGGTAAGGGAGTAGCGGATGACCGAGTACGAGAGCACGGGGGCCACCACGCCGAAGAAGCGGCGCCCGGCGACCACGGCGACGTACCCCGCGACGGCGACCCACAGCAGCCCGTAATGGAGGAAGATGATGGCGTGGAACGCGGCGACGGCCCCGGGCCTGCGCATCCACTCCGACGTCTCCTCCTTCGCGACGGCCATGGGGGAGGCGGAACCCTAGGCTGCGGGCTGCTGGGTTGTGAGTTGTGAATGAGAGCCGAAAAGGAGGGGGCTTGGTCTGCTGGGGTTTAGGAGGAAACTGAAGCGGCCAAACGGGTAGTTCACCCGAAATTTGCTAAATCAGCAGTGTAAGTTTAACGGTGTAACCACATAAAACGGCAAACAGTAACAAACCGGTTTTTTTAAAAGGAAACCCAGCCTCGTGCTGATTCATATATATATTAAATAAAAGTAGTCATTCAGTTATTACATCTCATGGATCGGCCATAGTAACCTCGAAAATCAGCCATCGAAAAACAGCTAAACAAGATTGACTACATATTGGAGTCTTCTAGAATGCTGCCCCCCATTGGCGAAGAGTGCTGTGACAACCGCCATAAGGCGAGAACATCCAGCATCCATGGGAGCCCGCTGCTCTTGCGGCAGAAGAAAGGACCATAACTGTAAAAGCTGAATCTCATAAAACGAAAAAATGTAAAAGTCATTTGACTACGCCTTAAAGTGGTTTTGTAGCATCGCGCGGAACAGATCTCCTAAACCCGTACTGTAAAATAATTACGGTACGGGTTTAGGGGACATGTTTCTTTCAACATCGCCCGATACCACAAAACAATTTATAAAATAAGTTTTACACCCAAGATTAACTGACTTGTGAACCCGCGGAGAGGAACCCGAAACCATTTGCTGAAAAACCTGAAACCATTTGCTGAAATAGATCTGCAACGCTTACGAATAAGTAGGGCAAGAGGGAGTCCTTCCGAATACAGAGAAAACCGGAATATCGTCCATGTAGTTTCAAATGTTTCCCTCGCTAGTTAATCCAACTAGAAAACTGTCGACGACTGATGGAAATCATGTTTCCTATGCCATTTCAGATGTCCATTTATGTCAACGAAGTTCTGATTTTCATTTAAAACGACAGATTCTGGCTGTTGCACACCAATTTCAACGGGGCTATCCACCATGTGGACGCCTTCATGATTTTCCTTTTTAATTAGCAACATGTCGTTAGAAGCAGTTGACAGTTCTGAACGATCGCACTGTTGGTAAAAACAAAGTGCATTATTTGACGAGTGCCGTAGACCATGTTGGTCTAATGGATCCACCACCTTGGGTAAAAAGCAATTTCATTGGTCAAAGTCCAATGCAATTAACTGAGATCAGAAGAAAAACAGCAAACCGAACTGTCTGTCATAACAATACTCAAGATCACCATAACTCAGCCCTACACAAGAGACAAATGAAGGTACTTCAGAAGGCTGCAGAGCTGTAACATCTAAGATCACCACAAACATAACATTCTATGGCGAATGCCACAGAGCTGACCACTTAACAACAAATTGTAGTGTTCAAACATCGCGAATTCTATCTGTCTATAAAAGGATTGTTTGCCAAGGAGGGTGTTATACGCTACTGTGTCAGGTCTCAGTAACTTCAGGCTTCCCAGCAGCAAGTAAAAACTGAAAGCCCACAAATGTAGACTTGCGATAGCTCCTAGTCCTAGCACATGGAGTATGCGATACTAGCAGTGGACCAATCTACAGTCCTGAGTATAGGTAACTATAATTCAGTACTAATCAGTGGCCAGAATCTTCAGCAGGGAGTCAACTCTTGTATTTGCCGTACCATCTTCACACCTTCTCTTCAGGGTCATGTCTGTTGAAAAAGAAGCACCCAATTTAATTAGATTAGCAGCATCATATAGCACTTGACTGAAGATGTGTAGATGTTCATCAATATTAAGTAGCCAATATTATAGCTTATACACAGTGATCTACGCAGAGAGGTAGTATAGCAATATGGCAAGGGTCACTACCATGCTACTGCAACTAGACCAGCAGAGAGGAGTTTTCAGATCAAGGGTGAGAAGGTAGTTAGGTGGAACCTCAGGTTTCATTGAGAGTACATCAATTGCAACTCAGCATATATAGCGTTATTCTTCTTGCTGTACAACAGCCTAATTTGGAAAGGCTGAGTGCCTCAAAGGTGCAAATTCAATGTACATGATAAGAAGCTCAAATAGACTCCAAATTGCAGAAAAATTAATGATAAAAGATGGCCTAATTAACCAGTAGTTATCCCACATGTGGAATCCATCTTAAAATCACAGGCCCCAAATATTTAGATGTGTTAGTTCATTTAGACTATGATGACTGGTAGACAGACAGAGCATGGCAATCCACACACCAAAGGGGCACACAGAAAATGGTATAAACAGTGCAATAAGAAATTCTAAATGGAACTAGTGGCATCTGTAGCTTGTCCGAATGAAATATATTTGTAATTTCTTCCATTTTGTTGCACAAGAAGCAATAAGGTGCTTAACAAGTAGTCATATAAAACTACAAAATAATGTCACAAATTCCTCTTGCTAAAGAAGTTGCAGTACTTCTTAGGGAAATAAAGAGACCTGAAAACCCATGAAAGGGAAGAATATCTAACTAAGATATCAACATGTGTTCTTCTCGTAGGTTTCTATAGAAAATGATGTGGAACAACAGCACATGGAAGCAGATACTAGCTACAGATTGAAGGAAAGGTCTGTCCTATATATTACCATCATAGTTACTAACTTACCATGAATCATAAAATTGAGTTTCTCTTCTATCTTCACTAAGACAAAGCACTAAGTTGATATGTAACAGAAAAAGGCAAAAAAAAAGATAACGCAATTAAGTGTAGAAGATATCGCACGACTCCGCTCTTCAAAATCTGAGGACTAAACTTATGTTTGGTGTCAATGGATAAAATTGTGTCTGACTAATGACAATAATCACGGGACGACTCAACACGAGCAATGCATACTATGTCGCCACTGATGATCACTCCATAAGCATCTGATTGGCCAACTGGCAACTTGTGCCAAAGAAGTTCAATGTAAATGCAATTCTTGTGAAAGCTAACATCTATCATTCTATCAACAAACCGAACAAGTTAACTCTCTTGTAGGTCTAACTGGGATGCATGACAAAATGGTTTGTTATAAAATTACAAACGCCAGTAAGTTTTATTCAGTTACGTTTATAAATGATTGCACCACAAAAGAAAAAACTCGCACGTTAGACCCAGTAACGGTGAGAAGGTAATTAGGTGAAACCTCAGATCTGATGGAAAGTACATTAACTGCTACTCGGCATATCGACCGTAACTCTTCTTGCTGCACAACAGCCTAATTCGGAAAGGCTGAGTACCTCTAAGGTGCAAATTTAATGTACATGGTAACTATGAATTGCAGAAAAATCAATGGTAAAAGATGGCCTAATAAATAGCTATCCCATATATGGAAACTATCTGGAGATCACAAGCCCCATATATTCACATGCATTAGTTAATTACACTATGATGACTGGTAGATAGACAAAGCATGGCAATCCACACAACAAAGGGCACAAAAGAATTGTATAAATAGCGAAATAAGAAAATTTCAATGGAACTAGTGGCATCTTGTAGCTTATCCGAATTAAACATATATATGTCATTTCTTCTATTTTGTTGAGAAGAAACACTAAGGTGCTTAACAAGTAATCATATACAAATATAGAAAAAAAAAGTTAGCCCTTGAAAAACAAGTTACATTACTTCTTAGGGAAATAAAGGAACGCTGAAAACCCATGAAAGGAAAGAATATCCCACTACAATATCAACATGTGTTCTCGAAGGCACTTCTACTCTATGGAATAACATCACATGGAAGAGATACTAGCGTTGAATGTATTCAACTTAATTACATTATCAACTTATTAGTGCTTTGTCTTAGTGAAGATAGGAAATAGAAACTCAATTTGATTATTCATGGTAACTATGATGGTAATCTCTCGAATTTGTAGCTGCCTAATCAAAATAATTACTAAAATGGCTCAACATGAAGAATGCATACTACATCTCCACTGATGATCTCTGCGTAAGCATCTGACTGCTCAACTGGCGACTTGTACCCAAGAAGATCAATGTTAAATGCAATTCTATGGAAAGCTAACATCTATCAACAAAGCGAACAAGCTAGTTAACTCTCTTGTAGGTCTAACTGGAATTCATGACAAAATGGTTCGTTAAAAGAAATACCAGTAAGTGTTATTCAGTTATCAGTTATTACATTTATAACTGATTGCACCATAGAAGAAGAAACTCGGACGTTATCAGAATCAATGAAACTAGAAACAACATGCTTATAAATAAAAAATCTGAACAGAGCAGGTATATACCTCAACAAAACAACCGCAAAACCCCTCTACTTCATCCTCCACTGCCTCAGCATCAGAGTGGGAAATACGATCAAACAATGTGCTGCAGCAGAGCCCAATATCCCCACATCTTTCATTATTGAAACAATCTGTTCCATCGTAGATCCTTTCACGGGTGAATAATCTAGCTCCACCAGCAGAGCAGCACCTATGAGCATGAAGAAGGGCATCGAAACGAGGTTTCCAATCATGAAAGGATCCTTGAGAACATTTCCCACAAGCTCACGAGTTGTTTTCAGGGGCTCTTTGACATCCTTCGTAAGAATATGTGCAGAGTTCAGGGTACAGAAATGAATCAGAATGGCGTCATATTATATTATGCTCTGAAACTATAAGGGAGCGAATGCATTTACACACAGCAGAGCCTAACTGGAATCCAAGCAAATAACAGGACTTTTACTTTCTAATCAGGAAATCGGCAACTTATTTCAGAGCACGCACATGTAAAATTCGATTTCCGTGGTTACAAAATTGCACAGATTTAATATCATTTCGGAACGGATCGGAATAAATACTCCAAAATAATTGGTACTCCAGTATCAGCGGAGTAGCAATAATTCACAGACACGGAGAAGTTGTTTAGCGCTACCTTCTCGGCGTCGTGGGTGTCGTCGTTGGGCACGGAGCGCACTATGCGGACGCCGACGAGCACCATGGCGACGGGGAAGAGCAGCACACCGTAGGCAGCGGAGCGAAAGGCAAGCGAGGCCATGGCGGAGCCCTCGGCCTCGCCCAGCGCGCGGCGCGCGACGACCATGGCGATGCACGCCGCGGCGGCGACCCAGAGCAGCCCGTGGTGGAGGAGGATGATTGCGTCGGAGGCGGAGAGGGCCAGGAGCGTGAGCGCCGACGCCGGGGCCTTCGCCTTGGCGACGGTCATGGCGGAGGCGGAACCCTAGCTAGGCGGGGAGTGGCTGGGCTGTGCGGAGTCGGGTTTAGCGGGAGTGGGGAAGAAGACGGCGGCCGGTTTTGGGTTTAGAAAGCGGTGAAGCGGGTCTCACCCGGATGGTTTAGGCGAGATTGCGCGCCCGAATCATTTCAATTAAGCGTGTGTTAATTGCTAGACGCACTCAGGGCTCATTTGGTAACTGCAGTCCCGGGGGATCTCGGGCTTTTCCCGGGGAGTATTTTCCCCTAGTCCGGAGGTCGAGAACAGAATCCTGAAGTTTTACACATGATTCTTCAGATTTCCGGCTAGGATTATTTTCCCTGGGTCTTTCTCCCCCTGCAACCAAATGAGCCCTCAGAGGGAGATTTTCAAACGCAAATATGTGAACACGATGCCTAGATTTCACTTTTAAGGTCTTATTGGTTGAAGAAATTTCATATGGATTCTGAAGATGATTTTGGAGGGCTTCGTTGCTCACAAAGTTTTTCAATGGAGTTTGTCTGATTTGTAATGTTCAAATTACGGAAATTTTTCAATTCTAAATGAAATTGCAGGAATTTTCCTGAAGTCTATTTTGCTTCCATTTTAAAAGGATTTTTTTATTCATTTTAACTCTATGAAAAAAGCCATTTGTTTTTTCTGATAACTATGCTATGCACTTGATGGTACAGAAGAGTTCATGTGTACTTCCCATGGTGCAACCAAACAAGATTCATATGTTTTTTTTATACTCATTGGATGGCATGTCATCCTAACCCTAACTTTTCATATTCCTGCAATTTGGGAATCATGTGGAGCACAATTAGTTCGCGAGTCCTAAACATATCTTTGCTATGGCAAACATTGTACCATCACCACCTCCTCGTCACGCTGATTTCTATGATCACCACCCAATCCCATAGTTGGCCATCCATTTTGTAAATATTTTTTGCAAGTCTCTGTAAAAAGATAAACTAGTGTCTTCTAGAAAAATGTTATTTTAGTATAAAATTTTGTAGTTTTTACACATGCAGCAAAAATGTTGTTCTTCGTGTAACCTCTTCGCGGATGTATAGAACATTGAGATCTATGCGCGTACATTTTTTGCATTTTTTATATTTCGAAATGAGTTTAAAATGTATTGTGAATACTAGGTACATATGCAGCCGGGAGCCAAAACGTCTCCCTCCTCCAACACCACCATAAGAATTTTCTTTCGTACGAGCAACCGTTTGGCTTTCTAACAAAAACACCTTTGCAATGTTGATGTCAAGTAAGAGCAATCCTAAGATTAAAGTAAAATAAGTTTAACAAAACATAATTCATCGAAAACATACTAGGACCAACACCCGCCCTCCCCCCCCTTCGCTATGTAATTATCACTTTTTTTCTACGGTGACACACTCAACCGGGCGATCCAGCTAGTCACCACCACCACTGGGCGATCCAGCCAGTCACTAAGAACCTAGTACACGCGAAACTGTGTAAAATGCGCTCCTACTATAGTTGAAAGACAATACTCCAGCCGACACAAACACATCATGTGGAGTCCGCTCCTACTCGAGTACGATGTAGCTTCCTTCCTTCGATAAAACTTCAAATTATTGGAAATCATATGGAGTCTTGCCTTTTAGTGTACATATATCAAGTAAAAATCATAAAACTAGAATACAACAATCTTTAAACAACCTTTTCTGAAGATTCATGACCGCTTTAAGGTTATTGCAATATCCATGACTAGCTTTTTACTATGATGACAAAACTCGTCACACACGTGGGGTTTTGACATTGCAAACAAGATTGCTTAAGCAAGATTCCAAACTCCAGATAGTTCTCTCATTGTCCACATCTCCCTCTCTCTCTACTAGCAAAACCATGGGCTTGGTCGACATAGATGGCTTCGTCCCAAGCGACGACTGTTCCGCCGAAGACTGGGAGGACTACAAGCCCTGGTACGATGCAGCGTCGTCGTAATTAGAGCCGTCGTCCATGAACGACCACCTGACAACTCCGCCGACGAGGATTCCAAGGCGGAGGACCCGACAAAAGAGGTGGCAGAGGACCCCGACAACAACGTCGACAATGACGCCAACGACGAGGAGGAGGAGGCCCAAGACCTTGATGACGGCGTCGACATTGACACCGAGGAGGAGGAGGACGATGGCAACGAAGACGACGAGTAGAAGGAGAAGGATGAGGACAAATACGACGAGGAGAAGGAGGGGGAGCAGGACGACGACTAATATGACTATGACAATGATGGCGCGAAACCACCACCGAAGAGACAGGAGAGACAACAGTAGGAGCAGTTTAGATGTTAAATCTATCGTTTTGTAAATTAGCCTTATGTCACCATAAAGAAGAAGAACCGTTTGATTTATCGTATTCAAATATAAATTTAGTTTTTTATTTAGCTGCATGGAGTTTCGAAACTCGGATCGCATGGGGTCCTCATGCACGCATGGAGAGAGGACTGATGTCCGCACGCCAGATTTGCAGGGCAGGAGGCTCCACCGAATTGGGGTTGGGTGCAGTATTTTTTCACGACAATATTGTCGGAAAATACCGGGACCTGATAATGTCCATTGAATTTTCCGGCGATTTGCGGCCTGTAAATGCAAATCCATGCGCGGCCCACTTGTCAGCACTTTCAATGGACCCACTCGTCAGAAATCAGCCAAGTAACGGTAAATATGTTTGACATGACGAAAACTGTTGTTTGGCTATTTGCGAGTCTTGAAAGAGCGAAGTAGGGAGAACACCTAAATGAGCGGGCAAAAATGAGAAGAGCTAGGCAAAGTGAGGCACATAAATAAATAACATTTTTCTATAATAGTGAAAAAATCAAAATTGCAGGCTGTGTAGAATTTGACAATATAAGAAGTAATTGTAGAATAACTTGTGACTTCATCAAAGAAAATTATGCGTGGGCAACAATTGAGGTGTGTGTGTTCACAGATAAGTCGGTGCGTATTAACACCAAGCATGTCTGAATCTATGATGTAGTTGCGGACTATGTTGGGAATCTCCCAAGTGGAAGAGTATGATGTACAGAAAAGCAATAATTTCACTCCAATGCACAAAACAATTTGTCTCCAACGTATAGTAAGATTGTCAAGCTTATCGTTCTTCTAGTTACAAGAGTTAAAACATATATTGTGGAAGAAAGTAATGAAAACTATAAACATAAAAACGAACCAGCAAAAAAGTAATGGTGAAAATCATGTAAACGAGGTAAACAAGTAAAGCAATTTGATAAGAACAAAAGTAACCAAGTACTGAATAGACACTCCTGAAGTGCAGGTGGATCTGCTTAAACATGAAGGGCCATTGGCCGATCTTTATTAAGATTAAGAATAGAATAGAGAGTACAGCAGGCTGGCCGCACGAGATGTGCCAGCGAACAGCTACAGAAGCAGCTCCTGGCGACAGCAACAGGAAGCTGAAACCGTGCCAGACAGGCCTGGGCAGCGGCACAGGGCGGCGAACGCCTACAGCTAACAGAGCAAAGGCGAGTCAGACGGCGATGATGCGGCCTGCAGAACGCCACACAGCGATGTCCTCCCGGATGCCTTCAAACACCAGCTCTTCGCAGTGGCTTTTGTGCTCGAAGATCCTGCCGTTCCTTTCTTTCCACAGCTTCCAGTGCACGAGGATGACGACGGTGTCGAAATCACGGCGAAGGTTCTTGGGCACCCGTTTCCTGGCTTGAAGCCACCAGCCCTCGGTGGTGTGAAACGCCGTGCTCGGAGTGGGGAAGTCCGCGCTGGTCCAGGTTTTGATCATCTGCCAGACACGAGCGGCGAACGGACAGTGTGCACGAACAAATGGCTGCAGGTCTCCGGAGCCGAAAGACAGAGCTGGCAAGTATTGTTGTGCGGCCATCCTCGCTTCTGCAGGTTATCTGCTGTGAGGCAGCGCTGGTGGACGGCAAGCCACATGAAGAACTTGCAGCGGGCCGGGGCTTTGGACTTCCAGATTGGCCCGGCACATGGGAACTTGATGTTGGCAGCAAAGAACAGCTCGTACGCACTGCTGGTGGAGAAATTCCCGTCCTTCGAGTGCCTCCAGATCATCTTATCCTCCTCTCCAGGTTGTAGCCGAATTGTGAGGAGCAGGTCCCAAAGGCGCAAGTATTGCGCTATCGCCGCCGTTGAGATCCCGCCCTGCACATCCCTGACCCATCTCCGATTGCGCAGCGCGTCCGCGACGGCGAGGCCGGAGTCTCGGATGAACGTCGCAAGGACAGGGAATGAGTCGAGGATGGAGCGCCTGGATGGATCTGCTTAAACATGGATGCAGAGCTTGCGTACATTCGCCGGCTTCATTATTTGGTCGCGGATTAAACTACACGTTCACACTAGAATGCTTGTTACAGTAGGTTTGAGATCTATGGCATGGTGAGAGTGACCCATTCTTATTCTGAGACTAAAAACCTCAGATTACATGAAGTAAATGGGGCCACGAAATAAGAAATGATGCAAGTAAAACTGAAAATTGTGGAGGCCGAGTAGCAAACGTATAGATGATGAGGCAGAGCAAGGGGAAGTTGGTATATTTGGGCGCCCAGAACTTTCTTCAGTAAAGAGAAGTAGTTGGTCAAATACCCGCAGACTTGTGCAACCTTGCGAATGTTTCCTCGAATCCGCGGTTTCATCTTGCAAATGCTCCGTTGTTTTATTATTGTTTTCCGTCGTCTCTCTGCTCACTGACGCGTTGGTTCAATCTGATGACGACGGGTCACCGTCCTTTGTAATTGCTTGCCAGTAGTATTCTCTCTGCAGAATTAGTAACATATCGACTTTGGATTAGCTACAAGCAATAATCGAGTCAAATATGGAATGGAATACAGAGCAGCGTATCAAGTAATAGTAATATTTATAACACGTACTCATTTTTTTGGGAGAATGTGGCCGAACTTGTCCTTGGTGGCCTTGGATTCGTGCCACTTAGTCAATAGTGGGGAGTCTTTGGTACTTATATCCTTCACCTTTTTTAGCACATCTATGGGCAAAGTTTTGATGGCCTTACAATTGTGGATGTAGAGCTTTTGAAGAGAGGGAATACTTGCGACCCACTCCGGAACTTCTTTGAAGTCCTCGCAGTCGGTGAGATGCATGGATTGAAGGGATGTGAGCTTTTTCATGCTCTCTGGCAAAGTAATGATGTCTTCGCAGCCCTCGATCTTCAATTCCTGGAGGGAGGTGAGCTCACTCAAGTACTCTGGAAGCGGGATCATACCGCCCAAGTGAGAAAAACACAATGACTGTTTGGGGGATAGGATCCGGGCGATCTCTGTTGAGCTGCCACTTGAAACGCTGCATCCCTTGATGGTTAAGCTACGCACACCAGGTAGGTGGCGAAGCAAAGTCCAGTCACCCACAGGCACACCGCAGCTTTCGACCGCCAGGTCAGTTGTTGGAGCAGCAAGGCCCTGCACACCATTCCCACTTTTATCAAATGGACTGGTCATCAGTTGGTCACTTTTTTCTATCACTAACCTCTGGACTCTTGGAAAGACAAGTCCAAAGCTCAAGTTGGGGCATTTCCGAATCGCCAGTTCGTCCATTAACTTCTTATTATCTTCTGAGGAAGAGGTCCAGGCAGGGAGACGTGTGCCGCTAAAACCATGCAGCTCAAGGCACATCAGATTCCGTGGTGGCACTAGTGCTGCTAACAATGCATTGCCTTCAACTGATCCACGGCAGCCCTCGGTCCAACCAAGTATCAACTTTTCGAGCTTTTGCTTCTTCTCCATTCTTATCTGACGTGCTTCCACCACGGACTTGACATTCTCAAGGCAGTTGATCTCAAGCATTGTACAACTTACACCCTCTAGCTGGCCAAGGTTGCTGCTGTATCCTCCGTCATCAGCACGAACCTGAAAAGGGTAACTCTCTAGACCCCGGCAGTTCCTCACAATAATAATATTCATAGACTCCATTTCAGCTATCTCTTTGGGAGCTTTCTTCAGTCTGATGCAGCCTGAGAGGTCCAGTGTACGTAGCTGGCTGAGGTTGGCTAGACTTTCAGGTATATCAAAAAGGAACATGTTATGAGATAAGTCCAGATGCTGCAAATCAGAAAGTTCACCGATAAATTCAATGCATTCCAAACATTTTTTCTGTGTCTGGTAGCCAAACATAGGATATAGGAACATAGATATGTTGAGATACTGAAGTTTGGTCAGCTTGCCCAATACATCTGTCAGCCCTGTGAGGAATGACTGGCGTTCAGCAAGAAAGCAGCAAGGGTGTGACAAGTTCAAATGCTTGAGATTACTAAGGACACCCAGAATTTCCTTTATCCCTTCAAAACAAGACCAAAATGATAAGTCCAGATGTTCCAGTTTTTTTAGATGCCCAAATGATTCTGGCAGTTTGGCTAGTTGATGGCAGCGTGATAAATTTATATGCAGAAAACTTGCTAGATACCCAAATGACTCTGGTAGTGCTGCTAGTCGGGAGCAGCCTGATAAGTTGATATACATCAATTTGATTAGCTTCCCAAAAGACTGAGGCAGATATACTAGACCGGAGCAGCCTGATAGACCTACATGTGACAAACTTATTAGCTTCCCAAATGATTCGGGCAGTTGTTCCAGTCCAAAACAACCAGAGAGATCTATACGTAGCAACTTGATTAGCTTCCCAATTGATTCCGGCAGATTAACTAGTCCAGAGCATCCTGAAAGGTCTATATGGAGTAAATTCAGTAGACCCTCAAATGAATCTGGTAGGGATGTTAGACTGGCGCAGCCTGATAAATTGAGATAACCCAAGTGATTCATTTGGCAGATAAAATCTGGCAGCTTTTGCATCATGCTCTCCGTGAAATACAAGACACGAAGGTTCCAGTTTGGACGGGGAAACAGATCATCATCACTGAGCACTATTTTGCTACAGTATAGCACACGTAGCTTGGCTACAGATAATAGACCTTGGGGCCTTGGGCCAGAGTTGGTGAGCCGTGCATAGCGGCAATAATATCCATCCGGATGAGATGAGTCTGTTTCTTTAGCCAGATCAATGAACTCCTCAGCAATGAACTCTTCACCAATAACAGCCATTGCAAGGCAGTGCACCATATCATGCATAGTGAACACGATCACACCATTGTCGTCGTCTCCTCTAGCCTATATAAAGGGATAATCTTATATTAGTGTTTATACAAATACTTTAGACATAATCTGCATGCATTAGTGCATGGAGGAAGATGGTTACGAAGAGAATAATTGGCAGAAACTATCTTTGAGTTGCTATCTCTTAATTTGGACTATTGTTTCTCACGACATCTCGGAAGAAAACCAACTTTATTACTACCTCCGTTCAAAAATATATGAGACGTTTAGCTTTTTCCTGTTTCAGATGTATCTAGCTGTGTTTTATTGTGTAAATTCACTAATTTTAGTCTATATCTAGTCCATATTGAAATAGCTAAAACATCTTATAACTTGAAATGGAAGGATTAGTAGTTACAGTAATTAGTGTCAAGTCTTTCAAGCATGATGGGTAAAAAATAATGGACTTTACTATGTAGGGCACGTGCCCCAGATTAGTCTTCCGTGGGCACAGATGGAAAAATGCTAATTAAGCCATGCATGCAGCCGCATGTGGAATTCCTTTTTTGTTTCCAAACTTTAAAAAGTTTTATCTCCTAAACCGTAATTCTAAATCCAAATCCGTTTTCACAGTTGACTTTGTTGCGACGAGATCTTCAAAACTAAATCCCATCTTAATATATTTTGACAACTTTTTTTTTTCTCATTCTAGTTGCCAGATTATTCTCACTTGGTCACCAAGTACTGTCAAGTTGGTTACCAGGCTAAAATCAAATGGTTGTCTGGCTTTTTTAACTATGGTACTCGCCCATTTAATGTTTCTGTGACGGTAATCTCATATTTTACTTGTCTAGATTGAGTCAAATACTCATCTTTCGAACATGTGAATCATGGTTATGACCTGACAACTATGTATTATCTGGGTGGTAACCGTTAATTAGCAATATGGTAACTACGGTATTATAACCTGGCAACTAATGACAAAAAAAAGTTTGTCCGAACATATTAAGATGGGATCTTGTTCTAAAGTACTCGCCGAGACAAACCCAATCGTGAAAACGGATTTTCAATTGAATTAACGGTTTAAGAGATAAATTATTTTGAACGAAAAGATTCTCATAGTACTAGATGAATGGTGCATGCATGCATGGATTTATTAGGTGGGATCGGAATGGGACAACAAACGCCGTATGAGATAGCATTTTGGGGGCACGTCCCCTAGATAGATTATCCGTAAAATAATTCATTAACTCACTCTAGCTATGTACGTATCCTTGTAGAAATGGCTAACCAATTCAAAGACAATAAGGATAACTAACTAGTTGGTAATAGAGTGCATTCCAAAGTTTTAATTTTAGCATATACACCATTAATATATACTAAAGTTTTGTTGTGTTGCTTATTGGGCTTATGTGATTATTATAATATGCTTACATCTTTATTCTGGTTTTCAGAAATGTTGACAACCTTTTTCCTCAGTATTAAATTGTCGTACATATTTTCCACCCATCCTTGTTTGAAATATAGCCCTTTACTCAATTTTGAATTATATATATTAAAATACGTGCAAAGTATTTTCATGTATAATTATGGAACATATTTTCTAAGAGTTAATTTGGTGATTTTGGAAAAAAATGTTCCTTCATTGTAGTTAGTAAAGTATGTCAATCATACTAATTCCAGGATTTTCAAAATCCGTTGAAAATATGTTAGTATTTGAAAAATTAAATTGTGCACTCTCGGATGTCATTTCATTTTGTAGTTGATTTTTTTTAACTACGCTTGTCCCACATTTTGTTAAATTGAAAATTATTTTATATAATGAAATGTCCCTGGGCTTCAAACCTCGCCGACATAGGTTGTCCCTCTATCTGACCTAAGTCCATCACTATTTCTCCGTTTTCCTTTCGCCTTTCTTCTGCTTTTGACTCCCTTTAGCCCACTTCAATTCTCCACTCGAGCCCACCTGAACTCTCTATTGGACCAATAACTACATGCTTAGTTTTATTTACATTATATAATTTGGTTCTGCAGAAATTAGATAATCTGAAATTTTCTCATATCTCTGATTAATATGAAAAATTCTAGACATTCTGTAATGAGTAATGAGGTTACTCGCCTTCTGAATTGCAAAGTAAGTGCGCTCACAATTTTCCACCATTGAATCCACAAAATCATGAATCGATGTTGCAGTTCTGTTCATGGCAAGCAGTGGGCGGAAAGTTTCACTTTTATGAGAGGGTGAAACGTCAATGGATTTAGAGGTGGATGGAAGGAGATATAAAACATACTTCTTTATCTACTTAGGATAGTAGAAAGAAGGGATACATGGATATTTTCATAAGGGCATGTATCATTTAGTGACTAGCAATGTGGCCCTAGCAAATGCGAAGTCATCTTCTGTAGCGTATTGAATGCGTCCAGAACTAAAGTTGAGGTTTTATAGATACTGGAAACACGAATTTATAAATGATAGCGTTCTATAACTATTGTAAATATTGTGGAACCTTCTGATATGTGAGATTGGGGGTATTGTGACATTTCCAAAAAACATCATTTCACATATTCTAAAAGCTCGTTTACTTTAATAGTAGGTAGTGCTAGTTTAATATTTAGTTTTACACGCATCCCCTCATCACCTTGTTGGCACATTTTTTCTCTTGTAACAATGACTACCTGTACTTTAATAGCACATAGTTGTATGTAACATACTTAAATAAATAGTTGTAAGATTGAGTGTATGTGCGTGTATGTGAGCGTCTGTGTTTCTAAAAAAAATGTTGGAAGGTAGATAGTTATCATTTTAACCCATCACCAATTTACTTTAAATCATCACACGAATAATACTTTTATTGGCACCACAAACAGAGCCAACAGGTTACTATTTCTCATATGTAGCATCCTCATACTAAACAATATTTTAGCTCGTTATTTTATTCACATGATTCAAATCTCTCCCGACTAAACCACTCTTAAACTTAATAAATATGTGGTGTCCCTCACTTTTATTTATATTTCTTGAAAACAACATTGTTTCGATATCTCCATTGGTCATAGTTTTACATGTTTGCAAATTTCAATGATGTGTACGACAAAATTTTATGAATAAGAAACGAAATAAGTTACTCGCAACCCCCCCCCCCCCCCCCCCCACCAATGAAACAGACCAAAAAGTGTACTTAAGCACAAAATAGGAAATTGTTAAATTTTTTTGCAACATATGAACCTGTAGGAAGATAGTTGGATAGAATAGATCGAGGGACCACATACATGATTGGCTGACGTAAGGTCAGTTGATTTGGGTCACTAACTTGTGGGTCTGCCGCATGTGGGATACACAAGTCAGCTGACCAAAGTCAATGAATCTGAGCCCGAGGGATGGATGCTTTTTGTTGGAGCAAATCTCTGACTTTTCAATTTTATTCTTGAAGGTATAGTTAAAGTTTTGTACTTATTCTATAAATTACACGACTCGACTCGTGCATGCGACTTACATGCCTAGATACGTGCCATATCTAACGCGGTCGTAGTTATATATTCACTCCGTCCCAAATTAGTAGACATAAATTTGTTAAAATCTGAATAAATAGACATATTTTAGAGTGCAGATACATCCTTATTTTACTCTGTCCTGAATTAGTTTGCATAAATTGGTCAAAAGAAGGATTTATCTAGATGTATTTTAATATGTAAAAACATTCATATTTTGACAAATATGTGTTAACTAATTCTCGATGGATGACGTGGATTATCATTGCCCGCTTCGAAAACAAATCACTTTGTATTTGCTGTAAATAGTTTGCGATTTGGAGTTTCCTCAATTCTTCAATAAAAGAAAGAAAAATTGCAATTTGAAGAAGGTAACGTGTTGGAGTTGTGTACGTGATGTACGGACACAGTTTTTTGGTCACATGTTCTGGTGTATCAATAGCAGTATGGAGCTTTCCCAAAAAATGCAATGCGGAGTTAGTAGGCAACGTGTTGGACATGGCTAGTTAGTTTTTTCATAAAACTAAGATGAAATAATTCTCTCATTAAAACCTAACTGTAATTTTTAGATCAAACTCTTAAAATAATTCAAATGATGGATCAACCTGATGCCTCTATTAAAAGCCCCATATAATAGATTCAGGCATCCTTTAACAATGTTATGTGGCAATTTTGATTAGAGCAAAGGAAAAAAAAGGAAACGAATGCTATCTTATCATAGATAAGGATAACAATTCAGCATATTCCTTTGTTTTTTTTATTGTAAGGTATGCCTTCTAAAATCGTGCACTTGATCATTTAACATTCCAAGGACGAGATATATCTGGCTGTAATTATTTGCTGTTTTATCTTATTTTAGTGTTATCGAGACAAGTCTTATGTCGACATCTGTATTTTCTCTAAGGATTATTGCATGACGAAAGTAGATGTAGTCGATCAATTTTTGCAGAGATAATCCAAGGTTCCCTATTTATGTAATACAGTAACAAACAGACAAAAAAGTAAGTTATTCTTGATAAAATGTACTAGTAAGTAGCAGCAACTCACCGAAGATGAATTTGTAGGTTGAAGGAATGATATGTCCAAAAGCTGTCTGATATACTCCTTGGCAAGCTCCTTGGCATTGTCGGATGGCTGAATAAGATCGAGAGCCACCCATTGGTTAATCAGATCATCCTTGACTATATTATGGCCCTTGGGGAAGATGGCACAGTAAGCAAAGCATAACCGCAAATTCAGTGGCAAACACCTGTAGGTTAACACCAAACATTGAAAATTCATCCAGGTACCAATCACTATCATTCTAGACCATTCATCAAGGTCTTCTCCATCTAGCCAGCTCCCAGCTTTTTCAGCTGTTAGCGGTAGACCTCCACACTTGCCTGCAATCTGCCATCCTATTGGCTCAACCTCATCTTTATCTTCTCTATCATCAAAGCTGCTCAGTTGCTGGATTATTCTCCAGCAGTTTTCTTGAGTCAAAGGATTTAACTTATATGGTGGAACGGTACAGATTTTCCTGGCGACATTTCCATTGCATGTGGTTACTATCACAGTCACCTTACTTCTCTCCCCATCCACAGTTAACAAATTCTTCAAAAGCTGAAGCTGACTGGCATCCTCCTCCCATAGGTCATCCAGAACAATGAGTACCTTCATACCTTTGTATAGGTCCTGAAGACACCTCTTTACATGGTCAATCCCATGTGAATGATGGGGCTCTTCTCCAGATGCTAGAGAAAGCAATGACCTCCCTATCTCAAGCAGGTCAAAATTCTGCGAGACATGGACCCATGCACGAAAATTGTATCCGCCGAATTGGGCATCCTTGAAAACAAGTTGAGCCATGGCTGTCTTGCCTATACCTCCAAGTCCATAGATGGGAAGAATGACAGCCCCTTCTCTCATGTTGCTCGCAGAGAGCTCAGCCAGTATGCTCTGTTTTTCTTCCAATCTTCCTAAAATTGTGTCATCCACAACCTCTGAAGTTGTTTCTGTTACATCGATGTCTCTCTCAATTATGGTCGAAATCGACCAAATAATGTCTTCATCGTCGCTATCAGCACCAGATGCAGCTAACTCGTTTTCTATTGACTCTACCTTTTCTCTTATCTTCTCCATCCTGCTATTCATGGGATTCTTCTTGAGAAAAGTTCCAAGACAACCAGGCTTCTCCATCACCTGCAAAATATGTCCATGGAAAAAAAAATACCTAATCAATGTTGGGTCTTGAGATTTAGGAAAATAACATGCTAGCTGGGTGGTAGAGTCAAGTTCGTACGTCATCATTCCATGTAGCACTGTCCATCACCATGTTCCATCCTCTAACATCTTTGGACTTTAGCATAATATCTCGAGCTGCTGACGGTAGACCCCCGCACTTGATTGCAATCTCTGCCGTCCAATATGTTCCAGCTCTTCTTTGTCGGGTCTACCTTCAAAGCTAGTTGTTTCCTTGACTATTTTCCAACAAAAATCATCACTCAAGGGATTCAGTGTGTGTGGTTTGACGGTACCGATCTTCCTGGCGATGCTTCGGCTGTGTGTGGTCACTATCACCATCACCTTACTGCCCCTCCCGTCTACACGTAACATATGCTTGAAATTCCTCCACTCACTGGAGTCCCCTGGTGCCTCCCCCACACCATCTATCACAATTAGTACCTTCATACCTTTGTACAGGCGGTGAAGGCGCTCCGTCATATACGTCTTCTGATCCCCCTTAGTGTCAACCCCCTCTTCTCCTGTTGCTAGACAAAGCAATGATTCACCTATTTCAAGCAAGTCAAATTTCTTCGAGACATCCACCCATGCACGGAAGTTGTACCCATTGAATTGGCTCTCGTTGAATACTGCACGTGCCAATTCTGTCTTCCCTATGCCTCCAACTCCAACGATGGGAAGGATGATGGAGTCGCTTGCAGACAATGCAGCCATTATTTTTTTCTTGTCTTCATCCCTTCCTAAAATCTTTCCTTCTCCAAAGGCTTCAACTTCCGTCACTGTTTCAGTTTCTTCGTCCGTGTCTTCTTCAATGCTCGGCAAACCGGGCTCTCTTAGGTTGACGAAAAATTGATCTCGCATCATCTTGCTCAGTTTTGCTTTTATCTCCTCCATCTTTTTAGGCCCAATTCCTGTAATCTGTTAGTAATCAATATTAAATTTGTAAGAACTTTTAGGACAGATGAAACTTGTACATATTGAAAAGACAGCAGGCGCAAAAAGTATTTATCTGTAACTCTGTATAACTATTACCATTGTGTCAATTTTTCTTATTA
This sequence comes from Poa pratensis, assembly GCA_947311845.1. Lineage (NCBI taxonomy): Eukaryota > Viridiplantae > Streptophyta > Magnoliopsida > Poales > Poaceae > Poa > Poa pratensis. Next base: position 46,245,422 of record CAMZMU010000062.1, on the reverse strand, counting down.
CAACTATGGGCGCTGCTACTAATATTATTTTATTGGTCACTAGAAATTTCTACACCAGAAAGAAAATAGATGCTGGACCTAAGATCCTCTCTTGGGCAACAAGGCATACGTGGTACGTCAATGGTGGGTTCCAAGTCAATAAGAAGGGTACCCATAGACATCCGCACTCACGATCATAGAGAATCTGCAATCTACATATCAACGCATGAAGCTGTATCCAAGGGTAGTCTGCTCACGATGATGGAATGTGTCAGGAGCCCAAAGTTCTCTATCGAAGATCTATGTGAATTATGGTGCAAAAGCATCTCCATTCTTCTAGATTTTGCGTGTAGCATTTGTGTTAGCTTTGATCTTCATTATCTGTATCTGAATTGTTATTTCGTTTGCATGTAGTTCGATGTTTTTTATTAGAAAAGGGGAAATCCCCAGCCTCTGCATCGATTGATGCACACAGCTGTACTTATTACAAAATTCGAAGAAGTCTCAAAGATTACAAATCAATCATCGCATATGGTTGAGACAAGTATCAACCATCTAAAACATGACAACATAGGACCACTACGCCTGCAGTCGTCTAGTATGCTGCCACGTAGGCCGGGAGAAGAACCCCTGTGCGACCATCAGGAGCCGGGTAGAACCAGTAACCATAAGGTCTCGCTGGTCCTGGGGCAGCAAGTATGCCCATAGCTGAATCCAATGTGCTGTCATATGAATAACCTGCATGATATGGAAGTTCGAAGATCTGTTAAAAACAAGATTGTTTCGACAATTCCATATGGACCAACAAATGGCTGAAACGCCAATACGAATTCTAGCCTTGGTCTTGTTATCTATGCCATTCAACCAATTTCCAAACATATTTTTTATATTGGTTGGTGGTGGGATATTATATGTGCTATACACAACTCTCCAAACTAGTTGTGCAAAAGGGCAAGAAAGGAAGAGATGTTCAATTGTCTCCTCCGATCCACAAAAAACACACTTAGTACATCCTTTCCATTTTCTTCTAGCCAGGTTATCCTTAGTAAGCAATACTTTTCTACTTAGGAACCACATAAAAATCTTTATCTTCAAAGGTAATTTCAGTTTCCACAAATATTTGTGCAAATAAACGGTATGTCCATTCATCAAGTCCTCATACATCGATTTGACTGTGAACTTCCCGTTTGCAGTGAGTTTCCATACAAAAGTATCATTGTTATCCGACAAATGGACCTCCATTAACCGAAGACATAAGTGAGACCAAGCATCCCATTTATCCCCCAGTAATGCCCTTCTAAAACCAATGTTCAAAGGGGGCGCAGCCGCCAATACATAGTGTACAGAAATATTTTTACGTTGTGTTATATTATAGAGAGATGGGTACTGATGCATGAGGGGGGTGTCGCCCAACCAAGTGTCTTCCCAAAACCTGGTAGATAGACCATTTCCTATTTTAAAATAACCTCTATCAAAAAACTCTTGTTTAATCCGCATGAGACCTTTCCAAAAGGGTGAATCAGTCGGACCACTCTCAACTTGAGCAAGCGTTTTACTATGCAGGTATTTATTATGCAATAGCTCCTGCCACATACCCTCCTCATTTAATAATTTATACAACCATTTGCTAAGTAGACTTTTATTCTTTAGTTCAAGCACCTCAATTCCAAGACCCCCTGATCTTTTGGTCGACAAATTATATTCCACTTGGTTAGTCTATATTTCTGTTTATGCTCATCGCTTTGCCAAAAAAAGCGTGACCTATAATAATCAAATCTTTTCCGTACCCCTATAGGTACTTCAAAAAATGAGAACATAAACATAGGTAGACTTGTTAATACCGAATTGATCAAAACAAGCCTGTCTCCGTATGAGAGCAGCTTGCCTTTCCAGCACCCGAGTTTGTCCGCAAATCGACATTCTATTGGGTACCATTCGGCATTACGTAATTTTCTATAATGGATAGGCACACCTAAGTACTTAAAAGGTAGTACTCCCGACTCACATCCAAAGATTTGTCGGTATCGATCTTCTACCTCTTTTGCCTTGCCAAAACAGAAAATTTCACTCTTGTGGAAATTAATTTTAAGCCCGGAGAGTTGTTCAAATATACATAAAATTAACTTCATATTGACCGCCTTATCTAGATCATGCTCTAAAAATAGAATTGTATCATCCGCATATTGTAGAATAGAGACTCCACCCTCAACAAGATGAGGTATTAGACCCCCTACTTGCCCATCTTCCTTCGCCCGCGCGATAAGAATAGCAAGCATATCTACAACAATATTGAAAAGCATTGGGACAGCGGGTCTCCTTGCCTAAGACCTTTTTTGGTTTGAAAATAATGACCAATGTCATCATTCACGCGAATACCAACACTTCCACCTTGGATAAATTGCATAATCGATTTACACCATTGTTGCGCAAAACCTTTCATACGCAACGCTTGTTGGAGGAAGGGCCATTTAACCTTGTCATATGCCTTCTCAAAATCGATTTTAAAGAGGACACCGTCCAATTTCTTACGGTGAAGCTCATGTATCGTTTCATGGAGTACAACTACTCCCTCTAGTATATGCCTGCCGGGCATGAAGGCAGTCTGTGTAGGCCGAATAACCTTTTGGGCAATTCCCGTTATTCTATTGGTACCTACTTTAGTGAATATTTTGAAGCTTACGTTGAGAAGACATATCGGTCGGTATTGCTGAATTTGAACAGCATTTTCTTTTTTAGGAAGCAAAGTAATAACCCCGAAATTCAACTTATACAAGGGCAAGTTCCCTTGCTGAAATTGCAGAAACAGGGCCATTAAATCATCTCTTATTACTTCCCAAAAAGTTTGGTAGAACTCAGCAGGGAACCCATCTGGTCCTGGAGCTTTGTTCAGTTCCATTTGAAAAATGGCCTCATACACTTCTTTCACCAAGAAATCAGCTGTAAGAAGTCTATTTTCCTCTGCAGTTAGCTGCGGGATATCAAGGTTATTATTCTCATCCAACGCAAAATTATTTGGTTCCGGCGCTCCAAACAATTTCTTATAATATTCTGTGATATAGACCCTCAAGTTTTCCTCCCCTACAATGGTCCCCTCGTCTTGCTCAAGTTGAAAGATCTTTTTCTTTCTATGTTTTCCATTTGCAATCAAATGAAAATACTTTGTATTGTTTCCTCCCTCTTGCACATGTTTTACTTTAGCTCGTTGAGCCCATTTAGACTCTTCATCTCGGCGCAACGAGCTTATACGATCTTGAGCCTTTCTTAGTGTCTCCCGCTCGGAAACATCAAGAGTAATTGTTTCCGCCTTAATATCAAGGTCATTTATGATTTGCTGCAGTCGTTCTTTTTCTATTCTATATTTTCCACTTTGGTTTTTAGCCCACCCCTTTAAAAATCGACGCAAATGTCTAATTTTGTTTTGCCACACCTCAATCGGTGAGGACCCCTTAACAAACGCCGCCCATTCAGACGCTATCATGTCGTAAAAACCTTCCATCCTAAGCCAGGAAAGTTCAAAGGAGAATCTCGCCACATTCCCAAGATGAGCCTGGATTCCCGCATCAATGAGTAATGGAGTATGATCTGACCCCGTGCGCGTCAAGGCTTGTACCGTGGCTAGTGGGAATTTCTGCTCCCAATCAACGCTCGCGAGAACCCTATCCAACTTCTCAAAAGTTGGTGTTTCTCTTCTACTAGCCCACGTGTATTGTCTCCCCGTGAGTTCGATCTCTCTTAAGTTTAAACTCTCAATGATAGAATTAAACATAAAAGACCATCGAGGATTGAAATTGTTATTATTCTTTTCTTCAGGTTTTCTAATAACATTGAAATCACCACCAACCAACATTGGCAGCGCTTCTTTTTCACAAATTCTTGCCAACTCGGCCAGAAAAGCAGGTTTTTTATCATCTTGTGCCGCTCCATAAACCGACACTAGCACCCACTCAAACCCATCACCTTTCGACCTAATGGATAGCTTGACACAAAAGTCACCGGCCTCCACATTATTTACTTGAATGGTCGCGGAGTTAATTCCAATTAACATGCCACCCGACCTTCCTTGCGGCGGTAGACAAAACCAAATGAAGTCAAAACCCGCCGATAAATGAGTTAAAAAGGTTTGAGAAAAATGGGCCCTTCCTGTTTCCGACAAGGCAATAAAATCCAATTTTAAATCCCTAATACTTTCTCGAATTAAAAAGTGTTTACCCGGATCACCTAAACCCTCACTGTTCCAAAAAACTCCTTTTATTCCTTGCATTTAACAAACAGTTTGTTTTTTCAGTCTCGCGCTACGCCGGCGAATTGAATTACTCGCTACTTTCTTAGTTCGTTTATGAATTGTTTTGACAGGCTTCGGAAGAAGATCCAAGTGATCCACCTCCGCCCCTAGCATCTCATCATCGTCCATATCCTCAGATAAACAAGAAGCCCTATTAAGCACCAAGCTAGTAGGATCACCATTCTCATTTACACTAGCAGATATGTTTTTCTCTAAGATATGTAGTTGTCTCTTAGCCTCAGATTCTTTAATCAACTTAACAGAATTCTTACTAGTTTGTGTGGTAGCTCCCAAAGAAACTCCTAATCTAGTAGCATGATCAATAATACGCTCATCCGGAATAGACAACAGTGAAGTAGGGTTTAGGTTTTTACCCGGGATGGAGTCACGACGCTGGAGCAGGGCCATTGCCCTAGCCATCTGGGTGGCATCAGCGTTGTCTTGAGCTCGGATGCGTCCACTGGAGCGAATGCCCGTCGCCAGCGGATCCGGGACCCCTCCGAAGTCGCGACCGTGGCACGCTGCGCCAACGACAGCGTGTCTCCAGCCTCACCAAGAGGCGACGGCGTCCTCGGCGGTGTCCTCGCCTCACTCGATCCACCACCCCCTCCCGGGGTGATCGGAGAGCAAGGGGTCAGCACTCCGTCCACGAGCATCGACGTGTCGACACCCGCCGGTACAACCACCTGTCGTACCGGCGAGCTGACGCCGTCCTCCGCCGTAGGCGCCATGGGGCCAACGCCCATGGCCGGCACCTCCGGCTCCATCATGCAGACCGTCGTGTCGACACCCACCGGCACAACCTCCTGTCGTGCCGGCGAGTTGACACAAACCTCCACCGGGGGCGCCATAGGACCAACGCCCATGGCCGACACCTCCGGCTCCATCATGCAGATCGGCGTGTCGACACCCACCGGCACAAACTCCTGTCGTACCGGCGAGTTGACACATACCTCCACCGTAGGCGCCATAGAACCAACGTCCTTGGCCACCACCTCCGGCTCCAGTATGCCCTCGTTTGCAAGAGGAGAGATGTCCTCAACAGTCAAGTCTTTCACCACATGCGTACTGTCACTAGGCAAGTAAACTGTATCCTCCTCACTTCCTCTATCCGAATTTCTCTCCATGAGATCTCTCCCGAGAGCAGCCAACTCGTCCTTAGCTTTCTGAATAGAACTCCTAACACTTGGAGAGAACACCACTCCCGTTCTAGTTGCCGACTGAGTAGGAGGTGCAGCAGTTCCTCCCCCACTCGCTGAGTCCCCCGGAGTTGCAGCAGTGCCTTGTACATTCGAGCCACTAGTCTGCTGAATATCCTTGGCCAAAGCCTCCTGGAAATCCTCTCCTAGCTCCCCATCATCATCAGGTTCATCTTTACGCTGGTCATCAGTTTCCATATCATCCACCTCGGGTCTTTCTTCTCCCTCAACATCAAAAGTTAAACTATAGAACCCATCTTTGATGAACAAAGGGAGTCGTGTTGGAATTTTAGACCAATTGAGACAGCCAATTAAGATCCTAAGTACCCCATGTTTCCTCGTATATTTCATGTCTATTTTCAGAGTCTTCCCAAACATATCCCCAATAGGCCAAAGAGCTAGAAAATCTCCTCGATGAATCCATGGGATCCCTGAAACTCTCACCCAAATCTCGGGTAGTGTCTCCATAGGTTGTGGAGCATGAGCCCAGCTATCAAACGTCATCTCACACTCACTGTTTGGGACCCTGCAAGTACCAAAAACTTGTAGCCTCTCCAAATCTGTCCGAGAAGGAAACTGCACCTTGTACATATTCTGGCCGATTTCTTGCACCTCCCAAACAAAATTTTCAGATGGCACAAGTCTCTGTAGCTGTTGGATAATCTTAGGGATGGTCAACTCACCCTTTGACACAACTAGAGAAGCCAACCTATAATTCTCAAGCTTTGGGACATAGGTAGCAGTTAGTTCCGACTCAAAGAAAAGAAGTTCCTCATGAGCATATCCGTAAATACGGATCCTTGGTTTTGGAGCAGACAACAACGGGCAAGGTCCAAGCACATGCTCTGGCTCTTCACAAATATCACAAATGGCCGCCATACATTCAGCCATGCGATGAGCAACATCACCACATCTAAAACATTTCTTCACCTTCTTGGGTGCTGCATTGTTGATTGCCGATGCTAGCTGATCAGCAGAAACACCCGGCCCTGCAGCCGTCGACGGCGCTGCCTGTGCATGGACAGGTCCTGCCGCTGGAGCAATCTCCTGCACTGCTGCGGCTACGGCCACCGGCGGCGCAGCCCGCGCTTGTTGCACAGGTGCAGCAGCTGCCGCAGGTTGCTGAACATCGGCGACTTGAGGTGCGGCGACAACAGCCCCAGCGCCTCCTGCTGCGCGTCCAAGTCCAGTCACCGCGGCCCCGGCGTGGCCGCATCCCGCGTTCTGACCAAAATAAACATAGCGGCCGCGCACACCGCGCGAGGACTCCGTACGTCCTCCAGCGTTGTCCCCATGGCCTCTGCCTTCCGCACGGCCATAGCCGCCGCGCCATTGGCCCCGGTATCCTCCACGGCCACCAACATAGCCGCGGTACCCTCCACGTCTGCCGTGGACATTGAAGCCAGTTCCGGCATGGAACCCTCCTCGCAGACCTCCGGCGGCGCCGTACCCAAGTTGGCCATGGCCACCGAAAGCCTCCCGCTCATCTTGAGCGCCAGCAGTTCCACTAGGTCCACCGACCTCGAAATTGTTGAAGCGCGGCGCCCCAAAGTTCGCACGGCCAGGTCCACCTCCTCCTCCTCCTCGCCCTCCGCCCCGATACGCCATGATCTCCACACACGAGGCGGCGGCTCGCTTCCAGGTAAACCCTAGAAAACGACTGACACCAAGATCCAACGTCTTGATATTGCTTATACGAGGAGTCGATCGTATCCTTCCTTGGCCCGTACAGACTTTTGGGCTTTCATGCAAATCGGGCCTGACAGGGCCAACGCCCTCAGGTTTCCGATTCAAATTGCATCTTTGTGTCGTTCTGAACTTTGCGCGTGATTTCCGGAAATTTGAATTTCGAATAGGCGATCTAGAACAAAATCCAGATGTCGCCGGCGGTGGTGTACGTCGCCGACCTCCGACGACGGTCCAGCCACCCCGATCATGTTCCTCAACGAACACCGTTGGTTCAAGAACGGGCTGCTTCGGATCTCGAAAATGTGTTTTCCGTTTCACCGCCGGTGGCAGCGATCCCGTATCTTCGTCAAAACAAAACGAGATAGTCTTCGATGCGTACCTCTGTGCATGGATCTTCTTCTGTCGTCGAACCACATGCGAAGACGACGATCTAAGTGATCTGGTCGATGACGGTGCAGGAGTCTCGCAGATCGCCATGAAGGATCGACGTCAAGCTTCTCCGTCATGTCCATCCGCGGCGTGCTCGTCCTGTTCCTCTTCTTCTTCCGTAGCCAGGACCCAAAACCGTCCGCCGAGAGAGGCAGAGGATGTAGGGCTCGAGCTTACCTTCGTCGGCGTTGAGTAGGGGAGGCCGACGTCCGCCGCCGGCCCCAGCCACCCCTCCGCCTCCGCGTTCGTCTCAGGAGTCGCTCCTAACGGCTCCATCTGAGAGTGATCGGGAAGTTAGTTGAAGCCTAAATTCCAGTGACAAAAGTTACATAACAAATCAGCAACAGTTGCTGAATAGAACATGTCGCTCTCATGTGCATATGAATTCTAGTGACCTGCACCATGTGAATGGCTCTCGACCCGCGAGAGGCAACCGAGGCGACGGCCACTCCGGCCGCCGTCTCCACCCCACTACCCAGCACCCCTAGCCACAGATCGCCGCCACCAACCCTATCCCCTTCCCCTTGCCCGTTCCTATGGGCTGACTGCGCGGAGGAGGACGACGCGGAGATTTCGGTGGTGCCAGATTCACAGTCGGAGGAGACGCCAGATCTGCGGGAGTCCGTGCCGGCCGGCGGCACCGGGCTGGATGCGAGGGCCATGCCGCTCGGGGAGCTGGCATGCGCGGCTCCGCCTCCCCCTGGTGGAACACCACCCCGGTTCCAGCCGCGCTTCCGCAGGGCGTTAATGGTGGATCCCAATGGGCGTGGTGAGCTTCCGCCCCCTCCTGCTGGGTCGCCGCCTGCGGGACAGCCACGCCGCATTCAGTCCAGGGTTGGCGCGGTGGGAGGGAGCCTCTTGACTCCGGCAGGTTTGAGCTCTGCAATGCGCCTTCATGGCTCTCGCTCGGTCAAGCCGTGGGGGCAGGGACAAAACGGCGGCCGCGCTCCACTTCATGGGTCTCCGCCTGGGACTAGGCCTCGACGCCTCTGCTCACGATTGGTGCCGTGGGCGGGAGTTTGCTGGCTCAAACGGGAGCGGGCGCCGTGCGGCACTGCTCTCCTCGTCCGGTGATGGCGGAGAGGCAGAGTCAAGATGGCTCGTTCAAGCATCTTGCTGGCGGCCTGGCGGCGACGGGGCGACAGCAGCAACGCCTCTGCAGTCGATGGCCCTCACGCGTCCAAGGGAGGTGAGCGGAGGCAGGGCAGGGCCGCTTTCTTGAGGCGGATGCGCGGTCGCTGCTTCAGATGCCTGAGCTCCAAGCACCGCATCGCCTCCTGTAGAGGCCCCAAGGTCTGCTGGCTCTGCGAGTGCGGTGGGCACCTGGCCAAGGACTGCAGCAAACCGCCGGATCGATCTCGCCCTCCTCGCCACCGGACGTCGCTGGTCAGCCCCTTGCGCTCCTTCGTCTCCGTCCTCATGGCGCCGATGAGGGAGCTCGATGTGTGCAACACCAAAGAGAAGGAGGTGGTGCTGGCCTGCGAGCGGCGCTACAAGGGTGGCATGGACGGAGCTCTATCTGAGGAGAACGAGCGAGGCGGCCTGATGCTGCTGCTTCCACGCGATAAGGACGGCGACCACGAGGCAATTTCGCAGGGGCTGCAGGATCAGCCATCTCCGGCATGGCATGAGTTCCTCGACGAGTTGTCGGCTCGGGTCTCGGGTCCGGTCTCAGCTTGCTCCCCTCTTCTAGCTGATCGAGGTCCGGGTGAGGGCCTCGCCATGGTATTGTTCTCGCCAGTCGACACGTTGTGCGAGCAGGTGTTGTCGTCGGACAATGAGGAGATGGGTGCCGAGCTGGGTGAGCATGCCACTAGGATGGAGGACGGACACCATTCTGAGGGGTCCTTCGTCACACTGGTCGGCCATGGACAGCAGGACCTGGAGGTGGGTACACCTAGGTGCCCCTTGTCGAGCTTCATCGCCAAGATATTGACGCCTCTCGAGGCCTCCGTTTTGGGCACACCGGCCACGGCGTTGGTCCACGAGATGGAGATGGAAGCGCCGACAGTGCGGAGGAGCGTGAGGTTCGCCAAGCTGCACCCGAATGGCGCCAACATTGAGCAGCTGGCCACGGAGGCCGTGGCGCGCCGTCTCGGCTCGCAGCTTGAGGAGGCATGCCCCTCGGAGCGCCTGCGACAGGACTACATGGGCCTGCTTGACGGTCCTCTCACGGACCAGGCGGCGGCTGCCATCGACGACCTCGTCCTCTCTGTGATGAAGACCAAGAAGAAGAAGAAGTCAGGGACTGAGAGTGAGCGGCCAATGCCGCTCGTGGTGGTCTAGATGTTGTTTTTGATGACTGAGCTCTCCTCCTTGCCAAGGTGGCAAGGAGATCCTGGTTCTGTCTGCGGGCTTTGGTTGTGCCCTTCCGGATCGATGCATCGTGCATTTGCTAAGATGGAGTGCCGGCGTGTCGTCGATCCGAGAAGGCAGCTGACTTGGCGGACACTTGAGGGCATTCCACCAAAATTTCGAACGGCTTGGAAGAAGAGGAATAGAAGAACCTTCCGCAATGTGACGAGCTCGCCTTCGATGGTGGTGGCTTTGGTGTGGGAAGAGGTGGCGCAGCGGGCTTTCGCCCACACGCACGATCCGGGAGACTCATAGTTTTGTTTGTCTTTATAGGGTTTTTCCCTAGTCTTAAACTCTGTAAATAACATTCTATTCTATCTAATCGGACGACAGATACGACCGTCTTAAAACTCAAAAAAAAATTCTAGTGACAAAGTTCCTAGGCCAGCAAAGAGCATCCTGAATTGCACGACAAACTGATTCTATGAGCTATTTGACCTCCTCCTTGACTTCAGAATCACTTATTCTTTCAGTTGAGAGCTACCAAAATAATGGCAAGGCTCTTGGGAACAAGACAAACAAGCTGTTACAACTGATCTGCAAGGGAAATCCAATAGGTGCCAGTCCATAATACAACGTAGCCCAGCAACAACTAATTTCTACTGCAAAAAAAAATAAAATAATTTCTACTGCAATGTAGTAATCAGTTGAAGGCTGTACTGGAGACTTCCGACATACAACAACCAAACAACCAGCAAATAACCAAGAACCCGATGCAGAGAGTAGTGTCGACACCAAAATACTCGCAAGTCAAGGTTATAAAATTACCACTATCCACTAGTACTGCCGATATGATGACAAATGTAGAAGAAATTTACAATAGCTTCAGTTCAAGACATCTCACAATAGCTAGCCACTGCCCACTGGAACCCAGAGATAGTGCGGGGGCAATATCACAACTGCAATGCCGAGATGGTTTCATGACGACATCACTTGGAGACTCACAGTCGCAAATTACACTGAAGGACCGCCATGGTAGGGGCCGTGTCTCATCTCCATTGGCATGACCATCCAGGAAAGAAGGCCATGGGCCCATGGCATAGGTTGATGTGCATGGACCTTGCTTGCAATGGGCCGACTAGAAGTAGGCAGGAAGAACTCACTATCGTTGTAGAGTTGCTGCATCTGAACCATAGGTGCGAGAACGGATGAGAACTCACACCTCATGGCCAGGGGCACCACTGCAACAGGGATGTTGTTGTTGTTGTCTAGGTTGTACTCGGTCAGAATCGGTGGCGAGGAACCCGTAAAAAAAAAGAATCGGTGGCGAGGACACAACTAGCATCGGCGCGGCCGCTGGGTGTCAGGACACGCAAACAGTCGAATAGGTCACGACCATTGTGGTGATGAAGCCGGTCGCGGAGCGGATGTCCTCGGGGCCCTCCTCAACGATGGCGGACGACGCTGCGTCGCCGGAGACGACGTGGCTTTCATCGAGATGGTTGACGAAGATAGAAGTCGACGCCCCCAAGTTGCGTAGAACCTCCAGGATCTCGCCATGCCTCTGTTGCCTCTGTGGTGCCGGCGTATCCACCAGGATCTGCTCGATACAAGCCAAACGTTCTCTATCCGGCCTGTAGAACATCTCCCACACATCCTTCTCCCAACTAGACATGGTAGCCCACTCCTCGTCAGCTAGCAATGCCCGTCGCAGTTGTTAGCGATTCGTGTTTGCATAGGACACCAATACGTATTGTCCAAGTATACTGACCCCAGCCCTATGTCGGTTGATCATGTAATATATATACGATGTACTCTTGTCTATTTTGATCAATACAAACTATCCAACTCTCCAAATATCATGGTATCAGACGCCTAGGTTATTCCGCACCTAGATGGCGCCGCCGCCAACACCTCCGCCGCCGCCGCCGCACCGGCTCTTCACCCTCGAAGAGTTCCGCGCCGCCGGCCCTCTACCTCTTCTACCTCTAACCTCCACCTCTATTCCCCACAATATGCAACCAGCTGCAATCTCTCTAGCTGACTCCATCGCCGACGTCTCTCCGTTTATCCCCGTTGTACTTGATCTCGGCTCGCACAACTACTACCATTGGCGCCACCTCTTCCACATCCACCTTGGCCGCTGCGGCCTCGCCACCACATCGAGCCCACGTCGGTTCCGCAGCCCCATGATCCGCGTTGGGTCAAAGACGATCTTGCGATCATCCAATGGATTTACACCCGCATCTCCACCGAGCTCTTCAACCTCGTCTCGACCGACGACGCCACCGCCTCCGATCTATGGGCCTCCTTGCGCCAACTCTTCCAAGACAACAGCGACGCCCGGATCAACGCTCTCCACACCGAGCTCCGCACCACCACCCAAGGCGACTCAACGGTCAGCGTCTTCTGTCAGCGCATCAAGGCCATCGGCGATGAGCTCCGCGAACTAGGGGATCGCGTGGACGATCGAACCTCATCAACGCTCTTCTCGTTGGCCTCGGAGAACAGTTCGACAAATAGATCGCTTTCATACCAATGATGCGGCCGCGCCCCTCCTTCGCCGAGGTTCGCTCCCTGTTACAGCTTGAGGCCTTAACTCAGGATCGCAAAGCAGCTCGGCCGCCCCAGGTCTTCCACACCAGCGCCCGGCCTCCTGCTCCTACCACGGCTTCTGCTCCGCCGGCGCCAGCGCAGCCTCCTCCGGGGTGGAAACCAAGTCCTAACTATCGCGGCAAGAATCCGATCTACCGGCCTCCAACTGCACCGCGCTCCACTGCTTCTTCATCTCCCAGCGGTCCCACTCCACCACCTCCGGTCGCTCCCAATGCTGTCGCGCCTTGGCGCCCCGCTCATGATCCGTGGACCGGCCTTGTACAAGCATGGCCAATGCCCTGGACCTCGCCATCTCCCTACGGAGCCCCGCCGGCTTACACAGGCACCTGGAACCCTGGCCTTCGGCCATCGATAGGGGCTCCTGGCTTGCTTGGCGCACGACCACCGGCGCACGTCTACACCGCCACCACTCCTTCGATGTACGGGTATGCCGCCCCGAACTACTACAACACCAACGGTGCTTCTCTGGCCTTCCAGTACCACCCAGCGCCGCCCGCTCCATCGACATCCACGACCTCGTCCGCACCGCCAAGCTGGGATCAGGCTGCGTTCATCGCCGCCATGAACAATTTTACCCTCAACAACCAAGGTACGGATTGGATTTTTGATTCTGGTGCATCCTCGCATATGTCTTCAAATATTAATTCGCTGTCTTCTTGTTTTCCTTCACCCTTTTCTTCTATCATTGTTGGAGACGGTTCTTCTATCCCTATCACATGCACTGGTCACTCATATATTCCCAACTCCACACAAAACTTTCTTCTACGAGATATTCTCATCGCTCCATCCTTAATTAAAAATCTTATTTCTGTTAGGCAATTTACATTCCGTCTCTTTAGAATTTGACCCTGTTGGTTTATCTGTGAAGGATCTGAAAACCGGGACGGTTCTGGCGCGTTACAATAGCTCAAGTGATCTCTACCCTCTTCCTGGCGCGCCTTCCTCAAGTCCCCAAGCTCTCCATGCGTCTGTTGATTTGTGGCATCGTCGACTGGGTCATCCAAATAAAAATACGCTAGCTTCTTTACTTCAAGAATTTTGTATCCCTAGCCCTAGTTCTCCTCATGATTCTTCCGTTTGTAATGCTGTCAATGCGGCAAACATGTTAGATTACCCTTTAGTTCCTCTACTACCACTAGTTCGTTTCCGTTTGAATTATTGCATTGTGATCTCTGGACATCTCCTATTCCTAGTGTTTCGGGTTTTAAGTATTATCTTGTTATTCTTGATGATTATTCCCACTATATCTGGACGTTTCCTCTTCGTGCCAAATCGGATGCTCACACTATTTTCGTCAATTTTCGCCAATATGCTCTTGTCCACTTCGGCCTCCCAATTCGTTTTATACAATGTGATAATGGTCGTGAATTTGATAACATTAAAAACCGTAATTTCTTTCTCTCAATTGGAACTCTTCTTTGTTTTTCTTGCCCATACACCTCACCACAAAATGGAAAGGCCGAACGATCTCTTCGCTCCATTAATGACATCCTACGAACACTCCTTCTTCAAGCCTCTCTTCCTCCTCGTTTTTGGGCCGAAGCATTACGTACCGCCACTTATCTTCTCAATATTCGACCTACTAAAACTTGCCCTCTCTACACGCCCTTTCAATCACTCTTTCTCGCACACCCAGACTATACCTCACTTCGTGTCTTTGGTTGTCTCTGTTTTCCAAACATCACCGCCACCACTAACCATAAACTCGACCCTCGTTCTTTGCCTTGTGTCTACCTTGGGCCCTCTGATGATCACAAAGGCTCTCGTTGCTATGATCCCTCGTCTGGCCGTGTTCTAATCTCTCGCCATGTTACATTTGATGAGCAAACTTTTCCATATTCCATCACCCAAACTACTCCTATCATGCCAACCCCAACTCCCCCACGTAATCCTATTCTACCCACGTCTATCCTACATCCAACTCCACCCAATACATCACCTTGCACACCCACATCACAGCCTGCCGCTGACCCATCCCCAAAATATACAGCACCCCATACACCCACGTCCCAGCCTGCCATGGCAGAGTTTTCTTCGGATTCTTCTGTCGTGGTTTCCTCCCCCGCAACACCTTCCTCTGCCACGGCAGAACTTTCTTCCGATTCCTCTGCCACGGCAGAACTTTCTTCAGATTCCGCTGCCACGGCAACCAACGATGATCCCCCTGTTCCTTCTCATGCCGTTTCCGTTCCAGTTCCACAAAACGATCATGTTATGCGCACTAGAGGCAAACGCGGGTTTCACCTTCCTGTCCGCAAACTTAACCTCACAGCTACACCAACAATTTCTCCTATTCCAACTTCTTACAAACGTGCCCTTCTTGATCCGCTTTGGCATGCGGCCATGCGTGATGAGTTTGATGCTCTCACTCAAAATAAAACCTGGACTCTTGTTCCTAAACCATCCAATGCTAACGTAGTTTCTGGTAAATGGGTTTTTCGTCACAAATTTCACGCTGATGGTTCTCTAGCACGTTACAAAGCTCGTTGGGTTTGTCGGGGTTTTTCTCAACAACCTGGTGTTGATTTTGACGAGACCTTCTCTCCTATCGTTAAACCTAGTACAATTCGTGTCGTTCTTAGCCTAGCTGTTTCTTCCTCCTGGCCGATCCATCAACTTGATGTCAAAAATGCCTTTCTCAATGGTACACTAAATGAAACCGTCTATTGTCAGCAACCGTCCGGCTTTGCCCATCCCTCTTCTCCAGATCTTGTCTGTCTTCTTCACAAATCCTTGTATGGCCTAAAACAAGCGCCTCGAGCCTGGTTTCAACGTTTTGCTTCCTTTATTCAAACTATTGGTTTCACACCCTCTAAATCAGACTCTTCTTTATTTGTTTTTCGTTCTTCCCAACACACTGCCTATCTTCTTTTATACGTTGATGACATTATCCTTACCGCTTCCTCTGATTCTTTCTTACATTCCATCATCTCCTCACTTAATAAGGAATTCGCTATGACTGACCTTGGTACTCTCCATCATTTTCTTGGTGTTGCTGTTTCTCGATCACCTACTACCCTTTTTCTTTCTCAACGACAATATATTCTTGATCTATTAGCTCGTGCAGGCATGTCTGAATGTCAACCATCTCGTACACCGGCTGATGTCGGATCCAAACTCTCAGCTGACGGTGATCCTGTTTCCGATCCTACTCTCTATCGTAGTCTGACCGGTGCACTTCAATATGCTACTCTCACACGACCTGAAATCTCTTATTCTGTCCAACAAGCGTGTTTGTACATGCATGATCCTAGACTTCCTCACCTTAACCACGTCAAACGCATCCTGCGCTATCTCAAAGGCACTCTTGATCATGGCTTGCTTATCAATTCCTCTTCTCCCACAAGTTTGACAGCTTATTCTGATGCAGACTGGGCAGGTTGTCCAGACACTCGACGATCCACATCCGGCTATTGTGTTTATTTGGGCGATAATCTTGTTTCATGGTCTTCCAAAAGGCAGGTTACAGTTTCCAGGTCATCAGCTGAGGCGGAGTACAGGTCTGTGGCGCATGCTGTTGCCGAGTCCATTTGGCTTCGCCAACTTCTTGCCGAGCTTCATCGTCCGATCGAGCGAGCTACTATTGTCTATTGTGACAACATATCTGCAGTTTACATGGCATCCAACCCTGTTCATCATCGACGGACGAAGCCATTGAGATCGATATTCATTTTGTTCGTGAGAAGGTTGCTCTCGGAGAAGTGCGGGTTCTCCATGTTCCAACTAGTGCTCAGTTTGCAGATATTTTTACCAAGGGACTACCAACGGCTTCCTTCACCGACATACGTTCCAGTCTCAACATCGTCACACCCGACGTTGACACTGCGGGGGGGGGGGGGGGGTGTTAGCGATTCGTGTTTGCATAGGACACCAATACGTGTTGTCCAAGTATACCGACCCCAGCCCTATGTCGGTTGATCATGTAATATATATACGATGTACTCTTGTCTATTTTGATCAATACAAACTATCCAACTCTCCAAATATCAGCAGTTCAGCTAAAGGTGGGTAGGCGTTGTCCATGGCCCAGCGCCCCAGCCGGGGACGAGCTCCTGCTCGGTTTCTGACACGGTGGTAGTGGAGAAACCAGGGGATGGTGTGTCAACATCGGAGAACATGGTGGCGGTGGTGCTCTTGGCGAGGAATTTCTCGAACCAGAGATCCATGGCGGATGATAGGAGATGGGTTGGGAAAAATTTAGGGGGAGGATGATGGGAAGGCTTTGATACCAAGTGTAAACGCCAAACGGTTTTTTACAAGGACATGCGACGCCAAGGGGAAATCTAGGCCGTCCGTTTCGTCCTTCCAACGGACCAGATTTTCCCAGATTTGTCCGTTTTTGTTTGTCGGTCAACAACGAATCTCGTCGGTCGGATGGATAAAACGGACGGCCCAAATTTCCCCTTGGCGCCATATGTCCTTGTAAATCTCTTTTTCGGTGTCAACGACTCACTCCTCTAAGGACTCAGAGACACTACATTGGTTCAGTTCTTGGGATCACACACAAATTCACTCTTATTTTGTTGTTGCTAGCTTTGGCATTTGGACCTAGCCCACAAGTAGTAGTGGCGATGTAAAACGCTAGTTCAGATGGTTTCAATGAAATCGGGGGGAGACCCCTTTAATCTAAAAAAGCAGATGGGGTAGGGTTCAAAGCCGAAGTGGGAGAGGAAGCCGCCGTGCCGGGTTCACCTGATCCAACTTGGATGTCATCCTAGTTGCCATGCCTTGCATATTTGTAGTTCGATCCAGTGTTACTGGTTGCTCGTGGATAGTCAAGCCCATAGTAATGGCCCAGGTGCCAGCCCCCGCGACGGCCCTCCCCCGTCCCTTCGTCGTCTCCCCCTCCAGCCTCTCCCCTATCGGCGCCGTCGGCGTGGGCTGCCGAGCGAGGCTCGGGTGGTGCCGGCGGCGGCGGATGTTCTCATCCCGTGCGCGGAGAGGCCACGCGGGGCGGCGAACTCTCTGGCGGCGGTGCGGCCTGGATGGCGGCGCTCCAGTGCAGGCCAGATGGTGGCGGGGTATGACGCTGCTGCTTGGCGGCGGTGACAGCATGGTGCGGCGGCACCGGCCTATGCCAAACAGATGACCCATCATGTAGGAGACTGGCAGCTCCAATTCTGAAAACGAGCTCCAAAGAGGAGATGGGCAGGACCCGCGCCGACGAAGGTCTTCAAGGTCGGACCGCCCAACGCAGGTCATCATTGCCGCATGACACGCCGGTCAGCAGCTCCGACTTCGCAGCAGAGGACCTCCAAACATGAGGACGAGTCGGACACGCTGGAACAAGAGGCCGACTAACAAAGCCTTGCCGCAACCACATCATCGCTCATCGCCATTGTCGTTGCCGCGCGAGCCACCACACGAAACCGAGCACCGCCACCAAAATACACACCACTAGTCCCTCAGACCAAAGCACAACTCCAAGAATGACGCCCCAAAGAGGGGAGCGACGCGGAAACGCCGCCATCATCCGATCCAAGGATCTAGGGTTTCCCCCGGAGGCAGCAGAAGGAGATGGGAGCTTCACCTCGACGATGCCTTCAACAAGGAAAAGACGCACAAGGCGTCGCCATCACCGGCTCCGGCCAACGGCCGAGGACAAGGTATTCACCCGGGTCTGCTCCACGATCTCGAACTACCACACTGTGCAGGCCGAACCACCTTCGAAGCCCTTGTCGACGTATAATAATAATAAAATAATAAAAGTAAGATGACAGGAATACAAACAACATAAAACTAGGATAAAACAAGCGATTAAACTGTTGCAAGCCGTCATCGCCGCAACTACCAAGCATACGTCTTCCGTCATCGCCGGAGAAGAAGAACACCAGCAGTTGGTCGACGTCTTGGCGCTGAAAAAATCCCTTGCCATAAGGCGTTAACGAGCCGTAATAGCCACCAGCCCTATAAGGGTGGATCTATCCTGATAAGGAGCATCGGCCGGAGGAGCCTCTGAGCCTTTTCAACGTCGGATCCGGGGCAACTGCCACCCCACCCTTCAACAAGCGGCTGGAGCCCCCGCCGTCACACCTAGATGTAACGTCAGATTGAAACTGCTCCAACAGTTTGGACTTCACATGTCTCTCGCCGGCACCAGTAACACCTCCGACGAGCAGGAGTATGGGCTGGAAGACCGTTATTCCTAGTAGCACCGTCGGCATCAGCACGACCATGACGTCGACAAAGGAAACACGGAACCTAAAAAACTTAGGACGAAGACTCCACATGTCATGGTATGGTACACGGCAGTGCCATATGGGATGTCATAAGTGTGGGGACGACAGGCGCAGGCGACGACACTTGCAGGTGGGATTGAGCACAAGCGCTAAGACGCGGTACGGTGTACCCAGGTTTGGAGCCCTCATCGAGGTAACACCACTACTTCTGCGTGATCTCTCATATATGGGAGGGCATAGTATAGAGTTGCTCCTCGATCTGTTTGCAAAGCTCTCCATTCTCTCTAGTTGCTCTCTAGGGTTTCTCTCCTTATATAGGGGCTGGCATGCTGGCTTACAGGTAGGGTCGGCTGGTGGAAGGGAGGGTGGATCGCCGGCGGGGAACTTTCGCTATGGAACCGCTGGCGGCTAGGTTAGGAACGGGAGAGGAAAAGACGGTGAGAAGCTTTTAAACGCAAATATAGCAGCAGTACCCGTCTTATGTGAACACGATACCAGGGTGACACTTTAGCGCCCGTCTTCTTGGTTAAAGTATTGCACATCAATTTTGAAGTGTTTCCAAATTTTCTATATAGTTTATCTGATTTTTAAAATTAAATCATAGGAATTTTTATTCCTAAACAAAGTTATATGATTTTTTCTACGGTCTACTTTTCATGCAGTTTACAAGGAAACTTGCTATTAATTTTAACCCTTCAGAAAAAAATGTTGTTTTTATGATAACTATGCTATGCACCTAATGGTACAAAGAAGTTCATGCGTATTTCACGTGGTGCAACCAAATAAGATTCATGTGTCTTTGACATCCAGGGCCGGTCCTAGGGGGGGGGGGGGGGGGGGGGGGGGCGGCCGGCCCGGGTCCAGAAATTTTGGGGGCCCCTCCCGTGTATGTGTAACTAGGGTTAGTTACGTGTATGCAAAAAAAAGAAATATCAATTAGCTTAAAAAGGCCGTGGTTGCGTGGTGCTGATCAGTTGGGCCTAGAGGCTTGCGCTCGTAGCTGCACGCGGCAATACGCGATCGAGTCTGGGCGTCATGTACCTGTACGTCGCGACTTGCGAGCATTTACATCACAGAGCCATTCGATCGCATCGGCTGTTCGCGTCTAATAGGTAAACCGGAAAACACATCCGTATCGCCGCCTGCATCGGCCGTCGCTCGCCCGCCACAGCGCAGCAGCTCGGCGAGTAGGCTGATTTCGTACTTCGTCGCCGCATTCCGGATCGTCCAAGGCGCCGCGCCGCCGGCAGGTATTGATTAATTTTATCTTCCCTAATTCTTTTGTAGGTTTATGCCCTAATTTGGATTACTAATTTTTCTTTGTTTGTAGCTTCGTTATGAAGCCTCTGTCCGGAAGCGCAACTTTTTAAAGATTAACACAAGCACTTCAACACATCTAGACGAATTGGTGATAATTCTTGTGAGGGAAATGTTCTGAAAGATGGGATCCTTTTAGAAGATAATGTAGATATCAACACAGCTGATAACCATGTGAGTGATCATGAGCACATATTTAACTCATTTTCTACAGAATATGCTAGTGTTTTTTTTTACGATCGGAATATGCTAGTGTTGATGAGAAGCTAGTTCGTGTGGATATTTATGACCTGGTAAATTAGGCTAATCTTGCTGACAAAGCAAGGGACACATTAGTGCAGAAGGGGCCTATTGAAAAAAATATTAATTTTCCTTTAAATGACAAGTCAAAACATATATGCTTATTAGCACACCACCTATAAATTTGCGTCTCATTTCTCTCATTCTAAGGGGCCCCAAATTATGGTCTCGCCCCGGGCCCCTGAAATCTCAGGACCGGCCCTGTTGACATCTTCTGCGTTTGACGGCATGTCATTTTAACACTAAGTTTTAAGAATCTTGCAAGTAGAAGTAGCCCGCGTATACCTATCCCAAAAGTCAAAACATATTTCAGTTTTGCTCTAGCAGAAAACCGACCACCATCACTTTCTTGTCATAGTGACTTCTACCCTCATCACATAATCCGATAGCAAAGGCCAACATTTTGCATACATCCCCTACATAATAATTGCCCTTGCATGTTTTCCTAGCAGAGCCACATTGGGGTCCAATGTCCATGCTAATGGGCTTTGGGCCAAAATGTGTCACTTATTTAACATACCAGTGTCCGAGAACATCGCCATAAAATCATGGAATTTAAAAACCAATCTATTTGTGAATAATGATGGCTAATTCAAATTTGCATGATATCTGTTTTCACGGGGAAATTGGGATGCAAATTTGAATCATCAACTCTACCAATATTGAATTCATCTTTTTGATTTCTCAAACTAGATATTAAGTTTGGTTTTGAAATGTGTGGTATAATATATAGTTGCTGTATTTGTGTTACAAATTTATTTCACAAATTCTTTTAGCAACCTTGAGATAAGAGAAAATATATGGGTGTATTGGAAGTTCCTACATGTGGGATTATATACATCAGTCGGCTCATCGATATAAAGAGTCCACCACCAAGTGCATCCCTTTTATCAAAATAAAAATAGAAATGACATTTCTAAGTTTCAAAAAAAGTCTGAACAAATTCTAGATGTATACAATGATTTCTATCAGTGTGCAAAAACCAATGCAAAATATTCTGTATTTCGGGCTGTGTAAAAATGATAAATTTCTGGATCTAAGGTAGTGGACAGTGCAAAATTTGTCAGGATTTGTCAATTTTTGTGTAGGCCCGAATACAAACTATTTGCGGTTAAAATTTTGCAGAACCGCGTCATTATCAACATCTAGGATGTTTTTTGTAATTTCTTACAACTTTATAATGTTGATTTAAAAAAACGACTCCATGGAACCCGTCCTCGAAAGCGAGTTCACCATCACCATATATAAGATTTTTCTTCGATATGAGCAATCATTTGGTATTCTAACAAAAACACCTTTCCAATGCTGGTGTCAAGTAGGAGAAATCCTAGGATCATATAGTAAAAGAAATTGAGGGCAACATAATTCAAGGAAGCCAAACTAAGGCACACTGGCACACTCAACTCAAGCATCGCCATCACCAGACGAATCCAGGCAGTCACCAAAAGAACCTAGTACACGCGAAACTGTGTAAAATGTAACTAGTTGAAAAATAATACTCCAGCAGTCCAGCTGACATGGACACATGATGTGGAGTGGAGGTGACGAGTACGATGCAGCAGTGCCATTGCCAAGCCGACGCCGCACCCTAGTTCGTACGTACTACACGGGCAGAGGCTTAATCAAATCTCGCCGGACTTGGCGAAGCGGCCCTTGACCCTGAGCCTGCCGTCGGCGCGGGCCTTGCGCGACTCGTACCGGATCTGCTTCCCGAATCTGCGACAACAACCCCGAGAACACAGGAATGTGTAAGAGATTATTAGATTCAGTAGGAGGTGAAGAAAATCATGGTGTAGCACGACATTTGTCTCACATCCTGTTCTTCCTCTTCTCCTTGTAGCGCGAGATCACCGTGCGGCGGTCGGGGTAGGCCACGTCGTAGCCGCCGCTCCTGGGCTGCACCGCTTGATCCGGCGCCGACGACGTCGGCACCTGGTCGTGGCCGCCGTTGGCGACGTCGACGCTGCTGCTGCTGTTGCTGCGGCTCATGGCGGGGCAGACGTCCGACATCTCAACGAACGTGGACAGGCTCGGCTCGGCCGGCGAGCTCGCACGGACTTGCTCGAGGGCCACGGCGTCGCGCGCATCCGGAGGGCTGTTCAGATCGGCTGCTACCCACGCTTCATGGTTCTGTGACAAGACACTAGATCAGATGGCAACAGGAGTTTCTCTGAAAATTTAAACTGATGTAGTAGGACGGTGGGAGTGACATTGTACTGAAACATGATTTTTTTTTTTTGAAGCATGAATAGGTTGTTTGTCTTATGACAATTGTACTGAAAGCGATTTTGGTGGGCCGAGGAAATCAAGATATCATTAGCAGTACCAATGTACCATCAGTCTCATAATCATCTCTAGCAGGCTAGTGCACTAGTCGGTTGCAACCAAAAAGATCCTTAGCTACTCCTGTGATCCTGTCTCTATTGTTCTGATTGCATTTAATCAATGTGATGGTTTAGGAGTTGAGAGCATTATGCCATGGCCCATATGGCTCACAAATTCAGAATTCAGTCTACAGCCTGCGCGCGCGTAAATTCAGAGATACTTTGTTTTGCGACGAGCGCGCACAGGCTCGGCTTGGCCGATGATCTCGTCGGGACTTGCGAGGACCAACGAGACGTCGCGCGCATCCGGATGTTTATTGAGATCGGCTGGGATCCATGCTTCATGGTTCTGTGACATGACTAGATCATATGGCAACACGAGTTTCTCTGAATTTTTCGACTGATGTAGTAGGACTGTAGGAGTGACATTATGCTGAAACAACATGATTTTCTTTAGAAAAATATTGAAACATGAGTTGGTTGTTCTGTCTTTGTGGCATTGTACTGAAAGGTATTTTGGCGGACTGAACAAATCAAGATGTCACTAGCAGTACTAAAGTGCTATCAGTCTCATAATCATCTCTAGTAGACTAGTGTACTAGTCGGCTGCAACTAAAAAGATCCTTAGCTACTCCATTGATCATGTCTCTATTGTTCTGATTGCATTTAATTAATGTGATGGTATAGGAGTCAGAGTTCAGTGTACGCATAAATTCAGAGATATAGTATTATTTCCAGATATGAAGTCACAGAAACAAACAAACCTGACAAGATACATCCATGCTTGGTGCCTCCTCGTTGACGGCCTCGGTCCCAAGAGCACCCAAGGCACATTGCCCAAAACCATAATCTGAAGATGCCCATGGTGGCAGCGGATCACTGGCCGGCTCCGCCTCGACATAGGGCGTCGCCGCCTCCGACTTGGCGAGCTCGCCAAGCTGCCTGAGAACCTCGCTGTCCAGCTCCCCGCAGGGTGGACTCCGGCTCTTGCTCACCACATGCACACACCAATTTTAGAGACTTCCTTTGCCGGACGGTGAACAGTAACTGCATGCTAGAGATTCGTAGCGACATAGGTCGTCGGTACCAACCTTGGGGGAGGAGGAGGTGAGGAGGGGCTGGAGGCCATGGCAGGAGGTGGTGGGCACGATGACGTCGTCGAAGGTGAGCACCCGGGGCTCCTCCCAGACGGGCCACCACCCCTCGTCGGCCGCTGCCTTCGCGTGGTGGACGACGACGCCGAGGATCACCGCGAGGTCGCCCACCGAAGGGCACCCGGTATAGCCTTCCAACGTGCCGCGGTCGTGCAGCAGTTTCAGCTCCCCGCCCTGCTCGGCGGCGCAACGGCGGCGCTCGTCAAAGTCGCAGTCCGAGCAGAGGAACCGCGCGGCGCCTCCACGGCGGACGGAGCCCCCGGCTGCGCGGCATGCGGCGCAGAGCGGGGTTCGGGCGTGGCGAGAGGAAACCGTGTTGGCGCCGTGGACGTGGCGGTCGCACGGCAGGCACAGCCCCGCGGCGTCCGCGCGGCAGTACACCACCGCCGGCGCGTCGCCGCAGAAGTAACACGCGGCCATCGTCGGCACCGGCGCTGTATCCACGCTAGTGTCGGCAGCAGCCCTGGAGAGCGTGCCAGTGCCCGACATGGCTTTCTCCGCTCCTTCTTCTTGTTGTCGGGCAGTCTTGTTGGTACTAGCTGTTGTAATAGGCAGTGCGGGCGGAAGCGACAAGAGAGAGAGGTGAGCATCCGTCGACGCCATGAATGACCCGGCTGCTTGACGGGTGGGAGGAGGAGGAGGACAAGTGTGACGGCCGCAGTAAAGAGCCGGAATCGATGGGCCCGAGAAAGATCGGTCGCTGAGGAGGTCGATCGAGGAGAGGCTTCCAAGCCTCTACGTGTGCGAAGCGAAGAGGGTGAGAGCCGAGAGGTGGCGCTCACTGAGTGTCACTCTCGCTGACTCGCCTCACTACTGCAGCACTGTCACACAAAACTACAAAATTAAACAGCTAGCAGTCGTTGCACATGGAGAGAGTAACTGTGTTACTCCCGTTGGATTTGTCATGCTTAACTAATCTTTTACGATAGTGATACTGTAAGATCCTCCAGTGATCTCGCCATTTTTACAAAATCAAAAAATGTATTTAAAAGTTGCAAAAAATCTATAAAAAATGATGCATTTCTCAATGATATTTACTATAAACCTGCAAATTTTCAATGCAAAATAAAATACGTTTTGAGCTATACAAAAAGACAAAAGTGGGAAATTTGAAACTACATATTGTTCACTATAATCAGATATGTACATTTGTCATTTTTGTGGAGCTCAAACCATAAAGTATTTTGTATTGAGATATTACACGTTTGTACAATATATCATCGAGAACATGCATGATTTTTTCAAAGTTTTTTTAAACTATTAGATCTTTTTTGATATTTTAAAGTAGGCGAGATCACTGGAGCTCGGGAGCACCAAATCTCCACTCGTGGGTAGAGGCATAGAAAGAGCGTCAATTTGGCTCCTGGGCTGATATTGCTATTAGCACCGGAGCTCCATGGAGCCATTTTTTAGAAATATCGAAAACCACATTTTCAAATCTCAAATAATGCTGAAAAAATCATACGGTTATATACCCACAACATATTATGTATGTCACAAGTTTCATCGAGATATTTAACATTCATGATCTACACAAAATGTACATATGTGGAAGATACAAAACGAGTTTCTTTTCCTTTCCGGGGCCACAAAGTCTCTCGTCATCAAGGGCCCCGGTTCTCCTTCGAAGGCCACGGCGACCCTCCTTATGCAAGTTGCATGGGGGTTTTTGGAACGAGAGTAGTGCTTGGGTGTTTCGCAATGTTTCTTCTCTCCCTGCACTCATTTTCACTAGAATTAAGAGTGATGCGGCTTTATGGGTAAAGGCGGGTGCTTCCCACCTTGGAGCTGTAATCCCTCGCGAGTAATCCGTTGTGTCGGCCCAGTGTTAGTCGGGGCTCTGTAACTCAATTTATGAACATATCCTTATTTAATCGAAAATGGCAAATCTTTTGCCATTGTTTAAAAAAACAAATTTGTCATTTTATACACAAAATACAACATATTTTTTTAGCAAATCTTTGCAAATATGTAGATCATATCAACATGTATCCACATACCAAATAGTAGAATTTTTCAAAACCACTCAATACCATTTTACTTTCTTCTAAAGGGTTTCGCTAATTCTAAGTCGACGGAGAATCACTAAATCTTAGTCGCTTCATCAGACATTGGATTTATGTCGTGATTCGTCCTGATATAAGAGCTCCACAGTGTTTAAAGGGAGCCGAATCGACGCACTCGGCGCAGAGCCGTGGAGGTAGGTAAACACTAAACACCATAATGCAGCGAGCTACAGTGTCTTTCTTGTCCGGCTTCTCCGGACAATCATCCGACTACTTGCAAAAACGAGGTGAGGAGACCCGAAGGGTACGAACGGTCTCTGTCGACGGTGGTTGCACCGGCAGGTCCAAATGCCAGAAGAGGACACGCAACGAGGGATGCCCTTCGTCCTCAAGCTTTGCCCGCCCTCTCGTTCCGGCTGGAGCGAGACTGGTCCAAACCGGTGAGTGATATGTTGTTGCTCTCTTTCAGACTTCAGAGCAAGTGCCATCCGAAATTTGCCAATAATTCATTTGTCAGATTTCGATAGAAAGCTGTCCTGTGTTAGTTAGAGCAAACAAAGAGTCAACCCAGTCAGAACTACTGCTGATGCCAGTGTTCTGTGTTACTTATTGTAGCAACTAGCAACAAAGGGCACCACTTCACTGAACTAGATTTGCCGAGAGGAAACTCAAATTGGAAGAGAAGTTCACCTTAATAAGAGAAAAAAAATTATTGACCAATAGCTAGCAGCTAACAGCAACCACTTTAACATCACATTTTCCATTAGAGAGCAGAAGGCAGAAAATGAGATGAACAAGTAAACCGACGGGCAGGCGGAAGATCACTATGACACTATCAGAGGCAAGGAAGGACGATGATGAATCTTCTCGTTTATGCTCCACAATAGACACAAGAAGAAGAAGAAGAAATAGCCGTAAACTGCAAGGCCGCAGCTGCTGAACCAGCAGGGTCATATGTCAGCATCTTAGGAGATCCCCGACTGAAAATCAAGCAAACCCATGACCCATGATACAAGAGGCATATGCTCCAGGATTGCGCTGTAAATGGCAGTGGATTTCCTTGGAATCAAGGGTGTCGTTATCAGGTTTGAAACAACTTGGTGACTGGTGAGATATTAGACGAGATTTCTGTATTTATATAACCAGACAATCACACTTTTAGCCCTAATTTTAGTAGGTTAAGATTTTTGGCACTATGGTCTTCGCTAACAGCACAGATAAAACCAAGTGCTGATGCACATTCGTTGTCAGGCGGTCATTCCAAACACTGACATCATAGGCAGACATGGCATGTATGAAATCACATAGAACTTCTAGTACACGATAAATCATGGATTCCAGTATGAGGTCAGAAGCAAACTCTAGCACACGGAGAAGATGCAGACAATATACAGAATAAGATATGCTGATTAAAAAGTTATAGCTGTGGTGTGGAGCACAAATGGTAACGGAAGAATCATTGGACTTCACTCAACATCATCATAAATACTACTCCTAATAAAGATGACTTGTCCTAGGTACCAACAACAAGGTAGTAAAATGTATTGCAACTTGCATATAGTATATGAATGGTCATACTTTGACAAGCAAGAAAAGACGCAGGATGAAATCAGAAATGTTCAATGTTGTTTTTAGGCAACACATAAAGAGATATTTCCATTTCATGATAACACCATTTCCAAGGTGGACAGTGAAGAATAAATATAGATGCATACACATCAAACTATTCACCAATATACCATAGCATAAAAAAGTGTATTTCAGAACTCATTGATTCGATAAGTCTATCGTTAAATTGAGAAACAGGATAATCACCAGTTGCAAGATAGATAATGAAGAAACAAATATAGATGCATATGCATTAAACTATCCACAAATATAACATAATGTAACAAAGTGTATTTCAGAGGCAGAGGTAGGTAAACACCATAATGCAACGAGCTACAGTGTCTTCTTTGTCCTGGCTTCTCCATCGTTGAAGGAGCACGTGACAATCATCCCACTTAACAATTGGAAAGACAAGCGGAGAGATCCGGATAGTACAATTGCAGAACCGTGTCTCTGTCGACGGCGGTTGAGCTGACACGTCTGAATGCCACAAGAGGACACACAACGAGGAATGCCCTTCATCCTCAAGCTTTGCCCGCCTCTCGTCTCGGCTGGAGGGGGACTGGTACAAACCGGTGTGGCTGTCGTTCAGAGCAAGTGCCATCCGAAGTTTGCCAATAATTCATGGTCAGATTTCGACAAAATCCCAGCAAGAGCTGCAGCTGATGCCACCAGTGTTCGGTGTTACTTACATCAAACAAAAAGCGTCAGCACTTTACTGATCTGAAATTTGTCAACAGGAAACTCAATTTGTACATAAAAAAATTCAGCTTAATAAGAGAAAACAAAAAAAACTTTGATCATCTACTAGCAGCAACCATTACATGAAGTAACATTACATTTGACACAGTAAATCAATGGGCAGGCAGAAGATCAATATCAGGACCAAAGAAGGACGAATATGGTGAATTATTTCATTCATTTATGCTCCACAATAGAAAAAGGGAGAAGAAATATCCGTACTAGCCCCACACATCAGAAATAAAAACTGCAACTTTATAGGCCGCAGGTGACCAGCAGGGTCATACGTCAGCGTCCTAGGAGATCCCCAACTGAAAATCAAGCAAAACCCATGACCCATGATTAAAGAGGCATATGCTCCAGGATTGTGCTGAAAATGGCTGTGGGTTTCCTTCCCAACAACTTGGTGACTGGTGAGATACTACGAGACCAGACAAAGGATTTTCATAATCAATCACGGACTCCTTTGTCACTATAAGGTGTACTATTTACAGTAGATAATCACACTCTTTTAGCCCTCATTTTACTAAGTTAATATTTTTGGCACAATGATCTTTGCTAACAACACGAGTAAAACCGGGTCCTGATGCACATTAGTTGTCAGGCGGTCATTCCAAATACTGGCATCGTAGACAGACATGGCATGTATGAAATCACATACAACTTTTACATGAGGAAACATGCGTTCCAGGATGAGGTCAGTAGCAAAGGGCATATGAAGACGATGCAGATAGTATAAAGAATAAGATTATGCTGATTTGAAGATAAAGGAGGAGGGTTGTGATAGGCTTGGCAAGCCAACGGAAAAAACCCAGCCACTCTTATGGAGATGAAACCCAAAAGAACCTCGTTGGGGCGTAACCCTCTTAGCGACGCGCCATATCGGAACCCGGGTGTGGTGTCAAATGGGCAAGGGCCGGGCCGCCACCCCCTTGGTGGCGCGCCGTATCTTGATCTGGATACGGTGATAAGTGAGCAAGGATCGGGTCGTCGCATCCTTAGTGGCGCGCTGCATCGACGCCCGGGTGTAGTGAAAAATGAGCAAGGGTCTTCGCATTTGACTCGACGAGTGCGGAGGGTAAGGAAGTTAGCCGAGCCTAGGAGGATCCGCTTAGGTAGCTGGAACGTAGGGTCCCTGACGGGCAAGTTACGGGAGTTAGTTGATACGGCGATAAGGAGGCGTGTTGATGTCCTATGCGTCCAAGAGACCAAATGGAAGGGACAGAAGGCGAAGGAGGTGGAGGATACCGGCTTTAAGCTGTGGTACACGGGGACAACCTCAAACAAAAATGGGGTAGGCATCTTGATCAACAAGAGCCTCAAGGATGGAGTAGTGGACGTCAAGAGGCAAGGAGACCGGATTATCCTAGTCAAGCTGGTTGTTGGGGACTTAGTTCTCAATGTTATCAGCGCGTATGCCCCGCAAGTAGGCCACAACGAGAGCACCAAGAGAGAGTTCTGGGAAGGTCTCGAGGACTTGGTTAGGAGAGTACCTACTGGTGAGAAGCTCTTCATAGGAGGAGACCTCAATGGCCATGTGGGTACATCTAACACAGGTTTTGAAGGGGTGCATGGGGGCTTTGGCTATGGCATCAGGAACCAAGAAGGGGAGGATGTCTTAAGCTTCGCCCTAGCCTACGACATGGTCGTAGCTAACACCCTCTTTAGAAAGAGAGAATCCCACCTAGTGACTTTCAGTAGTGGCCAACACTCTAGCCAGATTGATTTTGTCCTCTCTCGAAGAGAAGATAGACGCGCTTGCCTTGATTGTAAGGCGATACCTGGAGAGAGTGTTGTCCATCAACATAAGCTGGTGGTGGCTGACTTCCGTTTTTGGATTCGTGTCCAGCGGGATAAGCGCCCAAAAGTTGCTAGAACAAAGTGGTGGAAGTTAAAGGGAGAGGCAGCTCAAGCTTTTAAGGAGAGGGTTTTTAAGGAGGGCCCTTGGGAGGAAGGAGGCGATGCAAACAGTATGTGGATGAGGATGGCGACTTGCATTCGGAAGATTGCATCAGAGGAGTTTGGGGTGACCAGGGGAAGTAGAAGGGATGCTAAGGATACCTGGTGGTGGAACGTTGAGGTCCAGAAGGCTATTAAGGAGAAGAAGGACTGTTTCAGACGCCTATACCTGGACAGGAGCGCAACCAACATGGAGATATACAAGGGGGCAAAGAAGGCCGCAAAGCGAGCGGTGAGCGAGGCAAGGGGTCGGGCGTATGAGGACCTCTACCAGCGTCTAAACACGAAGGAAGGCGAAAGAGACATCTATAAGATGGCGAAGACGAGAGAAAGGAAGACGAGGGATGTCAACCAAGTCAAATGCATAAAGGACGGAGCGGATCAACTCCTCGTGAAGGACGAAGAGATCAAGCGTAGATGGCGAGAGTACTTCGACGACCTGTTCAATGGAGAGAATGAGAGCTCTACCATTGAGCTAGACGATTCCTCCGATGATACCAGCCGACGCTTTGTGCGGCGTATCCAGGAGGCTGAGGTTAGGGAGACTTTGAAGAGGATGAAAGGAGGCAAGGCAATGGGCCCTGATGGTATCCCCATCGAGGTGTGGAGAGGCCTTGGAGACATAGCGATAGTATGGCTAACTAAACTTTTCAACCTCATTTTTCGGTCAAACAAGATGCCCGAAGAATGGAGGCGGAGTACATTAGTGCCAATCTTCAAGAACAAGGGGGATGTTCAAAGTTGCACTAATTACCGTGGAATCAAGTTGATGAGCCATACAATGAAGCTATGGGAGAGAGTCATTGAGCACCGTTTAAGAAGATTGACAAGCGTGACCAAAAATCAATTTGGTTTCATGCCTGGGAGGTCTACCATGGAAGCCATCTTCTTGGTACGACAACTTATGGAGAGATACAGGGAGAAGAAGAAGGATCTTCATATGGTGTTCATTGACTTGGAGAAGGCGTATGATAAGATACCACGGAATGTCATGTGGTGGGCCTTGGAGAAACACAAAGTCCCAACAAAGTACATTACCCTCATTAAGGATATGTATGATAATGTTGTGACAAGTGTTCGAACAAGTGATGGCGACACCGATGACTTTCCAATTAAAATAGGACTGCACCAGGGGTCAGCTTTGAGCCCTTATCTCTTTACTTTGGTGATGGATGAGGTCACAGGGGATATACAAGGAGATATCCCATGGTGTATGCTCTTTGCGGATGATGTGGTGCTAATTGACGATAGTCGGGCGGGGGTTAATAGAAAGTTAGAGCTGTGGAGGCGGACTCTAGAATCGAAAGGTTTTAGGCTTAGTAGAACCAAAACTGAGTACATGAGGTGCAGTTTCAGTACTACTAGGCACGAGGAGGAAGAGGTTAGGCTTGATGGACAGGTGGTACCTGAGAAAGACACCTTCCGATATTTGGGGTCTATGCTCCAGAAGGATGGTGATATCGATGAAGATGTGAGTCATCGAATCAAAGCTGGTTGGATGAAGTGGCGCCAAGCTTCTGGCGTCCTCTGTGATAGGAAAGTGCCACAAAAGCTAAAAGGCAAGTTCTATAGGACGGCGATTCGACCTGCGATGTTGTATGGCGCAGAATGTTGGCCGACCAAGAGACGACATATCCAACAGTTAGGTGTAGCGGAGATGCGCATGTTGAGATGGATATGTGGCCACACAAGAAAGGACCGGGTTAGGAATGATGATATACGTGAGAGAGTTGGGGTAGCACCAATTGAAGAGAAGGTTGTCCAACACCGTCTAAGATGGTTTGGTCATATAGAACGTAGGCCTCCGGAAGCGCCATTGCATACCGGACGGATAAAGCGGGATGAGAATGTTAAGAGGGGTCGTGGTAGGCCAAACTTGACATGGGAGGAGTCTGTTAAGAGAGATCTGAAGGATTGGAATATCACCAAAGAACTAGCCATGGATAGGGCTGCGTGGAAGTTAGCTATCCATGTGCCAGAACCATGACCTGGTTTCGAGATCTTATGGGTTTCAACTCTAGCCTACCCCAACTTGTTTGGGAAAAAAGGCTTTGTTGTTGTTGTTGTTGTTGAAAGCTATAGCTGTGGAGTGGAGGACTATAGTCTAAAGGTAACGGAAGAATAATTGGGCTTCACTCAACATCATCATAAATACTAATAAAGATGACTTGTCCTAGGTATCAACAACCAAGGTAGTAAAATGTATTGTAACTGCATATATCATATGAATAGTCGTACGTTTGACAAGCAAGGCACGAGGCAGGCTGAAATCAGGCATGTTCAATTTTAGGCACCACACGCAGAGAGATTTCCAGTTTTCCATTTCATGATAACACCAATTCCAAGGTGGATAATGAAGAATAAATATAGATGCATACACATCAAACTATTTGCCAATAGACCATGCCATAGAAAAAGTGTATTTCAGAACTCATTGATTCGATAAGCCTATCGTTAAATTGAGAAACAGGATAACCACCAGTTGCAAGATAGATAATGAAGAAATAAATATAGATGTGTAGGCATTAAACACCAATATACCATATAATGTAACCAAGTGTATTTTCAGATGTCATTGATCAGGCAGGCCTTATGTTAAATACAGAAACAGGATAACAGAGTTATCCTTGTCACAGGATAACAGAGTTATCCTTGTCACAATTTACTAAACCTTGCATGATGATACAGTTCATGATTGACCATTGTACAGAGCTGTTAGGCTACAAAACGTGTAACATATCAGTTTGACCTCAACTACCCAAAAAATCTTCCAAGCATTACTAAGATTACAGTACAGCCAATAATTGGTGGTATCTAAAGCCAAAGACTTCAGCAACCACTTACCAAAACGTATTTGGACTCTAGCGCACTGTACCTTCCCATCATGAAATTAGTCCACATGCTTCAACTCAGGGCCGAGCAAAACACTGATTTCAGTCCAAAGTCAAAGCTCTTCAGTGTACAGAGCATGACTTGCTTTTTGCTTCACACATTCAAAACTGCAAAACAGAAACCAAACTTGTGTATCCTCCTGAGCCATCAAGATCTAAATTTTCGGCCTCCGGAATTCAAACCAGATCTCGTAATGGTTAAACAACAAGCTATCATGAGTGTGCTTCCCAACATATTCAAGCCCCAGCTCTGCAAGCCGGCGCGTGCACTCGTCACCACCCAATCTCGAGCAAAACTTGATGTTATGTGACACAAAAATCCTGCCTCTCTGCGGCCTCAGCTTGCCTGCAAGCCTCTCAAGCCCAGTCCAAACAAGCTTATCCGGGATGTGGAGGAACACGGCACTCGCGTAAATAAGGTCATACATGACAGTATCCCCAAACCTGCTGAAATCCATGTCCTCCCCTCTCACAATCACCGGCCTCTTGTACAACAGCCCTTGCGACGGCAGTTCGTACCGAAGCGCAGCCATGAGAGACAGCTCGTCACGCTCCAGGCAATGGAACCTCCCGGTCTCGAGGAACCGGATGAAATGCAGACCGACACGGAGCGTCCCACACCCGATTTCGAGGACCTGGTCTCTGGGCGCGAGGGCGGAGGCATTGGCCAGGAACTCGAAGACGTCGCGGCCACCGGCCCATGGCTCGCCGTAGTTGCTGTGGTGCTCCTCGACGAGGAGCTCCCGGGGCAAGGCAGCGCGGTGTGGTTGGTCGCCTCTTCGTCTGGGTAGTGAGAGATCCCGTGGTGCCTGCAGTGAATCCAGGTGCAACATTGAGATGCTAATTTCGCTTTCTGAAGCCCTGGAACTAAGAATGTACTGGAGAACTAACTCGATCGCAGCATAACATGGTCGATCTGATGCTTCGCGGTAAGGGGAAGCATCAGAATCGAAGTGGCGTGGTTTGGGGAATCGGGGGAGTAGTATGGGGTATACCTGTTGATGTCGAAGAGCTGCTGCTCGCGGGTCCGGGGATTGATTCCCTTGCGGAGGCGGTGCCAGGCGTCGGTGGAGGCGAGAAGGGCGAGTGAGTTGGAGGCGAGCTGCGCCTTGAGCCAGGCGACGTCGGCGGGGGAGGTGGCGACGGGGGCCGGGGATGCGGTGGTGGTGGTGGTGGTGACGCTGGTGGTGGTGTGGGTGGTGACGGGGTCGGTGCAGGCGCAGAGGTGGGCCCCCGTGGAGGCGGAGGGGGACGGGAGGAGGAGGAAGACGAGCAGCGCCGCGGCGGAGAGCAGGAGGAGGAGAGCAGGCACGGTCAGGAGACGCGCCGTGGAGCCGCCGCCCGACGGGAGCGGCATCGTGCGGGCGGGGGGCGGCGCCTGGATCGGAGATGGTGGGGATGGTGGCGCTACTGCCGGTGTAGTGCAGGGGTCGGCTTGGGATCTCGTCTCGTCTCCCGTGGGCGTCGAGTCCGACGCGACGCAGTTGCCGTGCTACCTGGTCTGGTTCGACCACATCGTCGCGTTCGCAAGCCCCAGTTGCTGCAACAAAACATGGGACACGAAGTGCATGATCGCGGCCGTTCATTCTTTTCTTTTAACTAATACTCCTTTTAATAACCATATAATTTAGGATTGTGCTACGTAGCGAACGTGCCCTAGGTTAACCCGCAACGAGCGAACAGCGACGCGCCCGTCCGCGCGTGCCAACGCGCTCCACCGATGCAGTCGGCCCAAAAACAACACGACGTAGCAACCAACTGGGCCATGTTATTTGGACTTCTAGTGGCCCAACACCAAAACCTCTGGATCACGCACCTCCTTCCTCCTCGCGACATGGACGCAGCCGACGAACAGGATCAAGATCCTGACGCCCTGTACCAAAATCAACAGCAAAAACAATACCAGGATTCTGCAAAACAATCACCACCTCATTTACCTTCTGTTACCCCACCTCTAATCATCACCCACCAACACCCCCATGCTTAAACTTGTGTTACCCCAACTCAATCATCGCGCACACACACACCTCAAATCACCACCCACCCCCCACATCAAACACCAGGTATGTGCAGAAAACTTGCTTAAAAAATCTGCTAAGGTTTTGTAACATGAACACCTGGTGCATCTCTACCACTTTCCCCCATGGAAATTTAATATCCTAAAGCAAAAAATATGGCGGACAAAGACCAGCAGATTCATACTGAATACACAAAATCAGTGAGATTTAGGTCTAAAAAGTGACTACCGTATTATCCACAGATGCGGTAGAAAAAATGGTACGTACATGGCCACTAAGAACTTGATCCTTGGTAACTAGGAAAATCATATGTGGCAACTACGAACTGAGAACCTGGCAACTCTCTAACATTGAAAATCTGGTGACCAAGTATTGGGAATGTGGCAACTAGAAATTGTGCAACTGGCAAACTGCAAAATATAGCATCTACTGTACTGAAAAACCCTCCTCTGCACAACCTCCATCCATACATAACACGTATTCTCCCTTTGTAGTTGAGCTCCACCTTGTGAACCTTGTCAGCAGCAACGAAACATAGCTGCGCAAAAAAATAACTACTTGTTAACACCGTAAAAAGAAGTTACTAACTTCGTGAAAAACATTGCAGGTTCAAAGTAGTTCGTCTATCCCTGATGCAAATGTGGTTGATTGTAGGCCATCACTAAATCAAGGCACCAATGGCATTGTTTTGAATCAACAAGTGATACGTCTCAAACGTATCTATAATTTTTGATGTTCCATGCTGTTATTATATCAATTGCTACATGTTTTTGTTACACTTCATATCATTTTTATGCATTTTCTGGGACTAACCTATTAACAAGATGTCACAGTGCCAGTTCCCTGTTTTCTGCTGTTTTTTGTTTCAGAAAATCTATTAAGGAAATATTCTCGGAATTGGACGAAACAAAAGACATCGTCAATAATATCACGAGGAGATCACGGAGTCCAAAGGGGAGTCGGAGCAGACCCACCAGGGGGCCACGCCACACTAGGGCGCGGCCCAGGGTGGGCCCGCGCCCCCTATGGCGTGGTGGCCCCCCTCGGCCACCGACACCGCATCTTCGCCTATATATTCTCCGCGACGCGAAAACCCTATTACGGTCGATCATATTCCACGAAAAGTTTCGTCGCGGCCGTCATCGTCAATCTCAGATCGGAGGAGTTCTGAAGCTCTTCCCGGCACCCTGCCGGAGGGGAGATCATCACCGGAGGGCTCTACATCACCATGCCTGCCTCCGGAGTGATGCGTGAGTAGTCCACCCCTGGACTACGGGTCCATAGCAGTAGCTAGATGGTTGTCTCTCTACCTTGTGCCTCCATGTTTAGATCTTGTGAGCTGCCTAACATGATCAAGATCATCTTATTGTAATGCTAGATGTTGTGTTTGCTGGGATCCGATGAATATTGATACCATGTTTATTCAAGTTGTTTATCTATGTGCTCTTGATCTTGCATGCTCTCCATTGCTAGTAGATGGTTTGGCCAAGTAGATGCTTGTGACTCCAAGTGGGGGTATTTATGCTCGATAGTGGGTTCAGTCTCTAGATATCTGGATCAGTGACAGAAAGGTCTAAGATGGTAGATGTGTGTTGCTACTAGGGATAAAACATTGGTGCAGTGTCCAAGGGCACTTGTATTGATTACATTACACACTTTACTTCATGGAATAATCTGTTGTTAGCAACTTAATACTGAATAGGATGCGGATGCTGCCTTGAAGGTGGATTATTTAGGCATAGATGCGGTTGGAATAACGGTCTATGTACTTTGTTGTAATGCCCAACTAGATTTCATAGTAGACATCTTGGCATGTATTGCATTGTTATGCCCTCTCTATTTGTCAATTGCCCAGCTGTAATTTGTTTACCCAACATTCTAGTTATCTGTTCTGAGAGAGACACCACTAGTGAACTGTGGACCCTGGTCCAATTTCCTCATACTGTTTACACAACCTGCTGCAATCATCTGTTTCCTGTTACTTGCTGTTTTTCCTGCTGTTTTCCACACCATACGTTTAACTCTTTGTTTCTGCAAGACCGGAGAGATTGACAACCTCTCTGTTTCGTGTTGGGCAAAGTTCTGGTTTGTGTCTGTGCAGATTCCACGTTGGTGCAAGCTCCCTAGCACCAGGGGGAGTCAACATCAACAACCTTCCGATAGATCGTCAAGTCCTACTGGATTGATAACCTTGGGTAGATTTCTCAAGGAAAAACTTCTGCTGTCTACATCATAACCTTCCTCTTGGGGTTCACCAACACGTAGCCATCAACAAGGTAAATTCATTTTAAGTTATATGGTTCACACCACGAAAAAAAAGGTAAGCACATGTGCACACTGTAAAAATGACAGTAACTTGGTAGCATACTAAAAAGTGGTATGAAGCAAAATAGTAGTTACACACCAAAAAGATATCCAGTTACCAGACAATCCATACTGAATTGCCATGGAACAAGTACGAAGTTGCCGGGGATAAAAAAACTAGTTAGGCCAAACAATTGAGCATAAACAAAAAACAAATTGCCATTGTATACCTACATGATTGCCATGCAATGTCTACTTAATTACCATACACAATTAGGAAACTAGGGAAAAAAACACATGCCATCTTAAATTGCACATGAGATTAGTAACCAGATAATGCATACTGAATTACCATGCAACATGCAAATAAATTGCCAGGGATAAAAAAAATAGTTAGGCCAAACAATTGAGCATAAACAAAAAACAAATTGCCATTGTATACCTACATGATTGCCATGCAATGTCTACTTAATTACCATAGACAATTAGGAAACTAAGAAAAAAACACATGCCATCTTAAATTGCACATGAGATTATTGACCAGATAATGCATACTGAATTACCATGCAACATGCAAATAAATTGCCAGGCATAAAAAATTAGTTAGGCCAAACAATTGAGCATAAACAAAAAAAATTGCCATTGTATACCTACATGATTGCCATGCAATGTCTACTTAATTACCATACACAATTAGGAAACTAGGGGAAAACACATGCCATCTTAAATTGCACATGAGATTATTAACCGGATAATGCATACTGAATTACCATGCAACAAGCAATAAATTGCCAGGATAAGAAATTTGGGACAAAAACAACATAGACAAAACAGTTGCCATCACATAGCTGCATAGTTAACAGCCAATACCTACTTATTTACCAGACAAAATCAGAAAACTAGAGATACCCACATGTGGTAAAAAAAACAAGCTAAATCCAATGTTCTTACTCCACCATCGCCAAACTCAACATCCAGGAACACTGCAGAACAAATCACAAGTACCAAACCGAAAAATTCCTCTCTGCTTGCCACATGCACAAGCAAAAATTGCGCCCCAGCCCTGGATACAAACAGTATGCTCAAATCCATCAGCGTCCCAGCCCTGGATCAAAATCCATCAGCGCCCCAGCCCTGGATCAAAATCCATCAGCGCCTCAGCCCTGGATACAAACAGTATGCTCAAATCCTCCGCTCACAGCCAAATCCAGAGCAAATCCCACCACGCGAGACAGACCCTCACATGTCGGAGCTCTAACCGTCGACGGCGAAGACATGGACAACCTCGAGAACACCAGATCCTCTCACACCGGAGCTCTAACCGTGGACGGCGAAGGCATGGAACCCCCCGCAGCGACAAAATGGACTGAAATCACGCGGTAAAACAGACACGCGCGTGCGATAGGGGAGCCATAGAAGGAGAACTGACCGCGCCCGAAGCTCCATTCGCCGGACCACCCACCAACTCCAGCGCGCTCGGGAATCTAGCACCAATTCGCCGCTGCATCGCCATGGGAGAGCGGTGAGGGAGAGGAAAAACACGGAGCAAAAAACAACGCGCGAGTGCAAGAGGGGAGCATGAGACGGAGAACTCACCGCGCCGAACCTCTGTTCGCCAGACCACCCACCAAACTCCGGCGCGCTCGGAACCCTAACCTCAAATCGCCGCTGCGTCGCTCGCGAGAGCGGAGAGGAAGGAGGAGAGCGAAATGGGGGGCGGTGGAACCGGATAACCCCACGTGAAACGGGTCCACGACCGCGCCCGTTAAAAGAGGGAAGGACGTGACGGTCACGAGCGCGACGTTCGATCGCTGGCAGCACGAATCTTCAAACGTCGGACGGAAAACGTTCCCAGGGCACGTCTCCTTATTATATTTTCCGTATAATTTAATAATTGTACAGTAGAAGTCAGCAAAAACCATGTTCAGGTTGTAATTCTAATTCTTAAAGGAAGCCCTGATGAACATGGAAGCAAGTCCAAAGGAGGACTAGGGATCCTTTGCCTCGCCTACCAAAACTCCTCTCTTCTCTCCAAGTTCCTATAAAATACACGCAAGCTCCACTGCCCCTTGGGCCTCCTAGTTCCGTCGTTCCTATGGCTGGAATCCCTCTCGCGACCTCGGAGACATCGACCGTCTCGATACCTCTATCTGGAAGGAAATTCTCTCCACTATCCCCACCTTCCGCTCAAATTCTTTAGTTACGGTCGGCTCCGGGGAATACACCTCCTTCTGGTCTGATAGATGGACCGGTCAGCGAACCCTCGCCGAAATGTTCCCTGCCCTCGCCTTGCACACCACCCCCAAATATCTCTGTCAGGGTTGTTGTTTCCTCCGCTTTCTCCACCTTTCTTACACCCCCCCCACGCCTCTCCGCCGTTGCCTCCTCGGGGATCAACAACATTACACAGCTTGCGGGTGGTTTTGACCTCAACCCCTCCACTGTAGACTCACGCCTCAATCGATTCACCAACAAAACTGTCTCGAATAGAGATACATATGCTGACTGTTTCAGACACTTGCCTTCGGATGAGTTTGCACGAGTTGTTTGGCAAAATGTTGCACTAATAATTGCAGGATCTTCAATTTGGCTAGTCCACCGCCGCCGGGTCTCCACCAACGAAAGACGTTTCCGTCACTCACTAACCGACTCTCCCGCCTGCCCGTCATGCGATGACGACGAAGATGTCAACCACCTGTTGCTCACCTGCCACCGTGCTCGAGAAGTTTGGAGTTTGTTCCCACCTCTCGCACGACACCCTGCCTCCCTCCGTCGAATTGGTGTGGGAGGCCATCGCACCGACAAGGGCAAGCTTACGATTTTCTCCGCGATCGTCTGGAGCATCTGGAAGCGACGCAACTCCCTCGTTTTTAACCTGATCGATGAACCTCCCGGTGTCACGGTGAAGAAATGCATTGAGGATGCGAGCTCCCGCGACCCCATGACAAAGGACCTTCTTTTATACTGGTATAACTTATTTGAACCCCCATAAACACCGTATGTTGTAATTTTTTCTCTTCTCTCTCCACCCCCATTACCCTTGTAATCTAGAGTGTAACGCTTTGGCTGTTCATATATGAATGTTCAGGCTGGCCCCGGCCCGCTGTAGTTCCAGTCAAAAAAATATGGAAGCAAGTGTTCCTTTTTTCCCTGCGTGTACACAAAATCTTGGTAGTTCTCGAGACGTTGTGAGCAAATTTGTCACTCGTACCGCGTGGGAGTGAAGAAATTTCAAGGATAATTACGGAGCTAAAGAGCATCTTCAACAGCTGCCCCATTTTGGGGAAGCAAAAGGTGGATTTGCATCCCCACTTTTCTGCATTTTCTTTCAGTTTTCGGGCATGAACAAAACATATGCGGTTTCAGCAGCCCCATTATAGGGCACGGCGAAAACGGCTACCGTAGCAGCTGCCCTAAAATGTGGCACCAACCGGCAGTCGTATCTCACATATTTGAAACACCGTTTTATACATATGTTTGGGGGAGGGGAACTTCCCCCCACCTCGCCTATGGCCCACCCGCCCTTATGGGCTACAAAATAAACTTTTATTTTACATTTACTATTTTTCCGAATATTTAAATTGATTCTAAATATTAATTAAATTAATTATTTTGTTTTAAAATTTCCTAATTGAATAATTTATTTTTACAGAATATTTCTGAAATTAATTACTTATCATACAGATCTATTTATATGATTCGGGACATCCAGTGTCCCCAAAACAAAATACTCCGGAGAAATATATCCCTCTTATATAAACCTTGGGATAAATCTGACAGTAATTGAAATCATTCCTATTACCCTGAGACATATAATGTCTGCCCTCTTCTCTATACTTTCACCGGAATAAGTTCTCGTGACATCGGAGGCAATCCGACACTATCTCAAAACCATTAAAACCACATCTTTATTCTCTCAATAAAAGGTTGACCCACAACTTAAACGTGTGACCCAGAAGGTTCGGTAAACACATAGACATGTCCGGGAGATTACCAGAGAATAACCAACATTGTGACCATAGACGTCTATATTGATTCCCATGTGCACACGAATGAACGATGAAACCTCTTTATTTCTCATTACGCTAATCCCATTACGTACACGATATCAATGATATCACGAGGTGAGACAATGTGCTCTAGTGTGATCAAAACCATTTGATCATAACACATACAAAACTCGTTCCCGATATCATTCTCTTTTCTCATTCCGTATTATCAATGTCCTGTGATAAATCACACTGTGTCCAATCAGACGATTGGGGTGATGCCGTTTATGCATATGTAGATTACCGTTTATGTATATAGGCTTTGAAAACTGGTGACGCCGCTCATCGAGAGTTCCTTCGTTTTTTTGGGCAAAGTTCCTTCTTGATTGATATTTTGTTGAAAATATTTCTCTACAATTTATGTATGAACTCTGAAAATGCTCGGTCCAAGAGATGGCTTTCTTTTTTACTCAATCATATTCCACTCCTTGGAGTTCGATCGAGAGAGAGAAAAAATTACGGGTAAGAAAATTTGTCTAGAATTTATCATAGAACTACTGTTCTCTAATAATTTTCCAGAGGGAGGTTTTACGTTGACCTAGTTAAAGTCAGATTTTCAAACTCGGTTTGATTTATAGGCACGTCAATCTCGAAAAAAAAATAACATAGCCACATAAAACTGCAGCCCACTGCCCTCTATAGCTCAGCCCATAAAATAGGCCCACGGAAAAACACTTATCTAGTTCTCTTCTCCACGCCGAAATCTCCATCGTCCAGCCCGAGTCCCCAATCACACGCAAAGGCAACGCACCCAACGCAACAACCACTGCTCTCGGTTGGTGTCGGAGGCGGAGATGCAGCAGCCTGAGCTGGAGCCGGAGGAGATGGAGGTCGACCATCAGGACCCCGAGGCGGCGGAGAGGCTGCGGGCCGTCTCGGAGGTGCTCCGCAACGGCGACCTCGTCGACGAGATCCTCATCCGCATACGCAGCCCCGCCTTCCTCATCCTCGCTTGCAGAACCAGCTCGTTCTGGACAAGCCGCAGGCGCCACCCCACGTTCCTCCCTCGCTTCCGAGAGCGCCTCGCGCTCCGGCCCCAACCTCTGGGATTCTACATCACCTTCCTCAACTGGCTGCCTCCCACGAGGTTCGTGCCCATGCCTGGGGCTGTGGAGCTCGCCCACGTCGTCAGCCGTGGCCACTTCGACACCAGGATCGACCCTGCGGACAGATCTGCTGTGCTCGACTGCAGGAAGGGAAGGGTACTAATCAATCTGCACCGGGGCGCCCAAGACGGTCCGTACGTCCTCCTAACCCCGTTGGAGGGGGCTGATTTGTCTGGCATGGAGTTTTTACCCCAGCGACTGGACACATATGAAGGTCAGGAAATGTGGCATCTGCCTGATGACTGCTGGGGAGCTTCTGTTGTCGTGGTTACCATGTCCTCGTTACTGTCGGAGCCGTCACCTGGAATTGCCCTTTCAGTTTTGCGCCACAATGTTTGGTCATCTGGAGTCGGTACTGCAGCTGCTCTCGGTGTTACTGGTGGCTTTCGTCTGGACAGGTGCGGTCAAAACATGGAGGTCTATGTGCTTTCATCCAATGGGCATGTGATCGAGTTGAGCTTCGTTTGCACCAACGAAATAATGGAAATGAGATTTCGTAGGATAGATCCTCCAAATGAACTGGATTTCGTTGCCATGTTCAACGACGAGATAATTGACAAACACGTGCTGTCAAGAGGACAAGGACTTGGGGTCTATTTCGTCCAACTGAATGGTTCCGTCCTATCTGTGTGGGCTATGAGGAGTGGACAGGATGCAGGTAACGACGATGTGGGCACATGGCTGTTGGATGATAGGGTTTCTCTCCCCAGGCCTTCGGCCATCTTGCATACAAGATTGGACTGCCCGATGATGATGAAGACGAAGATCTTACTGATATGCCTGATCCTCAATATGATCTGTTGCGACTCTTCAAGTGTGGCGACTATGGAGACTCAGTCTTCTTGGTCGATGGAGACCATGACTGGCACCATATTTTCTACCTAAACATCAGAACTAAGAGGGTGGAGGTGGTGTACAGCAGACAGCATGGAGATCCTTCCATACTTGACCTCCATCCCTTCACCATGGTACAACTTAAATGCCTTTTATTTGTTATTAATCTGTCTTGTTTTTATTTTGTACATTATTAGCCTCATAATAACATAAAAATAGTGCCACTACCGTTTCCTACCTGCAATCATATATGATATATCTTAGCTGCTGCCTATAGGTTCGTTTGTTGGTAACAGGAGCACTGTTATATATTAACCAGTGAGGGCTTTGCTATGCCCTCTTGTTGCATATTACTAGCATGCGTCGGGAATTAGTCTCAATCATATGCCTTTGTTAGGAAAGTGATCATCTGAATGATCAATATCATGTATTAGAAGAAGTAAAATTAGTTATCTACATTCCATCTTAGCCTATGATCCTTTGTATCTGTGCACATAGTGGGATTATAACAGAAAGTGTTTTGACTTCAGAACCATTTGCAAGCACGGAAGCACCTTTCTTATAAACATGGCGCTTATAGTTTCATGAATCCTGATAACGTGTGAGCTCTTTTATTCCTGTGTTGCAGCTATATACAAGTGCAACCGAGTGAAACACTACTTTGTGTTTGATTGACATTTACGAGAAACCATTTTTTCGTGCATTGACCAATCATAACTAGTATGCATTGGTCATGTTCAGTCATTCCTGTGATTATTGTGGTTGCGCAGCTAAGAATTTATCCATCGAACCCACCATAAGTGGTAGGCCTCAAGTTTCTAATGGCTGGGTAGTTGGGTATCTTCTACTTTATTGAATTATGTTGTTATTTATCTGCCTTGTTTTATCTGTTATGCATCAACTCAGTGCTTTGTTTTAGCGAAGAAGCAAAATAGAAAGTCAATTCAATTATTCAAGTAAGTAA
Organism: Poa pratensis; assembly: GCA_947311845.1. Taxonomy (NCBI): domain Eukaryota; kingdom Viridiplantae; phylum Streptophyta; class Magnoliopsida; order Poales; family Poaceae; genus Poa; species Poa pratensis. The sequence goes on along the minus strand of CAMZMU010000062.1, from coordinate 46,201,179 downwards.
ACTATGATGGTGATATATAGAACACTACAGACACTTCCCTTAATCCCTTGCAAGTATATACTTGCATGTGGTGTTGTTCGTTCCATGACGTTTTTGTAGAAGTGCATTCGAGAACACATGTTGATGTTGTAGTGAGATATTCTTCCATTTTACGGGTTCTATAATTCAGTCTATTTTGAGCTAGCTGACATGTACAGTGAATTTGCGCCTTTTATACACCCAGCACCATCAGATCTGACATTCCACCTAGGCCTTCCCACTCTTGATCTAAAGAATTCCTCTCGCTGGTCTAGTTGCACTGGAATGGTAATGACCCTTGCCATATTGGTACAATCTACATCAAGGTTAAAAAAAAGCACTAGGTGTTAATTCCGAATTTTGCCTGTGCCAAGTGCTTATCTAGCTTAAGCACACGCCTAGGTATGTTGTAGCGCACAAATAGCACGATTATGCCAAACCATTTTTTCGTCCATCCCAGATAGACCTAAAAGAGAGGTTGCTTTCTTGGCTGTTGATAGATGTTAGCTTTACTAAGTATATTTGCATTTAATGCGGATCTTTTTTGGTACAAGTCATAAATTAATCAATCGGATGCTTATGGAGAGATCATCAGCTCTAACCGTGTCCGTGTATGCATTTTTCATGTTCAGTCATTCCTGTCATTATTGTGATTATCCCGCTAAAAAATCATCCATCAATCCTACCATAAGTGGTAGGCCTCAAATTTCGTAGGGCTGGGTTGTCCTGTATCTTCTACTCAATTGCATTATCTTATTATCTGTCTTGTTTTATCTATCATGTATTAACTTAGTTCTTTTGTTTAGCAAAGAAAGTGAATAGAAACTCAATTCAATTAAGTAAACTATGATATTGATATATAGAACAGAATCTTCCCTTAATCCTTAGCTAGTATCTACTCGCATGTGTTGTCGTTCCATGGCAGCTTTTGTAGAAGTGCCTTCGAGAACACATTTTGATGTTTTAGTGAGATATTCTTCCATTTTATGGGTTTTCGGCGCGGAAAATCCAAAGAGTGCTCGTGCTCGCTTGCTCTCTGTGAATAGTGCCATCCTGTACGTCAGTCTCTTCAATGCAGATCATGTTAGATTTTTGTATTAAGTCTCTCTGTGATTAGTTAACCCCAATTTGCTAGACAATGACGAAATGTGCTAGAGCATTTTTTACACAGTGAACCTGAACAAATTGAGCTACCTACGTGTGGGTAACTACTGATTAGTCATTTTTTACACACTGACGAAATGCGGATATATGGGGCTTGCGATCTCGAATTATTTCCACATGTGGGTAACTACTGATTAGTCCATATTTTGCCATCAATTCTATAATTCGGAGTCTATTTTGAGGCTACCTACGTATTCTAGAAGAACAAATTGAGCTAGCTAGTAGCTACCATGCAGTGTACATTGGATTTGCACCTTATAGGCACCAGCCTTTCCAACTTGGGTTGTTTTGTAGACCAAAAAGAATTACTCCTTATATGCGGATTTGTATTCACCATCAGATCTGACATTTCCACCTAGTCCTTCCCACTCTTGATTGTTATATCGGTATGCTACATAGATCGCTATATATTTTTGTAATATTGTGTTCTTAATATTTTTAAACATCTACACACCCTAAGTTCTATTCAATGATGCTAGTCTAATTGAATTTTGGGCTTCTGTATTTAACAGACATAACCCTGAACTGAAGTGTGGAAAGCAGATACAGGAGACTTCGCTGAAGATTATGGCCGCTGACAAGTACCGCATCATAGTTACCTGTATTCACGGAAGTAAATTGGTCCACTGCTAGTATTGCATACTCCATGTGCTAGGAGCTCACGTGATCGGACATTGCGGTGTATCAGTGTTTACTTGGTGCTGGAAGCCTGAAATACGCGACCTGGCAGTGAGGGGGTTTAGCATCCTCCCAGCGGACAATGCTTTTCTAGGCGTATAGAATTTGCCATGCATGTTCACATTTTTATGTAGGTCGACTATTTCTTTGCTAGTGGTCGGCCTTGTGGCAGTAATCATAGAATCTCATGCTTGTGGCGATCTCGTATGTTATGGCTCTACCGTTTCGTGGGCTATCTTTTGTGTTGTGTCTGGTGGATATGGCATGGGCGAGCTCTGTCAGTAGCTTATACGCTGAAGCCATTTTTTGCAGCCTGGAGTGAGGTCTTCTCAGTACTCACAGGTCTCACTTTTTTTGCTTTTGCATGTTTGGAAGACCTTCTGTATGGTTGTTCTTAGGTATGCATGATCGACTATGGGCGTTTCATCAGTTATTGAGTAAGTTCACATTGAACTGTAACAATGTCCTGGGTATCTCGTCACGTAATCTATTTTCCAACCAACAGTGTCATCATTCGGAACTGTCAAATCTTCAAAAATAATAGTAATCACAACTGTCAATTGGTTTTGAAAACAATTTTGGTTAAAATTTAGACATTATGCATCCATAGAATAATACGACCACAGAAAATTCAGTGTTGCGAAAAGAAATTGTGGCTAGGATAGGAGAGGCCGAGATGTCGTCAATCTTTAGGCGAAAAGAAACTTTACGCCACACCACGGCTATGATAACTCCGTGCCGATGCTTACACATCCGCCAAGGAGAGGTTCTTTATGTTGAAGATCATTTTTGTAGTTCACGGTGAGATCTTTTGCTTTGGCATCTTACGAACACCTTCTATATGATCGTTCTTAGGGTTATTTTTATTGATGTGTACATTGTAATGCAGTTCTTACCAGAGCAGTTGCATACCTTCGAAGTTTTGTATCTGCCCGATGACTCTTGGGAAAGCTTTAGTCGTCGTGAGCATGTTCAGAACCCAGAATTGACCACGAAGTTTTAAAAATTGTTTTTGTTAGTTTATATGTTTATTTGTTAATTATATTGGTGCTTCTTGTGCAAAACAAATATTGAAGAATTAGTCTGTGTGTGGTGGGGGCCAATTGCATAATGAAAATTTTATTTCATTCAGACAAGCTATAGGATATCACTAGTTTAATGGATAATTTTCTTCCTCCGCTATTAATACTCTTCTTTATACCCTGTGGAGTGTGGGTTTCTATGCTTTGCTCTCCTTACTGGTCTTCATAGTGTAGTGCGTGCAAATATTTGAGGCTTGTGATCTCAAATATGGGTAACTGCTGATTGGGCCATCTTTTTTTTGAAACCGAAGGCAAAACCTTTGCCTTATCAATTTATTAAGCAGAAGGTGCCCGGTTTATTTTGGAAGAAACCGGGCGAAAACCATACAACAACACAACTCCACGGGGCGAAGCCCCCACAACCTCGAGAACGACTAGAGCCATGCTTCAAACACCATACGCAAAGAGCCGGTCAGCCATCCACCCTTGCCGGAAAGAAGAAGTCATAACTGCTATGGGAGGAGCAGATACGGGACGCTCCAACGTAGGTAAAGCGACCAACCCTCTGGGGAGCCCCGTCGACGACCAACACTGTGAGCAACCTTGTCGTCCACACGACATAAGGTCAAACACCCTCGATGTTGCACAACTCTCGGAGCCGCTGCCATGACATCCACCTCTCTCTCACGCCCTACGCAATCCACCTGCACCACCTTCCGGGGTCTCTGCCTAGCGCTTATCTCGCCTAAGCGCACGCCTAGGCACGCTTAAGGGCACACATAGCACAATTAACCGCTAGGTGTTTTGCTGTCGCATGTCGCCTATTCGATTATGCTAATCTAATTAAATTGTGGGCTTATGTATTGACAGGCACAACCCTGAACTGAAGGTGTGAAGAAAGGCTTGGTAGATACAAGAGACTTAGCTGAAGAATATGACCGCTCACAAGTACTGAATCATAGTTACCTGTATTGACAACTGTATATTGGTCCACTGCTAGTATTTCATACTCCATGTGCTAGGAGCTCTAGTGATTCGACATTGTGTTGTTTCAGTGTTTACTTGCTGCTGGAGGGCTGGAATACCTGACCTGACAATGAGGGGTGTAACACCTCCCAGATGGCAATGCCGTCATTCTAGTCGTACAGAATCGCCATAATTGCAGGTTTATGTTGGACAACTATTTATTTGCAAGTGGTTAGCTCTGTGGCAGTCATTGTAGGATGTTTTGTTCGTGGTGATCTCGAATGTTACAGCTCTACAGTGGACAGCTCGATCTGGACAGAGAGACATAGAGATAGAGAGAGTGTCGCGCCAGGCCTAGGCATCAAATTACGTTTTTTTAATAATGAACATTACGTGGAGTTGGTCAATGACAAAGCCATTAAGGCCTTGTTCGGCTGGAGAGTTTCGGCCGGTTTTCGCGTGTAAATTACCGGCCCAATTAAAAACACCACAAAACACCCGAAGACCGTTCGGCAGGCCGGGTTTATATTAGTTGGGCCGAGTCCGGAAAAACTCCTGGAACCCCGTCGGGTTGGAGTGGAATCGAGACACGAGGGGGTGCTCGTGTCTTGCCGTGTCTCGAGCTCTGGTGGCTCCGCTCCGCCATCGCGGTCGCCGAAACTCTCCTTCCCTCCGCCGTCGGTCGTCCCCTCCGCCATCACGGTCGCCGAATCCTCCCTCCCCCGACGGCGAAGCCTCCCTCCCTCCGCTCGTGGCGCCTCCGTTCCTCGCGACTCTCCTGCCGATTTCCTCGCCGCCGCCGATGCTCCCGCCGCCGCAGCTCTTCTTCTCCGCCGCCGCCGCCGCCGACTTCTATCAGGTATGTCTTTCCTCGTCCCGTCCTCTCCCGATCCCATCCAAATTATCGCCTAGGTTTCCATGGGCGATTCTAGGGTTTCCTTGCCTCAAGTCAGATGGGTTCTTGATCCCGTCGGTGGGTTCTTGATCCCGTCCGTCAGAGGAGGAGCAGCTCGTGTGAGTTTGTGATGTAGCTTTATCGTGCGTTTCAGCCTGTACACGAGCAAGCCAGTTCGTTTGCTTGCTTGTTTGTTGTTTGTTGCAGACGTGTGTATCATCGGTCCGTAGGTTCTTGATTGATAGAGGAGGAGCAGAGCTGGGTGGATTTCTAATGCCTTCATCCGTACCAGCCAGTAGCCTCCAAATTTGAGGACTTAGTAACAATTAGTCGTGCTTCATAATACATTACAATTTTCTAGGAATTGCTACTGCACTGCACTGTTGTAATGTATTGCTACTGCACTGTTTACTAGGAATAGTTTGGTTCAGTTAGCTCTTTCTGTTTGCAGCCTTTATTTAGTCAAATAAATGTAAGCACAGCACCTCTACAAGCAATCAGATGTATTCTAGGACATCACGAGTACTAAGTACTTGAACACACTTTTCTCAATTCAGAGACGAACATGCATATGTTCACTTAGCACACACATATACATACTACAGGAAATGGTGTGTATGCACATGTTTCTGTCATTATGTAGCTCCATTCTCAATTATATTTGCTATGATCCATCTTGAACAGACTTAAGTTTGGCTATGATCCATCTTGTACAGACTTAAGTTTTGCAGTACAGGTGACTGATGGTACTCTTGTGCTGCATGCATTTGGCTGCAGTGAGCAACGTATAGTGTGTTTGGCTATCAAATCCATTGCTATTATACCGATCCATACAATCACTTTTGTATAGTGTAGTTAATTGTTTTTCTGTTTTCTGTGAGAACTAGTTAATCTAGGTGAGTTATTTGCCATTGCTGAGAAACACTCTTACATTGTTGCGCTTGCAGGAGGGAGTGCATTGCTTAAACTATGTGAATAACCTGGGATAAACCTGGGAAGCGGGAGTTATTTGTTACTTAATGTTATGAATTGCTTAAACTATGTGTCCCATGTGCTGTGAAAAAGTATCAGGTTTTTGTTGATGAACTGTGCGCTGACATGCTGTTAAAAAATATCAGTTTTTTATTGATGACCAAAACGTGGCAATTTTGTCATTTTGTGCACTAGGTCTGTGAAAAAACACCTCTTTGCAAAACCTGTGTACCAAACAACATGGCATTGTGGGGTGTTTTGCTGGAGAAGGGGATTGGGAGGGGTTGGAGTGTTTTGGGTGTGAGGAGTGTTTTCACCCAAAACACTAGGTAATGTACACCCCAAAACTCTCCAGCCGAACAAGGCCTAAAGATAGCGTTGCACAAAGTGAAACTCGAGTGTGAGGAGAGAGAGAGTGTGTGTCGCGCCAGACAAGAGGGTGCAGACATTAGAGTTAGTCACCAATCAAGGACTGTGATGCACTTGCTAGGACACAAATGTGCACAATAGTGATTGGCTGCTTGTAGTAAGATAATTGGAGGGAGGATATTTTTTCAGCAATAATGGTTCAAATTGGTCGTACGGAAATTGTACCACTTCTGATTATGAGAAATCATTTACACTTTCACAATTTAAAACAATTATTTGATCAATGCCAAAAAAAGGGGGGTGTTGCTTGCTCGCACAGAAATTGTACGCACTTTTGGTTATGAGAACCCATTAACACTTTCACAAGTTAGTTTGAACTGTAGTAGTACCAAGTACCGAAGTTGATGTATCTATCTATACTATATATCAAAGCTCACCCGTTTTGCCCTCTCCTCAGCCTGTCCACGTGTCGCCACGGCAAAAATCGCACTTCTACAGTGCCAGCACGGCTCCGCGCCGTCGATCTTCGATCGGACGGCCAGCGGACGGCCAGCGCGTCCTTTTTACGAAAAGCGTCCTGTGTTCCCTGCAAATTGCGGACCAGTCCCAAGCATCCCAACGTAGAAGGACTAATTTGCGAATTGCAGAAACTGCAGGGACTTCCGCGCAAAGCTCCGCCACATCTCCCCTTTCTCCTTCTTCCCTTCCGCTCGGCGGCGAACTCGCCGCGGCCGCCGACGCGCCGCGAGGCTGCTCCGCGCCTCCCCGCCTGAATCTGAGCATGCCCGGAGCTCCGCCGCCGCGCCCACTCCGTCCTCGCCGAAGAACGCGTCGCGGAACGCCCGGAATCGCCGCGTTTCGCCGCCGCGTGCTCCACGACCGCGGCCGCGGAATCCCTCGCCGCCGGCGACTCCGGCGTCCATATGGCACGCCTCGCCGCCCATCCAGCTCGCCTCCGCCGCCTCTCGCGGATCCACGCAGTCACGGCCTCAAGCGCGTGCGCCGCTGCGCGAACGCGACCTCGCCAGCGCCACCGTGTCCCCGCCGCCGGCTGACGTCACAGGACGACGTCAGCACGATCCCACCCGTCAGTCCCTCCATATTTTGATTTTTTTTTTAAAAAATGTCATGTAGGCCCCACTGTCTGTTTTAGGTGACTAAAAAAAATATTTGAAATTGTAAAATTCAGATCTTTCAAGCCGTATTCCACAAAAACACAAATAAAATGCCAAAATTATCAAAAAAAAATCTTTAAAACTAATACATCTTTATTCATGTTTAAACAACTTCAAAAAATTCTAATTACAAGAAATAATATAATTTTCTCACATAAATTATAAAACTTACAGAAAAACATTTTACACTGCTAAATATTCGGAGGTACTCAAAACAACAAATTGTAATTAAGTACCCAAAAAAAAAGGTACTCACAAGAACTAAAATAATTTTTAAATTAATTATGCACCTTATGTAAAATAACTTTTTATATAATTAAATTCTAATTGCAAGAAATAATATAATTTTTTCACATAAATTATAAAACTTACAGAAAAACATTTTACACTGCTAAATATTCTGAGGTACTCAAAACAACAAATTGTAATTAAGTACCAAAAAAGGGTACTCACAAGAACTAAAATAGCTTTTTAAATTAGTTATGCACCTTATGTAAAATAACTTTTTATATTAATTATGCACCTTATGGGAAAACATTCCAAAAATGCCAGATATGTGCAAATACTCTAGACGAGAAATTACGACGAATTTTAACTTTTCAACATTTTTAATCACAACGTCCACGGTTTGTTACTACGTGATTGAAAAAAAAAATATACATCATATTTACTCAAACTCTTGCGCGATAATTTACAACCTACAATATTTAATCTTATCAGATAAATTAACGTGACTTCCAATCTTTTTAAAAACATTTCTTCAAAATGTTAGGTTCCTGACACGTGCTACCTTTTTACTTCCACAATTTCCAGAAAATCAAAACCGTTCGGAAAATTTTGTCTTCATTTCAAATAAATCTGAACATTCTTTCTACAGTACAAACATTTTTTTGAATCCAAAACACCATCAAAATTTCAACATTTCAAAATTTTATAATTCCTTTAAACTTGATCATTCTACAAACGCGAAAAGAATTCAAATCTTAATACATTTCCAATTTAACCAATTCTTAAAATCTAAACGCTTCTAGAACATAATTTTCTTTTTCCAAAATATAACAATTTCCAAATTTGAGCAACCTCTAAAATCCGACCGTTCTTACAACGACAACCTTTTCGAATTCCAATAATTTCCAGCCTTAAACATTTTTACAATCCCCACGTTTCAAATTCGAATTTTAACAAACAGGCGCGGCGTGTCGCCGCGCTCATATACCTAGTATTCTTGTAAGCGAATGCGCAGAAGATGCCGGCTGATCGCATCGGACATCAAACTCATGCACAGAACCTGAACAGCGGCAAACCGGGATGCGGCCGCGCGTCGAAGAAGCCGTGCCGCAGCAGACTCCCCCGAAATACACGCCGTGACGGATAGATCCTGTCATCAGTCGAAGCGTCGACGCCGACGACCTGTCTGACCGCGCCGCTCCTCAGGTTGTACGCCAGCACGCCGCGGTTCGTGCCCATGATGAAGTCCCCTCCGTCGCCGCCCGCCGCGAGCACCAGCCTGTCGTGAATGTCGTCTTGCCACGGCACCTCGATGCGGTGCCGTCGCTCCCACCTCTCCCCTCCCGTGGCGTCGGCGCCGGCGTAGCCGTCGAGCACCCAGAGGTCCACGAAGAGATGGCCCAACTCGGACGCCATGAGCGACCCGTCCGCGACGAGCAGGTTCGAGTGCTCCCTGCAGGTCACGGGCGGAGGAGCCATCCGGAACGTCTCGGCCACCGTGTCGAACGCCACCATCTCGTCGGCGGGCCCGCCCTCCATGTGCTTCAGCCAGTGCAAGTGGCCGTGCAGAACGGCCGGCGTCATCAGGTTCTTGAACAGCAGGTCGGGGGCGTTATCGGCAACGGGCGTGGCTTGCGCGCTCAGCCGCCGCACGTCGCCCCCGCCGGTCGACAAGATACAGTAGCACGTAGGCGCCAGTCCCCTGGCCGGGGGGAACGTCAAGTGGCACAAGAGCCGGTACTCGCGGGAGGGCTCGTGGAAGTAGAAGCCGGACCCCCGTTGTCGGAATCCGCCGCTCTGGACGTACTGGGTCGGCCTGAGCCGCGGGAGGTCGGTCCATCGCCGCGTCACGGGGTTGCACACCAGGTACTGCGGCGGGCCGCCGTCGGCGACGCAGCCGTTCAGAAGCAGGAGGAGGCCGTCGCACGAGGCCAGAAGGGAGCAGTACTGCTTGTAGTGCCGTGGGAGCTCGGACTTCTCGGGGTAGCGCGCTAGAGGACGCCGCGGTGACGGCCGGTGATCAGAGGAGACGTCCACAGCGTCCATCTCCTGCAGGTCCACGGAGCCCACCGTCCTTGTGGTGGTGTAGAGGAGGACCTCCAGCGGGCTACGGCGCGCGTGCGCGGCGAGGAAGAACGGGCATGCGGTGATGCGGAGCCAGTCCTTGCAGACGGCGCGGAAGCGGAGGACGGACTTTCCCGGAAGGTGGGCGAGGATCTGGGCGACCAGACCCTCGTCGAGATGAACGTCGTCGCGCATCTCCTTGATCTGATCTATTGAAATCGATCCGATGTTACGGTAGGCTTATATTCTTTCTTGATTTCTTTGTATGGAAAAAAGTATCCTTATACTACTATGTATTGAAATCGATGCGGGTTCTGTTCAAAACAAGAAGAAATCGATCCGAGTTTACGGTACGGTAGCCTTATATTCTTCCTCACTTTTTATGGAAAAACCTAGCAGAGTCATGTCTTTGGGGTACGCCATGGCATACCAACCTTGGGTCGCCGGCCGGCCCGGCGATAGACAGACGACCAAGACAACGGGGTAGTGGGCACGGTCAGACAGGTCGTCGGCGTGCTGGCGTACAACCCGCCATGGGTCTGAAATAGGTCGACCCGGCCATACCCGACCCAATCACCTAATGGAAAGACAGAAAATAACACACGTAAAGAAAATGAACAATGTGCATGGAAAGTAATTAGACAATTTACTCATTCCATTACCTAACATGTCGGCGCGAGACCAAGCTTGCATACACATAAGGGCTTCAGCCATATTTGGAGCAAGCGAACTACGGTGTAGGGGGAAGATTCACCTCGCGATGGCAGGGAGTCGAGGTCGAGGACGGCTACAAGTAGGGACGGCGGCGTCGGGGTCCTTGGAGGCGGCGGTGTCGTGGACGGCGGCCTCGGGCTCCTTGGGGACAGCAGCAAGTTGGGGACTTGGGGGAGATGCAGCAGCGGCTTCGCTGCGGCGGCGCAACGGAGCGGTGGCTCGGTGGAGCGGCGGCAGTCAGGGTCGGCGCCGCCGTTTTTGGAGAGGGAGGGGAGGGGAGAGCATGGTGGCTTCGTGAGGGATTGCGGCTGGGAGAGGGAGTGCAGACGGTTTGGTCAGCTCAGCTCGAGTCTCACCTAGGGTTAGTGCAGTGCGGTGGGATTGTTGGGCTGGGCTGGGTTGGGCTGGGCTGTTGAATGACCTAGTGGGGTATGGCCAATTCTTACCACGGGACCCCAAATGTCAGCTAATCGGGTCGCCCATCGGGTCGCCCATGGGCACACATGTCTGCTCATACCCTACCCACGACTAATCGGGTTGCCCATGGGCGAACATAACGACCCATACCCTGCCCATTAGGGTCGGGTGCCCATGGGCGGACGTGCCCATGGGCGGAATTGCCGGCCTGACTCACTATTGGAAGATCCTCTTGTTTGTTAACTAGGCTGGGCTTTAATGCCTTGTTAGGCCTCTTTGATTTATAGGTAGGAAAAGTAAGTGAATACATAACAAGAAACTTTATCTAAAAAAGAAAAAAAAAACTTTATCTCAAAAAAAAAAACATAACAAGAAACTTTTTATGAAAAAAAAACATAACAAGAAACTTGAATATCCAAAACAGATACCTAAGGTAACTCGTAGGAAACAGCCATGTGAGATGCTTTTTGGCAGGTAACTCCATAGTTAGAACTTAGTGTTTGATCATCACCAGGACTGAAATACATTGTACATCTATCAATAACCACTCCGACTTTATCTCATTTTAGACAATGTGCACTTGAATATGTGGATCATGTTACAGGCAGTACCACGAACCAAATCGTGTGCTATGAACACTATCAGAAACCAAAAGGCCTTGACATATATAAGCATACTCAGTGCAGGAACATATCCGAGTAACACCAAGCAGTCTAGTATAATGACCAAACAGTTCTACGAAATTAAACGATGAACTAAATGTTTCTAATGAAAAGCCGAGAAATAAAATATTTCACAAGTTTCTGATCTTCAGAACCAGCATAAAAAAACATTAAATTTATTGTATCCTAGAATAATACTCCTACATGATCATCTGAAACTGAGTAGATGATCAAAAGAAAAACATTTCTCTCTATGAACCTTGTCAACGTTATGTCAACAGATAGCCGAGTTACTGGAGTAAACTGTAATAAATAGAAGAGCAGAAGTGATTTGCACTGATAAAATTGGACATAGAGTACTACGGTAGTGGAATTTGTATGCTGATATTTAATATTTCGGTGAATTATCATATTGAATGCCACATAAATGATCAACTACAGCTCCAATAACATGAGCTAATCCAGAGGGAATGATTTTACTGAGGGGTAAAATTGTTTTAGAACTGTGGGGCAAAAGATTTGCCCCAACCATTTATTAAGAAGAAGGTGCCCGGTTTATTGGTGAAAGAAACCGGGCGAAAACCATACAACAAACAACAACAACATGGGAGGGGCCAACACAACCACAAAGGGCAACACCTAAAACTAGCAACCCCCGAAGCGACAACCCCACTCTACCTAAGCAACCGCAGACTGACGACTACCCGAGGACCATGCAGCCGCCATTAAGCAGTCGCGGGCGCCTTACCAATGGCGCCACTCTTCTTGCCTATGCTCCTAAGAGCCTTTTTCACCTTCTTGATTTTGCCAGTAGAAGCCTCCTCAGCTATGAGGCAAGCAATCGCCTCGCTAGATCCAGGGCTAGCTGCCTCCAAGCAAGCGAGCAAGCCACCAAGTTTTTTCACGAAGACCGCCTGGTCAATACGTGCCAACATACCTTCACGGTCAAAGAGGGGCGACCGGGTGGACAGACCTCCACCATCCACAGAGGAGGGCAACTCGCAGGACTCAAACGGAGGTGGGGATGGCGCGATGTCCACCGCCAAAGGCTCCAAAAGGCCTAGCTCAACTGGAAGCACCATAGATGATTCCCCACAATGATCCTGCAACTCAGGCAAGTTCTCCACAACTGGAGCCACAACCTCGGTGGCGACAACCCTCGTAAGGACAGACGACGACGCATGTAGAGCACGGGGAGAAAATTCTCCAAAGCAGCATTCGGACCCCTCATCAACAGAACCAATCTGTATCTCAGGTGGCAGAGGCACAACCGACGCAACCTGAAGCTTGGCAAGAGCGTCGTGTACCTCAGAGCGAAGCAACTCAAACTTCTGAAGGACCTCCATGCGTAGCAGGGCAAACTGGGACTCAACAGTAGAGACTGAAAAGGTGTTTGCATTGGAATCCTTGCAACACGGCTGCACCATAGGACGCAACGACGAGAGGCCCGCAACATCGGCCCAACTATGAGGCGACGAGGGACGACGAGACTGAGCATACGGAGAACAGCTTCGCTGAGTTGGAGCACGAGTGTCTGAAGAACAAGCTCGAGCCTCCGGAGAGCGACATAGAGCGGCAGGAGAGTGCGCATGGCAGAAACACTCCCGATGACTAGGACGATGACATCGGCTGCATCTGAAGGGCCCACGACATGAGCTGACCTGGTGACCACGCTCGAGGCACGGAAAACACCTCCCTCGAGCCCAACGCTTCAAGGCAAGGCTACGGTCAAGACCTACTTCCCGAAGCGGAGGCAATGGCGCTCGGCCGGGACGGCCGCCCCGACCCACCTGGATCCAGCCTTCCTCATCATCAACAGCGGCAGCAGCAGAGAGGTCGCGGCATGGCTCCGCAATCACTTCCTCCGAGTCGGAAAGAACGCCTTTGGAGGAGGCCAACGGTGTAGCGAACTCTTCATCCTCGTCGACGACGGAGCACACACCCGTAGAGACCGGGCCGCCCGCAGTCGGCGGCAGCGACAAGAACCCGAGGCCCTCTACCAACACGGCAGGGTCAGACCCGCGCCCTGCATCCGACAGGGGAGCCGAGTGTGAGCAAGGACGCGTCGGAGAAGAGGCCGCGGAAGCAGCAGATGCAGCAGGACGAAGCTGGGGGCGCTGCTCCTGGATGGAAGACACGGGGACGCGCTCGTCGACGCAGCTCGGACGCGGAGGCGGCACTGGAACTCCTGACAGCGCCGTTGATGCAGCCGGAGCGGTGGTGGCTGATGTCTACGTGTGCTTCTATTCTTGTAGACAGTGTTGGGCCTCCAAGAGCAGAGGTTTGTAGAACAGCAGCAAGTTTCCCTTAAGTGAATCACCCAAGGTTTATCGAACTCAGGGAGGTAGAGGTCAAAGATATCCCTCTCAAGCAACCCTGCAATTAATATACAAGAAGTCTCTTGTGTCCCCAACACACCCAATACACTTGTCAGATGTATAGGTGCACTAGTTCGGCGAAGAGATAGTGAAATACAAGTAATATGGATGATTATAAGTGGTAACTGCAATCTGAAATAAAGATGGCAGCAAGCAAACATGTAGCAGAACTTGATGTAAACGGTGTTTCAATGCTTAGAAACAAGGCCTAGTGATCATACTTTCACTAGTGGACACTCTCAACAATGATCTCATAACTGAATAAGTAAAAGCTACTCTTAAACACTCTCTTGTTGGATAACAAACACCATTCATTGTGTAGGCCTACAAAAGCACACCTCAAGCCGGAGTAAACAAGCGCCACAACGTCATAAAGGAATCACACACGGTGCACACACTGTCAGCTTTACACCGTGGAGAGTACCGGAGTTCATATTAAAGTAACCTATAGAGTGCATAATAGATAAAGAGTAACATCTACATATTCAACTAGATTAGCACAACTGAACACAAGTAAATACTGCTCGGGATTATTCTCCTTCTTGATAACACAAGAGTACTACGTGTAGGGCTGCAAAAGCACTCCTCAAAGTCTGAGTAAACAAACACCACAGTTCCCAAGAACAAGCCATGATAGATATCTAAATTATTCATAGAGTCACACAAGTACCCACACTGTCACCTTGATACCGTGTTGTCACAATGACTCCAGAAACTGGACAAAATCACTTGAGTAGCATAAACATTATTAATGTATTCAGCGATACTAGCAATACACATGATCACATAAAGATCACACCATGGGAGAGAGAGATGAACCACATAGCTACCGGTAGAGCCCTCAGCCTCGGGGGAGAACTACTCCCTCCTCATCATGGGAGTCAGCAGCGGCGATGAAGATGGCGGTGGTGTCGATGGAGATGACTCCGGGGGCAATTCCCCGTCCCGGCAGCGTGCCGGAACAGAGACTTCTGTCCCCCGAAACTTGTCGTCGATGGCGGCGGCGCTGCGGAACTCTTCTGGAAATATGGCTTCGTCTTTTAGGGTTTTCGCGTCTGAGGCAATATATAGGCGAAGGGGCAACGTCGGTGGAGGCTCGAGGAGCCCACACCACCTGTTGGCGCGGCAGGGGGCCCACCCGCGCCTGGGTGTGGTTTGGCCACCTCGGCGCCCTCCTTCGTCTCTCCTTCGGACTCCATGACGGTGTTGGAAAAATAGGGACGTGGCCTTTTGTTTCGTGCAATTCCGAGAATATTCGCAGAAGTACTTTTCTGGAACCAAAAACAGCAGAAAACAGGAAACTGGCACTTTGGCATCTTGTTAATAGGTTAGTCCCAGAAAATGCATAAAAGTGATATGAAGTGTATATAAAACATGCAGCAATTGGTATAATATAAGCATGGAACATCAGAAATTATAGATATGTTGGAGACGTATCAAGCATCCCCAAGCTTAGTTCTACTCGTCCTCGAGTAGGTAAAACGATAACAACAAATAATTTCTGAGGAGACATGCTTTCACACAATCTTGATCAATATATTGCAAGGCTCATGTCATGAATGAAGTGACTCAAATCAATGATCTATAGTTTGCTAACAAATAGATAAAGAGTAAACAATGAATCATATAAGCAAAAACTTTTCATGAATAGTACTTTCAAGACAAGCATCAAAAAGTTTTGCATAAGAGGTAACTCATAAAGCAATAGATTCAAAGTAAAAGGCATTGAAGCAACAGAAAGGATGATTAAGTTTCAACATTTGCTTTCAACTTGTAACATGTATATCTCATGGATAGTTGTCAACATAAAGCAATATAACAAGTGCAATAAGTAAATATGTAAGAATCAATGCACACAAAGTTGACACAAGTGTTTGCTTCTAAGATAGAAAGGAGTAGGTAAACTGACTCAACATAAAGTAAAAGATAGACCCTTCGCAGAGGGAAGCAGGGATTAAATCATGTGCTAGAGCTTTTTAAGTTTTCAAAAGCATATAGAGAGCACAAAATAAGTATTTGAGAGGTGTTTGTTGTTGTCAACGAATGGTAGTGGGCACTCTAACCCCCTTGTCAACCAGACTTTCAAAGAGCGGCTCCCATGAAGGACGTTATCTCTACCAGCAAGGTAGATCATCCCTCTTCTCTTTTGTTTACACATGTATTTTAGTTTCTTTATAGATGACACTCCTCCCAACCTTTTGCTTACACAAGCCATGGCTAACCGAATCATCAGGTGCCTTCCAACATTCACATACCATGGAGGAGTGTCTATTGCAAAATTAAGTTGCTTACTGATAAATCAGGGCAAAACATGTGAAGAGAATTATTAATGAAAGTTGTAATTAATTGGGGCTGGGCACCCCGTTGCCAGCTCTTTTTGCAAATTATTGGATAAGCGGATGTATATGGCACTAGTCCAGGTTGAAAGTCTGTCAGAAGTAAATGACAAGATTGAAAGATAAAACACCACATACTTCCTCATGAGCTATAAAACATTGACACAAATAAGGAGTAATAAAGTTTTGAATAGTTTAAAGGTAGCACATGAAATATTTACTTGGAATGGTAGGAAATACCACATAGTAGGTAGGTATGGTGGACACAAATGGCATGGGTTTTGGCTCAAGTTTTGGATGCACGAGAAGCATTCCCTCTCAGTACAGAGTTTAGGCTAGCAAGGTTGTTTGACGCAAACACAAGTATAAACTGGTACAGCAAGAATCACATAAAAACATATTGCAAGTATTATAAGACTCTACACTGTCTTCCTTGTTGCTCAAACATTTTACCAGAAAATATCTAGACCTTAGAGAGAACAAATATGCATCCCAAGTTTCAACAAGCTCTACGGTAGTTCTCCACTACTAGGCCTTAACTACATGATGCAAGAGCTTAAACATGATCTACTTGAGAGCTCAAAACAATTGCAAAGCATCAAATCAAAACAAGACAATGATCTACAAGAATGCATATGTCTTTTCCAATACCAACTACTACATGTAGCATTTTCTTTCTTCCAAACAAACACCAATAAATTTATTTAAACATAAACTCTCCAAATGATAATATAATGCAGCAAGAGAGTATTTATAAACAAGTGCTAATAGCTCGAAGAGATGCACGAAAAACAGGAGCTAAAAGCACGGCAGTAGCTAGTTAAGAATACTCAACAAATATCCCATGAAGGACGTTATTTCTACCAGCAAGGCAGATCATCCCTCTTTCTCTTTGGTTTACACACATTCAGGTATTTCACTGTTTGTCATTGCTTACTGATGAATCAGGGCAAAAGTGTGAAGAGAATTAATTGGTTAAAGTTGTAATTAATTGGGACTGGGCACCCCGTTGCCAGCTCTTTTTGCAAAATTATTGGATAAGCGGATGTATATGCCACTAGTCCAGGTGTAAAAGTCCATTCAACAAATAGAATAAAGAATAACCACACTAATTCCTCATGAGCTAGTAAACATTGACACAAAAAGGGAATAATAACATTTTGAATAATTTAAAGGTAGCACATGAAAAATTTACTTGGAGTGGCAAGGAAATACCACATATAGGTAGTTATGGTGGACACAAATGGCATGGATTTTGGCTCAAGGATTTGGATGCACGAGAAGCATTCCCTCTCAGTACAGAGTTTAGGCTAGCAAGGTTATGTAAGCAAACAAGAATATCAACCCGTACACCAAGTTTTATATGACAAACATATTGCAAACGTTATAAGACTTCATACCGTCTTCCTTGTTAACCAAACCCTGTTATTAGAAAATATCTAGACCTTAGAGATACCACCGATGCAAACCAAATTTTCAACAAGCTTTACGGTAGTTCTTCACTAATAGGCTTAACTCATGTGATGCACAATTTAATCATGATCTACTTGTTAACTCAAAACAATTGACAAGCATCAAGTTATCCATTAGTGATCTACAAGATTAAGCAAGTTTTTCCTTATACCAATTACCACATGCAACATTTTCTGAACCAACCAAACACCAATCAATTTATTTAATCAACTCTCCAAACAAATATAAGTGAAGCAAGAGAGTACTTTCTACAAAAGAAAGCTAATAGCTCTGACAAGAGATACATGAAAACAAGAGCTAAAAGCTGAACAGCGCTAGATATGAATACTCAACAAATATAAGTGAAGAATAGGAGTATTCTCATGAAAAAGCGGAGCGTGTCTCTCTCCCAATCAAGAATGCTAGGGTCCAGTCAAGCTTTATTGAAAATAAAAGTGCAATACTGAAAATAAAAGCACACAGACGCTCCAAGAAAAGCACATATGATGTGAAAGAATTAAAATATAGTTTCACTAGAGATGACCTGATAATTTTGACGATGAAGAAGGGGATGCCTTGGGCATCCCCAAGCTTAGACGCTTGAGTCTTCTTGAAATATGCTGGGGAGATCCATGGGAGCCTCCCCAAGCTTAAGCTCTTCACTCTTCTTGATCCTATTATATCATCCTTCTCTCTTGACCCTTGAAAACTTCCGTCACACCAAACTCAAAGTAGATCTCATTAGAGGGTTAGTGCATAATCAAAAATCACATGTTCTATAAAGACGCAATATGATTTGTTACTTTAAACATTAGCTACAGCCACTGATGTTATGTGAAGCTCTTCCACCCAAAAAAGAATTTCACTCAACACTAGTAAAAGAGAGAATGCAAAATAAAAAGGCATAATCTGTCTAAAACAGAACAGTCCGCAAAGACGAATTTTTTCGAGGCACTTACGACGCTCAGATCGAGAAACTTGAACTAATGAAAGATTCAGACATTCATAAAGATTACGCACAAAAATTTCAGATTTAATTAACAATCTGGTGATTTTAGGAATTTCGTACAGTGAACAGCAAAAATCTGTTTCTGCGCAGCAATCAAAATTAAGCATCATCTTAACATTAGAGGCTACTCTTGGCACAACAATGCGAGAAAATAAAGATACAAAGGAGTTGCTACAGAAGTAAACACTCCTTGACTCAATAAAAGAAAAATTGCAGAAAAAAAATAATGGGTTGCCTCCCATAAGCGCTTTTCTTTAACGCCTTTTAGCTAGGCACAAAGCATGCATCAAGTATTACCAAGTGAAGAAGCATCAACATTGTAATTTGTTCGAACAATAGAATCATAAGGTGGCTTAATCTTCTTCCTAGGAAAGTGTTCCATACCTTTCTTGAGAGGAAATTGATATTTTATATTCCCTTCTTTCATATCAATAATAGCACCTACAGTTTAAGAAAAGGTCTTCCCAGCACAATAGGGCATGATGGATTGCATTCAATATCCAAGACAATAAAATCAACGGGGACATAATTGTTGTTAACCATGATAAGAACATCATCAATTCTTCCCAAAGGTTTTTTAATAGTAGAATCAGCAAGGTGAACATCCAAGTAACAATTTTCCAAAGGTGCTAAATCAAGCATATCATATAATCTTTTAGGCATAACAGAAATACTAGCACCAAGGTCACACAAAGCATTGCAATCAAAGTCATTCAATTTCATTTTAATGATGGGCTCCCAACCATCTTCTAACTTCCTAGGGATAGAAGCTTCATGTTTTAATTTCTCTTCCCTAACTTGCATGAGAGCATTAGTAATATGTTTAGTAAAAGCCATGTTTATAGCACTAGCATTAGGACTTCTAGCTAGCTTTTGCAAGAACTTAATTACTTCAGAAATATTGCAACCATCAAAATCAAAGTCATTATTATCAAAAGTAATGGAGTTATTATCTTCCTTATTGCTAGAAATTTCAGCATCTTTATCAAGGACAGTTTCAGAGTTATCAGGCAATTTAGGACATTTTGCAATAGAAGTGGAAACATTACCAACACCAATTATCTTGCCATTAATGGTAGGAGGTTTGCTAACACTTGAGTTTGAAGCATTTTCAGAAGTAGTAATAGTATAAACTCTAGCAATATTATTCTTTCTAGCAATTTCATCCTCTCTTTCCCATCTAGCATGCAATTCAGCTAACATCCTCACATTGTTATCAATTTTAACTTGTATAGCATTGAGAGTTTTGCTCTCTTTAACATCATGAGGCATGTTCTTTAGTTTCAACAAGTCAACATCAAGAGCAAGACTATCAACTTTAGAGGAAATCAATTTTCCCAAATTTCTCCTCAACAGTTTTATTGAAAGCAGTTTGTGTACTAATAAAATCCTTAAGCATAACTTCAAGATCGAGGGTACACTCTTATTATTGTTATAGGAGTTACTATAGGAATTTCCATAACCATTGCCACTATTAGAAGGATAGGGCCTATAATTGCTATTACCAAAATTATTCCTATAAGCATTGTTGTTGAAGTTATTATTTTTAATGAAGTTCACATCAACATGCTCTTCTTGAGCAACCAAAGAAGCTAAAGGAACATTATTTGGATCAACATGTGTTTGACCATTTGCAAGCATAGACATAATAGTATCAATTTTGGCACTCAAGGAAGAGGTTTCCTCAACAGAATTTACCTTCTTACCTGTTGGAGCTCTCTCGGTGTGCCACTCAGAATAATTAATCATCATATCATCTAGAAGCTTTGTTGCAGCACCCAAAGTGATGGACATAAAGGTACCTCCAGCGGCCGAATCCAATAAATTCCTTGAAGAAAAATTTAATCCTGCATAGAAGGTTTGGATGATCATCCAAGTAGTCAGTCCATGAGTGGGACAATTTTTAACCAATGATTTCATTCTCTCCCATGCTTGAGCAACATGTTCATTATCAAATTGCTTAAAATTCATTATGCTACTTCTCAAAGAAATAATCTTAGCAGGAGGATAATATTTTCCAATAAAAGCATCTTTGCATTTAGTCCATGAATCAATACTATTTCTAGGCAAAGATAGCAACCATTCTTTAGCACGTCCTCTCAAGGAGAAAGGAAAAAGTTTCAGTTTAATAATATCACCATCTACTTCCTTGAGCTTTTGCATTTCACAAAGTTCAACAAAGTTATTAAGGTGAACAGCAGCATCATCAGTACTAACACCAGAAAATTGCTCTTTCATAACAAGATTTAAAAGTGCAGGTTTAATTTCATAAAATTCTGCTGAAGCAGCAGGTGGAGCAATAGGTGTGCATATGAAATCATTGTTGTTCGTGCTAGTGAAATCACACAACTTAGTGTTCTCAGGAGTACTCATTTTAGCAGAATTAAAAACATGACAGAAAATAACTTGAAAGTAAATGATACGTCTCCAACGTATCCATAATTTCTGATGTTCCATGCTTATATTATACCATTTGCTACATGTTTTATATACACTTCGTATCACTTTTATGCATTTTCTGGGACTAACCTATTAACAAGATGCCACAGTGCCAGTTCCCTGTTTTCTGCTGTTTTTTGGTTTCAGAAAGTTACTTCTGGAAATATTCTCGGAATTGCACGAAACAAAAGGCCAAGTCCCTATTTTTCCAACACGTACACGGAGTCCGAAGGAGAGACGAAGATGAGCCACGAGGTGGCCAAACCACCTGGCGGCGCGGCAGTGGGCCCAGCCGCGCCTGCCTGTGGTTTGGGCCCCTCGGGGGTCCGCCGACATCGCCCCTTCGCCTATTTATTCCCCGAGATGTGAAAACCCTAAACCACCGAGCCTTTCATCCAGAACATATTCGCTGCCGCCGCCGTCGTCAACCCTAACTCGGGGGGTTTCTGAAGCTCTTCCCGGCACCCTGCCGGAGAGGGGAATCATCACCGGAGGGCTCTACATCGCCATGCCCGCCTCCGGAGTGATGCGTGAGTAGTTCATCCTTGGACTATGAGTCCATAGCAGTAGCTAGATGGTTGTCTTCTCCACTTGTGCCATCATGTTTAGATCTTGTGAGCTGCCTATCATGATCAAGATCATCTTATTGTAATGCTACATGTTGTGTTTGCTGGGATCTGACTTATATTGATACCTATGTGGAGCTGAATATTATATTATCATGGCTATGTCATTTGTGATCTTGCATGCTCTCCGTTACTTGTTGAAGCCTTGGCCACGTGAATACTTGTAACTCCAAGAGGGGGTATTTATGCATGATAGTTGGGTTCAACCTCTATTTAACCTGGGATAGTGACAGCAAGTTCTAAGGTTGTAGATGTGTTGTTGCCACTAGGGGTAAAACAGCAATGCTTTATTCAAGGATGAATGTATTGTTTACATTACGCACATTACTTAATGCAATTGTCTGTTGCTTGCAACTTAATACTGGAAGGGGTACGGATGTTAACCGGAAAGTGGACTATTTAGGCATAGATGCATGCTGGATAGCGGTCTATGTACTTTGTCGTAATGCCGAAATGAATCTCATAGTAGACACCACAACTCACACATGCATGTTATATGCACTTATCAATTGTCAATTGCCCAGCTGTAATTTGTTTACCCAGCATGTTAGTTATATTATTGGAGAGACACCACTAGTGAACTGTGGACCCCGGTCCATTCTTTTACATCTGAAATACAATCTACTGCAATCATTGTTCTCTACTGTTTTATGCAAACAAACATCATTTTCCATTCGATACGTTTAACCCTTTGTTTTCAGCAAGCCGGTGAGATTGACAACCTCACTGTTAAGTTGGGGCAAAGTAATTTGATTGTGTTGTGCAGGTTCCACGTTGGCACCGGAATCCCTGGTGTTGCGCCGCACTACACTCCTTCACCAACACCTTCGAAGCAAACCTCGTTTTCCTACTGGTTCGATTAAACCTTGGTTTCATACTGAGGGAAAACTTGCTGCTGCACTCATCATACCTTCCTCTTGGGGTTCCCAACTAACGTGTGACGTACAAGCATTGTTTCTGGCACTATTGCCGGGGAGATATTCCCTCGTCAACTTAGAGCCACCAGTAAACTGGATGCAAGTAACTAACTTTTTTGTGTTTTTGATAATTGAAAGCAAACAAGATAAAATAAAATAAACTAAGCAAGACAAAAACAAAGTAAAGAGATTGGAAGCGTGAAACTCCCCTTGCAGAAGACTGCTGTCTCCCCGGCAACGGCGCCAGAAAAAGAGCTTGATGGCGTGAATCACACGCTCGTTGGGAGACCCCAAGAGGAAGGTATGATGCAGTTCAGCAGCAAGTTTTCCCTCAGAAAGAAACCAAACTTATCGAACCAGTAGGAGCAGCAACTCTTCAGAAGGTTGTTGGTGGCTCGCACGGCGCAACACGATCACCAACGTGGAATCTACACACAACACAATCAAACTACTTTGCCCCAACGAAACAGTGAGGTTGTCAATCTCACCGGCTTGCTGAAAACAAAGATTAAACGTATGGTGTGGAAAATGAGTATTAAATTGCAGAGAATGAAAAAGGAACAGTTTGCAGTTTGTGGTTGTTTAATCAGTGTAAAAGAATGGACCGGGGTCCACAGTTCACTAGTGGCGTCTCTCCATAAATGATAACTAACATGTTGGGTTAACAAATTACAGCTGGGCAATTGACAAATAGTGAGCGCATGATAATGCATATACATGACATGATGATTACTATGATATTTAATTGGGCATTATGACAAGATACATAAACCGTTATCCAACAGCATCTATGACTAATAATCCACCGCCGGGTTGTCATCCGAGTCCCCCGTTGGTATTAAGTTGCAAGCAACGGATAATTGCATTAAGTAAAGCGCGTAATGTAAACAAACACATATGCCCGTGGACATAGCATCGTTAGGTTATCCCTAGTGGCAACAGCACATCCACAACCTTAGAACTTTCTGTCACTGTCCCAGGTAAAATGGAGGCATGAACCCACTATCTAGCATAAATACTCTCTCTTGGAGTTACAAGCATCTACTTGGCCAAAGCATCTACGAGTAACGGAAAGCATGCAAGATCTTAAATAACATATAAGATAGATTGATAATCAACTTGACATAATATTCAATATTCATCGGATCCCAGCAAACACAACATGTAGCATTATAATAATATGATCTTGATCATGTAGGACAGCTCACAAGATCTAAACATGATGACACAAAGTGGAGAGACAACCATCTAGCTACTGCTATGGACCCGTAGTTCAAGAATGAACTACTCACGCATCACTCCGGAGGCAGGCATGGCGATGTAGAAGCCTCCGGTGACGATTCCCCTCTCCGGTAGGGTGCCGGGAAGAGGTTCTGAACCCTCCCGAGCTAGGGTTGACGGCGGCGGCGTCTCTGGAACTTTTCGTGGGTATTTGCTCAGACACTTAGGGTTTTCGCATCGGGGGGAATAAGTAGGCGAAAGGGCGGCGGCTGGAAACCCCCGAGGGGCCCACACCACCCTAGGGCGCGGCAGAGGGGGCCCCGCGCCCTAGGTGCGTGTGGGGCCCTGGTGGCCCTCCTCTGTTGCTCCTTCGCTCCTTCAGGCGTGTTCTGTAAAAATAGGGACCCCCGTGTAGTTTCGTCGAATTCCGAGAATATTTCCAGACTAGCTTTTCTGGAATACAAAAACAGCAGAAAACAGGAACTGGCACTTCGGCATCTTGTTAATAGGTTAGTCCCAAAAAATATATAAAAGTGATATAAAGTAGATGCAAAACATGTAGCAATTGGTATAAAACAAGCATGGAGTATCAAAAATTATAGATACGTTTGAGACGTATCAGGGTAAAATTGTGCTTCTGCATAAATTGGACTGCATAACGTGGATTCTGTATTGTGGCTATGGCCTTGGTATGTCAAACTCTTAGGGCATCTCCAGCCGTCCCCCCAAGAGCCCCCCAGGCCACTTTTTGGCCAAATAGCGCCGAAATTCTCCCAGCCATGCCCCCCAGGACCTCAAATAGCGCCGTTTAGCGCCGTTTTAGCGCCAGCGCACCTAGGCCAAACCCATGGCGTTGCGGGGCAGCTGCGGGGCGAAAATGCATGCGTAGGCCCACATGGCAGACTCACAACCCCCTCTCTCTCTCTCCTCCTTTTCCCTCTCCCCCACCCACGTGCCCTCTCTCTCCTCTCCCCTCGCGCCCACACCAACAGCTTCTCCCCGGCCACGGCCACCTCGGCGCCGTGGAGCACTAGCCCGACCTCCGGGAGGAGCCGGGTCGTCGCCGCCACCCGGGCCTCCGTGCCGCGGAAGCATGCGCCCCTAGAACGGCTCGCCGAGCGGGGCCAGCAGCGGCAGTCCACCATGGTCGGCCCGGCGCCCGTGTGGTCCGGCGTCAGCACAGATTTGGGGATGGGGAGCAGGGTGCGACCCACGTGTGGAGCTCGCCGGCCGCGTGGGGAGCTCCGGCAGGCAGCCGCCCCTCACGAGATGGAGCGTGGCCGGCGTACGGGGCGGGCGCCCAGCCCCTCCGCACGGCCAGCTCGCGGCGCCCTCCGGCGCGGGCCGCCTCCGCACGGCAAGCTCGCGCGCCCATCCCCGTCCATGCGCTGCCTCCACTGGATGTCGTCCCCGTCCGCGCGCCCGTCGTCCTTGGTAGCGCGGGGCGCCGACCCCGGTGCCGGTCGCCATCTCCGGCCTCTCACGCCGGCGCGCGGGTCTCCGGCCGCTCAGGCCCGTCCGGCTGCCGTCTCAAGTTCCTCGGTGGTTGCTAGCATAGCTGCAACAGCCAGGGCGCCGTCGCGGTCGTCCGGCCGTTGCCGCACGTGCTCGCGAGATCCGGCGTGCGGGGGCGGCGACCTCGCCAGAGAGGCGAGCGGCGGCGGCCGGGCAGTGGAGGCGCACGGGGACAGCGACCTCGTCGGAGTAGGACGCCGGTGGAGTGGACGGGGCACTCCCACAACCTGTTTGTTGGAATGACAGGCAACAATCAACCAAAAAAAGAAAAGTCTTACGTATTGGGGGAGGGAACGACATCCAAAAATCAAAATAGCGCCGGCACCCCCAAGAGGCCAAAAAATAGCGCTGGGGGAGCACAACGGCTGAGATGCCCTTAATAATCATATACTAATGTTTTTAGGAAGCAAGATGTTGCTCTGTATTCGTAGAGGCTGTTGGTGCCAGTGTTTGTAAAGTTCAGGGTTATGCCCCATATTTGTCGAGAAAAAAAGGTTATGCCCTGTAGAACCAGACGGGTTACATTGTGAGTTGTGTTTTCAGTCTCCCTGAAATAGAATTTGGAGCTGAGCTCCTTACTCGAAAAATATACAGTAGATAAAACAAAGTCATGGTCCGAAAAATGAAACAACTTGGATCCGCAATGTGTTCTTCTCTGTTCCAAATACTGATCGGACATTACTGAACAACGGCAAGCCGGGATGCGGCCGCGCCTCGAAGAAGCCGTGCCGCACTCCCTGAACACACTACGCGACGGCAAAACAGGGTCGCCGCCACTCGACGCCTCGACGCCGACCACCTTCCTGACCGTGCCGCTCCTCATGTCGTACGCCACCACGTCGCCGTGCAAGCCCAGGAAGACGTCCCCACCATCGCCGCCGGCCGCGAGCTGCAGCTTGTCTACTAGGTACAGGGTGGGGCGCCGCACCTCCACACCGACGCGTACGCGGTGCCGCCGCTCCCACCTCTCTGCCGTGCCGCCGTAGCCCTCGAGCACCCAGAGGTCCACGAGCGGCTGGCCCAGTGATATCTCCGACGTCACGAGCGACCCGTCTGCGACGAACAGGTTGGTTTCCCACCTGCGTGTCACGGGCGGAGGAGCCATCCACCGGAACGTCTCGGCCACCGTGTCGAACGCCAGCATCTGGCGGGTCATGTGGTCCAGCCAGTGCAAGTTCCCGTGAAGAATGCCCTGTGCCATCTGCCCGTTGAATCCTCCAATGTAACAGGTCGCGTCTTGCACGCTCAGCCGCCACGGCTCCTCGGCGCCGGTCGAGAAGACGCAGAAGTACGATTCCCTCACGTTGACGTAGGACAGGAGCCGGTACTCGCCGGTAGGCTCGTGGAAGTAGAAGCCCAACTCCTGTTGCACGGCGCAGCCGGCCGGGGTGGTCAGCCGTGGGAGGTCGCTCCACTGCCGCGTCGCGGGGTTGCAGATGAGGTACTGCTTGGCGACATTGGCGGCGGCGCGGCCGATGCCGAACAAGAGGAGGCCATCGCACGAGCCCAGAAAGTGGCAGTAGTACGGCCTGAACTCTTTCCCCGCGTTCACGGGGTCGGGGAAGCGCGCGAGAGGCTGCTGCGTCGCCGGCCGGTGGGCGGTGACGGACAGGGAGCCTAGCTCCAGGTGAGCGACGGCGTTGGGTCCTACACTCGTTGTGGTGTACACAAGGACCTCGAGCGGCCGACGGCGCGCGTGCTCGGCGAGGAAAGCTGGACGTGCGGTGATGCGGCGCCACTCCTTGCAGACAGCGCGGAATCGGAGGACGGACTTGGCCGGTAGGCGGACGAGGATCTCGGTGGCGAGACCCTCGTCGAGATGAACGTTTTCAGCGCACATCGTATCGAGCTTCTCCATTGTAATTGAAATCGATCCCAATGTTACAGTAGTATAGAGAACTTGGAAATTGATCAAGGGCACGTGCTGTGGTCTAGAAAACAGCAAGGAGGGATCTTAAATCAAACTCCGAGTCCATGGTTATTTCACGAGTTGGATTCGGTTACAAACACACCCGGACACACATTTTTTTATTTTATTTTAAATCGTATCTGTATTTAGATTTAAGGTAAACGTATAGATACATGATTGGTGACATAGGAGGAGGAGACCTAGACCGTGGAAATTGTAGAACCCTAATATTGTGTTATTGTATTATGGTGACCCTCATGGGATATATATATATATATAGGAGTACATGGAGGGAGATAGACTTGGAGTACAAGTAGGTCTAGGAGTCCTAGTCTAATACTAACTCGTATATGTACTCTAACATTCCCCCTCAGTCGTAGCGGGAGTGAAACGGGCGCGTGCGACTGGTTTTGAAGTCTTGTGCTTCTGTCGTCTTCTCCCCTCCACCACCATCAACTGCGTCTCTAATGGTCTTTCCTCTCTTCCCTCCCGCAGTCACAGCGGGAGTGTCGTGTATGCAAGTGACGACGCGGACGCTGTTGACTGGAGTTGTTGCCGACGAGTTGTTGTAGACGTTGCCCGTGATGTCGATGTCGAGGTAGCCGATCATGATGTTGTCGTGGTCGAGGTGTTGTGGTCGATGTAGTACTCGTCGTGGTCGTTGTAGCAGCAATGCCGGAGGCGCAAAAACTTGCGCGATGTATATGACGGGGCTGCAGCTGTGGTTTTTCATGACGTTTTGCACCTTGAGAGGTACCGTCGGGGCCGACGTTTCGCACGTCTTGCAGATGTCAGAGGACGCGGTCATAAGTGAGTCCACCAGTTTTGCTAGGATTGGGGGATCCCACCGAGCACACAACGGTTTTGCCAGAACCGTGCGCGCGGTTGTATCGTAGGGGCTTTCACAATTGTGATGCCGGGTTTTTGTATGCAGACTTAGCCGTCGGACGCGGTCGATGCCGTCGTCGGTGTCGTGTGTCGCCTTGCAGTAGTACTGTCAGAGGGCGCGTGTCCATCCTTGTGGACGATGTAGGGGCGGCGGCGATGTGTTGACGAGGTTGTTGATGAAGACCACGTTGATGTAGACCTTGGCGATGATGTGTCGGCGATGTAGCAGCATCAGGCATGATGTATGTCGCTTGGAGGCGTCCCCCGTGGCAACGATGGTGTTGATGCCTTGCTGCCGGATGTCGGAGAAGTCGATAGAGAACTTGCATCTCTGTCCACACCGGCCTGCGTGTGGTTAACGTCGCTTCCCGTAGATGTCGTCGAAGCTCTTGGTGTAGTCTGGCGTAGTCGTACAGCTTGTTGTCGATGTCGGCTTGGTGTAGTTCCGGTTTAATGCAGTGCAGTTCGCGAAGGTGTATTGGCGGAAGGGGCGGCGCTTAGCCGCATGGCGATGGTCGGTGTGCGTGGCCTGATGGAGATATACTGCCGTGTGTCTTGGTGGATCGACCTGAGACCTTGTTGTGCGTCCGTGGAGCCGTGGACTCGTGGAGTCCCTAGTAGTGGTGTCCTGCATGCAAATAAAAAATTGATTTGTTCATGTGGTCATGGTCGTGGGCCTCCCTGCGAGCCGCGTGCTTGGCGACGTGTTTGAGTCCGGGAAGGAGACGGCGCAGCCGAATCCCGCGATCGTCCAGCGTCAGAGGCGTCACGCGCGCATCGTCGGCTCGAAGTAGTGTTGTTGAAGTCCCCGATGCGCGTCGTTATCGGACTAGATCGTCGGAATTGTGCGCCGCCGTGCGCACGTCGATCTTGCACAGATTTTCGCCGGGAATTTGAGGGTGCTAGAGAACATAAGGATTTATTTGGCTAAACTGGATCTAATCTACAGAATTGGAAATTTCGAGAATTGTCTAAAATCTAATCTAAGAACCGATCAGATCTTTGATCTAAACTGGGTGCCGTGCCCCCGAGTAGAAGAGATTGATCTCCCGAGGGCGGCGCGTTGCGGAAGTGTTTAGAATCCTAAGATCGGCGTCGTGAGACTAACCGCTCTGATACCATGTGGAAATTGTAGAACCATAATATTGTGTTATTGTATCATGGTGACCCTCATGGGGTATATATAGGAGTACATGAAGGGAGATAGACTTGGAGTACAAATAGGTCTAGGAGTCCTAGTCTAATACTAACTCGTATATGTACTCTAACATAGACAACCGCTTATAAAGCGGGATGAAAACCTATTCCGAGATAACTAGCCTAACACGAAAATATCAAAAGCACCAACAAAGAAAGAAATAACAACTAGTTAC
This sequence comes from Poa pratensis, assembly GCA_947311845.1. Lineage (NCBI taxonomy): Eukaryota > Viridiplantae > Streptophyta > Magnoliopsida > Poales > Poaceae > Poa > Poa pratensis. The sequence continues at coordinate 46,171,772 of CAMZMU010000062.1, read as the reverse complement.
TCATGGTCCCTCATGCTCATCACCGCCGCGTCCGATCGGTGGCGCAGGAGCAGCCAACCGAGAAAGGTGAAATTAGGCATCACCCATTGGATCATACGGAGTAGATAAAATCCATGAACGAAGAAGTCTTGTTCGCCTCACCAATTTGCAGGGTGTTTGAGGGCGAACTGGCGTCTCCCAATGTCGGCTAGCCACTATTTCTTTCGTGTTATCTTCATATATTTTTATTGGGTACAAATTAAGAATGCCCTAGAAATTGGTAAGAGATTGTGAATGTCATCGAGTGACTGTTTTGGGGCATTCAGCTAGTGGAGCTAGGAGCTTCCTTTATTATTTGGGTACATGAGGCGCACTCAAAAGCAAAAAAAATGAGTATCACAAATGTAAAGTTAGGGGGTAAAAATATGAGAAAATAAGAAAATGTGAGTAAATTGTTTTACACTACCAAGAAGAAAATCCAAAGAATGAATCATTTCCATCGTAAAATCCTAAGAAGGCCGCCTTCTAGAACTTATATCATCACCAAATCATCACTTATACATGACGATGCACAGTTACTTATACTATCAACAACTTGGTAAAAGCTCAGACCGGTACAATGTCGTTTGTTTGGTCACCGGCAATTCCGCACTCACATGTCATCAAACTTTTCTGGTGATCTTTTTTTAAGATTCGATCTGTATGCCGCGTGCACCTCCTATCTGGTGCGCCAACTGTCGAAAGATGGTTGTCAGGGTTCCATGGCCATCTCATGTTGTTGTAGATAGAGTAACTGTGCAGGTTAGTTGGTCCCATGAAGTGGCATATAGGCATGTCATGTAGTGTAAAAACATAGAAAACATCAATGTGATTCGTATCTTTGAAAATGAATTTGTAAACGTCTTGCATATCGTATAAGACAAAATCTATGTTAAATACTTACTAGATCATTGTCGGGGGGGGGGGGGGGGGGGGGGGGGCTGAACAAGTTTTCGATTTTGTTTTGCATTCGCTTTGGCCTAAAGCTATGTTGGGAAGACCATGGCACGAGACCTTCACTGCTCACACGGTCGTGCCCACTTAAACCAGAAATACAGTGACAGACCATGTAATTTTGTGTCTCAGGTGGAGAATTTCTCCAATTTTAAGAATTAATGCTTCTTTCTAAAATGAATGCTTCATTGGGGCCATGTTAACATGGATCTTTGTGTCCTCTTTTTTTTCTGGATTTTTAAATGTGAAATAATTCATGGATCATATTTACCTTTTTCTTTTGTTTTGGAAAACACACCTTATATTTATGGAATTACGGTCATTATTCATATCATATTTTTTGGAACCGGGAGAACAACTGAGGGGATTTTTTCTTGCTAAGGCAACTGCACAGAAACATGAAAATAGATTGAACTGCAATTTTAGGAAGTGTTTGTCTAGTTAAAACTGGAAAAGTTAAGGAAACATCAGCACACTCCTCCAAAGAGATTTCCTCCTTTTCTGCTACATACCATCAACTCATCAAGCAATTGGAGCATCTTGCCATCACAGAAAAAATAAGAAAATAAATGATTCAATTGTCCTTGATGTAGATGATATAAGAAAAATATAACTGAAATGATTTCTGCTACCGGAGCGTATTGAGAAGTAGTGCAACAACGAACCAAGTTTTGTCAGAACTTATGCTCGTAAATTCAGAGTGAAAAAGTACTACTCAAAACTATGTCCAGAGCAGGATCTATGATATCTAGGAAGCCCATGACCCTGTAGGCATCATCCACGACCTCAATACACTGTCAGGATGGGTAATAATCAGTTGGGGCGTGTTTGGTTGGTCGCATGGAATTTGGGCCTCTCGTCTCCGTGTCTCACTTGGGCATGGCCCCGAAGAAACGCGGACTGAGCCAACATCTGCAGCCCGTTTGGTTGCCTGCATATCGTTTTTCTTTTTTGCCTATTTATTTCGCATTTTCGTGTTTGGTTTCCTGCATTCTTGGCTGTGGGGTGTTTAGGTGCAAAGATCAGGTGTTTGGTTGCATGCATGTTAACTCTAATCCTCACCACTTTTAAACATGGTGATCTTACCACCTGCTAACACAAGCAGCAAGCTAAACAAGCATGAACCTGTGCACTAGAGGCAGCAAAGCAAGCAGTAAAGCATTCAAGCAAATCACGCAGCAAGGTAAACAATCATCAACCAGTAGAGGAGTAACATAACTTAGCAAGCTAGAGGTGTTCAAGTGCACACACTACTTAATTACATCACATCAGGGGACATAAAACACCCTGTTGAACAAACAGGGGACATACCCACCCTGATCAAAACATGTTCTGGGCATTCTAACCCCGGGTTAACAGCTAGCAGGGGCATCCCAAGCCCCTGATCAACACTAACAGGGGCATCCCATGCCCCTGATCAAAATGAACTTACCTTCGCACGATGGAACTAGCCGTGGTCATGGCAAGTGTAGGACCTCGCCGTCGATTCCATGTGCTTGTAGATCTCCATCTTGAAGCCCATGGCGGTGAGCTTGAACACTAGGACATCATCCTGCTCGAGGCTGTACTTGTGGACGACCTGTGGCCAGTTCCTCCCGATCACTATCTCGTCGGTGTCCTTGTAGTCTGGAGCTGGACATGCTGGTCGCAGTACTTGCAGGCGCCGATGGCGATGCAGCGAGGCAGGGGGATCATCAGCCACGCCTTCAAGCAGGCATGGAAACACTTGGGGATCAGCATCATGTGCAGGTCCTCCCGGTCCAGCTGCACGTAGAAGCGGCGAGGCAAGCCCTCTCTGAGCTTGTGGCCGATCTTGGGCTTCTTCCCCTTCACCACCTTCAGCAGCTCCTTCGCCTCCTCCTCCCTACCAAGCAGCAATGGCTTGTTCAGGCGCCTGCTGTTGAAGCCAATGACGCCGGGCTTTGGCACCAGAGGCTGGAAGCCTGGGGGAGGTCCATCTTGCTCGGTCTTGAGTACCTTGTCATAGAATGTGACGATTGTGAGAACACACAACAATGGCAACAGTAGGACATCAATAACATGTCGATTTTGGGGCACAAAAAACCCCAATGTCAAGAACATGTCGATTTTGGGGCACAAAAAACCCAAATCTAGCAAAAAATGAAGCTAGGATCAATCTGCCTTCAAACCCTACCAGATCGGACAGTAGATCAGAACATCTAGGCATCAATCTGAGATGTACTACACTAAACTAGCATATAGACGCTTCGATTGAAGACCTAAAATAGCGAAATCGAACTGACATCAAACCCTAGCCGTGATGTAGAGGATAGATCAGAACTTACCGACGATGCAGACGGTGGTGCAGGAGGTGGAGGAGGCAGACGACGATGTAGGTGCTGAAGGGGGTGGAGGCAGTGCCCGTGGTCCGGTCGAGGAGCCGGGCATCGTGATGGTCACGAAGGGCGGTGCGGCCATCAATCTAGTCGGCCCCGGCGCACGCACAACGGGAGCGTACGGCGACGACGACGTGGATGGCCCCGCCACCGATGCGACAGCCGATGGTGGCCCCGGTGACAGATTGGGGATGGCGCGTGGACGTGCCGTCGGAGCTCCTCCGGCGACATCTGCTAGACCCAGACGTTGTGCACCCACCGGGAATGGGGGTCATCGCCGGGGGGCCGGCGCGGCGGCGGACGAGGGCCGGCCATTGCGGTGGGGTGATACGTCTCAAACGTATCTATAATTTTTGATGTTCCATGCTTGTTTTATACCAATTGCTACATGTTTTGCATCTACTTTATATCACTTTTATACATTTTTTGGGACTAACCTATTAACAAGATGCCGAAGCGCCAGTTCCTGTTTTCTGCTGTTTTTGTATTCCAGAAAAGCTAGTCTGGAAATATTCTCGGAATTGGACGAAAATTTACGGAGGCCCCTATTTTATCAGAAGACACCTGGAGTCCGAAGGAGAGGTGAAGTGGAGCCACGAGGGCCCCACACGTGGGCTCGGCGCGGCCAAGGGCCCACCGGCGCCGAGGGGTGGTGTCGCCTCCTCGTGCACCGCCTCGCGACGCCCTTTGGCCTATATATTGCTCCTACCCCGAAAACCCTAAAAGGATCGACGATTTCTCCAGAAAAGCTCCGTAGCTCCGCCGCCACCAAAAACCCTAATTCGGGGGACAGAAGTCTCTGTTTCGGCACCTTGCCGGGACGGGGAATTGCCCCCGGAGCCATCTCCATCGACGCCACCGCCTCCATCATCGCCGTTGCTGCCTCCCATGATGAGGAGGGAGTAGTTCTTCATCGGGGCTGAGGGCTCTACCGGTAGCTATGTGGTTTATCTCTCTCTCCCATGGTGTGATCTTTATGTGATCATGAGCTTTGTAATCTAGTTGAATCCATAGATGTTACTCTTCATTATCTTATATGCTACTTGAGTGGTTTTATTAATGTAAACTCCGGAGTCACCTTTGTCCCACGGTGCGAAGTTGACAGTGTGCGCATCGTGTGTGGCTCTTAGGCTAAAGATTACAGGAATACTTATCATGAGTTATTATTTGCGTTGGATGTCTCTATGCAATTGCGGTGTTTGTCTAGTACTATTTAGGGCGCTCAAGTTGACAGTGTGGGGTTCCCTAGATGTGGAATGCGACTTTAAGGTGTGCTTTTATAGCCCTACGCGGTGGATTGGTGTTCGTTATCCAACGAGAGAATAACTCAGAGTAGCATAGTGAAGAGGAAATATCTATGTATTCAATTATATTATTATTGTTGAGAGTGTCCACTAGTGAAAGTATGATCCCTAGGCCTTATTTCCAAGCATTGAAACACCGTTTACTCTCATTTTGTCTCATGTTTGCTCGCTGTCATTTTTATTTCAGATTGCAATTACCACTTATAATCATCCATATCACTTGCATTTTAATATCTCTTCGCCGAACTAGTGCACCTATACACCTGACAAGTGTATTGGGTGTGTTGGGGACACAAGAGACTTCTTGTATCTTAATTGCAGGGTTGCTTGAGAGGGATATCTTTGACCTCTACCTCCCTGAGTTCGATAAACCTTGGGTGATTCACTTAAGGGAAACTTGCTGTTTTCTACAAACCTCTGCACTTGGAGGCCCAACACTGTCTACAAGAATAGAAGCGTGCGTAGACATCAAGCTCTTTTCTGGCGCCGTTGCCGGGGAGGTAAGGTAAAAGGTACTCACATCCTCCAGCTACTTAGCTATTTTCTAGCACTGTTGCTGACGTGTGAGTGCTCGAAGGTATTTCCTTTAGATTCTGCAATTATATCTTTTTGTTTCTTGTTTTTATTTTACTAGTTAGGCTTAATGGAAAACAACAAAAAAATTAGAGAGTTATATGAAATTTATATTGAATTAGGACATGATGTTTTTGAAGAGAAAATTAAAAAACCTATGGAAAATTATTTGCATGATGGTAGCAATGTTATTACTATAAATTCTTTGAACACCATTATTGCTAATGCTATGGAAGAATTTAAGCTTGGGGAGGTCGGTTTTGATGAAAATGATCTTTTTAGTTCCCCGGTTTTGGAGGAGAAAATTTGCTTTGATGATACTTTGCCTCCAATATATGATGTTTATAATGATTGTGCTATTTTCACTCCACCTACTATTGAGGATATAGTTTATGTTGATTATGATATGCCTCCTATATATGATGTTTACAATGATGAATATGATATTTTCAGTCCATCTACTATTGAGGATAAAATTCATTATGATTATTCTATGCCTCCAATTTATGATGATTACAATGATGGATGTGATACTTTTACTCCCACTATTACTAATGAAACTGATTATGCTTGTGTGGAGAGTAATGATACTTTTATGCATGTGGATCATGATAAGAATGCTTTATGTGATAGCTATATTGTTGAGTTTATTCATGATGCCACTGAAAATTATTTTGAGAGAGGAAAGTATGGTTATAGAAATCTTCATGTTACTAAATTTCTTCTCTTTATGATGAAGGTTTTGAGCTTTCTCTTGATTTGCTTTTATTTGTTGGGTACTTTAAGACCAACTGGTCCTTATGAGAGAGGGAGACACGGTTTCATATATCTCAATAATATTAAGTCTTCTCTCTTTATGTTGAAATTTTTGAAGCTCCACTTGTTTTGCCTTCCTATGCTAGTCACTTTGTGCTTTATTGATTTATTTTCTTACAAGATTCCTTTGCATAGAAAGTGGGTTAGACTTAAATGTGTTTGATATTTGCTTCTCGATGCTCTTTCATATTCAACTATTATACATATGAGAGCATCATCAAAATTATCATGCCTAGCTAAAAGGCTTTAAAGAAAAGCGCTTGTGGGAGACAACCCATTATTTTTATTTTCTGCTATTTTTATTTTATTTGAGTCATGGTGCTGTTTACTTATGTATCAATGCCTTTGTATCTTTATTTTCTTGCATTGTTGTGCCAAGTAAGGCCTCTAATAGGAAGATGATGCTAGATTTGGATTTCTGCGCAGGAACGATTTCTGCTGTTCACCGTTTTGCTTCTGTAAAATCACAAAAAATTATTTAAATCTGAAAATTTTTGTGCATGATCCTCAGATATGTATGCATCTTTCGTTAGTTCAAAGTTTTTCGATCTGAGCGTCGTAAGTGCCTCGAAAAAATTCGTCTTTGCGGACTGTTCTGTTTTAGACAGATTATGCCTTTTTATTTTGCATTCTCTCTTTTACTAGTGTTGAGTGAAATTCTTTTTTGGGTGGAAGAGCTTCACATAACATCAGTGGCAGTAGCTAATGTTTAAAGTAACAAGTCATATTGCGTCTTTATAGAACATGTGAGTTTTTGATTGTGCACTAACCCTCTAATGAGATTTGCTTTGAGTTTGGTGTGACGGAAGTTTTCAAGGGTCAAGAGGGAAGAATGATATAATAGGATCAAGAAGAGTGAAGAGCTTAAGCTTGGGGAGGCTCCCATGGATCTCCCCAGCATATTTCGAGAAGACTCAAGCGTCTAAGCTTGGGGATGCCTTGGGCATCCCCTTCTTCATCGGCAAAATTATCAGGTCATCTCTAGTGAAACTATATTTTAATTCTTTCACATCATATGTGCTTTTCTTGGAGCGTCTGTGTGCTTTTATTTTCAGTATTGCACTTTTATTTTCAATAAACTTGACTGGACCCTAGCATTCTTGATTGGGAGAGAGACACGCTCCGCTTTTTCATGAGAATACTCCTATTCTTCACTTATATTTGTTGAGTATTCATATCTAGCGCTGTTCAGCTTTTAGCTCTTGTTTTCATGTATCTCTTGTCAGAGCTATTAGCTTTCTTTTGTAGAAAGTACTCTCTTGCTTCACTTATATTTGTTTGGAGAGTTGAATTAAATAAATTGATTGGTGTTTGGTTGGTTCAGAAAATGTTGCATGTGGTAATTGGTATAAGGAAAAACTTGCTTAATCTTGTAGATCACTAATTTGGATAACTTGATGCTTGTCAATTGTTTTGAGTTAACAAGTAGATCATGATTAAATTTGTGCATCACATGAGTTAAGCCTATTAGTGAAGAACTACCGTAAAGCTTGTTGAAAATTTGGTTTGCATCGGTGGTATCTCTAAGGTTAGATATTTTCTAATAACAGGTTTGGTTAACAAGGAAGACGGTATGAAGTCTTATAACGTTTGCAATATGTTTGTCATATAAAACTTGGTGTACGGGTTGATATTCTTGTTTGCTTACATAAACCTTGCTAGCCTAAACTCTGTACTGAGAGGGAATGCTTCTCGTGCATCCAAATCCTTGAGCCAAAATCCATGCCATTTGTGTCCACCATAACTACCTATATGTGGTATTTCCTTGCCACTCCAAGTAATTTTTTCATGTGCTACCTTTAAATTATTCAAAATGTTATTATTCCCTTTTTGTGTCAATGTTTACTAGCTCATGAGGAATTCTTAGGCTAAAGATTACAGGAATACTTATCATGAGTTATTATTTGCGTTGGATGTCTCTATGCAATTGCGGTGTTTGTCTAGTACTATTTAGGGCGCTCAAGTTGACAGTGTGGGGTTCCCTAGATGTGGAATGCGACTTTAAGGTGTGCTTTTATAGCCCTACGCGGTGGATTGGTGTTCGTTATCCAACGAGAGAATAACTCAGATAGCATAGTGAAGAGGAAATATCTATGTATTCAATTATATTATTATTGTTGAGAGTGTCCACTAGTGAAAGTATGATCCCTAGGCCTTATTTCCAAGTATTGAAACACCGTTTGCTCTCATTTTGTCTCATGTTTGCTCGCTGCCATTTTTATTTCAGATTGCAATTACCACTTATAATCATCCATATCACTTGCATTTTAATATCTCTTCGCCGAACTAGTGCACCTATACACCTGACAAGTGTGTTGGGTGTGTTGGGGACACAAGAGACTTCTTGTATCTTAATTGCAGGGTTGCTTGAGAGGGATATCTTTGACCTCTACCTCCCTGAGTTCGATAAACCTTGGGTGATTCACTTAAGGGAAACTTGCTGCTGTTCTACAAACCTCTGCACTTGGAGGCCCAACACTGTCTACAAGAATAAGCGTGCGTAGACATCATGGGGCGATGAGGCGGAGAAGTTGAGGCGAGGTGAGAGAGAGGGGCGACTGGGCGGTGACTGGAGTGGGGAGTGGGGAGTTAACGCGAAGCGTCGCGTCTCCCGCGCTTCCCAACGTGTGCGACTCGGAGGCACGCGTGGCTCTCCTCAGCCTGGCCCAACAAAAACGGCCGATTCGACCGTTCCTCCTCAGACAGGCTCAGCGTGCTTTAAGTTTCGTGCAAATGCAGGAACGCGGGCTGGGCCAGGCAACCAAATGCACAAATTTTGCACCCCCACGGCCTGGTTGAGAAGGCCGTGGGCTACCAAACACGCCCTTGTAGTATCCTAGCAGCATGGGAGTAGAGATACAATGTGTACCTTTTTGTTTTGTTTTGCTAAATACACCTTATATTTATGGAATTACAGTCATTATTCATTTCATATTTTTTGGAACCGGGAGAAAAAAAATAGGGATGAAATACTGGCCGCAGTGCCAACTGGTTTCCAAAATGATTTCTGTGTTGAGACGGCCATCATACCTTCCGTCGAGGGAATTCGGGTCTCGGCCTCCTCTCATCACGGGCCACATCAAACTAATGGGCCTGATTGACCCGGCCTAGTAAGAATGGCCGACCGAGCATGTTAAACCCCTCTACCGCATCAATTACCTGTCACCACCATAACACATCATCCACAATATTATGAACATACTTCGCGTCTCACACGCTCGAAATTATGTTGTACATTTTTCTTGACCAAACAAGCAAAGAACGAGGAAGATAAAAGAGTAAATTTCAGTTTTTAAAGCCCTCTTCCTTTTCACGGCCGCAAGACCGTTCTCGGCCTCCTCTCATCACGGCCCCATCAGTCGACAAACTAATGGGCCTGATTGACCCGGCCCAGTTTGAATGGCCCACCGCGGGAGGTGGGCCATGTTAAACCCCTCCACGGCCGCTCGCTCGGCCAATATAAGGCAGAGCCCTAAAACCCTGGCCGCCTTCTTCTTCTCCCCTCCTCACGCGGCGCCTCCTTTTACCCTTCCCCTCTCTCCCCTCGCCGCCGCCAGCACCCAGCTCCTTCCTCCACCGCTCGCCTTCTAAAACAGGTAACAGCCCCTCCCGCCGCCGCCCGGCCTTCCTTCTCGTGAACTCTCGCGGTGTCTCCCCGGCCTGGTTCGTGTGGCTGACGCGTGCGTGCTTGTTTTCTGTGTGGTGGTTTCTGGCAGGTGAGGAGGAGATGTTGGTGCTGTTCGAGACGCCCGCGGGGTTCGCCCTCTTCAAGGTGCTCGACGAGGGGAAGCTCAGCAAAGTCGAGGTGATTAGCTCCGCTACCTCTTTCTCTCCATCTACATGTGACTGCCTGTGCTCGTGGTTGTGCGCGAGGTGTTCGTTTTGGTTCGTTGGCTAATGGTTTGCTGTCTTTTTGGTTTGTAGGATCTGTGGAAGGATTTCGCCTCGTCGGACAAGGCGAGAAAGGTCGAATCTTTGAGCCTCTGCCTTGAGTTTCTGCTGTTAATATTGCATAGTGTTGCTGTTGTTCTGTAATTAGTCAGTCCCACAACTTGTTATTGGAGGAAAAGATGAGTTTTTAGGTGGCTGTTTGGATTACCTAGTTGCTACTTGTATGTGCCCAGAGGTTCACGGCAAGTTCTTGCCTTTTCATATGCTAGCAGTGCAGTTCACGATGGACACTTCAGCTTGCAAGTTAATATTTTTCCACGCTAATTGTTACACAAACGTAGTTAGTATTGATTGGCTGGACTGATCCCTATAAGAGATTTTTGTAGGCTGTATGATTACTGGCAGCTTCATGTGACATGCTTAGTTCATGTGACCTTTATATGGTGTTCTGGCATGATTTCTGTTGAGTGCCCAACCGGGCTTTCTGTTTTGCTGAAGATAACCACTAACTTGCTGTAATGGATTTTATATCAGGTGGTTGAGCTGAAGGCTTTCAACAAGTTCGAGAACACTTCTGATGCCCTTTCAGCAGCAACTTTGCTGATTGATAGCAAGCCTAGCAAGGGTCTGCGCAAGTTCCTGCAGAAGAACTGTGATGGTGAAACACTGGCGTTGCTGATTCTAAGCTTGGTAACGCTATCAAGGACAAGCTGGTGAGTTTGGGGCCGCAGCTCTTCAAGTCAGATGAAATGATCAGCACCACTGTATCACTGACGATTATGGTGTTGTGGTTCTGCAGAAAATTGACTGCCTTCACAACAGTGCTGTGATGGAACTGATGAGAGGGCTGAGGAGTCAGCTCACTGAACTTATGTCTGGACTAGCTGAACATGATCTAGGTCCGATGAGCCTAGGGTTGTCCCACAGCTTGTCTAGGTATAAGCTGAAGTTCAGCCCTGAAAAGGTGAGTTTGCTACTGTTTTGTTGTGATTCTTTCGAGACTAATTGTTTGCTCTCACTGCTTCAAACTGTTAGCTGGTTATGCTATCCTTTTGATAGCGTATTATTTCTTTTTTCGTGTGTGCAACTGACATGAAAGAAAATTTATGAATGTGCCCATTTATGTAGGTTGATACTATGATCATTCAGGCCATTGGCTTGTTGGATGATCTCGACAAGGAGCTTAACACTTACGCTATGAGGGTTCGTGAGTGGTATGGCTGGCACTTCCCGGAGCTCACAAAAATTGTTGCAGATAATATCCATTACGCGAAATCTGTCAAGTTGATGGGCAATCGTGTTAATGCAGTCAACCTTGATTTCTCTGATGTAAGTTGTCTACACATCTCCAACACTTGTCTCTTGTGTGTGCCTAAAGCTTTGTTGTAACTGATAGCGTCTGCTTTCTTCAGATACTCGACGAGGACGTTGAAGCGCAGCTGAAGGAGGCAGCCGTAATTTCCATGGGAACAGAAGTTAATGATCTTGACCTATCAAACATCAGAGAGCTGTGTGATCAAGTTCTATCTCTCTCTGAGTACAGAGCCCAGCTCTATGACTATCTAAAGAGCAGGATGAATACCATTGCTCCCAACTTGACTGCACTTGTTGGTGAACTTGTTGGTGCTCGCCTTATTGCACATGGTGGTAGTTTGATGAATCTTGCAAAGCAGCCTGGCAGCACTATTCAGATACTAGGGGCAGAGAAGGTTTGTTGAATACAGTGTTAAATTACTATTTCTTCTTGATTAGTTGACTGCTGCCATGCTTTTGAAAAATGCTTGTTTTTTGCTGCAATCGACTAGAGGTATACCCGTTGGGATTTAATCAAGTTAATTGTCTGCAGGCCTTGTTCAGAGCTCTGAAGACAAAGCATGCTACACCAAAGTATGGGCTCATCTACCATGCATCATTAATTGGACAAGCAGCTCCGAAGCACAAGGGAAAGATCTCTCGTTCACTTGCTGCTAAATCTGCGCTTGCCATAAGATATGATGCCCTTGCTGACGGTGACGATAACTCCATGGGTCTTGAGAGCAGGATCAAGGTACTTGTTACCGTGGTGTGGAAGCAATTTCTGACACTATACATGAGATACAGATTACATATTTGAATGTTTTAACAGCTTGAAACACGGCTTCGAGTTCTTGAGGGCAAGGAACTTGGGAAGTCTGCGGGTTCCACTAAAGGAAAGCCCAAGATTGAAGCGTATGAGAAGGACCGGAAGGGTGCTGGGGCTTTAATTACGCCTGCTAAAGTAAGTTGTTCGTAACTTGCTCTATGTCTGTAAATGTAGACATTTTGATGAACCACGGTAATATTTGACTGAAAGAGAATGTTCAGGTTATTATATCGATTTGCTATATGTTCTGTAGTGGCAAATAGAACCGTACTACTTCAATAGTTTATGAACGATTGGGTGTGGGATTAACCTGATGCTTTTTATTTGTCATTGTCAGACTTACAACCCAGCAGCAGATCTGGTGCTCTCCACTGAAGAAACACCAAAGAAGTCAGAATTGGCTTCAAAGAAGAGGAAACACGAAGAGGCAGAACCTACAAAGGAGACAGCTGAAGTGGATGGTGAGAAGTCAAAGAAGAAGAAGAAGAAATCCAAGGATACTGAGGAGTCGCCAGCGTCCAACACGGACGGTGATAAGAAGAAAAAGAAGAAGAAATCGGAGGATGCCGCCCCCATGGAAACCGACGTGTCTGCCAAGAAGGAAAAGAAGAAGAAGAAGAAGCACGCTGACGAGTGAGTTGCACGGAAGTATGACCGAGATTTGTGGTGTAATGCTGTACTATCATCTGAAAGTTTTGAGTAGCGTCGATTTGAGACATCGTCCAGTTCCTGTAGAATGGAGTGTCACATTAGGACTAGCCGCGACGAACCCTACATTTCTGAACTTGCGAGTATTCGGCAGTGATGGTAACAAGTGCAATGCTGAATCTTATGTTCCCCTCATCTATAAAGTCTACTATGTTCGTTCTGTGAGTTAGCAGGTGAGGATGATGTATCTATCTTAAATCTATGTTCGTCTGTTATCATCATCTTTGTTTATTATCCGGTCAGCCGATTCATTCAGGTCGCTGTGTAGGATGAAAACTACACTCAAGTTGACATTATTTTGTCGCACCTCTAATGTGTTCAACGGCCTTTGGTGATTAAAATAATTCTAGGGCTTTTGCTAATAGTCAAATGTAGCTGTAACCTGCTGCCCTCATATTTTAACATCTAACATCTCCAGGCAGCCATAGATTGACCTGAACCAGTGTTACTTGTTCCTGGGGAGTCAAAAGGAGCATTACCTCATGGTTTCGGTAGATAACCTACCTAAACTTTCTCCCATCTCTCAATCACAGCGGTCGCAGCAACTAATCAGTCCATGATGCAATCATACAACTAACCTTGGCTAGCTCCTACGTACTACTGCATCAGTGGAGTGTAAGCTGAATCTGTCCATGCACCAGCTGCCAAGAACTAGTGCATAGTGTCCCGGCAAATCATTTACATCGTAGCAGTTGGGAGACTGGAATTTTTTTCCCCTGAATATGATAGTCAACTTATTTGAGAGGATCAAATCAAACTGAAAGTACAGCCTGGGGTATAGGAGCGAGTTTTTCTGTGTGGGCCCAGCGTGTCGGTCACTGTGCTGTTCTTTTCACCCCTTGGATCCTTGCCAGTTGCCATCATTCAAGGTGCCACAGGATATACCCACCCAGAGATGGGAGAGTGGGCCATCGTTCATTCATACGCGTCAGAGGAAGAAAAAACTTAATACTACAGCTCATGATAGTAGCGGGACATCATTCATACAGTACGTGTCAGTATATTTTTTCTTTTCAATTGTTTGCACTCCAATTAGTAGTGTCAGTGTTTTTGTTTTTTCGAAATTAACATGTATCTAAACACGTTTTAGTGTGTATGCTCACCCACTTCAGGCCCCCTTCTTTTGGGCTAGAATCTAAAGAAGCTGAAAAGAATGGTCCAGCTACAAGCTAGCTTTTTTCCACCGAGAATCAACTTTCCTTCGTAAACCCAGAATCGAGTCGGGAGTCGATTCTGAGCAGATTCCCGCAAATGAATTGAAGGGGTATCGTATGTGGACATGTCGTTCTTCTAATTTACGGAAAACTGCCACCGCGTAGAGAGTAAAGGAAAAAAAAACAGGCCCGCACCGCGACCCCCTGCTCGCTCGACTCTCCCCCAACTCGCTCGTCCTCTCTCCCGAAAAGAATGGCGGCTAGGGTTGGTTGCTTCCCCGCCGCCGCCACCAGCGAGGGTCGCCGCTGAGCCCGACCCCCACCGCCCCGTCCGGCGCCCCGTCCGCCGCCCCCATCGCCCCGTCCGGCACCACATCCGCTGCCCCCACCGCCCCGTCCGCCGCCCCCACCCGCTCCTCGTTCGGCTGCCCCGAGCCGCTCCTCCTTCCACCACCCCGACCGGCTCCTCCTTTCGCCGCCGTCCGTCGCCGACGTCGCCATGTCCTCCTCCCAGCTCCTGCCGTCCTCCTCCCAGGCCCCGCCGCAGGTACAAGCAAACTCCCCTGTTTTGCTTTTTTTTTTTAAATTTCGGTGATTGTATTGTGGCAATATGTAGTGATAGAATAATTTGTAGTAGTGGTACTCCATGTAGCAATCCTTTTGCTTGTAGAATAATTTGGTTGCAGTGATAGAATAATTTGTAGATTTGCATCACTAGTAGATTATTGTGATGTTGTGGCCTGATTTGCTACTGTTTTTGTGGTAAAGATGTACTGATTTATTGGTAAAAGAAGAAAGCGAGCTGCTGGTTGTGCATGACTATTAGCTAGTTCCTTTACCGCATCTCACCATGAGACTGTATGTTGCAGTCCTTATATAACAAATATTTGGAGCAGTTTTACTAGACATGCTAATTGGTCCAGAACAAGGACTTGCTATTGTGCTAACTACTGCTATATGGTGTGTGAATGTGTGATAGAAAGAGAAGTTGAAAGCCCCGAAAGCAAATTGGGATGCAGTAGCTCACCGAGCTTTTCTTGACGTGTGCATCGAAGAAGTGAATAAACATAATCGTCCGGTTAATGTTTTGAATGCCACTGGTAAAGTCAATATGGTAACAAACTTCAACAAGCGCACGAAGAGAAACTACAATTGGACTCAATTGAAAAATAGGTGGGACACCCTAAAAAAAGACTACACTGTTTGGAAGGGATTGCTTCAACATGCATCTGGTATAGGAAGAGATCCTATCACTAATACCATTGATGCTTATGATGGTTGGTGGGAACTTGAGATACAGGTAATGATATTGCTGGGCACTTTGTAAATGTTTGGCTTAGGTGTTTCTTCTGATGTGCTATACTGATGTTTCTTTATGCATGCAGATGTGTCCAGAGGCAGCCAAGTTTCGCATAGCCCCACTACAAGATGAGGAGGACTTGAAGATAGTATTTGACAAGAATGTTGTGACAAATGTGACTGCTAGGGTGCCACCATCATCTCACGACCGAGCTGCTAAGGCTGCAGCTTCTCAGACCAATGTTTGCAATGTTGAGGAACTTGATGGTTCAGGTTGTGAAGGTGAAACCGAGACTACTATTACACCTTTGCGTAATACTAAGAAGAAGAGACAGTGCCCTTACTCACCGACCCCGGCAGCAACTCCAAAGGCAAGTACTGGGAGTGCCTCGAGGTTTGATCGTGTGATAGAGCTCATTGAAAAGAAGGAGGAGAAGATGGAGCTGCGGAGGTTGAAGGAGGAGGAGAAGATGGAGCTGTGGAGGTACAAGGAGGAAGAGAAGACGAGGTTGATGGAAGAAGAGAAGAGTAGGAACTCTGTGACATCTCCTGAAAAAAAAGAGGACAAGAAGGATTCTGCTAGGCAGGAGATTAGGCGGATGGTTGCACAAATAGTTCAGGATGGAGCTAAGCCCGGGATGTTGGAGTACTTCTATGCCACACAGCTGTTCATTCTACAGGAGTACCGTGATGTATTCATTTGTTTGGAGGAGGATGCTACACCGGCGCAGAGGCTTGATTGGCTTAGGATGACATGGGAGCAGCATAACAAGAAGCTGAAGTTGGCTTAGGATGACCCTATTTTAATTTGCTTTGAACTTGTATCTCGGATGACCCTATTTTAATTGTTTTGAACTTGTATGTTATCTGCATGTACCCGTATGTATGACAATGGATTTGTTTTGAACTTCTATGTTATTTGCTTTCAACTTATGCTTTCAGCTTGCGTATTTTTAGTATGACCATGGATTTACATATTTTTTTTGTGTACTTATAGATGAATTATTCAAATGATGATTCTGATGATGAAGATTTGGACTTGTACTACATGCTTGCGGCTGCTGTTGCAGAAGAGGATGAAAAGGCACCTTATGCGGCTAGAAGTCTGCCTCAGATGACAGGGATACAATGGGTTGAGGAAAGGATGAAGGATCCAAGAAAATTCTACAACTGTTTTAGGATGAGGAGGTCAGTTTTCAGAATGTTGCATGAAACTCTTGTTGCTACATATGGTCTGCAGTCAACTTCTCAGATGTCTAGTATAGAATCACTAGCTATGTTTCTGTGGATGTTGGGGGCACCTGAGTCCAATAGTCAGGCTGCAGATCGTTTCGAGCGTAGTGTTTCTACTATAAGCAGGAAGTTTCATGAGGTGTTAGACTGTGTAGACCGTATGGCGGGTGATTACATTAGACCCCATGATCCTACTTTCACCCAAGTTCATGAAAAAATTAGGCAACAAAGATTTTGGCCCCATTTCAAGAATGCTATTGGAGCAATTGATGGAACACATATTCCTGTCTTAGTAGCTGCGAAGGACAAGCAAAGATACACTAACAGGAAAGGCTATACAAGTCAGAACGTCCTTGCAATTTGTGATTTTGACTTGAGGTTCACATTTGCTGTTCCTGGATGGCCTGGATCTGCTCATGATAACCGTGTATGGACTGATGCTCGGCCTAGGTTTGCCAATTATCCACACCCTCCTCACGGTAATCTTTTTGTATATGTACTATGCAAACAAAATAAATGATCATAATATGTATTTATGTTCTGATGTTTTTGCTACTCGCAGGAAAATACTATCTTGTCGACTCTGGATATCCCAATAGAACAGGTTATCTCGCCCCATTCAAAGAGCAACGGTACCATATTCCTGAATTCCAAGGTGCGCCTCCACAAAACATGCAGGAGAAATTCAACCATCTTCATTCATCTCTACGAAATGCCATTGAAAGAGCATTTGGCGTTCTTAAGATGAAGTGGCGTATTCTGCTCGGGATACCATTTTTTCCAGAAGAAGAGACGCAGTCGAAGATCATCACTGCATGCATGTGTTTGCATAACTTCATTCGTGATAGTAAGCTATATGATGGCCATTTCGACACGATTGAGCGAGGCTCATATATCCATGAGGATAGTGCATCTTTTGTCGGGGGAGTCGCCTCATCTTCTTCTGATGAAGTCATGCGTGGGACGCGACAGAGAATTGCTGAAAGTTTAGTTGCATGAGGAGTATTCTAATTGTAATGGTTGAATCACTAAAAATGACTTTTATTTTATTTTGGCATGTAATATGAATTGTAACGTATGGAATTTGTACTAAAAAAGACTTCTGTATTCATTCCTATCTTATTTGTACTACAAAATAGCTTACAAATGAAATTTAGGGGCGTTGCAGACATTTCACCAACTCAACACAGCTAGAATCTCAAATTTTAGAAGCTACAAAGAATGGAAAAAACAGATTCTTTGAGCTTCTCCCCACCACAGCTTCTGGCCAGATTTTTCCAAAAGCTAGCTTCTCTAGAATCACAAGCCGGAAAGAAGGGGGCCTTCAATCCGTATCTAGACCATATAGGAAATATGTAAAACATGTTATATTTAGAAATGGAGAGAGTAGTTCTCAGCTGCAGGCTCTCAGAAGTCAGAAACTACACCTGAAATTAGGAAGATTTTTTCCTAATTCATGCGGGAATCGAACCGTGAGAGAGGCGATTGCTTGTAATCACGGGGAGAAGCTAGGTAGCAGTAGTAAACAGTGTACATACAGCTGAGCAGATGCCGGACGACCCAGTATCGCTGTCCCCCGTCGTTAAGGGTGGCTCCGTACTCCAAGGACCGGCTAAAGCTACGGGTGCCGACATCTTCTTCTCTTCGAAGGCAACTCTTCCTTTTTTTCTCTTCTTCTTTTTGAAACGGATCCTTTCTTCCTGGAGCTCTTTCTTTCTCCTGCCCTTTCTTTGCTAGTTTGCTTTGGGATTCACCATTTCACAGACACACAAATGCACACAGCTTCATAGATGGTGAACATTACTTCTTAGACAGAGAGATAGAGAGAGACTGCTGCATGTCGTCGTCATTGTTTTATCTGAACCCGTCCCACAAACCACTGGCAGAGATTTAGTCGACAGATCAATTTGGCATGTACTTTTTACTCTCTCCGTTTTTTTAATATAAAATGTTTTATCATTTGTCCACATGCACATGTATACAAATGTATGTAGACAGATTTAAATGTACATGTTCACCAGGGCCGTCGATGAGGGTGTGCGAGGTGAGTGACCGCACAGGGCCCGGCCCCCAAATCCTATATATACATGTCGTATGCATCACCATGGATTTGAAGGTCAAACTGTTCGTGTGTTCATCCGTATCTGGCAAAGATGAAGGGTGAGAGGTAGGAGATGGACCTGCCTGCGGGCCCTACCAGTGGGTAAGTTATGGTGCGGCTCAACCAACGGGTGCGACGTGCGTGCGTGTCAACCAAAAAAAATCTGATCGAAGTCACACACACAAATCTGATCGAATGGGCTACTCAAATACTGTTCCCTTCCCTCCCCAACTGGGTCAGACTGGCCATTGTGGGCAGGGAGAGCTTTATAATTCTCTTCCATTTTCTTTGTCTTCTCAACTGAGAGTAGCGAGTAAAATAAAAAGTTACACATTAGGTTTATTTTTTTTGAGTACATGGGATACAGATCAAGAACACAGAACAAGCAGAACAACCTCAGTAAAATGGAAAAACAAACCCTAATCTTGAGGTTCCAGCCCACCGGCGCCGCCTCACCACGGTGACCGCCAACCGCGCGCTGCCGCCGAACTCCACCGAGCCGGCGAACTGCAGCGAACCGCGGTCAGGAAGCCGCCGACGAAGCCGCCGTCTTCAGTCAACCGCCTGGGTCTTGACGGAGAAGGAGAAGCTGGACGTCCGCCCGAACACGCCATCGCCAAGATCCCGACGCCCTCGACGCCGCAGACCTGGACGACCCAGAGGATCTGGATCCCGGCCTCCTTCACCACTTCACGAGCTCCAGCCGACGCCGGAGAAAACATCGGTGGAGCGGGGAAGCACCTGTAGCCCACCAGCCCGCCGGAGACGACGCTGAGGAGGGAAAGCCGCAGAGCTTGACAAGCGCGACGGCGCCGCCCTTCCCGCCACGACCACGCCGCCCGCACCCTCGAGCTACACACCGGAACGCCGATCTGGGGATTCCCCAGCCTCCCGCCGCCGGAGCGGCCGACGGAGGGTGGGAAATCCACCAGATACGCCGGCGGCATCTGGGCGGCGCGGAGTCGCCTCCCCGTCACCTCTCTGCACTGTAGCGCGAGGGGGGTTCCAGAAATAAGTGGAAGTGGGAGAGAGTTACACATTAGGTTTATGTGGTTAGGTACTTCCGAACTTGTATGGATGTCGTACATTGAACCTCTTAGCTCCCACTGCCCATAGTGATTAAACACACAAAAATTTATGATATGTAGAAAAAATATCCAAAAGTTGATTGGTATAGAGAAAACCCGATCGCGCATAGCTCTTCGTTTCCACCATGTATTTCGCACTGGGGCCCCATTTTTCTGAAGACGGCCCTGATGTTCACTTATTTTAGTGTGCATGTGGACAACATGTGTAACACCTAAAACATCTTATATTAAAAAGAGAGGGAGTAATACACATTCTTGGCCAATTATTTTTAGCAATATATGCACCTTTCAAGTATATAACCGAAACAACACTTGGTTACGTGCCAAGTTGGATTACGATACATGGTTTTTTGTTTTCCTTCCGCACCGTTCATGTTGACGGTTTGCTAGAGTAGTGCATGAAATGCTGGATGAAAATGACGCATATATAGTCAAATGTCCCATGAATTAAAGCAGTCATTATAGTATCTTATTGACCTTGTTAAAGCTTTGGCTTTCGGCACACCTAAAAGCCCCAAATGCATCATCCTAGTGCCTTATTGCCCCCTCCCCAGTGAGACATCTGCAACCTAAATTGCAAGAGGCCTTTATGCTCTTTTTCATTAATATTCATGAGGTCTGGATGGACATGTCACCCCATAAAACGAAAATATCAATATCACAAGAGCGTCAAAAAGAACATGCAAAAATCCAAAAAAGAGCCAGCAATCATGAATGAACAATAGAAAATTGTATTGTTTAATACAGATGATTTCGTTCCACACATGCATGAACGCGATTGTACCAAGTGGATTGAGAGGAATTATTTACACGAGACAAGTTTTCTAGACTTTTCGATGCAAGACCATCTTTTCCACAACATAAAATTTAAATATGCTATCGTTTGATCCTCTTGGCTAAGATACAGTTACACACTTGTTAAGTTTAATAATATGGCGTTGTCTATGCATGGTGCATACGCACAAACACTACTCAGGCAAGTCTCAGTGTGCCATCACTCTTTGATGATAACCCTCTAGCAGTCAAAGGTACGTTTTTTTTTCTCCAAGAATGACGTGTATCTATTATGTACGTCAACATAAACAACCGATGGCGCATGAACATATCGTGTGAATACAAATGCAAATATTACTTGAGACAAAACTAAGATGCGATACATTTTAACATGGAGGGAGACCTCTGAGCTAAAATGTAAGTCATTAGAACTTTTCTACATGTCAAACATTCAATGTTTGAACATTTGTTAAGGGAAAAAAAATACTTGCAGTCAAAACATCAGAATGATACTACTGATGACCAAGATACCATTTTTTTTATGAAACATGTTTCCGTATTGTATGTGATTTTGTATGTGATTTAGCATGTGTTGCACATATATAACTGATGAACAAGATACCATTTTTAAGCCTATGCCAACACCATTTTGTAAGGTTCTTTCATCCAAGATAATACAGTCTAAAATGGTTAGGAGAAAAAAAACACAAGTCTCCCCAAAACATAATTTTAAAGTATGTCTCTGTCTCTACCGTGTCACAGTCGCACACTTATTCATATACCGTTGTGGCGTCATCTATGGTCCACGCATGCCCACAACCACTATACCGACCAAGTCTCAACATGCCATCGCTTTCGCCGAGAACCCTTCGCCGTCATAGGTACAATGTATTTATTGCGTACGTTGACGTCTACCATCTCGAATGCATACATATCATGTATTTTGTGGATGTCAGTGTATCAATTCTTCAGTGTTCACCATCTCCGAGTTAAAACGTAATTCATTTTGAAACTTGTATACCGCTTCGGTGAGTGGTTCAGATTTTGCTTGTACTCCTAGTCAACTTCGGTGAGTGGTTCAGATTTTGTTTGTACTCCTAGTCAAACAACTCTAAGTTTTACCATTTATAGAGGAAAAAGAACACCTGCATTCTAAACACCAGAATAATGCTATAATATTTATTTATTATAATTATAAATGATGGTGAAAGTAGCATTTCTTAGGACTATGGCAATGTCCATAAAGCAAACATTTTGTATTCCATATAGTGCATAGAGAAATAGTTTTGCCTCACCTTTTCTTCCATGAAAACAGGGTTCTTCTGTAGGACAGGAACATGACACGGGCGCAAGAAAACATCCAGAGGGATAGATACAGGTGCAGGTGCAGGTGCAGGTGCAGTGCAGACCCGCCGGAGTCAAATCGAAACCGGTTGGGTTGGGTTCCACTCCTCCATCCCCACCAGCTCCGTTCCGTTCCCCTCACTCGCGACTTTACTACTTACCCTCACCTCCACCTCCCACCTCCGCTCTGCCCCCTCAGCCCCGGCGCCGCCTCCGGATCACGGCCTCCCACCTCCCGCCTTCCGGCGAGACCGCGCTCCCCATGCGCCGGTGAAGAGGGAGCGTCCGTCCCCATGGGCTGCGTGCACGGCCGCCCCTCCGCGGACTCCACCCCCAGCCCCGAGGTCGCCTCCTCCCGCCGCCGGACGCAGCCGCAGCAGCAGGAGGGGGTCGCCTCTGCTGCTGCTGCTTCTGCAGGGAAGGCTGACGAGAAGGTCGAGCAGTCGGGCATCGTCGCCGTCGCCGCGCCGGTGAAGAGGGAGCGGCGGTCGCGGTCGTCGCGGCACGGCACGGCTGCCGCGGCGCACGCGGACGTTCGCCTCGGCGGCAGCTTCGCCAACAAGGCGCGCGGGGAGCAGGTCGCCGCCGGGTGGCCCGCCTGGCTCTCCGCCGTCGCCGGCGAGGCCATCAACGGCTGGACCCCGCGCCGCGCCGACTCCTTCGAGAAGATCGACAAGGTGCGCCGCGCCCCCCACCCGCTCCCCACAGCTCCGTGATCCATGCCCGCCGGAAGAATTGATTTTTTTGTTGCATTTTTCTTCTTCTGACAAGCTGGTTTCATTTTCTCAGATCGGGCAAGGGACGTACAGCAATGTGTATAAGGCGCGGGACTCGCTGAGCGGCAAGATCGTGGCGCTCAAGAAGGTGCGCTTCGACAACCTCGAGCCCGAGAGCGTGCGCTTCATGGCCCGGGAGATCCTCATCCTCCGCCGCCTCGACCACCCCAACGTCATCAAGCTCGACGGCCTCGCCACCTCGCGCATGTCATGCAGCCTCTACCTCGTCTTCGACTACATGGTCCACGACCTCGCCGGCCTCGCTGCCAGCCCCGACATCAAGTTCACTCTGCCCCAGGTCAAGATCCCATTTTGCTGCCACAGCATCATTTTGCCGGGAGTAGAATTTGGCGGAGCTAGTCGAGTCTGATGGAGGTGTTTATGCCGCGCAGGTCAAGTGCTATGTGCATCAGTTGTTGTCAGGGCTGGAACACTGCCACAACCAGGGAGTGCTGCACCGTGACATCAAGGGCTCGAATATTTTCTTGGATGACAATGGTGTGCTCAAGATTGGGGACTTTGGTCTGGCATCCTTCTTCGACCCGAACCATAAGCAACCGATGACCAGTCGGGTGGTGACACTGTGGTACCGGCCACCGGAGTTGCTGTTGGGCGCTACGGATTATGGCGTAGGCGTAGATTTGTGGAGTGCCGGGTGTATCCTTGCCGAGTTGCTTGCTGGGAAACCTATTATGCCGGGACGGACTGAGGTTAGCTGTGTAGAAAGCTTTCTTCTTTTTCCACACTGTTGCGCTTGAAATGCCTTCAAAACTCAGTTGAGCATCTACTGCAAAATAAGTGTTACTGAAATTGATTCTGGTTAAGATTGATTCTGCTGAAGTACTATTTATAGCCTGGCAAACATTCAATGCCAACTACATTAACTTTGAAAGGCAGGTCTAGTGCAAGATGGCCTTGCTGATGAAAATGATCTCATTTCAGAGCAAGTTCTTATTGGTCATCAGGCTTACCATTTTTAACCATGTCTTCTTTCTTAGGTGGAACAGTTGCATAAAATATTTAAGCTATGCGGTTCCCCTGCTGAAGAATACTGGAAAAAGTCGAAGTTGCCTCATGCAACCATATTTAAGCCCCAGCAGCCATACAAAAGGAGAATAGCAGATACATTCAAAGATTTCCCGCAATCAGCACTTCGGCTGATTGAAACACTCCTCTCAATAGATCCTGCTGATCGGTTGACAGCAACTGCTGCATTAAATAGTGATGTAAGTTGTCCGAGTTTTTTTACTATTCTGGTCCTGTTTGATGTTAGTTAAAAAAGATAAATTTTCACAAGGATGACCTTAGGATCACTTCAGTATTTGTGCTGATCACTTTGTTTTCTAAATCGTCTTTTCGGAAAAGATCCTGAAGCGGTTGGTCAATTAGTGAATATTCATTGTTTCCAAGTGGTAACACCAGCTCGAAGTTTCCAGTGCATGGGCTGGAACTTATATGAGTTGTGCCAATAAATTGGATTACTATATCTATTTGTTGGAACTTGGAGTATTGGTAATTAATCGTTATCCTACTGATGTTAGAGTTAAATCCAATTCATCGGAATCACATTGAGATCACGATTTCTCACTATATCTGTATACAGAGTTTCAGTTTATATGTTCGTAGTCACGAAATCATGCTGAAAATTGCCTAATGGGATTATGACATTTATCATGGTATCTATATGATGGACCCTGAATTCCGTTCTTTGTGCATAGAATGTATGGTTGGAGGGTTAGTTATTTAATTAGATTTTTTTGTTACACATCTACTTTGCTGCTTATGTTGTAACACAATACTTAATAGCCTTCACATTTTGGTACTACCAATACAGTTCTTTAAAACGGAACCGCATGCTTGTGATCCATCAAGTCTGCCCCAATACCCACCAAGCAAAGAGATGGACGCAAAAAAAAGGGATGAAGAAGCTAGACGGTTTGTAATCCTAACACTCGTTCCCTCAGAAAGTTATATTGTTTTTTCTGAATTCTCCTTATTCCTTATATTTGGGAATGCTCATTAATATCATTTAAGCTCTTCACATGATTTAGAAATGTACACATGTAGGCTTTTTTAGAAAGCATGCACAGTCAAAGTCATATGGCATAGATGGGCTGTTCTTGAAAAGAAAATTGTGATTTATTTATTGGAAGTTATCCCAGACTGAGTTGGAAAATGGACAATGACACAGCAGTATTCTAAAATGCTTCAGTCAGCTTGATAACAAGCATAACATGATAGCACTGTATTTAGCACAGCAGAACATAAGAAAGAAAAAAAAATCTTTGATTCAAAAGGTAACTCCAGTGGGCCGCTATGCGTATACTTATTTGTACTAAAAGTAGTCTTGGTTATCGTGCCAACTGCCAAGATTCCTGTATTTTTGGGAACTTGTTGGGAATAATTGCTTAGACATCATCATGAGTCATGGTGTCATGCAGCAATTTGTCTGTACCTTTCTGATATATATTTTATGTTTCTTTCCGAAAATGTTGCAAATATCTTTTATTTCTCCATTTACGACGTCTTGACCTTGTTCATGGCTGATATAAGCAGAGATTTTGCACTGTATAAATTGCTAATTGGCTTATCCATTGGATGAAAAACAGCTTAAGAGCCGCTGGTAATAGACCTAATGGTGATGGAGCTAGGAAGACAAGGACACGTGATCGGCCTCGGGCTGTTCCAGCACCGGAGGCAAATGCGGAACTTCAAGTGAATATTGACGTATGACAATTATCTTGGCTTCCTATTTTATTCATCTTCATGAGCCGTTTTTTACTTTCTGTGTCCATGTTTCAACTTATATCGCTGACTCAGTATTACTCTTTACAGAAAAGACGGCTCATAACGCATGCAAATGCGAAGAGCAAGAGCGAAAAGTTCCCTCCACCTCATCAGGATGGCGCACTTGGGTATCCATTGGGTTGTTCAAATCATATGGAACCTACTTTCGAGCCCCCAGATCCTTCTTCGTTCAGCACCGTATTTCCTTACGAGAAGGGGTCTGTGCCTACTTGGTCTGGCCCATTGGTTGACCCTTCTGTAGGCAACCAGAAGCGGAAACACAAGTCTGGCCGTTCTTCGAAACAACCATCGACTGCCCGTGCTCGATAATACGTTCTTTGACGATTGGTGCATAAGAGTTCTTCAATACTAAAATTTAAGGGAAAGAAATTGCTGGAAGCTGGGAGATCTGATTTACAATCAAGGCAAGCAGCGATTAATTTTATCAAAGATCCATGAATTCATTACATGTACGGATTCTTTTCGAACATCAGTGTATAGATCGGAGAGGGAGCTCAGTTAGTCAAATCATGTACATTAGGATCTCTTTTTTCCATTCTTATAAGCAGCTATATGTCGTGTTAGATTCATTTCAGCGAGTGATGCAACTTTTTAGATCTACCTGCATATTGCAACTCACTCCTAACTCTTACAGCAGCAGCTATATGTCATGTTAGAATGAATATTTCTTTCATCTGATGCTCTTTCAAGTATCCACATTATTATATCTTATAATTTCAGTTGTAGATTCAAAAACGCTGAATATGGGTTTGTAAAAAAGATTGCATCGCCCTTCGGTTCTAAAGTATAATACTAGAATTTTTTTCACAGTTCCAACTTCTGGAAATGCTTCTGCATCTATATGCTCTACTTTGACGCAGTCACCGGGGTGTAATGCGCACCCGAAGATTGTATCTCCTCGTGGCGGCTGATGCTGTGAGTGAGTTCTCGCTGATTTCTTCCTGGAAAAGGTGATCCTTCCTGCAGATTTCATCTTTGGGGAGCACAAAATCTGGATCGATTTCGCTATCCACTTCTTCCTGTAGCTCATCAAAGACCCACGAGTAGTCACTGAGGCTTTTTTCATCATCATCACTGCCTGTACTCCATGGGCACATCTTGTCTCCTGGACCAGACAACAAAGGATGATAAAGTAGTTAGTCAAGATTCGTACCAGAAATCACGGTTTCAAAATTCAAATATCAGTTGGCGGCAAGGGGATGGTTGAAAACGAAAGGAGATTCCATGCCATTTTATAGTACAAAATTCAAAACTCACCAGCATTGTCTTCAATTACCCGGACTTTCTCCACCAGCGTCTGGAGCAGCTGATGGTTCAGCACCTCATAATCCCTGCAATGAAAATGGGCAAAATCAGACCAAACTAAAAATGTGATTTGCAATGAAGTGAAGATTCTGATCCGATGAACGTACTTGAAGGCGAAGACGGCGTGTAGGATCTGGGCGGCTGCGGCGGCGAGGAACACCGACCGGAGCAGCATCACCTTGGACGCGATCCAGAATGGTCTAGTGAGGTCGTCGTCGGCGCCGAGCCTGATGAGCATGACCTCCACCGCAAGCGTGATGCACAGACCTGGTTTGATCAGCACAACAATTTTCAGAATCCAGCAAGGTTACTGCAGAAAGAAAAAAGTTCGTCAGTCTGAAGATGTAACTACCGAAGTAGAGGTGGCCTCTGATGGCGAAGGTCTGCTTGGCGCTGGTGAGAAGGTAGAGGAGGAAGACGACGCAGCTGTAGAAGAAGAAGGCCTTGATGAAGCGGGACTCCACCAGGATGGCGTTGTGGAGCACGTAGAGCTTGTCCAGCGCCGCGAAGATGTTTGCCTGCTTCGCGCTGAACTCCTCCTGAGTCCGGAGGATCGATTCCGAGTTGTGCATGAGGTGGCCGTGCGCCTGCCGGATCTGCTCCTGCCGGGCGAGCAGCTCGTCCTGCTGCTGCCGCCCGAAGCTCGCCAGCTTCTTCGCCGCCTCCCTGCTTTCCTCGAGCGCCTTCGCCTGGAACCCACGGAGCTCCTCGAACCCCTGCTTGGCCGTCGCCTGCCCATCCAGCAGCTCCTTCTGGTTCTCCAGCGACCGGCTGGCGGCGCTCCCGATCTCGTCCGCGGTCTTTTGCAGTCCCTCCATCCTAGCCGCCATGGCGTCGCCGACAAGCCTGACCTCCCTCTCGATCCCCGCCGCCTCCTCCTTCAGCCTCCCCATCTCCTCGCCCAGCCGCGCGTACTCCTCCTCCACCCGCGCCATGCCGGCGTCGATCCGGCTCCGCATCTCCGCCTGCCCTTCCCCGAGCGCCGCCTGCGCCGCCGCGATCTGCCTGGACTGCTCGGCGATCGCCGCGGACTGCTCCAGCACGTCGCCGATCCGGGACTTGATGCTGTTGGAAGCCGCGGCCAGCTGCCCAGTCTGGGACACGATGGACGACATGGATTCGTGAAGCTTGGTCGACTCTTCGATGATCTGGTCAGACCTCTCCTCGATCGCCGACAGCTTCTGGCTCGCCGCCGTCGCCGACCGCGACAGGTCGTTCACCAGCCTCTCGGTGCTCTGCTTGAACGCCTCCGCCTGGAGCTGGTGGCAGAGGGTGTTGGTCTCCAGGAAGAACTCGAGGAAGACCTTGCTCTCGGACTCGGAGAGCCGCTTGCGGCAGTGCACCATGCGGGACCGCTCATCGCAGGGCGGCAGCGTCGCGCGGCCGGAGTCCTCCTGGAAGCAGCTGCTGAGGCGCCACGCCAGCCTCGACTGCCGCTCCTTGTCGGCCATGATGTCGGCGCAGCTCGCGAACAGGCCGCGGTACGCCTCGCTCCAGCAGGTGCCGGTGGCGGCGATCTTGCGCCGCGCGCCCTCCAGCAGCTTGAGCCCTCTCGGGTCGCTGCCGGCGATCGAGAAGTCGGCCACCGTGCCGTCTAGCAGCAACGGCGGCGCGCTGTTTTGGTTCGTCGGTTTAGAGGAGGAGAAGAGGCTCCATGCACTGGCTGCGGGGCACAGCGAGGATAGGATCACCACCGCCACGGAAAGAACAAGAAGCAGATGCTCTTTGCTTCTCATCCTGAAATTGTTTTACCAGTCTGGATGGAACTCTGGATGATGATTTTGGGATTGTCCGGGCCTGCATTGTCGAATATTGGTGAAGATCAGTAGTGTTTTGAGCGATGCAAAACGCGTACGTAATGAAACTGAGCTGTACAATGTGTACATAGATCACACAAGTAGGAAGTGTTTAAACCACGATTATTAATTACACGCAGACTACTGTCCCGTTTCTTTCATGCTAATGGACTGATAAGCGCTGAATTTAAAGACGCGAAGCTGCGAATGAGCGGTAACATAGATGCATGCCTGAACTGAAAACCGCAGAATCACAACTAGGCACAACTCAATCACAACCTGAATTTTACATGCAGACGATTACGTTTCTTTTACAGGCTGAATTTTAAAGATGCCAGGCTGTGAATCGGTAACATAGATGCATGGAAAACCGCAGGATCGCAAGTTAACAACTACTCTCTCCGTTCCAAATTAATTGACTTCCATATATCTATATTTGGATGTATCTAGACATGTTACATGTACATATACATCCAAACATGTACTCACGAATCACGACTCAGAGCATAACATCATGAATTATGATGTTCATCTCGGTCGAGTGCACTGAATTAATGAATCAAACTGCAAAAGGGAAAGACGCAATCTTCCCTAAGCAAAGCAAACCCTGTATAATTAAGCACATGAGATCAAACCCTGTAGAATCAATGAATCAAAGCAAACCCTGTATAATTAAGCACATGGTAAAGATGTCTGAAGGGAAAACCGCAGCATCACAAGTTTACAACTAGTCACGACTCAGAAGTCAGAGCAGAACATCATGAATTAATTAGGATGTTCATCTCGGTCGCGTGCATAGAACCAATGAATCAACTGCAAAGCAAACCCTGTATAATCAAGCACATGAGATCAAACAACTTTTTTTTAGTTCGGTTACGACCAAAAAATCGCGTTAATGTCGATTCAGGCTCTCGCTACTCGATCGCAAGTAGATCGCGAATTCACAGCAGGTGAAACTGAAGTTAATTAGCAACACCCTGACGCTTTTCTCCTGCAGTGAATCGGCCGCCGCCCCTGCCACTCTTATCCATCTCCGGCGGCGGCCACTCCTGTTTCTTCGTCGTCACCTCGTTTGCCGTTTCGATCGGTTTCATATATTCTCTGCGTTAGATCGATCATGGAAGAAACAGAAACAGAGCAGTAACGACGGAGAAAGCAGTTACGGCATGCATCTGGGTGGGACGTACGTTACGGCTGGCGGCGGTTCCGGCCGGTTCGCTCGACCGTCTCCTCTCTCCTGCAACCCCTGCCGCTGCCGGAGACGAAAGAGGAGAGGCGGTTTGGATGAGGAGGCAGAAGAAGAGGTAACAGATGGGAGATCCTGCGCCGTATTTATATCTGGAGGAGTTGTGGAGGTTTGCGCATTCTCGTTTCGTTCGCGCCAAGAAAGGAAGGCGAATCGGGCAAAGTCGGTGCATGTACCTCCCGCGTCGTGATCAGGTGCCGCCGTTTCACCGGAAGGCGTCTCGGCATCACGAGCGTCCTTTCGCCGGCCGTAGCTACGCGCTTGCTTTTCGTAACAGGGACGTATACACTACTATAATAAGGGAGGAAGGATTCTAATTTTGTCAGTTTTTTGCCTATTTTCACCCTCTCGTTAGGTGACACGTGTAAGAGCTGATCCTACGTGGCTCCATTCCATTGGGTGGAGACTCTTGAAATTTGGTGTTTGGCTTCTTCATTCTTTTCCTTTTT
Source organism: Poa pratensis (assembly GCA_947311845.1). NCBI lineage: Eukaryota > Viridiplantae > Streptophyta > Magnoliopsida > Poales > Poaceae > Poa > Poa pratensis. The sequence continues at coordinate 46,141,656 of CAMZMU010000062.1, read as the reverse complement.
CTTCTCCCGGTTTGGCTAGCCGGTTCCCTATGTGTTCTACACATGGTTTGCTCCTTCATTTGTTTTTTCTTTTTCTCTACTAGATAGATTGGTCTTTGGCAGTAGCAATTTCTTTTCCTCTATAGCCGGTCACCGGGTGTTTTCTCTTTAGTTTTTCTAAAAAAAATATGTAGGTGCATGCACCTGGACTTTCTTGGCCAAAGTCGGCTGACGTTTTGTCCTTTGGTTTGTATACGGCTGGTTGTTTGTCTATGCATATATAATAAATGTTGGATGTATATTTATTTTGTTCTTATCTTTCTTGGGCAAACTTGGCTCTTAAGTTTTGTATTTTTCTTTACACCGTGGGTTGTTTGCCTATGCATATATTATAATAAATGTTGCATGCATATTTTTATTTTGTTCTTATCTTTGTTGGGCAAACTTGGCCCCTAAGTTTTGTATTTTTCATTACACGGCAGGGCAGTTCAGTTTTTCTTCTTGGCCCCTACGTTTCCTCTTACAATTGTTTTTTCATCTTTATGAAGCTTGGGTCTTACGGTTTCTTTCTCCTACCTATATATATGCCTACCGTCTAGCATTTTTTCATTGTCGTTCCATGGTCTAATTTCCAACATTTAGATATCCATTCTCGTAAGCATCTGGATAGAGGTTTGTTTTTTCCTCGTGTTCTTTCTGCATATTGGTTACACCAGTGCATGGAATTTACGTCACTGCGCGAAATTGATGTATGTTTTCTTTGGTGCATAGGTTCTTCTTCTTTGGTTCGAACGGCTTACTCTGTTTGCGCCGTCTATGCTTGTCGTGGATTCCCTGGTTCTCCGATATATACATGCTTACTAGCAGCAGTTGATGTGTTCTCTGAAATTAGAGCGTTCAGATTCATGTTTTGAGCTTGTTGGTTTTGTTCTTGTGCACGGTGAAATTGGTTATGTCCATTGTTTGTTTGGATCCATCATGATGGCCTCATCTTTTTCAGCTACAATATTGTCACTTGTTTCACCAGTTCCGGCATGTTCGGATATGAATTTCCCTACTACGACAGCCTCAGAAGTTGATTATTTTCCTGTCGTGGCCGCCTGGTTCCCCCGTCATGGCCCGCATCGGCAGCCTCGGTTGATGGTTTCCCTTATTTGGGTATGTGTTTCTCTCTCTCCCTCCTAAATTTGACGTCATGTTTATTTTTGGATACATAATGTGAGAGTTTAGATTTGGTTATTTGACCTTTTGTTTTCTTTACTTTTCTGTATGGTAACAAAGGTTTACATGTATGCATTAAGTATGTAGAACAAGATGGTATTCCTTGTGTTGTCAGACATGAAGTTATATTGGAGTATTATTGATATAAATTCCATCCCCGTAATGGATCAAGATATCCTCCGATCTGAGACGTACCAAGGTACTTCGGATGCTTTGGGTGAAGGCAACTCTATGGAAAAAAATTGGATGTTCAATATCTTCTTCATTCTAGCTTCAACGGTGGTCAGGATGGTATGGCCCTTTGTTGCCAGTTTGGTGCACCTGACATTTTCTGCACCTTTACGTGCAACTCGAAGTGGCAAGAAATTAATGATAATCTTTTCATGGAGGCGGGGCAAACTCACTTATTATTACTGGTGTGCTCCAAATGAAGTTAAATAAATTTATGGACTACCGTAGGCATGTGCAGGCTTTTGGTGCTGTTTGTGCATGTAAGTTTATATATCTAATTATAATTTTTCGTTTTTTTATATACTTGCTTACACGAGGCACCTTTCACCCTACAGGCTGTAGATCCCAGGAAATCAAAAATCAACCCGAAGTATATCTGATTATATCGACCCAATTTCCCCATAGCCCTAAGGTTGTGTCTCGATCTCTGTTAATTCCATCAATGATACTCTTATCGGAAAACTCCGTATCATATTGTTCTTTTTTTTAAATTATGTACAGGAAAAGGTATATGTCGCAAGGTGTGAAATAATTCATCAAGGTGCAACCCAGCTTGGCTTTATTATACACTACTATAATAAGGGAGGAAGGATTCTAATTCATTCAATTTTTTGCCTCTTTCCGACCTATCACTAGATGACACGTGTGAGCCTTGTTCCTGCGTGGCTTCTTCCCATTGGTTGAAAACTCTTGAGAATTGGTAGTTGTCTTCTTCATTATTTTCCTTTTTTGCCCTCCCGGTTTGGCTAGCCGGTTACCTTTGTGTTCCTACAACTTCTATTCTCCTTCATTTATTTTTTCTCTCTCTACTGGTTCATCAAGTCTTTGAGTTAGAATTGTTTTTTCCTTCCGCAACTGGTCATTGGGTGGCCTCCCGGTGGTCTTTTTTTGTTTTATAAAAAAAAAGTGCATGCACCTTGCCTTCGGATATACTTGATTTATTGGACAAACTTGCCTCCCAAGTTTTGTTATTTTGGCTTATACGGCTTGCATGTTTGACTCTTTTTTTCCGAGTCGGTCATCATTTTCCTTCCCGGTACCATTTTGTTTTATTCTTAGCTGATGTGCATGCACAATGAATTGCTTAAGCTAGGCAAGCTTGGCCCTCAAGTTTGGCATTTTTGTTTGTATACGGCTGGTTTTTTTCCTCCATTTTGGTTACGTGGAACCTGGTCCATGCATTATCTCTTCATATACTTGGCCGCTATGTTTAGTTATTCAACTTCTATTTATATCTTTTATTTTACAGCCATGAGTTGTTTTTCTTTCACGTACGAAACTTGCCCTCTTAAGTCTAATTTTCCTTGGCCGCTACGTTTCCTACTCTCATTTATATGTGTTTGTCTTTCGAGTTTTTTCCTTCCACGACGGGATGCATGGCCGGAATTTTTATTATGTTTTTCCTGGTGCTCCTGATGACGATCGGCATGTAGAAATCCGGCTTGGCAAGATTTTCTTCTGACGTGGCAGCGTTTGCAGCAGAACAACCTCGGCGGCAAATTTCTCTGTCGCGGCATGCCGGCGACATATTTCTTTGTACGTGGCAGCACCGGATGCATATTTCTCTGTCTCGGCAGCCTCGAGCTCAAATCTGCCTGAGGCATCGATATCAACATGTTCTCTACCATGGCAGCATCAACGGCATATTTCTCTGCCACAGCAGCACTGGCAGCATATTTCTACGTCGTGGTTGTTCCGGATGCATATTTCTTTATCGCGGCTGCCTCGAGCGCATATTTCTCTACTTTGACAGGGACTCTGACATAGCAGTATGGCGTCATTTTGTTCCATTCGTTGAGTTTTTTGGCTTGTGATGTTTGATTTCTTTTTGTTTTTTGTTGCTTCCTTTTTGCTAGCCGGTTGTTTGGTGTCTTTTTTCTTTTTCTTTTGTTGTTTAGCTGTGCTCTCACCGGATAGTCTATCCAAATCTGGATGTTTTCCTTATTTTATTATGTTGCATGCACCTTTTTTCCTTTGTTATCTTCCCTTGCCGATAGAGTTCGACTTTGCTTCCTAAGCTTGGCTCCTACGTTTGCTCATCTTGTTTTTATGTTAGCCGGTCAGGTTTTTTTTTCTATTTGTTTTTCTTCACAAAGTTTGGACCCTACCTTTGCTCCTCTCGTCTTTTTTTTTTCATTGCTCCTCACGTTTATGTTGGCCAGCATTTTTCCTTTTTTTCATCATAATAACTGACCGGTTTTCTCATTATGTTCTTTCTGATGCGCATACTGATCATCGGCGTTTCAAGATCCATCTTAGCAAACATCCAGTTATGGAGCGAGGTTTATGCTTTTTTCTATGCGCTATTAAGTTTATTTTCTATAGTAGTGCATCGTTATTATGTTCTTGCTGTTTGGTTTGTCGGCGTTTTTTCTTCGATTCGATGTCTGGCCGTTTGTTCGATCCGTCTACGCCTGTACGCCTGTGTTCCATAATTGTTTTCTGAAGTTGCGCTTCTCTTTCTTCTCTGGCTGATGCCATTACTTATGTTGCAGCCCTCTTTGCTTCTTTGATGACTTTGATGGCAATAATTTTACAGACAAAATTCTATTCTGTTGTAGGCTTGTGACTGCTTTCAAACGAGCTTCCTGGACCTTCGGATATTTATTATTACCAATAGCAGGAGGCAAAAAAGAGTTTGGTGCTAACTAAAGCTTAGTAGATACTTAATAAAAAATATATTTACCTCGAGTTTTTTCTCCATATATTTGATAGCAGATGCCAAGCTTGGCTCCATCGTCTTTTTTCGTGGCTTCCTGATGAGTGGGATAAAAGCTAGATTTTTGTGCTTATCCATAGGTTCTTGTCGGTCGAGATTATCTTCTTTTGGGTTATCTATCTTCTCCAACGTGCTGAGGTAGCTCCCCGTAGTCGCTAGGTCAGCTCAGTGTCAGTGTGAGGCTTCGATTTGACTGGGGCAGCAATGGGCACGCATCAACCTGGTGGTTTGCATGAAAGGGAGACCGGCCGAAAATTGCTAGGTGCCGGTCAAGGTGCCCGCGTCCGCTTCGCTCGTATTTCTTCTCCTGAGCATAGTCTATGGCGGCATGATAGATGCCACAGTTGCCAGACTCATCCAGGCTCGGTGGCGACACAGTCACACACGCTTCTTGATTTGATCTTTACTTCTCTCACCGGCAGCCGGCGCCATTGACGCTTAACTGTATCGCTCCACCAGGAATCACAGCCTAAAATCCCTCGTATGTAGGAGTAAATACTGGTTTTTAGAAGAAAAAAAAGGCTATTTGAGGCCCAATACAGGAACAGGCCATTTGAGGCCCAAAATAGATCTACATGACTTTTTGTTATTTTTATTAAATATTTTCTGCGGCATATTTTTATTAGAGGGAAGGTGTGTAGATGGGTTTAACACTATACATAAAATCACTTAGTTCAATCTTCCTCATTGGTAAGTTGTGATATTTTCTCTTCAAATAATTGTCATGGCTTATTAAGTTGCCGGTGTGAACGGATCGAAATACTTTCCCATCAAACAACTGGTATTTACGAAAGTCTAAATATGTCGGCATATTTTAGCTGGTTCCACTGTCTTGGCACCCAAGTAATACGTCTGTCCTACATGCAAAGATAGTCTATGCAGGTGTTGTGTTTATGTGCTTCTAAATGTTTTCTATTTATACTTTCTGTGTGTGCTGCAGTGTCTCATACCCTCTTTTTCCTCCATTACAAATTTCTCTGTAGTTTTTGTTTTCCTCTCAGATTATTGTCTCTTGGGATCTACTCTTTCCTTCACCAGGTTTGTAGATTTACTTTCCTTTTCATTCTTCATTGTAAGAGAGAATAGTTCTTTCCTTTCTGCGTCATCTAGAAGCTGCGAGAACCAATCGTTTGCTCAAGAGGAAATATTTTTATATGTCAATGGTTGTTCGTATCGATTTTCCATAGATAATTCTCCTTTATACAGCAAAACAAAATGTAATGGGTTAGCGTCTTGTTTTTTAAGAACTTCGTGGACTGGATATATTGTTGAGTAAATATTAGCCCCTATTGTTTTGTGGAGCATATTGAAATGTAAAGTAGAATGAAAGAAGATTTATCTGTTTTCATCTCTATTGCACGGGCTCAAAGATAACGAGACCATCGAAAGTAGTAATTAATACTGAAGATGGTGTGCACGGTGAACCTGTTGGTGCTAATCCTATACCACTATTTGTCAATATACTGTTTATGTTGGAAAAGTAGAGTATATTTATGGTGTTTCCAGAAGTTACTTATATCAAGCATCAGCCTCTGGCTGTGATCATGCAGAAATGAACACTAAATTCTATATTGCAAGTAAAATATTGGATAAAAGGTTCAATAGGAACATATTCTGCTCCCATGGACCATGGTTCTTACAGTTGTCAGTGGAAATTATTCTTTGGGTTTACCAAATATATGCCATACTGTCTATGGAAGCACTTATTTTGAGACCTTCACTTCGTCAGCGGCAATTGACAGTTTATATATATAATAGGATATTAGGGCCTTGCCTATTCCAACAAGAAATAGGCTGAGGATAAATAATACTTCATAAATAGACAACATGATATAATTCGGTTAGATGTGTTCTTACTAAAGTAGTGTGCCATATGCTAAGAAATCTGCCCAGCAATTTTTGCACGCCTTCTGTTAGTGAATATAATAGCCTAATAGGTGCATTCTGTTTGATAAGAAGTCATGACAGTAAAACAGGTGATACAAATTTGTGTATTGGAAAAGTATCCAGGCCTACCATTGCTCTGTTTGGTGTGCACATGGTACTCTCTGCTTGATAAGAAGTCATGAAAGTAAAACATGTGATACAAATATGTGTATTGGATAAATATCCAGGTCTATCATTGCTCTGTTTCGTGTGCACATGGTACTCTCATCCCTAAAAGTCTACGTGTGAAAATGCTACCTCATCTTGGAAGATATGCGGAGCTCTCTATGATTGTGAATGATATAGTTCCCGTTTAGTACGTTTGGAGAATATGAAATGCAGCTGCAAACAATGCTTACCATCTGTAATATACTAAGAAATAATACTAGCATGTGTATAGTATTGTTCATTTGTATCTAATAATCTATTTGTCCGCCCGGTCTTAACATCTAACAGGCCAGTCCAAGACAAAAGAAATTGGCCTCCATATACAAACATAACTATAGAGTTGTAACTTGTAAGTATATCAGTCAATAGCATCTTATCCGAATTTGGTTGCTGCTTGCTACCGCTTCGTAAGAGAACACAAACGAATCTACCAACAATCCAATTTCGGCCGATTGGCCCTCGGACTGCAATGCTAGCTACCAATGCTGGCAATCCCCTTGCCGCCGCCCACCCATCGTCAGCCTACCCTTGGATAACCCTCCCGCCAATCCCTGCTCCTCTGAAGCCTAGGAAGATTGAGAATTAGGCAAGGCCTACCCACGGAATCAAATAAAGGCTAAGCAGATCGAATGAGGAAGAACAAGAAAACCTAAAAGCGATATAAAGGAGATTCTACTAACCTCATCTGCAGAGGGTTCTGCGTGGGCTGGCCATTTGTTTTCCTTTTTCTCCCTCGCGGACAAAGGCAGATGCGGGTGGATGAATGGCATGGAAGACGCAAATTACCTCTTCTCTTTTCTTATTTGCCGTTGTTCATGTATCTTGTGCAAATTGCTTACTAAAATTCTTTGTTCTCTTATTGTTTCTTGTGCTAAGAAGGGACTGGGCTAGAAATAACTTTGTGTACTAATAGTGTGATTGAAAGTTTCTGTCAGCTTTCACCCCGGTTCATAATGGCATGGTAAAATAAGAAATTCAGTTAACTAAGAGCTTTCTTATACAAGATGTTCATGTATCCTTCTTAGATCTTGTAACAAGTCATCATTATCATGTTAGTCATGATTAGAGAGTGATTGAACCACTTACTAAGAAGAAACTCTCAATTTGATTAAGGAACCCGAAGTGAATCTCAATTACAGGGAGAATAAATACCCCATCAATATCCTACATGTGGCAAGCATGCTAATTTGAGGTTTGGCATTCAGTAGTAGCTTTAGTACTTTAGTAAACGGAAGGAACTTAGACATCCTATTTTTAGACCCAGTAATACTTTTAGTTGATCATCTGAACCTATGCTTGCGTAAGGTGTCTTTGTATTTAACAAGGTGGTAATGGCACTGTTGTTGTATCCATTAAATTCATATAAGAATAAGGTCTCGCTCACGACTTACCTGCCTCCAGAACGCGAGGACGTCGAACCTGACGGCGCACCCGGGCGTCTCGAAGTTGTACAGGCTGGCGACGCCGCGGTAGATCTTGAACCAAGGTATGGAGAACAGCTTACGCGCGTGGCGGCGGCAACGCCCCCGGTCCCGACGGCTTCCAGCAGCCTGCGCGCGGCTACGCCGGTCTCCACCTTGAGCGCCTTCGGGGCCTCCCCGCCACGTACACGACGGCCTTGACGCCGTGGGGCTTGGGCACCCCTCGCCCCCTGCGGCAACCACAAGGCGAGGCAGCTCCAAGGCCGCCGGCATGAAAAGGGGTGTGGTCTTGCAGATGGAGATGGAGGATGGCGTAGGAGAGTCGCGGAGGCGGCTGCAGAGAGGGGGCTCGCTGGAGGTTGGCCAGAGGTGGGCGAACCTTCGCTCACAGCGCCTCCTGCCCAGAGCTGAGCCACCCATAGCGGGTAGCAGGGGGCGATGCACGGTGGAGCACACCGCCGCGCGACACACTGAAGACTAATTTGTCTAATTTTGGTCAAAACGGGTGGGGAATATGGACTGCATGTTGATATTGCATTAAAGCCACTTTGTAGCCTGGCTAGCCCGGTTTTTAATTGTTTTTTGAATTAATATTTTAAAGTTTTACAAAAAAGTCATAGAGGTTGAAAATATAAGATGCTGCAAAGTTTTAATGTGAAATGTTTAATATTTGGGCCTACAACTAAAATGAGAAATCCTGATAAATCATCATAATTTCAAAATCTTCACGGTTCACCACCTCAGATTTTGAAAATTTCATTTTACACAACCAAAAATATAAATATTTCGCATTATGATTTTTTGCACACATTTAGAAATCATCATTATCTACATCTAGGATTATTTTTGGAATCTTTGGAACTATAAAGTATCATTTTCGATTTTTTTCAAAAAAAAAGTGAACTACATGTAGCTTGCTCTACAAAACACAGTTCTCATTGTTTTGAAGGGCTAAATTATCGCAAAAAAGGAAATAACCGACGATTAGATCAAGCACCACAAAAAATATCCTAAATATATAAACTTTCATCGCTCTTTAATATTCCATGCGAATAATATGCATGCTCGGTACCACGGGCCCGGCGTGACGCCGCGCCAAGGCCTACTAGTTTGACAGAGAAGAAGAAAAATACGCACCCTGTTCCTAAAAGTTTATGTTTTGCTTCGTTAAGAGCATCTCCACTCGCGCCCCCCCAAATCGTGTCCGGATTTGAGCCGGCGCGGGCGCTTTGGGGGGGAGGGGGGGGGGGGGGGGGGGGGGCGTCCGGACCAAAGAGCGCCTTTGGGCGCGCCCTCTTTTCACTCACCGCTCCCAAACAGACGCCCCAGATCAATTCTAACAGCAAAAAATAAAGATCCACAAATATAGTTCAACAATAGTAGCACACATATAGTTATACAAATGATGAAGTTGCACAATGAAATAAAAATTATTCATACAACTAATTTGCGGCTAATCCTTTGCGCACCCACAAATGCTCCACTAGATCATTTTGAAGTTGTTCATGAAGAGCTTCATCTCTGATCTCCATCTGTGCGGCGATATAGTCAGTCCAATCTACTGGCACTTCATGATCAACATCGGCCAGAGGACCCTCGAAGTCGAACGGAAGAGGGTCATGCATTGGATTGTCACGCTCATCCTCAATGATCATGTTGTGCATGATCACACATGCATTCATGACCTCCGACATTTGCTCGGTCGACCAAGTGAGAGCAGGGTACCGGACAATAGCAAACCTCTACTGAAGAACCCAAATGCACGCTTGACATCCTTTCTTTTTCTCTCTTGTTGCGAGGCAAAATGGGATTTCTTGTTGCCATTTGGTGCCGAGATTGTCTTCACAACTGTTGACCACCTGTGATAGATGTCATCCGCTAGGTAGTAGCCTTTGGTGTACTGGTGGCCATTGATCTCATAGTTGACAGGTGGAGCATGACCTTCAACAAGCTTGGCAAACACCGGAGAGCACTGGAGCACATTGATATCATTGTGAGATTCTGCCATCCCAAGAAAGCCTGCCAAATTCAAGTCTCATGGTCAGCCACAGCTTCAAGGATCACGCTGCAAACCCATGATGACCACCCTTGTATAATCCTTGCCATCCAAATGGACAGTTCTTCCAGCTCCAGTGCATACAGTCAGTGCTACCAAGCATCCTAGGGAACCCTCTTTCTGCATTTGTTGCCAAGATGCGAGCCGTTTCTTGCTCATTTGGTCCTCGCAGATAGTGTGGACCAAACACAACCACCACCGCTCAACAGAATCTGTACATTGCCTTGAGAGCTGTAGACTCTGACATGCGCAAATAGTCGTCTTGACCATCTGCAGGAGCTCCATAGGCAAGCATTCTCATGGCGGCGGTATACTTCTGGATCGATGTGTAGCCGAGCATGCCCACGACGTCTTTGCTCAACTTGAATCAGGGGTCATACTCTCGGACTGTTTGCACCAACGTCTTGAACAGCTCCCCCCTCATCCGAAAGCGGCGGCGAAAATCCTTTGCATCAAACCTTGGATCGTCGGCGAAGTAGTCGGCATACAGCATGCAATGCCCCTCCACCCTCATTCTTTGCTTGCTCTTCCTCCTCCTGGATGTGATCCTCCTCGTTTGGGTTCGGCACATGCGGCCTCATCAGCTTGGAGCTGGGCAAGACAAGCAAGAATGGCCAATTGCTCATCCTCTTCGGCGTCGATGTCCGCCTCCTCTTCCATGATCATCTGCGCCATCAACTCGTCGTCGCTGTCCATCTGTAGGAATGGAAATAGGAACGCAATCAACGTCCTGTCGCCGGCGCCGGCGAAAATAACATAAAAGTCGACGACTACCTTTGGTCGAACACCTTCGGTGCAAGGTGGGCGCGCGAGGTCGCCGACGAATTTCTAGGCGCTGCGGCGAGCTCCGAAGCGGCGGGCGGGCGGAGGAGGACGGAGGAGAGTCGGACGTGGGGTGGTTTTCTCAGTCCGGCGAGCTTCACCGCCGGTCGGAACCGGGAGTGGGAGCGGCGACACAGATGGCGGCGCAGCGATGTGGGCAAAAGAACTGCGGGCCGACGGCGATGAATTAATTTGAGGCTCCGTGATGCTGACCGGCTGGCCCCACGACGCATTTCATTTCGTCCGGCACTACCACCACGGCCCCCAGAGAAGGGGTTGGGCCGGTAGCGCCGGACGAAATTTGGGGCGCACCCGGACGAAATCGGCCTTTGGGGGCGCGAGTGGAAGCCGTTTTTGGCTCAGCGCGCCCCAAAGGCCTTTGGGGGGGGGGGGGGGGGGGGCTTTGAGCGCGGCGAGTAGAGATGCTCTAAGACTCTTTGATCAATAATTTTTTCTTTCAAAATGGGGAGTTCCCAGCCTCTACATCGGGATGATGCACACAACTTTTATATTAAAATAAACGTTTAGTGTTTAGAAATAAAAATTACAACTTAAATGTCAGCCAAAGTGGCCACATGAACCAACCAACGAAACACCGACAAAAAGATGCTTCTAAACATGCTGTAGGCGTCTAGAATGCTGCCAGCCACACCGATAGATAGCTGGAACAACCGCCATCCGGGTACATCACTGATCCATGAGCTCCCGTTGATCGGCCGGGAGTAGGAAGGACCACATGTGGATCCAATATGTATATGTAGCGCGATGAACAACCTGCAAAAAATGAGCAATTCCAATCTTGTTAAAAACAACATCATTCTGGCAATTCCAAATTGCCCAAACAAAAGCACAAATGGCAATGTGAATACGAGCTTTAATTTTCTTGTCAATCCCAACAAGCCAATTACCAAACATATTAGCAATACTAGTTGGTCTTTGATCAACAATTGCTCAATGACTACAATGATCTATGAAGTGAAACTTGTGTCACTAGTTTCTCTTTAAAATATTTTTTCTATGATATTGATTTTGTATCACATAAATTGTGTATTAAAAGTAACTGCTGGTCAAAACTTTATCTTAACAGAGTAAAATATGTTGATCGTGGGAAGAGAGGGAGAGTACGTCTCTGCCGTGCAATTTTCATTTTTTTTCTCTTCATGCAAAGATGCTTCGTGCTAAAGTGTTCATAGAGCAAGTCGTTTAACCGCAGGTCATCCCGAAGCAAAGAATTGCTAGTCAAAATTGCATACTTCACATCTTAACGGTAATTGCACTTCTCAGACAAGTGAGAGAATAACACAACCATAGTGCCACCACACAAATTTCGGATGAAAATCGTTTCAACTTGTTCCATTGCAATTTCAAACTGTGTGTTAACAACACCATCATGATAGAATTTGATATACCCTTTGATACAATTGCCTCATTGCCTGCTTTATATGATGAAATGTGGTATGGATGCGCAGCGAAATATTGTGCTACCAGCTGATTATTACCAACGGGAGTACATGTAATATTTGATCATGAAACCCAATAAACCAGGAATATCGATGATTCGGTCACAATTACGCACCTGGATAAACACCTTATACACTGAATTTTATAACCATCCCGTATACTAAATTGCACACTACAAAACTCTCTCTATATATCTGCTAGACCGTATAATTTTGGAGCTTTCTACCAAGATATTTAAAAATATTAAAATTACATAAATAAAAACACATGTGTATATATACACTACAAATTCGGCAAGTGCCACAAAATAATCCACAACAAATAGATCTATATGTTACATGAATTTAACATTACCTATTTAACAAACATGCTAAAATTAATTGATAAACTGAAACAAACAGGAACAGGAGCAACCCTTGAAAACCCAGACTAACACTGAGATCATTTGAACGTAATATTGTCTAGCTATGTCTCGGTAAATGGGTGTAATTTTTCTACAAATTATTATTGATTTACATAAGTGCATTTTTGAATGGTAGTGTTAGAACACTATAACCACTGGCAACATTGTTACATCATTAATAGTGATAAATAAGCAACAAAAAAGTATTATTTAAGATCAGAAGTTAAGAAAATGGGTTGTAACGAAGTATAGAAGTTTAGTATAAATTAGATGTCGGAGAATGACTCCCACGAAACAGGGATAGTCAAGCTCACGAAGAGAGTTCGTGTAAGGGGCTGAACACGTTGGTCAAACAACCCTCAACCTGCACGGCGACGGTGCTCGTCGAGCAAGCGGAGGGACATCACGACAGAGATGAACACCAGCCCGTACCCAGGTTCACGGCCCTCGTGTGGAGGTAATACCGCTACTCCTGCTTGTCTGTATTGCACTGCTTGTAGAGGTTACAGTACAATGAGCTTGCCGAGGCTCTCTTTTGGCAATGGTGTATACAAGGAAGGGAAGCAAGGTCTTCTTCTTCCTTGCGCGTAAGTGGCGATGCTGGAATGAGAATGCGATCCCTTGCTACGGTGCACCTTGCCCTCCTTTTATAGGCGCCCCGTGCTCCCTCCTTGCACTCGCACTGTGGTAGGGCTGTCACGTGGCGCAGAAGGTGGAGCGCGGTGCATCGCAGCCCGGATGTCCATGGACGCGGTCCATGAGCGTAAAGCTGACTCCTGTAGCAGAGTACCCACCGTCCATGCAGGACGGCCAGCTGGGGCCGCAGAGGAACGTGGGGGTGCCCACGGTGACGTTGGCCTTGGAGCGTAGCGCCGGCCGGTCCCCTTATCACCAAAGAGGAAATCCTTGTAGTCCGGAGCGGGTGGCACAGCTTTATTGACCCCTTTAATCACCAAAATGGCAACTGCGGCGTCGTCGTCACCGCGCGCAGGGGCGCGCGTCACTCTGCGGCCGCTGCAGAGCCCATGTGCGCTCTGCAGAGGTTGCTTTGCAGCGAAGCGATCTCCACGAGGGCTTGGATGCCCTGTAGAGAATTCGGCGTTGACCTCTCCCCAGGGGAGATTTCCTTGAAGAGGGGGCAGCAGTGGATATGGCCTCCGCAGGCCTCTGCTGCCTCAAATCCCTCGCGAGGCAATTCGCCTCACGAGGCTCTCCAAGCCGTAGGCTTGGTCCTTAGCGAAAATCGCCATCAAGTGTCGAGGGCCGTATAGGACAGGCCCAGCACACCCTGGATTTCACTGGGCCGACAGTAGCCCCCGGGCCCATGATGGGCACGATGTAGTCCAATGGACGCAGGCGAATCGTCATGGGCCCAAAGTGTCCGGCCGGCCTGAGACACGTGCAGGGCAGTTACGCCGCGACGACACGTTCTCCTCGGAGATGATGGGCGTAGTGGGGGGTCCCACCACGTCTCGGTAACTGCTCTGAGGGGAATAAAGCCTGCAGCGCCGGTTCAGGCAGCAGTTACTGCCTCATTTGCGCGCCCGTCTCCTTGCTCTTGACGCCTGCGCTCCTGTGTCTTCGACGCACCTCCCCCCTTGCAATCCTGCGGCAATGGCGCCCAAGAAAGCTTCCGCGGCCTCGAAAGGCAAAGCCGTGGTGCAGGGCGGCGAACCTGCCGCGACGCAGCAGGTCGGCGACTTCGAGCCGGCTCTGACCGGCTTCCGCTTTAAGAAGAAGGCGCAGCTGGAGAAAGTGCGTCACATGGCGGCTTCAGCGACCAACGAGCACGGCGCTACGGTGCTTAAGCCGGCGGACAACTCCTTCGGCGACTTCTACCCCATCTTCATGCACACCCTATTCGCCGGGCTTGTGCCTCCTTTCTCCGATTTCTTCCTGGCGTTCTGGAGCGCTACCAGATCCAGGTCCTTCATCTCCATCCTAATTCCATCCTTGTCCTCGCCATCTTCGCCTACCTCTGCGAGGCATACATCGGCATCCCACCTCGGTGGACCTCTTCCGAAGCTTCTACGCGCTCCGGTTCACGGCGAACAAGGAGCGGTCAGGGTGCGTGTCCTTCCGCATCGCGGAGGGCATGAAGGGCACATACATCCCCATCGCGCGGAACGGCGAGAACATTGTGACCAATGTGACGAAGAGGGTGGAGGACTTCCGCAAGCGCTGGTTCCTCATGAAGTTTGGCAGCCGGAGCGCCTTCTTTGACCTGCCCGAGGCGCCTCCGATGAAGAGGGCGAGCTGGTCTTCTAAAGCGCTCAAGGGAGCCGCGCTTGGCCCTGTGATGAGGCGCTTGAAGGACCTCCGCGAGGCAGGCCTCACCGGGCAGATGGTGGCCAAGGACTTCGTGAAGCGCCGCATTGCTCCGCTCCAGTGGCACGCGGACGCAATGTGGCTTTACTCCAACCAGAGGGACAAAATGCGCCTGAGCGCAACCTCTTCACGCAGCAGGAGGTGCGCACCATTATGGAGACGCTCTTCACGGCTCCTGATATCCCCCAGCCTGGCGATAAGGCGGTCCCGCTCCACAGGATTGACCTTGGGCGCCGCGTCTCGCTCGTGCAGACGATGCCGAAGTTCGACCGGTGGGGCCTGGTGCCCAAGGGTCATGCGGGGCCCCGCGAAGATCCTGAGTCCGCGGCGCAGGGGGCGCCAGCTGAGGCGACGAGGAGACGACGGTAACGCCTGTGGAATCCGACGCAGGCGCAACCGGCGCCTCGGGAGGCTCTGCCTCTCCAGCGGAGAGCTCGAGCACCTCGAAGAGCGCGGCGCCTGAGGTGAGGCCCACGAGGCTTCTTCAGGCAGCAGCGGCCAGTTCGTGGTCGCTCCCTCGCAGCGCGCCGAGGGGCAAGAGGAGAGCGACGATGACGGAGCTTCATCAGGCCATTGCGAGCCCCGCTCCAAGGCCGTTCATGACCGGGCCGCCGGGAGTCCAGCGGGCATCTCCCTCAAGAGGAAAGCCGAGGCCGCTCTCGAGGGGTCCGGCGCCGGAGCCGCACCACTGAGGCCGTGGCGGTCGTCGAACACGGTGTGGGTCGATTCCCGCGCCAAGACATCAGGGTAAGAACTGACTCCCTTTTCTGTCTTGGCTTGCTTTTGCGTAGGCTTCCTGCGGAGTTTTTGAGTTTTAGCCTCTCCAGGGGCCCCGAGGTGCCGAAGAGGCGGAGACTTCGGAGGCTTGGAGAGATCCCCAGCGCTGCAGCGGCGCCTGCAGCGTGTACAGTTGACGAGGTGCCTCCCGAGGGCACTGCTTCATCTCCTGAGGCGCGGCGCCGCCTCCTGAAGCGAGGAGCACTGCAAGGAGATGGAGGGGGAGGCAGAGGTGGCGATGCCTCCACCTATGCGGCCTGACGTCTCCCCCCCGCAGCCGGAGGGGACGGCGGATGCGGATGCGGCGAGGTTCACGCCGCCGGCGAAGGAGTGTGCCGCGGTGACAGGGGCGTCCGCGGGGGCGTGCGCTGACGTCGAAATGGAGGAGGCCGCCGCGTCATCGCCCCCACCGAGCACGAAACTTGGAGAGGCCACAGCGGACTCTGAGGCCGCTGGGGAGGCGGCCTCAACTGAGAAGGCCAACCCTGTCCCTGGAGAGGAGAGCGCTCCCCAGGGGCAGAAGAATGACGTGGTTGAAGATGAAGATGCCCCGAACCCCCAGGAGGCCTCCGGTGAGGGGGGTTCTCATCAAAGCCCCCTGAAGGCCCTTGGGTGGACCAAGAGGGGGGCTCGCACCAGAGCCCCCAGGCGCGCCTTGAGGCCACTCGGAGCCCAAGGTTGGACGCTCCGGAATCCTCGGCAGGCGCCGGCGTTTCCAGGCCCTCCGGCGAGCCATGGGCCTTAGTTCTGCGGGGGCGGCGCCCCGCCGCAGCCCGCCGTGGGGCTGTCCTCCGCTCGGCGAGGGAGGTTCTCGACGAGCTTGAGGCCCAGCTTGCCGAGGAAGATCGCTCCAGGGCGGAGGAGGCCGCTGAGCTTGCGCGGGGCTGGGCTTGTCTTCATGAGACCGTGGAGAGCTGCCGCCGGAAGAACGAAGCTGCCCAGGCGCAGCGCGAGGCAGCGCTGCGCTCTGCTGAGGAATCCGCATCAGCGTGGTCCGCGAGGTCGAGGAGACCCTAGCGGACCTGGGTGCTAGGCGCGAGGCTCTCGAGGTGGAGACCGAGGCCAAACACCAGGAGCTGGCGGCGCGCGAAGCGGCGGTCTCCGCCAAGCACAAAGAGCTTCTGGACCGCGAGGCGGGGATCGTCGCCGAGTCGGAAAATTGCGGCAGAGTTGGAGAAATTCGTGAGAGTTTGAGCATTCGCGAAGACTTGATCGTGCAGCGCGGAGCTGATCTCGACGCCCGCGAGGCCGAGGCGCGCAAACGCGAAGACCAGGTTGAGCAGATCGAGAAGGATCAATCCGCGCAGCGGGAGCACCTGGAAGCCCGCGAGTACAAGGTCACTCAAGATGAGGAGTTCTACCAGAAGCGCCTTGCGCTGACCAACGAGAACCTTCGCAAAAGGAGGAGAAGATGGCGGAAGAGTCTGCGACGAAGGAGAAGCTCTTTCGCGACAGCTGTAGAAAAGACTTCGCGGATAAGGCCAAGAAGCAAGAGGAGCGCTTCACGAAGAGACGCAAAGAGCTTGAGGCTCGCGTCCAGGACCTTGAGGCCCAGAAGAAGCGATTCGACTCTCGCCTCCAGGCTGCCGCGGAGGCTCGGGCGCGTGCGGAACAGAACTTTGCCTCTTGATGGCGGACATGAAGGAGTTGACCGCTCAGGTGGGCCCTGTCGTGGAGCGCGCCGAAGAGGCTGAGCATCGCGTGCAGGCGGCACAGGTCTTGACGCAGCAACGGGAGCGCATGTTCCAATCCTTAGTGGCCCGGGGGAATACTCTCGCGGGGCAGCTAGGAGTGGATGCACCTATTGTTCCCGTCCATGGGAACGCTGATGCCGCCACATATCTTGCTTACTTCGACCAGCTCTTCTCTGTGCTCGAGGGCCCTGTGGCGGAACTTGGCGACGTTGTTGATGAGGAGTGCCGCAAGCTCTTGACCGTGGCGATCGATCGCGTCTTCGCCAACCTCCAGCGCCTTCACCCCGGCTTCGACTTCGAGTCAGTGACCGAGCCCATCGAGGGAGATCCGGCCTGGGAGCTCTCCAACTTGGTTCGAGAAGAAGTCAACGATTACGTCGACCGCTTCAAGAGGGTTGAGGCGGAGCAGGCCGCTGAGGAGGATGAAGGCGCCGAAGAAGAGAAGGCTGAAGAGGACGGCGATGGTGAACCCTCTGCCTAGGCCACTCCTGCAACAAGATGCGCTTGGCGCAATTATCTTTGTTTTAAGACTTGTTTTAATTCACGCTGGCTTGTAAGATACTTTAATCGTATGCAAACATGTGTGTGTGCCCCTCGAAGGGTCCTTTGTCCCTGTTCCATGTCTTTCTTCGCTCTACGTCGTCAGGACCCATCTCTTTGCGCTATGACACCGCCGCTACGGTATGCCGGAGCGTGACTCGGCAAGGCCGGGGGGTGTTTAAGGCTTGGAGAGGTAAGGGCTCTCGAGTCGCGGTGCTCGAGGGCTCCCCTTTGACGCACAAGCAGTCCATGGAGTGTGAGAGAGAAAAAACCGCTCGAGGGGCGACAGGTGCCCGTGAGAGGGAGAAAACACTTCTGAGGAGCGCAAGCGCTAGACTTAGCTTGGTGAGACTTTGGCCTCGTAGAGGGCGTTGGCTTCCCTGATGGTGCGCTCCCTTCTAGGGGTCGGAGCGCGACTTCTCGACCTTGGGGAGGACTTCTTGTTCCCTGTATTGGTTAGAGAGGCAGACCCAAAGCGGCACATGGTAGTAAACACCCATGCGCGCTTATAGGCTTCCTCATGGGTATCTCGCGAGGAGAGTAAGTACCAAGGTCCTTTGGTGAGGTGGCGTGTTTTGGGAGCAAGCCCATGGGCCAGAGCTCTTTGGGGAGGTAACAGGCGTGAGAGCGTGCTCACGTGCTAGAGCTCGGATCCTTTGGATTTTGCGGTGCTGTTGGGGTGCTCTTGAGGCACAGTCACCGTACTCAGCCCCCGCTCGCGAGGTGCGCATGGGGAAGAATATAAGCGCGAAATGAACTAAGATGATGAAAAGTAAAACTCACCACCAAAATATTACATAGCGGCGCCTCAGCGCAATGTTTCATCGAGAAACGAATTGGTTCATTACACTTGGTGTGACCAAGATAAAGTTTTCCATGTCGAGGCATGGGGACCACATTCAGTGGCTGAGACTCTTCACGGCCTGCGGCGGCACGTAATCAGGAGAGCTCAGAGGGGCTGGCCCTCGGGAGGAGAAGCTTTTGTGAAGCTTGGAGGTGAAGTTGTGTGCTTCCCTCTAGAGACAAAAAATGTCTGGCGTGACTATGATCACGGGTAGAACTTGCGTAGATGCGCGATGTTCCATGGATTTTGACCGGAATGCCGTCCTCCGTTTCGAGGCGTACCGCGCCAGGCCTGGCGATGTGGAGACCCTGTAGGGGCCTTCCCACATTGGCGAGAGCTTGTGGAGACCTTCCCTGGAGAGGATTCTCCTGAGGACGAGGTCGCCTGTCTCGAGAGTGCGCGGACGTATGTGGCGGCTGTGGTAGCGTCGCAGGTCTTGCTGGTACTTGGCTGCCCTGAGGGCGGCACGGCGGCGCAACCCGTCAAGGAGTAGCAGGTCGTCGCTGTGGAGGTCTGCTTGATCGTCCTCGTTGAAGGCAAGGACCCGTGCGGATCCATGCTTGATCTCTGTGGGGAGGACTGCTTCAGCTCCATACGAGAGCAAATGGCGTCTCACCAGTGGGCTTCGTGGGGTTCGTGCGGATGGACCAGAGCACGGACGGGAGTTCGTCTATCCAGCCCTTGCCGTACCCTTCAGGCGATTGAAGCTCTTGTCTTGAGGCCCTTGAGGACCTCAGCATTTGCTCGCTCGGCTTGGCCGTTGCTCTGTGGGTGAGCCACCGAGGCGAAGCAGAGCTTGGTGCCGAGGCTCTCGCAGTAGGCCCTGAAGATGCCGCTGGTGAATTGTGAGCCATTGTCGGTGATTATGCGATTAGGCACACCAAAGCGGCAGACCAGGCCTCTGATGAATTTTACTGCCGCCCTGGCCGGTATGCTGCGCACTGCTTCAACCTCTGCCCACTTGGTGAACTTGTCGACTGCCACGAAGAGGAACGGTAGCCCCCTTGTGATCTCGGGAAGGGTCCCAGAATGTCAAGGCCCCAGACCGCGAAAGGCCACGAGAGCGGGATGGTTTGGAGTCCCAGTGCAGGCTGATGAACTTGCTTGGCGTGGAACTGGCACGCATCGCAAGATTGGACGATGGTGGTGGCATCTTGAAGCACTTGGGGCCAGTAGAAACCGCTCCTGAAGACCTTGCCTGCCAGGGTGCGTGCAGAGGAATGGTGGCCACACTCTCCACTGTGAATGTCTCTGATCAGCATGCGGCCTTCCTCGGGGGGGACGCACTTGAGTGCAATTCCATTTGGGCGCTTGCGGTACAGGTCTCCCTCGAGGATGTAGTATGACTTGGCTTGTCGAGCCACTCGTCTGCCTCCGCGTCTTCTTCAGGAAGGACTCCCTTCAGCAGGTAGTCTTTGAGTTCGTCAACCCAGCCTGTCTCTTGGTGCACCATAGCCAGCAGCAGACGCTCCCCTGAGGATGGACCGCAGTTGGGTGCCCCACCTATAGGAGGTGGTGGGAGTACTTCGTCTGTGCTTGCGGCTGCTGCTTCTTGTGGCTGCTTTATGGACGCCTTGGAGAGTCTCTCTTCAAACACGCCGGCCGACTGGGCCTGCCTTCGTGATGCTCGCTTGGCGATGTCATCTGCCTCTTGGTTCTCCTTTCGCGGGATGTGCATGAGCTCCATGCCCCTGAAGTGCTTCTCGAGCTTGCGGACCTCTTCAAGGTAGGCGGCCATGTGGTCGTCTTAGGCGTGTAGCTCTTGTTGGAGAAGTTAACCAGGAGCTGGGAATCACCCTTTATGAGTAAGTGCTTGACGCCAAGGGCGATTGCGGCTCTGAGCCCGGCGAGGAGGCCCTCGTACTCGGCGATGTTGTTGGAGATCTTGTCTATTGTGAAGCACAGCTGGATGGCGTAGTAGAGCTTGTCACCTTTTGGTGAGGTTAAGACAACGCCAGCCCCACCATTGCGGCAGGCGAAAGCTCCATCGAAGTGCATGGTCCAGTGACTTGGCATTGTATCTCCCGATGACGCGGTTTCTTCTTCGCGAGGCTCTTCAGGAGTTGGGTCTGTCCACTCGGCGACGAAATCCGCCAGCGCTCTCCCTTTTATGACTCTTGTGGTGTCGAAGCGCAAGTTGAATGGCTGCAGCTCAATGTTCCACCCTGCGACGCGGTCAGTAGCGTTGGGGTTGCGCAGGATCTGCTCCAGGGGGAAGGACGTGACCACCGTGATGGGGTGACCCTGGAAGTAGTGGCGCAGCTTCCTGGAGGCGATGAGTAGCGCGAGGAGGAGCTTCTGCTGCACTGGGTACCGCTCGCGAGCATCTCGCAGTACAGTACTGACGAAGTAGACTGGATGCTCGACGAGGGTCGTTGATGGTGCAGCAGCGTCGGCTCCCTCGAGAGGCTCCTCAGGAGTTTTGGCGAGGTTTGCCTGTGGAGGAGCCTCGGCAGGGTGCTCGTGGAGGGCTCGACTTGAGGCTGTGGGCCTGGCGCTGGGTCTGGAGAGACTGTTCCTCGTCGGGAGGTTCTGGACTTGGTGTGGCAGTGCTTTTCTTGGGGAGAACTGGCTCTTCTCTTTCCACCACCAGGACGGCGCTAGCAGTTTGTGGGTGGCTGCTAGGTACAGCTTCAGATGCTCGCCTGCCCTGGGGGCTACCATGACTGGTGAGCTAGCCAAGTATTTCTTCAAGTCCTTAAATGCTTCGTCAGCCTCTGGAGTCCACTTGAAGGTGCCGGATTTCTTCATGATCTTGAAAAATGGCAAGGCTCTCTCGCCGAACTTGGAGATGAAGCGGCCTAAGCTGGCCATGCATCCTGCTAGGCGCTGCATGTCCTTGAGGCGGCGAGGTGGCTGCATGTCTTCTATAGCCTTGATCTTGTCAGGGTTGGCTTCTATGCCGCGGTGGGACACGAGGAACCCGAGGAGCTTGCCTGAAGGCACCCCGAAGACGCACTTGGCGGGGTTTAACTTGATGTTCACCTTGCGCAGGCTGGCGAAGGTTTCCTCGAGATCCTTCAAGAGAGTGTCTCCCTCGCGAGACTTGACCACGATGTCGTCGACATAAGCTTCTGCATTTCTTCCCATCTGAGCCCCCAAGGCGATCCTCATGAGCCTCTGGAAGGTGGCGCCGGCGTTTTTTAGGCCAAAGGGCATGCAAGTGTAGCAATACACACCACAAGGGGTGAGAAATGCTGTTTTCTCCTCGTCTTCCTTGGCCATTTTGATCTGGTGGTAGCCTGAGAAGGCATCCAGGAAACAGAGGAGATCACAGCCGGCGGTGGAGTCCACAATCTGGTCTATCCTTGGCATGGGGTAAGGGTCCTTGGGGCAGCCTTGTTCACGTCTGTGTAGTCGATGCAGAGCCGGCCTCCTCCATTGGGTTTTGGGACAACCACACCGTTGGAGAGCCAAGTGGGTGGGCAACTTCTCGAATGATGTCTGCTGCTTTCAGCTTCTCTACTTCTTTGATGATGAACGCTTGCTTCTCGGGGGCTTGTTTCCGCGCTTTTTGCTTTACAGGGCGTGCGTCTGGACACACGGCTAAGTGGTGCTCGATCACCTCCCTTGGTACACCGGACATTTCTGACGGAGTCCATGCGAACATGTCAGAATTTGCCCGAAGGAAGGCGACGAGCGCGCTTTCCTATTTGGGAGGCAAGCCAGCGCCTATGGTGACGCTAGCCCCCGAGCCTTCAGCCCCCGAGCCGCTGGTGCTCAGCGACACCTTCTTTGTAGATGCTTGCTCTTGAGTGAACAGTTGTTTCTTCTTCTTGGGCCTCTCGAGAGGCTCCATGTCCTCGTCAGCGGGGAATGCCATGGCAGCGGCCTTGTAGGCGATCTCGACGGCGCGCGTGGCGTCCTGTACGTGACCGCGTATGGTGATGGTGCCACCGCTGCCAGGGATCTTGACCATGTTGTAGGCATGGTGCGTGACGGCCATGAACTTCGCGAGGGCGGGGTAGCCGAGGATGGCGTTGTAGGGCAGGCCAATGTGCGCGACGTCGAAGTCAATTAGCTCGGTGCGGTAGTTCTCCTGCGTGCCAAAGTGACCGCGAGCCTCACTTGCCCCAGAGGCGAGATTGAGCCGCTGGTGACCCCGGTGAAGGGCCTGGAGGGCATGAGCCACTCGTAGGGCACTTGAAGCGTCTCGAAGGTCTCGACAGAGATGACGTTTAGGCCTGCACCCCCATCAATGAGCGTCTTGCCGACGGCGATGTTGTTGATGGTGGGGGTGCACACCAACGGGAGGGTGCCCACAGTCTTTGTAGACTTGGGGTGGTCTTTGGCGTCGAAGGCGATGGTGTACTGGGACCACTTGAGGGGGCGGGACGTCTCGACCCCGGGAAGCGCTGCGTTGAGCTCGCGAGCGAACTGCTTGAACTGGTTGTTCGACTTGGGCGCCTGGGATCCGCCGAGGATGCATGCCATGGCACCCTTGGGGGCCTGGTAGCCTCCAGGCTCTTCGTCGGGCAGATTGTTGTTTTTCTCGGCGGCATTCGCCTGAGTTCCCTGAGGCCTCTGGAAGTTGCCCTTGCGTCCACCTTTGCGGTAACCACGGCCTCTGCCGCGGCCACCGCTGCCTCTTCTTGCTCACGCTTCTTGCTCAGTTGCTTGAGGTCATAGCAGTTCTCTGTCGCATGGCCGCGCCTGTTGTGGTAGATGCAGAACGGGCGGTTGTCCACCTCTTCTTGCCAGCCTCTGGAGAGTCCTCGCGAACATGCTTGGCGTCGGGTTCAGCTGCCAGGACTGCGGTAGGCTTGCGCTTGTCTCGTCACGCCTCTTCTGGGTCTTGGATCCCTCGACAGGGTCGTCTGTCGAGCCCACCTTGACGAAGAGGAGCCCTTCTTCTGCCTTGGCGCACTTGTCTGCGATGTCGAAGAGCTTCACCACGGAGGAAGGGTATCATGGATGCCGAGCTTCTCGAGCATCCTGTGGTTGGTGACGCCCTCTCTGAAGGCCGCAATGACGTGCGAGTCCGGGATGTTCGGGATCTTGTTGCGGACTTGGCTGAAGCGCTGGATGTACCTGCGGAGGGTCTCGCCAGGCTTCTGGCGCACAGCTCGCAGGTCGTTGTAGGTGAGGGCGCGCTCGTACGTGCCCTTGAAGTTCGCAACGAACTGCTGGCAGAGCTCCTCCCACGAGTCAATGGAGTCCTCGGGAAGGTTCAGGAGCCACGACAAGGCGGAATCCTTGAGAGCGTGGGAGAACCAGTTGGCCATGACCTTGTCGTCTCCCCCCGCAGCTTGGATGGAGGTGGTGTAGAGCTGCAAGAACTCGATGGGGTTGTTCGTGCCGTCGTAGCCCTTGGGTAGGTCAGGCCTGAACTTCTGTGGCCAGACGACGCGCCGCAGGTTGCGGGTGAAGGCCGCGCAACCTGTGGCGTACGAGGCGATGCCCCCTGAAGAGCACGGCGGTTCTGTCGCCCTGCCTGGCCGATCTCCTCCACGATGCGCTTCTGGAGGTCCTTCTGGCGCTCCATTTCCACCCGCGCGTCTGGGGGTGTCCGCTGCACGATTTGACAATCGCGCGGCGACGACGCGTGGGATGCGGCCTTGTGCGCCGCGGCGGAGGCGGACCTGGCGGAGGCGGCGGCGGAGGCGGCGGCGGAGGTGCGCCATGCGCGGTGGTTCCAGCGCGTCCGGAGTTGTGGTGCACCAGAGAGCGCGACGCCGCAGGAGCAGCGCGCGGTGCCGCCGCAATGTCGACGAGGTGCTGAAGGCGGCCGAGCCAGTTGTCGTGCGCCTCAGCTGTGGGACGGTAGCGGAAGAGTTCCGCGGCCATGAGCAGCGCGGTGTTTGGGCTGGGCGCTGGACGCCCAAGAGTGGAGGCGCTGTGGCGCTGGGACGGGTGCGAGGACTCTGCGTCCTCGCCGTGCCCGTGGTCGACGTCGTCGTCGAAGCGGTCGTCGTGGTTGCCGTCGTCGTCCTCGGGGTGCTCCACCCGCGGTTCAGCGGTGTTGCGCCCCGTGGCACGGCTGGCGCGGGGACGGCCGCGAGGGTTGGTGGTGTTGGCAGCGGGCTCGGTGGTTGCCCTGCCTGACGCCCGCCGGGTGGCGCGAGCTGCGCGAGTGTCCGCCATGGCGCAGAGGTCGATGAAGGTTGAAGACGCGCCTCAGCCCCCTACCTGGCGCGCCAATTGTCGGAGAATGACTCCCACGAAACAGGGATAGTCAAGCTCACGAAGAGAGTTCGTGTAAGGGGCTGAACACGTTGGTCAAACAACCCTCAACCTGCACGGCGACGGTGCTCGTCGAGCAAGCGGAGGGACATCACGACAGAGATGAACACCAGCCCGTACCCAGGTTCACGGCCCTCGTGTGGAGGTAATACCGCTACTCCTGCTTGTCTGTATTGCACTGCTTGTAGAGGTTACAGTACAATGAGCTTGCCGAGGCTCTCTTTTGGCAATGGTGTATACAAGGAAGGGAAGCAAGGGTCTTCTTCTTCCTTGCGCGTAAGTGGCGATGCTGGAATGAGAATGCGATCCCTTGCTACGGTGCACCTTGCCCTCCTTTTATAGGCGCCCCGTGCTCCCTCCTTGCACTCGCACTGTGGTAGGGCTGTCACGTGGCGCAGAAGGTGGAGCGCGGTGCATCGCAGCCCGGATGTCCATGGACGCGGTCCATGAGCGTAAAGCTGACTCCTGTAGCAGAGTACCCACCGTCCATGCAGGACGGCCAGCTGGGGCCGCAGAGGAACGTGGGGGTGCCCACGGTGACGTTGGCCTTGGAGCGTAGCGCCGGCCGGTCCCCTTATCACCAAAGAGGAAATCCTTGTAGTCCGGAGCGGGTGGCACAGCTTTATTGACCCCTTTAATCACCAAAATGGCAACTGCGGCGTCGTCGTCACCGCGCGCAGGGGCGCGCGTCACTCTGCGGCCGCTGCAGAGCCCATGTGCGCTCTGCAGAGGTTGCTTTGCAGCGAAGCGATCTCCACGAGGGCTTGGATGCCCTGTAGAGAATTCGGCGTTGACCTCTCCCCAGGGGAGATTTCCTTAAAGAGGGGGCAGCAGTGGATATGGCCTCCGCTGCCTCAAATCCCCTCGCGAGGCAATTCGCCTCACGAGGCTCTCCAAGCCGTAGGCTTGGTCCTTAGCAAAAATCGCCATCAAGTGTCGAGGGCCGTATAGGACAGGCCCAGCACACCCTGGATTTCACTGGGCCGACATTAGAGTTAGCCATTTTTAGGGTTAGGGCTAGGGTTCACCAAAAGTACAACACATGCGGATACAAACAACTTACACTATTCATGATTCTAGGTGGCACTCAATCACCATTTAAAAAAAACACCCCCTACGGACTAACAACTTGTTGTGAACAGTACAAAGTACTCCACGCACGAACACAACGCGCAAGTATGTTTGTGGAAGAGATAACAATGTTCATTTTTTTTGAAGCGTGGGCAAAAGCTTTGCCCTTTTCGATTAATTAAGATAGAAGTTGTTTACAAACCTGGACCAAGACGAAACAAGAAAGCTCGCTTGGCCCAACATGAAAAGTAAACAGGATTACTCTCCCGGCATTATTTCTCCAAGACGTTTCGCACCCGCGATGACCCAAAGCCTAGCATCGGCTTTGATCTTATTGAAAACAACCGTCGGGGGCGCAAACTTATTCCGGAACACACGAGCATTTCTCTCGTTCCAAATCTCCCAAGATGCAAGCAAGGTGATGGAGGCCAAGGCCTTGCGGCTTGGAGACGTCATCTTGAGCCACCAACTAGGGAGCGAGAGGTCCGTCCATTGACTTGGATCCAAAGCGTGGATGCCAAGCCAATCCTTGATGAGGCCCCAAAGACGAGTAGTGAACCGGCAACCAAGCAAGAGATGCGTGATGGTCTCCGGCACACGGTTGCAAAGAGGGCAAAGCCCACAATTAGGCTACACACGCCTAGCCAAACGGTCCGATGTCCAAAGCCTTTTCGGAGAGCAAGCCAAGCAAAGAACTTGACTTTGGGTGGAGCCCAAACTTTCCAAACAAGGCTCTTCATGTTTGATGCTTCGGCCCCAAGAAATTGAGCCTTGTAGGCTGAAGCCGCCGAATACTCCCCGTAAGGTGTGAGCTTCCAAATGATGGTGTCCTCCACATTCTCCACAAGAACAACATGAAGAAGAAGGATACAAAGCTCAATGAATTGGGAAAGGTGGTCATGCGAGAACTCTTCATCAAGGGTAATCTTGCTAATCCAAGCGTAGTCATCCATAGCCTTCTTGATACTCCACTTCTTGGTTTTGGACACCATGAAAATGAGAGGAGCGACGTCTCTAGGTTTTTGCCCCTCAAGCCAAGGGGCATCCCAAAAAGAAGTCAAGTTTCCATCTCCCACCGTAATCGTAGTTGAGGCATAGAAAAGATCCATGTCCACCGATGTGCAAGGGTTGCCGGTGCCGACCCAATTTTTTTCCCTATCCCGCCACTCGAGCCAAGGCCATCTCAAGCGGAGGGCTCGCGCGAACTTGTCATTGTCGAGGATGCCAAGGCCACCGAGGTCAAGAGGGCGGCAAACCGTCTCCCAATTGACCTTGCATTGCGCTCCGGTGACCTTATCCTTGCCCGCCCATAGGAAGGCACGCTCCACTTTGTTGAGGTACTCCAAGGTGCCCGGAGGGACAATGAGGGGAGTCATATGGTGGATTGCTTGGGAGGTGAGCACCGACTTGACAAGGGTAGAGCGGCCAATGGCGGTGATGAGGTTGCCATTCCAAGTAGGAACCTTCCCGGCCACCTTGTCCTCAAGATGTTGGAAATCCACCCTCTTTAGACACCACACCGAGAGCGGGAGGCCAAGATATCTCATGGGGAAGGTGGCACGCACCACCGGAAGACCGGCAAGGACATCGTCAAGGTTGATGAGACCGCATCTAATGGGAACCACGGAGCTTTTTTCGAAATTAGTGCACAAGCCGGTGACCTCACCGAAACCACGAAGAATGGAGGAGAGGTTTACAATGTCATCCTTGATCGGAGCCACAAAGATTGCCGCATCATCCGCATACAAGGAGGTCCTCAAAATGCTCCCGCGACCTCTCAACTTGTGAAGTAGCCCATTCCGAGTTGCAATGTCAAGGATTTGAGTGAGGGGGTCGATCGCAAGGACAAAAAGGAGAGGCGATAGAGGGTCTCCTTGACGGAGACCGCGCCCATGCACAATGGGGAGGCCGGCCACCCCATTAAGGAGGACGCGAGAGGTGGCGGACGAGAGAAGCGCGGTGATCCAATTACGGAACCGACTTGGGAACCCACGACGTTAGAGAAGGTCAAGAACATACTCCACCGGATGGAGTCAAAAGCTTTGCGGATGTCAAGCTTGAAGAGAAGCGCTGGCGTTTTTTCCTTTGTGGAACCTTCTTGCCAAATTCTTCACATAGAGGAAGTTGTCATGTATGCTTCTTTTTTTGATGAAAGCACTTTGGGCTTTGGAGACGAGGTCGTTCATGAAGGGTCCAAGACGAAGGGCAAGCACCTTGGCGATGATCTTAGCGATTGCATGGATTAGGCTAATAGGCCTAAAATCGGAGATGTCCTCCGCACCATCCTTCTTAGGCAAGAGGGCAATATTTGCGGAGTTGAGCCAATGAAAGTTTGCCGAGTGTAGGTTGCCAAATTGATTTATCACCTTCATGACATCGTCTTTAATTGTGCCCCAACATTTCTTAAAGAAGGCACCCGTGAAGCCATCCGGACCGGGCGCCTTGCACCCCGGCATTTGATCAATTGCTTTTTTGACCTCATCCTCCGAGAAATCTTCACCAAGGGAGGAGAGGTCCGGCTCTTGAAAGTTGATTTCCTCCCAATTGAAGTCGCGCCCCCGGGCATTTCCTCTCCCCATGACCCCTTCAAAATGGTGTTGAATTATTTCCTCCTTGGCTTTGTGCTCGGTGACCCATCCATGGTTGTGCTTGAGCCTATGTATGTGGTTCTTTCTTCTCCTCGCGTTGACTCTAAGATGGAAATTTTTTGTGTTGGCATCACCCTCACGAAGGTTGTTGATTCTAGACGATTGCTTCTTCCGAGCTCTCTCAACCACGGCAAGGGCAAGGACCTTTCTTTTCAACCGCTTGCGAAGTTGAAACTCCTCCAAGGATAGCACCCTATGCTCTTCGGCAATATCAAGTTGGAGTATGACAAGGAGAGCGGCGTGCAACATGACCTTCGCATTAGGGAGGATGCGCCGGCTCCATTGGCTAAGACACTTGCCGGTGTGTTGTAACTTGTGAAAGAGAACATGGCAAGGCTCAACATGGGCGGTAGGGGCATTCCAAGCATTGTTGAAACCCTCGTTGAAACCGGGGATGCGGAGCCAAAAGTTCTCAAACTTGAAAGTGCGAGGGCGGCGAGGACCCGTGTCATCGGCAAGTAGGAGTGGGCAATGATCCGAGAGGGAGGAGGACAACGCATGAAGGATGTGAGTGTCGAAACGGAGGTTCCACTCGGTGTTACCAAAGAAGGCATCAAGCTTGCACATTGTTGGGTTTAGCCTTCCATTGCTCCAAGTGAATCTACGGTTTTGGAGGTGTATTTCTTGAAGCTCACACGCTTGAAGAGTAGCACGGAAGCGGTTGATTCTACTCCGGTTTACATTCCGCTTGTTCTTGTCACGGGCCCGATGGATTTGGTTGAAGTCGCCAAGAGCTAGCCAACGCGTCCCAACGGTGGGCTTGTGGCTAAGCAACTCGGCAAAGAAATCATCTTTGCGGGACGATCTCGTAGGCCCGTAAACCGTCGTGATTTTGAAGTCCCCCTCGATGTCGGAGTTAAGGGGTGGACATGCGCCGAAAGACAAAATTCTCCCACTTGAACATTTGTGACATGCAACACGGCGTCGTCCCAAAGCATGAGGATGCCACCACGGTACCAAGTGCCGGTCTTTTGATGAAACTCTTGAGACGATTTCCACCTAGGTAGCAAGCGTCAAAGGGCGAGATCGATGATAGCTTGGTTTCTTGGAGGCACACAATGTGGCAGGAGGATGCGGCAATCGTTTCGTGGACAGCGGTGCGGCGATCTGGGTCATTTAGACCTCTCGGGTTCCAGCTCAGAGTGTTAACAATTTGTTCTAACATGGTAAACTATGGGGACTCCAAAGAACAAACACAAGTGGCATACAGTAGCAGAGCACAGATGGCATGCAGTAGCAGAGCACGAGTAGCTGGACCACACTCCAGTAGCATTAGCAAGTTCATCACGGCACACAGTAGCAGAGCACAAATGGCATACAGAAGCAGAGCACGGGTAGCTGGAACACACTCCAGTAGCAGTAGCAAGTTCATCACGGCACAAAGAACAGACATAGTTTTGAGCTAACATTGGGAAACTAGATAAACGACGAAAGGACCCAGCTGCGAGATCTATCAGCAGCTCAAACATCTCCAGTAAGCACCTCTGCAGCCTCACCATCGTGGTCTAGTGCAGCCGCACCACCATGGTTGATCAGGGCGTCATCCATGGCATCATCCTCCTCAGTATCGACCTTGAATAGCTTGCGAATTCCCGTCATGACCTGCGGCTGCATCTGGTCCTTGAAGAGCAGCGAGAACTCCGTGAGGGCCTTCTCCGTCACCACCTCTCCGTCGCGGATGATGCCCAGGTTGTGGCAGACAAGCGTTTTAGCCGCTTGCGCCACAGGCGCCGCCTTGCGGTTAGCCTTGATCCTAGCGCTCGACCGGCGCTTAACCGTGTATCGGCAAATGGTCATGCCGGCCATGGTCTTGCGTCTGTTGCGTGGCCGGACCGGTGGGGTGGACGTCGGGGGCGAGAGCAATGCCTCCTGGCTGGCGGTGAAGAGAGGAGCC
This sequence comes from Poa pratensis, assembly GCA_947311845.1. Taxonomy (NCBI): domain Eukaryota; kingdom Viridiplantae; phylum Streptophyta; class Magnoliopsida; order Poales; family Poaceae; genus Poa; species Poa pratensis. The sequence goes on along the minus strand of CAMZMU010000062.1, from coordinate 46,111,270 downwards.
AGCAGCGTCGCGTCGTCGTCAAGAGAGCCAGTGTAGCTCGAGGCTGGCGGGGAGCTGCGTGAGCGCGCGAAGGTACCCGAGGCACGCCCAGGCGAAGACACGACCGGAGGGCTCCCAAAGCCAGGTGGGCGCAGAGGAGAGAGCTCGGCCACGAGGCCGCCAGGGGCGAGGAAAGCGAGAGCATGGGCCGCCTCACCCGAAGCCGACGCTGGTGGAGTGGCGATGAACTGGCCTAGCAGCAGCGAGGATTCCTGCATGGATTTGGATTTGCCGCGCGAAGATGCCGGCAGCACGGATGTGGGGGAGCCAGGGTGGACTGGGGATGATGGCGGCGTTCTGGCGGCGCGCGACCTGCGCCTTGCGGCAGCAGGAGACGCAATTCTTGGTGCCACGCCGGCCACGACGAGGTGGAGGAGAGGGAGGAGCCACGGGGGCAGCCTCGCTGCCACGGACGGCCACCGAGAGCGCCAGCGCGTCGACCTGGGCGGCGAGAGCCAGCGCGTCGTCCTGGGCGGCGAGCACGTGGGCGTCGGCGTCGAGCTGCATCTGGAGCGCATGGGCGCCATGGGCGGAGGAGCGGTCACGGTCACGGTCACGGCCTTGGTCGCCATTGCGATCACGCGGGAGGGCCGCGCGAGAGAGACTGCGGCGAAGGGTGTCGCGCCAGCCCCTGGAGTTGTCGCGTCCCCGCCTGTCGCGGTCGCGGTCCCTGTCTTAATCGTCCCTACGGCGGCCAGAGAGGTCCCAAGGCGCGTCGCGAGGGTCCGCCGGGCCACGCTCGCCGTCGATGACGCCGAGCTCCCAGTCAAACAGCTCCGTGCGCCTCGGCTTCGTCGGCACGCCCGGAATGGCCTCAACGCCGGTGAAGTCCTCGTAGCCAACCAGATGGACCAGAACTCGGGAGCGCAGGGCACGCCTGCCGACGGTTGGAGCAGACGCCGGCGCCGCCCTGGCCGGCAGCTTGAGGCGCTTGACGCGCGGGATGAGGTCGGGGTTGTCGGTCCACACCCAGACGCCAAGCGAAGAGGCGTCCTCGCGGTTCACCGAGCGCGCCATGATGTAGTCCAAGTCGCATTCATCGCCGATGGCCCGGGAGACGGTGTCGACATCCCAAGCGTGCAGCTTGATGCCCTCCAGCTCGAGGTGGACATGGTAGCGCATGTCGACGTAGTCCGCCTGAGCTTCGAGCGACCACGGCTTCATGCTCATCAATTTGCAGCATCCGGTGACGTCATAATGTTTTTGATCGAGGGGCATGGGGGACCATGACGCTGTCAGCTAGAACAACGGTAGATCATACAATGATCGTGGCAGCTAATGACTTCGTCTCGGCATGCCTTTATGTTAATATAGGGGGAAAACCTTGTAGGCCAAGAATGCACTGTTTGTAGGAAAACACACTTCATAATCAATAAAAAGGGAGATCAAACCAAATCTTTATAAATCAGACCGGTGTACACAATCCTAACAAAATATATAACTTACTTCTAGTCCAACAAGAAGTGATTTAGTCTTACGATTGTGTACTCTGCTCTGAGGGTACTACTGAAGATTTCCAGCACCTGTTTTTTGAATGCGATTTCAGCAGGAATTTCTGGTGGAAGTTGAATCTGGAATGGAATACTGATTTGGATCTGATCAACATGCTGATTGATGCTAGAAAAAGATACAAACTTGTATGCTTCAAGGAGTCCATGATCGTGGGCTGCTGGAGTCTATGGAACCATCGGAACAGATGTATCTTTGATGGGCACAATATTTGACTTGGATGTCTGTTTTCAGGATTTTTTTGTCCTCTTTTAATCTTGTTAGACATAGAGCTAAACCTTCTCTTAAAGAAGGAATGACCAAATGGGTGGACACTTTATGAACACTTCTATAATAACTTTGTGTGTTTTTTTTGAGAAAATAGAAAATTAAATAGTAGGGATTTTCCCTACTGTTTTGCGCTTAAAAAAAAGTGATTTAGTGAAAGCATCAGGAATACTCTGCATGAAGGCCAGCTGCCCGATGGTGTAGTACGTAGTGGTAATAGTACGAGACTCGCCTCGAAACAAAGAAAAATGTGAACCTTGAAAAAATACATCGATTCTCCAATTTCTTTGCTACAACTATTTCCCTGACAAAGTAGAAATCTGTTTCGATGTGATTATTACTCGCGGGAAATATAGGATCAAATGATATGTAGATAGATTCCAAGTAATCACCCAAAATATAAGGAATTATTTCTCGTGGAATATCAAGCTATTTAAGAACTGATTGAACCCAAATAACGTTGGTTGTCACGTTTGCAAGAGCTTTATATTCTTATTATGTACTAGACCTCGATACATCAGCTTGTGTTCTGCCAGTCCAAGAAAACAAATTCGATCCAGAATAGTCAAAAAACACCAATAGATATTCTATCATCTAACCACCTTGTTTTCATACACAAACTTGAAATCTATCATCACATGTGCATTTTCATACACAAACTTGAAATCTATGGTACACAAACTCGACAATCGGGTTGATTTTGGTCCATTAGTGTTCCGCTGCCGACACATGTATGCCATATAGATAAGTGGCACACGCTAGGTACGTGGTTGTCAAGTTTGTGTACCACGGTACCACATATTGCAAGTTTGTGTATGAAATGCACATCTAAGACAAGTTTGTGTATCCCTAGTGTTATTAACCTTTTTGTTTGTACAAGAGGCGAGAATTTTTGCTGTAAATATCTGAAAGGTCGTGGACAACGTGATATACTCCTTCGTTTAAGCGGGCTGGACTGTTGTGTAGTGTGAGTTGTTTTCCGTAAAGTGGAGGCTAAAATACAAAATCGCGCTGCCCTAATTTCTGTGCACACGATGATGAATGTACGGTGAAAAGAGGGAACAAAATAGCTGAGGCAACCTTGGAGCCTTATCCTCTCCCCATCCACAGTAGAGAGGAGCGAACTTTTGGGCGAACCGCGTCGTTCCACCTCGCCGCCGTTGGGTCGGCGGGTTCCTCACCCTCCGGCGGCTGCTCCGGCAGCGGGAGGATGGGGAAGCCCCGATCTACGGCGTGTATATAGTGTAGGTACGGTGTGGGTGCTTGCCGGCGGCGTTTGGGAGCGGTTGGCGCGGCCGGAGTGGCGTTTTGCGGCGGAAGATCTCTGCTCCGGCGGTGGTGGTCCTTGGAGCGCTGCTGCCGATCTTCTGTCTTCTGCGCGCTCGGGGCTCGGCGGAGCTGCTGGGTGCGTATTCCCCTCGCCGGAGTTCGCGGGACGGCGTCTCCGGGTGTTCGTTGGATCGTTTCGAGCTGTGTTTGCAGGGCGTTGGCTTCGATGGCGTTGGATGGAGGAGCTTCGGGTCCGAGTTCGTCGACTTCCCGGCCGTGGAGGGGCTGTTCCGTATCCAAGGAGTGAAGGGAGCAGTGGCGGCGGCACGCCGGCGTACGTCCTCGTCGTCGTCTTCGTCAATGGGGGGCTGAGGGACTTCGTTGTAATTTTGCCTTTGTCTCAGGACCTTTCTGTAAGAACTCTGTGATAATATCAGCTCGTTTCTCGCCAAAAAAAAAAAGAGGGAACAAAATTGGGGTGCCCTAGGGGGACCTGGGCCTAGCACGCACCTTCTACACTCGGCGAATGCCAAAATACTCGGTATACATGATCTTTCCTGTAGTGAGTTTGGTGGCGCCGTCGGCTGTCCCTCTTTTTCTCTGGCCGGGGAACAAAATATCCGATGGACCTGACGGATGACATCATGAAACTCAAATCTGAAGGAGAACGCAAGAACTCAAGAGCAGCCCACCACAGCAGGAGCGCGAGGGAACGAATCGACGGATGGAATTATCGACGAAAGATTAGAAGAAATTTCAGTTTCCTAAAAATTAGCGTACGTGACGATTATCTACCGTGACGGGTACCAATAACAGCTTATTTTCTGGAGCTTGTGACAAGATGATTAGAAGGGTGGTTGTACCCTCAGTACATCAGAGTTTAAATCCTAGATTTGACACTGGTGTTTCTCGTTTAGGCGGAATATTCTTTAGTGGGAGACGACGTTCTCATCGACAGCGAGACGCTTGTGGTGACTTCGTCAATCTCAGGACCCGACCGCCGGCTCAGTCTTTCGGAGGTGCTCATAGGGGTAGGGTGCGCGCGTATGCGTTCATAGGGGTGAGTGTGTGCACGTGTATGTGAGCGTCTGCGTTGTATTGTGTTTCGAAAAAAAAAGTATATCGGACTCGGAGGGAGGATTCGACGGAAACGCCATGAACAGCTGGTTTGTGAATCTGGCGGTGTCACACGTGAGCGGCCGCGACGGCGTCGCTCCCTTCAGCCTGTACCGCATAAATCCAGCAAAGCTGTTCTACCCCACCGGAGTCACCGCACCAGCGACGTTGACAACCGAAGGATCAACAGATCCAGCGAAAATCAGGAGAGCTCCGCTGCGTAGGCCCGCCATCTCCTTCGACAGGCCAACCCAAGATGGAAGACTCGGGTGGATGGAGTTCATGTCCGCCGGCCGCGGCGGGGACGCCATCGTCGCCGTGGACAACGTCGGCCGCACCATCCTCTACGACGCAGAACTCAACATGGTCCGCTACAGCATGCCCATGCCGTTCGAACCCATCCTGAGCCATCACCGTCGGCGACGGCGATGATCTTTACATGATGAAGGACACGCTCAGGCGGTGGCCCCAGACGAACTTCTTCCAGGCTCTCTGTAGAAGGATAGAGAGGGATTGGTGGAATCGTTGGTTGTATTGCTTGAGCCTCGTGGGCGTATATAAAGGAGTACATGATCTGCTTGGAGTACAAGTCAAGGTAGAATCAAATCCTACGCTATCCTATCTTTCCTAACTAATCACGATACTCAACATCCCCCCGCAGTCACAACGTAGCGACGCAGACGGTGAGACTGGAGAAGAATCCGAAGACGGAGCCGACGGACATCCCCACCACAGTCGTAGCGGTCGACGCATCGCGGAAGTTGTGGCTGGAGTGGTAGCCGATGAGGTTCCCAAGCAGGCGGTAGCCCTATTGTGCCGAAGTCGAGGTAGCCGATAGCGTAGGGTGGTGTAGCCGTGGTCGAGGTAGCCGGGCGAGGGGCGCCGTGGTCGATGTCGAGTCGGGGTTGCCGGTGTCGAGGGAGCCGTCGTGGAGCCGCGGGCGCAAGGGTGCGCCGGTAGTCAGGTGATGTGGACGAGGCGTCGCGCCGGGTTCGCAAAGCCTGGGGACACGTCGTGGACGAAGACACGCATCGGTGTTGCCGGCACCGAGCTTGTGTAGGGGCGGTGAGAGGATGCGGCGTGGATCAGCGAGTCACAGCGGCGCGTCGGAAGAAGCGGCGTGGCTCGGCGAGCTACAGCGGCGCGATGATGGTAAGTTAGTCGATGTTGACGAGGCGCCGCACCAGGCTTGCCAGACCCGGGGACACATCGTAGACGAAAGCACACGGCGGTGTTGCCAGCACCGGGCATGCGTAGACGGGGACCAGCAGAGGAGGACTCGACGACGGGTGCGGCGTCAATCGGCGTGGGGTAGAAGGTGCCGATGTCGCACGCGACTCTCGGAGTAGATGAAGTGGTCGAGGAAGATGATGGCGACGCTGGCGATTAGCAGGTACTGGACGAAGACGAAGATGCGATCGGCGACGGCAGCGATAGCCTGTGGAGGGCCACGGCGGTCACATGTAGAAGCGCGGCGACGGTGCTCGAAGTAGGCGAAGAAGAACCCGACATCATGACGAAGACCAAGCGCGGACGGTGGTGTTCCCGCGCCTAGGGAGGCGGCGCAGCGCATACCACGTAGAAGTCGACGCGCGGAGACGGCGGAGTGGACTGCGTGCCGCGGCGCTACGACCCGAAGGGGCGACGCAGCGGCGGCGCGCGTATCGAGGGCGACGGCGGGGAAGACCTCGGGGAGGCGGCGTGGACCGCGTGCCGCGGCGCTACAGCCCGAAGGGGCGATGCAACGGCGACGTGCGTGTCGGGCAGCCACGGGGACGGCCTCGGGGCGGCGGCGTGGACCGCGTGCCGCAGCGATACGACCCGTAGGGGCGACGCATCGGCAGCGCGCAGGTCGAGGTAGCCGCTTTGAGAACCACGGGGGAGGCGGCGCTGCGGCCTGAAGGGGCGACGCAGCGGCATCCCATTGCTCGATCGGTGGATAGGCGTTCATACTTGGACAATCTTCACGGGATCCCGCGGAGGCGCACGCGGGCGACTGATCAGGTCGGCGGCATGGCGTGGATGGGGCTGATCGCGGGCGGGCGGATGGCCAATCCGATCGCCCACGAGGTGGATGTCCTGCTCGGTGATGAAGGCGTAGACCGGCGGAGGCGACGTGCGGCGTCGACGCCCAAGCGTGCGGTCGGGCGACCACGGGGAGGTGCCCAAGCGGCCGACGCAGCGCCGTGCGTGAGGTGGCCACGATGGAGGCGGGGTGGCGGAGGCGTCCAAGCAGAAGACGGCGTCAATGGTCGACGCGGGCGAGGCGCGACGCCGGCGCCCAAGCGGGCGGCCGGGCGACCGCGGCGGACGGCCCGAGCGGCCATGCAGCGCCGTGCATGATGCGACTATGGTGGCGGCGAGGAGCGGAGGAGTCCCGATCGGAGCAGGGGCGGCGATAGCCGGCGAGGGCGACGGGCGAGCTGAAGCGCGGAAGACGGCCATTACTGGTCGCCGCATCGCGCGAAAGCCGCCGAGGCGGCGCGCGAAGCCGCCTTGTCGGGGAAGAGGCCGGTAGTCGCGCCGGTGTCGAAGTAGAGGCGCGTGAGAACGACGGCGGCGGTGGGCGACGCAAACCGATCTTAGATCGGAAAACCAAAAAAGAACGCCGAACAAAGGCGACCAGCGCGAGAGAAAAACCTCGATCAAGCGATCGGGAGAAAAGACTCTAGGGCAGCCGGTCCACAGGACCGGCGGACGAACCCTAGGTACGGGCGGCGCGGCCCCCGGCGGAGATCATGGAAATCGACCTCGCCGGAGGCGCGCGGTGCGGAAGCGGCGGCGGCTAGGGTTTAGGATCGAAGTAAGGCTGATACCATGTAGAAGGATAGAGAGGGATTGGTGGAATCGTTGGTTGTATTGCTTGAGCCTCGTGGGCGTATATAAAGGAGTACATGATCTGCTTAGAGTACAAGTCAAGGTAGAATCAAATCCTACGCTATCCTATCTTTCCTAACTAATCACGATACTCAACACTCTCGTCCACGACACCCGGTCGTCCGTGACGAAGTGGCACTGGCGCTCCCTCCCTCCACCTCCCATTATTACCTCGCCCGACACAGACGACGAGCTGGAGATGACCATGATCCCCGAAGAAGACGACTCCGACATCTGCGCCCACACGGTTGTCGGAGACTCGCAGATCTGGATATCCACGGTGGGCGCCGGCACGTACACGTTTGACACGGAGAGCGAAACGTGGAGCAAGGCCGCCGACTGGGCGCTGCCGTTCAGGGGCCAAGCGGAGTACGTCCCCGAGCACGGCCTCTGGTTCGGCTTCTCCCGCGACCATAAGCAGCTCTGCGCGTTCGACATGTCCGACGTGTCCGCGGCGTCGTTGGCGCCCGTGCCGCTCATGTCATGGGACGATCTGGCCTGGCCGGAGAGCTGGGTCCCGATGGAGACCCGTCTCGTGCCGCTGGGCTCCGGCAGGTTTTGCATCGCCAGGTTCTTTTATACTTTGGTGGACGTGGTGATCGAGTACGTGAACGGCCTCAAACATCAGCATGAGAAGTCGTCGTTTTTCGCGGTGCTCACCGGCGTAGAGCTGGAGCGCGGTGGCGCACAAGGTCTAGGAAGGATGGTCAGGCACAAGTCCAGGCGTTACGTCTTCGGCGGCAACCTCGCCAAACCCGTGTGAAAATGACATGCGGAAGAGATCTCTCTCCATCCTTTTATCGATGTGCGTGTTTTTAATTACTTGTCCATGCATGGGATCATCAACCTATTAACAATCCACCACCAGGATACTTCGTACAAGTACAGCTAAAGCCTACTACATTCAGTAAAATCATATCGATTTTTTGCTTACTGAATTTGTACTGAATTTGACCATGAAACATATTTGTGTCGCGAGGCATGTGTCTGCAGATATCTAAACTTGTAATCGAAACACGTTTCTAGCCTTTGTAGGCAGTAGGAAACAGATAAGGTAGAAGCATGGTATACAAATGAGTACTGTAGCACCGTGATATGTGTTAATGCTTCAACCAAAACATAGCAGATATGACTGAAGCATGTGGATGCTTCCAATATTTTTCTAAAATATGTAGTCTGTATTCGTGTGTCTACAGGTTTTTTCGTCGGCGACGGTTGTTGTGCTGCTGCGCTGGTCCTATGTAATCTTAACACGACGACTTTTGGACTGTATACTATAACAAGGTTTGCGCCGCTCCGGTGTGGGAGGGACTGTATACTATTCTGCAATTTTTAAATGTATGAGTTAAAGTTCAATTTTCAATTTTTGTATCTGCAAAATTCAAATTTTAATGCAGTCATTCTTTTGTAAGTCATGCTTATGCACCTCAGTCATTTCATTACTCATTATTTACCACGTGTTCCAAAGATAGCAAAATAAGCAACTCCAGATATGAGATATCTACTTGCTAATAAATTTAATTATTGATTTTTTTTCATTTTTTCCTATCTTTGGAAGCATGAGATGCATTGCACACATGTCAGTTCCTTGTTCTTGTCAATGAACCATGGCTTCTCACGGCACGTGGTGTTTTTAAAAATACAAATTGCATGTAAAATACAGAGTATATTCTTTGTTTATAGTAGTATAAATTTCAGATGTTATTACTTTACATCACCAGTGTAACCTCAAATTCCCACACACATAAGACATTTGAGTACACATGTTTACTCAATCCATCAACTAATAGAAAACGTGAAATAAGATGTGCTGGAATGTTGGGCAAGTGAAGAAATGTTGTGGCCTGCTTAGTCTAATGCCAGAGTGCTAGTAAGTGAAGATGCACTTATCCAAGCTGTTTTAAGGTAGCTAAAAGATACCAATCAAATCAGAGTGATATCCTATGTATAATGCATGTTGGGAAACTTTTGTTTTAGTCAAAATGTCGAAAAACTTTGACTCGTCCATATCCTACCAAGTGCCAGAAAGGTAAGAAACGTTTGGATAATATATAATCTGTAGATATCTTTTTCCTATAAGAATTTTCATTAATGAAGACAGGAAAGGGAAAGAAACACTAATCAATTACACGCAGCCGGTAAATTTCCAAAAGAATGTAAATGGTCAAAATTGCATTTCCTGCCTATTCTGTATCAGGATAAACTTCCACACCAACAATGGCATTTATAACATTCCAATTTATAGAGGAACTGGATAAAGTAAGATATATCCGTCAATTGATCATTACCATTTTATACACCCCATAATCTGAAACCAGCCAAAAAAAACAGAACTGATACATGGAATCCACAAACATATATATGCCTCACATGTGACTATCTCATCCAAAAATCCATCTAGCCAACACCCAGCGAACAAACACCTCGTCTTATTCTAAATCTCATAGCCTACCACCGAGAGCCCAATCCCACAACTTTCCCAAATCTTCTTTTTGCAATGGAGGTGGTCACCGTGTTGATTGTTGGTGCTGGTCCAGCAGGCCTCGCGATGGCAGCATGCCTTGCCCAGTTCTCCATTCCCTATGTCATCGTCGAGCGCGAGGACTGCAGCGCGTCACTTTGGCGCAACCGCGCATACGATCGCTTGAAGCTGCATCTTGCAAAGGAGTTTTGTGAGTTACCGCACATGTCATACCCAGCAGATGCACCAACATACATACCGAAAGCTCTGTTTGTCAAGTATCTGGATGACTATATTGGGCGTTTTAATATTCAACCCAAGTATCTCACTAGCGTGGAGTCATCCACATATGACAATGATAAGAAGTGTTGGTCCATCGTGGCTCGCGACATGGCGGAGTGCACAACAATAAATTTCATTGCAAAGTTCCTTGTTGTGGCAAGTGGTGAGAATAGCGCAGAGAATATTCCGATGATCCCCGGACTTGACAGTTTTCCGGGTGAAGCCATCCACTCGTCAAGATACAAGTCAGGCAAGAGCTTCTCTGGTAAGAGCGTGTTGGTCATTGGATCTGGCAACTCTGGGATGGAAATCGCGTACGACCTTGCAACCCATGGTGCCAATACTTCCATTGTTATACGAAGCCCGGTATGTTCACTATATAATTTATCAGTTATAGAGATATACTTTCTTAGTATTATTACCATTAAAATGATATATTTTTTATCTTGCATGTTGCAAAGATGTGTGACCCGTTTTATTGTTGCAGATTCATGTAATGACAAAGGAACTAATCCGGTTGGGGATGACACTAGCCCACCATCTTCCACTGAATCTTGTGGATAACCTCCTTCTTATGGGAGCAAAATTCATATTTGGAGACCTTTCAAGGCATGGCATCACAATTCCAAAAATGGGCCCAATGATACTCAAGTCAAAAACAGGCCGGTCTGCTGTGATTGATGTCGGCACTGTTGGGTTAATTAAAAAAGACATCATCCAAGTAAGCATATTCTCGAACATGATATAAATTTATATATACCATTAATTTACTATGTCACTTTACTAACATTTGCATTACCTCTGATAGGTTCAAGGAAGCATTAGTAAGATCATGAGCAATATAGTTAAATTTCAAAGCGGAGATGAAATCTCATTTGACGCAATCGTGTTTGCAACTGGATACAAGAGCACGGCAAATATGTGGCTCAAGGTAACAACAATTTTGGCCTAAGTCGGGTTGTTTTTCAAGCAACACTTGTTACATCTTCTAACCAAGTTATATGTTATTTATGAGTGCAGAATGGTGAGAGCATGTTAAATGACAATGGACTGCCAACCAAAGAATATCCGAATCATTGGAAAGGTGAAAATGGGCTCTATTGTGCTGGGTTGGCAAGGAGAGGATTGGCTGGTATTGCCGCGGATGCCAAAAATATCGCCAATGACATTAAATTTGCTATAGGCTCTATGTCCAGCTAAATTAGCCTTCATATGTAGTTTAAGGGGACAAGTGTGTTACAATATTGATATCTTTGAGACATATTCATGTCAAGGCTCATATGTGCTAGGGAGTGAGCTCTGCTCTAGTATATTATCAACAAGGGCGATGTAGTTCTACTCTCGTTGTGTAAAGGGCTTCGTAATTTTTCTGAACTTATGGTTCTCTACCGTATTCTATATAGTTGAATTGATCTATGAAAAAATTCTAGGATCAGTATTCAGTAGTGTAGTTTCTATATAAATACTCTCGTGGAATGTTTATCCCCAACAATGAACCAGGAGTAATTACATCAGCCTCAAATCAACTGTATTATTCGCTAGAGTCCATTCATGTAATGTTATTCATCGGTCCTAGAATGACACTACCTGATGATAATTGTATAATGTATGAAGACAGAACAACCGCTGATTGTGGAAATTGTCGAGGACTGAATCCGTTGTTAGAAGCTTCTACATAAATAATGTTATCCTAGAATAATAAATGTTGTACAAAACAACTAGTTCTTGAAGATGCATACAACTCGTCAATATGCCATGCTCACCAGTGCAAAGGTAGTTCTTGGAGAAGTGAAATTTGACGTCGGAAAAATTATCATATGCGCTAGGGGGTAATATAGGCTCATGTATACTATCAGCAAGGGCCTTCTAGTTCTACTCTCGTTGTGCAAAAGAGCTTCCTATTCTTTGTTGAACTTATGAGTTGTCTAGCGTATTATATTTCCTTCACTTTATATATGCAAATGTCCTGGGTGAAGTAGTGTATGTGTATTAGTGCAAGGCCAATGGAGAAGCTATCCGGGTCACCAAATCAAAACTAAATGACGTTGGGCGAAAAAGGGCCTTGCAACCCGGTCACAAACGGACATGGAAATAATAGAGAATCACCGAATTACTTCCACATGTGAGACTAATTTGCGAACCAGGGAAGGGTAGGTAGATCGCGAAGATGGTCGCGCCGTTCCATCCCGCCGTACTGCGCCGCTTGGAAGGAGAAATCGCGAGGGGTTTCCTCTTCTTCATGTGTACTGTGCCGCTAAGGAAAACTTGCAGGTCTTCCATCTTTTTTTTCTTCCTTGTGACGGCTCGTCGCTCGGTGGTCTATGAATCTGGATGTAATTTATTTTACTTCTAAATAGTGTTCTTTATACTGTCTTGACAATTGATGGATAAATAGTAAGTTTCCCGCAAAAAGAAAACACTCGATGTTGTCAATATTGAAGCAACTATCAACTGTGGGGGATAAAGGAAATAACCAAAACAGCATGTGTCGTCATGTGTGTATGCGGCAATACAGCAAACCGTGAGAATCCATGGTGAGAATAAAGATCATAGAGAGATCAAAATTTTCTTTCTGACGCATGTATGTGCGGCAATACTTGCATGCACATACAACAAATGACTGTTGTCCAAGCCTTGGATGCACCTTGTCCAACTACCATCAAAATTTGCTCATAATTCAGCATATTTCAACTTATTATTGCAAAGTTTTATTGACACGCCGTCAAGAAGGATCTGTGGTCTTGGATGTTCCGATGTTTCCGTCTTCCTCGGTGCATTGACTGACTTCAGTGGAAATCCGTGAAAAGGTTGTCGTGAAGACATTGCAAGTTGTAGCTTTCCTCATATTCTTGTTGTGGAATAGTTGTATGATGGGTTTTGTTGACATATAAATTGATCTTTTAAAGAAATTCAACTTTAGTTTTGGTCATTTTTCTCTATGTCCTTTCTCACTAGTCGTTTTTTGTTTTATGTGTACAATGTGCTTCTGCTGAGCAGCAGTGTTGCTAGGGCTGGAGGGAGTAGCTGCTAGCATCGAGCGATGCTAGCTGCAGTACTCCCTTCCACATGTCGAAGGTGGCTGGAGGACTAGATGGGTTCTTGAGGGAGAAGCTGCTAGCATCAAGCTGTAGTCCTCCCTTCCACATGTCGAAGGTCGGCACAGAGGATTCGGGATACCATATGAATTGATGCACCATACAAGTCAATCAAAAGTCCGAAGTAATGAAAGAGGCAATCGATATATTTCAAAATGTTCGGCACCACGACATGTTGAATAAATGAACGGGCAATGTTTTAATTTATTCGTGCACTGTATATCAGTACAGATGGTTAGTGCCCGTTCGGTACCACAATCGTCTGTACCTCCCATTCAGAAAGCGAGTTCTAATTAAGCATAATTCCAAACGGTGTTGCACTCAACATTCTGTTCAGAATTAGCCGTACTGAAGAATAAACTGCATGTGCCTCAACCGAAAAGGATTTGCCACCTTCATCTAACGTACCAAAACAAAAAAAGTGTACACGTTATTACCCAAGAGGCTAGCGCTACCGTGTGGTTGCAAGCTTGCATCAGGCCCAGTCAAAAATGTTCTCCTCAGGTATCAGGTGTACTAGGATTTCCAGCTGCTGCATCTGAGCTGTGCAGCAGCAGTGTTTCTTCTCTAAGCTACTTCGGGTGCAGCAGCAGTGTTTCTTCTCTAAGCTACTTCGGGTTGAGGGGTAAGCTTGTCCAGATCCACGGAAATGTCGAGGCCTGACTTCGTCATGGAGCTGATCATTTTAGGGATGTCCGCAATCAAAGCTTCCTCCATTGCCTGGAATATGAAGAGATTTTGTTACTAGTTGAATGCACAGGTGTCAGCGCATATTTTATGTACCAAGTGATTTTCCGTACTAGAAGAATTGGTGTGAGAGCGTATAGGCTAGCGAGTATAAACATTATTGTAACCAGGAGCTAAAGACTGTGGAAACTGGACCAAAGATCGTTTATCCAATTGTCACCTTGCGATCATCTTTCTTCTGCCTTTTTATCACCTCCATTGGCCATTCAGCAACAAGCTTTTGGAGTTCATCTTTCACGAACGGTTTCTTCTGATCAGGAAGGTGCTATATACAACCAAAAAAATGTCATTAGGGAAATGTCTCCACAAGGATTGCCTATGTAAGAACTGAGTGTAAACTATTATGGTATCCAGATTCCCTACAGTTGTGAATAATATGTAGACTCAAAAAATGAAAACAGTAGCATGAGATCTACTCCCTCCGTTCCAATTTAATTGACTTGCTATGCACCACATGTGGATGTATCTAGACTTGTTACATGTCTATATACATCCATATTTGGTGCATAGCAAGTCAATTAAATTGGAACGGAGGGAGTACCTAAGATGAAGGATATTTAGAGTGAGGAAGAGCCATTGTCATCCTAAAACAAACCGGTACAATGTTCTTGCCTTCTCGGTATGAAGGAATTCCAGTATTGTAGGAATACAAATACAAGTCTAATAACAGGATGTTGTGGGACAGTAAACTATGGAATGAATCTTGCTATCCAGAAAGAAAAATAAGATGCTGATGGTCGATACGAAGCAATAACCAGTGTTTCAGAAACATTAATGTAATACTCCCTCCATTCACAATTATAAGATGTTTTAGATATTTCAATGTGGATTATATACAGACCAAAATGAGTGAACCTACACACTGAAATTGTGAACGGAGGGAGTAGCAATTAGCATTGTGAAACCAACCTTGTGAAGGAGTTTAATGGTGGCAGCGGCATTTTCTGGCTTGCGTTCAAGCAGCGACCCCTGCAATGAGACAATTCATAGCGGGTCTCGGGTTAGATGAAACTAATTTAGTTATGTTAAGCACAACAGGTGTAGAATAATGCCAGTTCATGGTAAAGAAAAAATAATGTAGTCATGTTAATCACAACAGGTGTGAAACACTGCCAGTTCATGGTACAGAAAAAAAGGTAGTAATGTGATACTTGTACTTGACGTGAAATTTTAACAAGCACAGAACTGAACAAAATCCAGTTAGTTAAGTTCACAAAATAAAATTAGAAGAATCAGCATCATAGTTTATCATACACACAAAATACCGTCCATACCAAGAACAATTACCTTTGCACATGCAAAACCGGTTGTAAGAGTAAAGTGCTTGACAGACTTCCCTCTCAGACTATTGATTTCCCATATTGATTGGGAGTCTCCTGCAGAAGGAAAAATGTATTACAAAGCATCCTTCACAGAACAAAACTTTGTACGAACTCCAAAATCCAAAAGATAAAGTTTAAACAGCAACAAGAAAACAATTATTTGACTAGTAAACGAACAAAATGATTATTACGAGAGGCAACACCACAACCCAAACTAATGGTAATAATATCAAATTATTAATTTCCAGAACATCACTAGCACTACTGGATGTTATAGTAAAGATAACTGGCTTAGGAGCAATACAGTCGAGTTGCAGCAACCAGTGAAACATACTGTACTTAGCAATCTCTAACTTGCAGCAACTTCTTGTCTTTTGGCAGAGGCCCAAAGCAGCAATGCACCTCTAACACAGCTAATCTTAGGCTTAGGTTGGTTATTACACTATCATTTACATAAGAGTAAAAATGCTTACCAACTTTGGCAGCAAATTCCATCCATATGTCAAATGCAGTACGACGCAACTTGACTCCAGCCTGAACAAATCTTGCCGCATATTTTGAGAGTAAATCCCATCTATCAGTGTTATAGCAGATACTGCAAAACCAATATTTACCAATGGAATTAATACCTAAAAATGATCAGCATGTTGGCCTATAATACAAATCAAAGTCATAACAAACTCTATGATACCATTTCTGAAAGATTTACATGATCAAATGTATTCCTGTATTTCATAGCCAACTAAAATAACATTTAGCAAATTTCTTCGGCTAAAAAATAAGGCCAACGTTGGTCAGAAATATCATGCAAAACAGAAAGGACTGACATGATGCAGTAAAACACCGGAACTAATTTAATTTCTCTAAAGAGCTACGCACATTTTCGCATTAATCTAAAGGGTGGAAGTTGGCATGGTACAGTATGAAATAATAAAATAACTGCAAGAAACAAATGGTATACATCAGCAAATAGCAACTGGGAAAATATGCAAACATACCTGAAGACGATATCAGCAGTGCCTGGTTGTAAGGGCAAGGAATTCCTCCTAAGGACTTGCATTATCTTCTCCATTAGTTTGGTATCATTGTGCTCTTTAGCATGTTGCTGTAGAAGAAGAAAATCATTACAAAGCAACTTGAAAAATGATCAAAGAGCTAGTAACAATGAATACCAGTAGATAATGGGCAGAACCAATTGTTGGCGTTATTCCATAAACATTGTGATTCCATAAAACCTTCAATCCTGCATTCACGGTACAAAAGGTGAATGAGGGTTTTTGGTTCCATTAGGGCCTGTTTGGATTACAGGTCGCTTTTGTGTGTGTTCTGGTATTAAATACTTGAGCACACACAGGAAATACATCTATTCCAAACAGGACCTTAGCCTTAACTTCTGAAGCTAGAACATGGCATTGACGCACAGAAAATAGCACAGCAAGTTCAGTAACTCCTTTTATCCACAACTGAAAAGTGGAAAGAACTTATTGTTTCCATGCAAGTACACGAAAAATAACATATATATAACTGAGACACGTGTCACATATTATAATCATATCATGTCAACTTCTAATGCTTCCTAGTGAATAAGGTTTCAAATTCGTCACAAATTTAGCATGAATGTATTTTGCGGCATGTTCTTCTAGTTTGAACCTCTATACAGCATCATTGTTTAACACTTTAACTGTTTTCATTAGGATTAATAAGAACGCATGAAGTCTACTCCCTCCGTTCCGTTTATAAGGCGTATAAGTTTGGGCCCGTGGATTAAGGAGGGTCAGAGAGCTAAAACATTTTCCCGTCCTGCCCCTAAAAAGTAGCTGCACACGGTTATCCATCTCTCTTGTTTTTTTACGCTGGGTCTCCTCGTTTCATGCAAGGCCAGGCATAGCCAATCAACATCCAATTCCTGCCAGCACAGAACCAATCACCACAGAAACGTTTCCTTGATTCCTGGGCATGGGGTGGGCAGTTTCGGGAACTTGACGATATATACTCACCTGCGCCTTACTTAGTGGGAAATTTTGAAAAAAGATATACGCCTTATAAAACGGAACGGATGGAGTACAGGGCAATCTATACTAGAAGTAGACCAAACAAATATTCATAACCTAACAAAAGGCTGGAATGGAGCACATGGCCCATCATCAGTCAAGGAAACAAATAATAAACAATCTTTGAGATCGAACCATACCATGGTCAAGGACACCCACACGAGCACAAGCCTCAGAAACTTTCATACAGAGATGGTCGTTGAAGTTCGCACTGATGCGAAGATTTGATAGCCTCTGCATCAATAAAAAAGTGATGGTTCAAGATAGCACCTGGTGAAGAAATATATAAATAGGAGTACAAAGAACACACTTGCCTGTCTAACATCTGTAAGAAAACTACTAACTATAAGGGGAAAGAAAAGACTAACAAAAAATTGCTACCTATAGTTAGAATCTTTATGTGCTAGGAGCCTAGGAATCAAAAATTCTGGACAACCAATTGGCATCATGATCCAAGAGCATATAACCGTGCTCCATATGCATTACTCAAAATCATTAGAGAAATTTTCAATATGTTCAACATACAACAGAAATTCTATGTTAACTTGGCTGAGTGAGCATCTATGTTTCAAAGAAATAAAGAAGTACACGAACATAAATACTAGATAGTTTCATGTACCCATCCCAAACTGGGTGGTGATACCAACAAATGAGTATCTATCATGATAATAATACTACATGACATACAAGTATGTTGAACTTGCTTTCCAAGTGATAGACATAAGATACAAAAAATACACACGTAGGACGCAAGAGTGGCAAAAGGATGCATTCTCAATTTACGAGGAAAATGAATGGGACTTACAAATACTCTAAGCTTCTGCAAAATCTGAAAAAGAAGTTTAATGTCCTCCTCACTGGAGCAACTACTGATCATCGACCATAACCAAGCATTTGGAGGCATAGTCTGGGCTTCAACGGATTTCAACATTTTTTGGTACAGCTCCTCTGCAGATTCTGTGGCCAACGTTGACATGAGAAAATGGAAACATTATATTAAGAAAAAAGCCAAAGGGAAGGCTGATGAACTAATACGACCAGATAGAAACATATGCGTCACATTACATAATTGTAACAATGGAGTGAGACTGTTTAAACAAAAACTGGTTCAGATGGATAAATAAATATAGAAAGCATACAAAATCAATTCACTTGTATAAGAAACAAAGTAAATTCACCATAAAACCTAATTCATTGAACTACTTGCTTTGCTTTGCGAAAATGCTTCGACTTATCTGCAAACATTTGAAGTATCTGTGTATGAACTTCTAACATCCAAAACGAAAGGTCAAACAGGATAAACAAATATCATATCATAACATTCATTTAAGAGTTAAGAGTCAGAGGAAAAGCCCTGATGAGTCCCATGGTTTTTGAGTCGAGCGACTAGTCGATGAGTCACAAAATAAAGTCGACTCAGCATCTCGACTCGACTAATTGGTTGAGTCGAACGACTCATTGGACTAGTCTCGACTAGTCCAGTTTTTTGAGTCCAAGAACGACTTAAAGTTGGCCCCGCCCGTCATATTTTTTCCAATATTGCTTGCTCAGCTCCCCCGTGAAACCTAGATCGCCCCATTTTTTTTTACCCGAGCCAAAACTGCTTGGACACTGTATGGAGATGCCCAGGTTTGTATTATAGACTATTCATAAGTATATAGTTATGTACAATTATACATATAATATGGAAATTTTTAGTACATATCGCTAAACTACTCATGTCGACTAGTCGACCATGAGTCTCGACTAGTCACGACTAGTCAAGAGTCGCTACCCCTGAACGACTCGTCGACTCGCCGACTCAAAAACCTTGATGAGTCCTAATGAAAGATGGCAAACCAATACTTGTAAGAGGAATTCTTACATTGCTATCATACATATGATGCATAAAACAATTTTTATCTATCTCATTAATGTATCTGAAGGCATCTATGTGCACATATCAATAGCTCTTCAGTGATCTTTCAGTATTGATTTCAATAACAGTTTATGGTCTAAAGGATATATATCTCATTACTGTAAGAGAAATTGTTATGAATCACACTTAAATTGGCTGGTACTGGGACTTACAAACACATGTATTGATGCAATAGTAGAAAGTGTGAAGCCCTTGATTATTTCCAAGAAGAAACAGACTTGGTTAAATTATTTGTTAACTTTTGAATATTTGCACCAGAAATTGCCTCTGGCATTGATTGCTCAGTTCTCATTAATGAAATAGTGAAATACTTCAAATGCTGCAGTTTTAACTGATAAGGTCATGGGATCTAAACTCTAGTAAAACTTGGTAAGTTAACAAATGCAGCTCGCACTGCCAAGGATTCGTGGAAGAGAAGGAACAAAAAAACAATGGCAAGACCAGGGCAGAGCATAGTATAAAAAGTAACCTTTAGGCTGGTCGATGTCGCTTGATTCTGTCGCGAAATGAGCTGTTGACATGTGATAGCACACTGGTTTCTTACTCTGCCAGTGAGAAGTTACGGCTCGCGATAGTGAAGTACCTAAATTATCAAAATAAATATAGTTAGGTCTGCTGCTTTGCAAGTAGTTTGCACCACCTAAATTATTTTTCGCAGAAAAAATGTGATTCTACATTCATTGGAGCAACAAATGCTCACGGAAGGATCAGAAGTAACAGAACAATGAACGAATAACAATAGCTCCATAATATCAACAGGCATTTCGCTCTTATGCTAACTAAACAGCCACACAAGAACGTGGATACTTACATATACAGAATATCTTCTATGGTGACATATTAATAGCTATTGGAGTAAACATCATCCACAAAGTGCCTCACCGAGAAACTAGTCAACCAGGATACAGCCTCTAAATCATATACAAATACTCGAATCCCTAGGTCACAGCTAACTGCTAACAAATAACCTGGAAACACTCAGAATCGACAGAAAATTACTGCCTTGGGTGAAAAAATATGACACACATAAGTCAAAGCAAGTTGCAGAGCATGACCCACTCGAGGACATTTCCATCGCCCTAAACCCTTAAACCCTCATTTCACTGCTTACTCGTAGAACATGAACGGTATTTAACAAATGAAACCCTTGAGACCATCTGACCATGAGCTCGAGATCGTGCAATTAGCAAACCACCCCGCGGGTCCACCCCAGTTCGACGAAATGCCGCATCAACCAATTGGCGGAGCAGCGTGTTAAGGTTACCGCGAGTAAGTAAACGGATTCGAGGCAAGAGAACTCACGGGGCAGGTGGGACGAGAAGCTCCTGGCGTGATGCGGAGAGGAGGGCGAGCCATTATCGAGGTGGGGCAGGAGGACGAGCTCGGCGCCTGCCGCGCACCCACGGTGGGAGGCAGACAAGGCTCCCTGGATCCCGGAGGACGCCGGTGACGCGAGGAAGCGGCGCGCGCGCGCTGCGGCGGCCTGCATGGCTCCGTGCGGCGGCCGGAGGAGAGGAACGGAAGGAGTTTGGGAGGTGGGAGGAGGCGGCCTGAGCTGGGCTGCGACTCTGGTTAACTCGTCTGGGCTTAATGGGCCCTTAGTTATTACGAGCGAAACATTCCCAACGTCTCACCGCGCTAGTGTTCGCCGCGGGATCTGGACCGTGTAATCTGATCTAACGGTGGAGAGAGGTCCACGACGAATTACAGGAGAATGTGGATTTTCTTTAAGAAACGCTGAGTACAATCCATGTAACATACACCGGGAGTTGTGGAGCTTCGAGATTGGGGGAAAATGCTATAACCTCCGATACGGAATGAGTGTCCCAGTTTTGGAGTACCCTGATCCAAAACCATGACATTTATTATGAATCGGAGGGAGTAGTATTTCTCACATGTGCATTGTCTCGCATTATCGGATGCCCTATGATATCCTTTGTCAACACATGTCTAGAATTGACTTGGTATGAGCTACGACAAGATTCAAATGCAGGGTTCCTTCTCTTCTGTCACGTGGGGCCGAACCATGAAGCAGCTTAATTTATCCCTTCTGTATGTGCTTCTCCTCTCCCAGTCGCCTCCTTCCTCTCTTTATCTCTCCCACTGCGCACTCTCCTCTCCTTGGTCCCATCTCCTCTCTCCCACCACGCCGCCCCACCGTGTCGAAGCCGGTGACTTAGGGCTAGGGATGCGGGGGGGGGGGGGGGGCGACTTATGGTTAGTGTTGCAGCTCTTCGGCACCGAAGAAGAAACGGTGAGGAGTGTTAGAGGGATGGCCGGTGTGGGGACGAAGCGGCGGAGGTGGAGATTCGAGGAGGACGGGTTGGTGAGGTGGCACGGGAGTGACGCCGCCCACGGGGTGTAGAGGCAGGTGATTCGGTAGGTTTCGACGGCGAGGAGAAGAAGGAGACGGTGGTGACGGCGACGGATATGGAGAACGAATGTGACAACGATGGACCTCCTTTTTCCTCCTTCCGGCGTGGGGGGTGCGACGGTGTTCCGACAGCTTGTCGTTTAGCGTGTTGTAACCACCGCGGACATCTTTCATGGTGGGTGACCGCGATATAGCCATGCCAAATCTGTCTTTAGGTGCAACCATGGACCGAGTTCATATACGTCAAATGTGCTCCCAGTTACATGCCAAATTTCACTAATCTCAAACCCCAAAAAAAACCATGTCCCCGAACTGAAGCAAGACCGATCTAGAGTCTGAAGAGCTTCCTGAGGTTCATAGGCGATATGTACTTGCTGTCGCCGTCGACGATGTACTTTGCCAGCAGCACGTTGGCCTTCTCGCTGGGGTGGTACGGGTCCCAGAACACGTGGTTCTCCCTGTCGTCGCACATGCTCGACTGCGGCCCGCACGGCACGATCCCGGCGTACCGCCCGCCGTTGCCGCAGCACGCCACGCTCGCCGTCGTGAACCCGTACTTCTGGTGGTTGGCGATCAGCTCCATCACCAGGTCGTACACGTTCGCCAGCAAGAACCTGGCGCCGGGCAGCCCGCCGGTGCCATCGCTGCCGCCGTTGAGCTCGATGAGGAGTTCGCGGAGGCGGGCGTTGTACTGCGTGGCCAGCGTGTTGGGCAGCTTCACGCACTCGTCGTCCCCCACGCGGTTCAGCGTCTTCTGGTACGGGATGCACCCCAGCGGGCCCACGTTCGCCACCACGAACTTCCGAGCGTCCAGCGCGTGCAGCCGCTGCATCCCACATCGATCATGACTCATGAGCACACGCACGTACGCCATTGTCGAGCTGATGAAAGCCTTGCGTGTGTGTGGTTAATTAGCGACTTACCGTGAGCTGCTCGCGGAGGTGGATGATGAGGTCGTTGATGAAGCCGTCGGGGGACTCGGCCACGCGGGTGCCGGCGGAGAGCACCGGCATGAGGTAATTGTTGAGGAAGTCGTTGGAGCCGACGGTGATGGAGAAGATGGCCTTCCTCCGGATGAACTCCCTGGCCTTGGCCTTCCCCAGCAGGTCGTCCAGCTGCCGCCGCGTCACGTTGAAGTAGTCCACCTGGACGTCCATGCCGATCCGGTTCACGAACACCCGCCCCGTCCCGTTCATGATCCCGGCGCCGCCCGACGCGTAGTTCACGCCGTTCAGCAGCGCGCCGCCCGTCGTGTTCGGGGCCAGGAACGGCGGCGAGTAGTCCGCCTGCCCCAGCATCTCCCCTAAGAGATCGAGTACATGGCATTTAATTTCCGACACGAATCAGTAAGCTGTATTTACGTGACAGAGTGAAACATGCATGGCAACTGAAACGTCTAGCTCCTTACCGATGATGTCGGCGATGGTCCTGCCGTTGGTGAACCGGCCGGTGGGCGTGCCGCCGGAGGCCGCGAAGTCGATGCCGTTGGGGTTCATGTCGGCCTTGGACAGCGTGGAGAGGTAGTTGTTGTTCCCGGCGTCGACCAGCGAGTCCCCGAAGATGAAGGACGCCCCGGGCGAGTCCTCGTCCACGGCGTCGTCCGCTCCTACCCTCAGCACGGCCGCCGCGCACAGAACCGCCACGACCGCCATTGCCACCGCCGCAGAACCCCTCGATCTCCCCATGCCGCAGATCGAGCCTCGCGCTAGCTAGCTACGTACTGAACTGAACTGGCGCGAGGAAGCTGCAGGTACTGTGGAGGGCTTCGTGTGCAGTGGGCGACCTTGATATGGGAGCTGGGTGGATGGTTGGTTGGTTTGACGCCTGTGGTGGGCAGTGCTAGCTATGGTGGTTAAGCGAACGTGGCTATCACTCTTGTCGCAGCTCTCCTGCACATAGACAATGTACCCTGGAGTCCTGGAGGTTCCACGGCAGGAGTCAGCAGGGATTAGGTGGAAGTTTAGGTGGCCTGAAATAACCAAACGATGCATGCCTTACATGGGAAAGACGTACTCTGGTCGTTGTTGGCTTGTTGCAGATGGTTTGTGTGGGGTTTGCATCCTATGGGAATGGATGGTGATATAGGGATTTGAGATGCAGTAGAGAAATGGTGATAAATATTTTGTTTTCCTTTAGGGCATCTTTGATTTGAAGTATTTGCGTAGAAATTAAGGAGGATTTAAATCCTTAGTGTTTTTTTTATGTTTGTTGTTTGATTCGTAGGTTTGAATAACGTGGGAATTTTTTCAAATGAATAGTTCACTTGATTTCAAGAAAATCTAGCATTGACTCGAAACTAATTTTCATCTGTGATGCAATCAAACAAACTTTGGTCATATGAAACCAAAGAAGGCATGGCCTTTTTCGTTCGTAGGAATAGTGGAGAAAATATAGGAATACGAAATTTTCTTTGATGACATTATCCATTCCATTGATTATAGAATAAACACATGGGAGAAATGGAGGAAATATTTCTTTGATTTTGATTTTAAAGGAAAAAAAAACTCCACAACCCACCCAAACATTTTCTTAACATTCTCATGCACAAAGAACAAAGAAAATGCCATAAGTTGCATATTGATGACCTAATCTTACCTTTCATCTGCTTACCTTAGTTTGATTATGCATTGTAGGCTTCTTGTGTTTTCTTACCCCTACAAGTCGAAAACCCAGTTTCGCAAATTTCTTATGTTCTCATAATCTTATATTTTGCATGTGCAATTCTATCATATTAATGTGTTTTTCATATTCCCACATTTGGCCACCTTGGCTAACAATTGTTTAGTTGCGCACAATACATCCAAGATCCACGCCTAATACCCGGCCATAGAACCCATGGGACAACTAAGCCTGGGGCAAACCATTGGTGAATTTGGTTACACACAAAATATAGATGTTTGGGACCTTTCACCGGGAGAAAAAAAAATGCACCCTTAGAGCTCAAGGAGTAACCCTTAGCTCTCTCTCTATCTCTCTCTCTCTCTCTCTCTCTCTCTCTCTCTCTCTCACATACACACACACACACACTGACTCTCTCTCTCATCGTCTCATGCCAAAATATATTTCAAAACAAGGCAAAAGCTTTACCTTTTTATTGATATAGGAGAAGCAAACATGAACGACAAGAGCCGCGGAAAAAACTTAGCCTAAGAACAATCTCTGAAAGCTTTTTCGCACCCGCTAGCATCCAATTAGTGCCTTCATATTTAATCTTTTGGAAAAGCATCGACGAAGTCAAAGATATTTAATATTTTGGAAAAGCATCGACGAAGTCAAAGATTTGTTTGTGAAGAACCTACCATTCCACTCCTTCCAAATTTCCCACGCAACGAGGATGACATCTGACTTCAGACCCCAAGGGAGTTGCAAGGGGTATGATGGCATGGCAATATTGTAGCACATATCTACTGCCTGCAACAAGACACTAGCAGAGATGGGCATCATAGCCCGGAAGCCGCACCAGTCTAGATGGGTTTAGAGTAGCTGCAATAAAAAAATGAGGTGTCGGGACCCGACAGTCGGGTCATCTCGGGCTGACATTTGCGGAGTTAGCAAGAGGGTTGATGTGGCCATTCTCTAATAGCCAAGCAGTCATATGACAATCTGTTTTGGACCACGAGCTATGCAAAGAAGCCATACTTGGGGGGTGGGGCAAACCTTCCAAGTATGCTTCACGAAGGAGGATGTGATGCATGTAAAATGCATACATGAACTTTGCATTATTTTACTTATATTCCAGTCATATTTGCATCATATAAGGGTTATATCACTGTTTTATAATGATTTTTGGAATATTTCATGATTTTCCTATTTTTATGGAATTAACCCTGCGCAGGAAGAAAACCCTATTTTCCATATTTTAATGTTTCAGGGACCCAAACGACGTCCAAATGACCTGGAAATTTACGAGCATCAGTTTTTGGAATGAAGAAGACTTGGGAGCGAAGGAAGCGAACAAGCGGAGGCCCGAGGCCCAAAAGAGGGTGGCCCACGCGACCAGGTACCTGGGCCACGTGGGACCCACCATCTGGAGCCTCGAGGCTCCGTTGCCGTCGATCTTTTCGTCCATGACTTCGCCTTGACCTAAAACCGACTATAAAAATAGTCTCGACGCCCTTCGGAAGGGAGCGCCGCAGAAACACAGAAACACCGAAACAGAGACCTGGAGTTGCACATTGGAGGGGGAAAACTCCGGCGGGGCGCTGCCGGCGTGGTCTCCATCTTCTCCAACGACTTCTCCACCGTCTCCATGATGAAGAGGGAGTAGTCCACCTCTGGACTATGGGTTTGTGGAAGTAACTTATGTATCTCCTCTCTCTTGAGCTTCACTAATTAGTACCGTATGAGCTGCTGAACATGATTACGGTCATCTATGTAATACCTTTGTGGTGGATCTTTTTATGAGTTAATATATGTTTGAGATTGCAATGGTTTTGTTTCAGTTATGAAAGTAGATGCATATTATGTACCCCGTTCTTATTTACTTGCCGTGATCAAGCGTGTTTATGAGAGCGTGTGAGGGGGAACGTGTGCATTAGTTGGAGTAACGGGGGGTGGCTAGTGCAGTGAACGTGAGAGAAATTCTGCGATCCACTTGGGTATCTCTACCTTACTTTGTTGCCTCACTAGGGATAAAAAAATACCATGCTACCGGAGGTGTGGGTGTGACCATTGCCACTTCCTCCATGACTAGATCTAGCATGTTCTTATTTTAACTTCATGTCATGATACTTATTGCTATACTCTGAGTTATCTTAATTACTGAGGTGTTATGATTTAGTTCGCATCTTGGTGGAGTATAAGAGAGACTAATAACCAAAAGGTCTCTATGTTAGGACGTGATGCCCATATAATTATAACTTGTCATTAAACTGTTGTTTGCAATCTCATATGTCAACTCTAGTGTTCCATTGCCTACCACTTTATTAAAGAGAGAGTGCATTTGTGAAACCATGAACCCCGGTCCATTTTTAATCATAAGAAACACCTTTCCAACAACTTTTACCACTTTTCCATTTTCTGCCATTTAAAAATCCGAAAATACAAAAACACTTTTCCATCTTGCATTCATCATATAAAACCCAAAAATATCATTTATCATTGCTACCACCATCCTTGCATATTTATTTACCACCATTGCATATTTATTTCTTGTTTGCATTGCATATTATCTTGATATCATTTTCACACCTTGTGCTTGACAACCACTAGGTGAGGTTGAGGACCAAAACATTTACTTTGTTTTGTAGGTAACCAAAAGAAGGATAGGAAAGATAAATCTTCACTACTGATTCCCCGAGAGTTCGATATTAAACCCTCGAGTCACCCCTCGTGAGGAAAACACGTCTTTCACTTACTACACACTCTGCACTTGGAGTCTCAACCTAACCCATTTACTTTTCACGCAGGTAACTACGTGAAGGGCCATCAGGATGCCAAGGAGCCGATGCATTGAGCTTTATAAGCGGAGCTGGCAGAATTGATTCCATTGTCCCGTGCGGGTCCAGAAAATGATGTCCTCACTCTTAGGAGATAGGACGACAATATCAAGAAGCCCTAAGTGAACACACCATGAAAATGTCCTTCTTGAGGTCAGAAATCCACTCTTTTGTTAGTGAGAGCATCATGCACTGAACTTCTGCTTTGAGGCAGCGAAGAGCTCGGGAGCCACTAGGGGTGGAGTCATCAGCCAGGCGGAAGACCAAAAGGATCAAGCCATTCCCCACGTAGACCGTGGTGACCACGTTGAAGAGGTTTATGTCGTCATGACATAAAAAACATTGGTCATTGTTTTGACGATTTCCAACATTTTTCTTGCCACGTAGACCGTGGTGACCATGTTGAAGAGGCTTATGTGATTGCTCCTTTTCCCATTTTACTCCATTTTTCATTGCCAATATTGGCCAAGCCATAAGAAATTAGCAAGCTAAATTTATGGTGGTGTAAACTTGAGGTAAAAAACAACACCCTCTTAGAGACGAGGAAACCCGTTGGGTTTCCATTTGAGTGTGTTACCTAACATTTGTGGGATCAGAGTGATGGTTGGGTCATTTGTGCGGTTAGAGGGTTTCTTGCTTTGCGAGTAGTCCGCATGTGGTTCGTTTGTATTGGTTTTCGTCCGGTTTTCCTCTAATTAACTGGCAATTCTCTTCTTCTTAATTAATAGATTGGGGCAAAACTTTTGCCTCCGTTTGAAAAAAAACATTTGTGGGGTCCACAAAATAAAATGCTTTTTTCAATGAGAAAATATGTAATTCTATGTTGGCTACAAATAAACCACATTGTCTACAAAACAAAATAACCAAAGAAGCATCGACTTCAACAAATCATTTATGCATGTGCATAGGAAAATGAACATATGAACATTTGATAGATGTGATAATTGTACGTTTCACCAAGTTTACGCCAAAAATTAATTGTTGTGATGAAAGTTACACTGAATAAAAACTGAGGGACAAAATATACACTGAATAAAAATAGACATGCACAGATTGGTAGATTACTAAGACGACATAATCATTAACAATTGCAATTTTGCAATGTACATTTTGCATGTGATAAATTCACATGGACACGACACTTATTATGAGCAGGCACGCTATATACTGTACACATGCACGTTCGTTCCCAGCTCTCTCTTGGTCCGATCGATCGACCACCTGCCACGTGGCATCCATGCATGACATGCAAACAACCTAAGAATCCTGCACACACACGACAGAAACGCTTGCACGCACTGACGCAGATCACGCGCGCAGGCAGTGACACTTCTTGCTGGATCGACCCTTCGATCGTCCGGTAATTATTCCTCACCTCAGTTACCTAGTTCACCAGGTCCATGATGAAATCAAAGTGCGGGTAGTCGTTCACCGCGGAGTCTTCCTCCTCCGCCCAATGGCCGCACTTGACATCCTCGCCGTTGCCCGCCGGTAAGGTCATCAGCGGCGGCATGGTGGAAGCAGTGGCCGCAGCAGCGGCGGAAAAAACGGTGTCGGTGGCGAAAGCAGAGTACAGGCTCAGGCGCTCAGCAGCCGAAGCCTGTCCTGGGTGGCCTGCAGGGCTGTTGGTTTAAACACTGCACTGAACTCTGTCGAAGAATAACACTTTTAGGCACTGTAGCGGTTCAGGCTTTTGTCGGAATTGCTACAGTTAACTGAAGACTGTTAGGTAGTTTATTTCTGTTACAATAAGCAGGTCTTGTAGCGTGTTCTTGTGCACGTCTGGACCTGATCTTCCTAGGATTCGATAAGCTAGGTAGTTAGCCGTTGCGGTGTTGACTTCGTGGGATGGCACGGGCTCAAGTGGACATCGTGACTTAGTGCAGATCGTGCGGCGAGTGGAGTTGGGATGGCAGCTCCGTTGTGCTCGTTCCTCGATCCTGATTTTCCGTTTTTCAGTTGTAACAGACATATAAATAGAAAACCCCGAAAAGCTGCAGCGGCAGTACGCAGCACAAAAATCCTGGTGTCATTCTTCTTCTTCTTCCTTCGTTCTTGCGAGTTCGAGTGTTACAGAGAGAAGAGAGAGTTGCCAGTGCAACGACATGGGCTAGATCATCGAACACCAGGTCACGTGGAACAGCCGGCGCCGGCGGAGACGCCGTAGGAGGAGAGGGAGCGCCCTGGAGTATGCGCGGCGGCGACCGCGGCAGGGAGGCCATCGGCAGTGGCACGGCTGCGGAGGCGGCGGCGACGATTTGGTCGTCGCACCTGAGCTCGGCGGCGAAGTGGGCGAAGAAGCAGATCCGGCGGGCGCAGCGTGGCCCGGCCTCGCACATGCGCGTGCGGAACCGGGACGGGTGCAGCCACAGCTCGAACACGCCGTGCGCGTACCGGCACTTGAGCCCGCGCCCGCAGATCGGCGGCGGCTGCCCGCCTCCGGCGGCCATCTGCGCCTGCGCCTGCGCGCGGTAGTCCGGGCAGGAGACGGCGAGGTAGGGGAAGCGGCGCGGGTCGTGGCGGCGTGCGCGCTCGCCCTTGTGCGCGTAGGGGCACGCCGTCCAGTCGTGGCTGCACGGCTGCGGGCACCGCCGCACCTTGTACACGTACACCCAGAACTCCTCCGACATGGACGCCCACAGCCGGTGTCCCTGGTGCGCCCACGCGCCCCACGTTGTCGGGTCCGCCAGGTAACCCCCGCCGCCCAAGATGCCGTTCCCCTGCACCAGCAAGGCGTACATGTCGGCCAGGTCCATCGCCGATCAAGCTAGCTTTTTCACTCCACAAAAACAAGCAATGTCCAACGTAATTTAAACCATGGCTACAAGCTATACACGGAGATATGCGTTGGATATATATCTGCTACATATATCTATCTGTAATGGCCATGGCTGTTGAACGAGATGATTAAGTTATGCAAAACCATGGTTGATGCAGATGGAGATGTGTGATGTGTGTGTCAGTGCAAGGTATATATAGGGGTGCAGTGGTTGTCATGGAGTGAGTGTGATGCACTTTGTCTCGTACCCATTTCCCTTTTGCTACAAAGATGGTGTAGACGTTTGGGTGTTTGGATATAGAAGAGTCTACAATAAGGCTCCCCTAACTGACACCTACATTCTGGACCCTTCCTCTCCTGGAAAAGAAGACTTTGTGTGGGGGGTAGAGATATCTATGTTGTTCTGTGGTGGTGGCCAGGTAGGAGGACTTTGTCCTGTGCCAATGTGATAAGATAAGCCGTGAAGACGACGCGCCGTGTAGCCCTCGGCGTGGGAGAAATAATCGCGAGAGAGGAGGGGTCAAGTATCATGGGTCAAGGGGTCAAATTCAATTGTCAGACCCAAGCCATACAAAATTCATGACCATTTTTTCTTTCCTCTTGTATGTGCCATGCAAAATCCACTACCACATTACGACCAGAGGGTGGGGGTGCGGCACAAACGTCCCGCGCCTGGAAATTGCATTTGTTCTTCTCTTATATTCTTGTTGTGCCTGACGACAATGGCTAACCCATCACCGACAAATTATGTTGTCCTTTACGGTAAAACATTACTCCCCCCCCCCCCCCCACACACATACCCACCCCATCGCACGCTATGCTATGTCATTTGTTGTACCCTTTTTGTGCTCCTTGTCATGCCCCGACGACAATGTTCAATCATGACCGACAAATTATATTGTCGTTTACGGTAAAACATTGCCAATTCTCCCCACAGGTCCACCCCATCGCACGCCATGCTATGTCATTTGTTGTACCCTTTTTGTGCTCCTTGTCATGCCCCGACGACAATGTTCAATCATGACCGACAAATTATATTGTCGTTTAAGGTAAAACATTACCAACTCTCCCCACATGCCCACCCCCATCGCACGTCATGCAATGTCATTTGTTGTACCCTTTTTGTGCTCCTTGTCATGCCCCGACGACAATGTTCACTCATGACCGACAAATTATATTGTCGTTTACGGTATAACATTTCCAACTCTCCCCACAGGCCCACCCCCATCGCACGTCATGCTATGTCATTTGATGTACCCTTTTTGTGCTCCTTGTCGTGCCCTGACCACAATGTTCACTCGCGACCGACAAATTATTGTTGTTTATATTTAAAACGTCACCAGTTCCCCCACATACCCACCCCTCGCATGCCATGATAAAAATATGATATGTAATGTTGCCCTATTAATTCGTTCAAGAAGTGAAACATAGTACATTTGAATCAAGAGAGTTTGGTAATGTGATGGGGTACAGAAATCCGCTCACCCCCATATATACCACCCCTGCCAATTACATGTGTGTTCTATTCTTATTCTTCTTGTTGTGCCCCGATGACAATGTTCAGTCATCACCGAATAATTATGTTATCATTTACAATAAAACATACCAACTCCTCTGCATGCCACCCCTCATATGCCATACTAGGTATGCTATTTAATCTTGTCCTATCAACTCAATTGACAAGTGAAACGTAGTACATTAGAATCAAGAGCACGTTGATAAATTGCATAATCTGATAATGTACAGGAATATACTAACTTTCCTCCCCGCCATTGCCAACTGCTCTTGTCGTGCGCCAACAACAATGCCCAATCCATCACCCACATAAGTTGTTTATTACAGTAAAACGTTACCAGTTCCCCCGATACCCACCCTCGCATACCATGCTATAGACATGCTAAATATTTTTAGACTTGATCAACAAGTGAAACACAGTACATTCTAATCAAGAGATTTTGCTAAGAAGTTGTGCAATGTGAAGGGGACTGTAATCATCCCACCTCCCCTGCCAATTGCACTTGTTTTTCTCAAAAAAAAAAATTGTTTGACCCGAACGACAATGTTCCATCCATCATAGATAATTATTTTGCCATTTACACTAAAATATCACCCATTCCCCCACATACTCACCCCACGCGCATCATGCCATAGACATGTGATAACCCACAAGTATAGGGGATCGCAACAGTCTTCGAGGGAAGTAAAACCCAAATTTATTGATTCGACACAAGGGGAGCCAAAGAATATTTATAAGCCTTGACAGATGATTTGTCAGTTCAGCTGCACCTGGAAGTAGACTTGCTCGACACAGTTTATCAGTAGCAACAGTTTTATGACAGTAGCAGTAGTGAAATAATAGCAGCAGTAAAATAAAGACAGCAGTAATAATTGCAGTAGACAGCAGGATTAAAATACTGTAGGCATAGGGATGGATGAACGGGCGTTGCATGGATAAGATAATTCATGAAATAGTCATACATAGGGCAATTGCAGATAAATAATAAGGTATCCAAGTAATAATCAATCATAGGCATGTGTTCCGTATTTAGTCGTACGTGCTCGCAATGAGAAACTTGCACAACATCTTTTGTCCTACCAGCCCGTTTGCAGCGGGGCCTCAAGGGAAACTACTGGTAATTAAGGTGCTCCTTTTAATAAAGCACCGGAGCAAAGCATTAACACTCCGTGAACACATGTGATCCTCACGTCGCAACCATCCCCTCCGGTTATCCCAATTTCTGTCACTTTGGGGCCTCGGGTTCCGGACAGTGACGTGTGTATACAACTTATAGATATGATCCAAAACAATAATTATCATCATGATTCAATAACATGTTCAGATCTGAGATCATGGCACTCGGGCCCTAAGTGACAAGCATTAAGCATAATAAGTTGCAACAATGACATAAGTACTACCGATGGATACTAGGCACCATGCCCTAACAAATCTCACAACTATTACATGAATGATCTCATCCAATCCCTACCATCCCCTCAGCCTACAGCGGGGAATTACTCACACATGGATGGGGGAGTCATGGATGGTCGATGGAGAGGTGGCGGTGATGATGATGGCGATGATCTCCTCCAATTCCCCGTCCCATCCCCGAAATAGGGTTTTCGATGGCGGCGGAGCTCTGGAAGTTTTCTGGAAAAAGCGTCGATCCCCCGAAGTTTTTAGGTCAGAGGCTTTAAGTAGTCCAAAGGGGAGCGTCGGGGGCCACACAGGGTGGCCACACCACCCCTGGGCGCGGCAAGGGCCCACCCGCGCCCTGGGTGCGTGTGGTGCCCCTGTGCACCCTCCTCGCTTCGTCTTCTGGCTCCGTGGGTCTTCTGGAAAAATAGAATTTCTGGAATTTTTCTGGAATTTTCCTAAAACTTTGACTTTCTGCACAAAAACAAGACACCAAGGCAATTCTGCTGAAAACAGCGTTAGTCCGTGTTAGTTGCATTCAAATCACACAAATTAGAGGAAAAACAATAGCAAAAGTGTTCGGAAAAGTAGATACGTTTTGGACGTATCAACTCCCCCCAAGCTTAGCTTATTGCTTGTCCTCAAGCAATTCAGTTAACAACTGAGTGCGATAAAAGAAACTTTTACGAACACATTTGCTTCATATGATGTATACATACCTACTATATGATCAAACTTAGGCAATTCATAATAGGAACCATGCAAATAATGACACCTAGTAGTTATGCAAATCATGAAAAGATACCAAAGTACTAAGAATGAATAACATAGCATACATCTATCCACAAGAATTGCAATGTTCGTAAAAAGATATGACAAAGTGGTATCTCGCTTGCCTTTGTTTGAAGGGCAAAACATAAATGCCAAGGCACCTCTGAAGTTCAAGTGAAGACTAGATATAAAGATATCAAAGATAAGAGTATCATAGTTATACCTCAATTAATCGTATCCTGGGACAAGCACATTACACTAAGAACGACAGTTATGCTCTCGAAAAGTGCTCAAAGAAAGGATGGTGACTCAACATAAAAATAAAAGATTGGCCCTTCGCAGAGGGAAGCAGGGATTAACACGTGCTAGAGCTTTTTATTTTAAAAACAGAGGTAAAAATGTTTTGAGAGGTGTTTGTTAATTGTCAACGAATGGTAGCGGGTGAGAACAGTATTCTACCTGTCAAACGGACTTTTAAGAGCGGCTCCCATGAAGGACGTTATTTCTACCAGCAAGGCAGATCATCCCTCTTTCTCTTTGGTTTACACACATGCAGGTATTTCACTGTTTGTCATTGCTTACTGATGAATCAGGGCAAAAGTGTGAAGAGAATTAAGCGGTTAAAGTTGTAATTAATTGGGACTGGGC
This sequence comes from Poa pratensis, assembly GCA_947311845.1. Classification (NCBI taxonomy): domain Eukaryota; kingdom Viridiplantae; phylum Streptophyta; class Magnoliopsida; order Poales; family Poaceae; genus Poa; species Poa pratensis. The sequence continues at coordinate 46,077,393 of CAMZMU010000062.1, read as the reverse complement.
ACCCCGTTGCCAGCTCTTTTTGCAAAATTATTGGATAAGCGGATGTATATGCCGCTAGTCCAGGTGTAAAAGTCCATTTGACAAATAGAATAAAGAATAACCACACTAATTCCTCATGAGCTAGTAAACATTGACACAAAAAGGGAAATATTTTGAAAGTTTTAAAGGTAGCACATGCAAATTTACTTGGAATGGCTGAAATACCATGCATAGGAATTTTTGGTGGACTCTTTGGGATAACTTGGTTTAAAGGATTTGGATGCACGAGCAGCATTCCCGCTCAGTACAAGTGAAGGCTAGCAATAGACTGGGAAGCGACAACCACGAGAGCGATAACGGTCATAATCATGCTTGCGACAAAATAAAATTAACGGAGGCATAAAGATGATACTAAAACTCTGAGGCAAAATAGATCATCAAGGCTTAATTGACTTTTATTTTTCAGTCATAACATGTGTGAGCATGTGCCAAGTCGAATCAAGTGAATTATTCAGAGGAGGATACCATCCTGCCATACCGTTTTACGAATAGAACAATGCATGTAAATATCTATATGACATGTTATTCGCTATTAGCAATTTGGTACTGATCATAAGAAGACATGAACTACTAAGTAATCATTAAATAACATAACCACTACCATGATAGCTAAGCATGTTCACATGAGTAGGTATATTTACAAAAATGAAAAACAAATAGAGTTCATACCAGCCTTTTACCACATCCGAATTGTCGTAGATCGTCATTATTGCTTTTCACTTGTGTGGCTTGAATGATGTGAAATGATAACCAAGCCCAAGTGGAACCACGAAATTTTTGAACTCCTGAAACAACTATACAAAACGCAGAAGAACAACAAATATTTTTGGGTTTTCGAATTAAAGCAAGCATAGAAAGAAACAAGCAAACAAAGCAAAATCTTTTTGGATTTTTGAATAACAAACCGAAATGAAAAATAAAGTAAACTAGCACTACAAATTCAAAAGCAAGAGAAATAAAGGAAATATTTTTGGTCTTTTGGTGTTTTGCGAAAATGAAATGGATACAAGAAACAAAAGAAAAGAAACAAACTAAAACATGGATATACAAAGTACCGACATGATATGAATATGATAAAATGAGTGAACTTGTCGGCATACCTCCCCCCAAGCTTAGGCTTTTGGCCTAAGTGGGAGACAATCATCCACATGGCCCAGAACTCCATCCAGGTGGATCATACCTAGCGTGATCATAATCAGGATCCTGTGAAGAAGAAGGGCCTGCAGCTCCATAATCAGGATACTGGTATGAAGAGCTCGTAGTGTCGAAGGGCTGAATGAAGTCCTCCTCAGGACCTCTTCCCTCACTATCCGCATGAAGGCCATGCTCCTCCATATATGCATCAAGGTCTCCCTCCGAGAATGACCATCCTTGCCTGACATCAAGGTTAAACAAAAGAGGCGCAGGCAAACAGACTATGCGTTCATAGATTTTAGTTCTCCACCTAGTCTTCTTAACAAAAACCAATTCATAGGATAGATTATCAATGGTGGACCAGCGAGAAACAAATTGGTGGCTAATCATAGAGTTAAGATCAAGTCTTTCAATGGGAAGCTGAATATCAAAATGATGTGGTCCTACACCATGCATGGCTAATAAACGAGAAGCAATGAGACCACCACAAACCCCTCCTTTTTCACGGTTAGTGGAGAGACGAAATGCAATCATAGCTCCCAAGTTATAAGTTCTATCACATCTTAAGGCAGCAGAAAGAAATGCCAAATCATAAACAGATAATTTACTTGCATTCTTCCTAGCTAGAACACATTTGCTAATGTAGTAGGCAAAATATCGAATAGATGGGAGTTGGATGTTTCGAATTTTACCATCCTCGGCTGTAAAATCTCTCCCTTGGCAAATCTCTGAGTAGAGGTCTTGTAAATACTTTGGTTGACCTCTAATCCTCTCATGAGACCCCAATGTGGTACCTTAATAGCTGCACAAAAATCATGAAGAGACAAATCTACAGCTTTATTGTAGATATTATAATGAACCATGGGAGTAGGCAAATTCCAACTAAACTAAAACTTTGAACCACCGACATAGTCAGCTTTACATATTGATGTGGTTCATCAGCAACAAAGTATTCCAACCCTGCATTAGAGATTAGAGTGTTGAAATCTTGCAAGATCCTGCAGCATTCATAAACTCATGGCATGGATAAATAGAGGGAAACACAGAGTCTTCACGGTTGACTCCCATGACCTCTGATACTTCCAATTCTTCATAATTAAGTTGGTTTCCATCCATCTTCCTTTTCTGAAATTTTAAACAAACCTCATAAAAAATGATTTTGAGTGATTAATTCAAGGGAAACACTAGGGAGACTTGCTAGAGGACTAAACATGCATCAAAACTAGTTAATCTAAACAAGAACAAGCATGCAAGCTCTAATAACATGTCACCTACAGTACCAAAATGCCAAAGATATAAGCAACTAAACAAAATTCTATTTGGATAATCGGAGGAGTCACATACCGGAGAGCAATTGATCCAAATTTCAGCAGCAAAGATGGGCTGAGCAAGTAGATCGAAAAATCTCGAGCAAGAGCAGCAAGAACACGAGTTTGAGCAATGGTGGTGTGTTGGTCGGGAGAGAGAAAGGAGTGGGAGAGAGATGAGAGAGTGGAGGGCCAGGTGGACCCCACACCAGGGCAGGGCGCGGCCTGCCCTCCACCGCGCCGTGGGGCGTGTGGTGGCCTGGTGGGTCCCCCTGGTCATCCTCTGGTACTCCCACGTTCCTTTTAAAAACTAGGACTTGTAGAATTTTTTCAGAATTTTTTGAAAACTTTTATTTCTGACATTTTCTGGGTGCTTTAAACAATGAAAACTAGACAAAATGAATTTATGTAAAGACCAAGCATTACTTAACTTTGCAAATTACAGTAGCAAAACAGTAGGTAAAAACAAAGGTGAGAAAGAAAAAATGTTGTTTAGCAATTTTATGCATGTAAAACATATTTGTTAACAAGGTTGATCAAGTCTTGCCACCAAATACATTTTATATGACATAAAAGAATTAAACCACATTGAACAATTATGTTACCTTAAATGGTATAGCTATAGATCCAATCATAAGATATTGAAGTTCTTCATGAGGTTCATATATAGGGCAATCAATACTTCCCACTTTGATACTTTTAATATTGGTAATTGTATTAACTCCAAATATTTGTCCAGCTTCTTGGGAAAATAAACAGTATGCTCTTTGTCATTAACATGGAAAGTTACTTTTCCTTTGTTGCAATCAATAACAGCCCCTGCAGTGTTAAGAAAAGGTCTTCCAAGAATAATAGACATATTATCATCTTCAGGCATTTCAAGCACAACAAAATCAGTTAATATCAAGCAATTATTAGCCACTTGAACAGGAACATCTTCACATATACCAACAGGAACAGCAGTAGATTTATCAGCCATTTGCAAAGATATATCAGTTGGTATCAATTTTTCCAAGTAAAGTCTCTTGTAAAGAGAAAAAGGCATAACACTCACCCCTGCACCTAAATCACATAAGGCAGTTCTAACATAGTTATTTTTGATTGAGCAAGGAATAGTTGGTATACCTGGATCTCCAAGCTTCTTTGGAACCTTACCATTGAAAGAATAATTAGCAAGCATGGTAGAAATCTCTTCATTAGGAATCTTTCTCTTGTTAGAGACAATATCTTTCATGTACTTTGAATAGGGAGGTAACTTAATAGCATCAGTCAAAGGAATTTGCAAAAACAAAGGTTTCATCCATTCACAAAATTTGTTATAATGTTCTTCTTCCTTAGATTTGAGTTTCTTAGTAGGAAAAGGCATTTGTTTTTGCACCCAAGGTTCTCTTTCATTACCATGTTTCTTAGCAAGAAAATCTTCTTTAGTGTACTTTTTTTTTTAGAATGCTTTTCAGGTTCCTCTTCACTTTCCTCTTTATCAGAAGCATCATTCTTATCTTTATCATTAGCATGTTCATTACCACTCTCAGTTTCAGCATCAGAGATAGATATACTATTTGGATTATTAACATGCTCATTGTCTTTAATAGGTTCAGGAGATTCCTCAACATGTTTATGTTTCTTCTTCTTCTTTTTCTTAGAAGGAGTAGTAGTTTCATTAACTAGTTGAGAATCTTGCTCAATTCTTTTAGGATGTCCCTCAGGATATAAAGGATCCTGAGTGGAAGCACCACCTCTAGTTGCTATACCAAAAGCATGTTTATCATTTTCTCTAGAAGCATTACCTAGCAAATCTTTTTGCACTTTAGTCAATTGCTCAATTTGAGTTTGAACCATACGAAAATGTTTAATGAGTATTTTAACATCATTAGAAGTTCTTTCCAAAACATCATGCAAATGATTAATGACATGAGAATTCTTTATGAAGCTATTTTCTATTCTCCAATTGAAATTGTTTTGCTTAACAATGAAATTATCAAACTCATCTAAGCATTGATCAGGAGGTTTAGAATAAGGGATATCTCTATCATCAAAGCGTTGGAGAGAGTGTACCTCAACTGTAGATGAGTGAGGAATTGGCTTACACAATTCTTCTATAGGTGGAAGATTTTTCACATCTTCAGATTTAATACCTTTCTCCTTAAGAGATTTCTTGGCTTCTCTCATTTCTTCATCATTCAATTCAATTACTCCTCTTTTCCTCGGCGTAGGTACCGGAGTTGGTTCAGGCAGGGTCCAATCATCATGATTTTGGCTTATCTTAGCCAATAATTCCTCGGCTTCATCTGGAGTTCTTTTCCTGAAAACACAACCAGCACAACTATCCAGGTATGTCCTAGATTCAACAGTTAGTCCATTATAAAATATATCAAGAAGTTCATTTTTAGCTAGTTGATGTCCAGGCCGAGCTCTAAGTAAAGAACAAAACCTTGCCCAAGATTCAGGCATTTTCTCTCCCTCATTTTGCTTAAAGTTAAAGATTTTCTGTAAAGCAGCATGTTGAGCACTAGCAGGAAAATATTTCTGAAAGAAAGCATTGACTAAACCCATCGGGCTCTCAATAGATCCAGGAGATAAATCATTAAACCAAGTTTTAGCTTCATCTTTCAATGAGAAAGGGAAAATTTTAGTAACAAAGTAACTGCGTTTCTTAATATCATCAGAAAACAAACTACTCAGAGTAGAGAGAGTGTTCATATGTTCTACAGCACTTTCATTTTCAGTTCCTCGAAAAGGTTCTTTCTCAGCAATAGTTATAAAAGACAAGTCCACAGAGAAATCATAATCTTTATCTTTTATATTTATGGGAGATGTAGCGAATTTAGCATCAGGAGAAAGTTTATAGTTGACAGCACGTCTTTGAAGAAGATTTTTAATAGCATTAACATCTTTAGAGGTATCACAATTCATGCATTCATCAATAAAGTCATCATCAAGTTCAACATAAGTTTCCTCAAGATCATCACTAGTAGTTTCTCTCGTTTCAGGTGAATAAGCAGGTGTAACAGGAGTTTCATTAGGTGTTTCAGTATTTTCAAGTTGTTTAGATTTAGCAATTGTAGCATCTAGAAAAGGACCTAGTGAACCTCTTTCATCAAGCACAGTAGAAGCATCATCAAATTCATCAGAAACATTCTCAGATTCAGCAGAAGTAGCAGCACGTGAAGCATGTGCATGTGGTGGTGTGACAAGTTGACTTATAACAGACGGTGAATCAAGAGCAGCAGAAGTGTTCAGAGTTGTACCTCTCCTTGTAGTGGATGGCAATATGCGAACCTTATCATCACGAGGTTTACCCATGATGAATGAATTGCAGCGAGCAGTATGACTCCCTGGTGAGCTTATAAATAGAGCTATGCTCCCCGGCAACGGCGCCAGAAAATAGTCTTGATGACCCACAAGTATAGGGGATCGCAACAGTCTTCGAGGGAAGTAAAACCCAAATTTATTGATTCGACACAAGGGGAGCCAAAGAATATTTATAAGCCTTGACAGATGATTTGTCAGTTCAGCTGCACCTGGAAGTAGACTTGCTCGACACAGTTTATCAGTAGCAACAGTTTTATGACAGTAGCAGTAGTGAAATAATAGCAGCAGTAAAATAAAGACAGCAGTAATAATTGCAGTAGACAGCAGGATTAAAATACTGTAGGCATAGGGATGGATGAACGGGCGTTGCATGGATAAGATAATTCATGAAATAGTCATACATAGGGCAATTGCAGATAAATAATAAGGTATCCAAGTAATAATCAATCATAGGCATGTGTTCCGTATTTAGTCGTACGTGCTCGCAATGAGAAACTTGCACAACATCTTTTGTCCTACCAGCCCGTTTGCAGCGGGGCCTCAAGGGAAACTACTGGTAATTAAGGTGCTCCTTTTAATAAAGCACCGGAGCAAAGCATTAACACTCCGTGAACACATGTGATCCTCACGTCGCAACCATCCCCTCCGGTTATCCCAATTTCTGTCACTTTGGGGCCTCGGGTTCCGGACAGTGACGTGTGTATACAACTTATAGATATGATCCAAAACAATAATTATCATCATGATTCAATAACATGTTCAGATCTGAGATCATGGCACTCGGGCCCTAAGTGACAAGCATTAAGCATAATAAGTTGCAACAATGACAATAAGCACTACCGATGGATACTAGGCACCATGCCCTAACAAATCTCACAACTATTACATGAATGATCTCATCCAATCCCTACCATCCCCTCAGCCTACAGCGGGGAATTACTCACACATGGATGGGGGAGTCATGGATGGTCGATGGAGAGGTGGCGGTGATGATGATGGCGATGATCTCCTCCAATTCCCCGTCCCGGCAGGGTGCCAGAACGGAGTTTCTGATCCCCGAAATAGGGTTTTCGATGGCGGCGGAGCTCTGGAAGTTTTCTGGAAAAAGCGTCGATCCCCCGAAGTTTTTAGGTCAGAGGCTTTAAGTAGTCCAAAGGGGAGCGTCGGGGGCCACACAGGGTGGCCACACCACCCCTGGGCGCGGCAAGGGCCCACCCGCGCCCTGGGTGCGTGTGGTGCCCCTGTGCACCCTCCTCGCTTCGTCTTCTGGCTCCGTGGGTCTTCTGGAAAAATAGAATTTCTGGAATTTTTCTGGAATTTTCCTAAAACTTTGACTTTCTGCACAAAAACAAGACACCAAGGCAATTCTGCTGAAAACAGCGTTAGTCCGTGTTAGTTGCATTCAAATCACACAAATTAGAGGAAAACAATAGCAAAAGTGTTCGGAAAAGTAGATACGTTTTGGACGTATCAACATGTTATGCAATCTTGCCCTATTGACCAGATCGACAAGTGGAACATGTTTAGTTGCAAGAGGGTTTTGGTACATTGCACAATGTGTCGTATTTTTATTAGTAGGGGGAAAATGCTATGTTTATCTTTATTAATTAGGAGATTGGTTCTCAGTGTTCCTTTTTTGTGTGAAGAGTGTGTTTAAACCTATATTGGCTGAGTTTTACATCGCATTTGTTTTGTCAATCATGGATGATATGAGGCTTGGTGAGAGAGATGGGCTCAAGAGGTGTGATGTAGAATGCACAGACACATTTATGTGTGCTCGTGTTTAAGATATCTGCTTGCATCCTGCTTTCCGTGCCAATGGCGACTTCTATGTTGTCTTCTCTTTTGTTTCTTTTCTTTTTCGTGCCCTTCGTGATAACATTAACGTCACCACACACGACAAAATTTTAGTCGATTCTGGTAAAAGAATAACTCCTCACACCCAATGCCCCATCTCCATGTCTCCCTTTTTTTCATTCATGCCTCGGGTTGCACCACCCTGCTATATACCTGGCCATGGCCCGGGCCTAACAAAGCCCACGGGGCGAAATCCCAGGCCCAAGCCTAGGTCCATCCGACCTTCGGGCCTATATTTGAGGCACATGCCCACCTATGACTGCAAAATCCCATCGAGCTTTCGGGTCTCGGGCCGGGCTTCTTCCTGGAAACGCTAATATGCAAAGCCCAGGCCCAGTCCCATGCGACCTCTGGTCTGATATCTCAAGCCCAGGTCTGGCCCATGGACAAGCCCAGGCAGGCCCAGGCCTTGGAATTTCGATCCGGGACGGGCCGACCGGGCCGGGCTTCCCATGGCCAGATATACCCTGCTACTTTCGGGCTTTTTTCATTCATGCCCTCGGGTTGCATCACCCCTGCTACTTTCGACCTTGAATCCACAAGAATAGACCACCACCAACCACACCAAGTAGGTAATGCACATATCTCCATTTCTCCCCCTCCCCCGGTTGTCGTTCTTCATAAACATGAGAATAGTTTCATATTCCTTCGATCGACATGTGCAACAAGTACATTCGAATGAAGGAAGAGTGTTTTACTAAATTGGCAATGCAGCGTGGGGTTCTTCATCTGTAATGATAAATGATACGATTTCGAAATATAAGCAGGTAGGTTATCAGTAATAACCTTTTTTAGGATATTAAAAAAATGCACATGTTATATTAAACACAACAACATGTGAGTGCACAATGTTGATTGCACTGGCTATCAAGTTGAAACTGAATATCGATAAGATTCCAGCAGATGCCTGCCTGGTCTATTGACAACGTTGGTACTAATTAAACTGCATAAATCCTTGCTATGGGGTGCTATATATTTCAGATCTTTTTTGTGATGAGAGATATATAACTTTTGATATAACATCAATATTATAAGAGGACGTCTAGCCAGCAATCGCGTGCTGGTTAGTCTCCCGCAGCAATCGCCAGAAAAGGAAAGCGCACCATCCCGCAAACAACCAAAACGGACGACGCCCCGCACCCGCCCCTGCAAAACGACAAAAAAGGACAACGACTCGCGATCCCGAGGCCCATACCACGGCGGCCCGCAACTCTGACGCCCACCAAATCCTACGCTATTTCTGCTGCCTTGTCCCCCTTCCTCCCACGCCAGCTGCCGCCAGATTTCCTCTTGCTTCTTCTTCCCCTCTTCTTCTCCTGCCACCATTGTTGCTGCTCTCTTCTCTGGTTGATCTCCAGCAACCATTGTTGGTAGATCTTTGACTGCAACTTCAGAACAATTTGCTGCTGCACCTTCTCTAATCAATTGAGGCCAAAAAGAGTGGGGAAAAACAAGGTACGTCTGACCTGCTACTTCCTCCTGTTCTTCTTTTCCTGTTGAATTCAACATGGCACCCATGCAAAAACCAAAAACCCATGAACTGAAGCATGTATGGATCTGTTCTTTTGGGGTAGCCTTGCACTTGTGGAACCAGCAACTCATATCCCATCAAGCAACTGAGTGCCAGGAAAGGAATCAACTTACTACTAAATTACCTGCAACTCCTACTTAACCCAGGAAACAACTTTGGTACAAATTTTGTGCAACTTAGTGTCATGAAAACAACTTGGTACAAGTTGTTTCCCCAGAACAGGGAGCACCTCAGTACCCCACCAGGAGACAACTTGGTACAATTTGTCTACAACTTAGTGACATGAAAACAAAACTTGATGTTTACCCCCAGATATGCATCATTGCCAGAACAGGAAGCAACTCATTAGCATGTTTCATACAAATCTAGTATGAAATGCCAGAAACATGCATCATTGACAAAGAGGAACCAACTCAGCCTGAAGTTGCAGTGCAACCTACTATAAAATCCTCTGCAACTTAGTACCATTTTACCTGCAACTTGTACCAAAATCCTCTGCAACTTTATTACCATTTACCTACAACCCCCGGTGACAAGAAAAACATGTTGATTTTGCCCACCCCTAATGCATCATAGCCAGGAAACAAGGGTACACAGAACTCAGTACCATGTTGCATGCAATCTAGTATGAAAAAACTGCCAGGCAAAGGACACAACTCTCAGGAAACAATTGATGTGCAACTTAATTTATTGATGTGCTACTTAGTTCAATGCCAGGAAAAACATTGTTGTGACCACCAGGAAAAAATGCATCGTTGACAAGAAGAGGAACACAACTCAGCACCAACTTGCATGCAACCTGTGCCAGAAAAATCAGCAACTAACAAAATAGAAGATCATAACATACTAAGTACCTGGCATTGGTTGTAAAGAACATGTGTTGCCTGGACAAAAAATACCATGTTTTCTACATAGTTCATACGGATTATAAAATGTGCAAACCCCCAGTAGGATGATCTGGGAAGGTTTTTGTTTCCTTGCTGGAATACCAAAATAACCTAGGTACAGTGCTCCCTGCAATTCGTGCTTCTGCTTCCAAAATCCATCATCCTAACAGAACCAGCCTGCAAAAAAATATAGGAACCATGAGTACTTATGAAACACACAAGGCAAAAAGTTGCAGGCAACTGAAACACAGATAACAAATGAAAAACAAAAGATTTTACTTTTCATTTGTAACAAGATTTTAGTTTCTCATTTGTTGTGTGCTCTTATTGAGTTGGTTGCTCCTGATTTTTTTGTAGATGGTAGACCTAGACCTGAACCAGCCTGCTGAAGATCATTATTATGATGCTGAGCCGCAATTCTGCACACAGCTGCCGGTGCTGGAGACAGTTGATGAATCACCAGACCCCATTGGCGGAAGGCATGAAGGTTTGGATGATGAAGGTAGCGGAAGGGGGCCGCAACACAATGCTGCCCCTCAACCGTCTAACCCTAGCATACCAGCTACTACTACTGTCCATGGTTGCTTCCAACTCTCCCTGAACTACAGCGGACAGGCCCCCGATTTGTGTTCCTGCTCCTGCTCCATTCATTGCATCATGGGGAGCTGCGGATGCTGTCGACCCTTCGTGAAATGCTTCTGGGGAGATGTTGTCGCCCGGCTTGCCACGGTGTACAATCCATTTCTGTCTCATTCTATCTTCCGGTGTGTTATGTCCAACAAGATTTTTGGTGTCGCCTGGCTTGCCAAGCTGTCATGATTACGGAAAAAAAGTTTAGTAACCATTTTGGTGTGAATGAACAATCAATAAAAAAAGACACATGCTCCATTATAGATGTATCCAAGACAACAGAAAAAAAAGACTCACCGCTTGGACCTTCTTCCTCTTGCGAGTTGGCTTTCCTGTTTCTGTTGTGCGACCTGCAGCAACGGTTTGGTTCCTTGCAACTCCGCCAGTGGGGTTTTTGCTCGAGCTGGGCACGGATGGTCCTGTGACTTCAACCCTTGCAGGATCAGGTAAACGCAGGTTGCGTTTCGTCATGTTCTTCTCCAGGGGAAAAGCACCCAAAAACCCTGTTATCCAGATATATAAAAAAGAGAAAACTTAGACCCCCTTCTGCAAACTAAAGATTGCATGCTAGTGAAAATCCAGTAAACATAGTTGGTACTACAACTTAGTAAACCATAGTAATACCTGTTAAGCAACTAACTTAAAAAAACTCCATGCATTTAACATGTAAAAAAATCTTCTTGATAAAACATGGCAGGCATGGGTTTTGGGCTTAAAAATCTCAAAAGGGCTGCCAGCCCAAAACAAAAAAACAGTTCTCATGCTCCACAACTAAAAAACTCTAGGTCTTCAATTTACCATCCTATGTGAAAACTGGCCTACAAGTTCTGATGTGCAACTTACCACAACTTATAAATATGAACGCCATATATCAAAAGGACAACTTATTCCACAAAAATGTTTACTACATAAACTTACTGCAACTTGTTAATGCTCTTCAACTTAGTACTACTAATCTCCAACTTAGCAGTCAAAAGATCTCTGCAACTTACTAGTACTAAAAAAACCTACAGCACAAGCATCATTGAGTTTGCTACGTTTGCCCAGAAAAACTGCTACTCTGCAACTCAGTGGTCACTGCTAATGCTCTTCAACTTAGCACTACTAATCTCCAACTTAGCAGTCAAAAGATCTCTGCAACTTACTAGTACTAAAAAAACCTACAGCACAAGCATCATTGAGTTTGCTACGTTTGCCCAGAAAAACTGCTACTCTGCAACTCAGTGGTCACTGCTAATGCTCTTCAACTTAGTACTACTAATCTGCAACTTAGCAGTCAAAGATCTCTGCAACTTACTAGTGCTAAAAAAAACCTACAGCACAGGCATCATTGAGTTTGCTACGTTTGCCCAAAAAAACTGCTACTCTGCAACTCGGTGGTCGCTGCTAATGCATAAAAAATAGGGTGTGGCGTAACTTCAACTGCTGGTGCTCTGCAACCTAGCAGTCACGCTCACCAAAAAAGCTCTGGAACTTGCTACTGCTGTTCTGCAACATAGGCATCGTAGAGCGTTTGCAGATTCGTGCTCAAACCGGAGGATCGAGCGTGCGTACGTCTCGTCGTCGATACCAGCGCCGAATTCACCGCCGCTCGCTGTCCACCCACATATCCAGCCGGATTCGCCCATGTCGCCTCCCTCGAGCGCGGAAGCCCTCCCGGAGCAGATCTCGCCCACCCACACGCGGGATTGAACCTCGCCGCGCAGACCGCCGTGGATCCGATATCCTGCGCTGAGCTCTCCGCCCCGCACGCCGCACTCCACGCAGTTGCCCCCTGCGCAGCAACTCCGCCTCACGCGCGGGGCTCGGTCTCCCCCGCTCCTCGAGCTAGCAAACCCACGCCGCGCTCCTCGCGGTCGCCGCCGAGCTCGCCGCGCTCCTCGTCCTCGACGGATTTGGCGAATCGCCGGGGAGAGCTAACCCTAATCGCCGGGGAGGGGAATGAAAATGTCGGTGAAGAGAGGAGAGAGACACGGGCGCGACCCCTCGGTGTTCAAACGAAGCTTCCCGTTGCCACGTGCGTGTGGGACCCACGTGGCGCCCAGGTGGAAAATGGTCGGAACAGTCAGAGGAGACGCGCAGCGGCAGGGACGCCACGATCGTGATCGGACGGCGCAGGAGTGATTGCTCGGGAAGACACGGTAGCAGCCGTGCATTCTTTAGCATTTGGGTTTATTTATTCCAGCGGCCATCTAGGAAAAATTAATGCAATCTTACCCTTTTCACAAACTCCAGGTCATACCCGAGATCTTCAGTACACATCATTTTTCTCATGTACTCGTAGTCGATGAAAGCAGGACCATTCTGCATCAGGTGCATCTACAGAAAAAAAATAGTTTGTCATGCCATTCATATTCAGATACCCAGAGCCATAGACGCATAACTATATTTTTTAAGGTATCTCATACCGCAAACAGGAGATAAAATGTGTCACCAACAATCCAGAGAAGTTCCATAAATCTTATACTCCACCACTTTCAACGTCCTGTGAACTGCACACCACCCGACCACCATAATATAACCATTTGGTCCAAATTCTATTCTGAAGTCCACGGACGGAAGTGTTTAAACCATTTTCTGAAAAAACAAGTTCATTTTGTCAGCCCTGACACCACGGCAATGTATAACATAGGCTTTTTGTTCAAATTCATCTACTGCACATACCTATCCAACTGTCGGATGGCACAAGACATCATTGTGCCAACAAACTTAAAGGCCGCAGTAGCGAGTGGTTCTTAATGGATTAAACCGTATGCTCTTGTGAACCTTTCACCAAGCTCTGACTTCACCGTAACGTTCCTTCCTCGAGTCCCAGCACCAAATACCAGCTAGCCCTGTCACCGTTGCTCCAGCTAGATCAATAGTTGGGTCGACATTTCGCGGCCTGCCTGCCCACCCCTGGCTCAGCCAGGGATGCTCATGCTTCTCCCCATGCCTGCAATGACAACAGGAAGTCATGACACACTTCAGCACATATTGTTCTCCCAGGCGCTCCTATCACCGTCACCTACAAGTTTACTCGCCAACAATACAGAAAGCAAGAACTCATACCCATCCTCAGTTTGTTGCCCATTGACCTTTGCCCTGCATTGTTGACTATGCTCCCCAAGCCAACATTGCTGGTCAGCGCTGAGCCGCATCCAGGCGAGCATGGATGAGACTGATTGTTGCCCTGCTTACAACGAATACAAAATGTCAACATGGGACTTAAACTAGCACACTATACACAAGTACACAACAATTAACAGCCAGGTTTCAACTTCCAAGGCATCTCACCGGTAGAATCCTGCCCTCCTGCTTCCACACTTCTCGCCCGAACTGACGCTCTGTTATTATTTCCACTGGAGCCACCCCCAGGCGCTGCAATTCCAGATAAATGCCCCCTGTTTATTTGACAAGCAGATCATACCATAATGTCAGGCACAACAGATAGGCAAACACAATCATGTGAACGTCGCCCCAAATATTGTTTTCTAAATTCCAGGTGCTAACCATGCCTAAGGGTCGTATGACCGACAACAGCACCGTCCGCCACATTTGTCTGGTCTTCATCCATACTCGCTCTCTTCCTCCACCATATTCCGAGCTCGGCGCCCAAACGCCGCCACAACTCCTGCACCCCCTCCTCATTACCGGTGCCCTGTGTACCGGCCACCATCCCTACCACACCTTCTTCTCTCAGGACAACTACGTACCCCGGATCGAAACATGCAAGGTTCTCAATTGAATCCCCCATCTCTAACCAGGATGTACGAGAGCCAAATCAACCCCAAAATCAAATCCTAACAAGACCGGCAAAAAACAAAATAGAAGACCTGAAATACGCACCCCTCGAGCGGGAATGTCATGATCTTCCGGGGCGGATTGGAACGCCGGCATCATGGGGTCAGCCGATGCCGACGGCAGCGCCCGGGGATCCGCCAGTTCTGCAGCGCCACCTCCCCCCACCCGTGCACCTTGTCTATGGGCGCGTATTCGCTGACTTTGCCAGGCTCAACGTCACCTGACTTTGAGTCACTGGCAAGTGGGCCCACTGTATGTGGGGTCCACATGTCAGCCACAACGTCACCGAATCCACAAAGTCAGCGAATCCCAGCCGCTTGTCTATCTGGTACCAAGAAACAAAATAGGATGAGGGGGCCAGCTCACCGTCACAGAGGGTCGTGCAATAAAGAATTACAGACGGAGCGAAAATCTGTACCAGCAGAACAAGATTTTGCCAAACATCTCGTACCACCGGAACACTAAGGGCCTGTTTGGATGGAAGCCCAGCTTGCCAAGCCAAAAAAAAATTGGCGTTGACCAAGTGCTTGGCCACTGTTTGGATTGTAACCCATAATTTGACGTGCCAATGCCATCTTCAGCTCTCCAGTACAATTTCACGCCAACGTTTTGGCCAGATGCGGACGGCAGAAAGCCACGCCAATATTTTGGCTAGCCCGTGCTTTGGCGAGGCTAGCGTAGGCACAATCCAAACATGCCCTAAAATCATCGTCACCGGTGGACGAACTGCCCTCACGTCCCGCATTTAATGTATACGTACACGCTCGCACGTGTACCAGATAACACATATACCACACTTTCTATAATTCGCACAGTCCTGACACCACCTGACAGGATCGGATCCCTATGCGCATATGGACGGTCCAGATAGTGTGACCAGCTGGGCATAGTACCCAAATAGCCGTGTCCACTTACAACCCACTTATATAACACTATTTATTTACTGAAATGAGAGACAAGATAACAAGGTACTCTCTACTTCTAAAAGCAACACTAGGAGAGACTATTAAACAAAGACTAGAGAAATGTAAGCTACAAGAACCAGAGAGCAAACAAGATCAAGTGAGAACAAATGTGAGCAAGTGGTAACTAATTTTTCATACGGGGACAGGGGGAGAACCACATGTTCATATAAGTACACCAGTTAAATTACTTGCATATACAAGATCAGACAAGCATGAGTAGGGTACTACCTCCATCTAGAGGGGATGGAACCTGTGTACATCGTTGTGTTGATCCCGTTCGTATATACTCAACCTAGTCTGACTCATTTTACCGATCTTGTTTCCCTTCCCTATGGCTGGCATGCTGGCGTCTGGAGCAGTGATTTCGGCGGGAAGAATATCCGTCAAAGACATCCATCGCGTCTCCGGTCAAACCACACTACTCAGCCTCCCCGGCAACGACCTCGATGGCAACGTCATCTTCACCCGAGGTCAAGCCTTTCACTTTGGCACTCTGGAGTTCTTCGACGATCGAGGTAATTTGACCCTTCCTAACCAGAGGCCGGAAGTTTCTGAAGAGAACCCTGCCGCCGGGAAAATCAAGCACAAATTATCACAAGTGTTGCCGGTTTCAAGGCCACCGATGACACCCAAGATGAACTATGGAAAGAAGGGGAACAATTAATAACTAATCGATTTTGAGACTGGAAATAATGTACTCCCTCCGTTCATAAAAGGATGTCTCAACCTACCTACATACATGCAAATTTGAGGTAGGTTGAGACATCCTTTTATGGATGGACGGAGTAAGAAATGTGTTTTTTGCGACGCAGGCGAGTCTGTTGAGCACCTCTTCATCTCATGTAATTTGCTAGAGATATTTTGAGAATTGTCCATATCACATTTAATATTTATCCACCAAACAGTGTCGCAAATATGTTTGGTAGTTGGTTAAAAGGGATAGATAACAAGTCGAAGGCGCGTATACGGATAGGCTTAGCGGGCAATTTGGAACTGTCGCAATGATATTATATTTAGCAAAACACAATCTAAGAATTATTTGCAGGTAATCAACAAGACGATCTCCCTATGGAGCAGCGTGTCTCATGGATACAGGCTATACTCGCATGATCATGTTTGTACGTGCTATCTTCTGTCGGGTGGGTGGTTACATCTTAAGAGATTAGATGGATAGACTTCTTATATCTGAGTGGCTGATCTTTGTAGCCACCTTGAGTGATCAAATTTTAAATTATTTATAATATGCAATAAAATGCGGAGGCTTTGTGCATCACCCCCTTTTAAAAAGAGGAATGTCTGATACAGTTGTACTAGACAACATCTTAAGGATTAGGGATGCAAAAATGGGACCCATTTGTCCCACTTTTCTCCATTTTGTGCATGACTAGTACAAAATTTGCATCCTTATTAAGGATATATTCATCAGTACTAGATATAATTGCCCATGCTTTGTAAGGGAGACATTTTTTTTTTGAAATTTTACTGCACTTTATTAATCAACGCACATCATTACAAATGGTCTGCCGGATGCAATCCGGGATAGAGTTTCTGAAACAAACCGAAATAAAATGCTCCGCAGAGCGAGCTAAGGTATGTGCCGCAACATTAGACTCACAGAAAATGTGAGAAAACGAAACTGCAGCGAAACTAGCAGCCAGGAACTTGATATCCTGCACCACCACGCCAATAGGACTCCGATCCACTTCGGAGGAGATGATTCTTTGGATGAGAGATAGGCAATCAGAGCCCACCATGATCTTGTCGAAACCTTCTTCGCCCGCAAGGGAGACAGCGCGACGGAGAGCCAGCGCTTCAGCCATTTCCGGCGTTGTGACCTCCTTCAAGAGCTCGCTGCAAGCAGTCAAGCATTCTCCACTGTGGTTTCGGATCACAACGCCAACTCCCATGTGACGTGAAGGTGAGAAAAGAGCAGCATCAACATTAACATATACCGTACCTTCTGGCGGCGGAGACCATCGTGGTGCAGAAGTTCTGGTCTCTCGTCTGTTAGAAGAATCCGGTTTAAACAAGTGCTGCTCAATCATCTCGACATATGCCTTGCATTGTTCGGCTACAGCTTGTGGCGGCTTCAGCTTTTCCCCATTACGAACATCATTCCGAGCAAGCCACAAATGCCATATAGCCACTGTCAGCACCATGCGTTCCCTCTCTGTAGACCGAGCCAAGAAATGAAACACCCAAGACTTTGGGTTCGTGAAAAATTTGCGCTGAAGATGAAAACCATAACACGGTTTAATCTCCCGCCAAAACTCTCTGGCGTACGGACAGAACAAGAACGTATGTGCAGCCATCTCTTCTTGGGAACAGAAAACACACTCCACAGACGCAGGGATATGCCTGTGGTTTAGCTGAACCCCAGAAGGAAGGCAGTCGTGTGAGAAACGCCACAAATTAATCTTCATTTTTCCAGGGGCTTTGATAGCCCATAGACGTTTCCACAAAGAGCTTTCATCTTGCATACCTGAGTGTGCTCCGCCACCTCTCTTGCTTCGCTTGACAAAGAACTTCTCTGTCCGAGCTAGATGATATGCTGATCGAACGGAGTACACCCCAAATTTTGTTAAGGGCCAGGAGAGGAAATCTTCTCCGACCCGCCGGCTGATAGGAACTTGAAGAACCTGATTTGCTACGTCCTCTATAAAAACAGAGCGCACTGCCACCGCGTTCCATGAACTGCGATCCTCGCTGAGCAGAGTCCACAGTTGCGTCAACCGGAATTGACCTCAGAGTCCGTACAGTACAGGGTCTCACATTTGGTATCCAATTATCACCCAACACTTTGATCTTTTTACCATTACCAACGCTCCACCGAACTCCCAGCTTCACCAGCTGCATACCGTGGCAGATACTACGCCAGGTGAACGACGCCGATCGGGGCTGAGGGGCGTCCCAGACATCACACTGCGGGAAATATCGGCATTTCAGAACCCTAGCACACAACGACGTCGGCTCAGTGAGCAGCCTCCAAGCTTGGCGTCCAAGCATGGCGTGATTGAAAAGAGCTAGGTCACGGAAACCCATGCCTCCTAGTCCCTTCGGTGTCGACAGCCATTCCCAGCTCTTCCAATGCATCTTCTTCTTCCCTGCCTCTATACCCCACCAGTGATCTGCAATCGCTTTACGGAGGGATTCACATATTGACACGGGAATCTGGAAACAACTCATGAGGAAGGTTGGTATAGCCTGAATTACTGCTTTCAGCAAAGTTTCTTTCCCCGCCCGCGACATCGGACGACCGGACCATCCATTCATGGGTTTCCAAGCTTTGTCCACTATGGACTTGAATTGACTAGCAGGAGATCTCCCAATATCAGTTGGCATTCCGAGGTACTTTTCCTGTAACGCCTCGTTAGCTACTCCTATCTGTTGCATAACCTGCTGCTTGACCTGATCCTGGCACTTCGGTCCAAAGAAAATTGATGATTTATCCATATTGACCTTTTGACCAGAGCCATCGCAATATGATCTAAGGGTTTCCTTCAAAGCCGATACACTCCTGGCATCACTCCTCGCGAAGAAGATGATATCGTCTGCAAAAAGGAGGTGGGATATAGGTAGCCCATCACGGCCATTACGAACACCTTGTAGCGCCCCCACAGACTCCTGGTGAAACAACAGACTAGACAGCCCCTCGGTACAGAGTAAGAAGAGGTATGGACTAATCGGATCCCCTTGACGAATTCCCCTCGAAGGAACCACTGGTGAAGTTAGTTCTCCATTAACACGCACGGCATATCTCACATTGGTCACACACCTCATGACAGACGATATCCAGGCTGTAGAAAAACCTAACTTCACAAGACAACCGTGCAAGTAGCTCCACTCCACACGATCGTAAGCCTTCATCATGTCGATCTTGAGAGCAAATATGGACGTTTTGCTTGTTGTTTCTTGATCGTATGCAGGCACTCATATGCAATCAAGGCATTATCGGTGATTAACCTGCCGGGAACAAAAGCACTTTGGTGTTCAGAGATTACCACTGGCAAGATCAACTTCAACCGATTTGCTAAGACCTTCGATGCAATCTTGTACAACACGTTGCACAAACTGATGGGCCTGAAGTTCTTGAGCTGATCCGGGTTTGTCATCTTTGGGATCAACACTATCACAGAGTCACAAAAGCCTTCAGGAATATCTTCACCCATCAAAAAGCCCCTAACCGCAGAGCAAATATCATCTTTCAGTACCCCCCAATGAGTTTGATAGAAAAGGGCGGGAAAGCCATCCGGGCCTGGGGCCTTAGTAGGTCCCATCTGAAAGAGTGCAGCCTTGATCTCCTCATCCAAGTACGGTTTAGTTAATTCATCATTCATCTCACTAGATACTTTGGATTGGATTACATCAAGAACAACGTCAGAGTCACAAGGCTCGGAGGTAAATAGGTCGCCATAGAAGGCCTCAGCCATACCTTTGATTTCATGAACCTCCTCACACCGAGACCCATCAGGACGAACAAGAGCACGGATCTTGTTATTGCGACGACGAGCAGAAGCGCGAGCGTGGAAGAACGCCGTGTTCCGATCGCCCTCCTTAAGCCAATCCACACGTGAGCGCTGCCGTGCCATCACCTCCTCCCGTTCGAACAATTCGCAAAGGCGTCTCTCCAGAGAGCTAGCTTTTGAAGCATCATTGTTACTAGCTGGCCTCAAACGGATCACCTTCAGCTGTCGTTCCAGCTTCTGAATCTCTTTCCTGACCGAGCCAAAACTGACACGGCTCCAGTCCTGTAGAGATCTAGCTGCAGCATGCAAGCAGTTCCATGTCGCATGCAAAGAGCTCGGCCCATCTCGAGCCTCAGCCCACGCCTTCTCTAGCGTGTCTCGATAGTCTGGCGCTCTCAACCAAGCAGCTTCATAGCGAAATCCCACTTGTACAGCTCTTCGTTCAGTACTCACCCGGATTTCTGTAGCCGAATCAAGATGGCAAAGTGATCGGACGTTGTGGTAATAATGTTTTCAACGGAACAGTCATCAAAAGCCAATGTGAAAGTATCATTTGCTACCGCCCGATCCAATCTGACACGCACAAGGGAATCATCAGCCTGCCTGTTCGACCAAGTATACATAGGTCCCGAGAAGCCCAAGTCAATCAAACCGCAATCAACCAGAGTCCCTGAACTGATCCATCTGCGCATCAGAACGATCACGAGGACCCGAGTGCTCATGTTGGAAAAGAACTTCGTTGAAATCTCCACACACCAGCCACGGTCCTTCCCAATTTTCCCGCATCCGTCTCAACAGACTCCAAAATTCATGTCGCTTATCCCTGCGAGGCTAAGGGAGACATATTTGGTGTCATGTAATATTTAGTATCCCATAATTGCTCATAACATTTGGTGTCCTATAATTGTCCTAGATTTACCTGTCTATAAGAAGTGTCTCGTAATATTAGGTGTTCCATAAAGTCCCATAATTACTCTCATTAATTTGTGGACAAAGAAAGGAAACAAAGGGACAAACGGACAAGCTGGAAATGGAATGCTACGCTTTTATAGAAGATATCGAAAGAGATTCTGAAATAAAAATGGAAGCAGTACCACAAGATCTGTTACACCAAGCTGGTTCAACCACCAGACTTCAACAACAACCAGTTTCTTCTCTACAGTACACGGAGCCCGGCCGGTAGTCTGCTACTAACTGTTTACAAAACAGAGATTACTAATCTTTGATGCCACCCTTGACGCCGGTGCAGCAGACGAGGTACTCTTGCAGGGTACAGCTACCCGCTACTGGGCCTCTCCACTGTCTACGTCAACCCAGTCGGCTCCATCCTCCATCGGCCCAATGACCAACTTCTCCGCGGTCGAGCCCCTACCTTTGAGGTGTTATCTTCTTCCCACCTCTTGCGCCTCCGAGTAGAATTTTCCGCACTACCATGAAGACCTGCATTGGTAGAATTAGTACTCGATTGAGGATATCATACAACATCTATCAGGCTCCTCCTACGGACCACCACATCAATAGCTATTCCTCCATTTGAACTACTGCCCAATTTGATGTGTTGACGGACCTTTTTCTAATGAGATAATCGCTTACTACACATGACGATTAACATTCATAGCTTAACTAACGTAACATACTTTTGCTCTTACCACTCTACGGGGGTAGATATGGCTGGTACGTCGCTGGTGAAGTTTTGTGATACATTTTAGTCTCACCAATGTGTCATGCGGTTCAGTTTCGTTTCTATGGGTCATGAATAATGTCCTCTTTGCCACTTATCCACGAGCTCTCTCCATCTTTAGATTCTCTTTGCCATGTGTATAGCTTCAGTCACTTAATTGTTATGTGTCACACGATTGTTGATCATTTTTTAAATCATTTTAGTTCACTAATGGGTCTATTTGATATGGCAGCTACATGATATCCTTTCCCGTTTCACTTTCATGTGCTTACAAATCCTAGATCTAGACTTGACGTTTTGGCACACCTAAGTTTACGGAGATAATCGGTACACCCCGTCTCAAAATGTAAGACACGCTTCACTTTTATTAACAACAACCCACAATTTTGAATAAATTTTTACTTTAGTCTTTGCAAATATTAGAAGAAATACTTATAAAAATAAAGTATTACGCAATATAAATACAACATTATCATTTATATAAACACAGATTATATGGTTTAGTTCATATAAATCATCAGAGTCGTGCATTTAAGACCATGCAAAACAAAGTGTCCATTAAATTTCAGATCGGAGCACCCGAACCGGCGATATCATCGACACGCACCGATGGCACTTGGCAGGTTGGAATAATCCCATGTGTCAAGCGTAAAATAGATTTGTAAACATGATCATAAAGAAGCTGGAGGAATTAGGTAGGAATTGTGAGGAATCAATCAAACTCACCATTCACTTCTACGTGGCTACATTTGCACGAGCGTTGGTTGTTCCCGCCCACAAAATAGTAAGGGGTCGTCGACGGTTTCGCATGCTCATAGTCATAGTACGCTTTACACTCAGATGATGTGTGGCATCACAACACCCCAGAAATGGATTGGTACCTCTCTATGCACGATAGAAATGGAAAATCTAAAGAGGAACAAGTGGGAGAGCCTTACTGCTTTGGGGTTACTAGCCATATCAGATCTCCTCCCCAAGAAGATCTCAGCTCTGTGGTTCACTTCGGTTTCTCGCTATGCATGGCAACGGCCTCCACACCTATTCCCGGTAGAATCCTAATGCCCCAATACCCTCCACTCACGTATTAAATCCGCCACCCATTTTTCCCGTGTTGTGCTTCTTAATGACCTCCGCTGTCTGCTGATCGGCTCTCTTCTATTCATCTGTTAGGCCGGTGCCAATGCATCGGTTCTAAACGCAGTATCCTGCTAAGAAACGGACGTGTAAGCTACGACCGTCCCAGTGCACCGTTTCTACCGATTGTATCTATCAGATTAAACATTGGATCAGTTTGTGGCTAAGCTATACTACATCTTGCTTTGTGGCCTATCAGACGGATGTGCGACAGCCTCCTAGAGGTGTACGAGAGAGGCAAGACAAAAACTTGGTGCATGGGATCGATTGAGTATTTAATTTTGTCTCGGGTGAAAGTGAAAGAAACGCTAAGAGCCGGTTCTCTAAGGCCGGTGCCAATGCGCTGTTTCTAAACGTCGTATCCAGCAAAGAAACGAGCGAGTAAGATACAACCATGCCAGTGCACCGTATCCATCTGCTGTATTTACAAGATTTAATCTCGGATCAATCTGTGGTCTCATCGTACTGTAGCTTGCTTTGTGGCCTCATTAACTCTAGTAGTTACCCGATCGAATGGGTGTGCAACGAATTGCTTGGAGCACGGGATCTGTTTTGCATTTACTGTGTTTTGAGTACAACGCCAAGAGCCGGTTCTACCACTACATACTCCCCGAAAACTTGCATCATTAGAAGGCTTAATACTCGATCGAAGATAGACAACACCGGTCTTGTATCTGCCTCCTCCTTCCACAACATCACATGAACTAGGCCTCACGTGAACTTCTGGTCCATTTGAACTTTTGTATGAATTGATGTGTTGACCTTCTCCGGGTGCAGAGGCAGCGGCTTCTTCTACTGGAGAAAAGAGAGTCGTCCTCGAGGTAGTGAAGGCGGCACAAAATCGGGGAGGGCGATGCCGCCACTTGGCGTCATGCGCCTCCTTAGTGGGGGCGGCGAAGGGGCTCCTCGGCGCCAACTTTGATGTCATACTCGATGCCCAATGGTCCAGTTAGCGTTGAGGCGACGACGCAAGGACAGGGCCACCACATACCTCGATGTGGGCCAGAATGACACGAAATGGACGACCTAGCACGCACCAGCACGTGTCGCGATCCTCGATGTTCTTGTCACGCGGCGGCGCCCAGGGCCCATATTAGTGCGCGATCTGTCCTGGGCGACGACGTAGAAGAAAATGGTCTAGTGGGTCCGGTTGTCATGGTCCCAGTTGGAGTAGGTGCGTTGGTCGTTCGACAATGTCTCCTATCAATGATGGTGGAGCAATGATGGTGTGGAGCAGGCGGGAAAGCCACAGCCCAACACGCCGATGCAAACGGACCACCGTCCGTTTTTTTTTTCCGCATAAACCCATTTCCAGCTTTAATTTGAGTCGGGTTTGCGTCAGCGCGGACACACGTGGATGCGACTCGTGTCCGCCCCATGTGCTCCCCCGTGGCTCTCTGGCCCGCCAGTCAGCCTCATCGAACGACCCACCACCAGCGTAAATTTGGTGGTCGAGGCCTTTTATATGGCAAGCGACTAAACCACAAACACTAGTGTCGCCGCCATCCTTCCCAGTCATGACCGCAACACCTCCATTGCACGTAATCAGAAAATGATCTACTATTTAACCTAGAATTAGTTAAATCTATCTTCATGATAAAATGTTTGCTATAAATTATGTAATGGTTCTATGTAATCTTGTTTGTGAAATAATGATATGCAACCTCCATCGCATTTGGGGAAGAGAACATAGAGGGCGGTTCAAATGGGTCGCCTCATTGTGTGCACTATACAGAAAAATGCTGGACGATGGGCCTGAACATGTCCATTTGGCTACCCAAATGGATAAAGATCATATCCGTTTGGTCGGCGCGTGGGAGTTGGCCTTGTAACTGGTTCATGAGCTCTGTCCGGAAAAGTAAGGAAATTGTTTTGTCTCGTGTCCCTACCTGAACAATGTGTGCGCCTGTGTTTGTGTTTGTATCGTCATTCGTGAATAACCATGGTATTAGAGTTCGATTCGAGCTAAGAATCCTCCTACTAGCTGCCATCTGGAGAACTTACACGTAGGAGATGCCGCCTGTGTTTGTGGCTGTTGTTTAGGCTTGCTTGCAACTTCCATCCCTTATAGTTTTTCTGGCGCTTTGCCTTTCTTTTAAACTTGTTCAAGTTCTTGTATTCAGTACCTTGTATCCTAGCCGGTTGAGGGCTTTATTAGATGCCGAGATGGATACTAATATAACCTTTGATTAATTCAGGAGAAGGAGATACAGAAGCACAAATCTCGACGATGGAGCAGCGCCCCAAGAGACAGAAGATATGTATCTTTGATCTTGGCGACGACCTCATCGCGGAGATCTTCGTCCGCCTGCCGATCAGGTCCGTCCTCCGTGCCGGTGCCGTCTGCAATTACTTCGGCCGCGTCGCCCACGCGCACCGCCGCCCGCTCGAGATCCTCCATTACAGTGCCAACGCTGCCGCACCAGCAGAACGCCACGGCGCGCCGGCCACCTGCCGCGTCGACGACGACTATGTGTACTTGGACGCCCTGTCCGTCTCCGCCCGACGTCCGGGCCGTCGGCGTCTCGCGCGTCTGCCCGCGACCAAAACATCCTCGCAGCGCCTCGGCGAGGAGTACTGCCTCCCGCTGGCGTCGTGCGACGGCCTCCTCCTGCTCAGGACGGCTGCCGCCGGCCAGTACCTCGTCTGCAACCCCGCCACGTGGCAGTGGGCCGAGCTCCCGCGGCTGCGCCGCCGCCACGACGGGGGAGGGGGCGCTTCTGCCTTCCTCGGCGTTCCGGGAGTCTGGGTTCTACTTCCACAAGCCTTCCGGCGAGTACCGGCTCCTGTGCCACGTCACGATCGACGACGACTCGCGCGCGGCGTGCTACTACGTCCTCTCCACTGGCGCCAACGAGCCCCGCCGGCTGGACAGTGTAATACCCTGAATTTTTAGATAGATTAATTAATTTGATTGAAATAAAATTAGCTTTTGAGTGTTGTAATTTCTGCTAATGTTTTGTGCTTAAATTAGATGTTTAAATATTGGTGCATGCAATAGAAAAGTAGGGAGTTGTTTGGTTGATTTGCTTGTGCATGTGTCGATGGAGGCTAGCTTAGGTAGAATTAGTACGTGCGTGCATAAAGGATCTGCACCATGCATGCCTGACGTGAGAGAGTGCGCTCGCAAGATCAACGTGGCTTCATAGCATAGGTCACCAGATTATTTCCCCAAGTGGGCCCTACGTGGGCCATGCCACAAGCATTGCTGGCAGCACAGCAGTGGCCGCATGGAGGCCTGCAGTACGTGTCCTCAAGTTCTTCTCGACAGCGCCGAAGGATCAGTCGGCAAGCGGCGACGCAGCTCAGATATTTTCAGCTGTCAACTCTTATAAATATCTAGCTTCCGCTGCTCATGACTACACCACAGAATGGATCGATCCGAAGCCAGAGATAGTACACGCTAGTGAGAGAGTGAGCGACAAGAAGATTAAGAGGTGCGGCTAATCCTACGAAGTTGACGGCGGCGATTCTACAACGGTGGCGAGAGAAAGAGCTATCTCGTTGGCTTGAGGGCAGGCCGGCTTTGCAGCTGCTGCTCACACATCACAACGAGTAGTTCAGAGAGAACTAGAGAGGCCGTGCAGGCGTGAGGTGAGAGAGAAAATGGAGAGCCAGCGACGGCGGCGGCGGGAGTGAGCCAGCCAGCTCTGGCATGCGGTTCGGCGTCTGCGAGCGGACCATCTGGCGCATCATTCCTGTGGTACTTCTTTGCCCACGGTGCCGGCACACGCCGATTCTAATAGATGGAGTATTCAAGCATCGACGTGGTTGCGGACTTTCTGTTGGAGTTTATCATCGGTCAGATGATTATTGTTTGAGGCAAGCAGTTCTTATCTCTCGCATATATTTTTGTAGAGTATGCTTTGATTTAATATGGGTGATACCCTGAGTGGTACGAGCTTTGTGTCGATACACGGGGCTAATGTGCTAGTGTCGTTACGGTGATGGATCCGTAGGAGCCACCGGTACGAGCCGGGCTTAGCACGTATATTCGACATATAAATGAACTCAATGCTTTTTGTAAAGAAAACTTGGTGTTACGAAGGTGATCGTATTGTACCGGTCACAGTACAGGTATGGGACTGTCTGAGTTCTCCGTGAGGGGCGGCCCTTGAATGGAAAGTGTCGGTGATGGATCCGTAGGAGCGACCGTACACGAGTAGGTCAGGGTGTCCGGTGTCCGAGCGGATAAAAGGGCTCTGCTCGTTCTGGAATCCTGTGCGGTTCTGGGCGAGGCTGTCGACGTCGGAGTACCCCTCTTAAGAGTGTAAAAGCGTGGATATTCACCCCTGTGATTCCCGGGTAGGGAAACTCACTTTCATGTGTGGCACCATGGGTTTTTAACCTGCCTAACAACTTAACCACACAACGATTGATTTACATGTATTTGAGAAACCTAGTGTATTTTACAAAGTATATGAAAGTGTTTGAATTGTTTGCTGAGTACGATTTATTTGTACTCACCCTTGCTTCCCTTGTTTTTATGTTATCAGAGTTCGCAGCGGAAGCCGTCGTATCCGAGGAGTAGGCTGAGCCAGTTGGGTGGGATGCGAATATAGAATCTTTTTATTCTTTGTAAATGTAATAATCGTGTAAAATCAATATATTTAATGTAATAATCCTGTAAATATGATTAAAAGAGCTTCTTGAGATCCACTGTGCTGGTTTATCCTGCTTTTCTAGCCTTGCGCGTGTATAGACTTTCGGGCCTATAGGCGCGCGGCGGCTGTCATTCTACCGGGCCGGGTCTCGGGACGTGACAGTTTAAGTGGTATCAGAGCTCAAGGTTAGAATTCGCGGGGCACAAAAGGGTAGAGCGCTAGTTTAGTTTTGCGACTAACCTTTGATCGATGCTTGTTTGCTTGTGCTAACATTTAGATATGTTTGTTTGATTTGTTTGTTTGACAAAAATTCTATTGGTTTGATATTTCAAAATCTTTCTAAGTTGTTTAAAAAAAAAAAAAGGTAACTGTGTTTTTGTGTGGAATTTTGGGGACAAAATTCTTATAAGGTGGGGAGGATGTGATAACCCGTATTTTTTCGAGTTATCATTTATTTTGGGTAAAATAATATTTGGTTTTAAATTATTTTGTTTGTACTAAGTTTTCCAAAGTGGCAATTAATTTGCATGTGCATGTGTGGTGCTTTGAAATATCGATCAGCCATGCATGACTAGTAGTACTAATTAATCGATGGAGCTAGCAGCCGTGGATTTCAAGGCAAGCAAGAGCTAAATATCTAATTCTTTTTGGCAACGTGGCTGCATGCTAGTGGATGAGTCAGCCTTCCTACGTGTACATGTGCATGGCTCAGCCTCTGGCTGAATGACACGCCGAAGGGAAGAGGCCTTTGACGAGGGCCAGAAGTTGGACGTTTCTTCAGCTACACAAGGGTCAAGCGTCAAGAGCCATTGCGGCCTGATATTTTAGCAACGATGGATTAGACGGCAAGGCGGTTAGATATTTTGCAGATATTTCTGCTGCCATCGGCTATGCTCTCACCTGTAAATAGCTGCCGCTGCTGCTCTACTCTCTTCCCTCCATAACATCCATCGAGAGAGCACGACCAGAGAGAGGCCGGAGGAAGAGTGAGAGAGCGTGAGAAGTAGATGCTGCGGAAATACAGAAAGTAATTAGAGAGCTGGCGATGCCGACGAGAGAGCTCGCCGGCATGAGACAGTGGAGGGTGCGGCGTAGGATCTTTGCTGCTGGTGTTCCTTCGGCTACGGCACGGCCGGGCTACCGGTGCCGTGTGAGCTCGTACGCGTATGCTGATCATAGCTAATACTGGAGCTGACCAAGGTCGATGTGTTATTCAATTGCTACGGCTTTAGCA
The DNA here is from genome assembly GCA_947311845.1 of Poa pratensis. Lineage (NCBI taxonomy): Eukaryota > Viridiplantae > Streptophyta > Magnoliopsida > Poales > Poaceae > Poa > Poa pratensis. Next base: position 46,048,829 of record CAMZMU010000062.1, on the reverse strand, counting down.
ACACTAAGGCAAGTGGATGCTTTACTACTCTGTTGATTCCTGCAAGTGGATGCTTTACTACTCTGTTGATTCCTGCAAGTGGATGCTTTGCTAACCTCTTGATTTCTTGCAAGTAGATTCTTTGCTAATCTCTTGATTCGTATTAGTAGTAGTTTTAGCTACTGCTAGTTCCTGTCTCGTTGATAAATCTGTGGTGCTTGTACTTCTACATGCACTGTTCTCGTGGACCTCCTTGTTGATCATTGTGGTATCGGAGAGGGAGGCGAGTTTCTCTCTGTCTTGATTAAATCTGAATACTCCGCAGGAGCTCATGAAGAGTCTGAGAATATCCTGTTGAGTTTATCTGTTTGATCTCATTCCAGTGATTGTATAATATCCTGATCTCTTGTCGTATTGGTGTCACGACGGCAAACGCATTGTACCGGTCGCAGTTCTGGTATGGGACAGTCTGAGCTCTCCGTGAGGGGCGGCCCTTGAATGGAAAGTGTCGGTGATGGATCCGTAGGAGCGACCGACATCGAGTAGGCCAAGGTGTCCGGTGTCTTAGCGGGTCAAAGAGCTCTGCTCGTTCTGGAGCCTGTGTGGTTCTGGTCGAGGCTGTTGACGTCGGAGTACCCCTCTTAAGAGTGTAAAAGCGTGAATATTCACCCCTGTGAGTCCCGGGTAGGGAACCTTGCTGTCATGTGTGATACCGATACGCGGTCATTCGCCATCCTTAACTCTAGTATCCTCGGTGAATGATTTCTTCCTTTAAATCCAGTTTCCCTGATATTTTGTTTATCGTTTCCGTTGTTATCTCTTGCTTACTTCTGATGTTCTTCCATTGTCTAATATGGTATCTGCTTGCTGAGTATGATTTTAATCGTACTCACCCTTGCTTCTCCTATTTTTTCTATGATCAGAGTTCGCAGCGGAAGACGAAGACGTATCCGGGGAGTAGGCTGGACCAGTGGGTGGGTTGCGACTAGAGAATCTTTTTATCCTTGTAAATGTAATAATCCTGTAAATATGATTAGAAGAGTTTCTTGAGATCCACTGTGCTGGTTTATCCTGCTTTTCTAGCCTTGCGTGTGTATAGACTTTCGGGTCTATACGCGCGCGGCAGCTGTCATTCTACCGGGCCGGGTCTCGGGGCGTGACAGACAGAGTGGAAGCCACGCGCATCCAGGACGTCGCTGACCCATCAGGCTGCGCCATGATCACGCCTGCTGTTTTCCGCGGGCGCCTGCACTGGCTGCAGCACCCGGAGGCCGGTTCTGCCGGTGAGATGGCGATTTTCACTAGTAGAAAAAAGCCCAACAACACCGGTTTCAGAGGCCCTCTAGTACCGGTTGTGCAACCGGTACGAATAAATCGGGACTGAAGGCCCCCCCCCCCCCCCCCCTTTAGTACCGGTTGCTCACGAACCGGTGTTAAAGGCCTCCACGTGGGCGGAGCTGCGCGCGCGCGGGCGGAGGACCTTTGGTCCCGGTTGGTAACACCGAGCAGCAAAAAATGTTGGAGAAAAATGTGATCAAGATTGGGAGAGGAAAGAGAGAGCAAAAAATGGAGGTGAACTCGAGCAGCAAAAATGGAGCTGGCTCGGGGGTGGAAGAAATATATAGGGAAATATTTAGCACCGGTTCATAATACAAACCGGTACTAAAGATATGCCTTTAGTACCGGTTTGTGTTTCAAACCGGTGCTAAAGGGTCTGGCCGTGGGGCCCCCCCACTGCAGCTGCCTGGCCCAACCCTTTTACACCGGTTGGTAATACAAACCGGTGCAAAAGGTACGCACAAACCGGTGCAAATGCCTGCCGGCCGCCTCACCCTCTTGAACCGGTACTAAAGGGTCCTTTAGTACCGGTTCCTGTCAAACCGGTGCAAATGGGGCCGCACCGAAGCCCCTTTTTCTACTAGTGTTTCGACTCGGCGGACGAGACGTTCATGCGTATGCCTGGCCCGCCGACCAACGAGCTCTTCACCAAGCTGCTCGTCGCGGATGAATCGCTCATGGCGTCCGAGTTCGGGGAGCTGGGCGTGGACCCGTGGGTGCTCGTGGGCTACAATGGCGGTGGTGCCGGGGTAGAGGAGATCAGGTGGCAGCGCCGGCACCGCGTGGTGGTGCCGTGGCAGGCCAGGATGCCGACGTGCCCCTGGTCGTGGCAGGTGGCGACCATGAAGGGGAGGTCGTCCTGGGCACTTTCTATGGCGTGGTGGTGTACGATCGTGAGGAGCGCCACGGTCAGGGTTGTCGACGTTGGGCTCGGGCGATCCAAGAACGTTCAGCTGACGCGGCGCGAGCTGATGATCAGGGAGAGCTTGGTGCGGCACGGTTTCTTCGAGACGCGGCCGCATCCCGGCTTGCCAAAATTCAGACATTGATGGGTGCCTGCAGCATGCGCTCCGTGCTTGTCTAAGAGGGTTTCATGCTTTCAATATTTATTTTTTGTCCAGTTTTTCTCCTAAATATTTAGGATCGCTCAATTTAGCAAAAAAAAGTTACTCCATAACCTGATAACCCTTATTTTTACACAACCACACCAGAACTGTACGCCACTTAAATTTTATCTTATGTTAGAAGTCAGAAAACATAAAAAATCATGTATCAAACATATTTTTTTGTTAATGACGTAAAAGAAATACGGCTGCAAAATTACATATAGACATGCTATTCAACATCCAGTGTGGATAGTGCATAATTTTGTTCAGAATTTATGTTTGGTATACAAAAAAGCTCATATTGACCCCACACACAAAAATCTACATAAAACAGAGTATATGAGTTGTAATACCGTACAACCCCAGAAAATATGTATTTCCCCTCATGTTTTTACGTCACATATAAAAAGTTTACATCATGTTATATTTTCTTATGTTCTTCTTGACTTTTTGAGGTACTAGTTAGTGGGCACGTGCAACGCACATCTCTTTTTTAATGCAACTGACATAACGTGTAGCGCACAATCTTCCTATCGTGATCCGCATATCACAATCCTCTCACGGTAATAAGATCACTCTGCTACAAATATCACAGCGAGGATGACAAAGTATCCTAACAAAAAATTATCGAACAAATTGGTTAACAATAACACATAATTTTCTTCTCACGTTGGAGATACGTGGCAAGAGTATTGTACATTGATTATTATCCCCTTGAAATTTAATTATGATAAAAGTAAATATTACACAATCTATGTCCAATTTATTTTTATGTCGCCTCGAATTAAATATTTGCACAATGACTTAGGAACAAGAGAAGGATACCAAAAAATTATTTGAAGGTCATTGTTACAAAGGCCGAAGAAACAACCGGGTTTAGTTTCGAGATTCATGACTCATAGTCCATATATGAACAGTCATGTTCTTCATTCATTAATATTTCCTTGTTTCGCAAAAAAAAGACTCAAATATATATTTAAAAAACATGATCCAAATGCCATGGGGAAAACATAATGTATTGAATATAATTTCAGTTCCAAGACTGCAAGATATTGTCTAGATGGCACAACCAAATTTAAATATTTAGGATTTCTACACTGAATCTGGTTGTATTTCTATTAGAAATTATAATTTAGACTGTTAGGTTACACCGCAATTGTAATACTCCTGTTTTTACTATACAACATTCCTTTGAAAAGAACAGAAAACACGACGCCGCCCATTTTTCCTTGATTGAACGATATGTTTCTTACAAGATTGTACAGATCTTATAAAGCTTGCAAAACTTCATGATTAGGTTTACAGAGAGTCAGAGGAGAGACCGATTAAGAACTTTCATGGCGCCTCTGGCCTTCCAATTTTGAAGAGGCTGTATCCAAATCTTGATCAGTACCCAGTGATAATATACACCCGAGGTTAATACATGCGCTAATTGAAACAAAAAGCTCAGTGAAGAAGACACGCACCTACGCTCATACAGATTGGAGAGAGGACTCCTGACTGCCCGCAATACTCATCTGCATCCTGAGTGTGGATTGAACTGTTGTTGCAGCGAAGTTCCAGTATGTGGGTGCGTGCGTGCCAGAAAAGGCCGGAGTTCCCATTGTAGAGGGTGAGGTTGTGGATGAGCTCGATCCTGTCAGGTAAAAACAGAGAGGACGCGCAAGCGAGCACAGAGTCGAGGAAAATCCGAACGACGGACGGCAGAAGGGCAGGACCGTGGCAATGTCGAGCACGGGCAGAAATTTCGAGCAATGGAACTTGCAATCGCGATTGAGCTGTGATTTTGTCGAGGGAATCGCGTCCTTTTTATAGGCTATCCGAACAGGCAAAGAAGAGTTCATATCGAAGCGTTGTTAGCAGAGTTGTAGTCGGAGGAGTTCCGACGGCGCCTGCATGTTCCCCGGCGCGGCCTGCCGGGCGGCCGGCTCACGTCGCTCTCGCTTGCCGCCGTGCCCCTCAATGCCGACTTCCGCGCCGTCGCCGCCACGCTGTTGCAGGCTTGCAGCTCGGCGCCGTCGAGAGGCTCAGCCTCCGCGGCACCAACGTCAGCGGGGCGCTCGCCGTCGACAAGTGCGGCGGCAAGGTGGAGGAGCTCGACCTCTCCGGAAATGCTGTGCTGCGTGGCTCCGTCGCCGACGTGGCGGCGCTAGCCGGCTCCTGCGCCGGGCTGAAAAGTGAAGACTCCCCGACACCCTCGCCACGCTGGCGGACCTCGAGGTGCTCGACCTCAGCTCCAATGACTTCTCCGGCGCCATCCCCTCGTCGCTCTGCCAAGGTCCCAGCACGCCAACCATTCATCGCGAATTTCTGGTTGTTGGGAACGAACCACCGGAAGATCAGCTACTGCTGCTTCTGACCGTGCCAGGAAGTTGGAAGCAGAGAAGGAGGCAGCTCGATCGATCGGATATGTTGATCTTGGAGCTGGGCCTGGGTGCTACCCTTCACGCTGCTGCTGGCGCCGGCGCGGCGGATCGTGCACCTCGTCGAGGGGCTGTAGCGGATCCTCTTTGCCTTCGTCTGCGGCCGCGGCCGGCCCGGCCGGGCATTCGGCGAGGTCTGGAGCCGCCTCGACTCCGCCACCGTCTGATCGATCACCGCAGCGGCTCTACTCCATCATCGTGTAATTAACTTCTTGCGGTAGCTTGTATATTCCGGCAGAGGTGCTGCACATGCGGGCGGCCTAAAACGAACAGGTACGATAGCATTAGCAGTATTATGTGATTTGGTGGGAGGGTAAAACGGGCAAAAGTGGATTTGTGTTGAGTTGTCAAACATTAGAGCGATCTGAACCGTTGGTCAAATATTGAAGGGCTCAGATTCAATGTATCAACACAAGTTTGCTCTTTTAATAGTAGTATAGATAAGAAAAAACTTACTTGACATAATAATCATATATGATTGCGAACAAACATGGTGGGTATAGAATAACTTTTATCTTGGGTGTCAACTGTCTAATAGCGTGTCACTTTCATATATATCGAATTAGTTTGTGTTGTTTTTAATATTATGACGGTGCACCTCTTTTTATAGAATAAGACACTTTTTTTACCACAATAAATCATTACACAATGTCATCATGACACAGTCTAGAATTTTGTTCTTAAAATAGAAGAAGCAAACAACTCAACAGACCGAGCCAAAAATATGTGTTAAGCAACATGATTGAAAAAGATCACGACAAAACCAACAACAAGGAGTTTGATATCCTATACCACTACTCCAACCATGCCCCTCTCCGTCTCCGATGATGGAGTCGATGGACCAGCGAAAGATACTCTGAGCCCACCATTGCCTTGTCGAAACCTTCTTCACGAGAGAGGAAAACAAGGCGACGGAGATCAAATGTTTCAGCAAGTTCTGGCGCCGTGAACTCATCTTGAAGCTCAACAGAAATAGTTGACAAATGGTATTTCTGATCACAACACCGGATCACATCGGATGAAAAGTAGGAAGTAGAGATGCATCGAACTTAAATGTAGACCGTATCTTCCAACAATGGAGACCAAAGGAGGAATTGTTAAGACCTGGTGCCACGCCTAGCGAAGAGACACTAGAACATATCAGACAATTTAAGCCCCCCGAATCGAACGCGGATGGAGCGTTTCGTGTGTGTTAGACCTTATCGCTTGCGGTATTAAATTAAACCGGTCCAACACATGTTAGACGACAAAATAATCACACACGGTGTGTTTTCATAAATCATGTGCTACATATCGCATACAGTTTTAAATGCTTAATCGTGTGCATAGTTTATAAGTACTGTAGACTGTATAAACTAAATAAATCACGTGCAGTTCAACATTGCCTCCTCCAATTCGTTCGACGTGTGTAGAGCCTTCTCACCTTTCTCCTGCGTGCCACACATTAGTGATGAGACAACTTCCTCGGCCGCAATAAAATGCTCCTTGCCGTCGTCCTAGTATTGGAACACACCAAAACTAGCACCACATAGTAGAATCACACTACAATGCTTTGCCAGAAGAAGACCACTCGCCTTTCGTGCGTGCCTCGGTGGTGTCTTGTCGCGCCCGCCGCAACGTTTCCCAACCTGGGCACCGTCGTCGCGTCGAGCACGTGTGCCCAAAGGAGGAGGCAAACTATGAAAGAAACTTAGAGATGGACGCGAACGCGGCGACGACGCAAAGGATTACTCAGCGCATCTCGAGCCTTTGTAGGAGGATGCGCGTGAGGCAGATGATGATGAAGAGGACATATTTCAAGAGCAACGAGTGGTGGAGAAGTCTATGTTACCAAAGCTCGTAGAAGAAATAGCGTGCACGATGAAGGGAAATGCCGGAGCCAACAATGACGAGGACACTGTTTCCGGCACTTTCAAGGAAAATGTGGAGATAATCTAAATATTCGATTCTGACAAGGAATAGTAGGATTATTTTAAATACGAAATTGGTTTTTCTGTGTAATGGTTAAGTATCTTTCTTTTTATATGTGTATGACATTTCTTTCCAGTCCTTTTATTAGTATATAATAATTATTATTCATAAGAATAGTTACAAACATACTAGAACATAGCGTGTGTAAACGTTATCTTGTGTAATAGTTAAGAAAAGCCAATCAAATCAACAATGATGAGTTTATTTAGGATGCTACCCTCTCTCTCATGGACAACCTACATGTTGCACTTAAATTAATGTCAACTAGATTCACATGTTTAATTTCGTGCACACATTTTTTATTTAATAAACTAGCCGGAGGACTTGTATACACCAAATAAAACTAAGCACATTAAAGACGAGCATACTAAATAATATAATCATATGTATGAAAAATAAGAATGAGCGACAACTTTACATTCAATATATTATTTTAATACCAATTTAGAGAAGGCACATGTTATTAACTTATTACTAAACCTCTCCTTAACGATACATCTGCCAACGATTAATTTATACCTTGAGAGCTTCGATAAGTATATTTCTTAATAAATTAATAATACCCCATTACTTAGATATTTGTTTATCCATAGGCTTTAGAGAATCTATTATGATATTTGATGATATTAAAATGTTGACATGAACACACGTACATACACTAGTACATAACTATGCAACCATGGAAAAATAGTTCAAGGAGAAGTTTATTTCAATGTGCAATTTAAATTTAGTACGAGAAAACTTTGCAGTGCTATACTTTACGGTTGTATAATAAAGAATAGTATAACTAACATTCCAAAATTAGTTTGTTTTTTGTAAAATTTACAGTACTTTCGTACTGCATTATTTATTGATTTTCCACAAATTTAGCGTCAGTACAAGAGAGCTGTACCAAAATTAGTTTGTTAACAATGACATCTAATTATAATAGAAAACCATACTCATTAAGACTATAGTATGGTAACATAAGTTCAAAATAAGTACAATAGTTTAGTATAAAACATATTTATTTTGATTTCCCTCATTGAAAATTTATCTTGACCGGCCTCACACATAACATCAATTATTTTCTTGTTAACGGACTAGAAAGAGTACGTAACGTGTCATTTTGGTGGTCAGGAGATTACTAAGTGTTGGGCCATGAGTTACTAAGTGTTGGGCCATGGATCGGGATATTACTAGGTGTTCTTTAAGAGAGGTGTTGGCGTCCGTTTAATGAATCAGTGGGAGAAATTAAAACTAAGTGTGTGGGGATTGATTTCTTCGATTGATCACACGATGGTTCAAAATCACACCAATATGGAATGTAAAATGCTCCGTCTTTGTACCCGGTGATAAGTTGTAGGGATCTAAACCCAGGTTTTGTACATTTTGTTTGGCGACTCTATGTTCCTCCTAGGGTTCATGTATTCTATGGTTATATCTCATAAAACGTTGCTTACTAAAAATAATATATATATAAGAAAAAATGTTACTTATTTGAGCTTATTTTGTGCTAAATCTTATCTTTACACCACCTATGTTTTAATGCAATGTACCTGGAAATATGTGGCAATAATTATCTATTTTTGTGCGGAGAGATATTGGTTGGTGCTTTTTATGAGGATCACTACAACACAACACCCCTTCGGGGCGCTTGGCAAAGAATGCACAACCCACAGGTTTATTGAAAGAACTTTCCATGGAGGACATGGATTTTGTTGGTGCGGGGTAAGAAATACGTACGGACTCAGTACACGTTTCCACAACGCTAAAATGCCTTGCAATCTTGTCCACTTTCTCCATGAAGACTTAGCGTCAGTTCAACGATGAGTGTGACACTGGTCAGAGAAGGTCGACGTGCACATGCAACAAAGGTAGGAGGGTGACCGGTGGCTGATCTGCATGTGCAAGACGGTGGGACTAGGGTACGTATGCATTGGCGGACGCAGCGGGTGGGCCGGGTGGGCCGTGGCCCACCCAGAATTTTGGAAATTTTTTGGACCCCCCCCCCGGATATTTGGACGCGTACGAGAGAAACGAGTGGCCAGGAAGGACGAGTCGACGAGAAGCGAACCGCGAGGACGACCTACCTAGCTGCTAGCTGCTGGCCTTCTCCCGCCGGCCGCCGGTCGCCACCCCCTCGACGGGCTCGACCGCGAGCACTGCCCTCGCCGCCGGATGATCCCCGGCGCCGGCACCCGCCCCCCAGCCCCTGGCCCCTGCCCGCCCGGCCGCCCCCCCCCCCCCCCCCCCCCCGCACCCGCCCGGCAGCCCCCGCCCTGCCCGCCCGCCGCCGGACGCGTTCTGGGAAGCTCCCCCGCCGTCGTTCTGCTGCCCACTGCTGGAGCGCCGGTGCGCCACTGCCCACACGGCCCCTTCTGGTTCTGTTTGCTTGATTAGCTAGTAGATTAACAGCTTGATTTGCCTTGCTAGGATATGTTGTTTGCTTTGCTAATAGATTAACATCATTTTTGGTACTAGATATATGAGCATGCTTTTCCATCAAGAGATATAAGTGGTAGAAACCGATCCTTTCAGTGCAATTATGGATTACATGTGTTGTCAAAAAAAAAAATCGCCGGCGGCACCCTTTGATAATTTCCTAGCCCACCCTCCATTTTTTTCCTGCGTCCGCCACTGTACGTATGTGCATTGGGGTTTAATATTCTCTGTTTTAGGTATTTTATTGGGCGTCGATGCTAATTAATTGGATTAGGTACCGACGCAACATTGCCATGACACTCACACTAAGCACTGACACAACTGCAGCCTTATGGCACATGAGGTCCGAGAGGACAAACCTGGGCCGCAAGGTTTTCGGTTGAAACCATCATCTCTCACTATGCCAAGAGGAGTAAGAAAGGGAAAATATGTTGAGAAGAACAAATAAAATGTATGGACTCAAATATAGTATAACAGTAAGAAAGGGAGAGATAAAAGAAACATACTAAGACCGAACATTTCTCACTATGCCTTAAAACCCATGGCCCAAAACATATCCACGATGAGGACCTTCGAGCTACATGTTGAAGATGTTGATGACATCTGAAAGAGCAGCACCGCTTATATCTTGAGAAATTTACTTTGCCTCTCAGGTGTATATGCTTCCTTTATTAAGAGTTTGGGAAGGTCTTTATCAAGCGTTGTAATAGATAATCAAACATGGTAGCTCATGTGCTAGATCAGAAGGGACTTGTTGATCCTCCTTATCCTCCATTCATGTGGACTCACCCCTGGTTTTATTTCTGAATTTTTAGCAAACAATGTAAGTGCTATTTGAGTTAATAAAGCTAGGCATGAGGCTTTTCCGTCAGAAAAAAGAATAACACATTTTAGAATATCAAAAGATTATGCAAAAAAAAAACGCATCTCCACATTCTACATGCCCAACAGAGTTTCCGAAATATAGACATTGTTGTGCCCGGTGTAAAAAGGAAAAGTTTGTCTCCTGAAATCATTTTTTTAGCACTAAAATTTGTCTTTGTTACACATGTGACATGCCACAAAAGATGTCGGGGTTTTGTGAAATGACTTTGTGCGTATATAAAATGTGGAGATGTACGCATACGAGATTTTAGGAGAATATTTTTGACATTAGTACAAAATATGTTAAAAATACACCACGTGTGTCCAACACAAAACCTCACTCCTTATCCGCTCGAAGCTCGAAAAGTCTCAGCTCGAAACGGCTGCAGAAAATGGCGCCGGCCGCCGTCGCCGCGGCGTTCCCCTTCCGCCTCTTCAGCGCCGAGGCCGCTCGCCAACGGAGCACGAAGGGCACCCGGAGCAAGCGGAGCTCCGCCAGGCCCGTCAAGACCCCTCCCCTTCCTCCCGCCCCGTCGACCTCCGCCGTCATCGGCCGCAGCGCGACCACCTTCACCCGCCTCCCTCTCCGCGACGCCGCCCCCGAAGCCGCGGAGGTCACCCTCGAGCGGTTCCCCACCGCGCCGGGGGACCCCGTGCGCAGGGCTCCCGCATTGCCGCGCGGGAGTGTCCAGCGGCTGGGCGTGGAAGAGGAGAAGGACGAGGAGGGGGGTGAAGAATTGGATTTCTCTCGCCGCGGGGCTTCCGCCGTTGCTCGTCTGCCCCTGCGAGACGCGCCAAGCACTAGCGGGCGCGCCGCCATCGGGCAATTCGATGCACGCGCGGCGAGGAAGATCCTAAATGGTAGCGCCGTTTCGCGTCAAATCGTCGAACAGCTTGAGGGCGTCGACGAGGAGGAGGAAGAAGAGGGTTTTGTCGTCACCCGGTTGGACATCTTCGAGGGCAGCAAGGACAGGAAAACCCGGGCTGTTCCGCCCGAGGAGCTTGACGAGGAGGACGATGTCGCCGTTGTGTTCGACCCGGACTACGGCGTCGACAGCGATGACGACGACGAGGAGGAGGAATTCGGCACTGCAGCGAGCGAGCGGGATCCAGCAGGTGAGGAGCTCGATGAGCTGGAGTACGATGGGGAGGATGACGAAGCGGAGGTTGTGATGTATCACCCAGACGACGACGAGGAAGAGGATGAGGAGGTGGGCGTGTTTGAGGGCAGCGTCCACGACAATGATGGGGAAGAGGAGGTGAAGGAGAAGGGGGTGCCAGCCGTGATGCGGTGCTTCGACACGGCCAGGATATACTCCAAGGCCGGCGACGGCGGCAATGGCGTGGTAGCCTTCCGGCGCGAGAAGTATGTGCCGCACGGTGGGCCGTCCGGTGGCGACGGCGGCCGTGGGGGGAACGTATATGTGGAGGTGGACGGGGACATGAACTCGCTGCTGCCGTTCCGCAAATCGCTGCACTACCGTGCCGGCCGTGGCTCGCACGGCCAGGGGTCGCAGATGGCCGGGGCCAAGGGTGAGGATGTCGTGGTGAAGGTGCCGCCGGGAACAATGGTTCGGTCGGCCGCCGGCGACATAGAGCTCCTCGAGCTGATGAAGCCTGGGCAGCGAGCGCTCCTCCTCCCTGGTGGCCGTGGCGGACGCGGCAATGCGGCGTTCAAGACGGGGACCAACAAGGTGCCCAGGATTGCAGAGAAGGGGGAGAAAGGTCCAGAAATGTATGTTATGTCTACTTTCAAAGATTATTCTTGCTTTCACTGTTTATTTGATTACCTTCGCAGTTTCTGACTAATGATTACATTACTTTTGCAATTGCCAATCCAGGCATTCGAGTAGAGAGGCTAGATTAGAAAGAAAATATTATTGTTAGCCAAACCATACCATTGATGAATCCAGCGTTAGTCAAAACATGGTTTAGGTTGATTTTAGAAATAGCCTAACCAATTGCAAATTATTATTGGGCCACAAATATGGTGAGGCATTATCAATGTTCAGTCCAGAGTCCCCCAATGTCTGGTACAAACACCCAGGCATCTTATATGCAGTTTCAATTGCCAATATCCACCACACCTTATATAACGAGCGCGATATCTAAAACGGAAAAAGGCGACTTGTAGTTTCATTTGCTTGCACTTTGCTAATAATGAGCAGATGACCCAGCCACTAAGGTGTACCCAGAACTTGGAGTAGCTGGCTTCTAGCAAGGGCACTTAAAAGAACAAACAATGTGATGTCTGTCAAATGCCAGTCATATGAATATATGATACTTTTGTTGTTGTTAAAGAATCCACTCGCACGATAGCCGTGGGTTTAAAATTTGAATTGGTGAACTTCTATCTGATGGCACAACAGTTGAATTATTGTGTATTCTGCATATGATGTCTGATGGAAAAGAAAATTTTCTTCTGCTATACGAGTTTCATCTAGTGTACGAACTCCGCATTCAGGATTGAAGGTCATTGCAGTGAACAAACAACTTCAGCCGTAGTAATTGTCCATGAAAATCTTAGTTCTAATCATGAGTAAAACCTGAATCTTGAGATCACTTTAATTTCGAGTCTGTCAAAACCAGCCATTCATGTGCTACGTTTTTTTCAAACCCCCTAGTTGGATTTATTCATTATTTATAGGGATCTAATCTAGCTTTGCTTTTGCTAACATTACATCCTTTCTGGGATGGCTGCCAGGTGGCTGGATTTGGAGCTAAAGTTGGTTGCTGATGTGGGAATTGTAGGAGCTCCAAATGCTGGAAAAAGCACTCTTTTGAGCGTTATTAGTGCTGCCAAGCCAACTATAGCGAACTACCCTTTTACAACATTGCTCCCAAATCTTGGAGTAGTCTCATTAGATTTTGATGCTACAATGGTAGTTGCAGACCTTCCTGGCTTGCTGGAAGGTGCTCATCGTGGATATGGTTTGGGTCATGAGTTTCTAAGGCATAGTGAGAGATGTTCGGTCTTGGTATGTTTCTCTTTTTCCTGCATGATACATATTTGTATCCATTTCACTTATGTTATTGTTATAAATATTTCTTATGTTATGCGTTTCCATGTTTGTGATCTTAGGTGCATGTTGTTGATGGCTCAGGAGAACAACCAGAATATGAGTATGAGGCTGTTCGTTTGGAACTGGAGTTATTTAGCCCCTCTTTGGTTGACAAACCTTATATAGTGGTTTACAATAAGATGGATCTTCCAGAGGCTTCTGACAGATGGAATATGTTCCGAGAAAAGCTACAGGCTCAAGGTATCGAGCCTTATTGCATTAGTGCACTGAACAGGCAAGGAACACAAGATGTTGTTTCTTCTATCTACAAGGTTCTACAGAAAGAGAGGCAAAGGGTGAAAGAAGCTGAAGGTGCATATATACCCCATATTTTCTGTTCGTCAAATTATAGTAGTAGCTAATAGCTCTTACTCAAGTCTGGAAATGCATTTTATATGTCCCTAGTGTTGAATATAAATATATTGCCTAACCCCTTTCCATCAGTTCGGACTTTTGGGATAACTGGCTAGTGCAGAAATTCTATATGGTATCAGAGCCAAGAGGTCTCGAGTTCGAGACCCCGCTCACGCGGATTTAAAAAAAAAAGGAAAAAAAAGATCCTGCAGCCCGCTCCTATCCCACGCTAAGGACTAAAATAGCCTAGACGTGAGGGGGAGTGTTGAATATAAATATATTGCCTAACCCCTTTCCATCAGTTCGGACTTTTGGGATAACTGGCTAGTGCAGAAATTCTATACCTAGTATTTGCAATACTCCGTTGATTGCATTTGTGTTAATTCTTTTATTTGATGCTGAAGGATTGTTCTTACTAAAATTTGTTTTACATTGTCATGGTTTACACATAACTTAGTTTCCCAGTTTAGATGTTTTTCTTGATACTGCATGTTTCTGCAGAATGGAATAACACTCAAAATCTGAATCACGTGGCTGATGCAATAAAAAGGGAAAGGAGTTCTGCCATGAATGATTTTGAGATTATTCATGACAAGGGCACAAATACATGGAATGTTGTCGGAGCTGGAATTGAACGATTTGTTCAAATGACTAATTGGGAGTAAGTAGTTTATTTTTACTTCTCAGCAAGCTCATCTGGAAAGAGTTCTTTTTCAGATTCTTAGTTATCTGCATTTGTCTCTTTAGCATAATAAATTATGCAGTTACAGTAACACAATTTTGAATTTCCACTCTGAAGTTTGAAGAGATTAATCAGCTCCTGTTTACATTTCCACATGAGATTTTGTTATCTATTTTCATATACTGTATTTGAACAAAAGGCTGTTACCAGCAATATACAAATAAGATGGTTATTTTATTGATAATATAAACCTGCGATAGCTTTTTGTGAATCGGCACCTTTAACCCTTTTAAACATATTGTGATTGGATAGGCTAGTTTAAGGATAATCTATGCAAGTTTTTGTCTCTTATCTTCACAACCTCTGTTATTTCAAGCCCGTTCTAAACTGTTTATCCATGCAAATAAACTTGTTACGCTTCAGGAACATTGCAGTTTGCTAAGCCCGGTTGGACAGTAGTTTCCCATACTGATACCCTACCTTTTAACTATGAATTTTTTTGGTTGATTATCACAACTTGTAACTGATCTCTCTCCTGTTGCAGCTATACGGAATCCTTGAAAAGGTTTCAGCATGTTTTGGAGGCATGCGGCGTCAACAAAACTCTTATCAAACTTGGAGTCAAAGAGGGTGATACTGTAGTTATCGGTGAGGTATGTATTCATGTGGCTTAAGCAAGAAACGATCAGTTACTGAACTTGAGATAGCATAAATGGATTCATCATCAGATTTAATAAGGTCCCTTCTCCACAGATGGAAATGTTTTGGAACGAAGAGCCCAAAAGGGTCGCGTCGAGGACAATGATCTCAAGAGACGACGATGCTGTCAGATGGCCCAAGTTCAGTTAGAGGAGGCACCACGGGTAAGTTTTGATGGAACTGTGCACAGGCAGCCCACAACGGTACGCTGCAGGATGGAACATTACAGTGACTTCTCGCTCGCAGGTGGACACATCAAGCTCAAGGCAAAGGCATTTGGCCTTCAGAACATCGTGAGCATCACTCTGCTGTCTCTGCAGCTCGAGCAGCTGGGTATCCTCCGACACTGGGCACCCAAAGAAGAGTCGCACAATGGAATCACTAGCCAGGCAGGCACGTGACCGTCATTCGGATCGACTCAGGTAGTTGTAGATGGATAGTTGTGGATCTCAAATCAAAAAGAAAAGGTTGGATAATTATGCAGACCAGAGTTCTCGATAGGGTAGCAACTACTTGTGTTTTGTTGCTCCATGCTGTACTGTACTTGTGACATTGGGTAATCCCACCTCCAATAATGAAGTTTATGAGCTGTGATTATTTTTTTATATGTGGGGTTGCAGTTGACTGTCGTTTCTATGTAAACCTACCTCCAACAATGGAAACCTGAAGACCATTTTTATATAAAAGGAAATAGTATATCAAGACATGTAAATGACAAGAAAATTCGGCTGCAAACCTGAAGTTTTACCAGCCGTGCTATGACGGCCTGAGTTCTTCGTCTTGCTTGGTTATAGCGCTGAGGGCTCCAGCCGCCCAGGCTTGTGGACGGCCCGACGTGGAGTGATATATTACGGTGATTGCAAGAGAAAATAGGAAACCTGAACACCCGACCTGGAGCTTGCACTCAGCTTCTCCCGGGTGCTGTAATCGGATGCTGTAACTGGTTTCATGAGTAATGGAGCCGGGGCGAGGCCCTCTTTTTCTAAAAGAATACTAGTAGATGTGCACGTGCAACGCACGTTATTTGTCAAACCAAAATAAAGGCGAAGCTTAATACAATTTTTTTTAAAAAAATCATATCAGAGGAGTGCATATTCAGTTTATCAGGAATAAGTTTGTCAATCAGTGAATGCTCATCATTTACACGTATGACACTTGAAGACCGACCACTCTGCTTTTAATTAATTAATTCGTATGCACTCCCACATCTAACTTAACTCGTCCATCTTGATCGCTTGCTTCATGCCTTCAATCACATAACTAAACAGACTTTGGCGAACAATCTGCATGCGGTTTCGTGTTCTTCTAGCAGCTAGTCTGTTTAATCCTCGCAAGCCCTGGCTTCAAGTTACCAAAATAAATATTCATTTTGGGCTCGTTGGAAGACGGAGATGGGCCCACCTGAATATATCTGCCGAGTCTCTATTCTGGTCTTGACTGTTCCTCCTGCGGCGTCTCTTTGCTTGCACTACGTGCTGTGGCTGGCGGGCGGCCACCTCGCCGGGTTCCCGACTGCACATGTGTGCTGCGCTCTGCTTTCCCGGCGCCTCGCAGCGGAGCGGCGTCCTACTTGTGTGGACGCGTCTGCAGCGGCCGTGGCGATCGAGAACGTCCTCACCCGATCTGGGCGTCCGAGGCTCGTCTCCCCGTCGACACCGCAGACGACCACGACGGACACCGTCTCTATGGCTCCTCCTTCCCGTCGTCGCCGCGGACGCCAGCCGTCTCTATGTGTTCCCGCACGGCTGGACCAGAAGAGGTTGATTCGTCATTGGCCGCCGCTGGAAGAGCTCGCCGGGGCGGCAGGGAAGGACGGCGACGCACACACGCACGGCCGGCCGGCAAGCCGGCGAGCACACATGCAGCACCATGAATATACTTGTTAGGGTCTTCATTCGTTTAACCAAGAAAATGCAAAGTAAAGAATTAGAATGTACAAAAAATAAGAAGAAATGCGTTAAGATAAGTAGAATACATGCCAATTTACTACATTATAATTCTATGCAACAAACCAAATGTGAGTACATACAGGGAGTGACAGTGAAGCATAAGGAGCAGCCAAATAAGTGCCATTAGATGGTAAATTGCCTCCAAAATTAAAATTGAGTGGGCACAATCAATTGTAATAGTAACTTTAGCATCTAAATCTTTTCAGATAATCCAATAGAAGCAACCGGAACTATTAACAGATAGCTAATTGAATATTTGAATTTCAGACCGTAACTAATTTGCATTCAGGATAATTGAGAATTCTTTTGGGGTGGATTCAGATGAAAATGAAAAAGAAATAGAATTGGTGTCCACCTCAGGGTAATGTTTCGTCAACCAATTCATCAGGATCAGATGACTGGGTCAAACCTGCTGCATATGGTCTCAACTGCGAAGATGAAATACACGTCAGAATTCAGATCATCCTCGCTGCGATAAAACCCCGTGGAGCCTTCAGTGAATGGCACATAGTAAGTTCTTGCTCCGTATCTGAGTCAACTGACATGGATCATAATTGACTCATGGAGGACCTCGTGATCTCCTTATTCTCTTCTCGAAACTATGGGTGAGATCCCAGGCCTGATTTCTCAGCCCAAAAATCAATTCCGCTCAGATCGCGCAATCACGGGCTGAAATACTCAAGAGAGAGGAGGATTATGTCTCACCAAAGACGGAGGGCGTGTTGCTGCTGCCTGCTGCCCGTGCTGGACGCAGTGGCGGAGGACGAACATCTCGTGTGCGCCCGCCTGGAAGAGTGGAAGCCGTTGTGGTGGACGCACCGGCGGAGGACGAGCATCTCGCGTGCGCCCGCCTGTGCGCCGTCGTGGCCCGAGCCAGAAGAGCTAGACGTACGCTGAGCGCGTCTCTGATGTCCGGCGGCGGCGCGGTGGACCCTCGCAAGAGGAACTCGGTTGGGGATCGGGGTCGTGACTCACACCGCACGATACGAGCAACAGACGGATTTTTTTGAGTGCCCTGCCGCGTCGGTGTCACAAGCCGCTCGTCCTCTGCCTCGCTGCATCCTGCAACCACCAGCGCCGGCCGCTCTGGCCCCGCGCACCGCCGCCGGCCGATCTGGCCACGCGCACCGCGTCGTCCGTCTCTGGCCGCTTCAGCCTCGTCCGTCCCTAGCCGTTCCGGCCCCGCGTCCCACGTCGACCGTCTCTGGCCGCTCCGGCCCCGTGCCCCGCGTCGGCCGTCCCTGGCCGCTCCGGCCCCGCCCCCGCCGCAGGCCGTCTCTGGCCGCTCCGGCCCCGCCGCAGGTCATCCTTGCAGCCCCACGCCGAGCCGCCGGCACCGCCGGCCATCTCTGGCTGCTCCGGCCCCACGCCGAGCCGTCGCCGCCGCCGGCCGTCTCTGGCTGCTCCGATCCCACGCCCCGCCGCCGGCCGTCCTCCCCGCCAATCCTCCATGGCCGCTGGAGCCCTGCAGCCCCGCGTCCCGCCGACGGCCATCCTCCCCTCCCGTCAGATTCACCAAATCTTTCGATTCCATGACTTGTACATCCAATCGCTATTTGGAATTGGCGGAAGGGATTGTTCTCGACATGTGTTTGAGTGGGCGGAAGGGATTGTTCCGGGAGAGCAGAAATAAAAGAACGAAGGGGTACGGTGGCAATTTAGTAGTATTATGTGATTTGGTGGGAGGGCAAAACGGTTCAAAACGGACAATGTTGAGTTGTCAAACATTGAGACGATCTGGGCCATTTGATCGGATATTGAAGAGCTCAGATTTAATGTATCCCAGCAAGACAAGTTTGTTCTTTTAATAGTAGTATAGAAGAAGAAAGGGACGATGGCAATGAGCCTTGACATCCTGGTTCATTTGCTCTGGAGCCTGGAGGGGAGAGGCAGCAAGACACTGTGGAGTTCAAGGGCACAACAATGAGGCTTGGAGAGGTCTGCAACTGCGAGGGCGGCGAGGCGAGGACGGCAGAACTATGTGTTGCCACACACCTGCCGAAGAGAAGAGGAAAATTGGCGGGAGCTGGGTTGGGCTTGGCTTCTGCTGGACCGGGATTGGGCTTCGGCTAAGCTGTGCTACCGCTTGCGTGAAGAAGTTGGACCAGCTTTTGACCCCTCAAGGTAAGTGAGTATATCGTTTTCTTTTCTATATTTCTGTTTTCTTTGTTTCAAACAGAATGGAAAACATCGAAGTTTCAAACATGATCCAAAAAAAAGGAAGAATTGCAGAGATACTTTGGATTGTTCCAAAACTGATAAAGATATTTCCAGGGCCACCTTTGTTAAAAGTTTTATAAAAACAAACTCATATTTAATTCAAAATGAGGTTGGAAGTAGAGTAGGTAATTTGTTCATCCTAAGATATGAGATCATTATAGTAGATTTCTGGTACTCATATTTTCGGGCGGGGATTTCGACGAGTGGAGATTGCGGGCAGCGTCGGAGATGGACGACGCGTGTCGGGGATGTAACCCCGGGTACCCCATAGTTGATGGTCTTGCTGGGTCATCGGGAGAAAGGAACAGGAAATAAATATGTAAAGGATAAAGAAAAAGGCACTGAAGGTAGCCTGGGCCGAGATTGGCATGACCCAGGCCGGAATACCCATCTCTGGGCCGACATACATTTATGTCGGTGCCCTCTATCTCGGATGGGCCGAGATACTCCGTACCCCGGATCGGGCCGGCGTCTCCAGCTTTGGCAGACCGAGATGCCCAGTCTCGGCAGGCCGTCGTCTCCAGCCTCGGCGGGCCGGGATGTCCAACCTCGGCTGGGCCGGCATCGCGCATAGCTCGGCAGGCCGCTCCGCGTCTCGGATCGGGCCGAGGCTGCTCCATGCTCGTTCGCGTACACACCCGGGATATCTGTCTACTGGCGTACATCCAACATCAACCACCCGCACCAGCTACCAGATACCATCTATCCCCAGGAGAAGATAAGCTGGTGGCCAGAAGATCCAGAAGACAGGCGCAAGAAGACAAGACGAAGGACAGGCCGGACATGCCAAGCCCATTCCCGTGATGCAAGCACAGTGCCTATGATGTGACGACAGTACGCCTCCATAACGCGTGCACAGTGCGGATGAGACCCCAGTGGTCAAATCAACAATAGTGTTGATTAGACCCAGTAGTCATCTCAGCGGCAGTACCTGTACAGTGTATCTTGTCCCCTGGGCTCCCTATATAAGGAGCACCAGGGGGAACGCTCACAGCAGCCCGATGGGCTCATTTTCCCCCAGTGCTCTCTGCTAGCTCCCTTCTCCATAAGAACCTAGTGCTGCCATGCTCAGGCTTAGAGATACTTAGACATACAGCTCAAGGAGCCTTTGTACATATCATATACAGAGGGAAAAATACACCAAATAGGCTAGATGCTGCAGTAGGGGTATTATCTCTCGTGAGAGCCCCGAAGCAGGGTAAATCCTCGTGTTCGTCCGTTTGTCTTCTGTGTGTGCATTCCTGCGCGCTATCCCTCCCTGAATCCTCTAGCGTCCATCGGCTCCGAACTTAAGCCTACCCCTAGGCATCTGTTGTTCAATACGATGACAACGCGGTAGGCGTTTGTTGCTGGAGGCGCATATAGTGGATGGGGCCGGTGGTGGGCATCTCGTCTAGTGGGGCTTGGGGCGGTTCACTACCTTACCTTGAGCGGAGTCAATTTATTTGGTTCTGTTTGAGTGGTATTCTTTCTTTGTTTTGAAACGAGGCAAAATTTTGCCTTTTATATTGTTATAGTAAAAGCAAAACATGGGACGGTCTAGGTCAAAATAAAAGACAACCTTACATAGCGAACTAAGGGATAATTTCTGCCAAATGTTAGGCTCCGGCATAGATCCAATTTCTGCTTTCGTCTTTGATCTTCAGGAAAAAAAACTGAAGTCAATGTTGATTTGGTGCTGAAGACACGAGCGTTTCTATCCTTCCAAATTTCCTACGAAATGAGCCATCACGGAGACCTTTGGATGGACAGTTGAGGTCTTACAGATGGCATGCCAGTACTGCACAACAAGTGAGCGACCCGATCCTAAATCCTGCAGCATGGAAGGACAAGCAAGCCAAGAAACCGTGGCTCGCCAAATGCGCAGGGAGTAGCGACATCCGAAGAGGATGTGTCTAGCCGTCTCTCCCTGCCACCGGCACAGCTGACAATGATAATCATGATCATTTATCTGTAGCCTTATCTGATATTAGAGTGTTTTAGAGCATCCACATCGCGGCGTCTGGGCCCCAACTCTAGGATCTATGTTCTTCCATCAATCATGGGCGCGGTCGCAAACCAATCGATCGACGCTAAACTATTATTCCTCTTTGAAGCATGCATCAGAGGCGTGTGGGAGTCGGCCTAGATATTGATTAAGCGCCCAGCGTTGCGCACACCAGCGCTATGCTCGTAATTGTATTTTCTAGTATTTGTTTTCACTTAAGCGTCCGCGTAAGCGCTGTCCACTATGGATGCTCTTAGCTCGTGCCTATGAGAATTGTTTGAGAGATTTGGTGCCAACTGCCAAGTATACAAAATTTCACAATAAGAATACATGAGATACTACTTTCTCACTACATTTTCAGCTATAAGAACACACCGCTTAGTGTCATGTTGAAATTCTAATTTTTCATATAACCACGAGGTAGATACACTTGAAAAAACACATGGTATATTAATATAGTTTGCACTAAAATTTTATATTTCATTATAACTTATTTTATCATGCTATAATATTAGCGAGTGTAATGTATTATTTTGCACAGTTAACTGCATATTATTTAACAGTGCTGCTAAATATTAGGTATAATGTGTTCTTAATACTTCTGTAATGATCATCATTGAAAAATACACTTGCATGTGCTAAATTCAAATTTATTTTGTAACTAAAGTCTGCCTCTCTAAAGCATACTATATGTATAACAAATATCTAACAATCATTTCAAGTGTATGGATTACCTAAGCATATTTACAGAATATTCTAGAGTACATAGTGAACCCATGGCATGATTCTTTGCTGGCTTTTGTTGTCAAATTTGTTTTGTGTGTCACAATTTGACAACATTTGCACTTGCTATTGATATAACATAGTTTACAATAATAACCAATGAACATAAAACGACGTGTTAAAGCCCACTAACCAATTACGTTACGACCACTGAACAAACTTGGTTGACGAACATGGTTTATGCGCCGATCGCAATACAAAGTATTTGAAATTACATGTTTGTTTGATATACCATTGTCTACACGCGGATTTTTTCAGATTTTTTTGAAACTCGTAAATGCGATTTTCGGTTTTTTAAAACGGAGGGAGCACCAAAAATCTCCAATCCTCAAGAACGCCCTTCCATCGCATGAACTGTGATCATCCTTTTTTCGGAATTGAACAAAATTACTATTGCTTGCCACGCAACCCGCTTCTCTAAAGCTGAATTCCTTCTGCTCGCTAGTTTTATCGACTTTATGATTACTAGCAAACGTGCCCGTGCGTTGATACGGTTTCATTATCATTAAACATTTTAACATATGAAGAATTTCACTAATCGAGGGACGGTGATGTAGACAATCATTTGCATATTGCAACTTTATAAATATGAATATTGTTATCAGAATTTTAACAAAGTTGCAGAAGTAACGCTCTTCTCCCACTTCTTACACCACCAGTTGACCTCATCTGCAGAATAGACATGAAACTTGTTTATAAATGTACGACATTATGCAAAATGACGCAACACGTGTACTTGACTGATATTTTTCAATGTTCCAACTTTCATACTTTGATGTCCCACAAAATCTTAAATGCACCATATGTGACACCTTTTGCCGTAATAGTCACTGCAACTCCGCAAGACCAATGAATCACCAAGTAAAATTCAGAACAAACGATTATCATCCAACATTCTTAATCCTTTCTGATCTTTACTGCTTCCTCTTTTATCTCTTTGCCTCACGTAAAAAAGATCATAAGAAACGGACATAAGCAGCTTGTCCCGAGCCAAATGGAAGTAGCCTTGCGTTGAGTCCAAACCGCATCTAGACCGCAGGTAGGAAACCATAAGGATTACATCATCACAGTTCCTTATCAAAAGACAGAAATATTTGGTTTGTTCCACCTTCTCTAATTACCACTTGTTGTGGTAATTATTTCCATTCTGTGCAAAGATAAAAAAGTCCAAACATTTCCACTTGTACGGGAGTCAAAATAGCAAAAAAATGGAGGTATGAACAAAACATGAGTTAGGAATTAACCAAACAGCTCTCAGGTCCCTAATCCATTTTGTGTTAAATTCCGTGCTGCAACAGTGAGCTTGGGAATCAAGCCGTGTACTTAAAAAGTGCGCTAGCTCGAAAGTTTGCTCGGTTTTTTATGTGCTCTAGCTTGCTCCGTATATTCAACTAAAGGGAAGCCCATTTCTTCACGAGGATGTTGCTGCTAGCTCTGCTCTGCTCTGCTGTTAGCCCGTCAGTGGTTCGTTGGCGCTGCTCGCCGCTCGGTAGTTGCCTCCTCCCAAATCACGGCAATTTCTGCAGCCCAGCTCTTGATGCCGCCGGCGATGACCATCCGAAGCGGGGCACGGAAGAGGCAAATCGGATCAGAAAAAATTAAATGAACAAGCAAATCGGCTCCTCCTCGAGCTTCACCTGGAGCAGCCTCCGTCGCCATTGTCACCGGAATTAGGGGAGGAGACCGCACGCCGGTCGCCCGAATTATGTGCACAGACCTCGCGCCGGCAAGGGAAGGCGATAGGCAGGGGAACCTTTTGGTGTCCGGGGTGGGAGGCCTTGAGCCAGAGGCCTGAAGCGAGTTGCGCTGACGGCAGGAGCAGGTAGCAGAGTGCATGGCGTAGGCGGCGTGACCGGGGGACGGGCCTGCCGCTGCTAGCTCTGGCTCGGCCAACGGCCCCTCCTCCTCTCGTGCCTGCGCGCGCCGCCGCCAGGATGCTCCCGCGTGCTCGCCTCCTTACGCGTCGTGACCTCGCTCGCCGCCACCTCGAACGACGTCGCCCCTGTTACTTTCCGCGATCCAGCCGCCAAGCTCGAGCCGCCCCCCGATCTTGCTTCGCCTTGCTCCGCTCCCAAGTGCGCCCCAGCTGTACGCACCTCTCCGTCTCGACGTCCACCTCCACGTCGCACTCGCACGCGGCGACCGGCGGCCGGCCACGGAGAAGACCACTCCCGTGTGGACGTTTCCGAGCCTCCCGGCACATGCTACTCGGCGAGGAGGTAGAGGAGGACGACGCGGTTCTTTTTGTCCACTTCGATTTGTCCAGGGCGGCTGGAAACGGCGGTGGTTCGCGTCGGCGACGGCGGCCGTAGCTTCGGCCGTGCGTACGGCGACAGGAGAGCGAGAGAGGAAGGGGACGAGCGAGTGGGGGAGGGGCTGGGGTCTTATGGTTTCAAGGCTGTGCGGCGGCGAAGTGATTCGCGACAGGAAATCGGCGACGGGAAAAGCTCCACGAGCTGTAGGCCGGGAAAAGATGGCTGGGCCAGAACGAATTTCAGCTGGGCGAGGAAAGTTTGACGGGGAGACAGGGAACGTAAAAACGAATCGGTACATGACTTATGGGTGGCAGTGGTGGGTAATTTTAGCCAACTTTAGGGGTATTTTCAACGACGTACGAAAAGAAGTCTTAATACTTTTATTATTATATTATATATATATATATAGGTATAGATTATTTTCTTAGGAAAAATGGAATGTGCCAATAACTCGACGATATTCAAGTACGAACACGTTCGTCTTTTCCTTTCTTGGTAAAACATCACACTCTAGGTACCGCTAGGGTAGTTAGTACTCCCTCCGTTCCAAATTACTTGACTTGTGTTTGTACAAGAATGGATGTATCTATACTTGTTTAGTGTCTAGATACATCCGTATTTGGACAAACCCAAGTCAAGTAATTTGGATCGGAGGGAGTAGGAGGCTAGGAGCATCTTTCTTAGGCAATGAACCCGTTCTGAAAACCATACGTGATACGTCTCATCCTTATCTCGGCTCCAAGCTGATGCGTACCATGGAATCACCAAACCGAAAAAAGTGAAACAAGAAAGAAACTATACAACGAAAAATAAACTCTAATAATAAATAAATAATAGCCCCCCCATAGACGTAGAGCCCCGAGGTACACGCAAGTTTGGTATGATGGGTACTCCTTGGATAAATATTACATATCCTCTAATAATAGAGTGCCATTCCGGATAACATCCGGATTTATGACGTCACCTTTCACTGGACTATATATCGAACCGGAGAGTCACTGGGTCTGACACTGCACACGAGAGCCTGAAGAAAAATTTCAGTCTCCCTAATCCCTATCCAGGCCGCTTAACCCCCACGCGGATCGCGGAGCTGGTTACCCTCTTCTCCGGCGGCCGCCGCGGTGAGCTCCTCCTTCTCCGCCTCTCCCCTTCCACAGTTCCACCTCTTCCTTGGCTTCCACTCCCTCCCTAGCCGTCGCGGTGAGCTCTAGGTGCAGATCCCCCGTCAGCATCCTCATCCCTTCGCTGTCATCAAATCCCGTCCGAGTTTCTTTTATTTGTTCCACATCTATCCGTCTAGCTTGTCGCGGATATCTTAGCTGCGGGTGGAATATTAGTACTGAAATCGGTTCATTTTCGTACAATAATTGGGGTTTCAGTTGAGCCCCCCTACCGTAGGTCCAGCGTGTTCTGACTGATACAAACTGGTGTTGAGGACCCGCCGATAAAAAAATTCACCTTCTTGACCTAGAGAGTTGGATCATCATATGACTAGCCGATGTGTTTTTTGCTGTTGGCCTTGCAGAGACCATTCAGTATGAAGCGCGCAAAGCTCTTAGTCTTGCTGGTGGTAGCGTCATCTTTGTGCCTGTATGCTGCGGTAAGCGATGGCTCTTATTGTCTTTGAAAGTCTGAATGACGTCCATGGTAACTGGATTTATAAGCAATGTGATCCTGGCTCTGATTTTGTTACTTCTTTCAGATCGCTGCGCAGGAGACTTGCCCAGCTGACCTCGATGCAAAGTGCGGGGATGCCGCTTCTGATGATTGGGAGGGCGAGTTCTTCCCCGGCATTTCCAAGATCAAGTATGAGGTGAGGCCATGGAAGTTCAGACCCTTCATCTTGCATACATCATGTGCTGTTAGCGGATTCCTGTGAGTTAAAAACATCAACAATTGCACTGCAGGGCCCAGCCAGCAAGAAACCTCTTTCTTACAAGTGGTATAACGCGGAGGAAGTGATTCTTGGCAAGAAAATGAAAGTATGATTTTGGTAGACCCTTTTAAATTTACTTTTACATGCGTTATGTGCTACAGTCAGGTCATATTATTTATTTGCATGATGTAGGATTGGTTGCGGTTCAGCGTTGCATTTTGGCACACATTCCGTGGTACTGGAGGAGACCCTTTTGGTGCACCTACAAAGAGTTGGCCTTGGGAAGATGGCACAAATTCCTTGGCCATGGCTAAGAGAAGAAGTATGATAATCACTTGATCTTCTGTTTAGGTCCAGTGCGTTATGAAATTGCACATTTGCTGGAATCAACAACTTATGTTTGTATTTCTGCTTCAGTGAAAGCTCACTTCGAGTTCATGGAGAAGCTTGGAGTTAACAGGTGGTGCTTCCATGACAGGGACATTGCCCTGATGGCAAAACACTCGCGGTATGATCTTATCAGACTGGTCTTGCTATCCTGGAAATCATCCTGAAGTTGCAGGTTGCAACCCTGAATTAGTCGATTGAGATTGGTAGTGGCCGTTATTGGATTACGATTATGATTTTTAATAGGAGTATGTGACTATGTTTTTAGCGCAAGGAATATGATTTCTGATTTCTGATGTCGTACAACTAGTTTAGACTTACCCTGACTAGAACAACACTTATTCTGGATCACTATTTAGTATTTAATTATACATATCCAACTTGGTACAGCGAGAGCTATAAGTACATGATATATCTGGAGTTCTGGACTGATCATAATTTACAAGCAACACCAAAAAGTTTTATATACTTCAGGATGATCTTTATTCCAGTAGATGCCTTCTGTTTAATAATGGCATCTCAGTATGCCACTGTAATATATTTCAACTGTAATGTAACTACCTTGGCTCCTAAGCCCTAGCATGGAAGGTCAGTATTCTCAGCATTTTCCTAAGAGTCCTTTTGTTCACATTGCAGGAAACAAATGCTAACTTGGATGAGATAGTTGAGCTGGCAAAACAACTTCAGGTTACATCTCTACAACCTTAAAATGTTTCAACATTTAGGTCTACTGCGGTGCATTTCGTTATGCTGTTTCTTCAAATACTCTGAACTTCATGTAGGATAAGACCAATATAAAGCCACTGTGGGGGACTGCACAGCTTTTCATGCATCCACGTTACATGCACGGAGCTGCTACTAGGTAGGTACTAATCATCGCATTCTGAATTTGAGGTACGACTTGAAATTAAGAGAGGTCTTCATATATGATGAAGCCCGGAGGTTAAAGTGTATGCTTATGCGGCTGCTCAAGTGAAGAAAGCTTTGGAGGTGAGTTGCCTCTGAATATCATCGGAAGTCTTCCTGATGGTTAATTGTTAACTTGACTTGTATCCCCTCACAGGTTACTCACTACCTGGGCGGTGAAAACTATGTATTCTGGGGTGGAAGAGAGGGTTACCAGACTCTTCTCAATACCGATATGAAGAGGGAACTTGAACATTTGGTATGTGTCAGACATATTTTGCTGATTTTTGTTTGTATTTCTACTTTTTGTAGTTTATAGCATAAACTGTTTGTGTAGATGTACAATCTTTCTCGACTTACAATTTGTTTCCTGCTGTCCAGGCTAACTTTCTTCAAGCTGCTGTTGACCACAAGAAGAAGATCGGCTTTAATGGTAATTGTTTCACAGTGCTATATATGATCTTCCTGTTCACATCTCCCAAATTTGGCACTAACTAGTCCAGTTATTACGATTTATTATAATTTAAGATTAAGTTAGCATTGAGTGTCTGAATCTCTTTTTTCCAGGAATATTGTTGATAGAGCCTAAACCGCAAGAACCAACAAAGCATCAGTATGTTTATCATTTGGAAAAATTATATCAGGAATATGTTCATGGGAGTGCAAACACTAACTTTTTGTTTTTCGCTGGCAGGTATGACTGGGATGTTGCAACTACATTCTCTTTCCTACAGAAGTATGGTCTCACAGGTAATCTTTGGAATGTATTAAAAAAAATCATTTAGTTCCGCCATTCCTGTTTTTGGTATGTTAATTTCTATATTTGTAGTAATTTTATGTCTACAAAGCTTATGTGCATCTTAACCACCTTTCCTGCGAGTCATCTTAAAGTGACCTTCTCTTTAATGGTGATACAGGAGAATTCAAGATAAATGTTGAGTGCAACCATGCTACTCTGTCTGGGCATAGGTTAGTTTCTTGCTTGCCTAAATCCAATCATAATATCTTAGTCGAAAGACTAGTATCATAACTGCATCTAAAACTTGTGTCCTGCAGCTGTCATCATGAGCTTGAGACTGCACGCATTAACGACATTCTTGGAAACATTGATGCAAACACTGGCGATCCACAAGTTGGTATGTGTGTCTATTTCATAAAGTTGCTATGTAACTCGTCCAAATACTTCTTACACGCTTACTAACTTTCAATTCTTACATATGGGCAGGTTGGGACACAGATGAGTTCCTTACGGATATTTCGGAGGCTACTTTGGTTATGTCAAGTGTAGTTAAGAATGTGAGTGGAATTAATCATTTCCTTTATTTCTTAATCAAGTGTTACTTAAACACCACCATGTCTGGTTAGCATCTAATTCAGGTAAACATGACAACACTCATAAGTTGCTTTGTGTTGATATGGTGACTGCAGGGTGGGCTTGCACCTGGTGGCTTCAATTTCGACGCGAAATTGTTAGTTCCCACTTCCCAGTATCATTGGTGCTCTGTGATTTGAGCTTTGGTTCAATGGAAACTCGGCTGACATGGAATTGTTTTTCATGGTGACAGGCGGAGGGAGAGTATTGACGTCGAGGACATGTTTATTGCTCATATATCGGGGATGGACACCATGGCTCGTGGCCTCCGCAATGTTGCCAAGCTGATGGAGGTAACTGGAAACAGTATGACCTGCTAAAATTTTGCGTATGCATGTTACCTAAACGGAAGTTGTGTTTTCTGATGAAAGGATGGTTCCCTGGACGAGCTTGTCCGTAAGCGCTACCAGAGCTTCGATAGTGAGATCGGCGCCATGATCGAGGTACAAAATTTAGCAAGTTTGGAGTTTTTTTCTTTCTCTTGAAGGGATTGAACTGGCATTGTAACACTTGTTATGGTTTCAAATAGGCTGGGAAAGGAGACTTTGAGACACTAGAAAAGAAGGTCTTGGAGTGGGGTGAACCAACTGTTCCATCTGGCAAACAGGTAAATGGAACGAGAAATCTAGAAATCTCGACTTCGCAGCACAACACAAAGTTTGGAGTGATGATTGTTCCTAACCTTTTCTTGCCCACTTCCCTATGTAGGAGTTGGCTGAGATGTTGTTCCAATCTGCTCTGTAGACGACGGTCCACAATTCTAGGAATAAGTAAGATGGCATCCTTGGAACGCCAAGTTGGCCTTGTCACTCTGGGCAGTGTTGTAATTAGTCATCCATGCAGCGAACCCTGTAAACAACTGCGTGGAACTTAAAATAATGTAACGTTATGTCGGAACTGAACTCGCTCGTTGGTCAACACGGAACTTGATGAGGGACAGTAGAGAAACTAAAAATAAAAATAAAGTTGGAGTCAAATTCATTATGGCTTCTACACACTTCTACTATATTCTACATAATTTGGCACTATAGCCATACGTTGTGTAGTGGTTTCTAGAGTGTTCCAGCCATGAGTAGTAACTAGGTTGTTTGTATTTGCTTTCCTAGCTTTAAGTAGTGTACTCTAGAACCTTCTAGCTTTAAGTAGAGCTAAGTAGTGAAGCTCATGGAGCCTATAAATAGAGGTCCTCACCTCTACATATGTAACCAGCCTATGTACACTCTACCTATCAATAATAAGAACTTGTGTTCTGTCCTAAAGATCTTGGATTAGATCTTGTGTGTTAAAGAGTTTGGATTGAACTCTTGGCAGCCCACGCCTCTAGAGCGATATCTAGCGCAGCACGTTGAAGTGGTTCCTTCAACATTTGTGCTGTCCACGTTGTAGCAGCAAGGTGGAGCTGTTCCTCCACAGCCTTGTGCTGCTTCAGGTGGTATCAGAGCCTTGCTGATCCGTTCCAGCTCTTGGTGTACTCTTTGAAAGTAAGCTGCAGCAAGCAATGGAGGAATTGGGAAAGAGAATAGATGCTGCAGAACAACAAATCCAAGCGCTACGTGAAGATCTTAACCGGAGATTCGATCAGCTGGTTGAGATGATAAGAAAGGGTGTTCCTCCTACTGCCAATGAAGGTGATTCATCAAAGGAGGAAGAAGATATTCGGCAGCGAAGGAAGGGAGGTCATCTTGAAGTAAAAACACCTCAACGACATGTTGTTCATGGTACCTCAAGAAGGCCAACTTATGCTGAAGCTTCTGGAGATGAGGAATATGATGAGACCCTTGAAGAACCTGATCTCTATGCATATCCAAGAGTACCCAACCCTACATATGCAAGGGATACATACAAGGTGAAAGCTGAGATCCCAACTTTTAATGGAAATGTTGATATTGAAGGGTGCCTTGATTGGTTATATGAAGTGGAGACTTTCTTTGAGGTCATGAATATTCCAGAAGACCGTAGAGTTTCTTTGGTCGCATACAAGTTGAAAGGAGGAGCTGGTGCATGGTGGCATCGCCTTCAAGAAGACCGCAGACTAAGAGGAGAACCTCGTGTGAGATCTTGGCGGCAGATGAAGAGTCTTTTAAAAGGGAGATTCTTGCCTGCAGATTATGATCAGATCCTATTTATTCAGTTTCAAAACTGTGCTCAAGGAAAGAGGACTGTTTCAGAGTATACAGAAGAGTTTCTAAGGCTACAAGTGAGGTGCAACCTTGCTGAAACTGAAGATCAACAAGTTGCAAGGTACATCAATGGTCTCAATGATACTATTCAGGATCGTTTGATGATGCAACAAATTTGGTCCATTGACCAAGCACAAGCTCTTGCATTAAAGGCTGAAAGGTTGGCAAGGACAAGAAAGGCAAGTAAGGCTCCATTTCCTCATACTGAAGGTTCATCTAGGAGTCACTCCCATACAGTGGAAGAGAAGTCCGCTCAACCCAAGGCAAAACAACCTGCCCAAGGCAAGCTGGCAAGAGTAGGACAAAGCCGGTGGTAAAATGCTATAAATGTGGTGAAGAGGGACATGTGTCTAGCAATTGCCCATTGAGGAAATTCGCCAACACAACTATCCATGATGATGGAGATGACGAAGAGTATGAATCTGAGGATGTAGAAGGACAAGATGTTTGTGAAGAAGAAGGTGAAGAGGTGGTGTGTGTGATTCAACGTCTCTTGTGCTCGACACCACAGCCCGACAACACACAACGGAAGAAAATATTTGAGAGCAAATGTACCGTGAATGGCAAGGTATGCAAATTAGTGATTGACAGTTGCAGCTGTGAGAATCTTATCTCTCAGAATTTGGTGAACCATTTAAAGCTTGAGACTCATGATCACCCAAATCCCTACAATATTGGATGGATCAAGAAAGGGGTGAATATGAGGATCACCAAACAATGCAACCTGCCACTCTCGTTGGGTAAGTACTATCGCTCCAATGTCTTGTGTGATGTTGTTGATATGGATGCCAGCCATGTTCTTCTTGGAAGACCTTGGCAGTTTGATGTGGATTCTACACACAAAGGGAAGGAAAATTCTTACTCTTTCACTTGGAATAAGCGAAAGATCATTATAGTACCAAACCAATCAGATGCCAAAACCTCTAAGGAGGAGGAGAAGAACATGTTAACTATTTCTCACACCTCTAGCGAGTTTATGGAAGACTTAAAGGAGGCAAATGTGTGTGCTGCACTTATTGTGAAAGGTGAAGAGCAACCGGTGGTTGAAATTCCAGCAAAGGTACATGGCCTACTAGCTGAATTCCAGAGCATACTTGGAGAGCCACAAGGCCTACCGCCGATGAGAGGAATTCAACATCGAATTGACCTAATTCCGGGAGCAAGTCTTCCTAATCTTCCACACTACCGGATGAGCCCAAAAGAGCATGCTATACTGAAGGAAAAGGTGGAGGAATTGCTGCAAAAGGGGCACATTCGAGAAAGTATCAGTCCATGCGCCGTACCAGCTTTGATCACGCCAAAGAAGGATGGGTCTTGGCGCATGTGTACGGATAGTAGAGCCATCAACAAGATCACCGTAAGGTATAGATTCCCTATTCCCCGTTTGGATGACATGTTAGATCAGCTTAGTGGCGCAAGAGTGTTCACAAAGCTCGATTTGAAGAGCGGATATCATCAAATTCGCATTAGACCCGGGGATGAATGGAAAACAGCGTTCAAGACAAAGGAAGGGTTGTTTGAATGGATGGTCATGCCATTTGGACTCTCAAATGCACCAAGTACCTTTATGCACTTGATGAACCAGGTACTTCGACCCTTCTTATCCCACTTTGTTGTGGTTTATTTTGATGATATCTTGATATATAGTAAAGATGAAGATGAACACTTGGATCACATCCGTAAGGTGCTATGGGTACTAAAGGAAAACGAACTTTATGTGAACTTGAAGAAATGTGTTTTCCTTCAAACACGACTTATTTTCTTGGGGTTTGTCATAACAAGTGAGGCATTCATGTTGATGACTCTAAAGTTGAAGCAATCAGAGAATGGCCAACTCCAAAGACTATCTCAGAGGTGAGAAGCTTCCATGGTCTTGCAACGTTCTATAGGCGGTTTGTGAAGAATTTCAGTACGATCATGGCACCAATCACTGAATGTCTAAAGAAAGGGAAATTTCAATGGAACGAATTAGCTGAAGCTAGTTTCAAGGAAATAAAGGAAAAATTGTCACAAGCACCAGTCTTGGCGCTACCTGATTTCAGTAAGACTTTTGAGCTGGAGTGCGACGCTAGTGGAGTAGGCATTGGGGCTGTTCTATCTCAAGAACGAAAACCCATTGCTTTCTTCAGTGAGAAGCTAAGCGAAGCAAGACAAAAGTGGAGCACCTATCAGCAAGAATTATATGCTGTTTTTAGGGCTTTAAAGACTTGGGAAGTCTATCTGTTGCCTAAGGAGTTTATTGTCTACACTGACCATCAATCCTTGAAGCATTTTAGGAATCAAAAGCATGTGGATCGCATGTTAGCAAGATGGGCAGCCTATTTGGAGAGGTTTAATTATCTCATTGTGCACAAATCTGGAGCCACCAACAGAGTAGCCGATGCTTTGAGTCGACGTGCATGCCTCTTGACTTCTTTTGAGGCTGAACTTCCCGGCATGGATCAACTAAAGGAGTTGTATGAGGAGGACGAAGACTTTGGCCATGTTTGGGTAAAGCACATGAGAGGCCAGCCATTAGGTGACGACTATTTGGTGCAAGATGGCTATCTCTTCAAGAATGATCGCTTGTGCATCCCAAGAAGTTCTCTACGTGACAAGTTAATTAGAGAGCTCCATTCTAGTGATCTTAGTGGCCATGTTGGACGCGACAAGACTATCGCTAACCTGGAGGATCGTTACTTTTGGCCACAACTAAAGAGAGATGCTGGAAAGTTTGTTCAGCGATGCCCCGTATGTCAAACCTGCAAAGGCCAAGTCACGAACACAGGGTTGTACATGCCTTTGCCTGTTCCTGAAGCTCCATGGGAGGATCTCTCTATGGACTTTGTCTTGGGTTTGCCAAGAACAAGGCGCGGGAATGATGCAGTGTTTGTCGTGGTGGACAGATTTCTAAAATGGCTCATTTCATTCCATGCCGCAAGACAACAGATGCGCATCATGTGGCAAATTTGTTCTTTCGAGAAGTGGTCAGACTTCATGGGGTCCCAAGGTCCATCGTCTCGGACCGTGATAGCAAGTTTCTAGCTGCATTTTGGCTCACTTTGTGGAAGCAGTTCAACACTGAATTAAAATTTTCTAGTACTGCGCACCCACAAACAGATGGGCAACGGAAGTTGTGAACAAGTTTTTGGGTAATCTGATCCGTTGCATTTGTGGAGATAGAAAGGGACAATGGGATTTAGCTTTATCCCTTGCTGAATTCTCCTACAACAACTCCAAGCATAGATCAACAGGCAGGAGTCCTTTCTCTATTGTCTACACTAAAGTTCCAACACATGTGGTGGATCTAGTGAAGCTACCATCAAAGGGAAACTCAAAAGCAGCATTGTCCTTTGCTGATAACTACACCGAACTATTTGAAGAAATTCGCCATGTGTTGGAGGCGCAAAATCAGAAGTACAAACAGCTAGCTGATTGCAAACGGAGGTTGAAGACATTCCAAGTTGGTGACAAGGTAATGGTATACCTTCGTAAAGAAAGACTGCCTTTAGGCATCAAAGGGAAGCTTAGGCAGCGGAAATATGGACCCTTCTCAATTCTGAGGAAGATAAATGACAATGCCTATGTGATAGATCTTCCAAATGACATGGGAATCTCCAACACATTCAATGTGGCAGACCTGACTCTTTATCATCCAGAACAAGCACTTTATGAGGATAACTCGAGGTCGAGTTCTAAACAACCAGGGGAGGATGATGAGGGACAGTAGAGAAACTAAAAATAAAATAAAGTTGGAGTCAAATTCATTATGGCTTCTACACACTTCTACTATATTCTACATAATTTGGCACTATAGCCATACGTTGTGTAGTGGTTTCTAGAGTGTTCCAGCCATGAGTAGTAACTAGGTTGTTTGTATTTGCTTTCCTAGCTTTAAGTAGTGTACTCTAGAACCTTCTAGCTTTAAGTAGAGCTAAGTAGTGAAAGCTCATGGAGCCTATAAATAGAGGTCCTCACCTCTACATATGTAACCAGCCTATGTACACTCTACCTATCAATAATAAGAACTTGTGTTCTGTCCTAAAGATCTTGGATTAGATCTTGTGTGTTAAAGAGTTTGGATTGAACTCTTGGCAGCCCACGCCTCTAGAGCGATATCTAGCGCAGCACGTTGAAGTGGTTCCTTCAACATTTGTGCTGTCCACGTTGTAGCAGCAAGGTGGAGCTGTTCCTCCACGGCCTTGTGCTGCTTCAGAACTAAACTGAACTCGTTCCATTTTCGTTGTGTTTCACCCGGATGCTCATTGGGCAGAGTTTCCAGACTTTTTTAGCTGGTGCATCGTGTGTTGGTCTAAATACCTCCAGGCTCTCATCCGTGCTCACCTGGCAGCAAATAAGCTTAACAGTAAGTCAGAAAGATAATACATGATCTGGCAAAAAAAAAAATATATATACCAGTGATGCCATGATAAGTTGGCAATTTGTACAGAGTGCTCGCATAATTACCATGGACACGTCACCGTGACCATCCAATTTCGTAAAAAAAAAACATAGGAGGGTGATCAAGACAGATGCTTCAATCAACAAATAGCTTACATGTCCTCTCAAATGAGGCTTTGTGTCATTACACGCTTTGTGCCACTACACACTATACTCCTATGGTTGACACACTGGTACAAATACAATGTTACAACAGAATAATTATACTCCTAAGGTTGACACACTGCTACAACATAATAATTACAGCCTGATTGCACATTTTACAGATGTACACTATACATCATATGAACAGAAAAAAAATACAAACTCAGAATAGCTCGGCACAACAGAATGGATAGTACCCAGCTTCTCCAGCAGATTCCGAGACAACTCTTAACTCCCTCTGAATCTTCCGGCGCTCATAGAAAACTGGACATGCGAGCGAAATGCACTTGACCCCACTTTCAACAATCCAGTCCGCGCCTCCGCAGTGACCACATATCTGGACAACATTAAAAAGATAGACCTCAGCTCATCTGAAACATCTTACGCTATTTGTTTTATGAACAAAATTATTATATGAAAGGACTGATGTACTTCAAATAGTGGTGAATTATATTAAGGCTAGAATTTCAGTGTTTCTTATGCTCAATACACGTTACACAAAAATTTCATGAACCATGAGTGCTAAATTTTAAAATATTCCATGCAATGATTCATTTCCCAGTGTGGAATTCAGGACATTGTTTATAGAAGTATCCAAATAATGAAAACTTACAGCAGCAAGATGTTGGATCTCTCGCTCCAATTTTGAAGTCCTGCCAGCGACTACAGTGGCAACAACAGCTTCACTTTTCAAACAGTTGTTGCAAAAAGTGTCTGATCCTTGAACCATATCACCACAAATAGTACAATGGCTAGACATGTAGTAGGTATCTATCCTGCCTCCTTTGGTGGTCGCTTTCTTATTCAATCCCAATCGGACGAACCTGCCTCCATGGGAATATGCACCGTAACCAGAAGTGGACTGACGTTTAGCAAGTGTTGGCCGTATGGGGCGAGGCATCTCATTAAACCACTTATTCAGGTCAGCACCAAGGAGTCCAAAGACACGTTGCAGTGCAGGGATAATCTGTTTGGTTATGTAATATAATTCATTTAATCTGTAAGGAGATCCAACTTCCAGCAGGCCATAAGGATCAATGACCATATCAACGAGACGAGCCCCTGGTTCCCCATGGATAACAACATAGGGCACTCTCTCTGCATAGCGTGGTTCTGCCCTAGGATCAGACAGCATTGCTTTTGTTGCAACAATTGCTGCAGGTGGCAGCGAGGAAGCCCTTGCACTGTAAGTACCTAAGCGAACCTCCTTTGCAAAAACGAAGTCCTGAATAGAAACTTTTCCTGATAATATCCGTGTCCACTGACGCTCCAAATACGATTTAACCTGTAAGAATAAAGGGCAATCAAGCTATATGCCTGACACTGCTACAGGGAAGACCAAAAGGAGATAATGAAAAGAGAATCATCCTCGTGAAGTCGAGGAGATTAAGAAGACGCCTTACTTTGACCAAGTCTTGGTCTTCAAACATTATTCTAAGAGATCGTTCTAACATCTTTGCAACCACCGGGCATGTATCTCTCCGCACTGTCTCAATCCCCTTTGCATCAAAGATTGGCTCGCTTTGTTCAGGACTTTCATAGCTATAGCCAACATATCTCTTCTTTGTAAGAAGAAAACAGGGATGATAAACTTTCTCAAACTTCAATGTGACTGGATCTGGATTCATTGCAGTTACCAAAGTTCTTCCCTAGATCGCCCTTTTAGAAGAACAAACATACTGCAGCAGAAGCAATTGGCTTTGTACAGTATATTTAAGGATAGTTCAAAGAAAAATATCACGAGAAATGCACAAAAGTACCTGTCAGTATCACCATATACAACCCTAGCATTCCACAAAGGATGCTGATTGACAAATGATATTGCTGTTTCAAGCGTTCTACGGCCACACTGAACAATGCTGTCTGCAAGCTCTGCACAGGGCATACGGCCACTGAATCCAGCAGCTGTGTAACCATATGTTACATTAGCTATCAGCTTCAGAGCAAGTTGCCGAGCATTGAGTATCTGAGAAATAAGTAAAATATCCATTATGTAATTAAAAGAGACTACTGCACCATAAAGTATTATACGTTCACCCATATTTTCTAGTAAAAGTCATATCAATACCGTACTTAATCACAATATCCAAGAAATTTAGGGCTTCTATAAAATGTTCAAAAAAGTGGTAAGTAAATACCTTCTGCAGAACTTTCTGAGATGGAGCTAGCTTTTTCATTGCTTGCTTCACCATAATTCTGGTTGATAGTATCTCCTCAAGAAGGCGAGGTACTACACCTTTCCTGACCTGCGGAATGTCATAGAAAATTTGTTCAAAAGTCAGTCTGGTGCGAGATGCTCATTGTCCAGGCCTTATTAAGGGAAGGTGTGGGCAAAAGAAAAAAAGAGTGTCAGGATGGATAGACAATGCAGCATTAAGCAATGTTTGCAAGAGTATAGCTAGTATCAGTTGGTATTGCAGTAAGGGACAATCTCATGAATCCATCTATCACCCATAACAGTATTCATCTGTAGATCAGTAGATGTATGGGAACTATATGTGGGAAGTATTCCAGTATTGCCAGTCAGCTGGTGGCACTTAATCAAGCACCATTAGGAAAAGTACTAGATACGAGCGAGATACAAGAAAATCTGCAATGCCCGAGAGCAAACAAGATAATTACCTCAGGTTGCACAAACAGGACACCATTTGGAGTAAGGAGCAGCTGATTTTTCAGATCAGCGATTGTATGTGGATCTGCTGAATATGAACTGACACCAAGTACACTGGACTTTGATGGGAAAACTTTACCCAAGCATGTAGAATAACATAGATTATATGCTATTATCATGGAAGGATAAAGGGATTGAAAATCCAATACAAGAACTGGGTCAGAATAGAAAGCTGATTCTGGCTCCATTACAAGTGGCAAGCATTCCATGGCTGGCTGAGAAGCAACCTGTGAAATAGCACTGGAGAATAGTTAAAATGCTGTCATACTACTGGAACCTATATTTTAGGTAATAATATCAAAAGCATTTTAGCAGTGATCCAAAAGTAGGCCAGTGATCTAAATCCAAAAGAAGGCCAACCAGGCCGTCAAGGTTGATGTTTCAGAGGCACAATGCACGCCGTCGCCAGTGAGTCCAAGAAGGTGCCTCTCTCGGAACCAACTAAGTCCCGCCATCTACTTGCCCACTCCTCTAGGCATCAAGAGTGGACGGTGCGTTGGTGCTCGGCCTTCGGAAGTGACCGGCGTCGGTCGAGACGCGTGGCAATGTTGCTCAGCTTTGGACAGGCTCTTTTGTTTCGTAGTTTTGATGTCGGTGGCGGCTGTCTTCGGACTAGCCAGATGTGGAGTGTGTGCTACGCTCATTGTTCTCAGCAAGTTGTAGTCGTTATGCTCTACTGGGTCGTGTTGTATGGGTGGTGTTTGCTCTTCTTTGAGCATGTAAATAACTAATCTTTTCTATCAATGCATCGAAACGCAAAGCTTTTGCGTTTTCGCGAAGAAAAAAAAGGCCGTCAAGGCGCTTGGCATCAGGGGCCTGCCGCAATTTTGACTTGGATCATTAGATGAGGTAGTCCTAGGCAGCGACTGCAATGGCTAGGCAGAGGACTAAGTTGAATATGCAGGGGTAGGGGCGATCATGCCCCCCCCCCCCCCCCCCCCCCCCAAATCTCACTAGATTGAGGGCTAGGGTCCAGGTACCATTTTGCTCCTGCGTCGCCCTTCAGACTCCCCCAAGTGACACTCAACTGAGAGTTAGGGTTAGCAGAACATATGTCTCATTTCTCGTTCATGTGAAGAAGCCTGTAATTCTACAGCAGAAAATTCTATTGTCTGGTGGATTAAAAGAACAGTCCCATCTAATCTTAAGCCTGTCACACCCCTCGCTGAATATTTACATAATGCAACTTCTTTGAACCCCACGGACATAATGCTCGTCTTTGCCTCTTCGGCACTAAGAGCCCATGTGAATTTATGCCTGTCAGCATAATTGTCAAATGAACAAGAAGCTGCCGCTCCTGCATTTGTGTTTCAGAATTGTTTTACTAGGCAAAGGCTGCTGAGCAGCTATAGAAGTATAGAACACGTCTAAGCAGAAATCGAGATATTAAATTTGCTACGGGACAAATAATTTCACCTGTTGGTTTCCTGGGGAAATTGCTAGGTAGTTCTGTGTATGAGCCAACCTCAAGAGCATAGATTCAACACGGAAATGAGACCCTCGTGAAAGAACAGAGAAGAAGTCAATACCAAACACACGAGCAAGTTCAGATGTCCGATTGACCTGCATGGAATAATCAGGTAAAGTTTAGAGCACACTTCTTTGTTACAAATACTCAGCTAGCACAAAAAACATCAGCTACTACTTACTAGCTACTTGTTCAGCACATGTCAGTTTAACCAACCTTGTTGTGGCTAAACTAGTAATGATAACAGGTATAAAACCAAAAGGACAGGTTCCAGTTGATAAAACAGCTCAGATGGAAAAACCAAGGGAGCTCTCAAGTAACCATATGTTGATGACTTAAGGGCAAGAACACAATGGAGGAAATTTCATTTACCAGGTCAAGTTGATTTATTATTTCAAGGTTGAGCATAGCTCTGCTGCTAACATATTCTATGCATCGGTGTCTTCCTCGTCCAGGACCTGTTGCAAACCATCGATTCAGTGTCTTGGTTGGTACTAATGGTACCTTTCGCCTCAGGACTTCATCAGCCACTGCCTCAAGAGAGTAATTGTTAAGCTTAACTTCCCCACGCATGAGACGCCATACGTTTAGTACGATTCTCCCACCAACATGTACACCACTAGCATGATTATGACTCCAATCATTCTCACTGGCATCCACAACAACATCATCAGCAGAAGATGCTTCAGGAGGCACCTGACTACACTCATGGGCTACATTGTTAGGTGGATGCTTTGACTGATGTGGTAGTATCCTTGAGATTCTTTTCAGTAAGCCTATACCCAGATAAGCAGCTCTTTCCGCAAGATATCCTAAAGATCCTAACTGAATCTCCCATCCGACTAGGATATCTGGATCAATTGAACATATTGCACTAATAAGATGGTTCAAAAGGTCCCTCTCTTCAGGGAAGACATCAACACCACAACCAACAATTCCGTCAAGGTTTCTGCAGTTGCAAGAAAAAGGGCATTTAAAACATCTCAACCGAACAAGCTAAGAACATAGACACTTTAAAAGAAACCATCTGGGCCATAAAAAGATTACATGAAGGCCCAACTCTAGAAGAGTAAAACTGCAAGCATGCAGTTCATGTTCAAGAGCATGAAAACATTAAAGAAATCAAATATTCATGCTCTTAAGTCCAGAAGAGCCATCACATGTAAGCCAGTTATATTTCTATTAAGTCATTAATAGTGGTTGGTGTGGAAGGATGAGTCCCACGACCTCCTTTTGGGGTAATTATTTTTGCCCTAAACTTGTGTATCTATGTTTCTTCAATCATGAAAACATGTGGAAAAACTTCTGTATGTTCTCCAAAAAAAATAGCAAGTTAGCCATCCAAATCTCATACTCCAGCTGTCATGTCGACCTCACTTCTATTATTAAAAGGGAACCTTTCACGTGGCAGGGTTGACATAGTACAGTAACTGTCTAAGAATGTAAGTGCCAACTGTCATGTCACATTTAATGGAATTCTGCTGATTAGAGCCGTCAATCTACTGATTTGGGCTTCTACAAACTTGATTGATATAATTAAATTGATAAAAGGGTGTTGATGGACACAAGAGGACAATTCAGAGAGACATTAGATTTTGTTAAAAAGGATAGGGGATGCCCAATGCTATTACGTCAATTCGAAAAAGAAACCAACAAATGACTGAAAGATCAAAAGATATCACACAACCTCCTCCCGTGTGATTTTTCATTGTTTCCACGTATAAATACGCGAACTTCAACACTACAGTCACCGTCATCCTCAACAGCCAGAGATACAACATTGATGGCATCAAACCGTGGATCGGGACGGAACTCCCCTTTGCTTTCTGCAAATACCTGTTGAGTAGTGGAAAAAAAAAATTAGACCGGCCAGGACTAGCCCTTGGCAGCAAGTCAAAACTTTCTGAGTTTGGTCACGTAAGATAGACCATCTAGGAGCAATAAATTATCACCCTGCTTCCTAGGAGGATCAACAGAAGAAGATATGTTTCCTGTGGAGCAAAAGGAAAAGGAACGTGGCAGAACCTCTATGCTAAGTATAGTCAGTTGTTGTCCACCACCGGTGCTAGCAGGGTCACGAAATCCAATTTGACTGAGAGGTGTGAGCTTATGCTTTTCATCTTCAGCTGAGATCTGGGAAAAGTCATGCCAATCATCCAACTGTTTATTTTCTTTGTTCGGCAGATCAGGTTTCATCCTAACTGTATCTGCGAGCGTTGTGGCATCAGATCTGGGTACAGGAAAATCTTCTGCATGTGTTGAAAAGGTAGGATGGTGTTCTATTTCCAGATCACCTGCAACATTCTCAACATAGTTGGAGTAACCTACAATAATACTGTGTAATGTGGACAGTAAACTAAATGTCAAAAAAATTATGCAGGAAAGTGCTTATACCAGACAAACTACTGGAACGAGCTTGTTGGGGTAGCCAGTGTCCCACAGATACTGCAGATGGCGGTGAAAATGCATGCGTCAGCAAATATAGAACTGATCCATCATTTTGGAAATGAGTTGGAACACCCAATGTATCATGTGATAATTCACTACTTCCCATATACTGAAATGATCCATTCTCCTTATTCCCTTCAGCAGTCTGATCGAAAAACGGAAGGGGGTCAACAGATCCTAGTTTAGCAGCTGAAAAATAGCAGAGAATATGTGTAATATGAGGTGAAGTGGCACTACCAAATTCAAGAAACATTATAGTGTAGCATAACAACATGGTACCTGTGGTCAGGTAACATGTGATAAATCTAATATATAATCATAACAAAGGCATCATTTTCTAACACAAATTATTTCAGAAGATTAGATGGGTAACTACAACATCAATGTTAATGGAACAGTTTCTAAAAATACAGCAGAACAGTGCATCAACATCACAACTACATGCGAAGTAACTTCCATGCAGCATGTTAAAATGATTATTCCTTACGA
This sequence comes from Poa pratensis, assembly GCA_947311845.1. Lineage (NCBI taxonomy): Eukaryota > Viridiplantae > Streptophyta > Magnoliopsida > Poales > Poaceae > Poa > Poa pratensis. The sequence goes on along the minus strand of CAMZMU010000062.1, from coordinate 46,006,352 downwards.
AACTTACATTCAGGTAGCTCAATGCTAGCTAAAGAACCCTCCAAACCAGAGCATACTTGATTCTTCAATGGCGGCTTCTGTGCAAAGGTCATCTGTACATATTCACTGTCAGAATAAGGCTTCTCTGAATTTGAAAGATCACTAGTGACATCATGCAATTCTAATCCTTCAGAAATCACGGTTTCACTCTCTTTACCCTTGGTGCATGCTGCCGCTCCAGAAGAACCAAACTCTAATTGTTCAGGCTGGAAATATCCCCTCCTCCGCCTCCTCCTCATTAAATCCCTCACAGATTGACAGGCTGATCCATGTTCACCTATCGAACTAGAAGATTCGTTGTCAATGTCGTCTGCTGTTGGCATTGTGCTGCCTGAAGAAGTGGTAACAGGACCATCAGCATTTCCATGTGACCGCTTTTTAGTAGAAAGAGGCAAGGAACCCCAGAGAAGGTCAGTATCTCCACGCTTACTGGATAACATTGAGTTATTTTTATTAGATGAGTGACTACGTGTTCCTATTTTTCTTCTAGTAATTTTACCCTGATCATGTTCTTGGGGGGCTTTCTGTTTTTCATCAGAAGACCCATCAATCTGAGGTATAGTATTGATCAGTGAAGTGCTATCATCGAGCATTGCAGAACTGTGATAAGATGTAGGAGCATTCAGTTCTTCTGCCCCAGTCACAGGTTCAAGTGAATCAAGAATATCCTGGCACTCCTGCTGAGAAGCACTATCGAAATCCAGGTGAGCAGACTCTAAAGCAACTTGAATGGACTTATTGGAAAACAAAGGGCTCAAAATGACTTCATTGATCAATTCATCATCAGTTGTTGGTTCCTCTCCAGCCTGCGAGGAGGCCATCCAGCTTAAAAGCCCAAGTGCTTCAGCATCAACATGCTACAAAAGAAAGAAACAAGAGACGTTACATTTATCAGGAGTAAGTAATGAACACATTCAAATCGAAAGCATAAGATGCAAATGTAGCAAGTAAAAATAATTCCAAAACTGGAAATCTCCGATCAATCAAAAACTAATGTCTGAAACGATTGACAGGATCAGAAAGTGACCATGGACCAAGGATTACGAGTTGATGAGTCATGACTAGTCAAGCTTTTTGGTTGGAATGCTAGTACCAACTCATAGACTAGTCGAGCGAGTAGTCTTGGCTTGTCGAGTGACTCTTAATCCTTGCCATGGACTCGTATACCCTCTACCATCTAAAGTACTCATATCAATTTAGACCTAATGTTATGTTCACCCTTTTGAATTTAACCATGAGTGTGGTTTTGTTTGATGTTGTTAGGGTGTATCAGGCATTTCTTGTAGGGCCACTAGGAGCATTAGCTACATTCTTCGACTTACAACTAATTTAGGTACATTTTATGGGTTACGGAAACTGGCTCGACATTATTTCATACTTTCATATTTGATTTTCCTTTGCTTACACTACAAACTGGCACAATAATATGTGCATGTAACTTGAATTGAACCATAACCAGTTACTAAGATCTGAGGACTACCTTTTCATTTTCATCAAATAATTGAGTTGTTCTTTGAGCAGAATTATCACTATCAATATTATGGCAGTTGTCATTTTGCGAGAATGTTATAGTCCCAATAATATCGGTCAATGATTTAAAGCACTTCTCTAGCTTTTCAGAGTCTTCAGTGGCAGAAACTCGATGGGGGCCTTCCCCTTCTGAACCCAACATAGAAAGAGCACTCTCATACTTGATACCATGAAGGAAACTTTTAAGAACAACATCTCTCAGTGGTCGACCAATGTCAGCAGGTTTTTTTTCCTCCAGCAGTCTTAAGTGCTCAAGTTCCTACACAAAGCAGATAAGAGAGGTTTAGCAGCAACAATTTGCAGCATATGTGCACATAGAGCAGGAAAGATACCTCCCAAATTGCTAAAAGTGACTGGACCATTTTCGTATCTGTCGTTGTTTGTGAAAGAGAGGTGTAAATCTTATACTTCTCGTTTATGATACCTACAAGTGAAACCAAAATTTGTAGCACAATTTATGCATATCAAACAGTAGCTGTTAAAATGTGGCAAACAAACCTTCTACTCTGGAGTCAGCTTCAAGCATCAAAGAAGTATGTCGTTTGGTTAAGTTCGAACTGTCTCCTCCCATCCAATGTGAAGTAGCAGAATCGCCCAGTATTAAAGCATGTGGCACTGTTGAAGATATCCAGATCGTTGGATTCTTTGTCGCAGCATTATATGAATGTGCCTATCAATTTTAAGAGAAATGTATAGTTTCTTTAGTAGAAGTAATGGATCAAGTATTACCCCCGAAATAAAATAGCATAGATTCTAATGGAAATCATTACATATAGTCATGAACAAAATTCAAACTTCCATAGAACTTGCCTTGTGCTCCGATTCAGCAGACGGTTCCACCTTCCTATGTACAGTCTTGGGATAAAAATCATCTGGCAACGGACGGCGGAACTTGAAATCTGTGACATGTACATGGCCCATTCCATACAAGTTATAGTCGACCTAAAACATACATCGAATAGAAATATCATCTTCAGTCACTGAAAATATATCACATGTGTAAAGGAAAATCGGCACCACCACGAAGGAATATTGTACTAAAGATAGGTGCTTGTGCAAAAGATGAAAAGAGGCAAATGGCAATTGTCTTGCAGTTCAGGAGATCTATAAAAAACGAATAATAAAGCATCGTTCTCACCAAAAAGTGAAGAAGATATGGAATGTGCGATTCATAAGGCTGCAATACTCTATCAAGAACAGCACCGCCCTGGAACCAAACAGCTCTGGATCAGTCCCCAGCGAGAATAGTATACAACTTTGGTAAAAGAGATTTCACTATATAGGAAAATATAGTTATAGCTTCATGGAAGACCACAAAGACACCGCATCTTCAAATTAATAAACAATATTCGAAGCGAGATTGTCATCCATGACAGCTCCCATCTAGCCAAATTATCAAGGCTAGACGACTACCTAGCCCTGCCTAATCAGCCCTTACACACAAGGCACCAATCTGCTGTCCGGCTAGCGCCTAGCACCATGGTGAGCACTACTGTGAATTCACTTCACACCATGAAAGAATAGCAACAGCACATAAAGCATGAGAACTACTTTCAGGTGAAATGGCAGGTTGCAGAACGCCTCTGTCATAACGTTATTCGCCATAAAAGTACAAGTTTCTAATACAGTGTACAAGTCTTCTTAAATGCATAGCTAATGGAAACAGACCAAAAGAACAAGAGAGAGGGATGATGCATAAGAACCATCACACCTCTCTTGGTAGAAGAAAGTACGTATGCAAAAATTAGTAAAGCAAAAGATACATGATCCAAAACTAAGGAAACAACAATATTCCTTTTGGACTTATTTAACTATTCGTACATAACTATAGTAATTTTCCCGTCTATATGGTAATACTAAGGTCACAACTTAAGCAGAAGGGAGATTTAATGCATCATACCAATAGATGGGTCGCGGCCCGAGAAACCTCATGAGGATAATATCTTTAGATTAAAATCAAGGCAATCAGTTGCAACAAAGTCTTATGAGGAAAAACAATATGCAAGCAAGCATTCATTAAGAAGAAACGAGTCCATGTGCATATCAAGTGTCTGATGAGAGCAGAACATCAGTTCATTACATGCACTTCATATCCTACAGAACGTTTTGGATCAATTGTGCGCTAGAAATTCTGTGAATTCTGTGACAACATTTGGTTCAAATATTTTATCAGTTGGATACAAGATGGACAAAATACTAAGGTGACTCAGCAAACAACTAAGATGACTTCATAAATTGTCGTCGGGGCTCAAGCATATTCTCCGAGGGATAATGTCAATGAACGACAGAATTTTATCCAGATTTCCACTTTTCAGTCTATGTGGCTACCTCCAAACCCCGAATCTGTAATGCATTATCACGGAATCACACGGTCCCCAGCTCTTCATAATCCTTAATGCAAAGCTTTAATATGGAGGCAACTTAATTAGATACTTTAGGGTACAGGTAAATGATGAACACATTTACTTGTAAGCTATTAGCACATTCAAGTCGGAAAAAAAATGTTGCGTCAATTTCTATTTTTACATGAGGGAACTTGATAAATGTAACATATGTAAACAGCCGAGTTAGAGTGGCATTTGATGTGAACCAAAATCATCGTATGGATCAAAACAGAGAGAACTTTCACAGAAAAGAGGTAATGACTATTCTGTAGAAGTTTATTTTCAGAGAGGGTAAAGTAATTCTGTTTTGAAACAATCAAATGAACTACTATGTTCACAATTAACAATTTCCAAAATATAACCACAAATGATTTACACAGGTTCAAACATTTGTAGCAACGAGAAATGATCTGTACGAATGATTAAATTATGGATACAGGTAGATCTTCACAAAAAGCTCCTCCGATGAATGATAGCCATACAACTTCTTCGCTCGAACAAGGCTACATCCATGGACATGCTTCCTTTTTGCTGGCCCACGATTCTGCAAGGGAACAATGATACTCACGAAAAGAGAAATTTTAACATACTGACCAAGTGGACTCTACCTGTAAAGCTTTCTCAAGGTCACTCAATAGACCAGTCATGCAGGAATTCCCTAAAGAACAGAGAGAAGAGACATATTAATTTCTCCTGGCCATCAAGTGCTTTTCTAGACATGTCTGCCCCTTTGGCCAGAAAATTGAACTGTAACAGGTTAAGGCCACGCTCAGACTAAGGGTTCATCCTACCCTTCATATACAGTAACTATGTTGCAAAAGTAAAGTAGAGCAAGCTTTAAACATGTGAAGAAGTGATGTTTTTTTAACTACAAATCATGTTTGTCTCGGACACAAAATTTGCAGTTGTGGTCTATAACTACCAAATATATGAAAAGTTAATACTCACAAAATTCACGAGACATGCCATAAGAATTGCTTGCTAAGAAAGTGAATGCATGACCAATGCAATGTCAAGTTTCAGGCAATGCTGATATGAAATTATAGACATCATGCAGAGCAAGAGAAGAGCACATACAATGGATGGCAAAAGGAACAGTAGAAGCATAGGCAATTGTATGAGGAGTGCATATTTAAGGAGCGCAAATCACCTCTTTCGATATTATGAAGTAGCTCCTCTGGGCAAGGTACATACAAGTAGGGCAATGCCTAAATAACAAGAGGAGAGTTACAACTTCAGACTGTTACACCCTCAAAAAAATAGAATCAGACTGTTACATTACGAGCTAGTTGAAACAATGTGTGACCAGAAGACAATAGAGGTGAGTAGTATTTAATCAACAACAATATATCAACTATTGTTTCTGCTGAGTTTCATATCTAGCCTACTCCAACTTGCTTGGTACAAAAGGCTTTGTTGTTTTGTAGTATATCAACAATTGTACATGATACAACAGGCATTGCGTATATAAGAACTTCAGTTCATCCAAGATAACAATAGGTTTCAAGGGCAGAAGACATGTGTAGTGAGATAATATTCATAATCCTACCTAGTGCCTCAACTCCCATTAACAACAAAAAATTGTTACAGGATTTCCAGTTCAACTGCTAAAAGAAGTAACCGGGGAAGCACTAATACAAACAGCATAAATTCTATTAACAGCAAAGGCAGCGCAGACTCTCAACACCTATCGGGTACAAGCACGTGCACAACACGCCCCTGATTGCCACACTGCTCTCAGATAACTAGCATGCGGAATTGAGCTTCCAAATATCAATTCAGTGTGCCACACCTCACATTCCCTCCAAATTTTCAGAACTGAATCCAAACAGTAACAGCACACGTGCTAGCAGCACATGCGAATGCAATTAATCCCATTAGAACTAAACTTAACCTGGCCACCGCAACTACATCGGCGAACCAACCACATAGGTGAAATGTGAAGAAGAAGAAGAAGAAGAAGAAGAAGAAGAAGAAGAAGAAGAAGAAGAAGAACAGTGGGGCGACGGAGAAACTGCTACGAACCCGGTGGATGTGGAGGCAAGTCTTCTGCCCCGCGGGTGTGGAGCCGTAGATCCTGATCACCGGCACCTCCCCCACCTCCTCGCCTGCGGTGGCCACCAGACAGAGAATTAATTCAGTGCGGCAACTGAAGAGAAGCGGGGCCGAGGCAGAAGTTCAGAAGGGGAGGGGAAAAGGGAGCGTACAGTGGAAGGGGCTGTAGGAGAGGTCGAGGCCGGGGATGGGCGGAGCCATGTAGTAGTCGAGCGAGACGATGCGGACGCTGAGGACCTGCGAGAGGGTCCCCGACGGCGAGGGATGCGGCGAGGAGGACGACATGGTCGCCGGCGCGGAAGGTCCGGCTCCTTCCAGAGCACGCTGCTTTGTTTTGTTTTTGTTTTTTGTTTTGAGAGAGAACACGCTGCTTTGCTACTCGGTTTGTCTTTTTTTTTTTTTTTTTGAGTGTGTGCTACTCGGTTTGTCGATTTGTCGACTCCGTCGCCATCGCGACTGCTAGTTCGGATTTTAAGGACCACGGCCCGCAAATTTGATCCGTGTAGGCCTGTCACCTTCTCTCGCCAAACCTTGAACACTTCGGCCAGACTCGTCGATTCTAAACAGCAAATTAGGGGTGTAAACGGATCGGATCGGATCGGATAATGCGCTTTCCATATCCTTTTCCATATTTCTTTGTCGGATTCGGAGCGGAGCGGATAATGACCGGATGCGGATTCGAATGCGGATAAAATCGGACTACGGATTCGGATCGGAAACGGAACGGTTTCGGATCGGAAATGGATAAACTTGTCGGATAAATACGTGCACACAAACATAATTTCACAACACAAACTATGATCTAGATTAAACTGATCTGGGAATATATTAAACATAATTTCACAACACAAACTTGTCGATTTGGGAATATATTAAACTACACTGCAACTATCTTTCACACAGCGTGGTTACTATACGGAAATATATTAAACTGATCTACGGTGCATGCATGGCGTCCGTCAATGATCTAATACGATTCAGATTATGGATTAATTAGAGCGCTCAAATTGACTACTCACCTCCAGTGTCCATCACGGCCGGCCGGATTGCCGAAGGCCGAATAGATCCGGCGCACGGTAGCCGGCAGGCGCCGCTAGATCCTGGGTGACGGCGGAGGAGCGGAGGAGGCAATGCGCTAGCAGTAGCACCGTAGCACGCGGTGATTACGACGTGATTGGCTAGGGTTATATTATATATAAACACAATGTCATCTCGCTAATGGACTAAATGATATTTGGGCGTTGGGCCGATCGGTTGGGCTAATTTAATCGGATAATCCTAATTGTGAATGTCGGATAATCCGCATAAAATACCGGATAATCCGCATCCGCCGGATAATAGCAATACCATATCCTCTACCGTATCCGCCGGATATCCGCTTAAGTAATATCCGTATCCTTATCCGTATCCGCCGGATTCGCATAATTACGTACCACATCCTTAAAAACGGAAACGGATGCGGATTCGGAGCGGAAATTATCCGTACCATTTATATCCCTACAGCAAATCGATCCCCGAAGTGGGGAACCCGTACATCCTGGTCATCTGAGAGGGAGGTGGCCATGGCCGCCATCCAACCTTGCGCCCGTGTCGCTCTACAGCCGTCCGCCTCGGTCGCCAGCGGCATCGGCAGCTTGTCGCAATGCAGAACTCTCTTACTGTCGCCGCGCCGGCGGGGCAGCCCGACCCTCAAGCACGTCATCCGCGCCAACAAGGAAGCCGCAGATCAGCCCAACCAGCCCACAGATCCGGAGAGGAACGGCGACGAGGACAAGCCCAAGGTAAAAGAGTCCTGCTATGTGCCTAATCGTATTTGCTCCTCCTTAATCTAGATCTGTCAAGATGTGATGTGAGCGTAATCTAGAAACAATATATATAGATCAAAAGGGAGCTTATCCCTGCTTTCATTGCAAAGCACGAAATCACATAGTTCGGTACATCTTAAAAAGCTTCTGTAGCTCCTAAAGGAAAGTGCAGAAAACTTAAAACTACAGATAAATAGGCAGCAATGAAAAGCTACATATCAGTTTTCTGCTAGGCAACTACACATCATCTGCGAGGGTAATCTGAGGCCATCGATAGGGGTGTGCGAGGTGGCCGGCCGCACAGACAAGTCAAGACTAGTCGCTCGACTAGTCTACTTGTCAGTACCCGGTGACAAACCAAAAACCTCGACACGACTAGTCGCGGGACTTGTCTAGTTATTGGTACCCTAGCGACAAGTTGCGACTCATCGACTCGTAATCCTTGCATTAGGGGCCCCAAATCATGTGTATATAGTGTGCTTCGGCATGGATTTGAAACGCATAACTTTTGTTAAGGGAAGAAAGACAGAACTGTTCGTCTGTCCTTGGAAAGAAAGGGAAAAGGACAAAGACGACTTGGGTTGTGGGCCACATGGACGAAATGTACTGGTCCAGGTCCGTTTCAGCCAACTTGTCCGACTCCTCTTCGTCTCCTCGACCACAATGCCAACGAACCAGAACCAGTCCCTGCAATCAAAACCGAAGGGAAAAAAACAGGAGTGTAAGCCTTAGAGGGATGGCGTGGCCGGGGCTAACAGCGGCACCCACGGCAACACGGTACCTTGCCGGGATACGCTGATGTGCATCTTGGGGCAGGGAGATCAAGGCTCTATCATGTGCGAGGCTGTTAATCTGCTCTGCTATGAGCCTATGAGGACACACCGCCTTCCTCCTAACCCTGGCGGTCTCCCACCACTACTTTGTCTTGATTTTCCCTTGCATGGAACAAAACCGACGAGCTTCCTTTTCAAACAAACATGCAATGATGTCGTAGTCTGTTGCTAAGAAGTAGAATCAGTTAACCGCTAGTTGACCGTTAAGTTTCACGTGGAAAAGACTATTATGTCATTGTTGCCTTTTGAAGATCTATTATTCGATAATTTAAACAATAGAAGATGAAGATACCCATTCAATCGATTATGTTGGTTACCCGGTAGGTTCTAATTGTAATGGCTGAGATGAGAAGTCAACTTAAAAAGTCTGTTCGTTGGACTCCGAACAATATAATTTTCTCCATGGTTAGGCCTTGCGAGATCGATATCAGTTTTACTTTCATTTTCTCTTCACTTTACACGTTCCTTTAATGGACAATCCTTGGGTATGTCTATATTGTACTATTCGTTATCCTTCATGCAAGCGCTTCCCTGCGGAGTAGTATGGCGAGGCTCGATCAATAGGCAAAAGGGCGCACTTATCCCTTCCCTTCCCCGCTACAGTGGAGAAGGGCAATATTTCTGGATCCGCCTGGTCGCCACGCTCTCGCCGTCGTTGATCCGTGGTATCCCTCTTCCCCCGTCCGCTCCGGCGGCGGGTGGGTGGGGGATCCCCGGATCTCTTCGTGTATATAGAGTAGGGGTGAGTGGGTTCCCGCCGGCGGCGCTGTGGAGGCGGTGGAGCGGTCGGTGTGGTGTTTGGTGTCGGCGACCTTCCTCTTCGGCGGTGGAGCTTCGGTGGTGCTTCGTCGCGCGGTGGTCGACTTGTCCGTGCTCGCGGGTCCTCGGATCTGCCGTGTGCGGTCTTCCCTCTCCGGCTGCCGTGGTGCAGGAGGTGGGAAGGGAGGCTTCAAGACGACGGCTTCGCAGGTATGTGGCAAGAAGGTGGAGGATCTGTGGCGCTGGCTCCAGATCCGGTGCAGTTGGAGCTCGGGGGCCGCCCCCGGCCGATTCTCGTTCATCGTCTTCAGTTCCAGCTCCTCGGAGCTGGCGGTTCTTGCGGCTCATCAACGCCTCAGGGCTAGGGGTTCTGCTGCTCCACGGGTGATCGTTCTTGGCGGCGGTCTCCTTCGTCGCCTCCGGCGGTGCAGGGTGCTGGCGTTTGTCGATCTCGTGGCTGAAGATGGAGAGTGCAAGCTTCGTTGTCCTCTGTTTTCTCTGGTTCCTTTCCTCGTATGTACTTGTCGATGGTTTGTGCTCTTTCCAGCATGAATACAAGTATGTACATTATCAAAAAAAAGAGTAGTATGGCGAGCCGTACTAAAAAGCACCTCGATCCAGAAGAATTGACCAAACTTTAAGGTCTGAACCAGCGGCCCGTACATACGGTTGATTGGAAATAAGGCTGAGACACTAAGCCGATCATGTGCGGTTGCTGTCGCTTTGTACTTGCGTACATGCTCATCTCTACTGCGTGCTAATCTCTATTGCCCCCTTCTTTTCAGCTTAAGATTATAGAGAAGCTGGATTTTTGAAGATTGTGGGAAGAAGCTGTGGTGGGTAGAAGTTGGCATAATCTACTTCCGTCTGTTCTTTTCAGCTTCTAGGCATTTGACTTGTTTGATGGAGTGAGTGGTGAAATGTCTATAGCGCCCCTAGATTTCATTTGTAAGATAGGTTTTAGTACAAATGAGATAGAAATGGATACATAAGTCTTTTTTATTACAAATTCCATATGTTCTACAATTCTTCAGTTGCCAAATATAAAATAAAAGTCTTTTTAAGTGATTCAACAATTACAATTAGAATACTCTTCATGCAACTAAACTTTCAGCAATTGCCTGGCGCGTTCCACGCATGACTTCATCGGAAGAAGATGAGGCGACTCCCCCGACATAAGATGCACTATCCACATGGATATATGAGCCTCGCTCAATCGTGTCGAAATGGCCATCATATAGCTTACTATCACGAATGAAGTTATGCAAACACATGCATGCAGTGATGATCTTCGACTGCGTCTCTTCTTCTGGAAAAAATGGTATCCCGAGCAGAATACGCCACTTCATTTTAAGGACGCCAAATGCTCTTTCAATGGCATTTCGTAGAGATGAATGAAGATGGTTGAATTTCTCCTGCATGTTTTGTGGAGGCGCACCTTGGAATTCAGGAACATGGTAGCGTTGCTCTTTGAATGGGGCGAGATAACCAGTTCTATTGAGATATCCAGAGTCGACAAGATAGTATTTTCCTGCGAGTAGCAAAAACATCAGAACATAAAAACATATTATGAGCATATATTTTGTTTGCATTGTACATATGCAAAAATATTACCGTGAGGAGGGTGTGGATAATTGGCAAACCTAGGCCGAGCATCAGCCCATACACGGTTATCATGAGCAGATCCAGGCCATCCAGGAACAGCAAATGTGAACCTCAAGTCAAAATCACAAATAGCAAGGACGTTCTGACTTGTATAGCCTTTCCTGTTAGTGTATCTTTGCTTGTCCTTCGCAGCTACCAAGACAGGAATATGTGTTCCATCAATTGCTCCAATAGCATTCTTGAAATGGGGCCAAAATCTTCGTTGCCTAATTTTTTCATGAACTTGGGTGAAAGTAGGATCATGGGGTCTAATGTAATCACCCGCCATACGGTCTACACATTCTAACACCTCGTGAAACTTCCTGCTTATAGTAGAAACACTACGCTCAAAACGATCTGCAGCCTGACTATTGGACTCAGGTGCCCCCAACATCCATAGAAAGATAGCGCTATCATGAAGAACTGTGTCTCGATGTTTGTTATCCTTCACGCAAGCGCTTCCCTCCGAGTAGTATGGATCCGGAGGAATTAACCGAACTTTAAGGTCTGAACCAGCAGCCCGTACACACGGTTGATTAGAAATAACGGGAGAGATGCTAAGCCACTACGCCGCTGCATGAATAAGGCGCCTCTCATGAAGCAATGTGTTGTTGTTTTAATTATACAATAAATCTTCATAAAATGCAACAAGGACATAATAGTCTTTCCCACCAAGACATAACGGTCAACGAGCAGTCAACTTACAGAATTGGCATTCTCGGAACGACAACACTCGTTTGATGGCATTCTCGGAGCAATGACTAATTTGATGGCATTCTCGGGAAACGACAATCGTTTAACGACATTTTAAGAATTTCCCCTATTTACATCGCGTGTCAGTTTGAGATTATAGTTGGCACAAATCTCCATCAAGTCACTTCGATTTAGAATCAGACTCTATCTCATGTATACCTAGGCATTTTTCGGGCCGGGTTTCGGGCCGGGCTTAAAAAAGCCCGACGGCCAGATATCAGGCCCGAGGCCCAAAATTTCTGTAAAACCTAGGCCCGAGGCCCGACCATTTGTGATGACCGGCAGTGTTCATCACGTTTCTTGTAACAGAAAAAATGCACAAAATAGATAAATTAGCCACGCGCATCCATATACATCTAGCAATTCGAAGCACAAATAATACACACATCGAGCAGCTAACGATTCCATCCATCTAGCTAGCATACGTAGAGAACTAGATCAATAAATAAATAGCAGATCAACGACAGGGCCGCACAGGCGTAGCCACAAGTCCAGAGTACATCACAATTGGGAGATTGAAGCTCGCTAGCTAGATGCAAGCACAGCTGCTGTGAGCAACGAAGCATGGAGGAGAGCGCCGCTGGCAGATGCCCTTGACATTGCTTCTCGCCGGCCGCAAGAGACAACAGATCTTGGCCGCCAGCGAGGTAGAGGGAGTGAGGGGAGGAAGCAACGCCGCTGGATGGGGTGAGGCCGTGAGAGAGACGGCGAGGAGGCGCGAGCCCTCCAGATCTAGGGTTTCTGGTTTGGTGGGAGGTGTAATTTGTGTTGGTGGGTGGCGGGCGGAAAAGTAAGTGGATTTTCAGATCTGAGTGTTGGTCGGGCTGGACTAATTTCAGGCTGAAAACTGAAGCCCCCGGCCCAATTTATGTTTTGGGCTGCAAATCAAGGCCCAGGGCCGGCCCGAAGTGCAAGCCCGGCCCGACTCAGGATTTTTGGGCCAGGCTGCCCATGCCCACGTAAAGTCTCATGATTGCAGCTCGGAATAGTATTTCAGTCCAACAAACTACTTTCTTACATTTATTTATTTGACAGTTTAGTTTGATGTTTTCTTCTATGAATGACTGCTTGCTGGATACCATCGGAATCTTGTAGAACATAATTAAGCAACCAAATTATTTCCCCGCTCTGCCTCAAATATGTGGCTTGGCGCTACTAAATAAAATTTGCTTATTTTGTTTATGAATTATGATTATCCTGATGTTTTAACTTTTAACATTACTAGCAAACTACCCGTGCGTTGCAACGGGTGTAAAAGAAATCATGCCATCACAAACCTAGAAAATAATACATAATGCCGGAGGTTGCAGTGCAGATTAAAAACACATCTACATCGGAACTATTTCAAATAAAAATTAAAGATTTGTAAATTATTTTTTTAAAAGGTCTTGCCTCTCTTTCCCTCTCTTCTCTAATTTCTATTCCCTCTTTCTATCTTCTTTATCTATCTCTTTTTCTTTTTCCCTCTCTCCTCCTCTCTTTTTTTTCCTGCAAATTGAGAAAATCCTGGAAACTGATGAGAGGCTGAAGCAACTCTTTCAGCCCATCTTCTCTTCAGCCCACCAAGCGCCAGGAGATGCGCATCTTCTTCAATATCTTGTACGGCAGGACATCCATGGCCTCCACGTCAACAGTGACTTGATTTGACGGCCGCTGCTGCCTCCCGTCCTCCATATAATCCACAGCGCCGCCTCCTCTGATGCTCTAGCTCTCTTCTCCCTCCTCGCGCCGCCACCATCTTCCTTCCTTCTCGTTCTTCCACCTCCCTCCCGAGTGCCTCCATGGCTGGAGCTTGAAGCTCGGCCGTGCCGACGCCATGGCCGTTCCTGCGGCAAGCTGAGCGGTGGAGAAGAACCGGCATGACTCCCTCGTCCTCCTCGACATCAAGCACGAGTCGGAGGTGCCCCAGGATGACCGCTGCGTCCCCGTCTTCAGTTTGGCCGGCAGCGCTCCTTCCTCGATTCCGGCGGCCACGGTCCTCTTCGAGCTCGAACTACTTCATAGGAACCCCCCAGTGAGCCACCCTTTCGATTCCCGCCTCAATCCGGCCCTTTAGCACTCCCTGTCGTGGATTCATGTTCTGACCAAGCTGTCGTCCGCCATGGCTGCAAGTCTCGTGCTCGAGCTGCTGCTCTTGGGCTCGGTCCGCTCCCCATCGCACACACCAGAACCCCGGCGCCCCCCAGCTGCCCCCTGCCCTCTCGAACTCGCCCGCTCACGCCTCTGCTGGTCAAAGTCGTTGCTACCTGCTGCCTTAGATTGGCTCCTTGCTGCTCCAAATCGGCTGATCTCGGCTGCTATTCCTGCTAAAATCTACTGCTCAGATCGGCTTGCTCCAAGCCGCTGCTCCCTGCTTCCCTGCTGCCACACCTTCCCGCCGCCGCCGCGGCCACTGCTTGCCGCCACCGACGAAGACAACTGCTAGCCCTACACCGCCTCCAATCTTCCCCTCCGCCGGCTGCTCCTTTCATCCGACGCTGCCTCTCTTTCTGTCAATACCACGGGAGAGGAGAGGGAGACCAAAGAAAGAGAGAGGAACATGTGAGCGGTGAGTTTCCTTTTTCCTTTAGCGAGAGACGAACGGATCGGGCGACTTATGTACCACCGAACCGAACCGACGCGCGACGTACGTACGACGTACCACCGACGGACGAAAATTTGGAGGAAGAAACACTACTCGTATTATAGTAAAGATTTTACATCACAATTTTTCTCTATGCACTCTTTCATCCCTTTCTATTTATTCTTTTGTGTTTGAGTGCAGACGGTGAACGTCGAGGAGGTTATTGCGGAAATAGACAAGTTCGCTAAGGCATATGCTGCAAAGTTGGGTGTTCCTTATGAAGAGGATATGGTTAGTTTGTCCATATTTAAGTTGTCATAGATGTTTCTTTCTTTTTCTTATTTACCATTGGCAATTCATTACTATGTGACCACGATTTATATTCATATTTTTATACTTAATTTCCCCTATTGGAAGGCTAATACACCTTTTTAAGGAATGCTAATAATCCTACTTACCATGTCAATACATTGCTTGAGAGTACAAAGGTGTCTTCACTTGTTAGACAAGTGGATAATACATAAACATTACAATACTTGGTAATGTATTCCATGATTTGATTTTCCCATCTTTGTAGCCACGTTTTGATCATCCTATCCTTGTATCATTGTTTGTCGGTCCTAAGCTCAGAGTGAAGGGGGATATTTGTTGGAGAAGCTCCGATCATGTCTCTTTTCTTGAGTTATCTATAAGGAAGCTAATATCTTGAATTAAAAAAATCCTTATAATACTCATCAACTACTTTGTCACACGAGATTTAATAAAATTAATTTTCATAATCTAAGGAATCTGATGCATATTTTTGTTTCTTTGGAGAAGTCCTTTGAGATGTTCTACAACGAGGAACAGAAAATTGAAGAGAATACGTGGGAGATGGTTTCTTCCAATCCAAGCATTTTGGTAAGTTGTGTTCATGACATGTTTGATATAATTTATGGAAATATTCATGTGCATTTTGGACGGATATCTCTTGCATGTTTGATCAAATTTATGAAATTGTTCTTTCCGTATTCCGCTTTATTTAAAAATAACTTAGTATTGAGGGTTGAAATGCCAAAAACCATTATCATTTTGCTTATTTCTTGTGATACCCTATTTTTGTCGTATACAAATGGTTAGTACGTGCCAAGAAACAACGCTATAGTTCGCGTCAAAAAAGGAAACAACGCTATAGGGAAAATATATGTAAAAAATAAAAAAATACACCAATAGCCATTTGAACAAAAGAAAAAATGATTTTTAAGATTTCCAACTTGATATTGAATATAAACTAAAAGTCAGTGAGTTGTGCATTTTTTTAATATAAACCAACCTAACGTAGGTAAGTATGTAACACATTAGCATGACTAGTATCAATTATAAAATGCTTAATGATATATACAACACATGTTGTGAATATGAAATTCTTGATAGGCATTATTAGGAACACAATTGTCTTGCATGTGGAGTACTAGATTAAGTGATCACTTTTGAACTCATAGCTTGAGAGTTCTAGTCTATTTATTTCAACATTTGTTCACAATCTACCAATCTATTTTCAATATTGTGGTCTTTAGGGGAAACTAGTAAACACCTGTGCGTTGCAACGGAAGAAAATATTATGTCATACGTCCCTAATAAACCAATAATATAAAACCAAATGAAACATCTAGTTAGTTCCCTAGACATGAAGGATGTAAAGAAAAGAACAATGACGAGACCAAAAAACATACCATATGGTGACTTAATCATTTAGTCAATCATTATTTTCCTGCATGTCTTCCTCTAGCACTATTGCTATAGTTACGCAAAAAATTCAGTGTTCTAAAAATGCCTGTGCTTTGCAATGGACGGAAAAGTATCCCGCTTGCTAAATGAACACCAATGTGCACGTGCGAGAATCGGACTGCGGATGTGATAGAGATAAAAGAATGTTCGAGTATTTTTTGCCGTGAACGTTCACCAACTGGTTTTCCATTTTGGCACGTGCTCGCAGATTGCCTCGGCATCTAGTAGACTATAGCCCCTAAAAAGATAATACCGAAACATCGATTAGTAGACATGCTACAAAAATACGGTGGAATCCCACCTTGTGTGGCGGTGAGCCTACTGTTAGCTCTACCTCCAATCGCTCCATTGTGGCTGGCATGAGGAAAAGACGATGTTATGCTCCAAACGCACACCGGATATATCTAGCTAAATGTTATTGCAGTATTGAATTCATGACGAACAACTTTTTTTAATAAAATGTAACTCCTTAGTTGAAGAATAAAATATAAATTATGAAATTACAGTTATAGTACTATTTTCTTCTGCCTATTAACACCTTATAAAATTTAAATTTGAACCCCGATTCGAGTGGTTTTTCCTGCAGTTTCAAGGCGTATTACGCCATGTTTTGACGGCCAAGAGCCATTTTCTCTTATGTTGTCTTCGTAGTACTTAGCTACCTTTACCTAGTGTAGAAGAAATATATACTACAACAACAAACAATAACAACAAAGTTTTTTTTTCCAAACAAGTTGGGGTAGGCTAGAGTTGAAACCCATAAGATCTCGAAACCAGGTCATGGTTCTGGCACATGGATAGCTAACTTCCACGCAGCCCTATCCATGGCTAGTTCTTTGGTTATATTCCAATCCTTCAGATCTCTCTTAACAGACTCCTCCCATGTCAAGTTTGGCCTATCACGACCCCTCTTAACATTCTCATCCCGCTTTATCCGTCCGGTATGCAATGGCGCTTCCGGAGGCCTAGGTTCTATATGACCAAACCATTTTAGACGGTGTTGGACAACCTTCTCTTCAATTGGTGCTACCCCAACTCTCTCACGTATATCATCATTCCTAACCCGGTCCTTTCTTGTGTAGCCACATATCCATCTCAACATGCGTATCTCCGCTACACCTAACTGTTGGATATGTCGTCTCTTGGTCGGCCAACATTCTGCGCCATACAACATCGCAGGTCGTCGTCCTATAGAACTTGCCTTTTAGCTTTTGTGGCACTTTCCTATCACAGAGGACGCCCGAAGCTTGACGCCACTTCATCCAACCAGGTTTGATTCGATGACTCACATCTTTATCGATATCACCATCCTTGTGAAGCATAGACCCCAAATATCGGAAGGTATCTTTCTCAGGTACCACCTGTCCATCAAGCCTAACCTCTTCCTCCTCGTGCCTAATAGTACTGAAACTACACCTCATGTACTCAGTTTTGGTTCTACTAAGCCTATACTAGGTTTGGAAAAACGATGGGGTCTGTGGGTCTAGAGTCCATCCTCACACAGTTCAATAGCTCACGTAACGAAATGCATGCATCCAGCAATTATCTAGCTACAGTTAACGAACTAACTATTCCGCATGTCGTCGTGGAGCAGCAGAAGCAGAGGGCTAGGCACGCTCAGTGGCCGTATAGACCCGACGACCACAAACACGGAGCCGGCAATGGCCGCCGGTAGGTCTCGTTGGCACCGGTAACCTCTCCTTGTCCTGGTAGGAGCAGCAGGCCGTCAATGCTAACACCACGCCCGTGATCACCCATGCGGAGCCGATGCAGACCATCAAGCCGTTGCCGGGGCTAAAACCGGTGCCGGCATTTGCCCTGTCACCATGCCGCCGTCGCCCAAATGTATGCACGTATAGTACTCGAGCGACTGTAGGGCCGGTCCTTGCCAAATGATTCGGCTATGTCCTCTTCCTAGAGATACTAAATGACCTACAATGCTCTAATGGCTCCGGTGACTGGGGTAAGGGTGACTGCAAGAATTAAGGTATGGCAGGTTCATTAGTGTAGTATGGCAAACAAAAATATTGGAAAAATTGCTAGTCCCGATGATGACTATTTGCGTGCACCTATAACTCAGCCCAACGTCGTAGCTAAGCATGATTAGTTAAGCCTAACCTCCTTAATTTGGTTCAACAAAACCAGTTTCGTGGTTCCATTTCAGAGGACCCTATGAATCTACATACTTTTACCAAACTCTGCGATATAAAATATGTTGACCCAAGCGCGTCCAAAATGCGTTTATTTCAAGCAAGCAACCTCTTGAGCTTTTCCTTTTAATGAGAAGGGAAATAAACACAGCCACCTTTTGCCGAAATCTGCGATATAAAAGATGTTGACCCAAGCACGGCCAAGATGCGTTTATTTCAAGCAAGCAACCACTCCTGAGCTTTTCCTCTTAATGTGAAGGGAAATAAACGCAGCTTGGCTGCAATTGGGTTAACATCTTGTGTAGCATCATATCAGTGAGTAAGTAAAACTACGTAGATGCCTACCTGCGTCTTTTGAAGCAGAACCACCAAATTGGTTTTGTTGAACCAAATTAAGGAGGTTAACATTAATCTCATAATGCTCAGCTGCTGGCTGAGTTATAGGTCCACACAAATAGTCATCATTAGGAAGTGTTTTGTTTGCTATATACTTCTTGTTCTGGGTTTTCTTTAACCGCAAAAGATTAACGAAAAATAAAAACATCAACGAAGTAAATAACAAGAACTCTAGTGACCTTACCAGGGCAGCAAAATACTTAGCACTCCAGACAATGTGTGGGAGCTTTCGGCACTGGTTACACCCATTTTTATTCTTCTGTAAAACTATGCGAAATCTTTTTAAGTGACTATCGTAGATTTACATGCATTGCGCTTGTTCCTTTTGAAATACACATCATTGCACAAGCCAGATTATCTCGTTTGATTAATTACTGGGTGGGTGGGGTGAGGCATGTGACTGTTATAACTGAGATTGGTGCGTTAGGAACTGTGAGTGAATTATTTCATTATTGCTAGTTAATTGTTCGATTAATCTACTTAGGAGACGTGCCCTACAATCAATATTCATCCGGCGCGGGGGTAAAACTAATTTTCCCTATAAGGGAGACGGGGCCAGCACCTGCATGCATGTAAAGAATCTTTTCCATAATCGAAAATTTAAAATAAATTATCTCTTAAACTGTCAATCCAATTGACGATCCATTTTCACCGCTGGGTTCGCATCGACGAGTGCTTTAAAACAAGATCCCATCTTAATATGTTTTGACGAACTTTTTTTTTCCGTCCTCGGTTGCCAGGTTATAATACTGTAGTTACCACCCAAATAATGCCTAGTTACTAGGTAAATTTTACATGTTTTTTCTGCCATATCCATGATCTACACGTCCAAAGAGTGAGTATTTGATCCATTCTAAACACGTAAAATATGGAATTACCGTCACAAAAGGATTACGTTGGTAAATATAGAAGTTCAAATAACCAGGTAACCATTTGATTTTTATCTAGTAACCAACTTGACAATACCTGGTGAATAAGTGACTATAATCTGGTAACTAGGGTCAGAAATAAAATCGTCAAAACATATCAAGATAGGATTTAGTTTTGAAGATCTCGTCGTGATAAAGCCAACCATGAAAACATATTTGAATTTTGATTTACGGTTTAAGAGATAAAACATTTTAAAGTTTGATAACCAAAAGGAATCTCCGTGTCTGCATGCATGCATGCATGGGCTTGGTTACCATATTCTTTCCGTGCCCACGGAAAACTAATCTGGGGGCACGGTCCTTAATTGTTTAGTTATGGTTTTAAAAGGTATTCTCATCACTTGGGCATTGTCAATAAATGGCAGCGATTATTCTCAGGTGCTAATATAAATTCAAAATTGCTCTATTATGCAGTAGTATAGATTATCTTCAGGGGATTACTGGTACTTTGGAAGCTGTTTTAGAAAGAAGCAAAAAGTGCCTCATTGTGCTAGAGTTAGGGATCAAGGCTCAGAAGTACATCCAAACTTTCACTGATTGGTTTGGTTGGTGAAACTTGTATGCAGCATGTGGAAGCTACTTTGTTGTCAGTGGAACTCTGCATGCAGGCTAGGCAAGCTCTGCACTTGGCTTCCATGGTTATGGTATGTCACATTTTTCCCACTTTTTTGTACGTGGTATGTGTTATGTTTGTCTCCTAATGGATTTTTTTTTCATGGTTCAGTATACTGCGTCTTATAGACTCCGCCAGCCAAATGAAATCTCTATGCATACGGTGGAGCAGGTATTAAATTTGAATATATCCAAAAGGATATATTCCTATCTACAATTGTTTTAGAAGAGAGTAAATTGCACGTGGAATTCTTAAACTTTCAGACGTGTGTCACCTATATACCGTACATGGTTTCATAGGCATCCTTGAATATTTCCTACTCTACTATTATTTCTTGTTTACAACAGTTTGAGCGCTGAATTATTCATTTTTTTCATGAAACACAGACGGTTCGAATGTGTGCGTCCACTTTCGTGAAAACTGCCGAGGATGCCTACCACGGGAAGGCCAAGAGGGCAACCATCCGTTCATTTGTTTGCGCTCTTGGAGGTTTGGCAGCAATAAGCCACATATTATTTGTGAATACTCTGGACACAGTGAACGATCTACTCATGAAGGAGAACAAACTGAAGCACATCCCCAGCATCGACGTTGAGACTGCTCGCCGCAGGTTTGAGCAGAAGCTGGGTAATTTGAAGCAGAAGGTGAAGTTGAAGGCTTTACCCCTCAAATCATGCAAGGTGTGAATATGCATCTAGTTTAAAGATGTTCAATCACTTCATATTTTTCCCCATTGCATGTTGATATGATTTTTTTTGTTGAAAACAGTTTTTGATCCTGCAGATTTTGGAAGAGATAGTCTGTCCTACGACTGTGTACACCAAGGAGTTTGTTACCATGATGGTTCTCCTCCGGTGGCATGCGCTAGATGAAGTACCAGGTAGATTTTTCTGTTTTTGTTCTCCCCTGAGACAGTACGGTATCCAAGAGTTTGTTTAAGGGTGATTTTTTTTTTGAGTTTTAGTTCATGGGTGATTTGATGTAGTGATAGATTGTCATTCTCTCTTAACCACAGCTTTGGCTTCTACTGTTGCAGATAAGCACAAATGGTGGGTATCTGATTCGAACATCCCTGAGGAAGAGAGTACACGACGTGCTAATTAAGCTTAGGTGTATTATTCTGAATAGGATCGTTGATCATGTGCTAATGCGTGTAACAGCCTGGTGCGGCCTCTTGCTTTGGGAGCTGTAGTCTTACTTTGCTTTGCATTTATGACGTACTTTGCTTTGTTTGAACTATTCACTATTTGGAGAGAAAATTGCACATAACACCAATGTTTGGTGTCAGTTGCACAGAACACGGAATTAAAACACTTTTTTGCGGTGAACCCTAACTTTTGGGGTAATATGTTGCAGCCAGCCCAAATAGATTTTGTAGAGCCTTAACTACCTGACAAGTTGGGCTAGATTTCTATACCGTATACCACAATTATGTGACTCTTTAAAAAATGGTATACCATAATTGTATGATATTTAAAAAATAGAATTATATCTACTATAGACGTGTAATGATATGTAGTATAGACTGATAATTAAACGTACATGTGAGAAGTGTTTAATATCTGTGTCTGGTTAATGATATGTACTATAAACGTGCAAAATCTCAATATAAATTAATTTGTATTCTCGCATAGACAAAAATGAACTTCAAAGTATCTGAGCTTCATATTTTAAAATTATCGAATAATTTTGGTGTAACATTTTAAAAGTGTCGTATAATTGTGGTATACGGTATAAAAATGTAGCCCCTCTTGTTAGGCATGTTGTTAATGTTCTCGGATATCTATTTGGGCTAGCTGCAACGTATTACCCTAAAATTCGGGTTAGCCGCAAAAACTATTTTGATTGTGTGTTCTGTGCAACTTTGTCACCAAACATTGGTATTTCGTGCAATTTTCTCCTATTTGGATGAACTAGGCTTGTGTTTCTTCATGTTTTGGAGTTGAGTACGGCAGGAAGCGGGAACTTATTAAGGAGTTTCAGTTGTTAACCATGACGTAAATTTGGATTATGTATGCATAGTAAGATGGAACCAAAAGCAAACTGAGTTATTTGTACCCATTTCGGGTAAGTTGCTGAAAAGAAGCACAAAATTTTCGTGTAAATCCTCTCTATCCTATACCCAAAAGGACAGCTGACTAAGTTGCACAGAACACACAATCTTAAAACATTTCTCTAGCTTTTCAGACTCTTCAGTGGCAGAAATTTGATAGGGGCCTTCCCCTTCTGAATCCAACATAGAAAGAGCACTCTCATAATTGATACCATGAAGATAACTTTTTAGAACAACATACCTCAGTGGTCTACCAATATCAGCAGGTTTCTTTTCCTCCAGCAGTCTTAGGTGCTCAAGTTAAGCAAAACAGATAAGAGAGGTTTAGCAGCAACAGTTTGCAACATATGTGCACATAAGCAGCAAAGATACCTCCCAAATTGCTAGAAGTATCTGGACCATTTTTTCTATCTGTCGTTGTTTGTGGAAGAGAAGTGTAAATGTTATACTTCTCGTGTATGATACCTACAAGTGAAATCAAAATGTAAAGTACAATTATGGATATACCAAACAGTAGCTGTAAGAATGTGGCAACCAAACCTTCTGCTCTGGAGTCAGCTTCAAGCATCAAAGAAGTATGTCGTCTTGTGAAGTTTGAACTGGCTCCTCCCATGCAACGTGAAGTAGCAGAATAGCCCAGTATCAAAGCATGTGGCACTGCTGAAAATATCCAGAGTGTTGGATTCTTGATCGCAGCATTATCTGAATGTGCCTATCAATTTGAAGAGAAAGGTCTAGTTTTTTAGTAGTAGAAGAAATGGATAGAGTATTACCCCCGAAATAAAAAAAAATGGATTCAGATTGATATCATTCATGTAGACATGAACAAAATTCATACTCCATAGAACTTGCCTTGGGCTCCGAGTTAGCAGAAGATTCCACCTTCCGATGTAGAGTCTTAGGATGAAAATCATCTGGCAACGGAGGACGGAACTTGAAATCTGTGACATGTACATGGCCCATTCCATACAAGTTATAGTCGACCTAAAACATACATCGAATAGAAATATCATCTTGAGTCACTCAAAATAAATCACATATGTAGAACATCACCACCAGGAATATTATACTAAAGATAGACGTTGTGAAAAAGTACAAATGGCAATCGTCTTGCAGTTCAGGAGATCTATAGAAATTAGAAAATGAATAAGGAAGCATCGCTCTCACCAAAAAGTGAAGAAGATATGGAATGTGTGATTCATAAAGCTGGAATACTCTATCAAGAACATCACAGCCCTGAAACCAAACAGCTCTGGATCAGTCCCCAGCAAGAATAGTATACAACTTTGCATAAAAGAGATTCCACTTCAGAGAAAAAATTAGTTATAGCTTCGTGGAAGATCAAAAAGATACTGGTATTTACTAAGATTGTCATCCATGACAGTCCTGTCTAGCCAAACACAAGGCGCTGACCTGATGTCCAACTAGTGCCTAGCACCACTTGAACAGTACATACTTTTAGATGAAATGGCAGGTGGCAGAATGTCCCTGTCATAACTTTGTTCCCCATATAAGTACATGTTTCTAATAAAATGCACAAGTCAAGTAATTCTTGAACGCATTGCCAATCGAAACAAACCAAAAGAACAAGAGAGAGCAATGATGTAAAAAATCATCAGAGCTCTCTTAGTAGAACAAAGCACTTCTGCGAAATTTACTAAAGCAACAGATACATATCCAGAACTAAGGAGACAACAATATTCCTCCAGTTTGGTATCAAGACATAACTATAGTAATTTTCTTATCAATATGGAAATACAAAGGTCGCAACTTAAGCAGAAGTGAGCATCAATGCATCATACCGATAGATGGGTCGCAGCCTGAGAAACATCATGATGATAATATCTTTAGATTAAATCAAGGCAAAAAGTTGCAGCAAAGTCTTATGAGGGAAAATAAAATGGAGGCAACCATTCATTAAGAATAAACAAGTGCATGTGCATATCAAGTGTCTGATGAAAGAAAGAAAAGAACATCAGTTAGTTACATGCACCAAATATCCCAAGGAACTTATTCGAAAAATTGTGCAATAGAAATTTCTGTGACAACATTTGGTTCAAGGATTTTATCAATTGGATACAACATGGACAAAATACTAAGGTTACTTAACGAATACTCCCTCCGTGTTTATATATAAGATGTTTTAGCTTTCGTCCACATTCACATGTATACAAATGTATCTAGACAAAATACTCATTACTTCCTACATTTAAAAACAGAGGGAGTAACTAAATATTCACTCATCTCCGTGTATGTTCACTCATCTTAGTATGCATCTAAACAAAATATGAAACACCTAAACATCTACATTTAAAAACAGAGGGAGTAACTAAATACTCATTACTTCCTAAATTGTCATCAGGCTGAGGCATATTCACAGGCACGGCCATGAACAAGGGAAAAATTTCCGAGCGACATGTTAATAAACAAGAGACTTTTTCTAGATTTTTACTTTTCAGTCTTATGTAGCTACCTTCATGCCCGCGAATCTTTAATGCATTATTAGGGAATCACATGGTCCTCAACTCTTCGTAATCCTAAATGCAAATCTTTGACATGGAGGTAACTTAAATAGATACTTCCATAAAGCATGGATCCATGGACAAATGATGAACACATTTGCTTGTAAACTATTAGCACATTTAAGTTGTAAAAAACAATGTCGCGCTAATTTCTATATTTTCAAGAGGGAACTTGATAAATGTAACATACATAACAGCCAAGTTAGAGTGGCATTCAATCAAGACTAGTTTTTAAGAAAATAACACGGCAGTAGACAAATATTCAATGTGAACCTAAAATCATCCTTTGGATCAAGACAGAGAGAACTTTCACATATATGAAAACAACATAAAAGAGACGATGACTATTGTGTAAAAGTTTATTTTCAGAAAAGGTAGAAATAATTCTAGTTTGAAACAATCAAAGAACGATTGTTCAAAATTTACGATTCCCAAAATATAATCAGAAAGGAGATGACATGTGATTTATAAAAAGGCTACATCCATGGTTCAAACTTTTTTTTAGGAATTTGATTCAAACATTTGCAGCAACAAGAAATGATCTGTAGGAATGATCAAACTGTGGATAAAGGTAGATCTTCACAAAAAGTTCCTCGGATGAATGATAGCCATACAACTTCTCCGCTCGAACAAGGCTACATCCATGGACACGCTTCCTTTTTGCTGGCCCCCCGATTCTGAAAGGGAAACGATGATACTCACAAAAAGAGAAAAAATAACATACTGACTAACTCTACCTGCAAAGCTTTCTCAAGGTCACACAATAGACCAGTCATACATGAATTCCCTAAAGGGCAAAAAGAAGAGACGTACTACCTCCGATCCATATTAGTGGGCACAACTTTGTCTAGATACACATGTATCTAGTCTAAATACTTAACTAGATACATATGAATCTAGACAAAGCTATGCCCACTAATATGGATCGGAGGGAGTATTAATTTCTCCTGACCATCGAGTGCTTCTTCTTTACATGTCTACCCTTTTGGCCAGAAAATTTAAATATAACAGGTTACAGGTGCTTAACCAGACCACGTTCAGACTAAGGGTACATCCTACCCTTCATGTTGTTTAACTATGTTGCAAAAGTAATGTGGAGTAAGCTTAAACATGTGACGCGATGTTTTTAACTAGAAATCATGTTCGTGCCTCGTACACAAAATTTGCACTAGTGGTCTGCAACTACCAAATATATGAAAAATATTTAAGGAGCGCAAATCACCTCTGTCGGTGTTACGAAGTAGTTCATCTGGGCAAGGTATGTACAAGTACGGCAGAGCCTAAATAACAAAAGAAAAATTACAACTTCAGACTGTTACACCCTAAAAAAAATCAGACTGTTACATTACGAGCTAGTTGAAACAATGTGTCGCCAGAATACAGTAGAGGTGATCAGTATTTAATCGACAAAAGTATATCAACTAGTGTACTACAATAGACATTGCGCATATAAGAACTTCAGTTCATCCAAGAAAACGATAGGTTTCAAGCGCACAAGACATGTGTAGTGAGATAATATTCATAATCCTACCTAGTGCCTCAACTCCCATTAACAACAAAATTGTTACAGAATTAAGAGTTCAACTGCTAACACAAGTAACCGGGGAAGCACTAATACAAACAGCATAAATCGTATCTCTACCTAATAATAAAGGGAGCAAGGCTTCCTTCGTTTGGTACGTCGTCATATTTGCCCCTCGTTTTCATCAAAATTACGTCCACTGCCACCGCTGAGTGAACGAAGCGGTCACTCCCGGCTCGCCTCGCTCAACTCGATCCGTCAAAGTCAAACATCCAATCCCCTGCATCGCGCGGCCGGCGGCGCCTCCCCATCCACATGCATCTTGCATCATCGGCGGCGTGCCCATCCCCTGCATCGATCCCACGCGGCTGGTGGAGGCCCCGCCCATCCCTTGCATCTGACGCGGCCGGTGGAGCCAAGCCATCCCTTGCATCTGGCTCGTGGCGGCGCCTCTCCCACGGGCGCGCAGGAGCTCCGGCGGCGCGCGGCCGTGGAAGGTCGGCGCAATCCACCCGCACGCCCGAAGCTCCCCACCGCCGGCGTGACCGCACGCCCCAGCGCCCTTTTTTCTCCCTCTCCCCGGGCTGAACCACACGGACGTCGCCACCCACACGGACGAGCGATCAGCCACATCGTGGCCGAGATCCTGCGCCTCTCCTCCCGCCTCCACCACCTCCGCACCTCCATGGGGTTCGATATACAGCGGGATCTCGTCCCTGCGGCGCCAAAGTCTCAGCCTTGACTGCCGGCAAGGGGCGACGGCGGTCGATCCGTCGAGCGCCGTGATTGCGGTCGATCTCCGCCTGTGGGTCGTGTTCGATCTGCGCCCAATGGACGCCATGGCCTAGAGCTGCCGACGCATGGATGTGGGCGATGGAGTGCAAAGACGCCGCCGCCTGGGACGGCAACAGCAGGAAATGAGAGATCTACGGAGCGCCCATGACCTCCGTCGGACCTGACGCTGCTGACTCAGATTCCGACGTTCGCAGTGAGTATTTCTCTTTTCCGTTCGTGACCAATTGCTGCTGCTGGCCGCCTCTGCATTGCTCGATTTGTTCCATTTTGTCTGTCAATTTTGGGTTTACTTATTGTTCCCGTCTGTCATTTACATGCATCCATGGTCCTGTATAGAACAACACAAGAACGTGGACGTGGTGAATACCATGTTAGGATCCTCGTCCTTGTTGGAATTGGATACTGGGAGCAGGCATAGGTCATGGGATACCTGTTTCAGGGGGTCCAGGTTTATGGTGCCCAAGAAGGACTCGTGTGACTCGGAGAGCGTGCCCTCCAAATTCGAGTTCCAGAAGGAGCGTGGGATCAGTACTGGTGAATAAAAGATCACATGTCTAATGTCCAAAAAGAAAATCACTTTTTCTTTACGAATCTTACATTTTCTTGAGAAATTCATATGCAACTCGCCTCAAACTAATGAATTTTGCAGCAGTTTGTTGATCGATTTACTCTCGGCATCAAATCAATTCAATTATGTAGGTGTTCTTACAAACAAGACATGTGAAGATTATATTGTCAAAGCAGATGAGCTGAAAAATGTCAGACTGAAGATGGATAAACTGGGCATCCTGATTCCTATTTACTGGTTGCTTGCTTCTGCTGGTAGATGTGAGAGATAAACTTGTAAGTGGTGTCCGGACCTTTTTTTTTCTAGGATGACTAGGTAGGTATTGCCATACAGAGTTTTTTTTCCAGATGTTTGGGATTTTAAGTTCTACGAAAAGACACATTTGTATTTTTCCTTTTATCAATCTGCTAAATTGTATTCCAGTGGGAGCTTCAAACAGCCATACAAGCATTGTTAATCAGCTCACTTTTAGAATACTTTGATAGTGGGAGCATTGAATATATGAGTACATGTCCGACTATTGATCTCTTCCACGGATTTAATCAGCAAACCTTTGGGATCATTTTTCTGAAGATTCTCGTGGAAGAATTGGAGGACAGGAGAACAACTAACCTTAGCTGGGTCCATCAAGCTCCTTGGCAAGTGTAGAAATACATTGCAGATCTGTAGCTGTTGTGCAGAGTGGCAAACTGAAGATCGGTTTCAGCTTTCTAGAAGTAGTTCTATCTTCTTTCTTGTGCAAAGATGTGGTTCTGTCTGATGTATGTTTATTGTTCAGTTCATATGTCTAAACTATTCTCTTGCTGGAAAATCTACTGGCAAATGCAATAAAGGGCTTTTAGTATTTCTGTGTTCAACAAAGTGGCTAGCAATATGTCGTGATTGTACCAACGAGTTCTTACATTCTTACCTATATTTCGAGCCACAGTTTTTTCTCACCCGTTGCAACGCACGGGCGTGTTTCCTAGTTAACAATAAAGGCAGCGCAGACTCTCAACCCAACAAAACCCTGATTACCATACTCCTCCCATTCCCTCCAAAATTTCGGATTTGAACCCAAACAGTGGACACTACCCTCACGCACGCTCGCTGTTGCTAATTCCGTCAGAACTTAACTTAACCTAGCCACCAGACCTACATCGGCGAACCAATCATATAAGAAGAGGATGTGGAGGCAAGTCTTCTGCCCCGCGGGGGTGGAGCCGTAGATCCTGATCACCGGCACCTCCCCCGCCTCCTCGCCTGCGGCAGCCGCCAGACAGAACTAATTCAGTGCGGCGCAAAGCTGAAGAAGAGGCGGGGCCGAGGCAGAAGTTCAGAACAGGAAAAGGGAGCGTACAGTGGAAGGGGCGTAAAATATGAGGAAAGCGTAATCTAACATGTTGTTAAACATCCCTCATACCCGGTGAAAAATAAGAAGAAAATATTACAACATATAATGACTATTGTTTACTTAATAACTCATAAGATATAGCTTATTTTTTGCGAGAAATCTCCCGATCAATCCATTGTAAGGTAGTAATGCAAGAAGTGACAAAATTATATCCAGATCCGTAGACCACCTAGCAACGACTACAAGTACCGGAACGAGCCGAATGCGCGCCGCTGTCATCGCCCCTCTCTCACTAGAGACGGACAAATCTTATTCTAGTAGACAGTACAGAAGTCGTCGTGCTAAGGCCCCACTTGATCAGCGCACCATACGAGCAACCGTTACGGATGAAGAGAAGTCTAAATCGGAAGGATCCAACATGTAGACATACGAACACAAACGAACGACGACCATATCTAATTGGATCTACCGAAAACAAAGCCGACCGAATCCCGCGAGATCCGACGGAGACACACCTCCACATGCCCTCCGACAATGCTAGATGCACCGCCAGAACGGGGGCTAGGCGGGAGGAACTTTATTTCATCACCAAGTAGCGGTCGCCTCACCTTTCTGAATAGGACACAACTTGACAGAACACGAGAAAACACTAAAAACGGAGCCCTCACACCGGCAGGGACCAGGATCCACCACGCCTCCATGACCCTAAGGCCACGGGAGACGAGGCAAGATCGCCGGCGGTGCCGACGGGCGACAGAAAACCTAGTCGGTTTTTCGCGAGAGGAACGAGCGAAGGGGTACGTGCAGTTCAAATACCACACTTGAGATAAGATATACCTTAAAAGGTACAAAAACACAAGCAATCTTATAGAAAACAAAAGTTTCTTGTAAGGAACTTGGTTTAAAAAAAAGTAGAAGGTAAGGCTTATAACATTTTGTAAGTACTGCATCATTGAACTTTTATGTTAAAAACTTTGGGATAAAACATATAAATGTTAAAGAGTGCGGTATGATGTCTCACTGAAAACTCGTTTAAAAATTAGTGGGTATAAGGAGAAAACAATACTCCCTCCGTTCCTTGATGTAAGGTGTATATTTTTTTCAAAAAGAATCCAAAATATAAGGTATAAGGCGATTTATGCATAATTTTACCAATCCAAACATGAATCCTAATTTATAGAGTGTATTGTTTTCAAGTTGTCTCTATTCGGAACTCATATCTCCCGATTTTCTCCAGAAGAAGATGAGTCCACCGTATGCCAAATACCCATATCTTAATATTCGTGCAGAAAACTATACACCTTACATTCAGAACCGGAGGGAGTATTCCATATCCAAACACTTTTATTATGTTGTCTCACTAAAACCTTTCTATGAGAAACATTTAGAAAACATCATGAGGGAAAAGGAGTACAATGTATATGATCCGATTATTGTCATCGGGTTATAAACTAGGGTTTGCGCTCCCTTAAATTTGCAAGTCTCAAGTCCGTCTCATACAATTTCCTCAACATAATTCAAGATAAATGAAAATTGGTAGAGACAATGTGAAGACATATTTTAGATTTTACAATATATGTTTGCAAGATAGTTATGTCCCAATTTAGAGGATTAATTAGTTTATGTGGCATTTTTTTGCATGGTAATACGATTCTCATTGATAAATAAAAGACGAGATACAAAGTACGTACACACCGATCTTACAGATCTCGAAGTTATGATAAACTTATGTGACAAACCAACGCTTATCACTCTTGTCTGACGCCACCGTAGCAGCCACCAAAGAAAAAAGAGACAAATCACCTCTTCACCCGAGCTCGACGCGGCTCCATCGCTGATCATCAGCTTTTCGGACCTCCAAACTAGTTTGTCATAGGACAAACCATTGTCGTTGAAAGAATCAGACCGGTGCAGCACGACCCCGGACACGGCATCGAACTTCAGCACTGGCACCCCCGCACGACGACGTCGGCGACGGGAACCAGAACCGTCAGACTCCAACCATGAACCCAGCACAAGGTGCACCATCTTCCAGCTATCATTAGTGCAGACCACCGTCTCCACGTACTCCTGGACGAATCCTCCCTACTCCACCATGGTGCCGGAGATAACGCCGCAGCAAAACAACGGGACAAAACAGGAGGAAAAACTAATCTGATGGAGTCGCCGCCTCGCCGACACTATCCATGAACCCTACAGCCACCGATCTGAAAGATCGGTAAGCACACAATGCCACCAACTCCGAGACGCCGCCATGAAGGATAATGCCGGTGTGGGAGTGGAGTGGAGTAGATGTATCTAGACATGTTTCATGTATAGATACATCTACTTTTGGGCAAACTTAAGACACTTATTTTTGGACGGAGGGAGTATATTACGAAAGACATCTAATATGGGACGAAAGCCTGTTTTGAGAGGGCCATCTGTGTATTTCTGTACCACATGACACGTTCAGGCGGCAATTTAAAAATCATGATAATGCATGGCACCGTGATTAGCAGGTTAGCGCTGGCTTAAATTAATCCACATTATTTCTTGCGAGGCAGGCAGGGGGATGCACACGAGCGAGACAAATAATGCAGCTCAGGACAGTGCGCTTATTGAAAGTGCCTCAACACGGTGAGACACCAGAAAAATAAAATTCCTTTTTTTGCCTTGAAAATTGATATGATGAAGGCATATGACCGAATTGAGTGGGCTTATTTGCACGCTTGCCTGAGCAAGTTGGGCTTCGATCCGAGTTGGATTTCTTCAGTAATGAGGTGTGTGACTTCGGCAAGGTACGCGGTTAAAGTTAATGGTGACTTGACCGATCCTGTGGTGCCCACTCGTGGAATTCGACAGGGAGATCCAATTAGTCCATATCTGTTTTTACTGTGTACGGAAGGATTGTCTTGTCTACTGCAGAAGAAGGAGGGCCATGGTGAGCTACAAGGTTTAAGAAATGGAAAGCATGGACCCCCTATATCACATTTACTCTTCGCAGATGACAGCATCTTTTTTGCACGCAGTGATAATCAGAGTGTGGATACTCTCAAAGAGGTTCTGGACAATTATTGTGAGGCCTCGGGACAGAAAATAAATCTGGCCAAATCTTCAGTCTTTTTTGGTAAGAAGTGCCAAGAAGGAGTCAAGACAATGGTTAAAACAAAGCTGGGTGTGGCTAACGAAATTCTCCAGGATACCTACCTCGGCATGCCAACTGAAATTGCTAGGGCTGTCTCTTCCTCTTTCAAGTTCTTGTCAGACCGGGTTTGGAGAAGTGTCAACAACTGGACTGACCGGCCAATGTCTAGGGCTGGAAAGGAGGCACTCTTAAAATCGGTGTCTCAAGCAGTGGCAAACTATGTGATGAGCTGTTTCCAAGTTCCGGTGGGAATTTGCAACAAGATGAAATCTATAATTGCTAACCATTGGTGGGGGGTTGAAGACGGAAAGCAGAAAATGCATTGGAGGTCATGGGAGTGGAAGACGGCTCCAAAATCCCTCGGTGGTATGGGCTTTAGGGACTTTGTCCTGTTCAACCAAGCTATGCTTGGGAAGCAATGTTGGCGTCTTCTAACCGAGCCAAACTCTTTATGTGCGAGGGTTCTCAAGGGCCGATATTTCCCTACAACAGATTTCTTGTCAGCGGGTAAACCGAGATCATCTTCCTTTACCTGGAGATCAATATTGTTTGGCAGAGAGCTGTTGGTTAAAGGGCTGCAATGGGGGGTGGGCAATGGCACCTCGATCAAGATCATGCATGACAGGTGGATTCCTGGTCTTCAGCCTGGAACTTTTTCCACGGTTGAACCCCTACCTGCAGATGCTACTGTGGATATTCTTCTGAACCAGGAGACGAGGACCTGGGATATGGAGGTGGTTCGTTTCTTTTTTACTGACGAGATGGCCAATACTATCCAACAAATTCCGGTTAGTAAACATGGTGATGATGACTTTGTGTCCTGGCCGCATGTGAAATTTGGTGTGTACTCGGTCAGGTCGGCATACAATTTGGCAAGAACTGAAAAATTCTTCTTCGGACGGTGTAAGCTGAACCATGGAGACAGTTCTGATGTTCCAACTCAAGTGAAGGAGTGGAAATCTATATGGGCCATCAACTGCCCTAACAAGATGAAAATTGTTATCTGGAGAATGGTTCATGATTGTCTCCCAACTGGGCAGCAACTTGTACACCGACAGATCAAGGCTGATGAGAGGTGTTTCTTCTGTGGACGGACTGAACATGTGGAGCACCTCTTTCTGACCTGTCCTTATGCTACAGCTGTTTGGAATTCGGTCAAAGAGGACTGTTACTTGAAGCTGGATAAGAAGTCTCTCTCCCGTATGAAACAATGGGTCTTCGACTTTCTTCGAAGAGCTTCTCCGGTGCAGGCCACGACCTTGGCTGTCACTTGCTGGCACATCTGGGAGGCAAGGAATGACACAAGGAACGGAAAAGGCCACTTGCCACCGGTTAGATTGGCTGCGAAAATCAAGGGTTATGTCGATAACATCGTTCAGTTCTGTTACAAACCTAAGGCGGAGAAAAGGTGTGAGTCCATCTCTACAGCTCGCTGGATTCCACCACTGCCGGGTCTGGTTTCTATCAATGTCGACGCAGCTATCTTCGCAAGTAATCGCCGGATTGGGCTGGGGATGGTGATACGAGACCACTTAGGGTCGGTTAAACTGACCTGTATGGAAGGGGTCGCTGGAATTACCTCTCCTGAGTTAGCTGAAGGTTTGGCTATTCGGCGAGCGCTGCAGATTGCTCGAGATAATGGGTTCACTACTGCGATACTTGCCTCAGACTGTCTCAGTATGATTCAGCGGATTAACTCGCCGATTCGTGATCGGTCAGTTCTGGGTGTTGTGGTGGGTGATATCAAGAAGCTCGCTGAAGATTTCTCCTCCATTTCTTTTAAGCATGTTGGTCGTATGAATAATTTCGTGGCACACACTTTAGCTCGTTGTAGTGAAACTGGTCGCTGTAATCTTTCTTTTTCTGTTATCCCGGATTGCATCCGGTTTCAACTTTGTAATGTTGTGCCGTAATCAATAAAGTGCCACGATTCTCTCAAAAAAAAAAATAATGCAGCTCAGGTGATGCGCCTAGCTGCCCTAGCTGATCGTGACGTCTCTCGAAAGCGACCTGTACATATCTAAAGTTCTAAACACTCATCAAATCCTCATTTGACACCGGACAGACAAATGGATTTGTCTGGGCTGTTCCAAAAAAGAACAGGATATTTTTTGCAAGACATTGCCATGTCAAACTGCTAAACTGATTCTGCGAACAATAATATTCATCATGGTAGAAACTGGCTTTTAGTAATAAACTGTGAAATAATGATTTGACCTTTGTGGTTTCGCATACTGTACCGAATGATGCATCTTTTCAGAAACTTAATAAGTTCTAGATGAGTTGGCGTTTTTGTCCAGGGCCAACCTTGTGTCATGTCAAAATCTATGCTGGATAATGATATCAACCTTAAATATGAGCATCAAATGCATCATTAATTTATCTTTGCTAAAGAAACTTCATAATTTTCCACATAAAATAGACTCTACACGATATTTGGAACTACCGGTATTAATATTTTTACTCCAATTTTACCAAATTGTGGAACTCTTTTCACCCCATGAGAATATAAATGGAAAAAACTAATATCAATAATGAAATAGTTTATATAGTCTCATATTTGGTTGGTGTCTTTTATATATGCCTAATAAGCGACACGTGGTATGGGTTCGTCTCGTGGACGAACCAACTATCCCCTTTTTTTCCTCGTGATTTCTTTCTTTTTTTCTTTTTGTTCTTTTTCTGCTTGAACATACATAATCAGCGGTCCGTTGCCGCTCCTCCTCCTCCTCCTCCTCCTCCTCCTCCTCCAAACAACATGGATACCTCAAGGTGGACATTGACATTGTCACAGAGCTCTTATAGCTAGACAGCCTACCTAGTGAGAATGGGTCTAGGCTCACCAAATCCAGCGTTGGCATAACTCTCGTGAGAGAGATTAATTCATTGTCGTCGAGCCCAATCCTGCGAAGATGTGCTCTAACGAATGTTAGTAATTTTCAAATTTCATATCTTGCATATGTTCGACATGTTACAATCTCGTTTTACATTTGTTGCAGTCACGCAATGACATATTGCGATGACTTTGGGTGTCTACTACAAATGTTGTGTCTGCAAGTTTTATTTTTGCGTTTTATGCAATCATTGGTTTGAATGTTACATAAGCCCGAGATTTTTTGAATGATTTGTTGCGAAAAATGCAGCGTTGTTGCATACATATAAATTTTTGTTGCATATTATCTCGAAATGTTTGCCCCTTTTTTGCATGGCTTTGACACAACACGAGAAAAAAATGTTAGGATTATGATGTAAACGGACAGAATAGATGAATGGAGCGGGTTGTGCAAAAATGACCAGAGAGTGTAAATCTCATGTTTTAAGTAAGATTGGACGAAGCGGCTGATCGGGACCGACTTCTGCTGGAATGACACCTAACATCTCTTTTATATAACTGAGATAGTGGACAAATTATATACAAACAATCTTAATTGTGGTTGACAGATTTGACAATACCATTTTGGTGACCAGTTACGAAATAAATTGCAAAACAATAGCTAACTTTTAGATAAACGGTGGCTAAATTTGGTCTAGGCCGGTGCTAAGACCCGACATTTCAGATGTAGTCTAGGTGCTAAGACCCGACATTTCAGATGTAGTCTAGGTGCTAAGACCCGACTTTTCTGATGTAATCTACTCCCTCCGTTCCAATTTAATTGACTTGCTATCCACCAAATGTGGATGTATCTAGACATGTTACATGCACATCTAGAACATGTCTAGATACATCCACATTTGGTGGATAGCAAGTCAATTAAATTGGAACGGAGTAGGTGCTAAGACCCGACTTTTCTGATGTATTCTCTATATAGAAAAAAGAAAGTCGTATTAATCATAAACATTAAAAAGCCCCATTATTGTAACACTATCCAGAGCCATCTGTATCTCTGTACTCCTACTCCATGACACTTTCAGACGGCAAGATGGTTAGGAGGGTGGTTGTACCCCCAGCCCACCAGAGTTCAAACCCCAGGTTTGACGCTGGTGTTTCTCATTTAAGGCGGAATATTCTTCAGTGGGAGGCGACGTTCCCGTCGACAACGAGGCGTCCGTGGTGACTTCGTCAATCTCAAGACCCAATCCGTCGGCTCAGTCTCTCGGAGGTGCTCATAGGGGTAGGGTGTACGTGTGTGCGTTCATAGGGGTGAGTATATGCGTGTGTATGTGAGCTGTGTTTAGCAAAAAAACATGATAATGCATGGCGTCGTGATTAGCAGGTTAGCCGGCTTAAATTAAGCCACATAATGTCCTGCGAGGCAGGCAGGGGAATGCACACGAGCCAGGCAAATAATGCAGGCCGGGTGAGGTGACGAGCTAAGCTAGCTAGCTAGTCAAACGGAACGGAACGGGTGGATACGCCAAGCGAAAGCGACTGCGACTCCCACATATCTAAACTCTTGTCAAATCATCGTTTGGCACCGGACAAACAAATGGATTTTTCTGGAGTGTTATACGAAAGAAACAAACGGATTTTGGTTTAAGGACTGTGCTAAAATTGCAAGACAGTGTCATGTCAAATTGCATTAATAATCATTGCAGTACAAACTGGCTTTTATTGATAAATTGTGAAGTGATGCTTTGACCTTTGAGGTTTTGCATCATATTGTACCGGATGTCGCATCTTTTCAGGAAATTGAAAAGGTTGTAGGTGAGATGGCGTTTTTGTCCCGGGCCAAACTTGCGCCATGTCAAATCCTATATTCAATAATGATATCTACCTTATATTATGAGCATCAAATGCATCTTTAATACTCCCTCCGATCCAGAAAAAGATTCGGAGGTTGTACATAACGCTTGTACTGCTCACCTTAGTTTCCCACGACTATTATAACGGATCCGAGGGAGTAGCATCTCTGATAAAAAGCAACTCCATAATTTGCCACAAAGAAATTGGCAATGCCGGTATTGATGTTTTCCCTCTAAGTTTACCAAATTGCAGAACTCTTTTCTCCAAATATAAATGAAAAAATAATAGAAATTGGCAATGCCGGTGTGGTTGTCTTGGCTGACATGGCCAACATCGAGGAGCTTGTGATGTCTTCTTCTCGTAGATAGTCGTATCTCGTCTGACCGCTTATTGTCCCACTTCGCGTCACTTCTCGTGTTGGTGTCAAATTTGGTTTTGTCTGTTGCTCTCAGATTTCATTATTCATGGTCGGGAGGTTCTTGGATAGTATGACCAGAAATCAGAAACCAAGAAAAAGCCTTACAACTTACTGGGTTGTGTCTCCTCCCATAGTGTGAATTCAACCATCTTAGATACTCGTCTATTGGTAAGTGGGACTCAAACCGATTTCAAACCGGTATAATTTCTGCTGGCTCAATCTACTATTTCCTCCGTTTCGAAATAATTAGCGTGGTTTCAGCTCAAGGGAGTACAAATTTTTCACCACAATTGTTGAGCAAAGTCGAGTTGTAAAAGAAAGAGCTAGGGAAGACGTATCCGAGGATTTTTTTTATGTAACTTGTATTTTTATTAGGGATCTTTATTGTTCATACGTATTCAATTTATTCAATCTTATGTAATTTGATACTTAGTCAATGAAATCGGATTTTTGTAAAAACTATTTCTTTTTTTCTTTTCTTTAACCAACTCTCTTGCTTGAAAAAACGACAGCGCAACTACCTCAACTCAACTGGACACCAGCAAACTGCCTCCTCAAGAACAGTTCAACCGCCATTATAATATTCACAAATTTGCCTCACTGACGTCGTCTCAAGCCGCCCTTTTGCTCTACGCCTCTCTAGTTTTGACCTGCCATCCCCTCTCCCCAATTTTGTTACTTCCGACGCCGGGGAGATCAGTTGGCTAGGCGAAAGATCGAGTTCTCGGGCTGCAGTTTCTCGGAGGGTTGGCCGGCATTTCTAACAATCGTGGGGGATGAACTGCTGCCCGCGCTCGGAATCGTCGGGGAAGGCTGGGGCGGAGCCGGCGGCCATCTCGCCGTCGCCGCGGTCCGCGGCGAAGGCGGCGCCAGGTACGTCCGCATCTCGACCTGTTAAATTTCTGCGCAAACATGAAAGATTATCCTTAGGTCAATCTGAATCTTGTCTTGCCCATTCAGCGGCGGATGTTTGCTGATTTTAGTGATATGTGTGCATTAGTTTAGGCATAAAAGGCTGGAATCTTGTTGTTTTCTTGACGGTACATGAGGCCTTGCTGAGCAGTAATTGCCAGTTGGGGCGGTTGATTCGTTGAAGTAGACATGGATCATGTTCTTGCTTGTAGCATCTTGATTTATCCAGGGGTATATTTTTTTGAGGCTTTCAGGCTTCAGGGGTATATTTTATCGGGGTGGATAGATTATTCATTTCTTTAGATATGCAAATGTCAGCCTGAATTTTTGCTGAGCTAGTGGTGCTTCAGGGGACACCAAAAAAAAAAAAATCTTGGTAGAAAACTGTCTTTGAAAGTGAGTCAAATGTCTGAAGTGAAGCTTGCGGTTGCAGTAATTTACGTACCAAACTTCTTGTCTGAAGCAACCAAAGAAACAAAATTTGATGTGTTGTCCACACTTATTGTCTCTGACTGATTCCATGGGGTAGCTGTTCGGTTGCTTCAGACGTTTGCTTGACTTAGAGTCCACCCTTTGCTTAATTGTTGGGTCTAATGATGATTTTGAATCAAGCACCACAGTTTAGTTTATAGCTCCTAATCTCCTATCCGCTGGACATGAGTCTGATCCTTTATTTGAACGCAACATCTTGTTTCTTTGTTTGTTCTTGTGGCCGCTGCAATTTCTCATCTATCTGCAGCCAGAAATATGTAAATGTTGTTCGGTAACAGCGTGGTACATGGATTTATTTTTCAATTAATTATATTTCTCAGTGTACGCTGCAACTGTTACACAAATAATGCTAGTCAAATTCCGCATGAAGTGATGTGATACGAGTATGTATTATGCATATTGTCTTGGTGGTTAGACCTAAAATAAAATAAATATAAGATCCATGAAGTGTTGGTGATACCCTTTTTATATCCTTACTAAAATGGTATGCTTTCGATGGGATGCTCCTGATCCTAAAGGTATTTATATTGGAGCCACGTAGGGTAACTATTTTCTGTACGACTGTGTCACTTCAATCATTCAAAAGAGTAGCATCTTGCACTCAAATTCGACCAACTTGATCATAACAAGTGCTAATGGTAGTTCTGGACGAGTTGCGGCAGTGGAGTAGCCGGTAACACCGTAACAGATGTGAATGTGCCACCACCTGATTCAACATGGATTCTACATCTTGGAAACAGGCCAGTTTGGGAGCGGCTTTGTGTTGTGAAACCAACCAGCAAAAAACATTGGCGCTGCAAAAACCAATGAACCAATTACAGTAATTAGAGTTGTAATTCACTAGTTATTCCAGATGTTCACCAAATCTATTGGTCTTCAGATCATGCATCTGTTAGCTATTGTATCTTTTTAATGGTTAGATGTGTATTGTAACTGTTTATGTGTCTTGATCAATTTTCCTGCCTGTTTTTTACTTGGCTATATGATTTAGTAGCATTCATGAAAGCATACAATTGAGAAACTATATGCTGAAGTCTTTTTCTGGTGGGTGGGACCAGATCGATCTAATTCTCGTAGTTCCGTCTCAAAGAAGGAAGTTCCTGTTCGGAGAGGAGGAAGCATTGCACATGGCCCGGCAAAGATTTTCACTTTCCGAGAGCTAGCTGTTGCTACGAAGAATTTCAGAAAAGATTGTTTGTTGGGTGAAGGTGGTTTCGGTCGCGTCTATAAAGGACATACGGAGAATGGACAGGTTTGTTATTGCTAGTACTTGTTAACTGTGTTTTTCTTTTCCGTTAAAATAACCGTGTTCTCTCTCATGGACTGCAACTTAGGAGATAGGTTTACGGGTAGTTTCCATAATTTTTCTTACTGACTTTGCCACTTTGGCTGTGTCATTTAGCAGGTTATTGCTGTGAAGCAGCTCGATAGAAATGGTTTTCAAGGAAATCGTGAATTTCTTGTGGAGGTTCTCATGTTAAGCCTCTTGCACCATCCCAATCTCGTCAGGTTAATTGGATATTGCGCAGATGGTGATCAGCGCCTCCTAGTTTATGAGTATATGTTATTGGGATCCCTAGAAAATCATCTACATGGTACGCTTCTCATTGTATGGTTTCCCATCCAACAAAAAGTGCTACTGATTCATGATTCCAATTTGTGTTTTCATATTAGCAATATCTTGATATTTAGTTTTCTCGAAAAAAATATCTTGATATTTAGGTGGCTTGAACTTCATTAAGAATATGTAAGAGCAGGCTTGAGCTTCAGTGTACGATCTTCTGCATTAAAATAACACAACATGAAAGACAATATTTAGTTGTGGAAATACTAAATCATACACCAAATGTAGTACACAATAAATAGATAAGCTTCCTATTATTTTAGCTTCCTTATGGGTCAAACCACAAATAATTTCAGCATTATTTAAAAATTGATTTTCTGACCTGTTACATTCAAAAATGTGCATCATAGTTATCCGTCATCATCTCCCTGTTCACTACTGATACCATCCATAACCATTTCAAGAACTTTTCATTTATATCTTATTCTGTAACTCATTGATCGCTCTTTTGACAGACCGTCCACCAGACAGGGAACCCCTTGACTGGAACGCGAGGATGAGGATTGCTGTCGGTGCAGCAAAGGGTTTGGAGTACCTGCATGATAAGGCAAATCCACCAGTCATATATAGAGATTTCAAGCCATCAAATATTCTTCTGAGTGAAGATTATTACCCCAAGCTGTCTGACTTTGGGCTTGCTAAACTTGGTCCAGTTGGTGACAAAACCCACGTTTCAACAAGAGTCATGGGAACGTATGGCTATTGCGCTCCTGAATATGCCATGACAGGACAGTTGACAGTGAAGTCTGATGTTTACAGTTTTGGTGTCGTCTTTCTTGAACTTCTTACAGGTCGGAGAGCCATTGACCACACCCAGCCTGACGGGGAGGCAAATCTTGTCGCATGGGTATGTTCAACTGCACCAACTTATCACCCATGAACTTAGTAGTAGTGGGGATAAACTTTTTCTTTTGTTTCTTCATAGGTGCTAAATGTTTGATCCATATAATTTGCAGGCTCGCCCAATGTTCAGGGACCGGCGAAAGTTCTGCCAGATGGCCGATCCTTTGCTGCAAGGCTGCTACCCCAAAAGGGGTTTGTACCAGGCTTTAGCTGTTACAGCAATGTGCTTGCAGGAGACAGCGGCATCCCGGCCCCTCATAGGAGATGTTGTCACTGCACTTTCATATCTATCTTCACAGCATTATGATCCAAAAA
This sequence comes from Poa pratensis, assembly GCA_947311845.1. Taxonomy (NCBI): domain Eukaryota; kingdom Viridiplantae; phylum Streptophyta; class Magnoliopsida; order Poales; family Poaceae; genus Poa; species Poa pratensis. Next base: position 45,964,924 of record CAMZMU010000062.1, on the reverse strand, counting down.
GTTGTAGGACTTGCCCATCTACCCCGAGGGCGAAAGCACACCGACGAACACTGACCAGTGTTCCTGACACTCAACACGCAGCCGACTCCCTTAACTGGAATGTTGTAGACTTGAGGAGAAAGGAGACTATTATAGGGGAAAATGAACAGGATCACAGTGAAGGCTGTGGCAGTGCCAGTAGCTCTGGGAGGAATGATGGCTTGGATGTGCCAGAACTGCTTGCCTGGCATAATAGGAAATCTCACGGTGAAGCTGATAAAAGCGATCGCAAGTCCGCTGTCAAGGTTGATGTCCATGAGAAACCGAGAGCAGACTCCGGCAAATATCGCAAGCAGGTTTGATGGAGTATACGAACAGTGTCAGCAGTCAATTTTGCCAGGCATCTTCACATCTGCTATTGTTGAGGGTTGAGTACTTTTATGTGGTTACAGACCAGCATTCTTCTCTCACAAAGGCTTGTGTTTCCCCATTCCAAATGACCATACAGTACACTCCATGTTTTTTTGCTGTTTCCGCGGAACACTCACCAAATTCATCATATTACGAAAGGAAGGTGCTGCTCAACTGCTGTGGGAATCTGGCTCTCAGGATGTCTGTTTCGATCAGTAGCAGCGATACTTGACTACCCCCTTTGTAATTAGTCCATGCATGTATTTATTGTTCAAGATGAGGTTTTCTTTGGTTCTTATCACTGTTATGTATGTTTGTGCATCAAAAGGAGTTGTCTTGTAAGTAGAACTGTTATTATAGGTCCTTTTTGTCCATACCTTATAAGAATGTAATAGAATGATCTGTACAGGATATATATCACAATCAGGCATGATTCTGTAGAGACTATAAAGTAAATGATATATAAGTTTTTTTGGAATGTGAATGATAGCAAAAAATGTTTTTGTTTTGGTTTCTATGCATTGTGCTATCGATAGTAGCTGAACACTAGAATTTGAATTAACAACTATTCAGAGCAGAATTTATCCCTTAATCTAGTGTGGGTCAAATTTCAGTTTACAATTCTGTGGCATGGTATATACATCTTGTGGCAATGTTATCAATCCGTGCAGCTTTATTTCCCAGATTGGAGATACCTGTATAGATATCTGCTTGGGTATTGTGTTCTACAAGACAAACGCACGGACAACCTTCCGTGCATCCGACAGAAACCAAGGTCTAAGAGCCTATAATTCGTATGACCATTTCTACATATTCACATGCTATGGAAGAACAATGTGCAACCAATCTGAATGAAGTCCCCGACTGAAGCATCCATCATCTTCAAGGGAAAACCTGGAACCGTGTTTTGCTCTAAACTGGTGTTAACAGAATGCTGTAGGCTATCTAGAACTGCTCCAGTCTGTCTGCAAGCCATTCTCGACAACCAGGAAATCAGCATCATGCTTTGCCATGATGATGTTGCTGGCAAGATCCTTCCGTAATTGCTCGACACTTTGCGCTGTGATGATTCTGCAGGTGCTCCAGTCATCTGCTTCCATGTCGACTCCCAGGTATGTGAAATGGTCCTGAATGTTCAGACTCAATATGGAGAGACACCTGGGAAAATAATCAATGGGAGAATGTTAGAACTAGGAGCTAAATAGACACGCGTTTGAGCTGCAAGGAAGGTTGAGCTGTAAAACCTGCAGCAGTTTGGGTCTTCCCCACTGGCATCGCATATCTGTTCAGTTGTGTTACCTTCGGAATCATCGACCCAAACCTGAAATTTGAGTGGAAGTACATAAGGTTACTGTGTAGCAGTACACATAGCACAGAGATAAAGGCTGGGACTGAGTTGGTATGCAAGAAATTGATGCCCGAGGTGTACCTCTCTTGGGAAGTGGTGGTACGTCAGTTTGGAAAGAAAGAAAAAATAAGGTGGCAAATGTGGCACAATATCATGTCCATGTACGAGTCGAATTGTGTTTGGTACATATTTGGCAAAATAGGAGGCAAAAACAGCATTGCCAACACGAGGCTGTCCGAAAGTCATCAGTTGAACATTGTCACTTTGAAGACTGATCTGTGAACAAAGTTTGAAAGAAAAAAATTAACAGCTTACATAATAACAAGTGTCAAAAATTAGTATGCTGGTTGCTAGGAATTTGATACAAGATTGCAATGTACGAGCTAGAAGGAATTAAGATTCTGGACATTTGATGTATTTGTGAAACCTTGGATCTTGTGTACTTACAGCAAGATCAAGTGCACAAAAGGAAGCCATGGCTCCTCCCATTGAGTGCCCTGTAACTATGACCTTGATATCCCCATATGTCTTTCTTGCTTCGCGGACAGCACTTGTGATAGCAAGACGTAAAATTGTATTATTATAGGAGGAGAAAAATCCACTGTGCACCTTTAACCAGAGTAGTGGAAAGTTTTTTAGCAAAAAGATGCATCCTCCTTTTCCTTTTAAGAAAGTATGAACAGTATGTTAGTAATTGTTAGAGAGATATTTGTATATTGTAGTTTCCATATTAGATAGGGGGCTCCCTGCATATTTACACTTGTACATGTACTATATATTGTGGCCTTTGGCCCCCCGTGGAATACAAGTTGCTTATTCCTAACATGGTATCAGAGCATTAGGTTTCGCACACGCAACTCGTGCTATTTTTTTTTTCTTCCCGTACACGTACAGATCGATCGATCCCGACTCAGCCGCCGCCGGCGCAGTACCATCCTTCCGAACCTCGATTCTTTTCTTCCCGTACAAGATCCTGCGGAGGTTCGGCCCGGCCCCTCGATTCCGGCAGCTTCCGGCCGCCGCCGCCCGTTCCCGGCCGGTTCCGGCCGCCGCCTCGTCGGGGTCTGCTCGGGTCGTCGCCGCTCGTCCTCGTCCCCTGCCTCGAGCCGCCTGTCCTGTGGAGCTTGCTCTCGTTGGCTGCTGTCCCGTGGAGCTTTGCTCTGGTTCTAGTCCAGATTGGATCGGCAGCTGTGCCTTCGCTGCATCCTCTGCTTCATCGGGCTGGCTGCTTCCATCGGGCTGTTGAGATCGATCAGATCCATCTTCTCTCTCCTCCGTTGACTTCAAAAAAAAAAAATCAAAAAAAAAAAATGTCGCTGTCTGCTGCTGATCCCGTTCTAGGCTGTCCCGAGCTTCCGTCATTGCTCGGTGCTGCTCCGGGGTCCTTGTTGCCTATTTCGTCGTCTCCCTCGATGACGTCTGCATGCCGCTCTACGTTGATTCTCGCGGCTTCTGCCTGCAGTTATGGCCGCTCTACGTCGACTCCGTTTATGTTGACTCGCCGCTCTACGTCGACTCTCGCGGCTTCTGTCCGCGGTTCTGGCCGCTCTATGTCGACTCCGTCTATATCGACTCGCCGCTCTCCGTCGACTCTCGCGGCTTCTGCCCGCAGTTATGGCCGCTCTACGTCGACTCCATCTATGTCGACTCGCCGCTCTACGTCGACTCTCGCGGCTTCTGCACATGGTTCTGGCTGCTCTCCTTCGACTCCACATGTGGCGACCACGTATTGTGATGATTGGTCCTCCTTGGCTGACGCATCTACCTCGACCTCTTCAGTGGCGTCTTTCACTGCGCGTGAGATCGCGCAACTCCGATGCCTGCTTGCTACTTGGGACTCTTCACCGACAGGTTCTGCTGGTTCTGCGACTGACTTTTCTGGCACCGAGAGACCACCTTCTTCTCATTCAGGTACATCCCCTTGGATTCTTGATACTGGAGCATCTTTTCATATGACTTACGATTCTTCCGCCTTGAGCTCTATTCGACCTGTCGAGTCTCCTGTCTCTGTTCGTACTGCCGATGGTACTCCCATCCCCGTTGCTAGTCGAGGCACTCTTAGCAGTCCCGCGTTTCATGTTCCTTCTGTCGCTCATATTCCTCGACTCACCATGCAGCTTTTCTCTGGTAGTCAGATTGTCGATTCTCGTTGTAGGGTCACTCTAGACTTTGATTCCTGTTCTGTTCAGGATCGTTGTACGGGCGCTTTGCTTGGTGCTGGTCCCCGACGCCATGATGGTCTATGGGAGCTTGACTGGCTTCGTCTTCCTTCCGCTGCCACCGCCGCCAGTCTCTCGACCCAGGTTGCCGCAGCCACCAGTTCTTTTCAGCAGTGGCATCATCGTCTTGGCCATTTATGTGGTTCTCGTCTCTCGTCTCTAGTTCATCGTGGTGTTCTAGGGTCTGTCTCCGGAAACGCTTCTTTGGATTGTCTGGGTTGTAGGCTTGGTAAGCAGATTCAGCTACCATATCCTCATAGTGACTCTGTGTCCGAGCGTCCTTTTGATCTCGTTCATTCAGATGTTTGGGGTCCGGCTCCCTTCGCTTCGAAAGGGGGTCATCGCTACTATATTATCTTTATAGATGATTACTCACGATACACTTGGATTTACTTTATGTCCTCTCGTAGTGAGGTTCTCTCTATCTATAAGCGTTTTGCTGCCATGGTTCACACTCAGTTCTCTACACCTATTCGTGTGTTCCGTGCTGATTCTGCTGGTGAGTATATCTCCAAGCATTTGCGTGGTGTTCTTGCTGAGCAGGGCACTCTCGCTCAGTTCTCTTGTCCCGGTGCACATGCTCAGAATGGCGTTGCTGAGCGTAAGCATCGTCATCTTCTAGAGACTGCTCGTGCGATGATGATCGCTTCTTCTCTCCCGCCACATTTCTGGGCTGAGGCTGTCTCTACCTCGGTCTATCTCATTAACATTCAGCCTTCTGCCGCCCTTCAGGGTGGTATTCCTCTCGAGCGACTATGTGATCGCTCTCCTGACTATTCCATGTTGCGTCTGTTTGGTTGTGTTTGCTATGTTCTCCTCGCTCCTCGTGAACGCACCAAACTAACCGCTCAGTCTGTTGAGTGTGTTTTTCTCGGATATAGTGATGAGCATAAGGGCTATCGATGTTGGGATCCCGTGGCTCGTCGGATGCGTATTTCCCGGGACGTGACGTTTGACGAGTCTCGTCCTTTCTTTCCACGCTCGACCTCCTCGACCTCTACTGTGGAGGATCTCTCTTTTCTTACTTTTCCTGATTCTCCTCCCGATGTCCCTCATATTTCTCCTCCTCCCCCTGATCCGGTGCCGTCTACTCCGATGCCTTCTTCTCCTCCTTCGTCGCCGCCTTCTTCACCCTCCCCGTCCCCGTCTCCGCCTCCGTCTTCTTCTGTTGCTCCTTCTCATCCTACTTTTCCTTTCTATTATACTCGTCGTCCACGTGTTGTGACCGAGTCATCTGATGCACCCTCTACTCTGGTGCACCGTCTCAGCCGACTTATTCTCTTCGTTCTCGGCCTTGTCCTTCACCTGATTTCTATAATCCCGCTACCTACAGTGTTTCGGTTGTCTCGGAGCCGACTACGTATCGTGAGGCTGTTGTTCATCCTGAATGGCAGCTTGCCATGGCTGAGGAGATTGCTGCGCTTGAGCGCACTGGTACGTGGGAGATCGTCCTCTTCCTCCTCGTGTTCGTCCTATCACCTGTAAGTGGGTCTATAAGGTTAAGACCGCTCTGATGGGACTCTTGAGCGTTACAAAGCTCGTCTGGTCGCTCGTGGCTTTCAGCAGGAGCATGGCCGTGATTATGATGAGACTTTTGCTCCAGTGGCTCACATGACCACTGTTCGGACTCTTCTTGCCGTGGCATCTGTTCGCCATTGGTCTGTGTCTCAGCTTGATGTTAAGAATGCCTTTCTTAATGGTGAGTTGCGTGAGGAGGTTTATATGCAACCACCACCGGGGTATTCTGTTACAGATGGCATGGTCTGCCGTCTTCGTCGCTCTCTCTATGGCCTTAAGCAAGCCCCTCGTGCATGGTTTGAGCGCTTTGCTTCTGTGGTCACAGCTGCTGGTTTCTCTTCCAGTGCTCATGACCCTGCGTTGTTTGTTCACTCTTCTCCTCGTGGTCGCACTCTTCTTCTTCTGTATGTTGATGACATGATCATCACTGGTGACGACCCGGAGTATATTGCCTTTGTCAAGGCACGTCTGAGTGAGCAGTTTCTTATGTCGGATCTTGGTCCGCTTCGTTACTTTCTTGGGATTGAGGTTTCGTCCACCTCTGATGGTTTCTTTATATCCCAAGAACGGTATATTCATGATCTTCTTTCTCGTGCCGCTCTTACTGATGACCGTACTGCTGAGACTCCCATGGAGCTCAATATTTCTCTTCGTGCTTCTGATGGCGATCCTCTCTCTGATCCGACTCGTTATCGACATCTTGTCGGGAGTCTCGTCTATCTGGCTGTTACTCGCCCTGATATTTCTTATCCTGTCCATATTCTGAGTCAGTTTGTTTCTGCTCCCACTTCGGTTCACTATAGTCACCTTCTTCGTGTTCTACGCTATCTTCGTGGAACGATCTCTCTTTGTCTTTCTTTCCTCGTTCCAGCTCGTTACAGCTTCAGTCCTACTCCGATGCCACTTGGGCTAGTGATCCTTTGGATCGCCGTTCACTTTCTGCTTACTGTGTCTTTCTTGGTGGTTCTCTCATTGCCTGGAAGACGAAGAAACAGACCGCAGTTTCCCGTTCGAGTGCAGAAGCTGAGTTGCGAGCTATGGCTCTTTTGACTGCGGAGGTGACTTGGTTACGGTGGTTACTTGCAGATTTTGGTGTCTCTGTTACGACACCCACGACTCTATTGTCAGACAGTACAGGTGCTATTAGCATTGCACGTGACCCGGTGAAGCATGAGCTTACTAAGCATATTGGCGTTGATGCTTCTTTTGTCCGTGCTAGTGTGCAGGATCAGATTATTGCGCTCCAGTATGTGCCTTCAGAGTTACAGTTGGCGGATTTTCACGAAGGCCCAGACTAGAGCACAGCATAGATTTTTCCTCTCCAAACTCAGTGTTGTGGATCCACCATGAGTTTGAGGGGGGTGTTAGAGAGATATTTGTATATTGTAGTTTCCCTATTAGATAGGGGGCTCCCTGCATATTTACACCTGTACATGTACTATATATTGTGGCCTTTGGCCCCCGTGGAATACAAGTTGCTTATTCCTAACAGTAATAACCTTTGCATTTGGCATGTTTGGATAGCTTATGTCAAGCTGCTTCCATATCAAGTCCTCAATCCAATTCTGTACACTGACCAAGCAAAAACTAAACATAAATCACACATGAAATCAAGAAATCATGCAATTTCGTCAGTACCTGTTCTCTTGAGTCCCTCTTATTGCAACTATTATGGCATTCAGATTGTGATCTACACCGACAAATGCCTGTTACATTGCTCACCAATAGAATGGCAGGAAAAAAAAGGCAATGTTAGCTCACTTGATAAGAAATATCCCTATAACTATTTCATGGAAATTCATGTCAAGTTAACTAGAAATATGTTAAGATACGAACCTGCAAGCACTTCCCCACATCAACAATTAGAGACCTCATCTCGAAGTCCTATTTCAGAAATAGGTAAACATATAATCAAACACTACTACGCTAGTAATTTTTTACTCGACATGTCAAATAAAAAAGTTTAAAGAGAGAAACAAAGTAAAATACTTGTACAATCCGTTAAAGGGTAAAAGACAGGTCCTAAAATCTGAATAGCTGAAGGGCTGCTGCACCCAATGCCCAGTAATTGTTAACCGTTAAGCATGCATCCTTTAACGTTTGAAGAGTTACAGTTCCAGGGAGACGAATAAGCACCCTTCAAATAAATATGAATGGAAGAGAACAGATTGAAGGTTTCTTACTTGAGTCAAGTCATTGCATCTCGAGCACGTCTGTTAGAGTATGGCATACGTGTCACCGTTATGGTAGTATAGATAGAGATAGGATCTGTTTCCGTATGATGCCTAACTTGTCTTGTACTCCAAGTCGGTCCCTTGTACGCCTATATATACTCGCCCATGAGGCTCAATAAGACATCCACCAATTCCGCCAATCTCATAATTCTACATGGTATCAGAGCGGCACGATCTGACCTAGCCGCCGCCGCCGCGCTTCCGCACCGCGCCGCCCCCGGGGAGGTCGATCTCCATGATCTCCGCCGGGGGCCGCGCCGCCCGTACCTAGGGTTCGTCCACCGGTCGGTTGATCGGCTGCCATAGAGTCTTTTTTTTTCGATCTTTAGATCGGTTTTCTTTTCTCCGCCGGTCACTCGATCGGCGTTTTCTTTTTTGGTTTGCCGATCATCGATCGGATTGCGTCGCCCACCGCCCGTCGTCCTCGCGCCTCTACTCCGACAACGGCATCGACCTGCACCGGCCCGCTCCTCAACAGCCGGCTACCGCGGGCGACTCGCCGGCGTCGACTCCGCACCGGCCGGCTCCTTCCAGCCGGCTACCGCGGCCGACTCACCGGCGCCGACTCCGCACCGACCGGCTCGTCTTCACCGACCGCGCAGCAAGGCCGGACGCGCCGTCCAAGGGACGCCTCGACGCGTCGCCGCCGGCTTCTCTCGCTTGCAAGGTCTCCACCGCCGGTTCGTCTTCGCCGTCATCGACCGGGACTTCACCGACAACTTCGCCATCGACTCCGATCTGCGCGTCGTCGTCGCCGCCATGGCGCGTTCCGCGCTGCGTCGGTCTGATCAACCGATCGCGCGCCTGCACCGCCAAGCACGTCCCCGAGCACGCGCCTACCACCGTTCGAGCTACAGGCTGCCGCCGCGTCGCCCCTTCGGGCCGCCGCGCCGCCGCCATTGGTCCATGTTGCCGGCAGCCAACGCGCCTTCCCAGGCGTGTACGCCGCTGGCGACACCCGTCGTCGCCCCGACCCGCGCACTGCTGCTGCGTCGCCCCTTCGGGCCGTAGCGCCGCGGCACGAGGTCCACTTCGCCGTCCCCGCGCGTCGACTCTACGTGGTATGCGCCGCGCCGCCTCCCTAGGCGCGGGAACGCCACCGTCCGCGCATGGTCTTCGTCAAGCCGCCGGGTTCTTCCTCGCCTACTTCGAGTAACGCCGCCGCCATCTACAGGTAACCTGCATGGCCACTTCAGGCCGTCGCAGGTCCCGCCGACCACCCCTCGTCCAGGCGTCCAGCATGGCCTCTCCAGGCCGCCGCTGCCTTTGCCGCCTTCTACATCTTCGTCCACCACGACCTCGTTGCCAGCGTCATCATCCCCGTCCCCGACTACGTCTACTCCGACAACCGCGGACTGCATCGACATCTCTCCCTCTACGTCGCTCTGCGACTCGCAACCGTTCAGGAGGCCTCCTCTGCTAGTCTCTCTGACGCTGGCGTATGGTTCACGGTGGTCCCTGCCCCCGCATGCACGGTACTGGCAATACCGGTGCGTGCCTTCGTCCCCGACGTGTCCCCGGGTTTGGCAAGCCTGGGTCGGCGCCTCGTCTACATCGGCCTCGACAAGTCTTCGGCATCGACTTCCTCCTCTACGACTGCCTCGACCACGTCACCGATTTCTTCTATGCGTACTCGGCTCTGGCAAAGCCGGCGTATGCCTTCGTCCCCGACGTGCGCCTTGTTCCGGCAAAACAATGGCCGCACCTCGTCCTCCACGGCTCGACTGCATCGTCTCCGGCATCGGCATCCTCGACGACTGCCTCGACGCGTCCCCGTCACTCTCCTCGCGTACTATGCGCAAGCGGCTTCTTCTGCGTCTACCTCGACACCGGCAACCCCGACCACGACATCGACCACGGCAACCTCTCGCACGGCTACCCCGACCAAGGCTGCACCGCCCAACGCTCTCGGCTCCCTCGACATCGGCACAAAGGGCTACCACCTCGCATGAGCACTCATCAGCTTCCTCTACAGTCCAAGCATCTGCGTCGCGACACCGTCCACGACGTTCCCGCTCCTACTACGGGGGGATGTCAGCCCACTGGTCTACTTCGGTTTCTCTCCAGTCTGACCGTCCGCGACGTTCCAGTTGTTCACGACGCTACCGCTACGACTGCGGGGGGATGTTAGAGTATGGCATACGTGTCACCGTTATGGTAGTATAGATAGAGATAGGATCTGTTTCCGTATGATGCCTAACTTGTCTTGTACTCCAAGTCGGTCCCTTGTACGCCTATATATACTCGCCCATGAGGCTCAATAAGACATCCACCAATTCCGCCAATCTCATAATTATACAACGTCCATGTATACAAAGCTGTCAAATCTGTCATATACACCTGGTGACAACAGATGACCATTGGCTTAAGTTTATTATACATGATACCACAGACAGTGTTCAGTTCCTTTGACTTGTGAGGTTAAAAGACAAAGATAAACTAAAGATCCATTTAAAAAGCATGACGCGCTTGTGATGCAATAATGAGCATAGGTTTAACTTACAGCTGAAGCATATTCCACGAGGGTCTTAGCGAGAGTATGATCATAGATACGACTCTGATCATGATTCTGGACAGAGAGCTCTGCGAAAATGAAAACAGTTGGTTTATTGTCATATTAAATGGTGCAAACTTGAACACAAATACTGAAGATCAATTTCAGATATAAGAAGATACACAGCAGACGGACAATCGTTTATGCCAAGAAAAAACCATTTCAAAAACGGAAAGGAAATACGATAAACGATTCCAGCACTGTCTGGGACAGCTTAGGTTAGGTGATTAAGCCCATGTATATCCAGAGGTGAGGGGAAGTCACATTCAGCTTCTTCACTGGTCTCAACCTTATAGAAGAAGTGACTATGACCCTTCTTGGATTGGTAGCTTATGGCAGCTTTAAGCGCAAGCTTACTCTTCGAGCCAGTACTTCCTTCTGGTGTAAATTCATGTCCACTGTCAGTGTGTGCTAACTGAAGGTTATGGGAGAAACTTAGCCTAACAAAAACAGCTAAGAGTCTAAACAAGTTCAATAAATTAGAGTTTATCTGTAATACAACGTACCCTCAGTTTAATTATGTTGTATAGATATATCTGTAGGATAAACTACTACTAATACCGAGAATGGTTAAGCTTGTACGGGTGACTGCCAAGCTAAAAGGACATGGATGCTTCTATTTTGCCAATTTAAGTTTAAGTATCTTAATTCTTAAACCAACATCTACAAAATTACAGAATCTACAACTTGAATGAGATAGATACGTGAATCACTGAAAATAATGCAATGCTATGATAGCCCAAAATCAATGTGGGGCATCATGAATATTAAGATAATTGCCTTATGTTGCCCACATACTTTTTTTTGTTTTTGAGAAAACGCAAAAGCTTTGCGTCTCCATGCATTGATAAAAAAGGAGTTTTGTGGAAGCCCAAGAAAGAGCGACACCCGAGATTACAACACGATGCCCCTAAGAACTAGGTCCCACCGGGAGCAGCTCCGCAAGCCCCTTCACACCCGCCGTTGCCCAATCACGGGCTTCCGCACGGATAGTAGAGAACAACCGGCAGATATCGGGCTGTGCTGCTGCGGGGCATCGAAGATGACCGCGTTACGGTGCCTCCAGATCCACCAAGCCGTGAGCCCGTGTAATAGAAGAATCCTCAGAGAAAGTCAAGCCCAAAAGAATGTAATGTTTCTTCCCTTCCTTTCATAGACTCATAGTTTATCCCTCATTCTTATTTATTCAACCTTGTTATTTTCTGAAGGTCACCAACCATAACCATGCAACCAGAACTTCATTGTATATTAAGGTACCAGGTAAGTTCCAACTACTACCAGCCACCTAATTTCCTTCTCGTTCTACACAAAGATAACATAAAATCTTCAAAATGTTTGGGCATACTCCCATATACTCCCCCAACCATAGCAATAAGTGCAGTCAATTAGTCCCAGTTGTTATCTAAAGAAAGATGGTCCCAGTTGTTGAACAATGTACTCCTAACAAGCAACCCCAATTTCTCTCTACATGATTACACATTTTCAAACATCTACGTATGCGATGATGCTTGCTTTCATCAAACACAGCATTCGGTAAGTACACAACAAACAGCTTGATTTCTACGGATGAAGTTAACGGGGTCTTGGAACCCATTCGAGGCGAACTTAGAACAGTAATAATCTCCAACAAGAATAATGTTTTGGGGAAACTGAAGCCAAAGAAATCGCATGAAACTACCTCTTCCATGACAGGCGGGGAGCAGCAGGAGCGCCAGAGCAGCCACCACACTGACCCGCCTCCATCTCTCCATGAACCTGCAGGCACATCCAAGCTACTATCATGAGACAAACACGAAGGACTAGGAAGCAGCTTGACGAGCTGGGTGCGGAACCCTTGGTGGCATCCAAATGCAGGAAAAGAAAAGTCTGCGGCGGCGCCCAGCTTCGATTTGGGGACGCGTGAGCAGAACAAGAGTTGGAAAGAGGAAGAAGCGAAATTAGTGGGAGGATTGTTACCTCCGCGGCGGCTCGAGCTCGAAATGGCTAGAAAGAAAAGAGATTTTGGGCAAGATTGGAATTGGATGGAGCTGGAGGGGGGCCGGAACGGCTGGCGGTCGCTGAGCTCTATTAATGCGGCGCGGAAGGGAAGAAGCTAGAGTGGGGTTACCGTCGTCGGCGTCGCTTTCCGGGCGCTGCGTTTGGAGGGAGAAGGGCAGCGGCGAGGATATGCTCCGGCAGTCCGGCCCCGCCGCAGCTCCCCTTCTCTGATGCCAATACTCCGGTTATTGTGGTCCCGTAATGGTACCGTACGGTAGGCCCCAACCAAACGAAAACTTTTATCCAGAAAGGGTTGGCATCCTACGGAGGAATCCAGCATCTTCACTCCTCCACGCCATGATCACATCAACAGCGACCTCTTTGTTGGGTTCTTTCGGGTGCAGGATGAACGCAATAATCTTGCAATACTCCAACTCTTTTTGTTACTGATGAAAGAGAAAGTTTATGGTGGAACTGCAGAGGAGGAATCCAGTTCAGGCTGCATTTGGTTTCAGATTTTGTCACGCAAGGAAATACCACACAGCACTGAGTTCCGACAAGCGGGGCTTATTTTTAACCGAGACGGGAAGTCAACAGCGTCGTGCAGAAGATCACGCTGCCACGGTCGGCGGAAGGGCACGTGGTCGTCGGCGGCGAGCGCGGGCGACCGTGGCCTGGGAGGATTGGATAGAGGTGGGTGGATGCTGCCCGCGACAATGTTCCACGTCTCCGGCTCCAAGCCTCTCTCTCGATACTTTTTTTTTCTTCTTTTTTATTGTGGAGCAGTGGAGCACCGTAGGCCAAAGCGGAGGAGAAAATGGCGGGCCACGGACGCAGCGCTTCATGCTCCCGAGGCCTGGGCCGGGCTGTTGTTTGGTTGAACCTGATCAGCCCGGGACTGTGCAGTCGATAGCAGTATTACGGGCCTGGTGGTTTTTTCCTCCCGCCCTTTCCTTTACTCTATTCGGACCCTAACTAACGCCGTTCCCTTTCCTATTCTCTCCAAGGTAAAAAAATGTGCAGCCCTTAAAATCCACTATCATTTGTTCACGCATTTCATGTAGCAAAACATAGTTCCTAATGACACTATAGCGCGCTATTTTTTTACCATGATTCGTACTGGCAAAGCCTGCTCAACATGTATGTTTCCTTTTGTACTCTCGTGTGCCCGTTCGACCTGCCATATTCTTCTTCCTGCTTGATCAAGTGTCGTCGCCGATGGCGTCGTCGACGTTGACCATCCGGCACCGTGAGCTAGTCACCATCACCGTGTGAGGCTGACACACTACATCGTGATCCCATCATAGATTTGCCACCATGTGTAGTCGGTCGAGCACGCTACAACGGCTATATATCCCTCTTAGACCCGGAGCCCTGGTGGGCACATGTGGTTCTGCTCACTTTCTAAACATGCGCCACACGGTGCTTCTTTCGATCACATTCCTCTCTTTAGGGGGATCTTGCCCCCTTCCTTTCATTCTCTCTATCTCTTCCCCCCCCACACCCTAAAAAAAGCTCACCACCGCCATGCGATTATGGTCTTAGGTCTGCACCAGAGCGATGCCGCTGCCTTCTCATGCATGGGATGTAGGTATGTTCCAGAGGTTTGTGTTGCCGCTGAAAAAATGCTCGGCCCACGCACAACCCTCGATGTTGTAAGCGAAGGAGGTAGGCCAACGCTAGATCTAGATTTTTTGAGGGATCTTCCTTCATTTCTAGTGGATTTCCTTGCAAGTTGATGATATATTTTCCAGAAGTATATATGAAAATTTCAGGAGTTCATATGTTTTTGAATTTTTCATGTTTTTTTGTACGTAATATATGATAAAAGTTTATATTTGATTGTAGTATTTGAAACTTCATATGTTCCCACAATTCTCGGAAGTCCTAACAATTTCTGAAAGTTCTAAATGTTTCAATAAATACAAAATAATTAAAACTTGATTCACGGTGTATCGCATGTGTCAGTGATATGGAAAATGATGACATCCAATGTTTGGATGGAGGAAAGTAATAGTTGAGAGCCTTCTTGGCACGCGGGTGACAACCAGCTAGTCGCGCTCCACAATATCACTGGTGTGTTAAAGGATCCGAAGACGTTTCATTAACCTTTTTGAAAATAGCAGCAATAATACCAAAATAAAACAAGGAATTTAAAATGTCTAAAAATTTAATTTTTAACATGTGTACATGTCCATGTCATAGAGGCATAAATTAAATATTTTTGTATGAAAAAAGAACTTTTCTTGTGGTATGTGTGAAAAGGATAAATTTGATGCTCGAATCATCGCTTCTTAGAGACTTAGAGCACTGTATTTGTTATTTACTTCTCGGAGCATGCCATATGTGTTTTCTACGCAAACTTTGCAGATTTGTGAAATACCACTAAGTGCCATATTAAAAAAATGATTTTTGTTTTAAATTTTGCTCTTTATTTAACGGATTTGACGTTCATTCCCAGGAGTATAAAAATGCTCCCGAGCTCATAAACGCCACGCTCCTTCGATACTGGTATGTATATATTCAGAACTCGGAAGAGTACCACCGACGAGACGCTACAGTTTTCTAGCCTACGCCACGGCTCCCGCATGGGACGAGCACCACGCGAACAGACGACGCCATTGATAACGCAGACACGCGCACGTAAATCCATCGCGCCCGCGCGCGTACTGCAACCCGACGGCCGGTGCTGCCGCTGCGTCCAGACGAGATGACCTCCAGATGGGACTGCATGCGAACTGCCGCGGCGTCGCAGGAGTGCGTGTGCCTGGAAGTTACCGGAGATCGCCCACACTGCACCGCGGTAGCCTGTACCCCGCCGCACCGCCGCGTCCGTCCATCGGCGCGCAGGCCGCGGGAGCTGGTGAGCTTTGTCGTCCAGTCACTGAACCGAAAGCCACGCCACGGCGGCATGACGCGCGCCTCGGCCGTGTGCCGGCCTCGCGCAAGCTGATGTGGCCTTCTTGGCGTGGACGCGATCGTCGGCGCCGACCGCGAGGAGGAGGACGCCGACGCCCGACGGGCAGCCACTTGTCTGCATGCATGCCTGCGTACGTTGGATCATCGACTGCACGGAAACGCTCGCGGCCGGGACCCTGCCTGTAGTAGCTTTGATCGATCGCTGCGTTGTTCTAACGCAGATTGCTGTGAGCTTTATGATAAGCTGGCAGGCTTAGGGTATACTAGGCGTATAGCTCGCTCGGGAAGCAGGGTTACTTGGTGAGAAGGGGTATGCTTGCTTGCTTGCTCATGATTAATCGTGCACTACGTATTTGTAGCTGGAAATGTAAATTCTCAACAATATATGTACTCCATCCGTTCCTAAATACACGACGTATAGATTACATAAAAAGTACTGTATAATGGAACATCAACAATTATAATATCCCAAATGCTAAAGAATGCACGGCTGCTACCGTGTCTTCCCGAGCAATCACTCCTGCGCCGTCCGATCACGATCGTGGCGTCCCTGCCGCTGCGCGTCTCCTCTGACTGTTCCGACCATTTTCCACCTGGGCGCCACGTGGGTCCCACACGCACGTGGCAACGGGAAGCTTCGTTTGAACACCGAGGGGTCGCGCCCGTGTCTCTCTCCTCTCTTCACCGACATTTTCATTCCCCTCCCCGGCGATTAGGGTTAGCTCTCCCCGGCGATTCGCCAAATCCGTCGAGGACGAGGAGCGCGGCGAGCTCGGCGGCGACCGCGAGGAGCGCGGCGTGGGTTTGCTAGCTCGAGGAGCGGGGGGAGACCGAGCCCCGCGCGTGAGGCGGAGTTGCTGCGCAGGGGGCAACTGCGTGGAGTGCGGCGTGCGGGGCGGAGAGCTCAGCGCAGGATATCGGATCCACGGCGGTCTGCGCGGCGAGGTTCAATCCCGCGTGTGGGTGGGCGAGATCTGCTCCGGGAGGGCTTCCGCGCTCGAGGGAGGCGACATGGGCGAATCCGGCTGGATATGTGGGTGGACAGCGAGCGGCGGTGAATTCGGCGCTGGTATCGACGACGAGACGTACGCACGCTCGATCCTCCGGTTTGAGCACGAATCTGCAAACGCTCTACGATGCCTATGTTGCAGAACAGCAGTAGCAAGTTCCAGAGCTTTTTTGGTGAGCGTGACTGCTAGGTTGCAGAGCACCAGCAGTTGAAGTTACGCCACACCCTATTTTTTATGCATTAGCAGCGACCACCGAGTTGCAGAGTAGCAGTTTTTTTGGGCAAACGTAGCAAACTCAATGATGCCTGTGCTGTAGGTTTTTTTTAGCACTAGTAAGTTGCAGAGATCTTTGACTGCTAAGTTGCAGATTAGTAGTACTAAGTTGAAGAGCATTAGCAGTGACCACTGAGTTGCAGAGTAGCAGTTTTTCTGGGCAAACGTAGCAAACTCAATGATGCTTGTGCTGTAGGTTTTTTTAGTACTAGTAAGTTGCAGAGATCTTTTGACTGCTAAGTTGGAGATTAGTAGTGCTAAGTTGAAGAGCATTAGCAGTGACCACTGAGTTGCAGAGTAGCAGTTTTTCTGGGCAAACGTAGCAAACTCAATGATGCTTGTGCTGTAGGTTTTTTTAGTACTAGTAAGTTGCAGAGATCTTTTGACTGCTAAGTTGGAGATTAGTAGTACTAAGTTGAAGAGCATTAACAAGTTGCAGTAAGTTTATGTAGTAAACATTTTTGTGGAATAAGTTGTCCTTTTGATATATGGCGTTCATATTTATAAGTTGTGGTAAGTTGCACATCAGAACTTGTAGGCCAGTTTTCACATAGGATGGTAAATTGAAGACCTAGAGTTTTTTAGTTGTGGAGCATGAGAACTGTTGTTTTGTTTTGGGCTGGCAGCCCTTTTGAGATTTTTAAGCCCAAAACCCATGCCTGCCATGTTTTATCAAGAAGATTTTTTTACATGTTAAATGCATGGAGTTTTTTTAAGTTAGTTGCTTAACAGGTATTACTATGGTTTACTAAGTTGTAGTACCAACTATGTTTACTGGATTTTCACTAGCATGCAATCTTTAGTTTGCAGAAGGGGGTCTAAGTTTTCTCTTTTTTATATATCTGGATAACATGGGTTTTTGGGTGCTTTTCCCCTGGAGAAGAACATGACGAAACGCAACCTGCGTTTACCTGATCCTGCAAGGGTTGAAGTCACAGGACCATCCGTGCCCAGCTCAAGCAAAAACCCCACTGGCGGAGTTGCAAGGAACCAAACCGTTGCTGCAGGTCGCACAACAGAAACAGGAAAGCCAACTCGCAAGAGGAAGAAGGTCCAAGCGGTGAGTCTTTTTTTTCTGTTGTCTTGGATACATCTATAATGGAGCATGTGTCTTTTTTTTATTGATTGTTCATTCACACCAAAATGGTTACTAAACTTTTTTTCCGTAATCATGACAGCTTGGCAAGCCAGGCGACACCAAAAATCTTGTTGGACATAACACACCGGAAGATAGAATGAGACAGAAATGGATTGTACACCGTGGCAAGCCGGGCGACAACATCTCCCCAGAAGCATTTCACGAAGGGTCGACAGCATCCGCAGCTCCCCATGATGCAATGAATGGAGCAGGAGCAGGAACACAAATCGGGGGCCTGTCCGCTGTAGTTCAGGGAGAGTTGGAAGCAACCATGGACAGTAGTAGTAGCTGGTATGCTAGGGTTAGACGGTTGAGGGGCAGCATTGTGTTGCGGCCCCCTTCCGCTACCTTCATCATCCAAACCTTCATGCCTTCCGCCAATGGGGTCTGGTGATTCATCAACTGTCTCCAGCACCGGCAGCTGTGTGCAGAATTGCGGCTCAGCATCATAATAATGATCTTCAGCAGGCTGGTTCAGGTCTAGGTCTACCATCTACAAAAAAATCAGGAGCAACCAACTCAATAAGAGCACACAACAAATGAGAAACTAAAATCTTGTTACAAATGAAAAGTAAAATCTTTTGTTTTTCATTTGTTATCTGTGTTTCAGTTGCCTGCAACTTTTTGCCTTGTGTGTTTCATAAGTACTCATGGTTCCTATATTTTTTTGCAGGCTGGTTCTGTTAGGATGATGGATTTTGGAAGCAGAAGCACGAATTGCAGGGAGCACTGTACCTAGGTTATTTTGGTATTCCAGCAAGGAAACAAAAACCTTCCCAGATCATCCTACTGGGGGTTTGCACATTTTATAATCCGTATGAACTATGTAGAAAACATGGTATTTTTTGTCCAGGCAACACATGTTCTTTACAACCAATGCCAGGTACTTAGTATGTTATGATCTTCTATTTTGTTAGTTGCTGATTTTTCTGGCACAGGTTGCATGCAAGTTGGTGCTGAGTTGTGTTCCTCTTCTTGTCAACGATGCATTTTTTCCTGGTGGTCACAACAATGTTTTTCCTGGCATTGAACTAAGTAGCACATCAATAAATTAAGTTGCACATCAATTGTTTCCTGAGAGTTGTGTCCTTTGCCTGGCAGTTTTTTCATACTAGATTGCATGCAACATGGTACTGAGTTCTGTGTACCCTTGTTTCCTGGCTATGATGCATTAGGGGTGGGCAAAATCAACATGTTTTTCTTGTCACCGGGGGTTGTAGGTAAATGGTAATAAAGTTGCAGAGGATTTTGGTACAAGTTGCAGGTAAAATGGTACTAAGTTGCAGAGGATTTTATAGTAGGTTGCACTGCAACTTCAGGCTGAGTTGGTTCCTCTTTGTCAATGATGCATGTTTCTGGCATTTCATACTAGATTTGTATGAAACATGCTAATGAGTTGCTTCCTGTTCTGGCAATGATGCATATCTGGGGGTAAACATCAAGTTTTGTTTTCATGTCACTAAGTTGTAGACAAATTGTACCAAGTTGTCTCCTGGTGGGGTACTGAGGTGCTCCCTGTTCTGGGAAACAACTTGTACCAAGTTGTTTTCATGACACTAAGTTGCACAAAATTTGTACCAAAGTTGTTTCCTGGGTTAAGTAGGAGTTGCAGGTAATTTAGTAGTAAGTTGATTCCTTTCCTGGCACTCAGTTGCTTGATGGGATATGAGTTGCTGGTTCCACAAGTGCAAGGCTACCCCAAAAGAACAGATCCATACATGCTTCAGTTCATGGGTTTTTGGTTTTTGCATGGGTGCCATGTTGAATTCAACAGGAAAAGAAGAACAGGAGGAAGTAGCAGGTCAGACGTACCTTGTTTTTCCCCACTCTTTTTGGCCTCAATTGATTAGAGAAGGTGCAGCAGCAAATTGTTCTGAAGTTGCAGTCAAAGATCTACCAACAATGGTTGCTGGAGATCAACCAGAGAAGAGAGCAGCAACAATGGTGGCAGGAGAAGAAGAGGGGAAGAAGAAGCAAGAGGAAATCTGGCGGCAGCTGGCGTGGGAGGAAGGGGGACAAGGCAGCAGAAATAGCGTAGGATTTGGTGGGCGTCAGAGTTGCGGGCCGCCGTGGTATGGGCCTCGGGATCGCGAGTCGTTGTCCTTTTTTGTCGTTTTGCAGGGGCGGGTGCGGGGCGTCGTCCGTTTTGGTTGTTTGCGGGATGGTGCGCTTTCCTTTTCTGGCGATTGCTGCGGGAGACTAACCAGCACGCGATTGCTGGCTAGACGTCCTCATAAATAAATGGTAATCAATTGGCTTGCTTTTTTACGATTGTATCCAATTGATTCACAGCTGATGCTACCTCTGGAGTTTCTTGGAAGCTGGTCAATCTATGTCGTTGACCCTGAACATAAACTCTTCCTTGTGAACCATGACATTTGAGGGGAAGGAGAGCATGTGTGCGAAGCATGAGGAGAATGCGAATCCGGTTCTCCATGGTCTGATAAGGCGCATCTACGAGAACTTGCCAAACTGGGAAATAGGCGCGAATGCATGGACCTTCGACTACAACGCCGGGATGCACTTTAGCTGTACAAGGTACGCGCTGAAAACAAATTAACCAGTTTTGAAGTGTGTGCCCGATGAGTTTGTGTACAGGGAGCAGAGTGGGGTGTACATACTGCACTACATCAGGGAGTACAATGGGATGTATCTCGGGACGATGCTGAGCAATGTATGTTTCTTGTCGTGTGATTAACTGGGCATGTTAAGACCATAATCAGCTGGGGTGACACTAAATTTGCTGTTAACTGCAGGAGGGTCTTGAGTACTTGCGCAAGATGATGGCATACCTGATCGTGACTCTTAAGGAAATGCTGAGGATCTCCCAAACTTCATGGTCCAGCATATTTTCTAGATGGGTACTGCCTGTATGTCGCCAACCCTCGAAGAACAAATACATTTGAACCGACCGTGCTAGGAAGAAGGCATGATCAAGATTTGGGAAGCATTTTGGGTATTTGTTTGTAATTCAATGGAGGGTGGGATGATATTAAACTGCCAAATATTGAGTGTGCTGTAATCGGTAGCAAGTAGACTGGTGCGCTATCACCAAGCAAGTATTAAGTACTTCTATAGTATGTTGAACTCTTAAAATGCTGTAATGAAGACATAATTATGTAATTGCAGCAGTACTATTCCAGAACCTGAGTTTGAATCTGTTGTGTCGTTCCAGATAGTGTAGTGTATTGATCGACAAAACAAGTAGGCTTAAATCATTAGTAACCCCATAAACGTGAGGACTGATGGCCATTTGGTAAATATAGTCTGAAAAATGGTATACGAGAGGAAGCCTGGGATTCTACAAGTTTTTTGCAGGTAGTGCATGAAAATGTTAGCAAGGAAAGCAGATTGAAACAGTACCTGGGGTTGCAAGGAAAGCAGATTGAAACATAAGGAGTACGAGTTGATAGAAAACAGAACATAAATGCGATGGCCATAAGTGGGTAGACTTCAAGTACCAGCTTGATAAACTTGTCCATGGTCAGGGTTACATATCATCCAACTAAAGTATTACAGAAGTCCCAGGAAATTAAAGTGCTGGACCATACAAGTTGCAGCTCACATCATCAAGGCGGCACTTGTAGAAACAATGTCCGACGTTCTCGCCACGCTTTGCAAAGAACGTGATGATCTTCTCTCCGCATTTGTGGCACGGGATGATTGTGTGGAGGAAGGAGTTCTCGTTGTTCTGGCTTGAGGAGGAGGAGGATGCCATGTCTGTGGGCCGATTGGAGAAATTGTAGGATCAGTTGATGGGCTAGGGTTTTGAATTACCTCGATTTGGGAATTGACTAGATCGTGGAGTAGAAGGGAAGGATGGAGTAAGAGACGGGGATTGTCTGTTGGAGCGGTCGAAGGAATTAATGACGCTACAGACGTTGGTACATGACCGGCTAGACACGGTACAAGAAATCGGCCCCAGATCTTGTACCGTGAAGCACGTCAGTTAACTTGGTACAGAAAAACTCCTGCTACCGTGGGGCCGAGATCTGCCATTGTCCAGGATATACTTCGCAAATACATTGCGCAATACGATTGCATCTCGGGGATCACGAGGCGGAGTAGTGGTACAGATAGTATGATCATCTGGACCTACGAGCCAATGCAGATTTCCGGTTGTAAGGCTTTAAAAAAAGATAGTTTACTTTTATCTTGTTGTGGGTTGATACATATCACTTATCAAAACATGTTACAACTATCTATTTTATTTTGGTGGTTATCAGGGCCAGTGAAATAGGCGGATTCGTTGACAAATCTAGGTATCCTGATAATTGTCTGTCCTCATCAATACCTATGTCTCAGTTTTCTAACAGTTAGAATTGTTTTATACATTTTTAAAATAGTTACTTGAGAGAAGTGTTTTTTAAATGTTGTGACAAACTGGATCATATTTGCTGGGGGTTCAAGGAAAATAATGTTAGCCACGTTGCAACCATATACTCCCTCCGTTTTTTAATATAAAATGTTTTAGCTATTTCACATTTTGACTAGGTGCACACCTAAATAAGTGTACATACACATTAAAACATGTCTATATACATGTCGACACATGTGAATGTGGACAAAAACTAAAACATTTTATATTTATAAACGAAGGATTCAAGTCAGATGTCGTACGGCTGGGTGAAATCCACTGGACCACCTCGATCGTGATCCTTTCTACTACGTTCATTCCTATAAATAAGACGCATGCACATCTCAAGACTAACTTTAATCAAAATAATTGAGCAACAATATCTTGATTATATAGTACAAAATTAATATTGTTGGATTCATATTAAAAAACACTTTCTAACGACGCTAATTTTATACCAGTGATTTTTATATATTTAGAGATATTCTTGGTGAAAGACAAGTTCATCTTCAAATACGCGCGACTTACTCATTGGAATTAGAATGGAGGGAGTATTTACTGTTGCTCCGAGTAGTTTCTAGACTGTTGGCTGTGCTGTCCACGATCCTCGTATATGTGCGGGCCGGGCTCGTGCTAAAGGGAACTTTCTCAAAGAGATAGTACTGATTAATTAATTAAGAAACCTAGCCGGCCCGTGTTCCTCCAGCTGCAGCTGCTACCTCCCGGCCGGCCGGAAACCCTCTTCCTCCAAACAATGGGGGTCCTCAGCCCTTGTCCTGCTCCGGCGTCGTCCGTGATCTACAGCTTTAAGCTTGGGTCTCTGCCCATCACGCGCCCTCCGTTTGTGTCTCTGAAGAGGACTTTCCGACCGCGCCATATCTCCCTCTCACAGAAGGGCGCCGCCGATCAGCCATGCGAGCCCAACCCTGGGGATGCCGTTCCTCCCGAGGTATTCACTAGTACCTGGTCAACGAAACTTCTAGCGGGAGGATTCGAATCCAAGCAGCACGCCTTAATTTGTTTCTTTCATTTATCCCCATTGTCAGTGGCGGACCTAGCATTTTACCAAAGGGTATGCCGCATCAAAAAAAAGTGCGTTTTAACATCGATTTCGTCTTGGAGATAAAGAAAATGATAAATTTCCCTAGTACGATCACAAGATAAATATCGGTGTTGTTCTTGCAACCCTATACAATACGGTCACACTATTAAAACAAATAACAAAATATGTACGAAATACTCCCTCCGTTTCATAATAGTCTACATTCTGGACTAGTATTTTGTTCCATATTAATCCACATTCTAGGTTCTGAACATTAATTATCTCCTCGGTAATCAGCAACAACAAAAAACTAAGCAACCTCTCTCTTTTTCTATTGGGTGTCATTAATGCTAATCTGACTTGGATTGGGTGTTTACATACTTGAGTAGTATTATTAAGGAGAATGCTAATTTGTCTTAAACTTTCTAGGATGTAGAGTATTGTGGAATGGAGGGAGTATGTAACAAGGGCATATAAAAATTTATCATATAAGTAGCTAGCACATATGCTGCTAAAACGAGTGTGGAATTGTCCGACTTGCCAATAGCTAATTATTTCATTTGAATAGTCATCATAACTTTTTTTGAGGCATGATTTTTTTTGCGAAACACAATACTGACGCAGACGATCACAAACACGCGTATACTATATCCTCTAAGAACGCACGTACGCACACCCTACCCTATGAGGATCTACAAGAGTGATTTTTAATCATACTTAATCAGATCAAATCCATTAGCAAAATAGCTACGTAGCAAAACAGCTCCGTACATGGTACATTTAGGCTTACACGCTCGACCAATGCCCACATCCTAATAATAAAATAATAAGCACATAAGAAAATTAGTGGGCAAAACCCATCAGTAATAATTAACTACGTACAGAGGTAATCAGTCCATATGTGTACAGACATGCATGGCCGCAACATGCATGCATTAGGCATTAGCTCACCCGAGTATACACCGTGCAGTTTGGCCGCAGGGTATGCCGTGGCCAACCCGGCATACCCTGTAGGTCCGCCACTGCCCATTGTGCGTGCAGGGAGCTGTATAATTGGGATACCAATGCTTATTATCTATTTAACTCGTGTTTTGCTCAAAGAGTTTATTGGTGTTTCTTTCATCCAGGGCGAGACGCTCAGAATTTACCGTGAGAGCGTGGAGAAGTTTGAGAAGGAGTACTCGGCCGCACTGCGTGCTTTGCATGGTCCTATGAAGAAGAAGAAGAAGAAGAAGAAGAAGGATCCCTTGGTTTGTCCTTATACCTTCTATTCCATCATGTATCGTTCGGTTAATCACAAAGCATAATTCATACGGATAGTTATGAGGATTGTAGCTTTACTTAATTTGGGCGGTATGTCTATGTATTTTTGCCTTTTAAAATTTTCGTCGTCTTTCTTATCCGCTATGTGCATCCTGCACATGCGGAGTCTTTCTTGTATCTTTGAACCTATGTCTTTAATTAAAAAAAAACCTTGTAAAGAAAACAACGGTGCTATGTAAGTCCTGCAAAACTTAAGGTAGGCGACTAGTCGGGTAGGTGCAAAGTCTTAGTTATTAATACTCCCTCCGTCCCAAATTAAGTGACGCTGATTTATCTACTCCCTCCGTTTCATATTACTTGACACTAAAGTGGATGTATCTAGACTTATTTTAATACTATATACATCTATTTTAACGTCAAGTAATATGGAACGGAGGGAGTACATGCGTATGTATCTAGTGTGTAGATATATTTGTATCTAGACAAATCCGTGTCACTTAATTTACGGAGGTAATATAAACATATGTCACGGTCCTCTCATGTAGCTGACGCTTTATGCTTCTTCCCCTTCACATCATCGCTTCCTCGCCAGATAGGTTGAATTCCTGTTAGAGGACCAGATTTATTCGGTAGAACCATGAGGACCAAAGCTACGTGTTGTGACGTTCGTCCCTAAGCAAAGCATTGAAGTACGTGGCATACGAATACCCTAATTTAGACATATTTTATGTTTAAAATAATTTTGGTACTCCCCTCCATTTCAATGAAGAAAACTTATAAATTTAATCAAAAGTCAATGACCTCTAAGTTTGACCAATGTTTTGGATAAAAGTATGAATAATTACAATACCAAATAAGTGTCAATAGATGGACCATAAAATATATTTTCATAATATGTATTTTATTGTATATCATAGATAGTGATATTTTTCTATATCGTTGGTTAAACTTTAGTAAGGTTTGACTTTTGACTAAGTTTATGAGGTTTATTCATTGGAATGGAGGTAGTACATCTTAGGTATGTACCCAAGCCGTACTAGCTGGTACAATACCAGTTATCAAAAACTGGGGTGGCTATTTCTCTGCCAAGGTTGCCACACTACTTGTTACCCAAAACAAGAGAACAACGAAATCAACAAATTTAACTTAGGAACAAAGCTTAAGGACATATGAGTTTATATAGGCCTCAGATATCCCTCTAACTCTACGTAGGCTACATGCACAGATAAACTCTCGAACCTAGGCCATAGAAAACCACAAACTTTAGCAGAAACTAGTAATTCTGCCGGTCTCATGCATGCATGGGACCGGATGATGAGTGCTGTGACGCCCCTAGTCCCGCCACACATACCCGGTGGAAACTTTTCTAGTGGCAGATTTACCATGGTGGGGGCTGAAAACCACATCTCACCCTGCCCCTAATAGGTAGTTCTCCGTTTAAAAATGGGTCCCAGTTCTAGTGTTGTTTGAGTAAACATTGTACTGCACCACACGTGCAAAATCAGAAAAGAGAAAATCAAGAAAAAACACCAAAACCATCTTAATTTGTTGTTAGTGTTACAGCTATGATTTCTCTTATTCTAATGTTTTTACTTTTTTCTATGTGAGAAGACAATTTCAGAACAAAAGTTATTCCATCACGAGGCAAACACAATTGACGGGTACATCAAGGAGATAGAGTCCGGAACATGCTTTTTGGTTAGTATTTAGTTCTCAAACAAATATCAAACTAGTCCCCTTCTTCATTTCCAATGGTTTTGCAGTGCTAGTTCAGTACACATAATTTTGAAGATTATAGCATTTCTTAGGATATTAGAAACTAGTCTTAATTAAACATAATAACTCAAGGAAAAAAGCCAATATATGTCCAAGAAACTAGCTAATTATAGCAAGAATCTGCACCTACATATATAAAAAACAATTAAATACTCAATTAAGTAGCTCACGTAAGTTTTAACACTGGAAGCTACATATCCATATGAAAATGCACCTCTAATATTCAGTCAATGCATAGTAGTATAATTTGGCATTTTTTCTGAAGGAATTGATACATACTAAAATAGTACATTATTATAGTGTAAGCTATTACTGAAGAAATAACATGTGTTGTTAGAGATGGCTCAGTACTGCAGAGTCTTTGAATCTATTGTTTTACATCGGTGTTACATTTTGAAAATAAAATTTATACGAGAAACTGTGCTTCCAGATTTTTCAGTTGTATCAAATCTACGTTCTTTTGTTTAAGTCTATTGCCAGTCCTCCGCTAGAATCGGTGGCATTGCACCATTGTTTCGTAATTTTGTTTGATCAATGCTGTAGTATGGAGAAGGCACACGGCTAGCACGGGGTCTTTGCTACAGTGCTGGACAAGCTACTGACTTAGCTTCCAAAATCATGGTAACTACATTTGGCATCTCTTCTGCGTATGTGTGCACACTTCACACTTGTCCCGGAACTCACCAATTGTTTCTTTTTTCCATCCTGAAATGAAAGGCTTATGCAGGTTTGAGATCTCACCACCCAAGTGAAATTTCGTTGGAAACAATAGAGCAGGTAACTTTTTTTTTTTGAGGGAAAGGTAACTTGTTAGGTTTCACCGGGATATTTGGATCACATTTTGAAATTGCCGACGCCGTGTGTACTAAATTCTCTCCCTGAAATTGCAGACCATTAGAACCTATGTCTCCACATTTGTTAAGGTTGCCGAGGACACATGCCACAGGAAGGCTGACCAGGCTACTATCATTTTATTTCTTCGTGCTCTTGGAGGCACGTGTGCAATCAGCCACATCTTGTTCGAAGATGCTTTTTTTGCGGCTAATAACATTGAAGGCAATTCGTCAAAGTACATCCCGTACGGTGATGCGGGGGCATCTAACCGCATATTCCAGCAAAAGATGACAGAATTGGAGGATAACATTAGGAATTCTTCGCCAGTCAAAGCGCGCGAGGTATATATATACAGAGCATTGTCTAAAAGCTCTCCACCCCTCCCACCGCGCCCTTTGGCATGCTGATATTTATCAGTTGATGCTTATTTGTCTTGCAGATTATGTGGTCTACACTGTTTGACGCTAGGTTTCATGCTCATTTTTTTGTAATGGAGATGACTATTCGCCGCAAGAAGGCAATAGCTTACGTCATGGGTAAAGTTATCTCCTTTGGCTAATCTTTCTTGGGTTCTTTTTTGTATTCGAAATTTCGAATACATGTTTTTATCTTATCAAGTTATACCTGAAACAAATCCTAGATTTTTATCTCTGTTATGAGAATGTGTTAATTGTTATTACGTTTTTTTCACTTGCAGAAAACAGCAATAAGGCTTCCAATGCTGGCACGGGCGATAGAGAGACTGACGCTTCATCGGAGACCGGCCCATGATCCTGACGGAGTAGGCATGCTAGTGGTCCATGATGGAGGCACCTACATCTTAGGAGAGGCTTGCATCAAAAGCGCATCCCATCAGTTTTGGCTCACAGTAGCAATGCTGTTATTACAGGAAATGTATTTTAAATGGTTAAAACATTTTTTAATTTTGTAAATGTACATGTTTGTGTCTTTTGCATGTCTTGAAACATTTTATGAAGAAAAAACATATGTAGTCTCGTTTGCAAAAATGGCAAAACAATATCTCGTGAAAAGTTATTTTTGGCACCACCGCCGCCTCACACCACCGGTTCTCATTTAGTATAGTAAAGACAATTAGTCCCCTAAATCATCGGTCATTACGTTCGTCTGCTTTGTTCTCCGAATTCCAATATTCGCGAGCATGCTTAAAATCCAAGTCCAACAGTGACTATCTTCATTGGTGCGAAAGCTCATAGAATCTTGTGGTGGATTGTTTTCATTGGATTATCGTGCTTTGGCCTACTTGATGTTCTTCCACTCGAGCAAAACAGTGACCATCTTTGTTGGGGCATGCATGTAGAGATATGTACCACACATGATATATGCACATTGCATATCCTCCCATTATTATGTCGTCATGTAGAATTTTTATGTGACTTGCAAAACACACATGGTACACTACAGAACCAAAAAGACCAAGGTGGAACATGTTTAGAGTTGCATGGTGAAACAATTCATTATGCTTTCGTTTATCAATTATGGACTATGGATGGAGGATATAAACTACTTGTTACGTGTCAGCCAAATTGGGACAAGGTATACAAACTGGATGAACCTTGCTAGGCTAGTATACCAAAGTTAACTCCCAAGCCTAGGGCAGTTTCAGACAGAGGATTTCCATGCCAGATTAGGATCCCTCAATGAAAATAGCAGGATTTGGTTTTGTGTAATGTTTGTCTCATCCGTTTCACTCATGGACTGTATTTTCCTTCTGTTAATTGTAGCGGGTGCTTTGTGCTTACAGACAGAACAACACATCATTTTTGTAAGGAGAGAGTAAACCATCATGATCGAGTTATAGTGGCCTAACCTGTGGACTTTGACACGTTTTTAGCCTAATCATAGAAAGAATCAGCTCGTGCTAGCGAGAGCGAGTGTAAGAGCGGAGCAGCGCGAGGAGTAGGGCTAGGCGCCCAAGCCATGACTTTTACTGGGGTCCCAGGAGTATTAGGGAAGATTTACGGTTTGTTGTTTTCCATCGCCAAGCTATGCTCATCGCCCTCACGTGTGTGCGTCTCTCATAGCATGATTAAAGAGAAAAAGAGAGATTCAGGGTGACATCGTAATCAGCCGAGTAAAGTTTTCCTTAATAAAAATGCTACAGTACCATTGAAATATAAAGTTATGACGCCAGTTCCACCTCTGAAGATACCAATGTTTGTTTGTTTTTTTGAATGATCGATGCCAATGTTTGCCCCCTGTATTTTGCTTACTGTTCTTTTTTTTTTTGACCTAACTAAAAGTTTTACTGATTAAAAACATTACGGTAACATTTCAAATATACAGGTGTCGTGGTGCAGATGGTTATCACGTCAGTTTCACACGCTGAAGATCTCCGGTTCAAGTCCGGACGATACCAAATATTTTTTCGTATTTTGTGAACTATTTTTTCCGTAAGTAAATATTTAATTATAAAAATATTACAGTACCAATAATAATTAAACAGGTGTCCTGGTGTAGCCGGTTAGCACGTCAGTTTAACACGTGAAGACCTCCGGTTCAAGTCCGGACGATGCCAAATAATTTTTCGTACTCCGTATTTTTACTTACTTTTCGTTATTTCTTTTTTGCCTACAAATTTTTTTACTGCTAAACATATATTACGGTACAAGTACGAATAAACAGGTGTCGTGGTGTAGTTGGCTAGCACATCAGTTTAACACGCTGAACATCTCCGGTTCAAGTCCGGACGATGCCAAGTAATTTTTACGTATTTTATTTACTTTTCGTTATTTCTTTTTTGCCTAACTAAAAATTTACAGGTAAATATATTACGGTACCAACATGAATAAACAGGTGCCGTGGTGTAGTTGGCTAGCACGTCAGCGTAACATGCTGAAGATCTCCAGTTCTAGTCCGGAACCTCCTACAGGAGAGGGGTCCTAATTTAACCACCAAACATTTAAGAAAAACACAATAACGATAGAGACAGAATGACACGACAAGACGCGTGACTCCTAGTTTTATTGATTTGTATTCCCTCGGACCCAATTTAAGTGGCACACACGTTTTTCGAGATTTAAGTTTGATCAATAATTTGACTAACAAAACATTGATTATATGTCACGAAAGTAATACCACTAAGTTCATATTTGAATGAAGTTTCTAATGGTATAATTTTTATCGTAAATATCACATGTATTATTAGTCAAATTTATGGTCAAAGTTAGAGCATGCAAAACGAAGGCACCACATGCACTGGGACTGGGACAGAGGGAGTAACTTTTACCACAAAAAAATTAGCATTGAAGTTATGGCTAAAGACATCATGTTTGTCATCTGTTCGTATGAAGACAATGTAGATTAATTAGTAGAACGTGTACACCTTAACAAACATGGATTGAAATCATAGCCTCTTGGTGAGTCCAGGTAAAAGAGGCTAAGATAAGGATGGAAGAGTATAGCAGAAAGAGACTGGAGAAAAATGAACTGGGATGATAACAAGAGGAAGGTAAGTGGATTACAAAGGTCATGCACAAGGAAGTTCCCCAAGAATATTTCACCCACTTGACATGAATAGGGATTCTTAGAGTGAGTTAATATCCCATCCTAAACATTTGCTTAAACTGAAAACATTTGTGTGTCTATCTAAACAATAAATAGTAAAACAACCTAATTTGTGACATTTATGATTTCCATTTGTATTCTAGATATTTTACCACAACAAGCAGAATGTGCACAGTATGTTGACAATGGGAATGTTTTATTTGCAGTGCCGAAATTCATTTAAAACTAACTCTATAATATTATGATTTTACAGTATATTTAATGCCATAAAGTAATGATTGCACACACGAAAGACACTGGCCGAGCCACTAGTGATTAATAGGCAATAGAGAGCTGCTATACGTACGACGGTTTCCCGTCCGATTCATGTCCGACGTTGCATACCTACCGTCCGTGACCATCCGTGAACAATATCCAACGATGCAGTGCAACCGTCGGACAACAGTCGAACGTGAAACGTCGGACGCACAGCCCTTTCGTAGGCAATAACAGGTTGCCATTAGTAAAATGTTCAAACTGCATAGAAGCTAGAGAGGACATATATTTATGGGTAGTATTCCCTCCAAAAAGTATATTTCCTTTCAAAAAGAATGAACATATACTATCCAAGTAAGCAACAGAGAAAAACGAAGGATTTGTACATAAGCCTGCACCTGCAAATAGAAGAGGATATATTTTTGAGGTGGCCTCATGCTAGATGGATCTGACCCTGACGTACCCTAGAATCAGCACCAAGTACCCTGCAGACGACCGAAGGAAAAGGAGGTTGCCTGCTTGACACATGTCCGTGAACATCTACTTTCACTACTAGAAAAACCTCATTCGCCGGGTGGGGAAAATACCCGGCGACAACCGACATTGGCCTCGGCGACAGGTTCGCCGAGAGCGGCTCTCGGCGGAACCATCTCAGCGAAAATCGCCTCGGCGACGACACTTCACCGGGTGCTTTTTATCGGGGATGCACGGCGACCTCTTCGCCGAGACTTTTTGTCCAACACCCGGCGAAGAAAAGCACATCGCCACCGTCCCTTGTCAGATGGGTGTCAGAGATGTGTCAGAACGTCGCCGGGTGGGGAGGCTACGACACTCGGCGAAGATTGAACACATGGCTCCGGCGAATATCTTCGCCATGATGCTCTTCGCCGAGTGCCAGGCGTCTTCGCCGGGAGTTCACTTCGCCGAGATCCTTCCTACGACGTCGCCGAACGTTCGCCGGGTGGGGTTTCACCGAGAGCCGCGCGGGAAGTTCGCCGAGGCCGGGCCTCTTCGCCGGGTGCCGTCTTCGCCGAGATCCTGTCCAAGACGTCGCCGAAACGTTCGCCGGGTGCTGGTTCGCCGAGTGCCTGGTGGAATGTTCGCCGAGGTTACCAAGTTCGCCGGGTGGGGAAAACACCCGGCGAAGTGGGTGCCAAATGGTCCCAGGTGGTGACATTTCGCCGAGAGAGGTTCTCGGCGAACAACACAGGCTCGGCGAAGTGTGCTCCCAGGTGACCAAATGGCACCTGTAGGGTGCCTTCGCCGAGTGCCCTGCCCGGTGAAGACGGATTCGCCGAGTGATTTACCCGGCGAAGTTACCATTTGGTGCAAAATTTTTCTGCTTTTTGCAAATCCCTGCATTTGCAAAAACAGTATAGCAAAATATAATACATATAGCACACCCAGAACACTCCCAGCACACCCAGAACACCCAGAACATTAAAATGAAATACATATAGCAAAATATATCACATATTGTCCAAAAGTACACAAAATATAGTCCACAAGTTCTAAAGCACACAATACAAGTTCAAAATATATCCAGCCAAATGGTTGTTCACACATCATCCACAAGCCAACAAGTTGAAGACAAGCAAGCCCTTAAATTCATCGAAGGCCTCGTGGATGCAATCCTACAAGTTTGAAAATGTGAGCATTAGTTTGAAGACATGAGTGTTCAAATGTTGAGCATTTGGGACTTGAGCTTAATTACCTAGTGTTGCTCGAGGTTGTTGGAGGCCGTTGGACTTGCAGCTCCACCTCCACCATTCTCTCCATCGGCTTGAGCAACCGAAGGAGTGTGGGATCTAGCCGACCGTTGCTCCTATTAATCCCATTAGACGAGTAAGCAAACATGTGATAAATTTGGACTACCCCTAGTCCCAAGAGCACTTACCAAGAGGACTGGGGCAACTAGTGGAGGTACAGGAGGTAAAGAAGGAAGCGTCGCCGCGGGCAGCGCCTGCAAACCGAAGAGGAGGGTTAGTATGCAAAGTTGAAGCACATGCTTTAGTTGAAAGAAAAAGTTGAAGCACTTACCGCCATAAGGGCCTGGAGGCATGCTTGTTGGTGGGCCATGTGTGCATGCATTTGCCTGTTGTTCTCCTCTGCAGCCTGCGCCCTCGCTGTAGCCTCCGCCGCCTCCTTCCTATTTTTCTCAACCTCAGCCTAGAGGATTGCAACATGAAAAGATGCGGTCATGGCGATGCAAACATGTACAATAGTGGAAAAGATGGTTGAAAAACAACAAGTACCTCCATTGCAGCAATCTTATCAAGTCCGACCCTTGGGCGGCGCTCGATCTCGGGGGCTGAGCTCTTACGCCTAGCACGAATCTCGGCAAGTGTTGGGAGGCCCGATGAATTGAAGGAAGCACCGCCAATGTAAGGCCGGCCATTCAGCTTGCCTTGTCCCGCGAGCATAGCAACATGGGGGTCGAAAGGCTCCTTCAAAGGATCGGAGTCGGGTCCGTGGACCTCGTTGAACTTGGAGCAGTAGTTTTCATGTTGTTTCTTCGCGGTGTCGGTGATCCACTGCTTGTCCGCGGGTTTCAGAGGATCCAGATCCTTCGCCTTTGGCCTCCGGGTCTCAACGAACACTTGCATCTTCGTCTTTTTGACTCCATCCTTGAACTCCTACAAGTATGACATCAAAAGAAAGCATACAAGTGAGGTCAGAAGAGGTTATCAAAATATTATGGGGCAGAAATAAAAACTTGAATGGAAAGGGAAATCATGACTTCTTACCTTGTGTGCCACGAGGCCGTCGAGTGTGAGGGGGCCTTGACGGTGGACTCCGCGGCCTACCATATTCCGCCGCGCCCGTGCGTCCTTGTTTTGCGCCTTGAACCAATCAGACACCCACCTCTGTACAAGCTTCCTGTAGCAAGGCTTATGGGAGGCTAGCCATGCCGGAATCACCTATTTAACAAAAGACATATCCATATGAGTTGAACTTTTCATCAGTCCTGTGGAGAATAGTACGAAAATAAATGTGGTTACCTTCATGTACTGGGCTGTCGACAGGTGTACGGGGCAAGCCTCCTCCTTGGTGACTGTCCTGTGCATATATTCTGCATAGAACTGTTGAACAGCGGAGATACGGGCCTCATAAATCTGGTCGGGGATGAGCTTCTTCGCCATCTTAATCAGCGCCTTTTGAGCCGCTTCATCTTTACCTTCAGCATCAACGAGAGTGAAGAAGTCCTAACAAATAGTGAGCATAGGATAAAGGGGGTTACCACGGTGAAATCCAAACTGTTGGTATTTTTTACTGGTAAATTTATAGAAAGTACTAACCCAGAACTCGGCGAGCAGCCGGAAGCCGACGTGGCCGTGGACGCTGTCCTCAACCATCGTGAAGTGGGCCCAAGACCTAGCAGGCCCCCTTTCACCGGTGGGGACTCCATCCTTCTTGTAGTCGACCATGCCAGGGTAAAGCTTCTTGATAAGAAGGCCAAGGACGCCTGAAGGTAAGCGTTCCCACTTTGGGCCCACCCACGTGAATGTCCTGCACATACCAAAAACATAAGTTAGATTCTTGTGATGGAAAGGTAACTAAAGTACAAGGTAACAACATTTTAAACAACCACTTACGCATCCGAGGTGACATCAAGGACTCCGTGTGACCTGCGCTCTGGAAAGCCCGAAGGCCCTCGCTGGTACACCTTACCCTCGCGTGCTAGGCCGATCTCTGGTAGTGGATGAGCTGTCAACAGCTCCTCATCCGCCACGGCATCCTCCTCCTCACTCTCCTCACGCCGCTCCTTCGTCTCCTCCTCCTCACTCCCATCATCAGGCGCCTGCTCCTGGTACTCATCGTCACTAAGCACGGCATCGTCCTCCCCGGCCTGCTCCTCCTCCTGCTCCTCCTCCTGCTCCTCCTCCTCAGAGGAAGACGAAGCCGAGGGCAAAGGACTACTCAAGCGAGCAGCAGGCCTAGGCGCCTTAGCGCCGACCACCTGAGAGAGAGCAGGATCATCATTATTTAACAAAAAGATCATATATGTATTTAACAAAAAGATTCATGGATTACTTAATTCAATTATTTACAAAATTATAGATTTTACGCGTTGGGGTGGGGAGGCTACGACACTCGGCGAAGATTGAACACATGGCTCCGGCGAATATCTTCGCCGTGATGCTCTTCGCCGAGTGCCAGGCGTCTTCGCTGGGAGTTCACTTCGCCGAGATCCTTCCTACGACGTCGCCGAACGTTCGCCGGGTGGGGTTTCACCGAGAGCCGCGCGGGAAGTTCGCCGAGGCCGGGCATCTTCGCCGGGTGCCGTCTTCGCCGAGATCCTGTCCAAGACGTCGCCGAAACGTTCGCCGGGTGCTGGTTCGCCGAGTGCCTGGTGGAATGTTCGCCGAGGTTACCAAGTTCGCCGGGTGGGGAAAACACCCGGCGAAGTGGGTGCCAAATGGTCCCAGGTGGTCACATTTCGCCGAGAGAGGTTCTCGGCGAACAACACAGGCTCGGCGAAGTGTGCTCCCAGGTGACCAAATGGCACCTGTAGGGTGCCTTCGCCGAGTGCCCTGCCCGGTGAAGACGGATTCGCCGAGTGATTTACCCGGCGAAGTTACCATTTGGTACAAAATTTTTCTGCTTTTTGCAAATCCCTGCATTTGCAAAAACAGTATAGCAAAATATAATACATATAGCACACCCAGAACACTCCCAGCACACCCAGAACACCCAGAACATTAAAATGAAATACATATAGCAAAATATATCACATATTGTCCAAAAGTACACAAAATATAGTCCACAAGTTCTAAAGCACACAATACAAGTTCAAAATATATCCAGCCAAATGGTTGTTCACACATCATCCACAAGCCAACAAGTTGAAGACAAGCAAGCCCTTAAATTCATCGAAGGCCTCGTGGATGCAATCCTACAAGTTTGAAAATGTGAGCATTAGTTTGAAGACATGAGTGTTCAAATGTTGAGCATTTGGGACTTGAGCTTAATTACCTAGTGTTGCTCGAGGTTGTTGGAGGCCGTTGGACTTGCAGCTCCACCTCCACCATTCTCTCCATCGGCTTGAGCATCCGAAGGAGTGTGGGATCCAGCCGACCGTTGCTCCTATTAATCCCATTAGACGAGTAAGCAAACATGTGATAAATTTGGACTACCCCTAGTCCCAAGAGCACTTACCAAGAGGACTGGGGCAACTAGTGGAGGTACAGGAGGTAAAGAAGGAAGCGTCGCCGCGGGCAGCGCCTGCAAACCGAAGAGGAGGGTTAGTATGCAAAGTTGAAGCACATGCTTTAGTTGAAAGAAAAAGTTGAAGCACTTACCGCCATAAGGGCCTGGAGGCATGCTTGTTGGTGGGCCATGTGTGCATGCATTTGCCTGTTGTTCTCCTCTGCAGCCTGCGCCCTCGCTGTAGCCTCCGCCGCCTCCTTCCTATTTTTCTCAACCTCAGCCTAGAGGATTGCAACATGAAAAGATGCGGTCATGGCGATGCAAACATGTACAATAGTGGAAAAGATGGTTGAAAAACAACAAGTACCTCCATTGCAGCAATCTTATCAAGTCCGACCCTTGGGCGGCGCTCGATCTCGGGGGCTGAGCTCGTACGCCTAGCACGAATCTCGGCAAGTGTTGGGAGGCCCGATGAATTGAAGGAAGCACCGCCAATGTAAGGCCGGCCATTCAGCTTGCCTTGTCCCGCGAGCATAGCAACATGGGGGTCGAAAGGCTCCTTCAAAGGATCGGAGTCGGGTCCGTGGACCTCGTTGAACTTGGAGCAGTAGTTTTCATGTTGTTTCTTCGCGGTGTCGGTGATCCACTGCTTGTCCGCGGGTTTCAGAGGATCCAGATCCTTCGCCTTTGGCCTCCGGGTCTCAACGAACACTTGCATCTTCGTCTTTTTGACTCCATCCTTGAACTCCTACAAGTATGACATCAAAAGAAAGCATACAAGTGAGGTCAGAAGAGGTTATCGAAATATTATGGGGCAGAAATAAAAACTTGAATGGAAAGGGAAATCATGACTTCTTACCTTGTGTGCCACGAGGCCGTCGAGTGTGAGGGGGCCTTGACGGTGGACTCCGCGGCCTACCATATTCCGCCGCGCCCGTGCGTCCTTGTTTTGCGCCTTGAACCAATCAGACACCCACCTCTGTACAAGCTTCCTGTAGCAAGGCTTATGGGAGGCTAGCCATGCCGGAATCACCTATTTAACAAAAGACATATCCATATGAGTTGAACTTTTCATCAGTCCTGTGGAGAATAGTATGAAAATAAATGTGGTTACCTTCATGTACTGGGCTGTCGACAGGTGTACGGGGCAAGCCTCCTCCTTGGTGACTGTCCTGTGCATATATTCTGCATAGAACTGTTGAACAGCGGAGATACGGGCCTCATAAATCTGGTCGGGGATGAGCTTCTTCGCCATCTTAATCAGCGCCTTTTGAGCCGCTTCATCTTTACCTTCAGCATCAACGAGAGTGAAGAAGTCCTAACAAATAGTGAGCATAGGATAAAGGGGGTTACCACGGTGAAATCCAAACTGTTGGTATTTTTTACTGGTAAATTTATAGAAAGTACTAACCCAGAACTCGGCGAGCAGCCGGAAGCCGACGTGGCCGTGGACGCTGTCCTCAACCATCGTGAAGTGGGCCCAAGACCTAGCAGGCCCCCTTTCACCGGTGGGGACTCCATCCTTCTTGTAGTCGACCATGCCAGGGTAAAGCTTCTTGATAAGAAGGCCAAGGACGCCTAAAGGTAAGCGTTCCCACTTTGGGCCCACCCACGTGAATGTCCTGCACATACCAAAAACATAAGTTAGATGCTTGTGATGGAAAGGTAACTAAAGTACAAGGTAACAACATTTTAAACCACCACTTACGCATCCGAGGTGACATCAAGGACTCCGTGTGACCTGCGCTCTGGAAAGCCCGAAGGCCCTCGCTGGTACACCTTACCCTCGCGCGCTAGGCCGATCTCTGGTAGTGGATGAGCTGTCAACAGCTCCTCATCCGCCACGGCATCCTCCTCCTCACTCTCCTCACGCCTCTCCTCCGTCTCCTCCTCCTCACTCCCATCATCAGCGCCTGCTCCTGGTAGTCATCGTCACTAAGCAACCCTCCTCTGGTAGTGGATGAGCTGTCAACAGCTCCTCATCCGCCACGGCATCCTCCTCCTCACTCTCCTCACGCCTCTCCTCCGTCTCCTCCTCCTCACTCCCATCATCAGCGCCTGCTCCTGGTAGTCATCGTCACTAAGCACGGCATCGTCGTCTTCTTCCATGTCATCGACACTGGGCAAGTTCAGGTTCAATTGGCCTGACAGCCCATCTTCCTGATAGAACTCACCCTGGTAGGTGTTCGGGTTTAGGCGTAGGTGGTAGTCGTCATCGTTAGGGGTTGGTACTTTATTACGTGGCGGTACCGTGATCACTACATCCCAGCCTATTAGACGTTTCACAGTTTTGCATGGGTACGGGAGATAAAAAACTTGGATGGCTTGGTGTGCTAGGATATAGACATCCTCTCCCGTGTAGACGGAATCTCGCTCAACTTCGACCAACCCAATTTCAGGTCTTCGTCTCACTCTCTTTGGATTGAACCAATGGCATTTGAAGACAACAGGGTTCTTCTGTTTGCCGAAATCACAATCTAGTTCAATTATGTCCAAGACTACTCCAAAGTAATCAAGGCCGTCCTTCCCGGGGCATAAGACCCCAGAATTTCTTGTCCTCGGGTTTGGCCGAGTTTTCTCATGATGGTCGGTATGGAAGCGAAACCCGTTCACGTCATATGACTTGTAGGTCTTGACGACATAGGTCGATGAGGTAAGTTTCTTCAACTCGGGCCTCATATTTGGGTCAGATATTCCCTACAAGTGCAATAGGAAGAAGTATGATACGTTAGTGTTGACGAAACGTCTTACACAAACATGGAATGAAACAAGGGGATATTCCCTACACATACCCGGGCTGTCCAAAACGTGGACAATTCGAAACGGCCACGGTTATAAATGATATAGCTCTTTGTATATAACCATATACCCTGGACAAGGTGTATACATAAATATATACAAACAGCTCTTTATATATAAACATATACCCTTGACAAGGTGTATACATAAATATATATAAAGAGTTTCATCTTTATAACGATAACCCTTCCGAACAGGAGACTCCTAGGGTTACGCGACTTGTTTGGTGAGCTACAAAATAACGCAACCTATAAAGAGGAGAGAAAAAGGGTCATTACCCTCGAAGCGTGACCGACAAAAAGACAGGGGAAGTAGCTCCTGCCCGAACCCTGCCCTACAACGAAGCTCCCGTCGTCAACCTTGCTGCTGCACACAATATCAAAAATACAATTAATAACTAACAAATAACCTAACTAACTAAGCAAATTATCACCTAACTAATTAACAAACATGAATTCATGAATTCACCTCTAAACTTATCTCATTGTTCAAAGCAATTCAAACTTATGAAATTGCATTCACAATTCAAATTTAAACAACTTGAATTCAATTATTGGACAAGAGTCATAATAATAAAAATTCAAATAATTCAAAGAGATAATTCACAAGTATAAAGTCAAACATATTAGTCTTTTATCTCAATAATTATGGGCAAGAGCAGCAACAGCAAGCCCTCAAACTAGCCAAATTCAAATGACACATTCCACAAATTCAAATACAAACAGCCCACAAATGTTGGATTTGCAGCAATTTAAATGTTGTCTTTTTATAGTTTTCACCTTAGGAATTAACAATAAACAGAGCTACTAATGTTTTAATGAACACAAGCACACTAAACATGTTTTGCTACTGAACAAATAACACAAGAACACTAAATTCAAAAATAAAAAGAGGGAGAGATGGATCAATTAATCATACCTGGAGGTGCTTCAGCTTGTTGAAGAGGAGAAGCTGGCGTTGGGGAAGAGCAGGAGCCGGCGTTGGGGAAGAGCAGCAGCCGGAGTTGATGAAGAGCAGCGACGAACTCGCCGGAGTTGGGGCTGCGGCTGCGAGATGAAGGAGGCAGCAGCGACGAACTCGCCGTGGTCGCGAGGGAGGCGGATGCGGATGCGGGGAACCGCACGCGTTCGCGGTGGAGGCCGGCCACGCAGCTAGCCCGCCATTGCTCCGGTCGAGGTAGCGCGCGCCTAGGGCTAGGGTTTGACCTCCTGCGGGCGGAGGGCGGGCAACGGCCTGCTTCTGGCGGTGGGTGGTTGCGGCGGTCAGGGAGAGGTGGCGGCGGCAGCAGAGAGGGAGGCGGCGGCTGGGGTGGGGGTGGTGGCGGCGGGTGGCGGCGGCGGGGGCGGGTTGGTGGAGAAGAACAGCGCGTGCGAATTGGGGATTTTTCGGCCCAATTTGGGCCGAACTTTTCCTAAGTCCCCGCCACATCTTCGCCGAGTATCTTCTTCGCCGGGAGCCCACCTCGGCGAACACACTTTTAAAATTATATTTTTCCCTGCTATTTCTTTTATAATTACATTTTATAAAATTATACAATTTGTTGTGTTTGGGTGGGCCATGTGAACACAAATAATCTGATTCGGGCTCATTTTTCTCGTTTCCGGCGAAACCCCCCCCAAAGTAGACCAGAACTCGACGGTGTCGTCTACCCCATCGACGGGCGTCGAAAGGGGGTAGCTCCAAGGACTTTTACACTTGGTTGTGTTTGGGTGGGCCATGTGAACATAAATAACCTGATTTGGGCTCATGTTATCACATGGTTGCCTCCGTCGCACCCGAAACGGGGGTTTCCGCGTAGAAGAGCATGACCTTCGAGGGGGATAAGTGGGGTTTGTGAAGACGGTCACACCTCGGAGTCTCGATATGTCTACACCAACCTACCACCACAACCTAATGCATATATTAGGGCACCACCCATGTTTTGGTGAGGTTCCGACACCCCGAAGCCCCCGGTTCCGTCGAAACCCCCCCAAAGTAGACCAGAACTCGACGGTGTCGTCTACCCCATCGACGGGCGTCGAAAGGGGGTAGCTCCAAGGACTTTTACACTTGGTTGTGTTTGGGTGGGCCATGTGAACATAAAATAACCTGATTTGGGCTCATGTTATCACATGGTTGCCTCCGTCGCACCCGAAACGGGGGTTTCCGCGTAGAAGAGCATGACCTTCGAGGGGGATAAGTGGGGTTTGTGAAGACGGTCACACCTCGGAGTCTCGATATGTCTACACCAACCTACCACCACAACCTAATGCATATATTAGGGCACCACCCATGTTTTGGTGAGGTTCCGACACCCCGAAGCCCCCGGTTCCGTCGAAACCCCCCCAAAGTAGACCAGAACTCGACGGTGTCGTCTACCCCATCGACGGGCGTCGAAAGGGCGTAGCTCCAAGGACTTTTACACTTGGTTGTGTTTGGGTGGGCCATGTGAACATAAAATAACCTGATTTGGGCTCATGTTATCACATGGTTGCCTCCATCGCACCCGAAACGGGGGTTTCCGCGTAGAAGAGCATGACCTTCGAGGGGGATAAGTGGGGTTTGTGAAGACGGTCACACCTCGGAATCTCGATATGTCTACACGAACCTACCACCACAACCTAATGCATATATTAGGGCACCACCCATGTTTTGGTGAGGTTCCGACACCCCGAAGCCCCCGGTTCCGTCGAAACCCCCCCAAAGTAGACCAGAACTCGACGGTGTCGTCTACCCCATCGACGGGCGTCGAAAGGGGGTAGATCCAAGGACTTTTACACTTGGTTGTGTTTGGGTGGGCCATGTGAACATAAATAACCTGATTTGGGCTCATGTTATCACATGGTTGCCTCCGTCGCACCCGAAACGGGGGTTTCCGCGTAGAAGAGCATGACCTTCGAGGGGGATAAGTGGGGTTTGTGAAGACGGTCACACCTCGGAGTCTCGATATGTCTACACCAACCTACCACCACAAC
Source organism: Poa pratensis (assembly GCA_947311845.1). Classification (NCBI taxonomy): domain Eukaryota; kingdom Viridiplantae; phylum Streptophyta; class Magnoliopsida; order Poales; family Poaceae; genus Poa; species Poa pratensis. The sequence goes on along the minus strand of CAMZMU010000062.1, from coordinate 45,923,388 downwards.
CTAATGCATATATTAGGGCACCACCCATGTTTTGGTGAGGTTCCGACACCCCGAAGCCCCCGGTTCCGTCGAAACCCCCCCAAAGTAGACCAGAACTCGACGGTGTCGTCTACCCCATCGACGGGCGTCGAAAGGGGGTAGCTCCAAGGACTTTTACACTTGGTTGTGTTTGGGTGGGCCATGTGAACATAAATAACCTGATTTGGGCTCATGTTATCACATGGTTGCCTCCGTCGCACCCGAAACGGGGGTTTCCGCGTAGAAGAGCATGACCTTCGAGGGGGATAAGTGGGGTTTGTGAAGACGGTCACACCTCGGAGTCTCGATATGTCTACACCAACCTACCACCACAACCTAATGCATATATTAGGGCACCACCCATGTTTTGGTGAGGTTCCGACACCCCGAAGCCCCCGGTTCCGTCGAAACCCCCCCAAAGTACACCAGAACTCGACGGTGTCGTCTACCCCATCGACGGGCGTCGAAAAGGGGTAGCTCCAAGGACTTTTACACTTGGTTGTGTTTGGGTGGGCCATGTGAACATAAATAACCTGATTTGGGCTCATGTTATCACATGGTTGCCTCCGTCGCACCCGAAACGGGGGTTTCCGCGTAGAAGAGCATGACCTTCGAGGGGGATAAGTGGGGTTTGTGAAGACGGTCACACCTCGGAGTCTCGATATGTCTACACCAACCTACCACCACAACCTAATGCATATATTAGGGCACCACCCATGTTTTGGTGAGGTTCCGACACCCCGAAGCCCCCGGTTCCGTCGAAACCCCCCCAAAGTAGACAAGAACTCGACGGTGTCGTCTACCCCATCGACGGGCTCATGTTATCACATGGTTGCCTCCGTGTGCTTCTTTCTGATCCGACGGCTCACAAGCGCTCGAAAGAAACACACTGCTGATCCAACGGCTCAGAAGTGCTGGAAGGAAACACACGATCCGTGTGCTTTTCTGCCTGATCTGACGGTTCACAAGCACTCGAAACATACACACCGATCCAACGGCTCATGAGCGCTCAAAGGAAACACACGATCCGTGTGCTTTTTTCTGATTGGACAGTTCTCACTATATATATGTAGTCATGGCCTCCATTGGCATAGCACCCCTTCACTCATATCTGCAGCCTAATCACTCCCCATGGCTTCCACCGTACCCACTCTAACCTACTAAGAGGCGGAGGCGCTTTGCGCCTCGAACTACCCATGCCCACCCGGCTACGGCGTCCCCGCTGGCTGGTGGCTGAGCACCGGAGGCGTGCCGGTCGCTCCTGTCCCTCAAGGTTTGGCGCGCCGGGCGGCCATCACGAACCACTACTTCAACGAGCTCACTCCGCAGCAGCGGATGGATCACCGCTGGAATCCCGACTACCGCCCGACTTGGGACGCCTTCTTCTTCACTCGACGTGAGAGGGCGCTCGCCAGGTACGAGGAGAACCTGGCGATAACCCCCGCCTGAGCTACCCTCAGTTTCAGTCCAGGCGAGCGCCGCCCCCGCCCGACGACAGCGACGACGACGGCGGCGACTATGAGCACGAGTATTATAGGCCTAGGCAGGAGTATGACTAATCTGAGCCACATCATTTCTTATGACAAATGGTTCATCTATGTACCCAAGATTGGTGTCATTCCCTAATGCTGGTCGCTACAACGACGACCGTGTAAAATGTATTATTTATCTTTGCATTTCCAACTAATGATCTTTAGCATCTGAATACATAATCTGGTAGAATATATGAGTGAGTAACCTGGGAAACAAAATATACGGTTTCCCCTAGCTACAGCCCTACAGTGATTCACGTTCGAATGACGTTGCATTCACCGTAGGACGTAGCTAGGGAACCCGAATATTTTGTGTTTGAGCGCCACTTTGATCCAATCAGCGGTAAGACGTCTCATAAATGAACAAATCATACGGTTTCACCCAGCTACAATCCCACCGTGGCTGCGATATCACATGCACGGTGGGACGTAGCTGGGTAAATCCGGATAATTTGTGTGTAATATCTAATATAGCTGAAACAAGACACACGGTTTCTCCTAGCTACAGCCCGACACTGATTCACGGTCGAATGTCGCTGCATTCAGTGTCGGGCATAGCTAGGGAATCCGAATGTCTTGTGTTTGAGCTGGGTAAATCCGGATAATTTGTGTGTAGTATATCTAAATATAGCTGTAACAAGACACACGGTTTCTCCTAGCTACAGCCCGACACTGATTCACGGTCGAATGTCGCTGCATTCAGTGTCGGGCATAGCTAGGGAACCCGAATGTCTTGTGTTTGAGCTGGGTAAGCTGGAATGAGTGAGTAAGCTGGTGTAGAGGTGTGGTATTTATAGGCGCAGCTAGGGGTGGGAAGCTGGCTCCAAAAAATCTCCAGTTCACCGAGCGATACACCCGGCGAAGTTGGTGTCCCGGCGAAGAACTGGTGCGGAACGAAATTTTCGTTCCCGCCAACAACCTTCGCCGACACTAGCACCCGGCGATGCCAAACCCCCGGCGACGAAATGGCGCGGAAAGAAATTTTCGTTCCCGCCCATAGATTCGCCGAGTGCCTTCCACCGGCGAAACAGAATCTTTTTGCGCGGCAGAAATTTCCTTTTTCGCGCCAGGTCTTCGCCGGGTGCGGTACTCGGCGAAATGGAGGGACCAAACCTGCAAGGCGGGCCCCATTGCCAGGCACCACGTGGTCGTCAGTTTCGCCGGGAAAAACACTTCACCGAGTGTTTTGTGTTGTCTTCGCCGACGTGGTAATCTTCGCCGAGATCTTTTTCTGCACGTAGCCGGTGACGTTCGCGTTTGCCGAGATGTCTCGTCGTCGCCGAGTGTCGCCGTCTCTCTACCGGCGATAGCCCTCTTCGCCGTGGTGCCCCGAAATTATGCACTCGGCGAAGCTGAGACAACTCGGCGGCGAGCGTTTTTCTAGTAGTGTTTCCGTTGAACTGTCAATCTGTCATGGCGTAGTACGTCGTTCGTGTACTCTGCCCCTTATCCCTTTTCTTCCGGTACGTACGTACTTGCCACTTTCTGATCGAATCCAGCAAAATTCCAACTGAAACTGAAACTTTCAAGGATCAAGAAACAGTATTCGTGCGTACTTCATTCTCTCGCGCCTCTCGATCGACCAGCTTTAACAAACTAATCCCACACAATTAGGTAATTTGAGAGGGAAACTAATTAGAGATGTAATTAAGCATGACATGCATGCATGAAAACGTAGCAAACGTACTAGTGATTGATGGTACTAGAAGAGCCTAAGTACATAGTATGAAGCTAGCTAAGCTAGGGCACACCATATGTGCCACTGACAGGGACTGAATCTTCTTCCTCTCGATCTACTGCTACTTACTACTACTGCCGATCGAACCAACTTCTCGAAACCAACGGCTAGCTAGCTATGATCGATGATGATCAGATCACTGAGCAATGCAGGCGCATTGATGCATTTCAGTGGGAGAGGAAGCTGAAGGGGGAGAAGCCGGAGTCGGAGCCCTGCGACGAGGCGACCATGTCGTGGCCGGCGCCGCTCGTGGGGGCGAACCCGCCGTACGGCGCGTCGGCGCCGCCCCAGAACCCGGCCACCATCTGCGCCAGGTCGTCCACGTCCTCCCGGAGGCCCATCCCGTAGGCGTCGGCGTCGGACACGGAGTACCGCCGCGCGTCCTGCTGCATGTCGCCGCCCCGGGGACGGAGGCAGCTCTCCGGCACCACGCTGCTCAGGTACCCGGAGTTGTCGTCCGCGCTGGGGAAGAGGAAGTCGTGTCCGCCGTGACGCATGTCCATCGGGCTGGCATGATCGGCATTAGCCACCGGCATGGAGCACTCGCCCGCGCCGGCGGCCAGACCCGCCTGGTAGCCGCCGCCGTGGCTGTGGTACGAGCCAATGTGCGGCGCCGCCGCACTTGTCACGTGCTGCTGGCTCCCGTACTGCATGTTGGTCGACGACGCGTATGCGGGCTGCTGCGCGTGGTGGAACGGCGCGAGGAAGGGCGGGTAGTTGTTGTAGGCGGCGTGCGCGTAGACGAAGTTGGTGCGCGCCTGGGCGCCCTTCATGGAGAGCGCGGCGCGGTCGTAGGCCAGGGCGGCCTCCTGCGCCGTGTCGAAGGTGCCGAGCCAGTGCCGCTCCTTGGTCGTGGGGTCGCGTATCTCCGCGGCGTAGCGGCCCCACGGCCGCCGCCGCACGCCGAGGAACCGCCCGGGCTCCTGCGTGCGCCGCCGGCCACGCCCCGTCGGCCGCTCGCTCGGCGACGACGGCGGAGACGGCTGAGGCAGCGGGTGGCCCATGATCGGCTTCGGCAGCGAATGCTCCGAGAACGCCATCATCTGGGATGTCTGGCCGCCACCGCCGCTGCTGCTGCTGCGATTGCTCATGGCAAAAGAACTGATCGAAGGATATCTACTGCCTTAGCCTACTAAGCTTAGTGAGTAGCTTGTGCTGTGAGCTTAGCTACCTAGCTTGAGCCTTGAGGTGGTTGCTATGTTGTGAGCTTCTAGTGCGTGTAGTGCTCACTATGGAGGGAGGCAGGGTGGTATTTAAATGGGGAGCAAGCTTGCAGGAGGGAGGGAGGAGCTAGAAGGAGAACACTGTGGATGAGATGGCAAGGTAGTAGGGGAGTGGCATGCATGCACTGCACCCCCAAATGCACTTGTTTAATTCTAGGAGGAAAAGGAGGGAGTGCAAAGCTCACTGCATGTTTGTATGTATGCATCTTGTGTTTGGATTTGTGTGCCCTAACCTTAAGACGAAAGAGATGAGGAGAATGTTGTGTCAGTCTATACATGCATATGTATATGTGTTGCCAGAAAAAAAGAATACTTGGAATGTTCTACCCTCAGTTTTCATACACATATATACACTTCATTTATGGCTATGCATGCTTTTTTAGATAAAGAGTGTTTATTAATATCGAGAAGATACAACATGCACCCAGCCTCTGCAACAACGCAATAACCAAATCTACTACGGCTATGCATGCTACAGTACATGCAATTTAAATTAAACTAATTAGTGTCATCCTACATATGACTATGACATGATCCTTGTTCAACCAAATTAATAAACCAGCATAACACACACTAGTTATATGAAGCCGGTGACCAAGAAGCTCCTGCCAAGACAAACTATTTTTTAAATAATGGTCCTACATGAGTAGCTAATTATTGTGGCATATATACATGTTACTTGGGCATACCGCCTTGCATGCTGTGATGATTCAGTACTTAGGACCAAGTATTGCAAACTAATCAGACAGTGTAAACATGCCTGCCACTGATGAGAAAAGGAGGGATGTAGAAGAGAACATACCTACCTATGCGTCGACCCTTTTGAACAACTATAATTTATTTGTTTCGAAAGAGACAATTGCAATCTATGCTCGAAGATACTAGTACTACAATAGCTATTATGATACATGTAAAAAATGCTACACGATTATGTGCTTTTTTGTAGTTTGACCATTCGGTTTTGATTTTCTTGTGTCCATGTGCTTGTTTGCGCAATACATGCAAACTCAAAAGAGCATTTGAAAAGCTACTCATTCTGTTACCCGATATATGAGGACATGATCTCTAATGCGTAACTTTGTCCATGATCGCTTCCGTAAATTATAAGTTACTTAAAAGTGCAAAACTGTTTTACTTTAATCTAAAGGTATTATTTTCATTTTCAATAAAAGGGTATTATTTTCAGATAATTAATCTAATTAGTCTTATCCGTATTATCCGCGGTCAAAGTTAACGGAGTTTTGACCACTCTTCTAAGAGATCATATTATGTCCCCTTTGCATGTAAGAAACATTCAAATGGAGTGGTTAGCTTGCCCTCAAAACAAGATAAAACAACAGTGCGATATGTGTAGAAGGCACTCTTTCTTATGCCACCACTTCCTGTTAATTATGCTTCTTTGTTTCCATGCATACAACCTTGAGTGACTCTCACATGAGGTGAGGGCCCTCTTTGACTCCTTTTTCCTAGTGAAGCTTGCTTTGCCCTGCGTGAGCTAGACAAATGCTTGGACAAGGATCATTATCCCTCTCAACCCCATTGGATTCATGCTATTTTTTATTCTTAATGGACATTCTACGGATTAGTGCGCATGTGCGTGCCGGTGGCGAGCTTCAAATCAGAACAAATCGGAAGGAGTGACAGATATTAAATCAGGAAACAAGTGAACTATCCCTTTCATGTCTCTCTAGAGCTATTTTCTAGAGCCTAATCCATGGCTTTAATTCTGTGATCAAAAAGTTTGGAGAGAGAGAGAGAGCAAACGAAACGTAAAAGCTTAATGCATCCAATGTCGCAACTATCATCAACCGCGACCGACTGTTAAGTGTGTGCCATGTGAGGCTGATGCAAAAGAGCAGCTGATGTGGATCGACGCTACTTTTTACCCACCTAATTTTTCCTCGAGGATTAAACCTCAATATCTTTGGGTAAGACTTTTGCAACCAATACCGTTGTACTTTTTTAAGAGCCACTATTACATTTATTAAGTACAGTGCAAAGGAATGAATTGATCTTGCTAAGTTGGTATTTTGATTTTCTTTTTAGTTGGGAGCATCTTGAAAAGGATGTTCTTGGAGTGTGCAAAGCCTTGACTTCCCCTCCCTCGTGAGAACAATGGTGAACTTGGATTCTTATGAAAAGCTGCATGCATGTGGTGGTGCAATTCTTGCATCTAAGGCCATAGCTTCTACAAATGCAACTATGCATTTGTGTAGAGGTAGAGTGCATGCCAATTGAAATCTTATCTGGTGACCTTGACTTCCCCTACCCCATCTTTTCTACTCTTGTGTACATGTGAATTTGGCTTATGTTGGTTTGTGAAATGCAAGATGGGGTCAGGTCAGGCTGGTCAAGCCCTAGCTAGACAACATCTGAAAAGGTGTGAGGAGGAGAAGCTGGTGCATGTTCAACGGGAGAAAGAAAAAGGATTTGGGGGCACGATCTAAGGGCAAGGAGGCTCCACACATGCAAATATGCATTGGCCATGCATGACAAGATTGTACTAGAAATGTTTAAGTTAGTTAATCTGCAGAGAGACCAGAACTCTAGTGTACTAATTATGATGGAGCGAGCGCATCACACAAGACACATGTTCTTGTCCATTTCATAGGGTCACCCGGGTTTTGGGGTGGCCTTTTCACTACTTTGACTTTGAACGACCTTATAGAACAACAAGTGCTGTGCAAAAGACACACGTACCCAAGAAAAACATATTTCAAGCTTGTGGAAAGAGAAAGTGATACTGGAGGAGAGAGTAGGGAGAGACAAACAATATAATTATGCAAGACAAGTTCACTAAACATAATCAAGAAAAGGTAGAGAAAGACCACTTGAGCCATGCACCTTAACTAAGTTGTGGTTTGAATAAAGTGAGGAGAGACCGGAGTTAAATAGTGGAAAGTGTGTACTCAGTACTCACAAATACGGAGTAAATCAAAGCTCCAAAACATTGCTTTAATAATTTGAAATTTTGACCTCTCATTATAGGTTGTATGTTTTCCATTAATTTCATATAAACTACCTAGTTCCAGCAATATGTTCTATACATAGAAGCTAGATCCAAACTTCTACATCTTAGCTAGATACAACTAGGGTGTCCCGCAAAAACAAAGATACTACTTTGTTGAACATCATTTCAGCCGTACCATATATATCGGCAAAGCATCGTGCTCTTTACAAATTCGGTGTGTAATTACTGTTCGTGCTCCTTCCAAACTACCCAGCATTTTAGATTTGATCAGGTCATACTTTGTAATGATTGAACAAGTATATAGAAAAACATATCAATATTTGCAATAGAAATCTTCTATTATAAATTAAAAACTTAAAATCTCAGTTGCAACCCCACTTGCGACTAAAAAACCCAGTTGTAAGCTCACTTGCAATTCATATGATGCACAAATCAGGATGCAAACCCAATGGTTTTGGAGCTGAACGAGCTCTAACTTAACTCTCAGTCAACTGAGAATTAGCAAACCACCCAAATCGGGCATGCTAGAAAATATATGAAATTGCATCACAGTTTACCATGAATATAGCTAGCCAACAAAGAGTTATTCAAATTAACTCAATGCGAGAGCAGACCGGTCATACAAGAGTTGTAATTTTTGCACGTGATTATGTCATGAACCCAAGTTTAATGTCCTAATAAGCCAACTACATGTATGCTTCGTTGGAATGCCAATCAGATTAGTGTTTCCGTCTTACTAGATACAATCTGGTAAACTTTCTATTAGGTGGATAAGGAGCGAAAGTCTGTGTTATACACAAAAAAACCAAAATAATATTTAATATTCATACATATGTCGTAAATAGAAAATAAAATCACGAGCCTTGTAAGTGACCTTACCTGGTAGATTTTGATGACTCATATAATGTATGAATCTAGATAAGCCATTCATGCTGCAAATAAGAGTGTTTTATAAATATTCATATGTGTTGTTTCGAAAATTCCTATCATATGCAAATCAAAATTAGTGACCTAATATTGTGGCTACAGAAATAAATATTGGAAACAAAGAAATCATGTGTCATGGTGGCGTGGGGCACATATCCGTGGGCTCGCCATTGACCACTCGTCCGGCGCCGTAGCGAGTTGGACATCCATCAGGTTGACACTACATGCGGCCGTGAAAGTGTGCTCGCACTTTGATACCCGTTCCGGTCTATTTTCCATCCTCGGCGTGCCTAGGAAGGGCTCCTCAGTATTTGACCCGCATACGGCCTATACGAACAAATTTGGATCTAGGGCGAGTTGACCATAATTTATATTAAACATTTATACTTAGCATGCTATGTGTTAATGAGTATAATGTTCTATTTTTTATTTTTTCATTCTTAGCCACATAAAATATCCTAAATGTTAGTTGTAACATTTTTCATATAGGCGTATTTCATATAGTTCAAAATACATTTGCATGTGCTACGTTTAAACTATAATTTGTAGCATAGTTTTGTTCCTCAATTAATTTCGGATGATTGTATAAACCATATAGTGTATACACATTTATGGTATAGATCTCTAAGGATATGATCTAACGAATATCTGAAAAGTAGGTTTTAGTGTACGACTAGTTAATCATATTTACGGAAACTTCTAGATTGTAAATTGAAGTTGGCATGATTTTCACCCCTATTTCCATGGTAAAATATGCCTTTTAAGTTACAATGGGTACACCAATGATATAACAACTTGTGCAAGATGCAAACTTTTTTTATTCAACTAGCATAGCTGATACTTCCTTTGTTCCTAAATATAAGATGTTTTAGCTTTTGTCCATATTCACATGTATCTGCATGTATTTAGACATGTTTTAGTGTGTATGTTCACTCATTTGGGTCCGTACCTAGTCAACATGTGAGGAAGCTAAAATATTTTATATTTAGGAACAAAGGAAGTAGTAATCACAGACGAATAAATAAATTAAATAGGTTCTACTACTTACGCGTGAATAAATCTACTCGGTGCCATCTTCTCTATACAAGCACGTGTGCATGTTTTGTAAATAAAGATTCGTGCACATAATTAAACATGAAAACCTAGTTAATATTGTTACTGTCAACATGAAATATAGTTTCATAACGTATGAATACCTGGTCAAACTGTATAAACTTTTGACTTTAACCAAACCTACAACACAAGGTATTTCGAAACTGAAGCTGGTTGTAAGAAGTAAATAATTAAATTAACAACAAGAGAGAGGGACCATATAAGGAAACTTTATGTTCAAACGCAGAGCCCGCAATTAATTTAGAAGAGGGCTTATGTCGTACGCACTGGTCAAAAGTTGTGGTAGTGGTGCTGTTTGTGCGATTTAAGTAAGCAACACGACCCAAGTACCAAGAGGGCAGTTCAGTGATACTACACTTGACTTTGTCATCACTAATTAACATCACCATGAATAGTAGGAGGATGATTGGCAGTGAACTGATCTGATTTCCTTGAGCAAGTTCCCATACAAGGCCATGATCTGTACTTGACTGAGCAAATGATTAACTAACATAAACACCGGGTATGCACAGTAACCACTTGGGATTTGTGGCTTGGGGATTGGTAACTGATCATCCGTCAGAGTTAAATCTTCTCTGGTGCGTGCAGACCCATGGGGACGCAGTATACTCCAGGAAGAACAGTACTGTAGTACTAGCTAGCAGGTATAATACGAGGCAGAGGAGGGGCGTGGCCGGCTAGTAGGAGAACCACAGATGTGTGTTCATGTTGGAGCAAAAACTGACAAGTACGAGAGTACACTAGAGGCCCTTGCAAAAAGGGAGCCAGGAACCTGAGCATATACATGACGTACGGGTACGGTGGCCTCATGTCTCGCTCGGTCTACAGTAGGCTACACCACGAGAAGAGAACATAATTAGCCGGTGTGGATCGATCGACACACATGCAAGAAAATTTTCACCAACCACTCCCTCTGCAAGCGCAGGAGCATACATACGCCTGATCTCCTGATTGAATCATCAAGGTATAGACAGATAAAATGGTGCCCCAGTTCAATGAACTTTAACATTGCAGCTGTGTCTTCTTCGGTTCTTAAGTGACTCAAACCATTTCTGCTATGTGTGAGCATAGGGGAATGCAGTAGTGAACCTTGACCCTGCCTTGCATTCATTTCGTAACCAATTTCTTCCACAGTGATTTCTAGCAACAGTAGTGACCAAGTAACAGTGTCTACCTGATCAAACCAATTTCTTCCACAATGTTTTCTAGCAACTGCCACTACCAAAAAAAATCCCCCATGGTTGATTTCTACAGAGAAGTATCCATTTGCTACGAGGCCCTGCAAATATTGCACCACAATCCTCCCAAAAAATGCATGTTTGCAAGCAAAGACCTGCGCAATCTGAAGAAAATATGCAAAATTCCCTCAAAACACCCCCAACAGCAAACAACCAACATAATTGCATGTTCGTGCCCAAAATTGATTCTTTTCGACTCAAAAACCACAGCTTCCTAAACCCTACCCAAACCCCTATGTTAACTGAAGAATAACTGCTCAAATCGCAACTAATCGATCCTCGATCTCAGCAACATCAGGCCGTAATGGACGACGAACCCTAAATAACCCTAACGTGAAAAATATGCTTTTTCACCGGAGATTCAAGGTTATTCGGGGCCTAACCGTAGAAGGGTGGAGGGTCGACGTCAGGCCACCGCCGCGGTGAGATCGCGGGCTTGTCGACCCGCCGGCACGTTGCAGCGCTGCTCGCCAAAAGCTCTCCGACAACAACACCGCTCTCTCCACCCGCTCACCGCCACGGCTGCATCGCCGTTCCCTATATATCCCTCCGCCACCTCGGAACGATCGAGAGAAGAAGACGAGCTCGCCTGCTTTAGTTCACTGGAGGAGGGGCTGGACCGTGTGTCGCGCATAGATGAAGGTTTTTTTTTCATAAAACTACCGAGTCGACCGATCCGCTAGTGGCTGACAGCGGGCTCCACTCTCCGACAGGACACCAGATACGGCATCCGCAGTGACCGTGTACGACATGGTAGAGCGTATTATGTGACTGTACCTCACGTATAGCTGTGTCCGGTGACGACGGCGAGTAACGAGGTCAAGTACAGCGGCCGTTGATGGATTTTTCTCTATACTCCAGCAAGAGTAAATGGCACGGGCGGTCACACAACTCGTCGCGCATGTGCACTTAAGTCACACTTCTGGAAAACAGGTTTTTTTGTCACACAACTGAACACGTGTGTGCATTTTGGTCATAAACCGGACACATCAGCCGCCAGTGCACATACACGACGAGTTGTGTGACCGCCAGCAAGGAGACTACTATATGAGTGTATACAGGAAACAAATACCAGTACTCGGACATTACAAGCTTGTTGCAGCCAGAGCCGAGGAGTGTGGCCGGTTGGGCGGCTAGTAGGAGAGCGACAGATGTGTGTGCATGTTGGAGCAAAAACTGCCAAGTACGAGAGTACACACTAGAGCCCCTCGCTAAAAGGGGTGAGGAACCTGAGAGTACGTACGTAGATGACGGACGGGTGTACGGGTAGCCTCCTGTCTCGCTCGCTCTACAGTAGGCTACACCACGTCCCGGAGAAGAGAATAAAATTTAACCGGCCGGTGTGGATCTGTCGATCGACACACATGCACGCAAGAAAAGAATTCAGCAACCACTCCCTCTGCAATCGCAGGAGCATGCGTACGTGTGCCGTGAGATAGAAGAACCAGCTGCTGCTGCTGCTAGAGAGAAGGATTTGACGGGGTGTGAATGAATGAATGAAGGATAAGGTAGAGAGAAGAATGGTAGAGTAGAGTAGAATAGAGTGAGAGTGAGAGTGAGAGTGAGAGTGCGTATAAGTGAACAGTAGCTAGGGTGGTGGGAGTGGCGATGGGCGACGTGTCGCGGGGCCGGGAGCATGGCGGGTACGCCCCGCTTGCGCCAGCCACAGCAACATACGGCGCACGCGCACTCCTGGGCCTACCTAGCTACGACTTGCTCGAGCTAGACAGGGAGAGACGACCAGCCGCTCGCCCGCGTACCTCGTCGGTCGACGTGATCATCGAATTCCTCCCTCCTCGTATCCACCGCCGCCGCGCCGGCAGGGCACGGCACGGCGGGCGCCGCTCCGCGGGACGTGCCTGCCGGCTGCCGCTGACCGCTTACCTTACCTCGTACCAGCCCGCCGGCCGGCCGCCGTCGATCGGCCGGCGCCATGCTTGACATACACCTTACCTCGTACACCGCGCCGGCCGGCCGTCGGCGCCATATATACTTGCTCCATGGCCCGGCCGTCACGGTGGTCTACTACCTTATCATCACGTGAGGCCGGCCGGGCGAGACCTGTCGCCGGCGCAAGGTGTCGCGCGCGCGGTGGGTGAAGAACGGGCCGGGGGAGAGAGAAATTATGCCTACGTACGCGGAACGACAATTTGACGGCCACAAGGTACAGCAGCGGGGTAGAAGGATAGAGCCATCAGCCATGGAGGAGTCGTGCACTGTTCATCAGCGCATGTCCGATGATGATGGTGAGGGGAGGGGAGGGGATGATGGGCCGGAGACGTGTCAAGCCGCGCGGGGGTCAATTCGCCTGCCCGAGCCCGAAATGGCAACAAGGCCTCGCGTTTGGTTTCCTTTGAAACGGCCTTTACACAACGGACAAATCCTCCAGCACAAGAGACCAAGAGGAAACCGACAAAAAATAAGATATGAGCACTTCTTCTCCGCTACAATCTGTAATAATAATCTCGCTGTGTTTTCTTGTCGAAATTTTGGTGAAAATGCAGCAACAACAACAAATTCAGGGAAAGCATTGCGGCCGGCATTTTGTGGTGTGTGTACGGACACACAGTGTAGGAATCCATACACAGTGAGAGTGTGACTCTTCCAGGGAATGGCTGCAGGAAGATACTACGATAGACGGTGTACTGTATAGGCGTATATGTAGCGCAGGCTATACCTGCACCGCTATACGGCTACATGCTGAGACATCTTGACTCCTCGGGAAGTAACAAGCCTGCTGAAAGGCTCATCCATCGGGGACGACAGGCCAATCACTGGATCTCATAATCTCCCAGGAAAACACACATCGAGAGCTCGGACATAACCAGTCCACACACTCAAGTCCTGAAATCAACTTAAGTTCCCACATCCCCTTTCTACAGTACACAGGAGGCGAAAAGGGAGGCGGTCTCGGTTCTCGTTTCCGTCGCCGGCCAGGGCGGTGGTTCCTCTCCTCTCCGTCCGCCGTTTCGGCGGCGGGAGGGGGGCGGAACCTCGTCTCTGTGTCTCCGGCGTGTAGATAGTAGAGTAGGAGTCCCTGGTGGTGCCACCATGAGGGGGAGGGAGGTGCTGCTGGTGGGGAATAAGGGTGCCGGAGCTCGATCTCCTTCCCGATACCGTCGTAGGCGGGGTCGGCGAGCTGCGGCTGATGGGTGCTCACGGATCTCTAGATCTGGTGAGCGGTGGTGCTCCCAACCTGGCCGGCGTTGCGAGGCAGTCGGCAGGTGGTGGGATCTTTTGTCCCCTGTTCTTTGCTTCGTCGCAGCAGAGTGGGCTCTGGCTCTGGTGCGGAGGATCTGGGGGCTCGGTGACTGGGCTCCGGATCTGTTCGGGTGGCTTGGTTGCCGGTACAGGAGCAGAGGTTTTGGAAGAATACGATGGTGCTCTGCTACTTGGTCATCGCTAGCCGGCCGTGGTGGCGAGGGGAGGTGTCGGTGTGGTGGGAGTTGCTGCTTCGTCGTCGCTGCTGCAGGTATGTGGGGAAGAAAGGTGAGGGATTCGGCTACCTCTTCTGAGGTGGAGTGCCGCTGGGCCTGGATCTGGCGCACAGAAAGCTTGGGGCAGGTCCCCGACCGATGCTCCTTCTCCGTCTTGAGTTCTGGCTGCTTCAAGCTAGACGATATTGCGGTTCATCAACGCCGGATGGCTAGAAGCTGTTTCTGCGCCGTGGAGCGACCTTGGAAGCGACGGGCTGGTCTCCGTCGGCGGTTTCGTCCTGAAGTTTTCCAGCTCCGTGGTCGTGAGGTTGAAGAAAGACCTTGGGGTTCTTTGTGTTATTCTGGTTTTACAGAAGGTCTTTTATGTAAGGTTGTTGCAGCTGCGTCTGCCGACGTATTCGTCCTGTATTCTGCTTGTATCCGTATCTGTATGGTTGTTTGAGTTTGAATACAAGTAGTTTAGTCAAAAAAAAAAAAAAAACACACACACACATCGAGCAGGAATTCTGCGAAGGGTCCACACAAGGTTGCCATGTGAGTCAAGGAACATCCAGTAAAAAAAAACGAGGAGGGACACCAGCATATCCCAGTTCCCACACAAGCAGATCAGTGGCAAGTTGATCATCTATGCATCATTGCGATTCAGGATTACAGCATTCGGCAACAGCAACAAAATGCAGAATACAATCGACGTTTGTGACTAATTCTAGTGATAAGCGGACCGCTAAATCAGACCGGTGCTACATTGTGTTTTGCACCGTTGGGGGTCTTGCGTGTGTTTTGTACACCGTGAGGGGTCCCCTTGACGACTTAATACATGTTTCAACAGCTAGGTTTACAGTGCTGTTGACTGAGGTTCCCATGGAATCAAGAGTATCTAAGAAACGCAAAAGACTGGTGGCGGCCTGCTTTTAGCTCCCTAATACAGGAGGGTTCGAGAATCATAGTGATAACTTTTTCTTCTTTGATGTATTGTGGAGCTTGGAGTCTTTAGCAGCCTGCATGAGAAAATCATTCATCAGATATAGGAAGGCCTCTGTGCAGTATCACGAATGAAAATATTTCATATAGGTGGTAGGTGATAGATGTTCAGGCAAAATTCCAGTAACATAAAATTATCGTGTAGATAAGTAACTATATCATATGGCAACATCCAGAGAGCAAACATTGGAAGGAGACACTATGGAGCATAAATAAATATCAGGTTCATATAATGAACAAAGATGACAGTGCCTAGACTTGTGTGGCAGCTTTAGTTTCAGAAATCCACCCTTTAGGAATGAGGATTTAACACATTATATTTCCTCACATTATCTCGTGTCTTACCAAATCATTTCCTTAAGGACAAACCGAACCAAGGAATCCACTATCCACTATATTATAGTATTACCTATGTTTCAGAAAAAAGATAGTATTACCTTTGCTTTTCTCTTGTTCTTTTTCTTTTTCTTCTTTGCCTTCCTCTGCTCTTGCTCCCCGTCATCTTGATTAGAAACCTCAGAGGAATCCTCAAATGATGGAACATGCCGTACTACTCTGCCAGACGTTGAGCACTGACCTACATTAGCAGGACAGTGTAGGTCAAATTTGGTCTGGTCAGGAAGGTATGTAGGTCAAAATAGGTTTCTGGGGGACGTAGGTCAAATTTGCTAGCTCAAAGATATATAAAGAGTAAAATTGTCAACATCAACAATTACAAAAACAGTAACAGAGCTCAACCACGAAAATATATCTTCACAGCTAGTCCAGACATCAGGCAAAACCTAACCATTCAATGAATCTATAACTAGAGACTGCATGGTCCTAAAACAAAATGGCACTCTCTCCTTCAAACTTCTGTGTCATGTTATATGGAAAAAAATCACGTGTGAGTGACAAGCACTGTAAGCAGGCAAAACTTTGGAAACAAAATGGTGTAAAATAAGGTTTATTCATACTCCTAGTTCAATAGTGCGCTTAGAAGTACCAAATGGTACCTAAAAGGAAATCTATATCACTACACACTGCATAAACTTTTATAATGATAACTCATGCAGTACATGCATTTCAATGACTATATAGTGCATAATAACGAAAATGTGAGTATATGATGGGTGAAGTGACAACTCGTACCCTTGCTAGTCTTAATGGTTTCCTTCGCATTTTTCACAGCCAAATTTACAAGATCAGGATTCAGAGACTCCAGCCCATCAGGTTGCTGAAGTTTTCTCTCAAGGAATTTCGCTAACGCAGCAGCCTTGTTTGTAGTTAGTGGTCCTCCAGGATGGGCCATCCTATTTGAACGAAGATGAAAGCATTTCAGTATAATGTCGTGTGTCTAATCCAAAAACAGTACTCATGAAAATCACATGTTCTTTAGCAATACCATACAAGCATCAGAAGGAATCAACTCTACTGGTCATTTGTGCATGAGCCAAAGAATGACGTGCTCTATTGCGGCTAAATCATACCAAAGTAAATCATTGCTTTATGTTCCATGAGATACACATCCAGCATGAACGTTCTGTTTTTGTATATAAAACTGAGATTATAGTGACACAAGCAAGCAAAGAAGCAGTAACCCCTACTTAATCCAAAATCAGAGACTCACAACTCAGTGACTCATTCATGACAACCACCAAAAATAAAGCATCCCAGTGATATGAATTTAAACACATACTCAACTCGGTCATTTCTCACTCACACGCAAGCAGCAGACGGCACCGTGAACAGAAAGAATGTTGAATGCACAATCGAAATCTGGATCAATTTTCTCATTCAGTACTACAAACACCATTTTATCAGCAGCACTGAAGTAAACGGCGAGAGAACTACTCGTAACGCTACTATCACACAATCTGACTTCGACTAGAACTAATTTTCGTCCGCTCCCAATTAGGCAATTGAAGAGCAAAATGAAGAAGCCCTAATCTACAGCCTCAGAAGGCACTTCAGCCCGATCAATTCCTCCACAGAAACTAACTAATCAAACACTCACACGCCGAATCGATCCCACAACCTGCCCACTACAGCGGTGAAGCTAAACGATGCGCTTGAACCACCAAATCGTAAGCTGCATTAGTGCATCCGGAGGCAGCGGGTAGTAGAAAGGGGCGACGCGATACCTTGGATTGGGGCGGGAGGAAGGCGGAGGCGCCGGGAGGGGCGCGAACTTGCTCCCCCGAAGCGCGCGGCGCTCATCGTCGGTCAGGTCGCCGCCCGCCGCCATGCCCCGCGCGATAGGCCGAGGAGGAGGAGGAGGAAGACGACTCGTCTGTTCAGGTTGGTAGGTCGCTTGGGGTGGCCCGGTTGGGTCGGACCAGATCATCTGTCCCTCTTCGGGTTGGCCCGTACACACACATATGGGGTTTGGTTGAATCAGGTTTGCAGCCTGACCGAACCGTGCAATCGAGTCAAAAGTCCCTCCATCTGACATATGACCCATATGGGCCCGTGTGGCCGTGTGTACAGATATCAGTCTTCCCAATAAAAGCTCAAATCTTTCTCAAAAAAAATCTCAAAAGCGGTAAAAATAAAAATAAATGCTAACGAAAGTGTGTATCTCCAAGAGGAAATCAAAATAAATGAATTTCAGAGCAAACTTGCTGGATTATGATTTTTTTTTTACAGCGGCTACGGTGGACCAAAGGCCAGCCTGCACCAAAAAAAATATTAAATTTTATAATCTCTACAACACAGGCAGGAAAAAAAAAGCAAGAAACAAACGACCAAAGAAACCAAACAAAAAGGGAAAGTTCTGATCATGTTGTGTTGCCCTTCGAAGTTTCAGCTGCATCCCAGATTCCCAGACCTCGTAAGAAAAAGACCACAGGGTGTACACGGTATATACCATCAATTGTTCATCTCAAGCTGTTACCAGACGAGTTTGCTCAAATGGGCGGTAATGACTAATGAAGGTACTCCCACAAGCAAAGAATCAATCTTGGATTTGCAGATCGTAGACATGCTGTAAACTATCATTATTCATGAACTGGAAGTAATGTATTTACATGTTCACCGAAGCCCCGGAATTCAGAACGGTGGCAGCTAGCCTGTTCGGCCGGCCACCATCTTTACATCGCCTGATAACTCGGCGACACTAAAAGACATCCAAAGAAGAACAGACAAAAGTTACACTGATGTTTCAGCACATTGGCCAGAACCACGCGCTAACAATGCATCTGCTGGAAAACTTTGCAGTTCCTCCCTACACGTAGTAGATCATGCCAACCTCGATGAGGCTGATGTGGGGTATGTGCAGCGTCACCGACGGGCCCCTGCAGTTCTTCCGGAGGAAAGAGTATGCATAGTTGATGGCGAACGACTTGAACAAGTTGGAGTTCTTCCTCGCTTTGACGTAGGAGTGGCCGATAATATAGGCCGCGCCAGCCTCCTTGGCCTCCAGGAGGTCGGAGAGCTCGTCCCTCACCTGCGGGTTGATCTGCTCCTCCTGTGCGATCTGGAAGCGGACCCTGCGGCGGCGGCTGATGCTGCCCGACTCCTGCTCGTAGATAGACTGCAGGCTCTGGAGGGTCTCTGACTTGCTGCTCCTGGTCAAGGAGGTGCCTGCTGCATCGTCGTTGGAGTCTCTCATGGTCAGCCCGGTTCCGGTTGCGTCGGTGGTGTGTATGACCGCCATTCTTCCTTCGGTCGATGACTCGTAGCTTCCTGAAGAGGCAGCTTCCTCCGCTTCCATTTGGATGAACTTGGCGATGCTCATCACCAGGTGGTTCTCGAAGTTCTCGTCGTCTTTCTGCACATCTTTGTAACCATACCTCACAATGCACCGGTACATCCGGTACTGCCTAGGGCCGATGCGCCCGATGAGGTACCGCTCTTCAGCTGGAACATAGGGCACCGGCACTGACTTCACGCAGACAAAGACCAAAACCTGGTGAAATGCTGGCAGGTTGGTGACAAAATGTGAGAATATGGCAGGCACTCCGGTCACCAGCTCTGTGTATATGAGGCCGATCCCGGGCACACGCATGATTCCAAGGCTTGGGCCAAGTGTAAGGATCCATTTCATCGAAACCTTGTTTTGGAGATCGAATAGGTACTTTCGTCGTGTGCCATAGTGCCACACGTACATGATGAACATGAACACAAAAGCTAATGCAATCGGAGTCCATCCTCCCTGTGGAACCTTTATGAATGATGCTGACAGATACGCGCCCTCGATTGACCCGAAGAATACGAGGAACAACAAGGAAAGCAAGATATTCTTCTGCCACACGAAAATGATGATCAATGCCATCAGCCATGTCGTAACAAACATCACAGTGATGCACGCAAGACCTGAGATCATGCAGAGGAAGGGAGCAAAAAGTTAGTCTTGGCATATCATGGATAAATAAGTCAAGAAAAAGAAGTTAGTGCAATCATCAACAGCCCCGCAGTAAAATAAGGAAAGCTGCTCATGACCAACTGACAATACAGCTCCGAAGATACTAACATCAACTTATACCCTATCCAAGAAAGACTATTCCCCTCCGAAAATATGACATCACGTTTACTGCCTAACCAAGAAAAAAGCAGCTGGTTGACCATATTTGCCAACATCAAGAAGATACATAATTTGAAAATTCAATATTCATTTTATAAGCACAGCCAATTATAAATTCGTAGCTAGCATTTTGGTTGACCTAAGAGCGGGGTAACACTGAATGTGCACGATAGCAATGAATTATCAACAGAGTGAACTATCCTGGAGAAGAAAATGCAGGTTCTGAATAAAATGAAGTATATGAGGAACCATTTGGTTCAAGAAAATAACACACATGTCCCACGGGATCTGCATAGTTTCTGTGGGTATTGTTGAAGTGGTCAGACTTACCATAAGCATTTCCTATTACGGTTACGTCACGGAAGCCAACTGTCACAGCTATACAAAGGACCATCAGAATCCAATTTATCTCTGGTATGTAAATCTGGCCATAGATCCACCTTGATGTGTGCACAACCTTCACTCGTGGAAAGCATCCCAAAGAAAGGCATTGCTTAACAATAGAGAAGGTTGCAGATATAATTGCTTGGCTGCCCACAATTGCAGCAAGAGATGCTAGGACAAACATGGGCCAAAACACAGTTCCTGCAAATATGATTTAGTACTATTTTCAGCAACATGTGAAGTAAAATTTTCCCAAAAATACTTTGGTCTTCTGAAACTTACGTGGAATTGATAGGTAAAAACTGTCATGTACATCTGACATATTTTTGGAAAGATACGCAGCCTGCCCCATGTATTGCAGAACAAGACAGGGATATATGACACCAGCAAAAGCCAACTGAAAAGGAAGGTGAAGAGCTGGAGTCAATAAGCATGAATTTCTTTTACAGTCTAGCCTTAATAACTTAGGTCACAAGTCATATATGAAGTTCTGCATACCCTGATAGATGCAGCAGTGAAGTGGCCAAGATCAGCAAACATAGCTTCAGTGCCTGCATGTGCTCACAAGTTCGTAAGACAAACTATTCATTGAAAATAGAACAGACAATCTAAGCTAAATCACATCTACTTGAATTCACCTGTCACAGCAAGAAGTACTCCTCCTAGAGCAATCCAACCATCTTTTCCTGTTGTCTTGAAATACTTTATAATATAATGTGGGGAAAGAGCAAGACATATTCTGGGATTCCAGCGGATGATATTATAGAGACCAATGATGCCAATGCTCAAGAGCCAAAGCACAACAATCGGGGCAAACATGAATGCCACCCTATGAGTTCCTCTGTGTTGTAGCGCAAAGAGACCAACAAGCACAACACATGCAATGAATACCACCCAACCTGTAAAGCAACAAGTTAGTCAATATGATGAAAGCCACTTGCTAACGGAAACTATAAGAAATGCATACATGTTCCTCAAGGAATAAATCGATGGTATCAGTCATACTATCAATGCAAGGAAAAAAGAACTATGTACTCTTCAAAAGATATGCAGGTCAAAATCATAAAAGGATCTGATGGAGATTTCACACCAGATCATCATGCAAACAAAGGGGCTTGAAATTTATCTAATTTGTAGTCACATCATGGTACAAATGTTGCATAAATACATTGTCTAGGAAAGCAACACTTAGTATCAAACAACACAATGTATGTGTGACTGCAAACTGGGTTGGCCTCAAAGTTATAGATGAAACTTCCCAGCTATGTATTCAGACTTGTAAGTAAATCAATTAGGCGTTCCGATTCATCCTAATTTCTATGTTACACCAGTTACCTATCAACTTTGTCAAACTCATGCAAATAGGCACATGAAGATTATCCCAAAGTGTACTACAGAATCGATTTCAGTATCACGAAATGAAAGATTACTTTCCTCAACTAGAGATGATGACAATTTGACAAGAAAATCCTTTGATTACTTGAAGGTCGGTTGGGCTACAACTTAGATAGGTTTTTCCTCTCATTTTAAAATCATATGTGACACATAGATATTAAACACTGAAAAAGAAATACTCCTAGATTAGCATATTAGCAGATTAAGAACAAACAAAAGTAATGAAATAACGGATAGCTTATCTGGCACTTGCAAAACAGGAAAGTCACTATCTAAAATTTAACTGTGCTCAACACAATACCCAATATAGACTAATGAAGATAAGTATGGAGATACTTGTGTTCCTTAATTCATCCTAACATATGAAACTTCAGCTACCCCACTCTGAATCTATGAAGTAAGACTAGATGATACACCTTCATAAGAGGGTTCTCCATAAGAACAGCCTACAACATAACCATTGTGCTGTAGAGGGAAAAACAAACGAAGCTACACATACCATTTCCTAATCCACCTGTGTGCGGGTCTTGTAATCCAGACAAGGCTGACAAAACTGCAACAAGCACGCATGAGATGTAACAACTGACAACAGCGAACGCATGTGTTCCATAATTAAAGAAAGAATCTTTAAAAAAAATAAAAACAAAGAAAATAAACAAGGACATGACATACATACCAGAGATAGCGGGTGTAAGGACGCCATCACCTATCACCATGGATGCACCAAACAGAACAAAAAGAAGCAAACATGTTCGCAACTTCTTGTGCTTCTCCAGAAACCTTTTGAATGGAGAGGAAATAGCAGTCCGGTCAATCCCAGGCTCATAATATGTTGACAGCTCTTCATCTGCCGCTTGCTGGTTTGGAAGCAGACTCAACTTTGCATGCCTGCAGAGTAGTGAATACAAAGCAAATGTCCCACCTGGATAACGCATTTACTTTATTCAGTAACGATGTGTCAAAAAAATATAGCTAAACAAGAAAACTACTAGATAGCTCAAATCACAACTCTGCTGTATAAGAGAAGGCACACAAGTTCATCTTTTGGAGAAAGAACAAATACTTATGGCAATAACATGTGTTGCTTGTGATGCTTGCAATCCTCTTACAGAACTTCGCCTTTCCTATTACCAGAATTTTTGTATGCGTGATCTAAGCTAGGCTAACACTTCCTCAAAATTCAACGGACCATAATTAAGGCACAGGAGCATATGTAATTCAACTAGAAAACCCTAGCACAAGGAAATTACTCACCCTCGCCATTATCATCAGCAGCCAAGACAATTATGACGTACTTCAGCAAGGGAATGAGCGTCAAGGTCCAAAATATCAGTGAAAGCAATCCAAAGATGGTTGTCTCATCATCGTAATTGACCAAATTTCCAGAGAGTGCACTTTTGAAGACATACAGAGGCGACATACTCAGGTCTCCGTACACCACACCAAAGCTCTGAAACGCTAGTAGGGAGAGAGCTTTGTATTGGTGTTTCCACTGGCCCTGTGAAACAACAACAATCAGCACAGGAAGACCGTAAACAAGAACTACAGGAAACCAGTCAATGCGTCAGTAAAGGGCTCTGTCTAAACCAGAGCCCAGAAGAGATGGCAAAAGCAATGGTAAGCTAAATTCACAATGACGTTGGCAGAACTAGGATAGATTAATAGCTGAAACTAAACTTTGTTGAGAATCCCAACTATATCAATCCATTTTCGAATTGGAATTGTACACTGCCCATGAAACTTTGTGATAGCCATGAGCCGATAAGGTAAAAAATGGGTTAAAAAGCAAGCAGTAGCCACTCAGCAGCCAGCACCACCTCGAACAGTTGACCCGATTGCCGACTCTTCTAGAGCCTACCAAAACTGCAATTCAGGAATCAACGACAAGCGAATTGGCAAGCAACAATTGCACAGCCGCGGCATATCTCGCTCCAGAATGGCAGTTCTTCACCTCCGCCCCAAATCTCGAGATCGGACAGAGAACCCCGACCACAGCCGCCTCCTAAATCACGGCACCACCATCGAATCTACGCTTACGAACAGCAACAAAACCGCGACCCTTGTACAAAATCCGAGAGCGCTCCGGGCGGAGTGGAGCTGTTACCTGCCGCGCGGCGGCGCCGATCTCCTCGTCCATCAGGGCCCCCGCCCGCTCGCGGAGGCAGCAGCAGCAGGAGGAACAGGAGATGCTACAGCTGAGTGGAACTGCGACCACGTAGTGGCGCTACGGGGCCCCGCCGGGCTAGCTCGCCGAGGCGGGAGGCCCTGGGAAAGCGACGGGGGTGGGGCTGGGCAGGGGAAGGAGGAGGAGAGACGCTTCCCCTCCCCTCGTCCAGTTTTGTAGGCGCGGACGTGGATGACGACGACGGGGAGAGCTCGCGACCGGGGGAGGTCAGGGTAGAGCCGCGGGCGTTTGGCGCTTGCTCACGTCGCCGTCTCACTCGAGGACGACGCGTCGTGAGCGCGGCGGCGGGGGCGGGCGGGTGCGCCGTGGGGTTTGGGGGCGGGAGGTGGCTGGCGAGTGGGTCAGGCGGGGTGGGGCCGGAGTGTCAGTGGCGGCGGGTTTGCACGTGGGATGGGCATGCTCGTGCACGGCGGGTGGAATGGAACTGCCCGCACGCGCACACGGTATATCTCGACGCGAAGGCTGGGATCCGCTGCGGAGAAGCGCGTCTGCGAGTTTGCAGTTACTAGTTTGTTGAAAAAACGCCAAAAGCACAATTGAGAGAGAAAAAAATAAGAAGCATACTTGTACAAAGGGCCATGCATACATTTGCTGCTCAAAACTTAGCTACGAAGTATTTTAGTATAGGAAATAATCTGAACTTTTTTAGAGAGAAAAAAAAATAAGAAGCATACTTGTACAAAGGGCCATGCATACACAGAGCTGCCGCATCCAATCTCTGAATCTCACATCATATGAATGCGATTCGTGTCCAGTCAAGTGCAATTAAAAACTGCAATCATAGGCGATCGTATTCGATTTTTTTAAGAAGAATCATTGGCGATGTAATCCTAATTTTCAAATCGGGTCTGCACGTCTACCGTGTACGGAACCTGTCGCGGTCAACGTACCATTTGCCTGTGGTTGCTGCTCATGCATCAGTTTTCAAGCCATAGCGTCGCTCATATGACATTTTATGATAACTAAGTACTAATCGTGTATGCAGAATTAGACCCAAATCCAACCGAATGCAATCGACACTCTTCTTCGGTTAGAGCAACTCTAGCACATACTTCTCCAAATGGACATCATAAAATCGTTTTGCGGGATTACTGTAAAACATGGAAGTTGAGAGCTATTGTGCAAAATCGGACACTGCTAACAATAAATGACAAAGGGAGGGGCCTCGAAAGACCCTAAAGATGCTGCATTAGTACTGAGCAGTTAAATAGTTTTGTAAACAGAACCTTGAAAGATATAAATTACAATATAGTCCTGAAAACCACTCTCTTTGTTCCACAATGTAAGCCTTTTTAGTAAGGTAACACATAGGGCTCTAGACCTGAAGGAAGAAACATGATCCAGTCCTTTGCCTGCACCACCACAACTAGAGGCCCATCTCGTGCATTCCATCTACCGCCAGAGACAAAACCACTTGGGAAAGAAATAACGATGAGCGTCGTCGTCGCACCAAGGAAGAGCCTCCACAAAAGAGGCTGAACTAGCCACCTAGATGGCTGGAGATCATGGCGACAACCATGGCCGCCATGTAGTGTTCACCAGGTTGCAGCTTTGTTGAACCCGAACCCCTTCCAATCTCACTGGCCACCACGTCTCCCAACTCCTTCTCCTCGCCGCCATGGTCGGCCAGAACAACGAGCGACGTAGAAGAACTGGAGAGGGATAAGAGATCTCAACCAGCAACTTTACTGATTCGGATCGCACCAGATCCAAGCCTGCATCGACTCCTCCATGGGCCCCTATAAGCCCAAAACCAGCCAACTCCACTGACGGTGCTGGGAACCGGTTTGAGCCACCTGGGATCTAACATAACTACCTGCAACGCTCCAGGTCCGCACACACCCACCTGATGCTATGGTTGGGTGTTACCTTTATTAGTCTTTTGGTAATTGTGGATTGCATGTTAATGAGAGATTTCAATCATAAGCGCACGTGAGTAATAGTATTTGCAAGCATGTTAGTTGTGTTCTCTCCCACATATATTGTTCATGTCTTTTGATGCCATTTATTATTTAGATCTCCAACAAATAGCTCCATGTATCTCCACCTGGGACGAGAAGTTTGACAACCTTCTGAAACATTGGGGATAAGTTTGTTTCTCGTCGTGTGCAGGTGCTTTTAACTTGGTTGCCGTCTTTAATAGTTTCTACTAGTTCAATATACCTTATTTCTCGATCCAGAGAAATACTTGTTGCTGGGCTATTTCGACCCTTCCACTTGTGGATACACAATGGACTTCTCTAGAAGCATCACTTTATTCTCAAACACCAACATCACAAACACTTTCAACACATTCTTGCTCGCTTTCGATTAAGATAACTTGCATGTACATCCTGATAAACAAATAAACGAGAGACAAAAGATCATTTCCTCGCCTCTCTCTGTTTCGATACTCTTATGTCGATAACAGTTACAATAACCATGTGCACTTGCAGACATCAAGTTATTTTCTAACGTCGTTGCCAGGGAGCTAAGTGCCTTTAGTTTTTGTTTATTGCTATTGTTCTAAGTTGCCTGCATGTTCTTAGAAGGCACAATGATGGCTACCTATGCTCACAAGTATAACTTGACCTCAGTCAAATATAAGCTAGGGCCGCCTCTTAAGTTTTTATCCCGGTGAGCTCGACGGTAAATGAAGAAGAGTTTGAAGTCAACCCGATATTCTAGATATGTTGCACACTAAGTAGTATCAAGGAGATGATAGAGAAGAGGTTTCGTATGCTCATATGATTTCATTGAAGATATATGTGGGAATTCTCTGGATGCGAATGTCTGTACTGAAGATATATGAATGTTCCGTATGCCATGGATTTGATTTGGAGTAGGCGCAACAGTGATGAATATTTACATCACCGAACCCATAAATTTAGGGCATGTAAAAAAAAAATGCATCAATATTTAGTGATAGATCGTCGCGGAAATTCACTTTGGCACAAAAATATGCACCCGGTATTTGAAAAATATATTTCAAAATGTCAAAAAATCTGAACTAAAATTTCGCGGATACATCTTTATTATATGTGTTCACAAAGTAGTTTTACCAAAAACCGATATATTTTGTGCCTTGTGTAAAAAATACAAAAAAAAAGTATCGTGAAAAGCCTTATTTTAGCACCAATTTTTTTTTCTTTTTTATACAAGTAAAAAAAATGTCGGTTTTTTCGTGAAAAGATTTTGTGAACACATAACATGTTAAGATCTACGCGTGAACATTTTTTCCCAAATTTTCACATTTCAAAATATGTGCAAAACGCATTTTAAATAAAGGGTGCATATGCACACGGAGCCAAAGCACCACTCCCTAGATCATATCTTGGAGCAACGTTTTTATCGCTTAGTGATGTATAAATCAGTTACCAGAAAAAAGCGTATAAATCAGTTTTTTTGTACGTGGATTATTTTTCATAGTCTATTGGAAATGCTGAAAAGGTAAAGCACGCGTAAAATGGCAATTATGAGCTCCCCGTTCTGCGCACAACGCGGTCACCGAATCCACTTGAAGCCCTGTCATAATGGGCTGTGGGCTGCTCACGAGTAATATCATCGTTTTCGGCAAATATGGCGCCGAGGGAAATCTAACTGAATGTTGGGCCTATGCCCTTAAAGTCTCTCGACTCCTCAACATGGGAAGTGGGCTTAGGAGGTTCGTCTCTTTAGTGGGCGTCGGGCGACTGCGACGAGTCCTCTTCGAGGAGCGGAAACCCTAAAAGAGAGAGCAACGCCCAGATCCACAAAAGAACCAGCATTCAACATCCATTCTCGTACTTTTTCCCCTCGATTGATCTGCAGCAGAGGAAGGCGATGGTGGCGCTGCGATACGCGGCGAGGAGTCTCCTCGCTGGCCAGCCACAGCAGCCGATTTATAGGGCCGGCGTTGCGGAGGCGCACCGCCGGTTATTTCCGAGAGTCATCCACCCTGAGAAGATAAATTTGCATGCAACATCCACAGTTGACAAAAAAATGATCAGTGCGGTGTCATTTTGGTATGTAAATAGTGAGAAGTCTAACACCACGATGGATTCAGCCTTAATGCTCCGTTTGGATGTTTGCATTGGGAGCCTTGGCATTGCCTTTGGTTGAATATCAATATCAGGGGATATTGATATTGAGGCTAAATGCCAATATTTCTGTTTGGATGTTTAGATATTCGCAACCCAGACTTGATATCCAGATTGAATGCCAAATGTTGGTTGGATGGTTAAAACGATGAATTGCACTTGTATGTGAGTAAGATCCTTATACCGTTTTCACATGTTTCAAAATAAAAACCGTGTCACGTCTGATTGTATTTGAATAATTATATATCATGTATCAGTAAAAAGAAAAAAAGTATTATGTAAAATGCTCACATCAGCTTATGACTTTAAAAACGTACGAAAATGGAATGAAAAATGTATTCAACAGGCCTACTGGACATCTAGACTAGAACTCAAGCTCAAACGTAAATTCTGTACAGAACTATACAAAATATGCTGTACTTTTAATATACAGTATATATTCTTGGAATTGTTTTGGAAACAGTAGGCATGATTGCATGTTCTGATGCCAAAAAATAGTGGCTAAAATAGCTGGACTCGGGTGCATGATCTGATGTCAGGACAAGGCACTCTGCTTTTTGAATTTGATGTCATGTAGTCATCGTGTTCAGAATCCTGAGCAAACCTGTAGTTGACATAGTATTGCCGGATCGAGTGAAAGTGACCAGTACATAAAGCGTGTTCGATTATTCTGCCGTGGTGGTCTTCTGCCAAATTAACCTGAGCATGTACAGATAGGTAGACTCGTTGGAGACGATGAAAAGGGAACGGGAAAACTGAAGCTGACTAGAATGTTTAGAAGTACCGAGTACGTGCACATTAGCATAAGAAGAGACGGTATCAGAATCGATCAGGCGTCAAGTCGATGATCTCCACTGAGGTTGAGCTGCAGTGGTGTACGGTCAAGGAAGGGAGGGGAGAGCGGCGCCGGTGTACCTGCAGCGGGCGCTGGCTGCTCATCTTCGTCCCTCTCCTCTGCTCCTTGGCGGCGCCCGTACCTGTAGAGAGGAGAAACGGGTGAGAGGAGAGGCGAGGGAGCGCGGAGAAACGAGTGAGAGGAGGGGCGGAGGCTCGCCGCTCACCGGAGGAGGCTGTGGGTGGGAGCAGTTCCTGATGCGCCGCCGTGACACGAGCGATATAGAGAAGACGAGCAAGGGTTTTGTTCGGGGACAGAGATAGACGAGGATGGAGAGAAAAACGGTTCGGTCCCGAATACACACTGATGTCGAGCTTCAACCAGAACGGGCTGGGCAGGCAAATAGTTCACCACCTCAATATTGAGCCCGAATACACAGGATGAATACCTAGGCATCCAAAGGCTTGGAATTCGGGATATTCGGCCCAGAAAACATCCAAACGCAGCATATATAATACAGTAGTATAAGTTAATATTCGCCAACTTGTTGGGCGTTTAGATCTACCTTTTTGAATTTCTCAATGCTGCAATATGTTTGTTAGAGATACTCTCATCTCATTATCATGTGGTTATATTGTTTCAGCCTAGCCAAACTGAACGGCTCACATTCGAGGAGAAATGGAGAATCTCTAAAAGAGTTGCTCACGTGATCTTTAGGACAACAAAGGCAGTGTCAGTCATAGTCGCAAGCGGAATGCTTATCAAATTATCACTCACAGAGTTATTTGCTCCTGGAAATTTCTTGCGTGAAACTGCATCTCTCGTTGAGAAATATCAAGATATGGTGAGGAGTTCTTGGTTTTGATGTATTCAAGTAGCTGGTGTGGCATGTTTTTGTTTGTTATGCATTTTAATAATTAGCTTATTATATTTGTCCATATGCTTTGTAGTGGATGCAGCTGCGGGGTTTGGGGGACAACCCAAGGGAAGCAAATGTTGAGTATGTGCGTAAGGATGGAAGAACCTCAAAGGCTGAGCAGGAACTTGAGTCCGCGCGGACGGAGTTTGAGTCTGCACTGAAAAATGCAACTTCGAGTCTGTCGAAACAGAGGTTGACTCGCCATGAAGACCATGGTCCATATGGCAGTCGAAGCAATGGTGCCTCGAAAGACTCTTGAGTTATTCAGCTATTTGTATTGCGTGACTGTGTTTCCATCAACATATATCTTTTCAAATCCTGCTTGTGCAAATACGAGTATTTCTTCGATCAGCGTCAAACTCTTAGCTATCTATTGGTTTTCTTTGATAAATGTTAAATTGCATGCGGCACGTGCTGACAAGCGTGCCGCCGTTTGGTCGCCTCGCCATTAATCAGGCGGAACGGCTTCCTGCACAACCCTAATTAACATGGGTGCGACGCCCTGTATGTATGACGGGTGGGTATGTCCGCCTCATATCTGCCACACCCGAGAGGGCCTCCAAACTTGGGGGCCTTTCGGGGGTGCCGAACATGAATTTGCTCGGGTAGACCACTTGTTGGTGCCGCTATGGGTGAATTTTTACGTCCGGACCTCATTGGACATTTGGGGTGCCATTTGGAGGGTGCCGGTGGAAATGCTTTTAGAGATCTAACCCAAAAACATATGTCGTTCCTTTGGTTAGCTTCGATTATTTTCAACAGGACAGTCGCCTTCACTCCATCCAGAGACCTAGATTATTCGGGTCGACTATAACAAAAACCGACTATTGAGTTATACGAAAGAGTCTAAGATTCAACCGCCGGCTCAGTCTTTCGGAGGTGCTCATAGGGATAGGGTGTGCGTGTGTGTGTTCATAGGGGTGAGTGTATACGCGTATATGTGAGCGTCTGCGTTATACTGTGTTTCGCAAAAAAAAAGTCCTCTTACACATGTAAGTTAGGAAGCCTACAGATTCGGGGGGGAAAAAAGACTAGAAAGCCTACCCGCACACAGTAGGGTAGGGAAGAGGACATGTCCGAGTGTGATCCGAGTTCGTTCAAACAAGAAGAGGACATCAACACAGACTCGGATCGATACGATTGCCTACATATATGCCCGCCGGCCCGTCTAGGTGCTACGGCTGCATCAATCGTGAAGCTGAGATTTGTTTCCAATCGACATTGCCTCCCGTCTAGAGCGAGCCAGTTTGCGTCTCTCTGGTCTCAGGTACCCAACTCGATCTCCATTGCCGGCAGTTCGATTAATTCTGTTCATTAAATATTTCTTCTAACTTATATAATTTTGTGTTCATATCGTTCCAGCGTTCCGTCGCAAAACTTTTTTTTTGGCGCTCGCGGTCAAGAAACCTCAGGATATGGTGAGGCAGCTTTTTGTATCAAATACCTAATCTGACCGCAGTTTTTTGTGATTGCGTTTTTATATATGGCTAATTAATCGGTGTTTAATTTGCTGTGCGATGGCTTTAGGCGCGTGGACGTGTTCAAGAACTGAAGCGTGAATTGGATGAAGCACTCTCTCAAGTTGGAGGTCAACCCCGTACTCAAGAACGCCGGTCGACCTCGAGAAGCGGCGGCAGTGTACAAGAACTGAAGCGCGAACTGGACGAAGCACTCTCTCGAGTTGGAGGCTGTCGAAAGTCAGAGACCGTAAGCCATGTGCTCAAGAACACTGGTCGCCCGGACATACCTCGAGAAACGGTGACCGTGTCCAGGAACTGAAACGCGAACTGGATGAAGCACTGTCGCAAGTCAGAGGTCGACCACGCGCTCAAGAGCACCGGATCGGTTTACCCAGTACTCAAGAACGTATAAAAGAAGCAATGCAGGAACTGACGGAACAAATCCAACAAATTGGTGTCAACCCGGTGCTCAAGGATTGCTGCACCAATAACTGGAGCTACTCACGGGAAGCGCGTCGCAACATTCTCAAGGATACCGCTCCCCACTGGTCATTCCGATGAGGACGATAAACTAGAGCTACTTCTGTTTTATATCGCCATACTATGATTTATTATTCCATCCGTTCCAGATTATAAGATGCTTTTAGTAATCTCAATATAGACTAGATACGGGTCAAAATGAGTGAATCTACGCACTCAAATGCGTCTATATACAAATCGAGAAAGAGCTAAACATCTTATATTTCGAAACGGAGTTAAGCTTCAGAAATACAAAAAGAATATTTGTATACTACTCACCGGTTATGTAAAACCGAGGGGCTTTTTAAGAAAAAAAAAATGGTGTGGGGGGGGGGGGGGGGGGGGGGTGTGGGGGGCTAATCATATGCAGACACGGAACTCATGATGATGGAACGCCTCATTTTCTATGCTGGAATTTTTGGTACTCTGGAAGTTTGTTATTCGTGCAATATCCACATTATTATTTTTCCTTATGAGTCGGAGTTTACATGCCGATCTAGAGTTTACAAAAATATCCCGAATTCGTTACGAGTCGGAGTCCTGCTCGCTGCTCTGAGTTAACTATGTATTGTGCCTTTCGTTTTTAATATGAAAGGCAATAATGCCCAACTTTGAATTAACAAAGCTCAGAGTTTTACAACGGCAAATACAGTACAGGTGATGAGGAAATCAGCTTACAAGTAAAGGACCAACAAGAAAAAAAAAACATAAGACACACAGCTTGAAGTGCTCCAAAATGTTGAAGGCTGCAACAATCGTTGATAGAAGGTGACACGAGAGCGAACTTGACGACGAAGCCTCTGAACTGCTGAAACATGTTCATATCTGCAACCTGATCAACCCGTCGTCGAAGCGCCATCGATCCGTCTTCACGTCTGAAGAAGGCTCCTGCCCCCTTGCTCGGTTCGAAGAGCACTGCACACCATCGGAGTTGGAGAAGCTCACCCTAGAGCACAGATGGCAAAAAGGATTACAATGTGGCCAAGCTAGAGAGATCAAGGACATAAGCCCACCGAAGCAGAAAGCACGACGAGAAGGGCATCGCCTACGGCCACCACCCACACCTCATTAACCGGTAGACACTGGCCTCCCAAGACGGCGCCTTCAAGAAGGGAGTGACACCAAAGCATCACAGCCGTCCGATCCATCGAGTGGACCAAAGATTTTTATCCGGAACCCGAGGTCAAGTAGGCCTGGACCCTCGACGATGCCCCAAGGGGTAGCACGACACTTGAAAATATCACCATCGCCGGCCTAGCAAAGCAAGACAAGGTTTTCACCTAGGAACCACTGCCATTGTCCAATCAAATCATGTCGGCAACACGGGTGGATAGGGCAACCGAGACACCAAAGAATGGAATAGAGCATGAGAGCTCTCGACCACTACCGACCCACGACGGAGCCTTTGCCGTCCACACGGACCGAGGCACTGTCCAGCACCTTGCATTGCGGAGCTCGCCACCGCCACGCCCACCGCTTAGGGCGACGCCTCGACTTCCAAGAATTGCCAATGATCACCCGCCTGCACGAAGTCGGCCACCCCGGCTACCGCGACAGGCAACTCCACCTAGGGCCCCTGCCCTCCTCAACTACACGATGAGTCCGAGAAAACCACAAGAAACCATGGCAGAACGGAGACCACCCAAGGTAAAAATTGCAGCTTGCGCTTGAGGAAGAGCCACAACCACGAAGACCTCCACCCGCACTGGCCAGCCACCGTATGTTGCACCCCTGCACCCGAGGGGGGCGGGGCAGGGGACCCGAGGTCGCCCGATCGGGCCCTCCAGATCCGCCAAGAGAATCCAACGCCACCGCGGGCCGAGCTGTGGAGCTACGTCTTGCCGTCTTGGACCTGTCTCACCTTAGCTACCTCGAAAAATATGGATTGTAGTTCTAGTACTAGTACGAACACGCCAAGTTGGCCGAATGGCACTCTCTCCTAACAGTTTCAAGTCTCTCAAACTGATTCCCACTTCTCTCTAACATTTCATTTTGTCTTGTTCCCGAATAGTCACTTCGACAAATAGTAGCCGCTACACTTTCCCTACAAAGTCACTTAGAAATTTACGCATGCTATGGTTACTCAGCAATCGTGGAGATTAACTGATCCCATCGCATACGTACAATTCTATTGATTGAATGCATCCATAATTAGGAACATTCCTCAAAAGGAAAATCAGGAACATATCCTACATATACTTATTCATTACCATCATTGTAAGATCTTCTTCCTCACTAGCCTTGTCGTAGTTGACGACACCGCGCGTCGAGGTGCCACTCCGGCTTCCAATTCATCTGGCATCGCAAGTTTATAATCCCGTTACACGAATTTATGTTAAATGGTAATTATATCCTTACCATGGGGGAGGGGGCACACACACACCACCTTATTAAATAATGGTTTATGTGTTTGACTCATGGAGGTTTAATAGGTGCATGGCTCCGTGCCGCTTGCCGAGTGCGCCAAGTGTGCCACTCGTCACCTCGAGCTCTCCTAGAACAAGACATCATCGATGTCGACTCGGTGCCCCCACCTTGGTGGTGCGGGCCCTGTCCCGCCACGCCAATGTGCCACGGCTCCGGGCGTCTGGTATGTCATCTCCTCCTTGTCCTTGTTATGTCAATTATTGTGTATGAATAAATTTGCTTGAATAAAAATTGGGTTTGGGAGTATGCATCAAAATTTCAGCATGTATATATGCATGTGAATTAGTTTTAAACTGACAAACACAAAATGTTGAATGCAATAGGCCGTCTGGAGGCCATGAAAAGCTACCGAGATGGTCGTGCGAACACAAGTGATGATGCTAATAGCATGGACTCCTCATCGCATGCAAGCAAGGTTAAGCTGATAATGTGTGCTCCTAGAGATTGCAAGACCAGAGGTGAAGCCGATAATTTTGACTGTGTCTGTTGCCTCATGATGCCGGGCGTTCCTTGTTGGCCTACGATGAAGAAGTGCCAGGCGAATTGCGGACCCTGCAACCCCAAGTGCTCGTCTCTGTTGGTGAAGGAATTACATGTGTACAAATAATGTTGAACACGGTTCTGGGTTACACAAGTGTGTAACTATTCTCTTGTGCATTTCAGTACAATAATCTGTGTTGGTGGCTTGATGCACAATTGTTTTGTGAGATATACTATTGGTTGATTTAGCTTCACATCGGCATGGTTGGGATCAGGTGAATAGCCACGGGGTTGGCGATGTAGTCAATGCTGAAAATATTTTATGCATGCTATATATCTGTTGGTGAACCTTGTTTTCAATTTTGTGTCGTTTCAAACTTTTGGCTGCTCTCAGCTTGTAGTTTCTTGTACGAACAGCCCAAGCTGACCGGATGATACCCTAAAATATTCAAGTCTCTCGACCTGATTCCCACTTCTCTCTAACATTTTATTTTGTTTGGTTCCTGAAATTTCAGAATACTCACGCTGACAAATAGTAGCCCTATAGCAGTAGCAACACATTTCCTAGCAACGTCACTTAGATGTTTACCCATGATATGGTGGCTCGTCAATCGTGGAGATTAACTGATCCTCACCGCATGCGTACAATCCTACTGATTGGATGCATCCATAAATAGGAACATTCCTCAAAAGGAAAATCGGGAACATATCCTACATATCCATATTTATCTCGCATCGCAGGTGTATAATCCTGTTAGACAAATTTATGTTAAATGGTTCTTCCTTACCATGGGGGAAGGGGGCAATTGCTCCCCCCACACCCAAACCCACACACATTAACTTATTAAACGATGGTTTATATTTTCGACTCCTCCACACCCAAATTTTAGACCGTCCTCCACCAGTGGCCAAAGGAGGAGATGGAAGCAAGCACATCAGTACTCTATCCGGGTCGACCAAGACCACAAATGTTTCAGGATTCAATTCACAGAAAATGATTCATTGATCACACAAAAATAGCACCTGGTAAACCACCCATGCCCTAAACCTAATCGACGAAGGACTCACAAAATGAAATTACTTATTGCAAGCTCACCAACGGTACACAGTTATCCACGATAGGGATACAAGCGAGATTGGGTGTATACTAACAAAATCAGAATGTTGCATGCATTAGGGTTATCTGGAGGCCATGAAAAGCTACCGAGATGGCCGAGTGCGAACACAATTGATGATAGCCATCCACACAAGCTGTCCCAAACTCACTGGGTTGACCCGCGGCCCTCCACCTGTCTCTGGATCCGACAAAAAAAAACTATCATGGAATAACAATAGTTTTTTTTTGAAGGGATGGAATAACAGTAGTTGAAGCAAGTGATTTGTGCTTGCAAGTTGTAAAGGATCCGAGTTCCGAGCACGTACGCACCTACAGTACTCGGTACGACGGGCTGCGCGATCGCGATGTCCTGAAAAATGAAAATGATAACCCTCCAAGTCTAAGCCGAATGATCCTATAGTCAGATCACATCACACGATTCTTAACTACCGGTGCAGAATAATCAACCGATGATTATGCCCGTGTAGGCTCATAATTGCCATTTTGTAATGGAGGACATCACATCAGGATTCAGGACAGCTGAGAGCAGAGAAAAATCCTGTTGAAAAAAACAAACAACGAAAAACAGGTGTCGAGCGTACACGTACGTGCGTCCAAGAAGAGAAGAGAAAAAAATGGATTGAGTGTTGGCACATACTTCCTCCGTTCCAAATTAATTGACTCACACTTTGATACACACAAATATATCTAGACACTAAACAAGTATAAATACATCTGTTTTTTGACAAAACCAAGTCAATTAATTTGGAACGAAGGGAGTACGTGGACAGAGGCTTGTTCAGGTAGATAGACCTGCTGGTGACGCGTGTCATGCCCCGCTGCCTGCCGGTTTCTGTTTGATGTTGTCATTTTTCAATGGCGAAGGCAAACTGAAGAACGCGTTGGAACCAAACGATCAATCGTACACGCATCAATAAAAAATAGGTAAGATGGCACGTCGACACGCCGCGCCGTGTGGTAAAATTCGTATTCGAAAATGTCCGCATTTAAAAATTGTTTAGATTTTAAAACTGTTGGAATTCAAAAAAGTTTACATTTATTAGTTGTTTAGATTTCAAAAAATTGATAAAATTGAGAAGTTATTTGTATTTGAATTCTTTTCACGTTTGCAAAATGATTAGATTTGAAAGGCATTTGTAAATTTGTTATATGTATTATTTAGCAGGTTTTGGAAATTTGTTTAAATACCGTAAAACAATATCTCGTTGCACTCTTCGCGAAAACTCGTATGGTAAAAATCAATTTTTTTTGTATAGTTGGGAAATATGGAAAACAAATTTCATTTTAAATTTATCTTGGCGGAATAAGTATTGCTGAAGAATTGTTGTTAGGAAATCGTTGTAAAATCATCCTTTTAAGTTTTAATTTTACATGGATAGGGAGCAATAGTTCTTTAAGTTAAAGTAGCAACAAATTTTGCGTCGGATAAAAAAAAATGTATCATTTAGCAGGTTTTGGAAATTTGTTTAAATATCGTAAAACAATATCTCGCCGCACTCTTCGCGGAAACTCATCTGATAAAGATCAATTTTTGTGTATGGTTGGAAAATATCAAAAACAAATTTCATTTTCAATTTATCTTGGCGGAATAAGTATCGGTGAACAATTATTGTTAGGAAATCGTTGTAAAAATTTCCTTCTAAGTTTTAATTTTACATGGATAGGGAGCAATAGTTCTTTAAGTTAAAATAGTAACAAATTTTGCGTCGGATAAAAAAAAAGTATCATTTAGCAGGTTTTGGAAATTTGTTTAAATATCGTAAAACAATATCTCGCCGCACTCTTCGCGGAAACTCATCTGATAAAGATCAATTTTTGTGTATGGTTGGAAAATATCAAAAACAAATTTCATTTTAAATTTATCTTGGCGGAATAAGTATCGGTGAACAATTGTTGTTAGGAAATCGTTGTAAAAATTTCCTTCTAAGTTTTAATTTTACATGGATAGGGAGCAATAGTTCTTTAAGTTAAAATAGTAGTGGGATAGAAAAAATAATATGAAATACAATGTAGGGAATATTTAAATTGCACATATTAACTTATTCGAATTGATATAATATAATTGAGTTTTATTTTAAATATTTAAGTTAACTTAATAATCAGAGAAAATACATTGTTTGAGTATCTATTTAATTCAATTAAAATTCAATTCATAATTATGTTAGCGTAATTTGAATGATCAGCTTTGGTTCCATTTTGACATAATTTTCTTATTTAGAACCATATTCAGAGGAAGTATATCATTGTTATTTTCAAATATTAATCATTTTGAGCATTTATTAGATTTATCTGAATTGTTGGAGGGACTTCAGCTAAATTATTTCTAATTGTTAAATAATTTAGGAAGATTTTTTAAGTTTGTATTTTGTCTTAAAATTTTAATTTGACTTAATAATTAGATGAAACATATTATATGAGGATTTATTAAATTCAATCCGTAATTTCAGGAAATAAATTTGTTTTGTCTCCAAATATTCACCGAATTTAAATCTTCAAACTTGTTTGCATGTTAAATAATTTGGGAAGATTTTTTAAGTTTGTATTTTACCTTAAAATTTTAATTTGACTTCATAATCAGATGAAACATATTATATGAGTATTTATTAAATTCAATCCGTAATCCGAGGAAATAAATTTGTTTTTTCTCCAAATATTCACCGAATTAAAATCTTCAAACTTGTTTGCATTATACCATAAGTAGTTAGCAGCTTTTTTTTGATCATTTTAATATATTTTCCATATTTTTTTGATGGATATTTTTAAAGATATTAATTTTGCAGTATTAATCATTTTTTGGATTTTTTAAGTGTCAGGGTTTTAGTATTTTCTGGTTTTTTTCCTGGGGAAAAAGAAAAATCACTGACATATCGGGCCCACGGTGACATCGCGATGACGTCACCAGTGGGTGGATCTGCTGCGGCGGCGTTGACTACGCCGGCGGGGCGCCACCGCGAGATAGGACGCGCGGCCATGCGCGTCGGTTGCGCGCGGACGCGGGGTGGCCGCAAGCGGCGGCGCCGCCTCCTCTGGGTCGACGGAGTGTCGTCGGCGTCGTGCACACGCGGCGGATGTGTAGAAGCGACAGTGGCGACGGCGGCGTCGATTCCGTTGAGCTCGCGGCGCCTCAGCAGCTGATCTTCGGCGAGGAAGAAGAGGAGGCGACGGCGGAGGTCTCCGTAGGCTTCGATCTGAGCGGAGGGAAGCAGAACGGCGGTGGCAGCGCGGCCGCGGCTCGGCAAGCTCGGGCTCGCGCGGGGAGAGGGGAAGAGGGAGAGTGGGGTGTGTGGATGTTTTTCCACTTAGGTCCCTGGAGTTTCCCGTTCTTTGCGGGGAGGTTTGTGTAAAAATTTGCGCCAAAAACCGTGCGGGAGGGGTGACCGGGTGGAAACCGGTTCCACTGGCTGGTAACTGGTGACGTGTCGTCCTGCGATTGGTGCGGGTGCGCATGTACTGTTGCTAGGAACAGTGACGCGCGCGAGGGGCGACGTGGTTGTATCCTGGCCGTTCGTTGCTTTGATCCAACGATCAGGGGAAAAGAGGTGACGTGGCGCTTCGGAGAGGACGTGGTCATGTCGAGCCTTTATATATAATATAAAGGTATGATGCAGAAATATGTCGAGTTTTTTTTTCTTTTCGAAAAAGCATATAATGAGTGTGTTTTTTTTTTTTTGACAAAGCATATACTGTTGACACGACATCGTCCATTCCGCTTTGTCACATTCTTAAGATAGAAACGTGTCACACCCGATAAACTCACATTTACGCGCGTACAAAAAAAAAGTCACAAGCTGCTATGGATTCGCCAAAAAAAAAAGTCATCAAGCTATGGTTATCCTAAGAGACGATGACGAGGAGAGTCGTGGCAGGCCGCCGTGCTGGTCTGGTCCAGGGGGTACCATGTGTCATGCATGCATGGGAGCGACGCTAGTCTGGCTTTCGGACGTACGCGGATCCGGTGGGTCCATGATGCCAACCTTGCCCGCCCTGCCCAATTCTGTTTCAGCACCGCTGCTGCCGTAGGAATTTCCCCATGTGTTCGTCTTGCTATGAAGTGCAACGTGCTGCGAGTGGTGCATGGAACAACCTGCGGACGCGCGGGGATTAGGGCATGTACAATGGAGAGAATATGCGTCTTCTCTTCAGGGCATGTACAATGATTGATAAGATAGTCTTATCTTAGACGTGCCAACTAATTTAGACATGACAATAAAACCATGATGTATGATGGTTGATAGGACGGTCTTATCATTACCAATCAGATGTCCTAAAAAAGTGTGTGAGACATATTGTTGAAAAGATCATCTCTTAGCTAAGATAAAACACACATCTTTTCTTTGTTTCTCTCTCCTCCAACTCAGCAGTTATCCTACGTGGCACTGCTAAGATAAGATCATTGTACATGCCCTAACCATCAACGTCATTTAGGAAAGTCAAAATTATAAGTTGTACAATGTATTATCTCTTATTGCCAACCCTAACAATTAATGAGAATTAATTATATTTTAGTAGAAAATTATATTTATAAGGGAAGACGAATGGTACAACGGTGAAATTAGCATTCTCTTATTTCGTAAGGGTTTATCTCTTAACTAAACTAAGGGAAGGCAAGCTCCTCTTTCTTCATTCTCTCTCATCTAGCTAGACAAATATCCTACATTTCAATACTAAGAGAAAGCTGATGTCACCCCATTGTACAGGCCTTGAAAAGGGTGGACTTGTCAGGTGAACGCGCTACCGTGTCATAGGTGCGACTTAGGGCATGTACAATGGTAGAGAAAGCATGCATTCTCTTAGCCCTCCACATCATGTAGAGAAGGCAAAATTATAATTGTACAATCCGTTATCTCTTATTGCCATCCTTAACAATTAATGAGATTTAATTATATTTTAGTAGGAAATCCTAGTTGTAAGGGAAGACAAATGGTACAATGTTGAAATTAGTCTTCTCTTATTTGATCTAATGGAAGACAATCTTCTCTTTCTTTATTCTCTCTCCACCAACTAGATAATTATCCTACGTGTCAACGTTAAGAGAAGGCTGACGTCACGGCATTGTACATGCCCTTATCCATGTCACTGGAACTGCCGGAGTAGAGCCGCATCGTCTTTTTTAGGGCAATACAGCAGCATAGCTTGGCGGCCGTATAGGGCCGTATGGCCCGTTCTGGTACGGCACCGTCACCCGCAGCACAATCTCTACTTGGCTGCCTCGTCAGCTGGATGCTCGCTAAGAAATGAGTTATTTTAAGCCGGAGCAAACTTTTCAGAACTCCAAATTGGACCATAGTAAGTATAAAGAATCATGCAAGAAAATATGCGTGTAGGGCCCCTAAATCTTAAGACCAAATAGCAAAATTTTGAAGGCTCCAATTTAAGACCAATGTTTGTCTAGCTCTGGGCTATCTTTGCATGCATTTGTTACTTTTTAGGAGGCTTACTGCTACAACAACGTAAGCGTTGGTCGACGTTTGTATCTGTCGAGCTACATGTCTAAATACCTCGAAAAAGGGTACAACTGTAGCTCAATTGACGCTAGCAGAAAATGCTTTGTGGAACACACATCCAAGCAGTAGCGTAGCTTCTAAAGGGTGAAATGGGCAGCCCCCCCCCCCCCCCAGCCCATTAGAAATCTGCTAGGTATCCCTAACTAATTGCCACATATTACAGTGAAAATCGGCCCAAAATCATGTTTTCTTGCCCCCGGTCCATTTGCCCCTCCAAGATTTGGGCCCAAGCTCCGCCACTGCATCCAAGGTTCTTTTTGTACCTCGGCAGATAGCTATTCGTCTCACGATCTATTCCACAACACCTTATGACTTAGGTGACACAGGATATATTAAAAGCCGACGCCTAGTTTGGCGACGTGGAGAGACCGGGGCCTTACACATGTATTTGTTGTATTAGGTATAACTTTTCACAACACAGACTTAATCACAATTAAAAACAATCATTTGCTCATTCATATCATAATTTTGATATCATTAATGTAAAAAGTTCCATTTCATCAAGATACAAAGTTCCATTTCATCAAGATATAAATCTATAACATTCCTTGGATGGCATCTTCAAATTCTCTAACATTCCAAGGGTGATGATGTGATTTTTTAAAGGGGCTTTGAGCCCCTCTCTGTTCAACAAACCCTACATTTAACAAACTAATTGTAAAACAAGAGGTCCACTTCCTGGCTGAAGTGTAACCCTATTTAGAAAGCAACTCCTTATTTTCCGTGAGCACCTCTTTGTTCGGCATGGCTTCAACAACGACGGGGGTGAAGGATTTACATGACGCTAACGTCCTCACCGCGGATCTACTAGTCATCGTCCATGTGATGTACGTTGATGACCTCATTGCGGATCTACCTGCATCATCTATGTGGCGAATCTGCAAGAGAGATAGGCGTGATAAATAAGAGAATGAAGAACACGATGAAACATGACCTATACAAGTGATGAAGAACATACCGTGGGCTGAGAATGGCCTTGGAGGACTCCAGCGCGACATCAAGGCCAGATCGGGCGACATACCGCCCAAAGACAACATGCAAGTCTTCAGCTTGCACACCATCTACTACCCAGGGGTGACTGTTTTGTGTTCTAGTGTTCTGAGTGGACAGTGTGGCAGCGTGGGAAGTGGAAGAGTTCTTTGTTGTCAAGGAATATCGAACCACCAAGAAAAAACTTTTGGAGGCACTTTCCATATGTGCCGTCCTACCTAACCGCGGCGATAGGCCATATGCTATTGCAGCCAAAGACGGAGCTAGGCCCCAGGCTACCCGGGCCGTGGCCCGGGGCGTGGAAGAATTACCAGACTATATCTTCGATTTTGGCCTGGGGCGCAGCCCACCCGAGTTCTTCCGCGTTCGTGCGGGAGCCGTCATCTGTTCTCCATCAAAGGCGTTCGCTTCGTCATTACTGACTACCTGCCGTCAGCTCATCCGTGACGATGATACAGTGCGGTGACTGAGCTGCTGCCGGAGAACTCGATCGATCGAGCAGCGAGAGGGCGCTAGAACCCAATCCCCAGGCTATAGGCGCATGCGGGCATGCGGCCAGATACACAGACTGTTGGGGATCGTAGACAGAAAACAAAAAATTTCCTACCGCGATAACCATAAACTAGCCAAGATCTAACTATGCAGATATACTATACGAAGGAGGACGGAGTACATACCCTTGTAGACCGAAAGCGGGATTACGTTCCCGCACAAACGTTGCCGATGAAGCCGACGAAGCCGACCTCAAGGTCGTGTAGAGGAAGTAGTCGTACTCCCAGCGCCACACGTGTAGCGCCTCGTAGTTCCACACACGTGCGGTGTAGATGACGACCTCCGAGCTCCAGATCCAGCAGAGCAGCGGAAGTAGAAGATTGGATCTCGAAGCACGGCGGTGTGCGTAAGGTGGAGAGACTTCTCTCCTCGTACGCAGCTCCAGAAACGGAACCACGCTCAAAGTAGGAGAGAAGAAGAAGGAAGAAAGGGATGAATTCCAAGGCATAGGGGGTCCCTATTTAAAGGAGAGGGGGGAGACCTCTCCCTTGGCTAAGCCATGTGGGACTAAACCCCACATGGTGGCCGGCCAGGAGGGCAGCCGCCGGCCCTGGTGGGCCCCATTCGGCCCACCAGGGTGGCTGGCCCTCCTCCCCTTTTTTTTTCCTTTTCTTTTGGGATTTTCCCTAATGGGCCTCTAAGGCCCATATAGGTTTTAATGCCTTTTAAATTCGAATTTAATTAAATAAAAATATATTTAATCTAATAACACTTATTAATATTAAATACATATTATTTAATTCATTCGGACCCGAAAACATATTTCGTTGCCTCCGATCAACATCGGACAAGTTCCGGAACACTTCCGGAGTTCCCGGTTTCTTCTCTCTTATATCCAATCTAATCGTCACCTACCCTTAAGTGTGTTACCCTACGGTTCGGGATCACTCCAGACATGATCGAGACACATTCTCCGATCAATGACTAACAGCGGGATCTGGATACCCATGATAGCCCCTGTGCGTCCACGAATGACTTTTATCGTTTGAACCTTTAGACGTCCAGTCTCATCCTCTTGCCTATCGATACTTAGATTGTCCGAGCGTCGTTCTCCGGTATCACAATTACCGAGCATGACCTCGTCATTGACAAATCTATCTTTACTCGTCTGTGATATTACATCCCCGTGACCTAGTCACATGCTTGCAAGCTATTGATGTAATCTCACCGAGTGGGCCCAGAGTATCTATCCTGCTATTTGGATTGGCAATTCCCGCTCTTGATCACTCGCTTCTACTGCTTCCTTCCGATACCCGAAAGTGTCACCTTTATTGTCACGCTATATAAGACATGCCGTTTGATGCGATCAGCCGCATCTTCCAGAAGCAGAGATTTGATATGATCTCACAGTCGAAGGTATGAAACTACGTTTCTATATTTTGGGTATGTCCATCAAATCATTCACCTAATGATATGACTCCGTTGTTAACCGACGCCATTGTCCATGATC
Organism: Poa pratensis; assembly: GCA_947311845.1. NCBI lineage: Eukaryota > Viridiplantae > Streptophyta > Magnoliopsida > Poales > Poaceae > Poa > Poa pratensis. The sequence goes on along the minus strand of CAMZMU010000062.1, from coordinate 45,879,431 downwards.
AGGAAACCTTGATCATCTGTTACCCAACGAACTAGTTAAATAGAGGCTACTAGGGACCTGGTTGTTTTCATACCACACGTGTATTAATGTTTCCGCGTAATACAGTTATAGCATGGTATTTAAAACATATTATGAACAATTGAGATATGACAAATAAAATCACTTTATTAATTGCCTCTAGGGCATATCTCCAACAGTCTCCCACTTGCACTAGAGTACAATTTAATCTAGTTTACAAATTGGTAAAAGCCTAACACCTATAGCATCTCGGTGTTCTTCATGCTTGTCTCGTGGAAGAGGTTTCGTCAGTGGATCTGCAACATTCAGGTCCGTGTGTATTTTGCAAATCTTTACATCGCCTTCCTTGACGTACTGCCGTATGACATGGAAGCGTCGGAGAATATGTTTGGCGGTGGAGTGAGACCTTGGTTCCTTCACGTTGGCAATGACACCTGTGTTGTCGCAGTAGATGTTCACAGGGTCTTGCGCACTCGGGAACACTCCAAGCTCGATGACGAACTTCCTCAGCCAAACAGCTTCATTTGCAGCATCCGCAGCAGCAATATACTCCGATTCCATTGTAGATTGGGCTACTATGGGTTGCTTCCCACTTCTCCAGCTCACAGCGCCTCCGTTCACCTTAAACACATAACCTGTTTGCGATTTCGAGTCATCTGGATCTGTGCAGAAACTTGCATCAACGTAACCTGTTACGCCAAGTTCCTCTTCACAGCCTCCATAAACAAGAAACATGTCCTTGGTATACTTAAGATACTTCAGTATGTTCTTAACAGCTGTCCAATGATCCTTGCCAGGATTACTCTGGAATCGACTCGTCAGACTGAGAGCCAATGCCACATCGGGTCGAGTACTTAACATGGCATACATGATCGATCCTATAGCCGAAGCATATCGAGTGCCATCCACCTCGGCTTTTCAAGAGCCGTCGTGGACACTGAGCCATGCTCAATGTTTTTCCCTTGACAACTGGCACAAGACCTTTCTTTGCCAAATGCATATTGAACTTCTTCAATATCTTGTCAAGGTAAGTACTTTGACATAACGCTAGTAGGCGCCTGGGTCTATCACGATAGATCTTAATGCCTAATACGTATGCAGCTTCTCCTAAGTCCTTCATCGAAAATTTACTGTTTAAATATTCCTTCACGCTTTTCAGAAGTTCCACATCATTCCCAATTAGTAATATATCATCCACATATAGAACTAGGAATGCAACTGAGCTCCCACTCATTTTCTTATAAATGCAGGTTCTTCTACATTTTGGACAAATCCAAAACCTTTGATCACTCATCAAAGCGAAGATTCCAGCTCCGAGATGCTTGCTTCAGTCCATAAATGGAACGCTGAAGTTTGCATACTTGCCAACATTTCTGGACTGACAAAACCTCAGGTTGTACCATATACAACTCTTCCTCAATGTTGCCATTTAGGAACGCTGTTTTGACATCCATCTGCCATATCTCATAATCATGATATGCAGCTGTTGCTAGCAAAACCCGAATAGACTTTAGCATCGCTACCGGTGAAAACGTTTCATCGTAGTCAATTCCATGAACTTGTCGGAAACCTTTTGCGACAAGCCGAGCTTATAGACGGTTACATTACCGTCAGCATCAGTCTTCTTCTTAAAATCCATTTATTCTCGACGGCCTTGCGCCCTTCGGGAATCTCCACCAAAGTCCATACTTTGTTGTCATACATGGATCCAATTTCGGATTTCATGGCTTCAAGCCATTTCTCGGACTCGGGTCCTTCCATTGCCTCTTTGTAGTTCGTAGGTTCGTCTTGTTCAATTAACATGACGGTGCAAACAAGATTGCCGTACCACTCAGGGTTGTACGGGTTCTTCCAGACCTACGAGGTATGATAGCCTCCTCGACATTTTCTCCCACTCCATCTGTTATGGAGGACGGTTCAGGAACAGTTTCCGTTGCGCCACTCGGAATTTCGAGTTCAGGATCAACTATCTCGTCGAGGTCTATTTTCCTCCCACTTACTCCTTTAGCGAGAAACTCTTTCTCGAGAAAGGTGCCGCTCTTTGCGACAAACGTTTTGCCCTCGGCTTGGTGGTAGAAGGTATATCCTATGGTTTCCCGCGGATATCCTACAAAGACGACCTTTTCCGATTTCGATTCGAGTTTGTCGGGCTGTAGTTTCTTAACGTACGCCTCACAACCCCAAACCTTCAGGAACGACAACTTCGGTTTCTTACCATGCCATATCTCATACGGTGTCGTTGCTACGGATTTGGATGGAGCCCTATTTAAAATGAATGCGGCTGTTTCTAACGCATATCCCCAAAACGATACGGGCAAGTCAGTAAGAGACATCATAGACCGTACGCTATCTAATAAAGTACGATTACGTCGTTCGGACACACCGTTGCGTTGTGGTGTCCGGCAGGCGTAAGTTGTGGTACAATTCCACAAGCCTTCAGATGTGTGCCAAACTCAAAACTCAAATATTCGCCACCACGATCAGATCGGAGATGTTTAATTTTCTTGTTGAGTTGATTTTCAACTTCACTCTGAAATTCTTTGAACTTTTCAAATGTTTCAGACTTGTGTTTCATTAAATAGATATACCCGTATCTACTCAAATCATCAGTGAAGGTTACAAAATAACGATAACCATTTCGTGTCGACACGCTCATTGGACCGCACACATCTGTATGTATTACTCCCAATAAGTCCGACGCCCGTTCCATAAATCCGTTGAACGGTGTCTTGGTCATCTTGCCCATAAGGCATGGTTCGCAAGTGTCAAGAGATCCAAAATCTAGTGACTCCAAAAGTCCATCAGAATGGAGTTTCTTCATGCGTTTTATACCAATATGACCAAGACGGCAATGCCACATGTACATGGCGGTATCGTCACTAAGTTTAATCCTTTTGGCATCTACGTTATGGATGTGAGTGCTACTATCGAGATTCAACAAGAATAAACCATTACTCTCAGGAGCATTAACATAAAAGACATCATTCATCGAAATAGCACAACCATTTGATACTGAATTGAACGAATATCCATCTTGCAACAAGCAAGATCCACTGATAATGTTTACACTCAAAGCCGGTACAAAATAACATTTATTTAAAACCAAAACTAATCCCGATGGTAGATGTAGAGGGAGTGTGCCGACGGCCACCACGTCAACTTTTGATCCATTGCCGACGCGCATCGTCACCTCGTCCTTCGCCAGGCGCCTTTTATTCCGCAACTCCACCTGTGAGTTACAAATATGAGCAACAGAACCGGTATCAAATACCCATGCATTACTCCGAGCGCTAGTAAGGTAAACATCTATAACATGTATATCAAATATACCTTTCTCTTTTCCGACACTCTTGCCGGCCTTCTTGTCTTCTAGGTACTTGGGGCAGTTGCGCTTCCAGTGACCGCCGTCTTTGCAGAAGAAGCAATTGCTTGCTTTTGGTTTGACGGTCAATACCGTCCTTTCCATTTTGATTTTCAATTCGGCCACTTCGAGCATCAACAGTACTTCAGATAAGGATTTTGACGTCCCTAGGTCGAAGTAGTTCATGGTAGCATCATTATAGCTAGGGGGCAGCGAAAGCAGCACTGATACGTCCAAAACGTATCTACTTTCCCGAACACTTTTGCTATTGTTTTACCTCTAACTTGTGTGTTTTGAATACAACTAATGCGGACTAACGCTGTTTTCAGCAGAATTGCCCTGGTGTCTTGTTTTTGTGCAGAAAGTCAACTTTCGGGAAAAACACCAGAAAAGATCGCAAACCTCCTATTTTACCAGAAGACTCACGGAGCGAGAAGAGGAGGCGGAGATGGGCCACGAGTGGCCCAAACCACATGGTGGCGCGGCCAAGTGGCCCGCCGCGCCAGCCTATGAGGAGGGCGACTCGGCCACCTCCCCGAGTCCCCCTTTCGACTACTTAACCCTTCTGACCTAAAACGTCCACTTCATCCAGAAACATCACCGTACGCCGCCACCATCGCGAAACCTATTTCGGGGACCAGAAACTCCGTTCTGGCACTCCGCCGGGACGGGGAATTGGAGGAGATCATCGCCATCATCATCACCGACGCTTCTCCATCGACCATCCATGTTTCCCCATCCATGTGTGAGTAATTCCCTGCTGTAGGCTGAGGGGGATGGTAGGGATTGGATGAGATTGTTCATGCAATAAGCTATAAGATCATTAGGGCATGGTGCCCAGTATCCGTTGTTAGTACTTATTGATGTTGTTGCAACTTGTTGAGCTTAATGCTTGTCACTAGGGCCCGAGTGCCATGATTTCAGATCTGAACATGTTATTGTTTCATAATGATATGCACTGTTTATTGATCATACCTGCAAGTTGTATACACATATTGTTGTCCGGAACCCGCGGTCCCAAAGTGATAATAATTGGGACAGCCGAGGGGAATGGCTGCGATGTGAGGATCACATGTGTTCACGGCGTGTTAATGCTTTGCTCCGGTACTTTATTAAAAGGAGTACCTTAATTACCAGTAGATTCCCTTGAGGCCCGGCTGCCACCGGCTGGTAGGACAGAAGATGTTGTACAAGATTCTCATTGTGAGCACGTACGACTATATACGGAACACATGCCTATGTTTACTTAGTACTTGGATGCTTATTCATTATTATCTGCAATGCCTATGTCTTGATTATTATATGAGCTATCTTATCCATGCAGCGCCCGTTCATCCATCCCTATGCCTATAGTGTTTTAATCCTACTGTTTACTGCAATCACTACTGCTGTCATTACTTCACTGCTGCTATTATTTCACCGCTACTACTGCTATAAAACTGTTGCTACTGATAATCTGTGTCGAGCAAGACTATTCACAGGTGCAGCTGAATTGACAACTCCGCTGTTAAAGCTCCCAAGTATTCTTTGGCTCCCCTTGTGTCGAATCAATAAATTGGGTTTTACTTCCCTCGAAGACAGTTGCGATCCCCTATACTTGTGGGTCATCAAGCACCCTGTCTATAACTAGCTCGTCTGGAATCCCATATCCCAGATCACTCAAGAGCTGGACGCAGCCAGACATTTTGGCCAAGTGCTCGCTTATGTTGCCGTGCTCTTCCATCTGGGCTGAGAAGAAAAGCTTGGTAGCTTCATACCTCTCAGTCATGACTTGTGGTGCAAAAACAATCATGAGTTCAGTGATTATCTCATAAGCACTCTTTCCCTCAAAATGCTTCTGCAAGTCAGCCTCCATGGAAAAGAGCATGCCACTCTGGACATAAGAGGAAATCTCCACCTTCGACTGATAGACCTTCTTCTCATTATCGGAGGCGTCGTCTGCAGGAGGGTCACCTAGGGCGGCTTCAATGACGTAGGCCACCTTGTGGGGAGTGAGGAGGATCCTCAGGTTGCGGAACCAGGACATGAAGTTCGACCCATCGGTCTTAAGCTTTTCTTTCTCAAGGAACAGGCCAAGGTTAAAGGTGGGGCGAGACATCTACAATGGAATTTGCAAAACATAAGACGTTTGTTCATAATAAAATATGGGTTCAAGTTTTAGTAAAATAAAACTACAAGAACTCCCACTCAAAACGAACATCCCTCGCATCGTTTTACTGATTACACGATCCTAATTCATTACACTATCCCCGACCGTCACGGCCGATAGCATAACTTTAAAAGTGGACATTACTATGTCGATCACAACTACTTTGTGACTCGTGCTTAACCTTTCGGTCATGTGTTCCGAGGCCATGTCTATACATGCTAGGCTCGCCAAATAAACCTATAGCGTATTGCTTGTGCAACGTGGCTTACACCCACGTTATGCGAACGCAGATACGTCTGACACCCGATCGTCACGGCCTGCCTCGTATCGGGGAACTTTCGGTGGTACACGCTAAAGGGAGAACACTATTTGGTATTTTAGGAGGGATCATCTTATATTACTACCGCCGTGTAACTAATATATATAACCATATATATATACACAATATAAGATGCACTCAACCTACATAACATCTAAATGAAATGTAATGCGACATGATATGGTCTCCTCCGCGCCGACGGTCTCCTTCGCGCCAACAGTTTTATAAACAATTTAATAAACCTATCTTGACCATATCACATTGCCCCTGCAAAATAAAGTTAGACGCTTTCTATTTTAACTTTTGCATATTTTACGTGGCTGCTAGGGCTTCCGCACAAGAACCGTTTCTTACCTACGAATACAAGCACAACAGCGATAAGCCAATTGTCTCTATTACACCCCTTTCGGGGCCCTTCATTGTAAATGCAATATCAACTATTGTAGGAGATACAGACACCCGCCAGCCACATATACGGTACAAGCCATATGTCAAGTGTGGAACCAGTCTCGCGTAAGAGTACGCGTAAAGTCGGTCCGGGCCGCTTCATCCCACAATGCCGCGATATAAACAAGTACACGTGAGAGGGTAACAAATGTAGAATCGATGCCCACATTCAACATGTGTTCTAACCGTATAGAAATATCTACGCATAGATCGGCTCTGATACCACTGTTGGGGATCGTAGACATAAAACAAAAAATTTCCTACCGACGATAACCATAAACTAGCCAAGATCTAACTATGCAGATATACTATACGAAGGAGGACGGAGTACATACCCTTGTAGATCGAAAGCGGGATTACGTTCCCGCACAAACGTTGCCGATGAAGCCGACGAAGCCGACCTCAAGGTCGTGTAGAGGAAGTAGTCGTACTCCCAGCGCCACACGTGTAGCGCCTCGTAGTTCCACACACGTGCGGTGTAGATGACGACCTCCGAGTTCCAGATCCAGCAGAGCAGCGGAAGTAGAAGATTGGATCTCGAAGCACGGCGGTGTGCGTAAGGTGGAGAGACTTCTCTCCTCGTACGCAGCTCCAGAAACGGATCCACGCTCAAAGTAGGAGAGAAGAAGAAGGAAGAAAGGGATGAATCTCCAAGGCTTAGGGGGTCCCTATTTAAAGGAGAGGGGGGAGACCTTCTCCCTTTGCTAAGCCATGTGGGACTAAACCCCACATGGTTGGCCGGCCAAGGAGGGCAGCCGCCGGCCCTGGTGGGCCCCATTCGGCCCACCCAGGGTGGCTGGCCCTCCTCCCCTTTTTCTTTTCCTTTTCTTTTAGGGAATTTTCCCCTAATAGGCCTCTAAGGCCCATATAGGTTTTAATGCCTTTTAAATTCGAATTTAATTAAATAAAAATATATTTAATCACTAATAACACTTATTAATATTAAATACATATTATTTAATTCATTCGAACCCCGAAAACATATTTCGTTGCCTCCGATCAACATCGGACAAGTTCCGGAACACTTCCGGAGTTCCCGGTTTCTATCTCTCTTATATCCAATCAAATCGTCACCTACCCTTAAGTGTGTTACCCTACGGTTCGGGATCACTCCAGACATGATCGAGACACGTTCTCCGATCAATGACTAACAGCGGGATCTGGATACCCATGATAGCCCCTATGCGTCCACGAATGACTTTTATCGTTTGAACCTTTAGACGTCCAGTCTCATCCTCTTGCCTATCGATACTTAGATTGTCCGAGCGTCGTTCTCCGGTATTACATCCCCGTGATCTAGTCACATGCTTGCAAGCTTATTGATGTAATCTCACCGAGTGGGCCTAGAGTATCTATCCTGCTATTTGGATTGGCAATTCCCGCTCTTGATCACTCGCTTCTACTGCTTCCTTCCGATACCCGAAAGTGTCACCTTTATTGTCACGCTATATAAGACATGCCGTTTGATGCGATCAGCCGCATCTTCTAGAAGCAGAGATTTGATATGATCTCACAGTCGAAGGTATGAATACTACGTTTCTACATTTTGGGTATGTCCATCAAATCATTCACCTAATGATATGACTCCGTTGTTAACCGACGCCATTGTCCATGATCAAGAAACCTTGATCATCTGTTACCCAACGAACTAGTTAAACAGAGGCTACTAGGGACCTGGTTGTTTTCATACCACACGTGTATTAATGTTTCCGCGTAATACAGTTATAGCATGGTATTTAGAACATATTATGAACAATTGAGATATGACAAATAAAATCACTTTATTAATTGCCTCTAGGGCATATCTCCAACACAGACATCTAGCGGAAAGCCAAGCAGCGATCCGGCGACGCAGTACGAAAGCTATCCTCTGTCTATCTTTGATTTTCCTGTTCAAGCTCGCAGCGGCTCCAAATTTTTCCCTGGGCGGGCACAACAGGAGTAGAACACAAGTATATGGTCTAAATTTGAATTTTTTTTGTGCTCTGCTTCAGCTTGGCCCGCACAAGATTTCGCTCAGATCAACCAAATATTTGATTTGGTACCACCTTCTGTAACATTTATGCAATATATTGCCTTTTATTATACTGTCCAATTCCTGTTAGCTATCCAACGGAGCTAACTTTCTGTTATGTCTTAAAACCGGAGTGTGTTTTTTTGGATAATTTTTGGCCCTTAGCTTTTGGCCCGGGTCGTCAACAATTCCTGGCTATGCCGTTGATTGCAGCGTACGCCACAAACTGTCTACATGAGACTCATATTGGTTTGACTTGGCGCCATGATCGGGTTGTTTGCTGGGATCTCTTTGTATTTTCTAGTTTCCCGATTTCCCTCCTTGGGAGACTCCATTTTCTATTCTAGCTTCTCCATTTTATATATCCTTTTTAAAGGTTTTCATTAATCCGTTGAATTTTGTACACCATAGTTTTACTCCTTATTAGAAAACTCCTTTTTGACACTACACACCTTTTCTTACAGTCGGTCCACACTCCCTAGATTAAAATTGGCACAGAGAGAAAAATCAAAGCACACGTGGATTTTTTTTTTAGATATTTCCATTCCACATACACCTATGTTTATCTACCCAACCTGGGAGCCATGAGTAGGCAACCACCAGCAATTGATTGGATGACGGTTTGTGGATGTGAACAAGTGAATGCTATGGACAACTCTGTGATAAGGACACCCAGAGGAAACACCTATACAATAGTACAAGGAAAGCAAATCGTGGCAACAAGATGTCACACGTGGATAGGTGTTTCTTCCTTCCTTTTATGATTTTCCTTTCGCAGGAGAGCTGAAGAGGAGGAACTAAATCATGTTTGGAACAATGTCGAATTATGTCACATCGCCCAACCCAAGCGTGTTTCATGAGTCTAGCAAGGCTAAAGTATTTAGTCAATTCTAGTCGATTTCCCTACCCGAACCAAATTTCGAATACTCATGTACTAAATGGTAGTAGAAATTATAATGCCATATGAGTGAGAAGGCCTCATCGAGCCAGACCTTCTTATAGGAAAGGCGAATCTTCTACTACCTCCGATCCGAAATTAGTGTCGGAAGTGTGTACACGTTTTATACTAGGCTAGTAGTTTTTGTGCGACAATTTTTATGAACCGGAGGGAGTAGTACAAGACTTTTTTTTCATGCAAGTAAATATGGCATCTTTATCGAAAAAATAAGAAGTAAGAATGGCATGTCACGCGTAACCACCTCCCCAAACAGAACCGAGCCGGCCCTGTAGGTGGTGTGAGTGAGGAAGAGTGAGGAACATTCCAACGGTTCGGCCCGTGGAAAGGCTGTGAGGGAAGGAAGAAAAAGGCGGAGGAAGAAAAGGAAAGAAAACCAGCCAGCAGCGCCGCCCACCACCCACCACCAGGTCGTCCGTCGACCCAACGCAGCCAGCCAGCCAGCCAGCCGCAAAAAGCTCTGTCGCGGGGAAACAATTAAAAAATTCCTCGCGTGCGACGAAGCCTCGAGACGCCTGGCCGAGGCGACGAGAGAGAGGGACAGGTAGAGAGAGAGGGAGGGAGGGTGCGTGTGCGGGGCGAATCTCGCGATCCCCAATCCGGAGGTGTCGGAATTTGCCGATTCGGGGGAGGGATTCGGCCGATCGGGGAGCGAGCGAGCTCGGGGGCGGGGATTCATTCGAGCTGCGATTTGGGGGCGGGCGGGCTGCGAGGCGGTGGGCCCGGGCGGGCGGGGCAGTTGACTGGGCGCGCGCGGGTGGGTGGGCGTGGATGCTGTCCGTGAGGAGGCGGCAGGAGGATGCTGGCGGCGTCATGGACGACGACGCCGAGCTGGAGGAGGGGGAGGCCTACGGCGACGACACCGCCTTCGTCGACCCCGACGTCGCGCTCTCTTACATTGTGAGTGCTGCTGGCCTCCTCTTGCCCCAGCAGCTTCCACCCGCTTGCTTGCTCTCACTGCACTTATAAGATGCTTGTTTTGGTGGATGACTTAGATGTAGCGTACCAATTTAGTGCAGCGAGTAGCTTGATCCGCCTAATTCGCGGTCGGTAACTGATGAGCATGCCTTGTTTGATTCTCCTGCTCTGCAAAAATGGTTGAGCATTGGTGGATCATTTAAAGTTTAAGCAGTTTGTAGCTATGTCGACGATGATACATTTTTCTAGGTAACGGTTTTAAGATGCTAGTTCATGCGATAGTGGAAGCAGCTGCAGTGGTAGATCATTTAAAGTTTGCGCACAGTGTGTCGCTTTGGATGATGTTGAGTTTGTCTAGGTAACGGTTTTATGATGCTAGTTCACTGGAAGCAGCCACACTGGTGGATCATTTAAAGCTTACGCAGTTTGTCGCTTTGTCGATGATGATGAATTTGTCTAGGTAATGGTTTTATGATGCTAGTTCACTGGAAGCAGTCACACTGGTGGATCATTTAAAGTTTGCTTGTCGATGATGTTGAATTTGTCTAGGTAACGGATTTACGATGCTAGTTCATGTGCTACCGGAAGCAGCCGCACCGGTGGATCAATTAAAGTTTACGCACTTTGTCGTGTTGTCGTTGATGATAGATTCGTCTAGGTTACGCATTTACGATGCTAGTTCACGTGGTACCGAAGCAATCACATTTGGTGGGTCATTTAAAGCTTGCGCGATTTGTCGCTTTGTTGATGATGATGAAATTATCAAGTGAACAGTTTTATGATGTTGTTCTTATGGAAGAAAAGGCTAACCTCTTGGTTGGACGGGGTGTTAGTTTTGGTGTACAAGTACCAATTTGGTTTTGGGCAGTCTCTATTTGAGACCAAACCTTACCTTCATGCCAAAAAAAACTGTGATGGGGATTAACCCTTGACCATAAATTACTAAAACGTGTGTTCATTGCTATGAGCTAAGGTCAACAGTTGCTTCACATTTCATATTCTCAAATTTGGAGCTTCAACTTTCAATATGTGCTGTAACCTGAAATCTTCTTGTACAGAAGAAAGAGAAAAACATGAATATTGGTTAGCAATGGGAAATGGTTGAAGGCACCGTCTTTTGATTTACTTAAAAAAAGGATTATTTTGGAATTGTCAAATAGCTTTGCTCTCATGTAGTTCATTGTTTGTACCAGAAACCGGTAACATGAGTGCGAATAGTGTCCTGCAATTTTAATACACTGAAATAGTCACTAGCAACTTTAGTTTGAAGGTGATATACTGTACCCACAATCATATTTGTCGTGGTCACTGTTTCTCTTCCGTGTGTTTCTGGTGTGTTTTATTTTAGGATGAAAAACTCCAAGATGTACTCGGCCATTTCCAGAAGGACTTTGAAGGAGGCGTGTCTGCAGAGAATCTAGGTGAGGAGATGTTGAGCTGTCTCTGCAGTCAGCTTGATTTGGCTTCATTTATTTAAACATCACACTAATTTTTTGACAGGATCGAAATTTGGTGGATATGGTTCATTTTTGCCCACGTACCAGCGCTCCCCTCTCTGCCCCCAACTAGAAGTCCACCTAAGGCGGCAAACCTTAGCTCAAGATCTCCTTATCACCACCAGTCTATTGAGGTGCTTACCTTAGCTAGCTCTGGCTGTACTGTTCTGGAATAGTATTGTCATGATCATAAATTCATATGGCCTTGATGGTGTTTTATAATGTAGGCTGTGCCTCAGAACCCAACGGCTGTGGCAGTTCCATCCGTTTCCCAGAATAGTGGTTCCGTGGCACCTTTTTCTGCTGATTCAGTTAAAAAAGAAAGATGTGAAAGCACAACAGCTAAAAGGAGCACTAGCACTCAGGATCCTTCATATGGTTCATCTAAGTCTAGTGACCAGAACAGATTTAAAGTTCGGATAAAAGTTGGTTCTGACAATGTCTTGGCGAGAAATAATGCAGCTATTTACAGTGGTTTGGGCCTTGATATTTCTTCAGCTTCATCTGGGGAGGATAGCCCTGCTGGCTACAGGGGCCTCTCCCCGGAATTTGACAATTTGCAACTTGAATCTCCTCGGACCATTCTTCAGGTAAAGTACTGCATGATAACTGTACTAGCTCTTTGTACCTATATTTCAGTATGAATGGTTCAATGGGTGAATAACCACTTCCATTCTTTAAACACGACCGCACAGATCATGACATGCTTTTCAGTTCCTGGAGGGTTCTTACTATCTCCTCTACACGGCAGTATTTTGCAACTGACAAAAAAGGTTGCGCCTTCATCAAAGAAACGGGAAACAAGCGTGGACATAGAAAATGCACAGGGAGCATCTGAAGGGCACTTGGTTAAGAAAATGAAGCCTGACGGCAAGAAAAATAAACCCATGGAGATTAAGAGCTCAAATAACATAAGTAATGCGAGTGCAGTTATGAAAAAGGAGATCGATATAGAATCATTTGTTGGTCAAAAGACCGTATCAGAAGCTCTCAACATACCATTGCTTTCTAGTTCCAGAGGCATGGAGACAAAGGGCGGGAGTCAATTTGAAGAGGAGACAGCAGGACAATATTTGGAAGGAAATAAGGATGCTCGATTGAAAGAACGGGCTGTAAACAGCAACATCAAGACAATCAAAGCTGAACCTGTCAAAGCGGAGACAATGGAATGTTTAGAAAGTGGTGGTTTTGGCAACTCAGAAATGGAATGTTCAGCAGCAAAAAGGGAACTGAAACCCATGACAGAAAAGGCAGCGTCGACTTTAGAAGAGATGAATACAACTAATGACACAGATATTCTGTTGGATAGGAAGCATGAAAGAAGAATAAAACCTGAGAGTAAGAGCAATGCTGATGGAGTTAACTTTGAAGATAACAAGTTTATAGATGAAAGAGCTCCTGCTGTTTGCAGGATCATGGAAAAGGTTCCTAGCAAAGAAACTTCACTTCATGATACAAATGCGAAAAATAGCACCAAGAGTGAGCCCAAAAGAATCAACAGGGAGCAAAAGAAGAATGCTCCAACATCTTCTGATTTCCTGGATGCTGACAATGCTGCTCGTTCTTCTGCTGCAGTTAAAGAGAGGAAAGACGATTCTCAGTCCAAATCTAGCCACTCCGGAAAGAAACACAAAGCAAAATCACATAGAGATGTCAGGGACAGTTTGCCTGACGGATCTTACGGATGCAAGGAGCAAGATATATTGGAGAATGGAGGTGGATTGGGAGAGTTGAAGCCAAAGGATAAGTCTTGGAGCAAAAGGGATTTTGATATGCCTGGGGCATCAAAGAGGGAGATTTCATCTAGTGCAAAGCATGACAGACATACAGCTTCCGAGGAGCAGAAGATGCATGTACCTCCAGCTTCTGTCTCAACTGGAAATGCAGCTCCTGCACATCTGATAGAGGAACATTGGGTTCAATGTGACATATGCCAGAGATGGCGTCTGTTACCATATGAAACGGATATGACTACCCTTCCAAAGGAGTGGAAATGTAGCATGCAACTGTGGCTGTAAGTTCAAGTTCATACACAGCTGTTTATCTTGCTCTTTTACTGTCTATGTTCTTCTCTCAATGAGTGTATCAGTGGGTAGCGTGTGACCAGCATGCCTTATCATCAGGAGCTGTATGATTGGCTGCTTTTAAACTACTACGCTTGTATTGCGCGTGAACATTTTCCGCTGTTCAAGCTGAATGCAGGCAAACAAGGATTGGAATTTGGATAGATCATGTTGTGGGTTTCTGCCTTAGTATATTACACTCACACTTAAACTGTTAGGTTGTAGTTTATACACTCTAGCCATTGAATTGGTATCTTATAGCACTATAATATTCCTCCAGTTTTAAGTTCATGAACACTTTTTTCTTTTATCTTTTCTGAAGAACTAGAATTTGGAACTTTTGCAGACCTGGGATGAATAGGTGCGATGTTGGTGAGGATGAGACTACGAATGCTCTAAATGCACTATACGTCCTACCAGCCCCTGCCAACGGTATTCCTTCAGTTGGTCATCCTCATGTTGCTTCGGCAGGACTAGCAACAACCAGCACGTTCAATGTAAATGGACATGCTGAACAGAGTAGGAAAAGGAAAAGTGTTCCAGGTGATAGAAGTGGTGTGTTTGATGGTTCTCACCCAACACAAGCTTCAGCTTATCCAGTGAGCAACCAACATGCTCCTACTAGAATTAAAGTTACTGCTGATGGTAACCAGTATCCTATTGAGAGAAATTCTGTGAGCAAATCAGTTGACCCTTTCATTGAAAAGAAGAAGTCCAAGAGTAAGAGCCGTGGCAGCTATTCTGATGGAGGTTCTGTTATTGTTCTTCCTTCTATTATTTCATTTATACTTGATGTACTGTCTTCCTGTCTGCTTTTACTATCTTTTGTATTTACATTTATTTGGCGACAACACAGGAGATCTCGTGGAAAGACCCAAGAAGCATTCAAAAGGGAAAAGTAAGAGAGAGATGGATCATGGTGAATACAAAGCTTCTAAGAAAATTAAAAAGGAGGATCGGCATCGTTCTAGCAGAGATCGGAACCCTAAATTTGATTTAGCTAGTGGAGACACTGCTGATGAGGCCAAGGCTTTGCTTTTAAAGGCAACAGCCTTAAACAATTTGGGTGAAAAGGGTGATGTTTCTTCATTTAAACAAAAAAACTCTTCGAGGTATGATCGTTTGGAGAAGTCCAAGAGAGACAAGGACGATGATGTTGTTCTTCCTGAAGACAGGAGCAAGGAAATCTTTCACACCTCAGATGCACAAAAATCAGACTTTTCTAGCAAGAAGAGGATAGTGAAGGAATGGGAGGAGAGTCAGCAGAATTCAATAGCTCATGTGAGCAGTGGAACCACAGTGAACCACAGTTCTGCTGCCAAGGAAACATTTAAGGATCAGAACTTAAAGGAAACAAAATCAAAGTTAAAGAAGTCCGAAGAACCCTATTCCACCACGGATTCCAGATCAGTAAAAGGTCAGATTTTATCTTATAATGAGGGGCATGTAAACAATGAACTCGTTGAGGATAGCACAGATTTTGCGGGTAAAAGAGGTCCATCTGAATTGTTAGAAAAACGATCTTCTGAACAGGCTTTGGACTTGGGGGGACCCGCTTCTAGTGACATGGCCTACATTCAGACTACAGCCGTAACTTCAAGTTCTTCAAAAGCTTCAGGCTCACAGAAGAAGAAACAGAACTCCCAAGTTGCGAAGACTTCCCCAATTGAGTCAGTTTCCTCGTCACCAGTGAGAAACTCTAACATTGATAAGCTCCCCCATAACAGAATATTGGAGAAAGATGGACCTATGAACGCTAATTCAAGCACCATGCTTAGTTCAGTAAAGTATCTAAATAGTGAAGCTGGTATAGTAGACAATGTTCGACAGGTTATGAAGTCCAAGGATAGTATGCTTGCAAGTGAACCTGTCTTGCATGGTTCTTTGCAAGGAAATTCCGACAAAGATGATGAACTAGTTCAGTTAACTAGAGGTCATGCACCCGAAAGGATTTCTTTGAGAAAGGGTGTGGATGATGATGCAAAGCATGCATCTGGGAGAAAGGATTCCACTGTGAATGGCTCCAGTGCAGCTAGGGGTTATAACCACTTGCATTCTGGTGATAAAAATAGCTTGCGCACTGATGGCTCTTTAGTGCAAACTAGGGCTGCAGTTGTGGATGCTAAAGGAGATACAATTGTGAATGGAAATAAGAAAAGTGCTGCTTCCTTCCAAGACAAAAATGGATCAACTCATTGCCCTCCAGATGTAAATGTTCAACCAGAGTTGCCACCAGGAAAAGATAAATCATATCCTAAGAGTAACAAGCAAGATACTGAGAAGCCCAAAGCCCAAATGGCCCCTTCACCTTTGAAAGAAACCCACTCCACTCCGGTAAAATCTAATGCGTCAAAGTTGACACCACAGTCAAGGAGATGCAATGATGAAAATGGAGGGCAACATGGTGTTTCAAAACAGGGTACTTCAAATCCTGTAGACACTTCCAGTCCAGCTAGGAAAGATGGTAGTTCAACTGCATATGCTCTCAAAGAAGCTCGGGATTTAAAGCACAAGGCTAACCGTTTGAAGGTTGTTCACCTTAGTTTTTGTCATATGATGTGCTAACTTTTGTTGTGTAAGGTCCTTACCAATTTTCTCTGCAGAAAGAAGGAAAAGATCTTGAAAGCACAAGGCTTTACTTTGAGGCAGCCTTAAAATTTCTGCATGTAGCGTCACTTCTGGAACCTCCTAGTATTGATGGTGGGAAGCAAGGCGATGCAGCTCAGAGCATGTATTCTGATACTGCCAAACTCTGCAAGTAAGCTACAGACTGGCCAATCTATTTCATTTTTGTGAATAAACTCCTAGTTATAAATTGGGAATTAGTGCCTGGAAGTGCTTGTTCTGCATGGCCTGATTGGAATGTGCACTATCATTGCTTGGTCAGTCTGTTCACATTACAGTTGATTGGTGTGACGGTAGTCGCAGTGAAGTCCATGTACAATTATATTTATATTACAAAGCTGATGTGATATTACTATTTTTTGCCAGCTGGATCTAGGAAAAATTGCTCATAACAGTATAATTGTTCGTGTTATCAAATTATAAACCTAGTTGTGTTTTTTTGTAGCAGTACTCATGTTTTTAGGCGAAGAATTTTGAACTTTGGTCACTATAATTAATTGTATTCATTTTACTGCCCAGCTTTGTTGCTCATGAATATGAAAGGTGCAAGAAGATGGCTGCTGCTGCTTTAGCATATAAATGTGTCGAAGTAGCTTATCTTAAGGCTGCATACTACAAGTACCCTATTGCAAGCAAGGATCGACAGGTGTTGCAGGCAGTTGTACAGACTACACCAGGTAGTTGAACTAACTGGTGAAATTTAAGTTTATATATTATGAAATGTAGCATGCAGTGTAGATTTTTTAAAACTGGATTAATGCAAAAATAGACTGCCCTGCCAAAAAATATCTGATTATCAAAGTTTTTTTTTAATATCATATTTTCTCGGTGCTATCCTGCTATCTTATCATGACAGCTTTCTACTCAGGATGTGTTTATTTGTTTGACTCATTATTGTTACTTTTATAGGTGATTCACCATCATCTTCTGCCTCAGACATTGATAACCTAAACAATGGATTATCTAAGAAGGCCCCTTCAAACAAGGATGCCAATTCACCCCAAGTTGCTGGGAACCATTTGTTACTGGCTGTTCGCAATCAACCACACTTGACAAGGTTACTAGCTTATGTAAGTTCTCGAATAATCCTGACCACCAGTTCAATAAAGTTCTCCTTTATAGTGATATTTTGACGATTTATGGCAATTTCACAATCTGTCGACAATGTAATAATTTTAAAAAAAGATCATAGTATGGTATGTGTAATCTCGGCTGTTCTTTATGTTCACTGTGAGTCTAGGATAGTGCTCGCTGCATTACAACATATCGGTGTTTTTTACAACTGATTGAGTAACCTATAGTGCATGCTACAATCATGTTTATTGGTTGGAAAGGAATTGACCGGTGATTTTGTTGCACTCCTGCTAATTATGAATTGTTAGTTCTTTTTTCTGGTTGGAGCAGCCAATAATGCTATGCTGGTTCCATAGAAAGCTAACATTAATGCCTTTGAACAAAAATGGCACTGAATTTTTGTCTTTGTTTACCAGAAAGTAGAACAATTGGTTAGTAAATTTTCGGTGTTGAATTTATTTTGGAGGGAAATGGTAACATTGTGTGTGTGATAGTAGCTGTTGCTGCATGGCAGTAGCAATGATGATAGTTGCGAGCCTTGTGGTTGGTAGGATGGTGAGGATGTATATGAATTGAAATCGATCTGAACTTTCAGTATCAGATATACTTCCAGTTGAGTTGCATGAAGGAAATTTCTTAAATCATGTTAGTGGTTGCATTGAAGCTTATAGTTTTGGGACTCCATAAAACAGCAAACTGGATAGATCTTTAGCAATCATAGGCAACTGGCTCCTTTATGGTGAACTGTCAACTGTGTCTCGGGAAGAATGTTGTTTTGAGAAATGTCTTATTTTAGGATAGGCTGCATGTGTGCACCTACATTGGATGGGATCATCACATGATTTTTGTGGTCCAACCTTATTCCTGATATTCAGTTGGCATTGATGGAACTGTGTGCCAATGAACCAACTCAGTATATTACTCCAACAATCGTACCGTATAAGAATGTTAAGTGTGGAATTAGGGTCAGATGAGCCTAATCCACTCATCAAACCAAACACCTCTTGAATTAAGACCTCACCTACTTTCAAGCATGCATTATGGTTCACTGGTTCGTTAATGAGAGTCCGGATCTAATCTTATGTTTTTTTTCTTAGACGAACGATGTCAACTGTGCCTTCGAGGCAACTCGGAAATCACAGGCAGCAATTGCTTCTGCTACTGGCAACCATGAAAAGGGTGTAGATGGTCTTTCTTCAGTAAGAACAGTTCTGGATTTTAACTTCAGAAGTGTGAATGATCTACTCAGACTTGTGCGGCTTTCAATGGAGTCTATCAGCTGCTGACATGTTCAGAATCAAAGAAAATGACATGATGGTAGTATTTAGTGGATAAGTTCAATAGTGCAGAATCCTTGGATCTTTTCTTTTAGGCATGCTGGTTAATTTGTACAGGAAGGGGTTTTGAGATTCTTCTTATTTTTGTTTCTTTAGTAGTGTTCCATTATGATGCATAGTCGCTAGCAACCTAGCATCTACTTGGATGATCTAAACGGAGTCTAGCAATGAGGCAACTGAAGATGAGCTTCATTGCCCGACAATGGCGATACTATGGACAACAAAGGCATGTAACTCTCAAATGATGGGTAAATGCAAAGTATTCCGTGGGAATTGGCTCCTTCTCAAGCACTCTCCTTGTCACATGCTGTAATTATGTGGTTTGTTACCGAGCCGACTTATGGTTGAAGAGTCTGTCAATTTTCTCTGTACAAGATGATGTGTTATGCGCTTAACAGTTTTGACGGTATGTTTCAATTTGTCAGAAATTCAATAAATTCAATAGCCTATTGGTATTCTGTAATGTTACATAATCTTCATTCTTGAGCAGGGGAGAGGTCAACAATGTCAATTGAGAGTGCGAACCAAGAAAACGGATAGTGGTGTTTCTTTTTGGGCATGTATCATGGAGAAAGGTTCAAGCAGGTATACCGGTATTTAGTTCATTAATTGTTCTTTCCGCATCCATGTTTGCTTACGTCTGAACAAAGTGCTGAACGAGATGACTTACTGAATGAATATATCTCTATGTATTTTATATTGGTGAAAAACAACTAGTAAGACTAAGGGCGTTCATTGATACCAATTTGTCATGATATATTGACTCAAGGATTCCATTTTAAATTAAACAATTTGAATTTAACTCTTGTCATTGAGATCATATTAGAACAATGCATTGTATCTCCTTTTTGAAATGCTTGCTCCTTGTCTTTGAATCATACTATATATATGCATCCTGCATACACAACCAACCAGTCCTGTAATCTCGCGAGAGTGGTACCGGCCACTCTGTATAAGTAGTTTCGAATTAAATTCAAAAGTTTCATCTCCCAGCCTAACCCCTCGGCCACTCTGTATATCTCTTGTGTGAGCGGATGTGTCGTGTCATCCGACGAGAACTTGTGCAAATGTATGAACTCGGTGCCGGCGCCAAAGTCGACCCAACTGAAACCAATCTCCTTCCTCACGCCCCTCTCCCGCATCTGCCTTCTCACCTTCGCCACGCCTCCCCAGATCCCCTTCTCAGCATAGATGTTTGACAGCAGCACGTAGGCGCCAGACTCCGCTGGCTCCGTCTCCGTCAGGATGTCGGCGACCCTCTCGGCGATGCTCGTGTTGCCATGGATCCGGCAGGCTCCAAGCAAGCTCTGTAGAGCCGAGATGCTTGGACCGGATGGCATCTGCATCATGAGCTCTTCCGCCTGCTCCAGCCTCCCCGCTCGACCTAACATGTCGACGACGCAAGCGTAGTGCTCCGGCCACGCCTCGATGCGGTGCTCGGCGGCCATCGAGTCGAAGATCTCCTTGCCAGTGTCGACCGCCCCTCTGTAGCGGCAGGCGGTGAGGACCGATAGGAGCACGACGCCGTCTGGGGCAACACCGGAGCGCACCATGTCGTCGAAGAGGCTCATCACGGCATCATAGCTCCTGTGCTTGGCGTTGGCCGAGATCATCGGCGTCCACACGATGAGGCTTCGGTAGGCTGTCCCTTTGAACGCCTTCCGTGCTTCATCCAGGCTGCCACGCTTCGCGTACATGTCGATGAGGGTGCCGGAGACGTACTCGCTGGCGCTGAGCCCGAGTTTCAGAGCCTGGCAGTGATACGTCTCGCCGTAAGCCATGGAGACCGTCTCGACGGCGGTGACCGCGCTGACGACGCTCGCAAACGTGGTCTCGTCGGGTCTCTGCAGGCGCTTGACCATCCACGAGAAGACCTCGAGAGCGTCGGTGCACTGCTCGTTCTGCGCGTAGCCCGAGATGAGAGCGTTCCAAGTGATGGTGTCCCGGCGAGGCATGAGGTCGAACACCGTCCGGGCATCTTCCATGCGCCGCAGCTTCGCGTACATGGTGATGAGGCTGTTGGACGCGGCAGCCTTGTCGGAGACGCCGGTCTTGAGGCACACCGCGTGAAGCATCTGGCCGTCCCTCGCCGGGCACCCTGCCGGCAGTGCCGATATGAGCGTCACGAAGGTGACCTCGTTCGGCGAAACGCCGTCGCGCCTCATGCCATTGAACAGCGTGAACGCGTCAGCTTCCCCGTCCATTGAAATGACCGTGGTCCACGATATGACGTCGCGCTTCTCCATGGACTCCAGGAGCTTCCGGCCGCAGCCGGGAGCGCCGCACCTGTAGTACATGGCGACGAGCACATTGCCGACGGAGACGTGCCCGTCGACGCCCAGCCTCACCGCGAAGCCGTGGACTTGCCGGCCAAGAACCAGCTTCCCCTCGTCGCCACACGCCGGGATCACGCTGCACACGGATATCCGGTCGGGCCGGACGGCGCCGTCCTTCAGCATCCGGAGGAACACCTGGATCACCTCCGCCGGGGAGTAGTCGCCGTCCTGCGCGAGGGCGCAGATCATCGCGTTCCAGGAGACGAGGTCCCTGGCCGGCATCTCCTCGAACGTTCTCCTGGCGGCGTCGAGGAGCCCTCCGCGGGAGTAAGCCGTGACGAGCGCGTTACTGACGATCACATCGGCTGCATAGAGCCCGGCCCGCGACGCCAGCGCGTGCAGCTGCCGCACGAGGCCGAGGCCGTCCTCCCCACGTCCGGCGGCGAGCGAGAGCGCGACGGTGAAGGTGACGGCGTCGGGCCGCACGTCGCCGGACCGGAGCATCCACGAGAGGAACGCGAGCCGCTCGTCTGGGTCCGGGAGCGCGGAGAGGATGGTGTTGTAGGAGCTGGTGTCCCACGCCCGGGCGGTGTGGAATACCCTGGCGGCGGAGGGGAAAGAGCCGGTCTTGGCATAGCGGGCGGCGAGGGAGTTGGAGACGAAGGCGAAGGCGTCGAGGCCCAAGGCGATGGCGAGCGCGTGGAGCGCCGGGAGGGCGGCCGGGCCGGACGAGGCCACGGCAGCCGAGAATGAAAAGGGGGACGAGGAGACGGGGTGGCCCGCGCCCGGGCTGCTGCTTGGGCGGGGTATTCTGTCGAACATGTGGTGAGCGGCGAACGAGGAGAGCGTGGCGGCGGCGCTCGGGTGGCCGGGGATCGGCAGCCGCCGCAGCGGCATCGATTGACAGAGAGAGTAGTCGGATTATCAAGTGCGCTGGGGTGCCTGGGCGGGACGAACAGGTGGTGAGCGGCCACAGAGGAAACCGTGGCGAGTAACCTACATACAGCCGCCTCAGATTGGCAGAGAGAGTTAGTAAGATTAGAAAGTTGCAGTACCAACTTATTCAACCGCGCAGTCTTGGAAACCCCTTCCGCCCCACACCGCTCTCGGCCCAAAGCCTCCGGAGTTCAGCCATGGCGTGCGCGCTGCTGCCTGTAGGTGCGGTGGCGGAGGTGGCCCTCCCGTCTCCTCGTCGGACTGCGGACCTCTGCAAGGTACTTCGCCAACTACACACCTCCTTCTACCTGTTTCGTGGAGCAGGCGTTTCGTCGAACACGTTGTGGGCGCGTAGAGATTATTGAGATGAACTGATTTTATGCTTGCCTCGTTTCAGTAGATAAGCTTGCGAGGTAGGGTAACATATATTATTGCAGTATTTCAGAGCGCGCTGGTCTAATTTTTGTTCATCTCCCAACATTTTTTTACATTCCTTTTTTGTTGTTGAATTCAGTAATACTGAATCGTACTAGTGTTAATTTTGTATTACTGCACACGATAGATCTTTCCTGGCAATGTCATTCAGTGCAACCGAGTACTTGAATCATATATATTATGGTTCACCGGTTAAACTCAAAGTGTTGCTGCAGCTTCCATTTTTTCTCAAGCACCTGAACCTGAACTTCTGAAAAAACTTTGCTCACAGGGACAGCCGAATCAAGCTAGGTGTATGATTAACCAGCTTCACTGGAAGCTGCCATTAACCGGTGAGTACTGCACCCCTTAAAATTGGCAACAATTTAAATGGCAGTAGGGAAGTTTTATTTGTTTTGCGAATGGCTGTAGGGAAGTTATAATTCTACGTTTGGTTTCATGCCATTTGTCCGAGATGTTAAAAGCAAATGAATACGTGACTGCAGCTGCACAGTCCCACTGGTCCAGGAGCCTTGTTGGCTGCTGCACATTTCCAAGTTCGTCAGCAGAAGCAGCTACTTCAAGCAGATCTGCAGATGTTTCAAGTGGTCATACTGATGTATCCACGAGAGACTCCGTGGATGTTGTTCCGGGTGCGCCCATTGTCATCTCAGGCTATTGGATCGGTCCTGACATGGATGACGGTTGTGGCCATATTCAAGCTATTCTGCAAAGGATTTCCTGATAATATATGGTGGTAAACTAGGTGAGTGCATTTCATTTGATCTAGGCTCAGTCATCCAACTGAATCAGGGCCGTGTAATGTTTCTTTTGGGATGGATTGACATGTGACTACAGGCAATCTAGTCTGCTGTTTGGTTTCATACTATACATCCATGTTAGAGATTTCTAAGGAATATGAATACGACCCATCCGCTTTGGGCATTAGTGCAACAGAGTATGACATACTCTCATTTACGCAGGACTATCAAACCAGTATTGTGAATATATATTTAACTCATGGCCTCCAAGCCTTCAATGATCCATGCCCGCTCTGTCTGACTAATGTGTCAGAATAATCTTGCCTTAGTTGGTGAGAGTCACTAAATGAGTTGGTGTGTTAGTTTCATACTTTACATTGTTGCTGTTTTTCTGATCACCAACTATAGTAGGAAGTTAAGCTCGGATCCACCTCCTGAGAGACCCCGTGGATGTTGCTTCCAGACATGGACGATGGCTCTGGCCACGTTCAGGCCATTCTGCAAAGAATTTCCTTATACTGCGTCGTGGTTAACTAGGCAAGTTTCATGGCATTGGAACATAACGTAGGTTCTATCATGCACTGAATTATGGTTGTAATGTTTCTTTTGAGATGGATTGGCATATGTGAGTGTGACAACTATGTTATCCTTTGTTATCCATGCCCCTGAAACAACATTTGTAAGGGAGACTGAATTGTGTCCTCGGACTAAAGCTCCGCGCTGTCCAAGAAATGGAGTCTGATATTGGAGAGGTGCCTCTCTAGCTGCACTCACGAATGCATTTTTACTGAAATGTATTTTTATCTAGTTTGGAATTGTGCGATTTTTTTACGAGTTTGGATTTAGGGCCATTCTAGTAGAGAATTCTTTTTCTGAGATTTGATACATATGTAACTGAGTGCAGAGTATGAAGGAAGCCACTATGGAGATACTAAGGAAATTATTTAGCCCAATTTCTTTGAAAACTCTATAGAAAAAAATCATATTGAAATTGAAGTTTCAGAACAACAAGATCTGTTACACCAAGCTGGGATCAACCTCCAGACTTCAACGACAACCATAACACGGATGAAAGGCTCGAATAGAACTGGCAAAAAATACCAAACTAGCAGAAAGCAGTCTGCTAACTGTTAACAGAACAGAGATAACTTATTCTTCCTTGATGCCACCCTTGATGCCGACGCAACAGACGAGGTACTCTTGCAGGGTACAGGGGCGGGCGATGGGTGCTAGGCTTAGCACTCGTTGATAGCTGAGACTCCAAGTAGGGTCCATTACATGTTCCCTGAGAAACTGGAATGGCGGATCGATGGTCCTGTCCCCGAGATAGCGCACGCCAATTTTTCCAGACGAGCACTCGTACTCGTCACCCTCACCCCCAAACCCAAAGTACACAGCGTTCCCGGCCACGGACGGGAACCTCTGGGTGGAGAGGGAGAGGCACGCCAGCTGGCCGACGAACAGCGCGCGGTGGCGGCCGATGTCCTCCACCGGGACGAGCCTCTCCCCGGCCAGGTCCACCTCGAGCACCTGGATGAGCTGCCACCGCTCGTCCCTGCACTCGCACTCCACCCTGATCGCCTCCCTCTTCTTCCTGCGCTTCATCTTCCTCCGCTCCGCCAAGCTGAGGTGCTCGAGGCTCCAGTAGTGGCGCACCACCAGCATGCCTCCGTGCCGGTGGCGGTCGTCGGCCGGGACGAGGTAGGAGATCGAGTTACCGGTGAAGGGCTGGTCCATGACCACCGGCACCAGCCGAGGATCGGGGCGAATCCTCACCTGCACAATGTTCCCCTCGTACGTCGCCAAGTAGACGCGTCCCTGCAGCGTCGACACTGATGTGTACTGGATGCGATCAAGCAAGCTGTCGCTCACGAGCTCCCACCGCGTGTCACCGGGCTTGGCATAGGCGATGAAACACACAGCGCCTGTCATCATGAGCACGACCGTCGCCGGGGAGGTCTCATCGGAGATGCCGGCGTAGATGATACGCGGGATACAGATTATATTCCCGGTCCAGGCATACGCAACCCCTAGTTCGGCGGTGATGGGCGGGAGGTCGGTGAGGGTCCCGGTGAGCGGGTTGAGCAGGCGCACGTCGTGGTTCTGCTTGTCGCGCAGGAGTAGGAGGCCCTCGGTGCTGGTCTCGACTTGGTGGGTTGAGAGCTCGGGGAGGTCGACGTGGGCGCAGGCGCCCGTGGTGAGGTTGAGGAAGCGGCGCCGCACGCCATCGGTGTTGTTGGAGAGCATGATCCAGCGGCGGGGGCGGACACGGACGTCGAGGCTATCGAGGTCGCGCGGATCAGCGGTGCACTTCCTCCACTCCTTGCACGCAACGCGGAGGCGGATGTAGTCTGCAACGTCGTAGCGGAGCACCCGGTCGGCAATGTCGTCGACGAGCACGGATGGCAGGTTGGACCAATCCCTCCTATCAAGTATCAAGTAAATTTGGAAACACGTTGGTACCAAAAGCTGGAGGACATATGGAGAAATCGGTCGAACTTACCATTCATCTTCTTCATGGCTCCATTTGCGAGAGGATTGGCCGCCGCCACCGCATAATAGCAAGGGATCGGCAAGATTACGACGGATTCGCTTGCTCATAGTACGCTTCTGCTCAGATGATGTGTGGCGGCGGCTAACAACCTAGAAATGAGAAATTTAAAGAAGAAAAGGTGGGAAAGTCCATAGTGTTTGGGTGACTGGCCATCGGATCTCTCCCGAAGTTGATCTTGACCTTGGTATTCGGCTTCACATCGCGCATGGTACGGCTCCCACACCTACCCCGGTAGAACCCTAATAGGCCAATCTCGCCTACTACCGCCGCCACACCCTTTCTCGTGTTCTGCTTCCGAATGACCTCCGCTTTGTACTGTTGGGCTCGGCCTCTCCTATTCATATGTTCTCCTACTACACCCGCAACTGGGCCTCCCACCGGCTCTTTTAACACAATTGGATCCATCTCCACCGACCCACCATCCAACTCCTTTTGCGGCCGAGCCTTTTACTTTGAGGTGTTATCTTGTTCGCCACCTCTCACGCTCCCAATAGATTTTTTCACACTTCCATAAATAAATACATTGGTACTCGATCGAGAATATCATACAATATCGTTATTCTATTCGGCTCCTCCTTCCACAACATCACGTGAACTATGCCCCCACGAAAACATCTTTTCCATTTGAACTTTTGCCCAAATTGATGTGTTGATGAACCTTTTTCTAAGGAAATAATCACTTATAACATGTAACGATTAACATCCATAGCATAACAATATAACTTACTTTTGACCTTACCACTTTGGGGGGGGGGGGGGGGGGGGGGGGGGGGGTGTATATGTGGTTGGTAGGTCGACGGTGAAGTTTCAGGTCACTTTTCTTTTGACCTACGTGAGTGGTGTTTCGGGGTATAGCAATTCTCACCATATGACAAATGTGTCTCGTGGTTCCATTTCATTCATATGGGTCAATTTTGTATTACTGCGCACGATAGATCTTTCCTGACAATGTCATTCAGTACAACCGAGTAGTTGAATCATATATATTATGGTTCACCAGTTAAACTCAAAGGGTTGCTGCAGCTTTCATTTTTGCACCTGAATCTGAACTTCTGAAAAACTTTGCTCACAGGGACAGACGAATCAAGCTGCGTGTATGATTAACCAGCTTCACTGGAAGCTGCCATTAACCGGTGAGTACTGCACCCCTTAAAATTGGCAAGAATTTAAATGGCAGTAGGGAAGTTTTTGTTTTGTTTTGCGAATGGCAGTAGGGAAGTTATAATTTTACGTTTGGTTTCATGCCATTTGTCCGAGATGTTAAAAGGAAACGAATATGTGACTGCAGCTGCAGAATCCCACTGGTCCACGAGCCTTGTTGGCTGCTGCACATTTCCAAGTTCGTCAGAAGCAGCTACTTCAAGCAGATCTGCAGATGTTTTAAGTGGTCATACTGATGTATCCACGAGAGACTCCGTGGATGTTGTTCCGGGTGCGCCCATTGTCATCTCAGGCTATTGGATCGGTCCTGACATGGATGACGGTTGTGGCCATATTCAAGCTATTCTGCAAAGGATTTCCTAATAATGTATGGTAGTAAACTAGGCGAGTGGATGTCATTTGATCTAGGCTCAATCATCATCTAAATCAGGGCTGTGTAATATTTCTCTTGGGATGGATTGACGTGTGACTACAGACAGTCTAATCTCCTGTTTGGTTACATACTACATATCCATTATGGAGATTTCTAAGGAATATGAATGCGATACATCCACTTCGGGAATTACAGCACCAGAGTAGTATTATTAATCTATTTTAACCATGGTCTCCAAGCCTTCAATGATCCATGCCCGCTCTGCCTGACTAATATGTCAGAATAATCTTGTCTTAGTTAGTGCGAGTCATTAGATGAGTTGGTGTGCTAGTTTCATAGTTTACTTCTTGCTGTTTTTCTGATCACCAACTATAGTATGAAGTTAAGCTCGGATCCACCTCCTGAGAGACTCCATGGATGTTGTTCCATACATGTACAATGGTTGTGGTCACGTTCAGGCTATTCTGCAAACAATTTCCTTATAATGCGTCGTGGTTAACTAGAAAAGTTTCATGGCATTGGAACATAATGTAGGTTCTATCATGCACTGAATTATGGTTGTAATGCTTCTTTTGCGATGGATTGGCGTGTGACCACTATGTTATCCTTTGTTATCCATGCCCCTGAAACAACATGTGTAAGTGAGACTGAATTTTGTTCTCGGACTAAAGCTCCGCGCTGTCCAAGAAATTGAGTCTGATATTCGAGAGGTGCATCTCTAGCTTCACTCACGAATGCATTTTTACTGAAATGTATTTTTATCTACTTTGGAATTGTGCGATTATTTTACGAATTTGGATTTAGGGCCATTTTATTAGAGAAATCTTTTTCTGAGATTTGATACAAATGTAACTGGGGTGCAGAGTATGAAGGAAGCCATTATGGAGATACTAAGGAATATATTTAGCGCAATTTCTTTGAAAACTCTATAGGATTCTTTTTATTGAAATTGAAGTTTCAGAACAACAAGATCTGTTACACCAAGCTGGGATCAACATCCAGACTTCAACGACAACCATAACACGGATGAAAGGCTCGAATAGAACTGCCAAAAAATACCAAACTAGCAGAAATCAGTCTGCTAACTGACAACAGAACAGAGATACCTTAGTCGTCCTTGATGCCACCCTTGATTGCGATGGAGCATACGAGGGCAGGCCACATGGGCGGGCAATAGGCGCTAGCTTGGGCACTGGTTCATAGCTGCGATTCCATGCAGGTTCCATTACATATTCCCTGAGAAACTGGAATGGCGGATCGATGGTCTTGTCCCCGAGATAGCGCACGCCAATTTTTCCAGAGGACTCGTACTCGTCATCCCCAAACCCAAAGTACACTGCGTTCCCGGCCACGAAGGGAACCTCTCAGTGGAGAGGGAGAGACACGCCAGCTGCCTGACGAACAGCGCACGGTGGCGGCCAATTTCCTCCACCGGGACGAGCCTCTCCCCGGCCAGGTCCACCTAGAGCACCTGGATGAGGTGCCACCGCTCGTCCCTGCGGTTGCTCTCCACAGTCCACCCTGATCGCCTCCCTCTTCTTCCCGCGCTTCATTTTCCTCCGCTCCGCCAAGCTGAGGTGCTCGAGGCTCCAGTAGTGGCGCACCACGAGCATGCCTCGGTGCCGGTGGTGGTCGTCGGCCGGGACGAGGTAGGAGATCACATTACCGGTGAAGGGCAACTTGAAGGGCTGGTCCATGGCCACCGGCACCAGCCGAGGATCGGGGCGAATCCTCACCTGCACAATGTTCCCCTCGAACGTCGCCAAGTAGATGCGCCCCTGCAGCGTCGATACCGGCGTGTACTGGATGCGATCAAGCAAGCTGTCGCTCACGAGCTCCCACCGCGTGTTGCCGGGCTTGGCGTAGGCGATGAAACACACCGGGCCTCTCATCATGAGCACGACCGTCGCGGGTGAGGTCTCGTCGGAGATGCCGGCGTAAATGATGCGCGGGATACAGATAATCTGCCCGGTCCAGGCAAGGTACGCATGCCCTAGTTCGGCGGTGATGGGCGGGAGGTCGGTGAGGGTCCCTGTGAAAGGGTTAAGCAGACACACGGCGTGGCTCGACTTCTCGCGGAGGAGCAGGAGGCCCTCGGTGCTGGTCTCGACTTGGTGCATCGAGAGCTCCGGGAGGTCGACGTGGGCGCAGGAGCCCGTGGTGAGGTTGAGGAAGCGGCGCCGCACGCCATCGGTGTTGTTGGAGAGCATGGTCCAGCGGTGGGGGCGGACGCGGAAGTCGAGTCTGTCGAGGTCGTGTGGATATGCGGTGCACTTCCTCCACTCCTTGCACGCAACGTGGAGGCAGATGTAGTCGGCCACGTCACTACATCACGGTTTAGTTTTAGGGGCACTTCATAGTGCCTCTAAATGTCACTTTTCTGCCCCTAAAAGTATTTGAGGCACTTTTTTTAAGTGCCCAATTTACTTGTGTCTATAAAAGTTTTAAGGGCACTTTATAATGTGCCCCAAGAAGTGCCCCTAAAAGTATTCATTAGAGGCACAATGGAAAGTGCCCCAACATTTAGGGGCATTATTTCAAAATGCCCTTAAATGTATTTAGTGGAACTATTTCAAAATGCCCCTAAATGTATTTAGTTGCACTTTGAGGAAATGCCTCTAAATACATTTAGGGGCACATTGAGGAAATGTCCCTAAATACAATTAGTGGCACTATCTCAAAATGCGCCTAAATGTATTAAGAGGCAGTTTGATTAACTGCCCCTAAATCAATCTGAGGCCTTTCCTAGCAAATTCAAAATGAACCCTAAATGTGTTATTCAAATCACAGCACATATCAATTCGAATCACAGTGTACAAATTACTTGAATCACAACACACATCAATTCAGCATAAATCTGTTATTCAGTTCACATTACAGCTGCAATCATCACAGCACCAGTTCCTAAACATCACAACATCAATTCACATCACAGTGTACAAATTACTTGAATCAATCTTCAGTTCACATTACACCTGCAATCATCACAACACCATACTGAGCATGTAATGCCATGGAGTGAAAATAAGTTGCAAACTTCAGTGGAAAGAATATACAAATCAGCAAATAGTACCAATAAGAACCATCCTCGTCCGCACCTATATATACAGCAACTTACCTTCTGGATGACTTGTAGTAGGTGTCATACAGAGCAGGGCAACAGCATATGTGCTGAACGGAACAAACTACGACTTTGATCCATTCTGCAGCATAAGAAACATAAGTTAACATCAGAATATGAGGCCAAGGACACAAATATAGATGCGAATAAGAGTAACAGGGTCCAAACTTAGGACGTAAATAAAATGTCACCTTAGGCTCCTACCAAGGAAGATGATGTGGATTAGGATTATGTGGCAATGACCATATATCACGAGTGTTGCAAGTCCTAGGGAATCTCAAAATAATATTATGGTTGGAACAATATTTGATGTCTCGTATAGCACTCCAACCAACCAACCAACGTAAACCAGCAAGTGTTACATCACCATATGTCTTACATATTAGTTGGATTTTTAGTAAGATTTTAAAATAGTTGGTTCGAACAAGACATGCTAAATAATTACCAATGTTATTGCATGATTGTGTTTCAAATTCAACTTTAGCCTACCCAACAACAAAAGCTATGACGGCTGTCAAACATCAGTATATTGGAAAAAAAATTGCTATCTCTTATCTCTTACTGATTTCAGTATTTATCTAAGAAATGAAACACTTTTTCCAGCTTCCTAACTATGTAACTGCATGATTATTTGCTACGAAGTTTGAATAAAACGTGGCATCTACTAGAGAAGTGTACAACCCAAGTACCTCTATGATTACAGTAAAATGCTAAACGCAAAGCAAAATGCGGTCTCGACTCTCTTCATCACCTGCAGTTGTTCATACAAACAGTCAGTTAAGTTGGCAAATACATGTTAATCACTGAACCAATAACTGTGATGATAGTACATTCAGAAGAAGAACAAGAATGTACCTTCTTGGCGAAAGGGTTGGTTGGCGCGAGGTAGCGGTTCCCCTGGATGTTGATGGTCGGCTTAGCGCTCCCTCCGATGGCGTACATCCCCCAGTGAGTGTAGTCATTGTTCACCACATGGAAGTAGCCATGCCTGCACCTGAAACAATGGCAATTCAGATGGTGACAGGGGTTAGCGAACCAGCTTCCGAAATGTGAAGCAAGAAACATACTAGCTTTTATCTATGTTATGCAATGCAATGCTGGACAGACAGAAACACATATTATGACTAGTGGATATCTTCAGTATCTGGTGCTTTTAACACAGAGGATTACGGTTGGGTTACTGAAATTTTACCTTGGCATTCTCTTAATGATTCCTGAAATGGCTAAAAGTTATTGCGACCTGCACTGCCTTGTCCTTGAGGTAGGAGTCTGATACGTCTCAAACGTATCTATAATTTTTGATGTTCCATGCCGATGTTATACCAATTGTTACATGTTTTGCATCCACTTTATGTCACTTTTATACATTTTTTGGGACTAACCTATTAACAAGATGCCACAGTGCCAGTTCCTGTTTTCTGCTGTTTTTGTATTCCAGAAAAGCTAGTCAGGAAATATTCTCGGAATTGGACGAAAATTTACGGAGACCCCTATTTTATCAGAAGACACATGGAGTCCAAAGGAGGGACGAAGAGGAGCAAGGAGGGTCCCACACGCACCCTGGGCGCGGGTCCCCCCTGGCGCGCCTAGGGGCATGTGGGCCCCTCGGGGCTCTCCAGCCGCCGCCCTTTCGCCTACTTATTCCCCCCGATGCGAAAACCCTAAGTACCCGAGTCATATTCCACGAAAAGTTCCAGAGGCGCCGCCGTCGTCAACCCTAGCTCGGGAGGGTCCAGAACCTCTTCCCGGCACCCTGCCGGAGAGGGGAATCATCACCGGAGGGCTCTACATCACCATGTCTGCCTCCGGAGTGATGCGTGAGTAGTTCATCCTTAGACTACGGGTCTATAGCAGTAGCTAGATGGTTGTCTCTCCACTTTGTGCCATCATGTTTAGATCTTGTGAGCTGCCTAACATGATCAAGATCATCTTATTGTAATGCTGCATGTTGTGTTTGCTAGGATCCGATGAATATTGAATACTATGATCAAGTTGTTTATTAATCTATGATACATGTTATTTATGATCTTGCATGCTTCCGTTACTAGTAGATGCTTTGGCCAAGTAGATGCTTGTAACTCCAAGAGGGAGTATTTATGCTAGATAGTGGGTTCAGTCTCCAGTAATCTGGGCGAGTGACAGCAACGCCTAAGGTTGTGGATGTGCTGTTGCTACTAGGGGTAACATAACAATGCTATGTCCATGGTCATATGTATTTGTTTACTTTACGCACATTGCTTAATGCGATTATCCGTTGCTTGCAACTTAATACCGACGGGGAACACGGATGTCAACCTGAAGGTGGATTATTAGTCATAGATGCTGTTGGATAACGGTCTATGTATTTTATCGTAATGCCCAATTGAATATCATAGTAATCATCATGTCATATATATGCATTGTCATGCGCTCAATATTTTGTAATTGCCCAGCTGTAATTTGTTCACCCAGCATGTTAGTTATCTTTTATGGAGAGACACCTCTAGTGAACTGTGGACCCCGGTCCATTCTTTTACACTGATAATACAACCAACTGCAAACAATTGTTTCTTTTCATTCTCTGTAATTTACTACTGTTTTCCACACCATACGTTTAATCCTTTGTTTTCAGCAAGCCGGTGAGATTGACAACCTCACTGTTTCGTTGGGGCAAAGTAGTTTGATTGTGTTGTGTGCAGATTTCACGTTGGTGATCGAGTAACGGCGCCGCCAACAACCTTCTGAAGTGCTACTGCTCCTACTGGTTCGATAAACCTTGGTTTCATACTGAGGGAAAACTTGCTGCTGACTGAATCATACCTTCCTCTTGGGGTCTCCCAACGAACGTGTGTTTCACGTCATCAAGCTATTTTTCTGGCGCCGTTGCCGGGGAGACAGCAGCTTCTGCAAGGGGAGTTTCACGCTTCCAATCTCTTTACTTTGTTTTTGTCTTGCTTAGTTTATTTTATTTTATCTTGTTTGCTTTTAATTATCAAAAACACAAAAAAATTAGTTTCTTGCATCTAGTTTATTTCGGTTTGTTATTATGTCTAGTTGTTTATTGCTATCAATGGAAACAAAATCTTGTTGGCTAAGTGGGTTCACGGAGGAACAACAAATTATTTAAGGAATATCGCTCGTCTAGAAAAGGGGAACACTTATGGGTACAAATATATAAATTGAATTTTGCTAGAAACTTGTGCTCTACTTATGATGAATCCTGGTGCTTTAATGAATGTTTTTGCTGTAGGAGGCATAAACACCTCCCTTTCCAATGTGATTATAATGATGATGAGACTTTGGCTTCTTATGCTAAAGGAAACTATGACTTTGTTAATCTTGAAAAAATTGAAGAATTTGTTGTTTTTAAGGGTGCTTATGAAATTGCTTGTGTGCTTCAGGGTGATGATGCTCTTATAAGTCTGAGAATTCCGAGATACTTGGTTACTGCCTTGAATATTACAATGATAATCCTTATATCACTAAATTTCTTGAGAAAACTTATTCTCCAGAACAACTTGCTTCCTTTCAGGAACCTATGGAAGAAGAAATTGCTGAAACTAAGTCTCATTGGATGAAAAAGAGGAAGAGAGTGTGAACAAAAGGAGGATCTACCTCTAAAGATAGTAACTCTTTAACTCTTACATTATTTGATTGCCCTCCATGCCTACCTAAGGAGGAAGAATGCTATATTGTTGAATGTCATGATTCTATTGAAATATCTCCTTTTGATAAATTTGAAGTAACAAACACCTTGACTCAAGAAAAGGAAATTGCAGAAAGTAAAAATGTGCTCCCTAATGTTATATATGATAATGCTCTTGATGATGGTCCTATATTGCCTAATGATATTAATTATACTATTATTGTCAAAAGTGGGTTTGATAACCCCACTGTTTTTGAGCTTAATAAAAATTATGTGTTTGTAGATCATGAAAAGCATGCTTTATGTGATAGTTATATTATTGAGTTTGTTCATGATGCTACTGAAAGTTATTATGAGAGAGGAAAATATGGTTGTAAAAGTTTTCAATTACTAAAACACCTCTCTTTATGTTGAAAGTTTTGAAGTTGCATTTGTTTCATCTTTCTATGCTAGTTGCTTTATGCTTCAATTTATTTTATTACAAGATTCCTTTGCATAGGAAGTGGGTTAGACTTAAATGTGTTTGATATTTGCCTCTTGATGCTCTCTTTTGTTTTCAACTCTTATTCTTATGAGAGCATCATTAAAATCTTCTAGCCTAGCTAAAAGGCATTAAAGAAAGCGCTTTTGGGAGGCAACCCATTATCTTTTGTTTTCAGTTTTTTAGTCAAGGTGTTGTTTACTTCTGTAGCAACTCCTTTGTATCTTTACTTTTTCGCATTGTTGTGCCAAGAGTAGCCTCTAATGTTAAGATGATGCTAAATTTTGATTGCTGCGCAGAAACAGATTTTTGCTGTTCACTGTACGAAATTCCTAAAATCACCAGATTGTTAATTAAATCTGAAATTTTTGTGCGTAATCTTTATATATCTGAATCTTTCGTTAGTTAAAGTTTTTCGATCTGAGCGTCGTAAGTGCCTCGAAAAAATTCGTCTTTGCGGACTGTTCTGTTTTAGACAGATTATGTCTTTTATTTTGCATTCTCTCTTTTACTAGTGTTGAGTGAAATTCTTTTTTGGGTGGAAGAGCTTCACATAACATCAGTGGCAGTAGCTAATGTTTAAAGTAACAAGTCATATTGCGTCTTTATAGAACATGTGAGTTTTTGATTATGCACTAACCCTCTAATGAGATTTACTTTGAGTTTGGTGTGACGGAAGTTTTCAAGGGTCAAGAGAGAAGGATGATATAATAGGATCAAGAAGAGTGAAGAGCTTAAGCTTGGGGAGGCTCCCATGGATCTCCCCAGCATATTTCAAGAAGACTCAAGCGTCTAAGCTTGGGGATGCCCAAGGCATCCCCTTCTTCATCGCAAAATTATCAGGTCATCTCTAGTGAAACTATATTTTTATTCTTTCACATCATATGTGCTGTTCTTGGAGCGTCTGTGTGCTTTTATTTTCAGTATTTTATTTTTTTTGTAATCAACTTGATTGGACCCTAGCATTCTTGATTGGGAGAGAGACACGCTCCGCTTTTTCATGAGAATACTCCTATTCTTCACTTATATTTGTTGAGTATTCATATCTAGCGCTGTTCAGCTTTTAGCTCTTGTTTTCATGTATCTCTTGTCAGAGCTATTAGTTCTTTTAAAGAAAGTACTCTCTTGCTTCACTTATACTTGTTTGGAGAGTTATTGAAATAAATTGATTGGTGTTTGGTTGGAACAGAAAATGTTGCATGTGGTAAATGGTATAATGGAAAAAACTTGCATATTCTTGTAGATCACTAATTTGGATAATTTGATACTTGTCAATTGTTTTGAGTTAACAAGTAGATCATGATTAAACTTTTGCATCATGTAAGTTAAGCCATTAGTGAAGAACTACCGTAAAGCTTGTTGAAATTTGGTTTGCATGAGTGGTATCTCTAAGGTCTAGATATTTTCTAATAAAAGGGTTTGGTTAACAAGGAAGACGGTGTGAAGTCTTATAATGTTTGCAATATGTTTGTCATATAAAACTTGGTGTACTGGTTGATATTCTTGTTTGCTTACATAACCTTGCTAGCCTAAACTCTGTACTGAGAGGGAATGCTTCTCGTGCATCCAAATCCTTGAGCCAAAATCCATGCCATTTGTGTCCACCATAACTACCTATATGTGGTATTTCCTTGCCACTCCAAGTAAATTTTTCATGTGCTACCTTTAAATTATTCAAAATGTTATTATTCCTTTTTGTGTCAATGTTTACTAGCTCATGAGGAAGTAGTGGGTTATTCTTTATTCGACTTGTCAAACAGACTTTACACCTGGACTAGTGGCATATACATCCGCTTATCCAATAATTTTGCAAAAAGAGCTGGCAACGGGGTGCCCAGTCCCAATTAATTACAACTTTAACCGCTTAATTCTCTTCACATTTTGCCCTGATTTATCAGTCAAGCAATGACAAACAGTGAAATACCTGCATGTGTAAACAAAAGAGAAAGAGGGATGATCTGCCTTGCTGGTAGAAATAACGTCCTTCATGGGAGCCGCTCTTAAAAGTCTGTTTGATAGGGAGAATATTGTTTTCATCCGCTACCATTCGTTGACAATTAACAAACACCTCTCAAAATTTAATTTTTACTCTCTATATGATTTCAAAAACTAAAAAGCTCTAGCACATGATTTAATCCCTGCTTCCCTCTGCGAAGGGCCTTTCTTTTACTTTTATGTTGAGTCAGTTTTCCTATTCTTTCTATCTTCCACAAGCAAACACTAGTGTCAACTTTGTTACAACATTTGTTATATGCTACATATTGGACTTATTATATTGCTTTGTGTTGACAATATCCATGAGATAAATATGTTGAAAGTTGAAGCAAATGCTGAAACTTAAATCTTCCTTTGTGTTGATTAAATACCTTTTGTTAGAATCTATTGCTTTATGAGTTAACTCTTATGTGAACCTGTGGATGCATTGTCTCCAAAGTACTATTCATGAAAAGTTTAGCTTGTGTGATTCATTGTTTACTCATTATCTATTTGGTAGCAAACTATAGACCATTGACTTGGATCACTTCATTCATTTACATGTGCCTTACAATATTATATGATCAAGATTATGATGGTAGCATGTCACCTCAAAAATTATATTGTTTTATCGTTTACCTACTCGAGGACGAGCAGGAACTAAGCTTGGGGATGCTGATACGTCTCAAACGTATCTATAATTTTTGATGTTCCATGCGATATTATACCAATTGTTACATGTTTTGCATCCACTTTATGTCACTTTTATACATTTTTTGGGACTAACCTATTAACAAGATGCCACAGTGCCAGTTCCTGTTTTCTGCTGTTTTTGTATTCCAGAAAAGCTAGTCAGGAAATATTCTCGGAATTGGACGAAAATTTACGGAGGCCCTATTTTATCAGAAGACACATGGAGTCCAAAGGAGGACGAAGAGGAGCCAGGAGGGCCCCACACGCACCCTGGGCCGGGCCCCCTGGCGCGCCCTAGGGTGTGTGGGCCCCTCGGGGCTCTCCAGCCGCCGCCCTTTCGCCTACTTATTCCCCCCGATGCGAAAACCCTAAGTACCCGAGTCATATTCCACGAAAAGTTCCAGAGGCGCCGCGTCGTCAACCCTAGCTCGGGAGGGTCCAGAACCTCTTCCCGGCACCCTGCCGGAGAGGGGAATCATCACCGGAGGGCTCTACATCACCATGCCTGCCTCCGGAGTGATGCGTGAGTAGTTCATCCTTGGACTACGGGTCCATAGCAGTAGCTAGATGGTTGTCTCTCCACTTTGTGCCATCATGTTTAGATCTTGTGAGCTGCCTAACATGATCAAGATCATCTTATTGTAATGCTACATGTTGTGTTTGCTGGGATCCGATGAATATTGAATACTATGATCAAGTTGTTTATTAATATATGATACATGTTATTTATGATCTTGCATGCTTTCCGTTACTAGTAGATGCTTTGGCCAAGTAGATGCTTGTAACTCCAAGAGGGAGTATTTATGCTAGATAGTGGGTTCAGTCTCCAGTAATCTGGGCGAGTGACAACAACGTCTAAGGTTGTGGATGTGCTGTTGCTACTAGGGGTAACATAACAATGCTATGTCCACGGTCATATGTATTTGTTTACTTTACGCACATTGCTTAATGCGATTATCCGTTGCTTGCAACTTAATACCGACGGGGAACACGGATGTCAACCTGAAGGTGGATTATTAGTCATAGATGCTGTTGGATAACGGTCTATGTATTTTGTCGTAATGCCCAATTAAATATCATGGTAGCCAACTTGTCATATATGTATGCTTTGTCATGTGCTCAATATTTTGTCAATTGCCCAGCTGTAATTTGTTTACCCAGCATGTCGTTTATCTTTATGGAGAGACACCACTAGTGAACTGTGGACCCCGGTCCATTCTTTTACACTGATAATACAACCAACTGCAAACATTATTCCTTTTCATTTCTGCAATTTACTACTGTTTTCCACACCATACGTTTAATCCTTTGTTTTCAGCAAGCCGGTGAGATTGACAACCTCACTGTTTCGTTGGGGCAAAGTAGTTTGATTGTGTTGTGTGCAGATTCCACGTTGGTGATCGAGTAACGGCGCCGCCAACAACCTTCTGAAGTGCTACTGCTCCTACTGGTTCGATAAACCTTGGTTTCATACTGAGGGAAAACTTGCTGCTGAACTGTATCATACCTTCCTCTTGGGGTCTCCCAACGAACGTGTGTTTCACGTCATCAGAGTCACTGTGAC
The DNA here is from genome assembly GCA_947311845.1 of Poa pratensis. Classification (NCBI taxonomy): domain Eukaryota; kingdom Viridiplantae; phylum Streptophyta; class Magnoliopsida; order Poales; family Poaceae; genus Poa; species Poa pratensis. Next base: position 45,840,722 of record CAMZMU010000062.1, on the reverse strand, counting down.
CCACGAGCATCACCTGCACACATTGATTCATTTACCATCTCTCAGTGAAAAGTCTAAGCAAATCTCATTGCGCATATAAAAACTCCAAAAGAGTCTCGATTGCAAGTGAGATGCTGCGGCTCCATAGAAATACAGTTTACCCTACAGCAAACCGACAACTCCTTCTTAAATCTGATGCTCAAATACACTTCTGCTGATAGAAAACAGTGCAGCACACTCCTATTGAATGTGCGACTGTCGCTAATCAAACAGTGCAGTGCAATCATATTGAAATTAGTAAGATTGCTGGACTGGACATGTTGTGATTCAAAATTTGGATCACAAAGTCTCTAGAGTCAAGCCCTTGAACTGATATGGCTACCAAAATCCTACTTGTCCAACTAATCATTTGATCAAACACCTAATCTGCATTCAGTTCAAGCAGAACAGGAAACACAAAACAAGCAGCGTATATTAGCTTTTACCTTTCGGAGAGGACGTCCTTGAAGCAGGGGCTCGAAGAGGCAGCCGTAGACGACCAGAGACGCAGCCGGAGTTCGCGGCGGTGCGGTAATCGCGCCGACGACCTAGCCAAACCCGAGGCTAGGGTTAGCCGCGGCGTCGCGCTCAGGGACAGAGCGACTTGGCGGCGGTAGGAACGATGCAGGGTCTCGCCAGCGTTCGACAGCGCCGGAGGTGACCGGAGATGGCCGGAGCAGTGGCGGGGCGCGAGCGACGCTGACGGGAGAGGAGGGGATCGAGAGACAGAGACCGAAACCCTAGCTAGGGTTGGGGTTGCGCGCCGCGGGAGAGCACGAGGAACAAATAGAGCTGGAGAGGATGGAAGATCACACTGAGGCGGTCGGGTTGCGACCCATGGTGGTGGCGGAGCAGGCCGGAGGCGGCCGAGGCAGGCCGGCGACGCCGGCGGCGAAACGAGAATCGCGAAAGCGAGGGAGAAAGAGAGCGAATGGGCTGGTTGGACCAGACGGCAGGGGCCTTTTGGTCATTTGACCCTTTTACAGTTAAAATGATATAAAGAAAATTCTAAATGGTAATAAAATATTAGAAAATACATCTGCTCAGCTGAGGCTGCCGCCGATCCCTTTCATTCCTCTCCCTCGTGACGCGCCCCGCGTTGCTCCGGTCAATGCCGGCGACGCCACCCCCTGGTACACCTTCACCTCAACTTCGTCTGGTTCCGTTGCCGCTTCGTTGGTCCGCACCCCCACTCGAGCTCCTGGAACCCTAGGTCACCACGCCCGCGCCACCGGTGCTCACTGGCAGGCTTGCGCCCTTGTGCCCGCCGCAACATGTTCCCTCTATGGATCCTCACAACCTCTTCCGCCCCGGTTGCTCGTGTGGTTGCTGTGGCCTCCCGCACCTATGTGCGGTGGTAGGCTGCGGCTGGCCCCGGCTTCGTGTTCCTCTACGGCTCTACTACTTCCACGACGGCTCCCACCTTGGTGTCACCGGTTTCATTGACTCCGGTGAGGTAATATCTTAATCCTCCAACTCCTCCTATGCTCTGTGACATGGCCTAATTTGATTGTGTCACTGCCTGATTCCTCCTCATGTCCCCAAATTCCCGCGTGAACTAGTTTAAGACTTTAAATGCATATTGCTTTGTTGCCCCCAAATTCCTCCTCATGTCCTCTTTGTTCCTACTACTAGCTGCTCATGTCCTCATGATATTATGTACTATTTATGCATGTATAATGACCCCAGTATGCTTAGAAGAATGACACTGACAATATATTAAACTATGTGTTGCATTATAAAATGCATAAGGAAGTCCTCTTTTGTTAATGCAGTCGACATGTGTTGCATGGTTTTCTAGGAAGCATTTTTACCTGATGATGAAGTACAAGGAGAAATGGTGTTCTTACAAGCTAGGATGCTTGACAATGCTACTATGATTCTGAATCATAGCTATGGTAAGTTTTCCCTGGTTTATGTATTTTTTGTTGTATCATTTATTCTTCTGCTGGCTAGTTTTCAGAATAATTAATTGTCAATTCATGTTTGCTCGTTTTACGTCAAGTTTTTTCTTCTGGCAATGAAACCTTCCCTTAGAATTAAGCCGGTGTGTCTTTATTTTTCTAAATCACTATACATTTGACTCGTTCAGAAGATTTAATATTAAAGGTTGGTCAGAATATTTCTCACGAGTTGGATATTTTCAGTAAAAGAAATTTGGACTTCGTCATTGTCAATCTGTTTTTCGTGACGTTAGAGAATATGTCTGCTTGAGGAGTGAATCTGGGTTGAACCGAATAGTTGTCTACTCCAAATGCAAGGGGCTCTGGATTCAGCTGAGTTTTGAGGGGTTATGCTCCATTGGGTTATTAACCTTGACCTGTTCAACAGGCTGCTGTCCACATAGATTGCCATAGAAATCTAGGTATATCTACTGGCACCTGGAGATGTAAACTTTGCGATAATTGTTCATCAGAAGCTGCTAGCTGCAGTGATCAATATAACTGCACTTACACAAACATATCCCTAGTACTCTTCTCTGTCTGGCATTGCAGTTCCTTTTAGTTTTCATTTTCAGGAGTAGATCGAACTTCCTCTGTTATTTTTCTTGTTCATATGATCGAAATATGTCCTTCATTTTCAGAAATAGAAAGAACCTCCTCTTTGATTCTATTGTCTATATAATCATAAGTGGTTGTTATTGTCAATGTCAGCATATCATGTTATACTGCATCATCGTAATATTTGGTTGTTTAATGCATCTATCCAGAAACTCTTCTAAAGGAGAAAGATACTTGTGTTGATTTTGTTCAATTAGTCCATCTCCACGTATTGATTCAATTTGCGTGCCTCCATTTTGTTCTTGCCAGTGCGTTGATCTCTGTGAAAAGTATGCCCCTGATTTGTACAAGTCACACTGTAATTTAGATCTCCACCTGGTGTTTTACCCCCTTTCTTTATGTATGGTTATGCTGGCAGGAACACCTTACATGCATGATTAATTTTTATGCTCTAGTGTTGCCAATGGTTAAGGTAAACCGTCGTTGTTTTGTCTGCAGCCATTCATTTCTCAATTTTTGGTTTGCAGTTTGCCAATAATATATTTAAGTGAATTCTGTGAAATTGTATTAGAAATGTGATCCTGGAAAGTATTAGAGTTGGTATTGGTGTATAAAATTGGTTTATTATTACCACTGAACTTGATTCGGGGTTTATAGTTATTTTTTTTTTCAAGTTATTTAGCTTATAAGCTTTATAGGTCAGTATACTAATGCTTGCTGCTATAATCACGTGGTATAAATAAATAACATATCTGTTTTTGAGCTTCGGCCTCCTTTCTATTTGACATGGCCAACCATTCATTGTTTATTGAACAGAAATGCCTAATTTCTAGATCAAAGATGTTTATGGGCTGAGGCTGATTTTTGTGTTGTAAATATTAAAAGGAACATTGCACCACTATACTTACATTGCTATGTACTGTTGTTTGATTTGTTCCTATGTGAATGATGAAACAACTTTTGATTTGTGCTACACCTGCGCGTATGATGTAAATACTCTTAATTATAGTAAAAATCAATCTTAGAGGTTTTATTGTGGGACTGAATTTAAAGCAATTGAATTCCATCAAAACAAAGCCTTCACCTGTAGCATATTTGGTGGTGTTATTGTGTGAACATTTTAAATAGAGGAACCAACTGGAAACTTCACTGAAGTTGTGGTTCCTAGAATTATCAATCATGTATTAGTGATGCCTTATGTTCAAGGTTTTCCCCTCCCATTGGCTGGCCCATAAGGAATGCAGTTTCTGATAGAATATATGCATTTTCACTGTAGAAGTTAAGCGCCCAGGTCCGGATTGGTTCATGACTTCATGCGTATTCAATAATTTATTTACTTGGAGAAGCTATCTACTTTTAGTGCTATATATAGTTTGCTCTTTTAACTTCCATGCCCATCACTTTGTGTTGTAAGCCATGCCAAACTTATTACAATTTACACAAGGTTTACCCATCGATTGCAATTGTGAATGGCGGGTGGTACGAGAGCAAGCAGCGCCCGAAATCCATTCGAAGGGCTCTGTTACAAGATTCACCAAAAATCCATTCAGCTATGATGATGATACAAAGGAACCACCAGCCATCCGGTACCACAGCTTCAGTTGAGGTAATTACTTGCATCCTAGGTACATTTGCTCATGAATATTTGTGCTAGGTCTGCTTATTTCTTATGGTTCCCTTATCTGTCATATCAGCTTGGTTCACATGTGATTGCTGATCCAAAGGAACAATTGCCATCAAGTATGATCGCAACCTCATGATCTCACCCCTGTGACGAGTTGCCATGAAGTCAGTATTAGTAACGTAGTAACTATGTGGTAAGGACTATAATATGTTGCTGTGACCTGCTAAGTTATGATGTGAACTTTGTTAGTAGTAAGTATGTGGTAGTAGTAATTTGATGTGAACTGCTAAGTTATGGACTGTAATATGTTGCTGTGATGTGAACTGTAGTAATGTGATGTGAACTGCTAAGTTTGTTTTTGTATTTGCAATGATATGATGTAACAGCCCAAAGTTGAGAACCTAAAAACCCGTGTAAATTTTTTCGCTTTTGTGTACATTGCATCATGGCATACATGCATCATGTTGTTGCTAGGGAGTTGTGCTAGGGAATTGTAGTGATGCTAGGGAATTGTGGTGGTTTGGCACCACTTCAAACAAAATGCCAATTTTGCTTCAACAAATTTCAAAACCGTGAAAGCACTCAAACTTGTAAAACACAAATACCTTGTCCTCTTATTTGTCAAGGAAGTTCCAAGAGCTCCAAAATAATATTTTGAACTTGCTCTAAAAATATTAAAGGAGCAACATCTTTGAATTTAGCAAAATGCCATATCCAACTTTCTAAACAAAAGGGGTTCAAAACATTTTATTTTGAGACGCCAATTTTTGTGGAGCTTCCACATGATATGAAAAGGCCACACAAATTATTTCATAATTTTTGAAAATGTTTTGGTGCCTAAATTAAATCAAGGAGATGCTTCTGGTTTTATTAATAAAAGAGGGAAGGACCTATCTGTGATGGTAAAAGTTTTACGAGGGGGTTTTCAGAAAATCGTCGTCTTCTTCGTGCTGTAGCGACCGCGCGCGTCGCTGCCGCCGGACCAGCTCGACGCCGAGCTCGCCGCGGGCCCCCACGCCCCCCTGCCGCACGTGGGGAGAAGAGGAGCACCCCGAGGCCCTCTACTCCTCCTATCCATTCACTCCTCTGCCCTCTCCCCATTTCCTCTTCCCGCGAGCTCGCAGACCGAGCCGCCGTCGCCGACGCATCGCCGCCGTGTCCGGCCGCCCCAACCCGCGTGAAGACCACCCGCAGCTCCGCCGTGCCGTGCTCGTCGTCCCTGCCAAAGGAATCGAGCGGGGAAGCTTGCAATCGCCCGTGCCGTCCATTTCCTCGCCGACCACCGCCGCCGTTCCGCCGCCGTGGACCGTCTCCGACCTCGCCGTTTGCTCGAGCGTGTCCCTGGTGAGCTGCTGCCCATCCCCGTGCCTCTCTTTTCGTCGCTCGCGAGCTGTGGCTCGAGTTCGCTAGAACTCGCCGCCGTCGCTTTGCGTGTTGACCTCGCGTCGGATATTCCGAACCGCCTCGAGCCGGATTTTCCGATTACTTCCAGTACGAGTTTGCTCTCCTTCCTTAGCAGAAATCCAGCTCCTCACCCGACGATCGGATATTCTGATCTTGAAGAATTCGGAATCTCCGATTTGTATCAGTACGATGGAGCTCTTAGTCCTTAGCCATTTCTCGAGTGTGCAACTCGATCGGATATTCTGATTTTGGAAAATTCGGAATTTCCGATTTTGCCCAGCCCAAAATTTGGTACTGCTCCTTTTTATTTTCCTTCTATTTTTGGCTAAGTAATCCCATTGCTGTTAAACATAAATTGTAGAGGACATATTTAAGAGAGGTTTTGAAATGTAATAACTTGTATCTCATCGGTGCATCAGAAAAAATGTGTTCATTATACCAAAAAGTCCGGGAAATTGTGAACAACCCTCTAAAATAAATGTCATGCATATTTAATCACCGTACCCATAATGTACTTTTAGACGCTAAGAGAATCATTAAAATAAATATGGGGTGTTTTCCTCTCGCGTTAAGTATTGTTTCTCGCCCCCTTTAAATTGTCCGATAGTGTATAATAAGTCGGTGCATTAAAATGTCATGTCATCATGTCTGTGCATTGCACCTGTTGTGTTCGTGGTATTTATTGTTCCTTTCCGGTGTTGTTTGTGCATCGGTAGATCAAGGAGTGGAAGTGCCACCACAGTATCGTGACGATCCGTACTACCAGCACGTTGATCAAGGCAAGCATAATCCCCCCTCTGAGCATATCTTATCCTATGTTTCCGCAAATATTTTCTCCACTATAATATTGCATGCGGTTCCAAATGTCAATTTTATTGGATTAGAGTATCCCATAGTTGCATTAAGATTCCGATGCCATACCTGTTTCCCCTCCTATATCCATAGGTTTGTATTGTTGGCCGGAGATACTTAACTATGCAATGTTGATGCTTAGCCATGCTTAGTTACATGTTTATCCGTCCGATGGATGTGTATGTTGGAAACAGGTGTTGAATGTTAAGATGATGGTGGAGAATTGTGGTAACAGGTAATAAATGCTAAAAGGTGGGGATGAGAGGCCACTGTGGTTGTGGTGCTTTGTCTCGTTCTCGCCGCCTAGGTGCGAGTTCTTTACCTCCCGAACCAAGACTGAGCGTGCAACCATGCGTGAGGCCTATGCAATTGCAGGAACCCTCATAGACTAAATAACTCGGGCGGGGCTAGCCAGGGTCCTCTAGTTCGGGCTTCCATTTGCGCGTGCGTGATGATGGTGGTATGAACTGGGATGAGGATGGTGGTGTTAGGAAAATGAGTGGCTGTGGGCGGGTGTTGCAGGCACTGGCTGCCCTCCGCCACTGATGATCCTGGAAAGTCCTTAACGAGGGAGAAGTCGACACCGCTCCCACCCAGCCGGCTTTCCAAGGAAGAGAGCTAATGCGCAGGTAATGGGCCGGACGGTACGCGTGGCAAACATTGTACACCCCTGCAGGGTAAATCTTTTCGAAAAGCCGTGTCCACGGTTAAGGACAACTTGGGAAGGACGATAAGATCATAGAATAACTTGAACGGAATGATTAAAAACTGGGTACTAGAGGTACCACTCGAGATGCAAGGTGAGCTTCCTCGAGGGTGATTCGGGGAGGTGCCTTTGATGAACAGGTACAGTGGTTGATGATGGTTGATGTTGAGAAAGGTGATCAAGAAAGAGTTACTTCTTACCTCTTTTAAAAATGCTCTGAATAGTCGATGCCATTGAGTTATGTTTTTCATAAATAAAATCAGCTTTATGCAAAACAGCCATATAACTTTGAAAGCCTCATCGAGCTAAAGCTCTATATATAATCTTGCGAGTTCGTCGAACTCAACGTCGTTTGTTTTGTTTCAGAGGAGGACTTCACCGACCTCGAAGGTGGGTTCTTTGTGGACGTCGACGAGTAGTCTGGGGTTCCCAGGTGGCAGCTTGGGACATCCCGGAACAGCTGGCGCTGGATGTTTATTTGTAGGCCTCTTAGGCCATAATTGGATCTTGTTGTTTAGAACAACTTAATTTGCTTCCGCTTGTTGTAATGTTGGGTCTGTGACCTCTGGTTGTCATTTGCTATCTTTCTCTATTATAAGAGTTGAACTATATGATTTGTGTCGTAGAGTCTGTGATGTGCCAGTTGTTCCACAAGTCTTGATCTCTCTATTATGCTTTGATAGTGTGTCTGGTGGTATCGGATAACCGGGGACACAGTATCACTGTATAGCAGTCGGGTCGGGGCGCCACAAGTTGGTATCAGAGCAGTACTGCCTGTAGGAAACCCTTCTACTGGTCGATGTTGAGTCTAGTGTTTGTGAAAATATTTTTAACCTAAAAATGAGTTGTGAAAACCATCTTAGGATTCTTTTTACTCCTTATCTGGTTACCCTCTAATCTCGGAGCAATCTTATCTCGATTTGAGTTTAAAGGTTTTACTCCTCGTCTGTTACTTCAAAATGATTAGAAACGGGTTGGGTTCGACCTTTAGTGTTATGTGTCACGTTGCTCCCGCTGCGTTGCAATCCCAAATCAACTCATTGAACACTGTTATTCTACCGAGTCAATCATTTGATCCTTTCTTTGGGTTTTAACCCACGGACTTGAACATAAGGTCCCGGATTGTGTCAACTAGAGTGTGTTAAGTTGTGATTTCTTAACTCTCACTAGTAGCACATGATGCTGATCTTTGACCCAAGTTCTATCTTGTTGATTCCTTGTTTGTTGCACAATGTATTATCGTCCCTAGTCTGTGTACTTGTGTAGACGCTAATGCTATTGTTCGACCATTCGGAGAAAGATACTAACGTGTCATTGTCAAATCTCCAGAATGGCTCGAGGAGGCCGTGGAGGCCGTGGTCGCGGTAACCACGATGATGATGAGGATGATCTGCCGCCACCACCCTCGATGGCTGAGGTCTTGATGGCCATTGAGGAGAACCGTGGGCGCAATGAGCGCTTGCTTGAGCAGTTGGTGCAGCAGAATGCACGGAGGAACGAGTGCAACACTCTCACTGAGTTCCTGCGCCCAGCCACCCACCTTTGCTGATGCTAAGGAGCCACTGGAAGCTGATGATTGGCTTCGTGCTTTGGAGCGCAAGTTCTCCGCGCTTCATGTCCCATTGGCGGAGCAAGTCAACTTTGCCACCTACCTCTTGGTTGGTGCTGCTGGCTGTTGGTGGGAGAGCCATGTGGCTTTGTTTCCAGCCAACCATGTCTTCATTGGGCTGATTTCCGCACTGCCTTCCGTGCGGAGTACATTCCCCAGCCGATCATGGACTTGAAGAGGAGGGAGTTCCTGGATTTGCAACAGGGACGGATGGACCTCCGCACTTATGGTCGTGAGTTCAACCATCTCTCTCGTTACGCCCCAAGGGACGTGACCAATGATGCTGACAAGCAAGAGCTGTTCCGCAAGGGTCTTACTCCGCAGCTCGCTATGAGCTATTGCCCTTCAGGTTCCAGACCTATCAGGAGCTGTTCAACCAGGCTTTTACTCTCGAGCAAGGAAGAAAGGAACTTGAGCTTCCAAGAGGCCCGCACACGGGGACCACCAGAGTTCCTCGGGTTCTGAGAGCAAGAAGCGCAGGGTGTTTGTTCCCTACAGCGCTGTGCCGCGTGCTCCATTCATGCCAAGAGCCGCAGGATACAGGCCACCTCCTCCGCGCCCCACTACTTCGACACTTGGGGTAGGCGGGAGTGGGTACCGTCCTATGCTACCTGCTCCACCTGGAGTCACTTGCTACACCTGTGGCCAGGCTGGCCACTACTCCAGGGAGTGCCCCCAGAAGGCACCTCTCGCGATAACTCCTGCACGAGCCCCTGCCACTCCAGCTGGCAAGGCTGGACCTATTGTGCGTGGTCGCCTGAACCACATCTCTGCTGAAGAAGCTGAAGAGGACCCCGGCGTTCTTATGGGTGAGTTACGAATCAACAATAATCGTGCTACAGTTTTGTTTGATTCTGGAGCATCGCATTCATTCATATCCATAGCTTTTGCAAAAGACCACAAAATACCGTTTGAGAAAATGAGCGTCCCTTGGTGATCGCCACTCCTGGCTCCAAATGGCAAACCGATGGGGTTACTCCTGAAGTTCAGATTACTATCGGTTACTACTCTTTTCCTTTCGCTTTGGTAGCTCTGAGGTCAAGTGGCATTGATGTCATACTGGGCATGAACTGGCTAGCCAAATACCAGGCTAATCTCGACTGTGCTGCCAAGACCGTCACCGTGACCAATTCTTCCGGTGACAGTGTGAAGTATTGGTCTGCACTATCAAGACCTCCGTCCTCCATCATACCCAACTCACCGAGATCCTCCTTTGCTTTATGGAAGGCGAATCCCCTCCTGAAATCCAGGACATACACGTGGTGTGTGACTTCCCGGATGTGTTCCCGGAAGAATTGCCTGGCATGCCTCCTGACCGAAGTGTGGAGTTTGTCATAGATCTACTTCCCGGTACCGCTCCAATTTCCAAGAAGCCCTACCGTATGCCGGTGGAAGAGTTGGCTCTGTTGAAAGAGCAAATTGATCAGCTGTTAGCGAAGGATTTCATCCAGCCTAGCAGTTCACCTTGGGGTTGTCCGGTACTCTTTGTCAAGAAGAGGGATTCTACCGTGCCTCGTCTAGTCTCTGACTATAGACCGTTGAATGCGGTGACAATCAAGAACAAGTATCCTATTCCTCGCATCAATGATCTGTTGGATCAGTTAGCTGGTGCAACGGTATTCTCCAAGATGGATCTGAGGTCAGGATACCATCAGATAAAGATCAGAAAGGAGGATATTCCAAAGACGGCATTTGTTACTCGCTATGGCTCATATGAGTATACCGTCATGTCCTTTGGTCTCACCAATGCTCCAGCTACTTTCATGAGGCTCATGAACTCATCTTCATGGATTATCTTGACAAGTTTGTCGTCATTTACATCGATGACATCCTCGTTTATTCCAAAACCGATGAAGAGCATGAGGAACATCTTCGTTTGGTTCTGACACGACTTCGAGAACACCGCCTCTATGCCAAGTTCTCCAAGTGTGAGTTTTGGTTGGATAATCTCGTCTTCCTTGGTCATGTGATATCCGCTAATGGTGTGGCTGTCATTCCGACAAGATTCAGTCCATTTTGGATTGGAAAACTCCAATGTCAGTCAAGGACATCCGTAGCTTTCTCGGATTGGCGGGTTATTACCGCCGATTCATCGAAGGTTTCTCCAAGATAGCCAAGGCTCTGACTGACCTTCTCAAGAAGGATAAAAAGTTCGTATGGACGGCCGAAGCTGAAGAGAGCTTCAAAACACTGAAAGCCAAACTCACCTCCGCTCCTGTGCTTGTCCTGCCGGACACAAGCAAGGATTTCGTCGTCTTCTGTGACGCCTCTCTACAAGGTTTGGGCTGTGTGCTAATGCAAGATGGCCATGTGGTGGCATATGCTTCTCGCCAACTTAAGCCGCATGAGCACAACTACCCAACTCATGATCTAGAACTTGCCGCGTGGTCTATGCTTTGAAGCAATGGAGACCATATCTGTTTGGTAACCGTTGCGAGATTTCTCGGATCACAAGAGTCTGAAGTACCTCTTCACCCAGCCGGATTTAAATCTCAGGCAAAGGCGTTGGTTGGAGTTAATCACGGACTATAATGTGAGTCTGAACTATCAACCCGGCAAAGCAAACGTCGTGGCTGACGCGCTAAGTCGGAAGTCCTATTGCAACAATCTGATGATTGAAAGGCTCAACCCCTCTCATGAAGAGTTCTCTCGTTTGAACTTAGAAATTGTTCCCTCCGGCTACCTTGCAAATCTGGAGATCAAATCTACTCTTGTAGACCAGATTAAGGATGCTCAGAAGCGTGATGAGGGTATCTGAAAATCAAGGAGAACATTGCTAGGGGAAGGCCAAATGTTTCACAATGAATCCGGAGTTGTTTATTTGGTGACCGCTTGGTAGTGCCAAAGAACGAAATTGAGGGAGCTCATCCTCCAAGAAGCTCATGAATCACCTCTCTCTATTCATCCCGGTAGTACCAAAATGTACCAAGACCTTTGCCACAATTCTGGTGGACTCGTATGAAACGGAAATTGCTAAGTATGTTGCTGAATGCGACACCTGTCGACGGGTAAAGGCTGAACATCAAAGGCCTGCCGGCACTCTTCGCCCTATTACTACTCCCGAGTGGAAATGGGATGAAATTGGTATGGACTTCATTACTGGTCTGCCGAAGTCTCCAAAGGGAATGATGCCATTTGGGTCATCATTGATCGACTATCAAAAGTGGCTCACTTCCTCCCCGTTCGTGTGACATTACAGCTGCCAGTTGGCAGACCTGTATGTTTCTCGGATCGTGTACTTCACGGTATTCCCAAAAGATAATTTCTGATCGTGGAAGCCTTTTCACCTCCAAGTTTTGGACTAGTTTCCAAACTGCTATGGGAACTCGTCTCAACTTCAGCACCGCGTTCCATCCTCAAACTGATGGTCAGACCGAAAGAGTGAACCAAGTTTGGAAGACATGCTTCGGGCATGTGTAATCTCTTTTGGCAAGGTTGGGAAAAGTATCTCCCTTTCGCGGAATTCTCCTACAACAACAGCTATCAAGCTAGTCTGGGCATGGCTCCATTCGAGGTTTATATGGAAGAAAATGCCGCACTCCTCTAAATTGGTCCGAGACCGGAGAGAGAGAGCACTCTTTGGTCCGGATGTGATCAATGAAGCTGAGGAGAAGGTTAGAATCATACGGGAGAATCTGAAGATTGCTCAGTCTAGGCAGAAGAGCTACTATGATAAGCACCATCAGGAAATTCACTATGAAATTGGTGATAAAGCTTATCTCCGCGTCTCTCCCCTTCGTGGCGTTCGCCGCTTCGGAATAAAAGGGAAATTGGCACCTCGCTATGTTGGCCCTTTCACCGTTCTGGACAAGCGTGGAGATCTTTCTTATCAATTGGAGTTACCGGTCAAATTCCCAAATGTACATGATGTGTTTCATGTCTCCCAACTTCGCCGGTGTTTTAAAGATCCTATCCATGGGGTCAATAATGAAGAGCTAGATCTCCAGGAAGATCTCACTTATCGCGAGCATCCTATCCGTGTCCTGGATGAAGCCGAAAGGAAGACCCGTAACAAGACCACCAAGTTCCTCAAAGTTCAGTGGTCTCACCATTCCGAGGAAGAAGCAACTTGGGAACGAGAGTCTAGTCTACGTGAGGAGTATCCCGACTTCTTTCCGCAATCTTAGAATCTCGGGACGAGATTCCTGTAAGGGGGGTAGAATTGTAACAGCCCAAAGTTGAGAACCTAAAAACCCGTGTAATTTTTTCGCTTTTGTGTACATTGCATCATGGCATACATGCATCATGCTGTTGCTAGGGAGTTGTGCTAGGGAATTGTAGTGATGCTAGGGAATTGTGGTGGTTTGGCACCACATCAAACAAAATGCCAATTTTGCTTCAACAAATTTCAAAACCGTGAAAGCACTCAAACTTGTAAAACACAAATACCTTGTCCTCTTTTTGTCAAGGAAGTTCCAAGAGCTCCAAAATAATATTTTGAACTTGCTCTAAAAATATTAAAGGAGCAACATCTTTGAATTTAGCAAAAATGCCATATCCAACTTTCTAAACAAAAGGGGTTCAAAACATTTTATTTTGAGACGCCAATTTTTGTGGAGCTTCCACATGATATGAAAAGGCCACACAAATTATTTCATAATTTTTGAAAATGTTTTGGTGCCTAAATTAAATCAAGGAGATGCTTCTGGTTTTATTAATAAAAGAGGGAAGGACCTATCTGTGATGGTAAAAGTTTTACGAGGGGGTTTTCAGAAAATCGTCATCTTCTTCGTGCTGTAGCGACCGCGCACGTCGCTGCCGCCGGACCAGCTCGACGCCGAGCTCGCCGCGGGGCCCCCGCGCCCCCCTGCCGCACGTGGGGAGAAGAGGAGCACCCCGAGGCCCTCTACTCCTCCTATCCATTCACTCCTCTGCCCTCTCCCCATTTCCTCTTCCCGCGAGCTCGCAGACCGAGCCGCCGTCGCCGACGCATCGCCGCCGTGTCCGGCCGCCCCAACCCGCGTGAAGACCACCCGCAGCTCCGCCGTGCCGTGCTCGTCGTCCCTGCCAAAGGAATCGAGAGGGGAAGCTTGCAATCGCCCGTGCCGTCCATTTCCTCGCCGACCACCGCCGCCGTTCCGCCGCACGATTTCCGCCGCCGTGGACCGTCTCCGACCTCGCCGTTTGCTCGAGCGTGTCCCTGGTGAGCTGCTGCCCATCCCCGTGCCTCTCTTTTCGTCGCTCGCGCTGTGGCTCGAGTTCGCTTGAACTCGCCGCCGTCGCTTTGCGTGTTGACCTCGCGTCGGATATTCCGAACCGCCTCGAGCCGGATTTTCCGATTACTTCCAGTACGAGTTTGCTCTCCTTCCTTAGCAGAAATCCAGCTCCTCACCCGACGATCGGATATTCCGATCTTGAAGAATTTGGAATCTCCGATTTGTATCAGTACGATGGAGCTCTTAGTCCTTAGCCATTTCTCGAGTGTGCAACTCGATCGGATATTCCGATTTTGGAAAATTCGGAATTTCCGATTTTGCCCAGCCCCAAATTTGGTACTGCTCCTTTTTATTTTCCTTCTATTTTTGGCTAAGTAATCCCATTGCTGTTAAACATAAATTGTAGAGGACATATTTAAGAGTGGTTTTGAAATGTAATAACTTGTATCTCATCGGTGCATCAGAAAAATGTGTTCATTATACCAAAAAGTCCGGGAAATTGTGAACAACCCTCTAAAATAAATGTCATGCATATTTAATCACCGTACCCATAATGTACTTTTAGACGCTAAGAGAATCATTAAAATAAATATGGGGTGTTTTCCTCTCGCGTTAAGTATTGTTTTCTCGCCCCCTTTAAATTGTCCGATAGTGTATAATAAGTCGGTGCATTAAAATGTCATGTCATCATGTCTGTGCATTGCACCTGTTGTGTTCGTGGTATTTATTGTTCCTTTCCGGTGTTGTTTGTGCATCGGTAGATCAAGGAGTGGAAGTGCCACCACAGTATCGTGACGATCCGTACTACCAGCACGTTGATCAAGGCAAGCATAATCCCCCCTCTGAGCATATCTTATCCTATGTTTCCGCAAATATTTTCTCCACTATAATATTGCATGCGGTTCCAAATGTCAATTTTATTGGATTAGAGTATCCCATAGTTGCATTAAGATTCCGATGCCATTACCTGTTTCCCCTCCTATATCCATAGGTTTGTATTGTTGGCCGGAGATACTTAACTATGCAATGTTGATGCTTAGCCATGCTTAGTTACATGTTTATCCGTCCGATGGATGTGTATGTTGGAAACAGGTGTTGAATGTTCAGATGATGGTGGAGAATTGTGGTAACAGGTAATAAGATGCTAAAAGGTGGGGATGAGAGGCCACTGTGGTTGTGGTGCTTTGTCTCGTTCTCACCGCCTAGGTGCGAGTTCTTTACCTCCCGAACCAAGACTGAGCGTGCAACCATGCGTGAGGCCTATGCAATTGCAGGAACCCTCATAGACTAAATAACTCGGGCGGGGCTAGCCAGGGTCCTCTAGTTCGGGCTTCCATTTGCGCGTGCGTGATGATGGTGGTATGAACTGGGATGAGGATGGTGGTGTTAGGAAAATGAGTGGCTGTGGGGCGGGTGTTGCAGGCACTGGCTGCCCTACCGCCACTGATGATCCTGGAAAGTCCTTAACGAGGGAGAAGTCGACACCGCTCCCACCCAGCCGGCTTTCCAAGGAAGAGAGCTAATGCGCAGGTAATGGGCCGGACGGTACGCGTGGCAAACATTGTACACCCCTGCAGGGTAAATCTTTTCGAAAAGCCGTGTCCACGGTTAAGGACAACTTGGGAAAGGACGATAAGATCATAGAATAACTTGAACGGAATGATTAAAACCTGGGTACTAGAGGTACCACTCGAGAATGCAAGGTTGACTTCCTCGAGGGTGATTCGGGGAGGTGCCTTTGATGAACAGGTACAGTGGTTGATGATGGTTGATGTTGAGAAAGGAGATCAAGATAAGAGTTACTTCTTACCTCTTTTAAAAATGCTCTGAATAGTCGATGCCATTGAGATATGTTTTTCATAAGTAAAATCAGCTTTATGCAAAACAGCCATATAACTTTGAAAGCCTCATCGAGCTAAAGCTCTATATATAATCTTGCGAGTTCGTCGAACTCAACGTCGTTTGTTTTGTTTCGTTTCAGAGGAGGACTTCACCGACCTCGAAGGTGGGTTCTTTGTGGACGTCGACGAGTAGTCTGGGGTTCCCAGGTGGCAGCTTGGGACATCCCGGAACAGCTGGCGCTGGATGTTTATTTGTAGGCCTCTTAGGCCATAATCTGGATCTTGTTGTTTAGAACAACTTAATTTGCTTCCGCTTGTTGTAATGTTGGGTCTGTGACCTCTGGTTGTCATTTGCTATCTCTCTCTATTATAAGAGTTGAACTATATGATTTGTGTCGTAGAGTCTGTGATGTGCCAGTTGTTCCACAAGTCTTGATCTCTCTATTATGCTTTGATAGTGTGTCTGGTGGTATCGGATAACCGGGGACACCGTATCACTGTATAGTAGTCGGGTCGGGGCGCCACACATGATTTCGGGTATTGAGCTTTAGGGGCACTTTGAGAATATGCCCAAAAGCTATGACATTTAGGGGCATTTTATTGAACAGCCCCAAAAGCTATGACATTTAGGGCATTTCATCAAAGTGCCCCAAAAGCTATGCATTTAGGGGCACTTTGCTAAAGTGCCCCAAAAGATATGACATTTAGAGGCACTTTGTCAAAATGCCCCTAATTAGTAGCTTTTGAGGCACATTGAAAAGTGCCCCAACCAAAGTGCCCCTAAAACTATACCGTGGTGTAGTGCGTCGTAGCGGAGCACCCGAACGGCAATGTCGTCGACGAGCACCGATGGCAGGTTGGACCAATCCCTCCTGTCAAGTGTCAATTAAATTTGGAAACACGTTGGTACCAAAAGCTGGAGGACATATGGGGAAATCGTTCGAACTTACCACTCATCTTCTTCATGGATCCATTTGCGCGAGAATTAGCCGCCACCGCCGCATAATAGCATGGGATCGGCAAGATTACGATGGATTAGCTTGCTCATAGTACGCTCTGCTCAGATGATGTGTGGCGGCGGCTAACAACCTAGAAATGAGAAATTTAAAGAAGAAAAAGTGGGAAAGTCCATAGTGTTTGGGTGACTGGCCATCGGATCTCTCCCGAAGTTGATTTTGGCCGTGGGATTCGGCTTCTCACCGCGCATGGTAATGGATCCCACACCTACCGCGGTAGAACCCTAATAGGCCAATCTCACCTACTACCGCCGCCACACTCTTTCCCGTGTTCTGCTTCCGAATGACCTCCGCTTTGTACTGTTGGGGTCGGCCTCTCCTATTTAAATGTTCTCCTACTCCACCCGCAGCTGGGCCTCCCACCGTCTCTTTCAACACAATTGGATCCATCTCCACCGACCCACCATCCAACTCCTTTCGTGGTCGAGCCTTTTACTTTGAGGTGTTATCTTGTTCGCCACATCTCACACTCCGAGTAGATTTTTTTCACACTTCCATATAGAAATACATTGGTACTCGATCGAGGATATCATACAACATCGTTATTCTATTCAGCTCCTCCTTCCACAACATCACGTGAACTATGCCCCCACGGGAACATCTTTTCCATTTGAACTTTTGCCCAAATTGATGTGTTGACAAACCTTTTCTGAGGACATAATCACTTATAACATGTAATATGTGGTTGGTAGGTCTTCGGTGAAGTTTCATGTCACTTTTATTTTTACCTACATGAGTGGTGCTTCGGGATTTAGCTATTCTCACCATATGAAAAAATGTATCTCACGGTTCCATTTCATTTCTATCGCCACGAATCATCTCCTCTTTTCCACATTGTTCAATGCCTGAATCGTCTACGAGTTCTTTCCTTATTTAGACTCTTACTACCATTTTACAGGTTTAGTCACTTAATTGTCATGTGTGACGCGATTCTTGATCACTAACGAGTCTATTTAATATGGCCGCTACACGGTTTAATTTCTCTTTTTTTTTTGTTTACAGATATTAGATCCATGCTTGATGTTTTGATACACGTTTATAGAGATAATCAGTACTCCAGATCCCAAAGTGTAAAACACACTTGACTTTCTCCTGGCAACCACACATAATTTTGAATAATTTTTTACTTTTAGTATGTGCAAAAATGAGTAGAAATATACATATATATATAAGATAAAGTATTTCAAATAAATACAACAATACCATTTATATAAGCACGATCTATATACTTTAGTGTATATTAATGACCAAACTCGTGCATTAAAGACCATGTAGAATAAAGTGTGCCTTACATGTTGAGACAAATGTGGAGTACGTGTTAGAAATAACGGTTAGCATCCCTAGTTTAACAAACATAACCAACTTTAGCTATTACCACTATAGGGGTTGATGTGGACAGCTATATTTTTCGTCAACGAGAACACTGATGGCAGGTTGGGCCAATCTCTCCTGGCAAATGTTAAGTAGATTTGGAAACACGATTGCACCAAAAGCTGGAGGAATTAGCTAGAAATCGTTCAAACTTACCGTTCATCTTCTTTGTGGCTGTATTTGCACAAGGGATTTTTGCCGCCGCCGCAAAATAGCAAGAGATCAATGAGACTACGACAGGTTTGCTTGCTCACAGTAAGCTCTGCTCAGATGATGCATGGCGACGGCTAACACCTCTCTATACGGTGGAAATGGAAAATCTAAAGAGGAAAAAGTGGGAGGCACCATAGTGTTTTGGGTTAGTGGCCATCGGATCTCCTCCCGAAGATGATATTGACCGTGTGATTCGATTTATCGCCGTGCATGTAACGGCTCCCACACCTACCCCCCGGTAGAACCATAATTGGCCAATCTTGCCTACAACCACCGCAACACCCTTTTCTGTTGCTGAATGACCTATGCTTTCTACCGTTGGGATTTGCTTCTCTTATTCATATGTTCTCCTACTCCACCCGCTGGTGGGAGTCCCACCGTCTCTTTCAACCCAATTAGATCCATCTCCACCGACCCACTGTCCAACTCTTTTCGTGTTCGAGTCTTTTACTTTGAGGTGTTATCTTGTTCGCCACCTCTCACGGCTCTGAGTAGATTTTTTACACTCCCATGAAGAAATGCATTGGTACTCGATCGAGGATATCATACAACATCGTTATGAATTCGACTCGTCCTTCCACAACATCACGTGAACTATACCACCACGAGAACTTCTTTTCATTTGAACTTTTGCCCTAATTGATGTGTTGACATACCTTTTTCTAGGTAGATAATTAATTGTGAAACACAACGATTGACATCCATAGCATTAAAACGTAAATTGGGTAGATGTGGTTGGTAGGTCGCCGATGAAGTTTCGAGTCACATTTTTTCATTTGACCTACATGAGTGGTGCTTTTGGGCTTAGCTATTCCACCAAATGACATAATGTGTGTCACAGTTCCACTTTGTTCCTATGGGTCATGAATAATATCCTCTTTTCCACATTGTTCAATGCCCCACTCCCCTCCGAGTTTTTCCTTATTTAGATTTTTGCTACCATTTCTATAGCTTCAGTCACTTAATTGTCATGTGTCACATGATTCTTGATCAAGTTTTTACCATGCTGGTTCACTAATGGGTCTATGGCAGGTACATGATTTCATTTGTCATATTACTTTTTTTTTACAAATATTAGATCCAGGCTTGATGCTCTGATACACGTTTACAAAGATAATCAGTACTCCATGTCCCAAATGTAAAACATACTTGACTTTCTCTTAGCAACAACAGATAATTTTGAATAATTTTCACTTTAGTATGAGCAAAAAATAGTAGAAATACATATAAGATAAAGTATTACAGAAGAAATACAACAATACCATTTATATAAGCACAATCTACATACTTTAGTGTATATTAATGGCTAAAGTGTGCCTTACATTTTTGGGACATCTATGGAGTGCCACGAATATGTGTTAGCTTCTGTAGTTTAACAAAAATAACCTACTATATCTATTACCACTCTATTGTCTTGGTGTGGATGGCTATGTCGGCGACAAGCATCGATG
Organism: Poa pratensis; assembly: GCA_947311845.1. NCBI lineage: Eukaryota > Viridiplantae > Streptophyta > Magnoliopsida > Poales > Poaceae > Poa > Poa pratensis. The sequence continues at coordinate 45,820,960 of CAMZMU010000062.1, read as the reverse complement.
GCAGGTTGGACCAATTTCTCCTGTCAAATGTTAAGTAGATTTGGAAACACGGTTGTACCAAAAGATGGAGGAATTAGCTAGTGCCCATGGGGAAATCAGTCAAACATACAATTCATCTTCTTCATGGCTTCATTCGCATGAGGGGTTGGTCATCGCCACCGCAAAATAGTAATATATCAACGAGATTACGACGGGTTAGCTTGCCCATAATGCACTCTGCTCAGATACTGTGTGGCGGCGGCTAACACCCTAGGAATGAACCGAGTACCTCTATATACGGTGTAAATGTAAAATCGAAAGAGGAAAAAGTGGGAGGCTCGATAGTGTTTTGAGGGTTACTGGCCGTCGGATCTCCTCCGCAAGTTGATCTTAGTCACACGATTGGTTTCTCACCGCGCATGGTAGTGCCCCCACACCTACCCCCGGTAGAACCCCAGTGGGTCAATCCCCTCCACTCACCTACGACCATCATCACCCCGTTTTTCCTTGCTCTTTTTCGGAATGACCTGTGCTTGCTGCAGTTGGGCTCCGCCTCTCTGTCCTCTCCTATTGTACCCGTTACTGGGCCTCCCCCGCCTCCTTCAACAGCTCCATCTCCATTGTCTCACCATCCAACTCCCATTACGGCCGTGCCCCTTCCTTTGAGGCTCCCATGAAGACATGCAGTCGTAGAATGCTTAGTACTCGATCAAGGATAGCTGCTGACGTGAAACACACGTTCGTTGGGAGACCCCAAGAGGAAGGTATGATGTAGTCCAGCAGTAAGTTTTCCCTCAGTATGAAACCAAGGTTTATCGAACCAGTAGGAGCAGTAGCACTTCAGAAGGTTGTTGGCGGCTCACACGGCGCAACACGATCACCAACGTGGAATCTGCACACAACACAATCAAACTACTTTGCCCCAACGAAACAGTGAGGTTGTCAATCTCACCGGCTTGCTGAAAACAAAGGATTAAACGTATGGTGTGGAAAATAGTAAATTGCAGAGAATGAAAAAAACAATTGTTTGCAGTTTGGTTGTTTATCAGTGTAAAAGAATGGACCGGGGTCCACAGTTCACTAGAGGTGTCTCTCCATAAAAGATAACTAACATGCTGGGTGAACAAATTACAGCTGGGCAATTGACAAATAGTGAGCGCATGACAATGCATATATATGACATGATGATACTATGATATTTAATTGGGCATTACGACAAATACATAGACCGTTATCCAACAGCATCTATGACTAATAATCCACCGCCGGTTGTCATCCGAGTTCCCCGTTGGTATTAAGTTGCAAGCAACGGATAATTGCATTAAGTAAAGTGCGTAATGTAAACAAATACATATGACCGTGGACATAGCATTGTTAGGTTATCCCTAGTAGCAACAGCACATCCACAACCTTAGAACTTTCTGTCACTCCCAGATTACGGAGATGAACCCACTATCTAGCATAAATACTCTCTCTTGGAGTTACAAGCATCTACTTGGCCAAAGCATCTACGAGTAACGGAAAGCATGCAAGATCATAAATAACATATGAGATAGATTGATAATCAACTTGACATAGTATTCAATATTCATCGGATCCCAGCAAACACAACATGTAGCATTACAATAATATGATCTTGATCATGTAGGGCAGCTCACAAGATCTAAACATGATGGCACAAAGTGGAGAGACAACCATCTAGCTACTGCTATGGACCCGTAGTCCAAGGATGAACTACTCACGCATCACTCCGGAGGCAGGCATGGCGATGTAGAAGCCTCCGGTGACGATTCCCCTCTCCGGCAGGGTGCCGGGAAGAGGTTCTGAACCCTCCCGAGCTAGGGTTGACGACGGCGGCGTCTCTGGAACTTTTCGTGGATATTTGCTCAGGTACTTAGGGTTTTCGCGTCGGGGGGAATAAGTAGGCGAAAGGGCGGCGGCTGGAGAGCCCCGAGGGGCCCACACCACCCTGGCGCGCCAGAGGGGGGCCGCGCCCTGGCGTGTGGGGCCCTCGTGGCTCCCCTTCGTCTCTCCTCTGGCTCCAGGTGTTCTGGATAAAATAGGGCCCCGTAGTTTCGTCCAATTCCGAGAATATTTCCAGACTAGCTTTTCTGGAATACAAAAACAGCAGAAAACAGGAACTGGCACTTCGGCATCTTGTTAATAGGTTAGTCCCAAAAAATGTATAAAAGTGATATAAAGTAGATGCAAAACATGTAGCAATTGGTATAAAACAAGCATGGAACATCAAAAATTATAGATACGTTTGAGACGTATCAGCATCCCCAAGCTTAGTTCCTACTCGTCCTCGAGTAGGTAAACGATAAAAACAAAATAATTTTTGAGGTGACATGCTACCATCATAATCTTGATCATATAATATTGCAAGGCACATGTAAATGAATGAAGTGATCCAAGTCAATGGTCTATAATTTGCTACCAAATAGATAATGAGTAAACAATGAATCACACAAGCTAAACGTTTTCATGAATAGTACTTTCGAGACAAGCATCAAACAGTTTTGCATAAGTGTTAACTCATAAAGCAATAGTTTCTAATAAAAGGTATTTAATCAACACAAAGGAAGAATTTAGTTTCAGCATTTGCTTCAACTTTCAACATATTTATCTCATGGATATTGTCAACACAAAGTAGTATAACAAGTCCAATACATTGCATATAACGCATGTTGTAACAAAGTTGACACTAGTGTTTGCTTGTGGAAGACAGAAAGAATAGGAAAACTGACTCAACATAAAAGTAAAAGAAAGGCCCTTCGCAGAGGGAAGCAGGGATTAAATCATGTGCTAGAGCTTTTAGGTTTTTGAAAGCATATAGAGATTGCATAAAATATTTGATACTCCTCCCAACCTTGCTAACACAAGCCATGGCTAACCGAATCCTCGGGTGCCTTCCATCAATCACATACCATGGAGGAGTATCTATTTTTGAGAGGTGTTTGTTAATTGTCAACGAATGGTAGCGGGTGAGAACAGTATTCTACCTGTCAAACGGACTTTTAAGAGCGGCTCCCATGAAGGACGTTATTTCTACCAGCAAGGCAGATCATCCCTCTTTCTCTTTGGTTTACACACATTCAGGTATTTCACTGTTTGTCATTGCTTACTGATGAATCAGGGCAAAAGTGTGAAGAGAATTAATTGGTTAAAGTTGTAATTAATTGGGACTGGGCACCCCGTTGCCAGCTCTTTTTGCAAATTATTGGATAAGCGGATGTATATGCCACTAGTCCAGGTGTAAAAGTCCATTGACAAATAGAATAAAGAATAACCACACTAATTCCTCATGAGCTAGTAAACATTGACACAAAAAGGGAATAATAACATTTTGAATAATTTAAAGGTAGCACATGAAAAATTTACTTGGAGTGGCAAGGAAATACCACATATAGGTAGTTATGGTGGACACAAATGGCATGGATTTTGGCTCAAGGATTTGGATGCACGAGAAGCATTCCCTCTCAGTACAGAGTTTAGGCTAGCAAGGTTATGTAAGCAAACAAGAATATCAACCCGTACACCAAGTTTTATATGACAAACATATTGCAAACGTTATAAGACTTCATACCGTCTTCCTTGTTAACCAAACCCTGTTATTAGAAAATATCTAGACCTTAGAGATACCACCGATGCAAACCAAATTTTCAACAAGCTTTACGGTAGTTCTTCACTAATAGGCTTAACTCATGATGCACAATTTAATCATGATCTACTTGTTAACTCAAAACAATTGACAAGCATCAAGTTATCCATTAGTGATCTACAAGATTAAGCAAGTTTTTCCTTATACCAATTACCACATGCAACATTTTCTGAACCAACCAAACACCAATCAATTTATTTCATCAACTCTCCAAACAAATATAAGTGAAGCAAGAGAGTACTTTCTACAAAAGAAAGCTAATAGCTCTGACAAGAGATACATGAAAACAAGAGCTAAAAGCTGAACAGCGCTAGATATGAATACTCAACAAATATAAGTGAAGAATAGGAGTATTCTCATGAAAAAGCGGAGCGTGTCTCTCTCCCAATCAAGAATGCTAGGGTCCAGTCAAGCTTTATTGAAAATAAAAGTACTGAAAATAAAAGCACACAGACGCTCCAAGAAAAGCACATATGATGTGAAAGAATTAAAATATAGTTTCACTAGAGATGACCTGATAATTTTGACGATGAAGAAGGGGATGCCTTGGGCATCCCCAAGCTTAGACGCTTGAGTCTTCTTGAAATATGCTGGGGAGATCCATGGGAGCCTCCCCAAGCTTAAGCTCTTCACTCTTCTTGATCCTATTATATCATCCTTCTCTCTTGACCCTTGAAAACTTCCGTCACACCAAACTCAAAGTAGATCTCATTAGAGGGTTAGTGCATAATCAAAAATTCACATGTTCTATAAAGACGCAATATGATTTGTTACTTTAAACATTAGCTACAGCCACTGATGTTATGTGAAGCTCTTCCACCCAAAAAAGAATTTCACTCAACACTAGTAAAAGAGAGAATGCAAAATAAAAAGGCATAATCTGTCTAAAACAGAACAGTCCGCAAAGACGAATTTTTTCGAGGCACTTACGACGCTCAGATCGAAAACTTGAACTAATGAAAGATTCAGACATTCATAAAGATTACGCACAAAAATTTCAGATTTAATTAACAATCTGGTGATTTTAGGAATTTCGTACAGTGAACAGCAAAAATCTGTTTCTGCGCAGCAATCAAAATTAAGCATCATCTTAACATTAGAGGCTACTCTTGGCACAACAATGCGAGAAAATAAAGATACAAAGGAGTTGCTACAGAAGTAAACAAACTCCTTGACTCAATAAAAGAAAAATTGCAGAAATAAAAAATGGGTTGCCTCCCATAAGCGCTTTTCTTTAACGCCTTTTAGCTAGGCACAAAGCATGCATCAAGTATTACCAAGTGAAGAAGCATCAACATTGTAATTTGTTCGAACAATAGAATCATAAGGTGGCTTAATCTTCTTCCTAGGAAAGTGTTCCATACCTTTCTTGAGAGGAAATTGATATTTTATATTCCCTTCTTTCATATCAATAATAGCACCTACAGTCTAAGAAAAGGTCTTCCCAGCACAATAGGGCATGATGGATTGCATTCAATATCCAAGACAATAAAATCAACGGGGACATAATTGTTGTTAACCATGATAAGAACATCATCAATTCTTCCCAAAGGTTTTTTAATAGTAGAATCAGCAAGGTGAACATCCAAGTAACAATTTTCCAAAGGTGCTAAATCAAGCATATCATATAATCTTTTAGGCATAACAGAAATACTAGCACCAAGGTCACACAAAGCATTGCAATCAAAGTCATTCAATTTCATTTAATGATGGGCTCCCAACCATCTTCTAACTTCCTAGGGATAGAAGCTTCATGTTTAATTTTCTTCCCTAACTTGTATGAGAGCATTAGTAATATGTTTAGTAAAAGCCATGTTTATCACTAGCATTAGGACTTCTAGCTAGCTTTTGCAAGAACTTAATTACTTCAGAAATATTGCAACCATCAAAATCAAAGTCATTATCATCAAAAGTAATGGAGTTATTATCTTCCTTATTGCTAGAAATTTCAGCATCTTTATCAAGGACAGTTTCAGAGTTATCAGGCAATTTAGGACATTTTGCAATAGAAGTGGAAACATTACCAACACCAATTATCTTGCCATTAATGGTAGGAGGTTTGTTAACACTTGAGTTTGAAGCATTTTCAGAAGTAGTAATAGTATAAACTCTAGCAATATTATTCTTTCTAGCAATTTCATCCTCTCTTTCCCATCTAGCATGCAATTCAGCTAACATCCTCACATTGTTATCAATTTTAACTTGTATAGCATTGAGAGTTTTGCTCTCTTTAACATCATGAGGCATGTTCTTTAGTTTCAACAAGTCAACATCAAGAGCAAGACTATCAACTTTAGAGGAAAGCACATCAATTTTCCCAAATTTCTCCTCAACAGTTTTATTGAAAGCAGTTTGTGTACTAATAAAATCCTTAAGCATAACTTCAAGATCAGAGGGTACACTCTTATTATTGTTGTAGGAGTTACTATAGGAATTTCCATAACCATTGCCACTATTAGAAGGATAGGGCCTATAATTGCTATTACCAAAATTATTCCTATAAGCATTGTTGTTGAAGTTATTATTTTTAATGAAGTTCACATCAACATGCTCTTCTTGAGCAACCAAAGAAGCTAAAGGAACATTATTTGGATCAACATGTGTTTGACCATTTGCAAGCATAGACATAATAGTATCAATTTTGGCACTCAAGGAAGAGGTTTCCTCAACAGAATTTACCTTCTTACCTGTTGGAGCTCTCTCGGTGTGCCACTCAGAATAATTAATCATCATATCATCAAGAAGCTTTGTTGCAGCACCCAAAGTGATGGACATAAAGGTACCTCCAGCGGCCGAATCCAATAAATTCCTTGAAGAAAAATTTAATCCTGCATAGAAGGTTTGGATGATCATCCAAGTAGTCAGTCCATGAGTGGGACAATTTTTAACCAATGATTTCATTCTCTCCCATGCTTGAGCAACATGTTCATTATCAAATTGCTTAAAATTCATTATGCTACTTCTCAAAGAAATAATCTTAGCAGGAGGATAATATTTTCCAATAAAAGCATCTTTGCATTTAGTCCATGAATCAATACTATTTCTAGGCAAAGATAGCAACCATTCTTTAGCACGTCCTCTCAAGGAGAAAGGAAAAAGTTTCAGTTTAATAATATCACCATCTACTTCCTTGAGCTTTTGCATTTCACAAAGTTCAACAAAGTTATTAAGGTGAACAGCAGCATCATCAGTACTAACACCAGAAAATTGCTCTTTCATAACAAGATTTAAAAGTGCAGGTTTAATTTCATAAAATTCTGCTGAAGCAGCAGGTGGAGCAATAGGTGTGCATATGAAATCATTGTTGTTCGTGCTAGTGAAATCACACAACTTAGTGTTCTCAGGAGTACTCATTTTAGCAGAAATAAAAACAGACAGAAAATAACTTGAAAGTAAACTAGATGCAAGTAACTAATTTTTTGTGTTTTTGATAATTGAAAGCAAACAAGATAAAATAAAATAAACTAAGCAAGACAAAAACAAAGTAAAGAGATTGGAAGCGTGAAACTCCCTTGCAGAAGACTGCTGTCTCCCCGGCAACGGCGCCAGAAAAGTAGTTGTTGCAGGGAGTTAGCAGAGCTTCCTGAAATACTTCAACTCCCCGGCAACGGCGCCAGAAAAAGTCTTGCTGACGTGAAACACACGTTCGTTGGGAGACCCCAAGAGGAAGGTATGATGTAATCCAGCAGTAAGTTTTCCCTCAGTATGAAACCAAGGTTTATCGAACCAGTAGGAGCAGTAGCACTTCAGAAGGTTGTTGGCGGCTCGCACGGCGCAACACGATCACCAACGTGGAATCTGCACACAACACAATCAAACTAATTTGGCCCAACGAAACAGTGAGGTTGTCAATCTCACCGGCTTGCTGAAAACAAAGGATTAAACGTATGGTGTGGAAAGCAGTAGTAAATTGCAGAGAATGAAAAGAAACAATTGTTTGCAGTTGGTTGTATTATCAGTGTAAAAGAATGGACCGGGGTCCACAGTTCACTAGAGGTGTCTCTCCATAAAAGATAACTAACATGCTGGGTGAACAAATTACAGCTGGGCAATTGACAAAATATTGAGCGCATGACAATGCATATATATGATATGATGATTACTATGATTTTCAATTGGGCATTACGACAAAATACATAGACCGTTATCCAACAGCATCTATGTCTAATAATCAACCGCCAGGTTGTGATCTTCAATGTGTAAGTATTAGTATCGATCCCACGAGGAGTAGAAGGTATAAGTATTTATCCTCTCAAATAAGAGTGTCACTTCTCTTATTTTCTATGCACTAGACAAACTAAAATTATTAAATGATGCAAGTGTTTTTGGGTTTTTGGTGTAGAGTTTGCAATAAAGTAAAAAGCAAAAAATAAAATATGACAAGTGAATGCTCTCAAAGAGAGAAAGCCCAATCCTCTATGCAGCAAGAGGACAAGCTTGAGTGGTGTGTTTCTTATAGGTGGAAAACGTTCCCAAGGGCTACATGGATTTCATGGCATAAATATTTCTAAAACAACAAGGTAAACATTTTGTCAAGTTTTAATCTTCTTTGGATGGAGCCATAATTAGGTGTAGCTAAATAAATATACTAAACCCCTTATGATGGATCTCATGGCCAAGTAAATGACTACACAAGAGTTATTAAGACATAGAGTACCACCATAGCCTTAAACTCTAAGGTCCCCGATATAAATCCCCTCCTAATGTAACTTCATGTATTAGACCATGGTTTACATGTCCTCCTAGGTCCTACCCATTCCATCACACTAGTGTGATAGCACCTTTATGCATTACTCAATATATGGTGCACTTCATACATTGTACATCAAGACAATCATAAAAGATAAAAACTTGACCAAATACTCAACACAAGTTAAGTGAAAATTATTGCCAATTCATCCTATGCCCCCAGGAACATGAGAGAACTACTCACAACGCGAAGACATGCTATGATTCAATGGTATAAGTGATACAACACAATCTGAAAATATAATCTCTCCACAAAACAATGACAAGTAGCAATTGATGTCTACGCACGCTTCTATTCTTGTAGACAGTGTTGGGCCTCCAAGAGCAGAGGTTTGTAGAACAGCAGCAAGTTTCCCTTAAGTGAATCACCCAAGGTTTATCGAACTCAGGGAGGTAGAGGTCAAATATATCCCTCTCAAGCAACCCTGCAATTAATATACAAGAAGTCTCTTGTGTCCCCAACACACCCAATACACTTGTCAGATGTATAGGTGCACTAGTTCGGCGAAGAGATAGTGAAATACAAGTAATATGGATGGTGATAAGTAGTAATTGCAATCTGAAATAAAAATGGCAGCAAGCAAACATGTAGCAGAACTTGTTGTAAACGGTGTTTCAATGCTTAGAAACAAGGCCTAGGGATCATACTTTCACTAGTGGTATCTCTCAACAATGATCTCATAATTGAATAAATAAATGCTACTCTCAAACACTCTCTTGTTGGATAACAAACACCATTCATTGTGTAGGGCTACAAAAACACACCTCAAGCCGGAGTAAACAAGCGCCACAACGTCATAAAGGAGTCACACACAGTGCACACACTGTCACCGTTACACCGTGGAGAGTACCGGAGTTCATATTAAATTAACCTATAGAGTGCATAATAGATAAAGAGTAACATCTACATATTCAACTAGATTAGCACAACTGAACACAAGTAAATACTGCTCGGGATTATTCTCCTTCTTGATGAAGCAAGAGTACTATGCGTAGGGCTGCAAGAGCACACCTCAAAGTCTGAGTAAACAAACACCACAATTCCCAAGAATAAGCCATGATAAATGTCTAAATTATTCATAGAGTCACACAAGTACCCACACTGTCACCTTGATACCGTGTTGTCACAATGACTCCAGAAACTAGACAAAATCACTTGAGTAGCATAAACATTATTAATGCATTCAGCGATACTAGCAATACACATGATTACATAAAGATCACACCATGGGAGAGAGAGATGAACCACATAGCTACCGTAGAGCCCTCAGCCTCGGGGGAGAACTACTCCCTCCTCATCATGGGAGTCAGCAGCGGCGATGAAGATGGCGATGGAGTTGATGGAGATGGCTCCGGGGGCAATTCCCCGTCCCGACGGCGTGCCGGAACATAGATTCTGTCCCCCGAAACTTGTCGTCGATGGCGGCGGCGCTGCGGAACTCTTCTGGAAAAATGACTTCGTTCTTTAGGGTTTTCGCGTCTGAGGGAATAAATAGGCGAAGGGGCGACGTCGGTGGAGCCCGAGGTGGGCCTCCTCACCAGCTGGCGCGGCAGAAGGGGGGCCGCGCTGCCCGGTGGTTTGGCCACCTCGTGGCTCCCCTTCGTCTCTCCTTCGGACTCCGTGTACGTGTTGGAAAAATAGGGACTTGGCCTTTTGTTTCGTGCAATTCCGAGAATATTCGCAGAAGTAGTTTTCTGGAATAAAAAACAGCAGAAAACAGGGAACTGGCACTTCGGCATCTTGTTAATAGGTTAGTCCCAGAAAATGCATAAAAGTGATATGAAGTGTATATAAAACATGTAGCAATTGGTATAATATAGGCATGGAACATCAGAAATTATGGATACGTTGGAGACGTATCAGCAATTCACAAACATGCAGAATAGTACTTAGACAATAGCTAGGGTTCGAACAATCTCAAACTATGAGGGGGATGAAGTGGATCACGAAGATGGTGATGGAGATGGTGCTGGTCTTGACGGTGGTGTTGATGGAGACTCCGGAGGGGGGATGGAGGAGCCTTCCGGAGGTGATTCCGGCGGCGTTCCCCCCCCGATCTTCTCTGGCGGCAGCCTTCTGTCTCCTATTTCTTGGTTTTTGTGTTTCTCTGCCGCCTCCTTGCGAAACTCCTCGGGGGACTATTTTTATAGTCGGTTTTAGGTAAAGACGAAGCCACGGAGACGAAAACGGACGGCATCGGAGCCACGAGGGGGGAGAGAGGGTGCCTCACGCGGCCAGGGAATCTGGCCACGTGGGACCACCTAATTCCCTCCTCGGACTTCCTTTTTCGCGGATCCTTGGCTCGTACGTCTTCTTCCTTCCAAATATTGAGCCCTGTAAAATCTTAGGTCATTTGGACGTCGTTTGAGTCACTGAAAGTCAAAAACATGGAAAAAGGGGTTTTCTGGTTCTGCAGGGTTAATTCCAAATAAATGGGGAAACTATGAATTATCCCCTAAAATCATTATAAAACATAAATATAACCCATATATGATGCAAATAAGTTGGAATATCAAGTAATAAAATGTAAAGTTCATGTATGCATTTTACATGCATCAACATCCCCAAGCTTAACCTATACTCGTCCTCGAGTATGAAGGTGATAAAATTAAACATGGACTTTGCATTTTAATACTATCAATGGATATCAAAGATGATTACTATTGCTACATAAAGTCAAATGATTCATTCTTCAAAGGAGTATCAATATACAAGATAGATTATGAAGTGATATCTAATATTCAATGTAAGGATGTTCAATGATAATTCACAAAGTGTAACATAGAAGAAATTACTATGGACCAAATGTATGCATAATGAAAAGTAAAAACATTCTATAATGGTCATAGAGTACACTTATGAAATCTGAATATAAAAGGTGGACACTTTGGAAAGATATATAAATGAGTAGAGGTAAAACATGAATAAGTTTCATCTAACTTCCAACTGTTTCTACTTAAGTTAATGATTGCAATGTGGTATTCATTGGTGTCAAGCTCTCATTTCCCCTATCATAGCATCTTGAATGGTTAAAGTTTAAAGTGAAAGCAAGTATGAGTAATGTGCTTGACAAAGTATGGGTTGAATGCCTCATGCCCCGTGAATACGAGTACCTACACCAACTGGCTACTCAACTCGGGTCACAAAGCAAATTCGAGTTTTAAAGTCATTACAAGTAATAAAAGCGTCATCAAGAGCATCAACTGGGGTACCTCTTGTCTCAGGACATGGAACAAGCCCATGTCAAAATGACAAGACAAACAAACAAAATGAACAATCTCAACACCCTTTTTATTAACTATTGGTATAGCTTTTTATTGTGAGGTGCATCACTGAAGGTTCACCATAGCATGTAAGTAAATTTCCACCATGAATGATGCATGGCTTAGATTAGCGGCCCAGGCGTCTCTCTATCCATTTATACTTACTCCTCAAACTTACCAAGTTTCCACACTTATTTCGCTCAATGTTAGGCATCCATAGACAAAAGTACATGATATCAACTAAATATATAATTAAGAGCACGTTGAAAGCTTGCCATGTGACATCACATATGAGCTAACTCCCAACCAAGACTCTTGTCAAGCCCACAACTTCATAATTTTAATCACAATGGTTCATGTTTATTAAGTGCAATAAAAGTAAAGTGTGCATCAAGTTCGTGAGAACTTTTTAACCAACTTTTCCCATGACAATCAATAACATAAGCATTTTAATTCAGAAGTATAGATAATACAATATAACATGATAAACATACTCGGAATAGCATAAAGCTAATAGGTAGATATGGTGGACTCACTGGAAAAACTTTGATTGAAGGTGTTGGACAACAAGTTTTTGCTTGTTGGAATTTTTGGGCTAGCAAGAGGGAGAAATTGACCGTCTAAATGCATGCATAAGTGTCCATAGAACTAACCAATCCATGTTAAACAAAGTAAATTAACATTCAACATCTAAACATGAATAAAAGATAGCTCTTGATAAAACACTTGCAAACTAATACTCATTAAAAGCACATGAAGCATGCAACTATATGTATCTTTTTGAATCAACTCAAACATCCCTATCCCAATATTTTTAATAGCATCCAACTTAATTCAACCCAAAATTCCAGTACCTCCCATAAAATAAATGATAGTGATGGTCTTACGAAAAGCAAAACAAAAATAAAAAGAACAATAAAAGGACGCTCCAAGTTTATTCGATAGTAATGCGTTGATAGAAAAAATAGAAAATAGACGTGTGCAAACCGAGAGTGTTTGGTCCAGTGGGGTGCCTTGACATCCCCAAGCTTATGGTCTTCACCATCCTTAGATAGCTCTTGGTACATCTCCTCTAATCCCTGTGAAAATACTTCAACACAAAATTTTCTCCCATCTCTTTTCTGTGGGGTGACATTAGTAGGTACAAAAGATAGAATGCTTGCTGCAAGAAATTCATGAACATAAATTCATATTAAGTGTCCAGCAAGTGTATAATGTTGTATGCTTCCTCATAAACTCAAGTCAATCAAGAATATTAAACTTAAAAGTTCAAAGAATGCATCAAACAAAATAGGACAGAATCTGTCCAGAAAAACAGCAGCAGCAAAACGTATTTATTTACCCTACTTAGACACGTCAAAAAAAAATCAGCAAAAATTCATGCATACATAGGATGAAAAGTCACAACTACAGTTCAAATTTGAGCTTAATCGGACTTACAGAATAGGAACTAAAAATCATACCGTGCACAGATTCGTGCTGGAATAAATCTCCTAATATAATGAGCAACTTTTTCAATCCAAAATAGGTAAAACTTGGCACTTTATTGAAAATTCCAGAAACTAAACTAAAAACTAAGTCTCTTGTTACAGCAAGAGGACACAAAGAAAATCAAAAGTAAAAACAACCGGGTTGCCTCCCGTAAAGCGCTTTCTTTATAGCCTTATAGCTAGGCTTACTTACTTGGTATCAAGATGGTTGGAGTGAGGTGGCTTGGCATCCCCAAGCTTGAATTCTTGTACTTACATGATATATGTAGAGTGAGCCTAGGGGTAACATCCCCAAGCTTGAGTGTTTGTCCCTCGTGATCATTGTTCATCACCCTCAACTCTTCCACTTGAAAATTTTCTTTACACAAAACTCATCATAAAACTTGATTAGAGGGGTTAGTGTCTCCATAAATTAAATCCACATAGGTACAGCAAAGACATATCATGAGTTGATTCTAAACATTAGCTACTGTTACTATGGTTGTGTATTGCTCTTTGATCAATAGAACCACACAAAACACAAGTAATGAGAGTAATGTAAAATAAAGACATAATCTGTCAAAAACTGGACAGCCCGTAAAGAGTGAATTTTCAGAGGCACTTACGTTGCTCAAATCAGAAAATTTTGAACTAATGAAATCTGTAACAATAACTGAAGATTGCTGTCGTAAAATTTCAGGTCAAAATTCCTTTTCTGTGATTTCTAACATTTTTCGCAGTGAAGCTTAGGAATCTGTTTTCTGGACAGCAAATCACTATTGTTTGATCCTACCTCTCAAAAGAGGTTATTCTTGCCATAAAGATGAAAAATAAGATACAAAGGTGTTGTTACAGTAGTAAACAAACACCTTGACTCAAAAACCAAAACTTAAACTGAAGATAAAAGAAATAAAAAAGAAACAAAAAGAACTAAAAAAGAATCAAGAGAAACAGATAAAGAAGAAAGAAAATATTTTTGTTGTTTTTGATTTAGGAAAAGGGCAAAAGAAGAAGCAAATATATACAACATAAAAACTCTTTTTATTTGGTTTTAGCTTTGGGAAAAGTTTTAATGATAGAGACTTTGCAACGGTTCCATTGGCATGAACAACACATATTCAAGGTCGACCCCAACTTCTCCATTACTCATCCTTCTCATTTACTTTCCCAAATTTTATATAAAATGAAAATATTAAACTAATTGTCACAAAACAGTAGGTAAAGATATTTTACATGTTGTAAAGATATAAATGTGTGCTCAAACCGAATAGGAAATTAAAGCATAAGGAACACACCACAGAATATTAAACAATTTATTTTAAGTCTAACTCTCTTCCTATGCATTGGAATTTTATATATGAATAAATAACAACAAATTTGAGGTAACCAATGCATATAATAATCAATAGCTTGCATTTTAAATAACATAGAAACATAAATATAAGTCTTTCTTCCTCTCTCATAATAGTTAAAGTAGTGGAACCAAATTTGATAAAACAACTATTAGATTGGTGCAACTTTGCAAACTTAGGAACATATAAAGGATTATTAAAACTATCATGTAAGATATTAGCATGTTTTCCTCTCTCAAAATAATTGCAAGAAACATCATAAACATTATTGTTGTGGGTGTAATGGTTATTAGTGCAAGATAATTTCAGCCCACATATGTACTTTTCAACATATAAAAGCTTCTCCTCCATGGTGTGAATAGGAGAATTCAAAAATAATGTAGGACTCTCATAAGTGAGAGTGTTGTCACAAGCAGCAAGTATATCATTTTTATCCTCACATAAAGTAATAACAGCTAAACATGGAGGATTATCAATAAGCATAGGTCCATCATATAGAGTACTATCATAAAACATGTCTAAACCATACTCCTCCTCATCATCAAAATTATTATCAATAATGTTATCATTAGGCATAGGTTGATATTCCTCCTCATTATCAGAATCATAAGAACAAAGTTTATCATCAACAAAAAAATTAGTGTTACCCTCATCCATAGGTGGTGAAGGTGGAAGTTCCGTCTCTTCATTCTCTAGTTATTCATCATTTTCATCATCTTCTTGGGGTTGCACGGGCATCCCCAAGCTAAGGTTTTTATCCTCCTCTTCACATACTTCCTCTTCCAAGCTTATGTTTTCATCATCTTCTTCCTGCAAAACGTCAGTACTTTCTTGGGCAGCTCTCTTCCTTGTGTCAACAACATAGATATTTTCATCAAATTCAACTATGCAGAGATCAAGGATAGTGGCAATCAAAACTTTAAATTGAGAAGCTATAGGGCAGGTTTCATGTTTATCAATGAAGGTGTATAATTCATAGGCTGCCATAAAAATAACAAATTGCTCTACTTCTTCCATCCCTAAGTGAGCATAATTCCATGTATGATAAGTTGCAATAACATGTTCTTTATTGGAAGGGCATTGGAATTCAAAGTGTCTAAAGTATTCAGAGCAACAAATTTCTTCCTCATGATAATTAAGCAGCACACTACCAATTTTATTTAGAAGCTCTATGTAGCCTCCTAATCTTTTTCCTTCATTTGATTTTCTAAATTCAGCAGCTATCATGGCGTTTTCATAATAGTTATCCATTTTTCAAACTGAAAGCAAAACTAAACTAAATGCAAAACTGAAAGTAAACTAGAGTATATGCAAAACTGAAAATAAATATCTAGTGCAAACAAGAATAAAAACTTAAGCGCTACACTCCCCGGCAACGGCGCCAGAAAATCTCTTGATACCCACAAGTATAGGGGATCGTTGAAATCTTCAATGTGTGAGCATTAGTATCGATCCCACGAGGAGTAGAAGGTATAAGTATTTATCCTCTCAAATAAGAGTGTCACTTCTCTTATTATCTATGCACTAGACAAACTAAAATGATTAAATGATGCAAGTGTTTTTGGGTTTTTGGTGTAGAGTTTGCAATAAAGTAAAAAGCTGAAAATAAAATATGACAAGTGAAAGCTCTCAAAGAGAGAAAGCCCAATCCTCTATGCAGCAAGAGGACAAGCTTGAGTGGTGTGTTTCTTATAGGTGGAAAACGTTCCCAAGGGCTACATGGATTTCATGGCATAAATATTTCTAAAACAACAAGGTAAACATTTTGTCAAGTTTTAATCTTCTTTGGACGGAGCCATAATTAGGTGTAGCTAAATAAATATACTAAACCCCTTATGATGGATCTCATGGCCAAATAAATGACTGCACAAGAGTTATTAAGACATAGAGTCCCACCATAGCCTTAAACTCTAAGGTCCCCGATATAAATCCCCTCCTAATGTAACTTCATGTATTAGACCATGGTTTACGTGTCCTCCTAGGTCCTACCCATTCCATCACACTACTGTGATAGCACCTTCATGCATTACTCAATATATGGTGCACTTCATACATTGTACATCAAGACAATCATAAAAGATAAAAACTTGACCAAATACTCAACACAAGTTAAGTGAAAATTATTGCCAATTCATCCTATGCCCCCAGGAACATGAGAGAACTACTCACAACGCGAAGACATGATATGATTCAATGGTATAAGTGATACAACACAATCTGAAAATATAATCTCCCCACAAAACAATGACAAGTAGCAATTCACAAACATGCATAATAGTACTTAGACAATAGCTAGGGTTCGAACAATCTCAAACTATGAGGGGGATGAAGTGGATCACGAAGATGGTGATGGAGATGGTGATGGTCTTGACGGTGGTGTTGATGGAGACTCCGGAGGAGGGATGGAGGAGCCTTCCGGAGCTGATTCCGGCGGCGTTTCCTCCCCTCCGATCTTCTCCGGCGGCAGCCTTCTGTCTCCTGTTTCTTGGTTTTTGTGTTTCTCCGCCGCCTCCTTGCGAAACTCCTCGGGGGACTATTTTTATAGTTGGTTTTAGGTCAAGACGAAGCCACGGAGACGAAAACGGACGGCATCGGAGCCACGAGGGGGAGAGAGGGTGCCTCACGCGGCCAGGGAACCACCTAATTCCCTCCTCGGACTTCCTTTTTCGTGGATCCTTGCCTCGTACGTCTTCTTCCTTCCAAATATTGAGCCCCGTAAATCTTAGGTCATTTGGACGTCGTTTGAGTCACTGAAAGTCAAAAACATGGAAAAAGGGGTTTTCCGGTTCTGCAGGGTAAATTCCAAATAAATGGGGAAACTGTGAATTATCCCCTAAAATCATTATAAAACATAAATATAACCCATATATGATGCAAATAAGTTGGAATATCAAGTAATAAAATGTAAAGTTCATGTATGCATTTTACATGCATAAGGGTTGTCATCCGAGTTCCCCGTTGGTATTAAGTTGCAAGCAACGGATAATTGCATTAAGGAATGTGCGTAATGTAAACAAATACATATGACCGTGGACATAGCATTGTTACGTTACCCCTAGTAGCAACAGCACATCCACAACCTTAGGCGTTGCTGTCACTCGCCCAGATTACTGGAGACTGAACCCACTATCTAGCATAAATACTCCCTCTTGGAGTTACAAGCATCTACTTGGCCAAAGCATCTACTAGTAACGGAAAGCATGCAAGATCATAAATAACATATGAGATAGATTGATAATCAACTTGACATAGTATTCAATATTCATCGGATCCCAGCAAACACAACATGCAGCATTACAATAAGATGATCTTGATCATGTTAGGCAGCTCACAAGATCTAAACATGATGGCACAAAGTGGAGAGACAACCATCTAGCTACTGCTATGGACCCGTAGTCCAAGGATGAACTACTCACGCATCACTCCGGAGGCAGGCATGGTGATGTAGAGCCTTCCGGTGATGATTCCCCTCTCCGGCAGGGTGCCGGGAAGAGGTTCTGGACCCTCTCGAGCTAGGGTTGACGACGACGACTGACGAGGTGTACCCTCATCAAATCCCATGGTTAAGGACCTAGGGTTGAGATTATGGGGAGAGAACGTGGTAGTACTGCTAGTTTCATCGGCTGACAAGTAGAGGCAAAGATTTACCCATGTTCAGGCCCCTCGGGTGGAGGTAAAGACCCTACTTCCTGCTTGTCTGTTATTGATCGCTGGAGATTATGAGGTTACAAGGTGGCTCCGGCGAGATGACGATCTCGCAAGAGCCTTGGTGGTTCGAGTATGACTTGGTCCTAGATCGGTACCCCTCCCAGCCTTTAAATAGGCTGGGTCTCGGGAGTTTGTAACCGACCTAGTTTACACGTAAGGAAAGCCTAAACCGACTATGCCTATGTCTAGTCTTGGAGGGTACTCCATCTTGGGCCTCTTGTCTTGGGCTTTGAGTAGGCTCTTCGATATTGGGCCTTAGTCGTCACGTGCACCCGGTACCCTCATGATAGGCTACCCGATACGTATACCCATGTCAGTAGCCCCTGAGTACTTGTCTGACTCGAAGAATCGGGCATGGACTCCTTCGTAAGTGCACGTCATATGCTTTGTATTCTGTGTATATAATTTGGAATTCCTGTATGAATAGCACACGTTTGGCTATGTCTCATCGACTGTGTTTTATGATGATCAAGGGATAATAGCTTAGCAGGCCCAGTACACTCGACGGATCGGGACTGGTTAACTACTCATTCGGGTAAAACCTTACTAGCTTTCAATCAAACTCGAGTCCCCGGACTCGAATCTGGAACAAACTGGTCAGATTCGACTAGGCCGCTGAGGTCTTACTGAGTCGATCTGCAGTATAACTTTGAATTTTTACCCAACGCGTCCGTCGGGATTTTTCATCATGTCTGTTGACACGGAAAGTATAAGGATTGACGTTGCTGGAACGGTCCTTAGCCCAGCTCGAAAGTTCGGCGGGTCTTACCTTTGCACCATGCGTGCAACATCCGAGGTATTTGCGACGGACGCAACTCGGGAATGTTTCGAGTATGATTTCTAAACTTTGTTGGATGAGTCATGTCCTTTGTCGACTGATATTTGCTGTTATGCTATTGGGTGCGCGACAGCGCTCCCGATGGGAGTAGCCCCTGAGATTGTGCTTTATTGCTTTGCAATGGAGGATAATCTCAAAATCCCCTTACTCTGCATATGTTAATCGAAGAAATTTGTGCCATAATTCTATCGGGTGCACGACAGTACTCCCGATGGGAGTAGCCCCCGAGATTATGCTGTATTACTTGTAAATGGAGGATAATCTCAATCATTGTCTTAAGCATCTTCAGTCGAAGAATTTTTTGAATACGCTCCCGATGGGAGTAATATGATTTAGTCGAAAGAACGGTCGAGTGACCAATTTTGCCTTAAGGAGGTTTTGTCACAACCGAATTAATCAAGGCAATCGAGTGACCAATATGCGTTGAGCATACTCGAACGTATTTTCTGAACATATGCTTCAATGACGTCAGGGATGACGTTTATTTCGACTGCGATTTCTGACACGCGTGGCGTGTGTTATGCTGCGATTGATGGGACGTGACACACTGGTGGGCCCATTTGTGCAGAGCTGACCGAAGACGGTGCCATTTGGACTTGATTTGACTATACGGGCCCACTTTTTTCGCAAGCGTGATGATGGCTCCTCTTTTTACGTGCGTAGTGGGCGGAGTGGCCGGCGACGGTTGCCCTCCGCGTTTGCCACGTGTATGGTCAGATTGCGTGCGTAACGCACGATTTGGATCTGAATGGTTGTGATTGCTTTTGACTTGTGGTAAATAGGGGAACGGCGCTGGCATTTGTTTTTTACCTGCCATTTGCTCTACGCGCCGCCCCTGTTCCATCGTCTTCCTTGCTCTCTGCCTCCATTGCTCCTGTGCTAAAGCTTTGCGCGCTCCCTCACCTGTTCGTTGACAATGAAGAAAGTGGCGGGCAACAAGCGCTCTGCCTCGACTGCTGCCGCCGCGCCCGATGCGGCGGCGATGAAGGGGAAGAAGACTGCGGCTAGCGCATCTGCGGCCGTCGTCGACCTCAAGAAGACCAATGGCGATTGGATGAAATCCACCATGAAGGAGGCACAGCTGGACAAGCTGCGCGAGGAGGGGTTGCTGCCACCTTCGGACCAGCTCTTCGTCCGCGCACCTTCACCCAAGGAGGTACTTCCCGAGCCTCGCGCTAACGAGCGCGTCTGTTTCGCGGATTTTTTGCCTAGGGGTTTCTTGCTCCCCCTCCATGATTTTGTGCGAGGTTTGCTTTTTGCCTACGGGGTGCAGATCCATGATCTCACCCCGAACGGTATTCTGCACATTGCGTGTTTCATCACGCTGTGCGAGTGTTTTTTGGGAGTTGCTCCAAGTTGGGCATTATGGAAGTCTATCTTCATGGTCCGGCACAACAACCGAGGCGGCCGAACCTATCCAGTCGGAGGCCTGCAGATCCAAGTGCGCAGCGACACCCGTACTTCGCCCTGAAGCCAGTCGACTCGGCGCAGGGGTGGAGGAAGAGGTGGTTCTATGTGCGAGTCGACCAGGATGGGGCCCCAGCATTTTCGACTGCTGGTATAGCCGCTAGGACGAAAGCTTGGGACCATGAGCTTTCGACTGAAGAAGTGGCGGAAGCAGCGTCACGGGTGTGCATTTGATTGCCACCTTTGTGAAGATGCGGGTGTGGCCGCTCCGCGCTCGTGCCCACCCAATGTGGGAGTACGAAGGTCCCCTCGACTCCACTCGAATGAGCAAGGAGGAGCTGTCTAGGAGTGAACTGGTGGCACATGTGCGGTCCATCACCAGTACAAAACAAAGCGAGCCCTGCAATGTCGACTGCAGTCGATCCTTATGGGGCTGAAAAGCCTTTGCAGAGGTTAGTGAATCTTTCGAGTCTATGATCTTCTGTTTTTGTTATCCTTCTGTGCATCTTTTTGACTTTCGACTGCTATATTTTGTATGCAGGGCCACTCGACTACCTCAACTCTTCCTCCTCTTCCCGAAGATGGCCCAACTTATGAAACAGAGGTGACAGTAGAAGCGAAGGGAGGGGATGAATCGCCTCTACCTTCGGCTACCACTTCACCCACAGAAGAGGTTGAAGAGGAAGGGGTAGAGGAAGCACAGGGCAAGGAGCCTGCCGCGACTGAGGATGTTAGCGAGGTTCCTGCTCGCAAGCGCCGTCGGGCAGCCCAAGTTATGTCTTCTTCCACGAGCTCACCCGCGAAGGAATCGGATGTGAGGGATGATGGAAACTCAGGTTCGTCTCCTACGACCACAGCTGCTCCCTTGGACGTGAGTCCTTTGAGCTCGGCTCCTCCTCCTCCTCAGTCGGGTGGGCAGCTACCTTTTGGAGGCCCAAATTTGACGAGCTCGACACTGAGGATGAAGAAGAGCACAGGTTTGCTCCTTTTTGTACTAATTTTTTTTTATGAGTTGAGTACTGTTTCTTTATGTTGCATGTCTTTCGGTCACTTGCAGTGCTGAGACTGTGCGACCTCCAACTCCTCCAACCGAGAGAGCTCCGACTCCAGACCAGCCAGAAGCTTCCCTGTTGCGGCTGAGGTTGTGAGAACAGTAGCCACGGCTACTACCTTTGAAGCCGCCAAGATCGCGAGTTCGTCAACTCCGCAAGTTGGGACTTCTGCTGCCAAGCCTGCGCCTTGGGTTGAACACGTAAGTGTCTTTTGTCGAGTCTTCATCTAGGATTTATTTGTGTATAGCTTATGCTGGTTCCATTGTGCATGCAGCCCTTCTACCTCAACCTGGTTGAATCAGGCAAGGCTTTTGTCCAGGTTGAACAAGAGAGGGACAACCTACTGCTGCCATGGAGCAACTCAGCCGTAAGTGTTTGACTTCTTATGCCTTGCTTTGTCGATTGTGAATGACATCTGTCCATCTATCTCAGGTGACAAGGCAACCGCTGAGTCTCGGGTTAAAGAGCTAGAAGAGGCACTCGCCAAGGAGCGCGCGAGTCGAAGAAGGCCTTGGATGATGCCAAGGACTCCGCCGCTTTGCGCGAGAAGAATTATGCTGAGCGCCTGGCGAGCCTCACCCGAGACGTAGGCGGTGAGTTGAATCTTTCACTTTTTGCCTACTTCTTTTTGCCACTGAATAGTATGTAACATTTTTGTTACTTCTGCTTTTTTGAAGGAGCTGTTGGGCACCGGCACCTGTAGACCAATCGAGTGTCGATTTGTCCCTTGACCGCGCAATCGGCGACCTGGATGTCGTCTCCACCCAAGCCAAGGACGCACTCGCCAAATCTACGAGCACGCTCGGCGCCGTGTTCAAGGATGTGTTCCCATCCAGCCAACCTCCTTCGACTGTGGATGGCTTCGCAGACGTCCTGGGCCCGGGAACTTCGACTATGGCGAACTTTGCTCGCACTTTGACGGTACGCGGCTCAGAGACCACCCTCAAACTCCTTTTAGGTCATGGGATAGAGGGTGACTTCGAAGCCGCTCTGTCTGCTTTCCCTCGTAAGCCTGGCGGGAAACTGGTGTCCCTAAAGCATTTGAACGAGCCAGCCGCAAAGTTGGCTGAAACTTTTATGGCCACCATGGAGCGCCGGGCAGCAGAGGTCGCCGCTCGTGCGAGTAGGGCTAGGTCAGAGTCAATGTCTGAGAAGTAGGGCAGTCGTGCCTTTGATGCTTGTAATTAAACTTATGACCATGCGAGTATGCATGTGCTTTTGCTACCTTTGTATGAATTTATTTCCTCATTATGATCTGTGTAAAGCTGTATGTTGTTGCTCGTCTGAGCTTTGTGACTAGTTTCTCATGAAACTTTTATGATGCTTGGAACAGAAACGGCCAGCCGCCACTTCATCCAGTTCGTCGCGGCATCATGCCCCTACTCGATCTCGAGCTCAGGCGCAAACGATGCCGCAGTAATACGTTATATGAAGGCTCGACTCGCGAAACAGGAGCAAGAGCTGGCGAGTGCCCGAAGCGAGCTGGAAAGGATGAGGGCAAGGCCTGCTTTACCCACCCAACGGGAGGAGTATGTGCTTGGCGAGATGGAGATCGTGAACAGACAGCTCGAGTGTAAGCATGACTGCCTTGATCTTATGAGTTCACAGCCTGTTCTTTTTTGTTCACCCAACTTGTGTTGTTGCAGGTTTTGTTCAAGATTTCCAGGCGGAGCAGGCTCGCGTGGATGAGCAGTTGAGCATGGCAACTGACGAACCCACGACTGGCCGCCAGCACTTTCGATTGGACAAGCACCGAGCACGCATACTCGCGACTCTGCAGGATCGGGTGTGGCGGAGCACTATGCTTCTTGAGTTATGCAGGTCGGCCTTCAGTCGAATCAACCAGATGCTTTTTCCAGCTGGGCCGCAACCTCAAGGAATCCACGCGTTACTCGAGCTCTTCCGGTCAACAGGTTCCATTCGAGGCTTTATCACCCAGAAGCTTGTGGATGGCGCCAACGCAACCATGGCATATCTCCGAAGTCAACGTCCAAATTTGCAGCTACGTCCACCCGTGCCTGGATCGTCCTTGTCCCAGTCGAATCTTGACGAAACATTCGATCACGCGAGGACATTGGTTGATTGCTATCAAGCGCAACTTATGGGCCCTGTTCTTCCAGCAAAGGATGAACCGAAGATTAGGGTATTTTGTATAGGGAACAGCCCCCGAGTGTAAATTTGCCACTTAGTACATATTTGTTCACTTGTATGTATGCAGCCCCCGAGTGTATCGAGTGGGGTTTATGAAAAACACTTTACATAGATCATGAATTACAGCCCCCGAGTGCTCGAGTGAGGCTATGAATTTTATGAGAGTTGAAGCTTCAACTTATGCCTGCAGGCTCAGCCCCCGAGTGATTGATTGGGGTTGAGCAACTTTTTCCTTTGTGTTTAGTGTTATGATCCAGCCCCCGAGTATTCGAGTGTGGCTGGAGTATTATGTTTGAAGGAGCGAAAGCTTTTATGTTATGAGGAGCTCAGCCCCCGAGCATACGGGTGAGGCTAAGTTTGTGCTGATAATTATGCGAGTAGTAAGCAGGAAAAGTATGAGGAATTTATTGACTATATTCCATTTATGAATGTTAGGCTGCAGGCCGCCTCATTAAAAACCTTCCAGTCCCCTTAGGTACCCTGGTAAGGAAAAGAGCGCGTCTGAAACCTGCAGCCATCCGACATATGAGCCTATTACATTATGCGACTGAGCAATCTAAGCATAGAAACGGCGCAGCTGCGCAACGTTCCAAGGATTGTGAGAGTTCGCCGGTCTTCGCATGCTTCAGTCTGTATGCTCCACCACCAATGACCTCGGTGATGATGAAGGGTCCTTCCCATGGAGAAGCAAGTTTATGCACCTTCTTTTGCTTCAGTCGAAGTACCAAGTCACCCACCTCGAAGGACCTGGTACGCAGTCGACGGCTGTGATAGTTGCGTAGATCTTGCTGGTAGACAGCTGTGCGTGCTAGCGCCGTGTTGCGTGCTTCTTCAGCAAGTCGACTGCATCTTCGAGTGCTTCATCTGCATCTTCTTCATTGTATGCTTCGACCCTTGGTGCGTTGAACCTTACGTCTGATGGCAGGATTGCCTCTGCGCCGTAGACCATGAAGAATGGAGTGAATTGTGTTGAGGCGTTGGGTGTTGTGCGTAGGCTCCATAGCACAGACGGGAGCTCTTCTACCCAAGCACCCGCAGCCCTTTTGAGTGGCACCAGGAGGCGCTTCTTGATTCCACTCGTCACAAGCCCATTGGCCTTTTCGACTTGGCCGTTTGATTGCGGGTGCGCCACAGATGCATAATTGAGCGTGATATCTTGCTCTTTGCAGAAGGATTTGAATTCCTCAGCCGTGAAGTTTGTACCGTTGTCAGTGATGATGCTATTGGCACACCAAAGCGGTATATGATGGATTTTATGAAATTGACTGCTGTAGTGGCAGTCGAACTTGTGATGGGTACTGCTTCAATCCACTTGGTGAACTTGTCGACCGCCACCAGAAGGTGAGTATGCCCTCCATGGGAGGATTTTTTGAGTGGCCCAACCATATCGAGCCCCCACTGGGCGAAAGGCCAGGCCAATGGTATTGTCTTCAACGCCGATGCGGGTGCGTGCGGCTTTGTGGCGAATTTTTGGCAGCCGATGCACCTTTTGACTATGTCCTCCGCGTCTTTGAGTGCTGTGGGCCAGTAGAAGCCTGCGCGAAAGGCTTTGGCTACGAGTGATCGACTGCTGGCGTGATGCCCGCAAGTACCTGCATGAATATCACGAAGGATGGCTTGGCCATCTTCAAATGCTATGCAACGCTGGAACATACCTGATATGCTGCGTTTGTAAAGTTCACCGTTGATGACAGTGTATGCTTTAGATCGTCGAGTGACGCGTCTTGACTCTGTGAAGTCTTCGGGTACCTCGCCGCGGAGTATGTATGCGAGGAAGGGTTGAGTCCAAGTTGGCTCGATGAGGAGTACCTCGACTGGTGGGTCCTCTGTGCTAGGTGTTTTGCTCTTGGCTGGTGCGGCTGATGCAGGAGTTGCCCGCTTCTTTTTGATTGATCTGTGCTCGATGCGCTCGAAGAAGACACCAGGTGGCACTGGTGCTTTGGTCGCACCAATGTTGGCTAACTTATCTGCTTCTTCATTGCTCTCACGCCCTATGTGCCGCAACTCGCAGCCTTCGAAGCTGCCCTCCATGATGTTGTACAGGTCACGGTAGGCGATCATGTTATCTGCGATTGCGTCACAGCCTTCATTGTTTGCTGCACCACCAGATTCGAGTCGCCGTAGATCATCAGTCGAGTGCACCCGAGGCTTTGGCCATCCTCATGCCATGGATCAGAGCCTCATATTCTGCTTCGTTATTGGATGGGAACTCGAATCCCATTTGCAGGATGTAGCGGAGCTTGTCGCCTTTTGGTGATATGAGGATGACACCTGCGCCTGCGCCTTCGTTTTTCTTCGAGCCATCAAAGTACATAGTCCAGGAATTGGACACATCTGGTGCTCCTGGGAGCTGAGCTTCAATCCACTCGGTGTGGAAGTCGGGTAAAACTTGTGCTTTGATGGCCTTCGGGTAATCATACTTGATGTCTCTTGGTGCTAGCTCGATGAGCCATTTTGCTACTCGCCCAGTTGCATTGGGGTTTGTGAGGATGTCCCCGATCCCTGAAGTGCTGATTACAGTGATCGGGTGCTCGGAGAAGTAATGCGTCAGCTTCCTTGAGGACATGAACACGGCGTATGCCAGCTTCTGATAGTGCGGGTACCGCTGCTTTGATGTGGAGAGCACTTCACTCAAGTAATAGACTGGACGTTGTATGCTTTGGGCGTGTCCCTCCTCTCTGCGTTCGACCACAGAACAGTGCTCACCACCCTGTTAGTTGCAGAGACATATAGGTATAGTGGCTCGCGTTCCCTTGGTGCTACGAGGATTGGAGGGCTTGTGAGGACTCGCTTGAGGTCCGTGAAGGCTGCTTCGGCTTCTGGCGTCCACTCGAATTATCTGCCTTCTTCATCAGTCGATAGAACGGGAGTGCTTTTTCGCCTAGCTTGCTGATGAATCGACTGAGTGCTGCTACTCTACCCGCCAACTTTTGCACGTCGTGGAGCTTTGAAGGCCTTTGCATCGTCAAGATGGCCTGTATTTTCTCCGGGTCCGCCTCGATTCCTCGAGCTGAGACTAGATACCCGAGGAGTTGCCCGGCTGGCACGCCGAACGTGCACTTCTTCGGGTTGAGCTTGATGTGGAAGCGTTTGAGGTTTGCGAATGTCTCTCGCAAGTCATCGAGTAGTGTGTTTTCCTCTCTTGTGGTGATGACGATGTCATCTACATAGACCTGGACGTTTCGCCCAATCTGCTTCTTGAGGCAATCTTGCATCATGCGCTGATAGGTTGCGCCTGCGTTCTTGAGCCCGAAAGGCATTGTGGTGTAGCAGTAGACCCCGAGTGGGGTTATGAACGCCGTTTTTCTTCATCCTCTTCCTTCATCCTTATCTGGTGGTAACCCGAGTAAGCATCCAGGAAGGACAAGCGAGCGCACCCGGCGGTGGAGTCGACGATCTGGTCGATTCGAGGTAGTGGAAAGTGATCCTTTGGACAACACTTATTGAGTGCTGTAAAATCTACGCACATCCGAAGGATATCTGTGTGCTTCTTCTCTACAGTACGGGGTTGGCCACCCATTGTGATTTCTTGATCTCTCTGATGAATCCTGCTGCGAGTAGCCTGTCGACTTCGGCTTCGACTGCAGTTCTTTTTGGGCCGGATATGCGGCGCATTGTTTGTTTGACTGGTTTAGCACCTGGAAGTAGCTGGAGAGAGTGCTCGGCGAATTCCCTGGGAATACCTGGCATGTCTGCTGGACACCATGCAAATATATCCCAGTTCTCACGGAGGAATTCGACGAGCGCGCTTTCCTATGCGATAGGCAGACTCGACGAGACATTGACTGTCTTGGTCGGGTCAGTCGGGTGCACCTGATGCGATCTTGTGTCGTTGGTGGCACTGAATGCTCTGTCGACTGCCACCTTTTTGTGCTCTGGCATAAGTGTTCGATCGTTGGAGACCGCTAGATCAGCGAGTGTTGCTTCCATGCCAAACATCTCAGAGATTTTGCTGAATTCTCGGTCGCAAGAGTCAGACTTTTGGAAGTTCCCCTTGACTGTGATTACTCCTTTTGGTCCAGGCATCTTCAGCTGGAGGTATGCGTAATGTGGCACCGCCATGAATCGAGCGAACGTCGGGCGTCCAAGTATAGCATGGTATTGTGACTTCCAGTCGACCACTTCGAACTCAATCGACTCTGTCCTGAAGTGGTGCTTGTCCCCGAACGTCACGTCGAGTTGTATGGTGCCTCTGGGCTTATTGCTTTCCCTGGAACGATACCGTGGAAGGTATTTGAAGATCTTGGCAGGTTTTCGACTGACCTGTTCATTTTGCGGAGCGTATCTGCGAAGATGATGTTTATGCCGCTCCCACCATCCATGAAGACCTTGGACATGGCGTAGCCTCCAATTTGCGCGTCGAGTACCAGAGCAGAGTGCCCTGGTCGAACAACCGATGGAGGGTGGTCCTCTTTGCTGAAGCTTATTGTAGTTTCGGATCCCTTCAAGTATTCTGTTACCGCAGGAGGTGACATGACCGCCATGTTTACTTGTCGAGTGCGAAGTTTTTGCTCCCTGTTGGAAGGTCGACCTTTCTGTATCATGTACATCTGCCCTTGGGGCGGAGGGTACTGTGGTTCGTCCACCCGAGGTACGGGCTGTATGGCACCCGCGAGATTTCCGCCTGGGGCAGGCTGTGGTGGTGGAGGTGGTGCCATCAGAACAGGCACGTTGTTTGGCTGAGGCACGGGTGCAGGTGCTTGTGCGGCTGCTGCCTTTCTGCGATTTACGTAATCAGTCGCCATTTGGTCGAACTCCCTGCAGTTTCTCATCGAGTGGTTGGATCGCAGTTTTCCGTCGTCCCCCTTGTACAGGTGGAATCTGCAATCAGCGTCCATCTTTTCTTCGAATGATCGCTCAGATTGTGCCCGTGACTTGCGCCAATCCTTCCTCTTGTAGCTATCACTGCGTTGGCCGTGGTCTCGGCTGTCTCGACGATCATCTCGACTGTCTCGCCGATCATCTCGACTGTCTCGCCGATCTTCCGACCGTCGGTCGCTTCTGTCCTGATCATTGCGGGGTGTGGAGAACCCAGCCGCCATGAATTCGGGTCTGTCATCGTCGTAATGACGTTTTGAACGTTTGCGCCTTCGGTCGTCTCTGTACGAGTCTCTATGGCTTCGACTGCTATCTCATGTTTGTCACGGGGTGAGGACCCGCGTGTGGTGCGTGCCATATCTCTCCATCTGCCCACTCAGTCGCGATCTGCAAGAGGTGGCTACAGATTTTGGCTTTTGGCGGCCAAGTGCTTCTTTGAAGTCTCGCCTGGCGAGGCCCATGACGAAAGCATCCATGGCCATATCTTCTGAAACCACTCCAACTGAGTTACGTATCTCAGTCCATCGTCTGATGTATGACCTCAACGTTTCGTCTGAACGTGAACGCAGGCCCGCAGCTCCTCGAATGTTTTCGGGCGCTCACATAGAGGCTCGAAGTTTTTGACGAAATCCCTGCGGAAGTGATCCCACGAGTCGTATGTTGATGGAGGTAGGGCCTTGAGCCAGTCGCGGCTGTGCCTTCGAGCATGAGTCGTATGTACTGCATGGCTGTGTGTTGTGCCCGCTGGCACGCACAGCCAGCCTGTAATCTTCCAGCCACCCGGAAGGTTCCTGTCGACCCGTGTACTTGGGCTGTTCGGATGTGAGTTTGAATCCTTTGGGCATCCGTGTCTCGCGGACGCGTCGAGTGAAGCACAGAGCTCCATGTGGCTCAGGCTCTCGATCAGAGTATGAGTCGCTACTGTAAGATCTGCGTGATCTGCTCCTGGACCTGCGCCTTCGCGAGCCGCTTCTTTCCTTCGAGTGGTGGCGACGACCACTGTGATTATGCTCTTCCCGAGGCGCGTCGACTAGGGCACGGTCTCGACTCCCACCTGGAGTTCTTGGAACTTGGCGTATGGCCTTTGCAGCTAAGGCGAGTGATTTGATCTGTTGGCGGTGTAGTTTTGCATTGGGGTCATCCGCTGGGGGCTTGATTGCCTCCAGGTATGCTGCAGCGGTGTAGAGAGCACCTGCTGCTGTTTTGGGCACCGGCAGTCCTTCCTCGTCGTATGTCATGAAGGAGTTGCCTAAGTTGCGGGTGAGTGCCGCCTTCTCGCCTGGCGAGAGGTGTGACAACCTTGATCTGGTCTTGTGTCTGCTCGCCCGGTGGAGCTCAGGGAGAGCTGTCTTCTGCGCGCACTCGACAAGCTAGCTTGCTTTTTGCGTTCTTCGAGTGTGCTCTTATCTGCTTCAGTCGAAGTGACTCCTGCCAGTTGAAGTACTGGAAGGTCAACATCTCTTCTTGTGTTGCGTCTGCTGGCATCATTGTGCACTCCTTGATGACTTTATCTGCTTTTGCTGCCATCTCAGCAGTGATTGTGAGAGTTGTGACTCCGTCCGGCATAGTAACTGTGCACGGGAATTCTGTAGGCCTGCGACTGGCCGCAGTGTCTGATGTTTCTGCGGCGATGGCAACGTAGACCTGCTGGGGTATGACCCGAGGGTATGTGTATGTACTTTCGAGTCCCGTCATGGACTCGACATCTTCATCGAGGCTCATGTCTGAGTCGTATGTTCATCGAGTGGTCGTCTGGACGGATCTCGCAGTCGACGCTTCGTCGCCTATGCCATCTCGGCGTCGGCGAGGTTGTTATGAATCTCGAAGTCGAGGTTGTTGTTGGCGCAGATCTCGGAGTCGACGTGGTTGTCGATATGAGTTTCAGGTCGTCGAAGTCGCTGAGGGAGATCCCGCAGTCGAAACTATCCTCGAGTGGGAGATCCAGCTCGGGATCGTTTGTGCGATATGCTGATTCGGCCTCCTCGCCCTGGAGTTCTTCAATGAGCTCGCGCATCTCTCGTGTGGACATGGTTGTTGCAGACGAACAAGCTTGGAGGGTCGACGATGGTATGGACACAGTTGAGATCCGCAGTCGAAGGAGCCGCAACCGATGGAGCCTCGGGTGCGAAGTCGCGAGTTGGCGTGGATCCGTCAAGTCCTGCACACCAAGCTTGTTGACGAAAAAATTGAACGAACCAACGGTTAAACCCAAACCTGACTCGAGATCGGAGAAGGCCTCCTGGAATCCTGGCGAGTGTGGCTCGAAATCCATCAGAGGATCCGATGTGCTTTTTGCGGGTGAAGCTGGCGTGTTGCCGTTTGTCGAGTGAGCCGGCGAGTTGCCGTGTGCCGCCTGAGTCGGCGAGTTCTGGTTTGTCGATGCAGCCGGCGAGTTGCCGTTTGTAGATCCGATCGGCGAGTCGCCGTTTTCCGATGGAACCGAAGAAACCGCGAGTCCAGCACTATTCTTTCCCACAGACGGCGCCAATTGACGAGGTGTACCCTCATCAAATCCCATGGTTAAGGACCTAGGGTTGAGATTATGGGGAGAGAACGTGGTAGTACTGGTAGTTTCGTCGGCTGACAAGCAGAGGCAAAGATTTACCCAGGTTCAGGCCCCTCGGGTGGAGGTAAAGACCCTACTTCCTGCTTGTCTGTTATTGATCGTGAGATTATGCGATTACAAGGGGCTCCGGCGAGATGACGATCTCGCAAGAGCTTTGGTGGTTCGAGTATGGCTTGGTCCAGATCGGTACCCCTCCCAGCCTTTAAATAGGCTGGGTCTCGGGAGTTTGTAACCGACCTAGTTTACATAAGGAAAGCCTAAACCGACTATGCCTATGTCTAGTCTTGGAGGGTACTCCATCTTCTTGGGCCTCTTGTCTTGGGCTTCGAGTAGGCTCTTCGATATTGGGCCTTAGTCGTCACGTGCACCAGGTACCCTCATGATAGGGTACCCGATACGTATACCCATGTCAGCGACGCCTCTGAAACTTTTCGTGGATAATGACTCGGGTACTTAGGGTTTTCGCATCGGGGGAATAAGTAGGCGAAAGGGCGGCGGCTGGAGAGCCCCGAGGGGCCCACACGCACCCTCGGCGCGCCAGGAGGGGGCCACGCCCTGGCCACGTGTGGGCCCTCGTGGCTCCCCTTCGTCTCTCCTCTGGACTCCAGGTGTCTTCTGATAAAATAGGGGCCTCCGTAAATTTTCGTCTAATTCCGTGAATATTTCCTGACTAGCTTTTCTGGAATACAAAAACAGCAAAAAACAGGAACTGCCACTGTGGCATCTTGTTAATAGGTTAGTCCCAAAAAATGTATAAAAGTGACATAAATGGATGCAAAACATGTAACAATTGGTATAATATCAGCATGGAACATCAAAAATTATAGATACGTTTGAGACGTATCAATAGCATACAACATTGTTATTCTATTCGGCCCCTTCTTCCAGAACATCACATGAATTATGACTCATGTGAACTTCTTTTTCATTTAAACTTCTACCCAAATTGATATTTCACACCTTGTCTACAAGAGTAATACTTATGAAACATAATGGTTAATATCCATAACTTAACTAGCATAACCTAATTTTTCTCCATCGGTGTTTTTGGAGAGCATGGTCCAGCGGCGAGGGTGGACGTCGAGGCTGTCAAGGTCACACGGGTCAGAGGTGCACCTCCTCCAATCCTTGCACGCGACGTGGAGGCGGATGTAGTCGACCACATCGCAGCGAACGACGATGTCGTTGACGAGCACCGATGGCAGGTTGGACCAATCCCTCCTGTCAAATGTCAAGTAGATTCGAAAACTTCGGTCGTACCAAAAGCTGGAGGAATTATCTTGAACCTATGTGTAAATTGGTCTAACTAACCATTAATATTATTCGTGGCTGCATTTGCATGAGGGTTGGTCGCCAGGGATCAACGAGATTATGATGGGTTCACTTGCCATCAGATGTGTGGCGGCGGCTAACACCCTAGGAATGGACTGGGTACCTCTATATACGGGAAACAGAAAATCTAAAAAGGAAAAAGTGGGTGGATCCATTATGTTTTGGGTCACTTGCCATCGGATCTTCTCCCGACGATGATCTTGGCCATGGGGTTCGGTTTCTCACCGCGCATAGTAACGACTTCCACAACACCCCCGGTATAACCCTAATGGGCCAATCTCGCCTACTACCGCCGCCACACTCTTTCCCGTTTTCTCCTTCTGAATGACATCCGCTTTGTACTATTGGGCTCCGCCTCTCCTATTCATATGTTCTCCTACTCCACTCGCTGCTGGGCCTTTCACCGTCTCTTTCATCCCAATTGGATCCATCTCCACCGTCTCAGTGTCCAACTCCTTTTGTGACCGAGCCCCTTCCTTTAAGGTGTAACTTGTACCCCATATGTTTGTATCTGAGTAGAATTATTTTTACACTCCCATGAAGACATGCAGTCATAGAATACTTAGTACTCGATCGAGGATAGCATACAACATCGTTATTCTATACGGCCCCTCCTTCTAGAACATCACGTGAATTATGACTCATGTGAACTTCTTTTCCATTTGAACTTCTACCCAAATTGATGTGTTCACATACCTTGTGTACATAAATAATACTTATGACTCATAATTATTAATATCCATAGGTTAACTAGCATAACCTAAATTTTCTCCTACCATCACGGGGTAGATGTGGTTTGCAGGTCGCCGGTGAAGTTCCATGTTCTCAGCTACATGACTAGTGCTTCTGGGGCTATCTATTCTCACCATATGACAGAAATGTCTCTTGTGGTTCCGTTTCGTTCCTATGGGTCATGAATCATCAATCATGTCCCCTTTTCCACATTGTTCAATGCCCCACCCCTCTACAAGCTCTTTCTTCTTTAGGTTCTCTCTACCATTTCTATAACTTCAGTAACTTAATTAGTTGTCATGTCCCATGATTCTTTATCCTTTTTACCATGTTAGTTCACTTATGGTTTTTTTTAATGTGGCAGCTACACAATTTCCTTTATCATTTTGATTTTGTGTTTACAAATCCTAGATCTAGGCTTGATATTTAGTACATGTTGTTCACGGAGAGAATTAGTACTCCACGTCCCAAAATGTAAGACACACTTAATTTTTTCTTAGCAACAACACATATTTTGAATAATTTGTAACTTTTAGTATGTGCAAAAGTTAGTAGAAATATATAAGGTAAACTTTTACAAAAATAAATAAAACAATGCCAATTATATAAGGACAATCTATACGCTTGGTGTATATCAATGTGCATAATAAAGTGCGCTTTACATTTTGGGACAGATGGAGTGTTACAAAACAATTAACATTCATAGTTAAACAAACATAACCTACTTTAGCTATTAACACTCTAGGGGGATTGATGTGGTTGATAAATTGTTTGTGTAGTTCCTCTTAACATTTCCCTTGTTGGCCAACATTATTGGTGCTTCGTGGCCTACCTAGTCGGAGCTTGTCAAAAAATTGTGAAACCAATGAGAGGCTTCTAAGTGCTTTTGATTAATGGTCGTCCAAGTGTGGACGCAGCTTCATGTCTCAAAGCTGCATCTTCAAGAAACACCAAGTCGCTCGTGTACGGTTCTCTCGCCACATAACTCTTTTGTTATCAGGGTAGTAACACATAAGTTAGCAATCTATCGTGTAACAAGGTAGTTACACCAACATTGCGTCAAACTTATAAAGGATCATCAACTGATAACTTTGAAGATGGAATTTGAAAGATCTCGTCAAGATAAAAGTTGATGACAGAGACGGATAATCAACTTAATCTGCGATTTGAGATATTTTGTTTTGGAGTTTTGCAAAAAAAAATTTCAAGACATCATATTTGTTTGTTTGTTTGTTTGCGCATGCCGCCACACAACACCCGTCATGCTAATAAGCTTGGGAGTACACGTTCGCTCTCTAGAGTCCTAGAAACTCCCTTGATTTCAGTTAGTAGCAAAAAGGCTATAGTTTTGCGACACACAAATTTAAGCCAAATTTACCCAAATTTCAGCTGGTATTTAGTCAGACTCAAGCTGAGTTTGATCATTTTACCAAATTGACAATCGCAAATAGCTGAACGAAGTTTTTAGTGATTTGAGTGGAGGCAGAGTTTTGGAATCTTGCAAGCGTGCACCTAATTAAGCTTAGACTTTGAAACGATTTCGGATATATGTGGGTCTCTGCGTGTAACTTTTTGGTGCCAATTAGAAAAGGTTTGGCTTGCAAGTCATCATCAGATTGGAACAGTATGCAGAATTGGGCATGCATTTGGTCCACAGTTATGATTATGAATTCTCTTTTATTTTAGTGGCAAAAGGTTCACGCACGCTTCGATTTGCAGATAGATATAAACACTGCTCAGTGGACAGTGGAGACTACTAGCATAGCACACAATCTTTCATCAGAAGCAGCTTCATCGTCATATACAATTCAATACTTCAATCATAGATGTTCTAGATGTTAAGATCTTTAGGGTCTACAACTTAGAGTCATTGAGATCAGAACAAGCTGTTGCATTTTAAAATTTCTCTTGGCATCAGATGCATCCATATCGATCCATCTAGGCAGCGCGCCGAACTTGAAACCGATTTCGCACTGATAGACAGTGGATCCCACTCGTCTTCTATACATACCCCTGCGCGCCATGGCCACCTCACTAGTAGGGAAGTGCCTTTCTGTGGCGCACCAAAATAGCTTTCTGTGGCGCATGGGTGCGCCACAGAAGTCTCGCCACAAAAATATTATTTCTGTGGCGCACCCTTATGTGCGCCACAGAAAGTAGAAAATTCTGTGGCGCACTTCCAGAATGCGCCACAGAAATATTGCTCATGCGCCACAGAAATATTAGTCCATGCGCTGATGAATTTGACAATAATTTATCTGTGGCGCACTTGCTTCGTGCGCCACAGAATATGGTGCGCCACAATTATTTACCATGCGCCACTAAATTATTTGCTGAATTATCGATTATTTGCTGTATTATCGATTATTTGCTGTATTAATTTGACAATAATACATGTATATTACAGTATTTATACAGAAAATAATAGAAACAGTAATATATTTTGACACGGTATTAAAACAGACAGATAAATATGTCATTACATCAGTTAGAGCCCGAGATACATACATATATAGTGACAATTAAGTGCCAAATTAATTGTACAAAAGTTCATCTTATGTCACATAAGTCATAGTACAAATAAAGTTGTCATCGATTTCCCTCTGATGCAACCCTGGAGATGGATACAACGATGTGCCATTTCACCGTCTCTTCTTGAGTCGCCGCTGGAGTCTCTTCTTCTTGAGTCGCCGCTGGGGTCTCTTGCTGGGTCGCTGACGGAGAACACGTCTAGCTCCACTGGTAGGATTGAGCCTTCTGGTGTATCGGCTCCGGGAACGGTTTATAGCAGTCTTTCGTCATCCACGTCCTCATGTCATTTTGCTTGTCTAGGCGTTCTTCGATCTCCCACTTAGACAACCCTGGAGATGAATTGGAATATATATTTGATTAATAATATAAATAGAGTATGATTTATTCATCTAATTAAGTGGATAAGTCTATAATAAAGAAAATAAAGAAGCACTTCTATCGAGTGAGGCAAGGCTTTTCTTTTACAATACATCCTACCTCTGGCGTTGTGTAAGGACCCCCATTCTTCCATGACATCTTCCAAAATGATTAGCGATAACTGCCTCTGGATGCGATGGAAGTCTTCTCTAAGCTCAGAATCGGTGATTTTCCCCCATTTGTGCTCCATTCTTGGAGACTAGATGGCCACCTCGTTGTCTCTACATCCCGGACAAGCCCTTTAATGTGATGGAGGACGTAGAAGGCATCCTTCACGCTGCCAGACGCATGCTTGATGCAATGGAACCCGGTCCCATGCCAGAAAATGTGTTTGTTGTCCTTCGTTAAACGTTCCCCATTCTTTTCTTTGTGGAAGTGGCCTCCCTTTTGGGCATAGCCCTCGAGAGCCTCATCGAGAACACCCTTTATTCTGGTGTAGTCTTTAAGACTCCCCGAGTCGAAATAAGTGGCAACGGACCACCTCGGGCTTACGACGATGAGTACTGCGTACTCGTCACTGCTCAACACAATTGAAACGGAATGTTGGAAAGGATCAACAACTGAAGAAATCTATAAGAAATCATAAGATACGACGGCGGCGACCGGATGTGTACTTACTCGGAAAAGAAAGGAATAAGAAAGCTGTTCTTATCCTTGTTGTTCAGCATGATTCTCTGGAGGAACTTCGTGGCCTTGGCCCGTGTCGTTGATCCTTCCACCAGCAGGCTGTCACGCATGTAGTAGGGATCCACTACCTTGATGTACGGGGTATTATCTCTCCTGATCCTCATCGCTTGGTTGAGCGCGTATAGGCGGACCAAGTTATAGTCCAGCCGTCTAAAGTGAAACAGCTTGAAGACGTCCTCGTACGATATGAAAAACAGATCCGCGGGGGTTTCATGGACGAACTCGGCCAAGTCTTTTGGCACCTTGACAGTGAACACCGGGTAATTTGGATTATCTTCTTTAAGAAGGTTGCTCTCTCGCGTCAAGATAGCATTTTGCAAAGAGAGCATGCATCCGTCTGCGAGGTGGAGCAGCTCCCGAGACAGGATCGGTTGACCAGCTTCATGAACTCGGCTCAAGCCATCCGCACGGGGTGATACCATGTCTTCATACCCCCGGATAGTCGTCTTAGGAGCTGGCTTACTTCTCTTCCTGTGCTTCTTCTTCTTTACCTCTGGGGATGCTGGGGGTGCATCTTCTGTAGTAGGCACATTGATTGAGTACTTGTTGGAGCCGAAGCTGATCACTGGGGGAGGCCCTTTTCTCCCTCCCTCAATCCAAACCCTGACAGACTCACAGACGGTAGTAAAGATCGACGTGAACGTCGTTGTCACTGCCTGTGCGATGACCGTCTGAATCATACTATTTTCCTCTCTCGGTTCCTCGCCTCCTGTTCGAGAACCCCCGGCCTCGTTATTGTCAGCCATGTTCGTCTCACCTATAAGAAAAAAATGTCGAAGTTAGTACACCAAATATAAGAAAAAAATCACTTAATTAAGTACTAAGATACCCGGCCCATGCATTAGTCGCAATACCCCATATGTCTTGTTTTTAGCAAAGCCATGCCAAAATTCACGAAAAATTTCGGCATGACCTTTGCTAAAAAAGGGACATATGGAGTACCCGAATTTGCCGGAACGGAAGTTAATCGACGTTCCGGCAAACTCAAGGGCCTCATGGGTACCTGCAGACATTTCACAAATCATGTTGCCGGCATCTCCGGCCGGACAACAACAAACACATATCCACATCTGCCGGCCGACAACAAACACAATACCACATCCACATCTCCACGTGTCCTATTTTTAGCAAAGTCATGCCAAAATTCACGAAAAATTTCGGCATGACCTTTGCTAAAAAAGGGACATATGGAGTACCCGAATTTGCCGGAACGGAAGTTAATCGACGTTCCGGCAAACTCAAGGGCCTCATGGTTACCTGCATAGATTTCACAAATCATGTTGCCGGTATCTACGGCCGGCAACATCCACATACACGACACGCTGGTCGGAACACAAACAACCACGACACGATGGTCGTGGTAGCACAGAACACATGGTCACCGGGTTAACCAATAGCTCACCAAAGAGGGAACTGTAGTTGAGGAGATAGTTGATGTAGTCGAAGCCGGTGGTCTGCACAAGAAAAAAAAAATTCACATCCATATATATCTTCATTTCCTTTAAAAAGTACCAACTTTGGAGCATTTCTAAAGCATCAAATCTTGATCCTATTTCACATTAACCCTCATGGATCTCTTGTACTAAGTTAGTACTTCATAATTAACCCCAGAAATAATTTTTTGAATACATCTAGAACCTTAATTGAAGGCATTTTTGTAGGTATGTTTAAACAGTGACCATATTTAACTTAGCAAAATTTTAAATTTTTTTGGTCTCCAAAATTTTCCTAACACCACTAGCACCAACTAGAAGCATTAGCAACTACTTGCAGCAAGCACTCAACAACCAAATGAATCAAATTCTGTAAAAATATGGGTTTGGCATTTGACCAAACACCTTGTGTGCCGGTGTGGAGGGGAGGGAGAGGGGATGGAAGGAGCAGCACCTCGGGGAGGGGATGGTGGAGGGGAGGGAGAGGGGATGTCGAGGGCGTCGGCGGCGTCGGCGTCGAGGTGGCGGGCCGGGGCGAGGACGCGGTGGAGTGGCGGCGAGGACGCGGCCGGTGGAGTGGCGGCGAGGACGCGGTGGCGGCGAGGACGCGGTGGAGTGGCGGCGAGGACGCGGTGGTCGCGAGGGCGGCGGGAGCTGCCGGCGGCGAGGGCGCGGCCGTGGTCGTCGAGCGCGCGCGCGGTTAGCTAGGACTTGCGAATTTTGGATGAAGAGGCGCAGCGCGATGGCGGGTCCACATGTAAGTGGGCACAAAATATTTCTGTGGCGCACCGTTGGATTGGTGCGCCACAGAAAGGCAGGATTCTGTGGCGCACCAATCCAACGGTGCGCCACAGAATTGTCTAGTACAAAATTTAAAAAGCTGTGCTGCTGTTTGATGACACAAACAGCAACACAGCCCAGTGGTTTCCAACAGTCCGAATTAACCCTGATAGCCAGGTTCGAATCCTGGCAAACTCACTTTTTTTAAACTTTTTTTCTTTAAAATTTGGTTCAAAAATTTGCATTGTCTCACACACAATGTATATTCAATTCATACACATATTCAATTCATTGACTCATACATATTCAAAAACTTGCATTGTCTCACACACACACACAAATTAAATACACCAAAAAAGTATTCTTCGTCTTGTTGGTTCCGCGAGCTAGCTTCTCTTCTTTCCCTTCTTCGCGGTTGAAAACTTTAGGCCGGTCACCTTGAGATTTCTTCGCGTGAACGGACAACCTTTAGTAGGTAGGGAGGTCTTCCTTCTTTGTGTACTAGTAGTAGGCATGTCGAAGAACTTGTCGAATTCCTCCTCGATCTTTGGCTCGTTGTCCAAGTCTTCCTCGGTGGCGTCTCCTTCCATTCCGATGATGCTCCTCTTGCCCCTCCTCACGACAACACGGCTAGGCTTTGACGGGTCGGTAATGAAGAAGCATTGCTCAACTTGGCTAGCGAGTACCCATGGCTCATTTTTTGCGGTGGCGTTCTTCGATTTGGCATCGGGTATAACCATGGTGGTAAAATACCGGTCTTCTTTGACGACGTCCTTGGCCCATCTCACACGGAACATTGGCACCAACTCTCCACAGTAGTTGAGCTCCCATATCTCCTCGATCCTTCCGAAGAATCTTTCCTTGACAGTAGCCTCGTCATCGGCGTAGGATAGCATAGTTACTCCTGAGTTTTGATATTCGCTATACCTGTCCTTTTCCTCGGTGCAGAATCTGAAACCGCCGATGTCGTACGACTGATAGGTCTTTACGTTCTGCCCGGGGCCCTGTGATAAGGAGAATATGAGTTTTTCCTCTTCCGTAGATGGCTTCCTGCTCTCTGCTTCAAGCAGTTGCCTTTTCTTGAACCAACGCGTCAAGCTGGAGTTGTGCTCTCTGATTACGTCTCCCTTCTTCCTCTGCCGTCTCATGTCGACGTAATTCTGCTCGATTAAGATTTTGTGCTCTTCCACAAAATATTCGGTCACTTTTAAGTGTTGTAGCGCGACCCGGTGAGCCCTGTCGAGGTCGTCTTTTTTACCATGAATGCCAACAAAGATTGAGCGGTAGCCGTCGTGGTGACCAACTCCATCGAGCCTGCCGAGGTGTGTCCTGGTGGGCAGACCGACATCCTCGTTCTCGGTCCTTAGATAATTCTGGCAGAAGGAGATGCACTCGTAGGTTAAAAATCCCTTGGCCATGCTTGCGTCTGGACGGGCCCTGTTGCGAACGTATCCTTTCATGACACCGTTCTGCCTTTCGAACGGCATCATGTAGTGCAGGAACGTCGGACCGAGCTGCCTGATGTCATCAACGACATGGAGAAGGAGATGCACGCAGATATCAATGAATGCGGGCGGGAAGTAAATCTCGAGCTCGCATAGTATCACCACGATCTCTTCCTCAAGCATGTCGAGCTGCTTCACGCCGATCGACTTCCTGCTGACGACGTCGATAAAGTTGCAAAGGGCAGACAACGTATCACGGACGTGCTCATCCATTAACCCTCGGATCGCAACGGGAAGTATCTGTGTCATCAGCACGTGACAATCGTGAGACTTCATGCCGGTGAACCTCTTCTTTGTTGCATCCAGATATCTGCTTATCTTCCCCGAGTAACCGTGAGGAACTTTGACTCCTAGAAGGCACCTGAAAAACTGCTCGAGCTCCTCCGGACTCATACTGAAGCAGGCAGCGGGAAGCATCACCGTGTTCTTCTTTGCCCTTTTGCGGCGACCTTGAGTCCCTTCTGTCTGATCATCATCATCATCATCGTCATCACTATCGGGGGCCTGAAGTTCTGTCCTG
This sequence comes from Poa pratensis, assembly GCA_947311845.1. Classification (NCBI taxonomy): domain Eukaryota; kingdom Viridiplantae; phylum Streptophyta; class Magnoliopsida; order Poales; family Poaceae; genus Poa; species Poa pratensis. Next base: position 45,780,005 of record CAMZMU010000062.1, on the reverse strand, counting down.
ATGCCAAGCCATTTCAGATCGTATCTTGCTTTCGTCCCATCCTTGGTCTTATCCGACATGTGGCAAAGTGTGCCAAGCAGACTCTCGGTAACATTCTTCGTAATGTGCATCATATCGAGGCTATGTGGCGTCTTGAGGACCTTCCAGTACTCCAAGTCGTGGAAAACAGACCTCGCTTTCCATACACCCAGCAGTGGATCTACCTTCGGTCGCTTCTTTCCCGGCGCTGGGCACTCCTTCCAGTTTTTCAAAAGCTCGTCGATTTCTGTGCCGCTCCTCGGGCACGGGGCTCTTTCGGGCTCGTCTTTACCATTGAACAAATCACCGCGTTTTGTCCGCCTCGCTTTTTTCTTGTATCTACTGATTCGACCGGAGCTCATCCTGATGACCATGGTTACGGCCTACGCGGTATACATAGAGCACAAACAAGAGTATGTTAATTAGAACCGCAACATGCATGCACACACATTAGTTGGCCCATGCATTAGTCGCAATACCCTATATGTCCTATTTTTAGCAAAGTCTCATGCCAAAATTCACAAAAAAAAATCGGCATGACCTCTCCTAAAAGTAGGACATATGGAGTACCCGAATTTGCCGGAACGGAAGTTAATCGACGTTCCGACAAACTCAAGGGCCTCATGGGTACCTACAGACATTTCACAAATCATGTTGCCGGCAACATCCACATACACGACATCATGGTCGGAACACAAACAACCACGACACACATCCGACCATACACACACCGTCGGCGCCACCAAACATGCATATGCATGTTCATCATCCATGTAGATCCATGTCTCACCTAGTAGATTCCGTGCCGAGACGTGACCGTGATCGATGAGAGAGCGTGTGATGTTGGAGAGAAACTAGTGGACAAAAAAAGATGTATTGAAGGCTCTCCTAAACCCTCACCAATAATCTATCAAACAATTTAGGTTTTACTAAAAAAAATGGAGAAAACTATGGGCAAAATAGGAGGGAGAGAAGAGAAATACGAGCTAGGTGGAGGTGGAGGAGGAAGAAGAGAAGAAGTAAATGGTGGTAGGTAGAGGGTTGCCACCTTTTTGTAGATCTGGAGGCAACATTCTGTGGCGCATGCATCACGGTGCGCCACAGAAACATGTCTTTCTGTGGCGCACCACCATGCATGCGCCACAGAATGTTGCCCACTTAAATTATTTGTGGGGCCGCACCATGTTTTCTGTGGCGCATAATTCTGCATGCGCCACAGATAAATTACCAATGCAATCATTGGAGGGGGCCCCACCGAATTTTTGTGGCGCATCTGGATAGATGCGCCACAGAAAGGTCACCAGATATTTGTGGTGGTGGGACCCACCATTTTTCTGTGGCGCACGCATGCACGTATGCGCCACAGTATTTTGTGGCGCATTAGGAGTGGTGCGCCACAGAACATTTTTTGTGACGCATGATAGGTTTGGTGCGCCACAGATAGGTAATCCACAGAAAGGCACTTCCCTACTAGTGCCTTAAGCATAGTCCGTACGCTCGCACGCACCTACCTTTTGCTTGAGGTGGTCAGTAATGGCGCACAGTGTCCTGGAGCTAACGCTCATCTCGGCGAGTGACCTGAAGGATGTGAACCTGTTATGCCACATGGAGGTGTACGCCGTCGCGTCCGTCTACGCGACCCGCGCACGCGCCAGCGCACCCACACCAACCGCTACGGCGGCAGGTACCCGGAGTGGGACGACACGCTCCGTTTCGCCGGCCCGCCCACGGCCGCGGCGGCCTCCGCAGCGGGCACCTACCTCCACGTGCTGCTCCGCACCGAGCGCGCCTTCGGCTTCGACGACCGCGACGTCGGCGAGGTGTTCGTCCCGGTCGCCGACCTGCTCGCTGGTGCCTGCGTCTCCGGCGCCCAGCGGCGGTGCGCGTCGTACCAGGTTCGCAAGGTGCAATGCATAGAGCACCATGGCGTACTCAGCGTGTCCTACCGCCTTGGCCCCGTCATGGCGCCGGTGCTCAGGGACACCAAGCCTTGCGGTGCCGCCGTGGGCTACCCGGTGATGCCGTGGCAGCCGTGCCATCCACCGTCCTATGCTTACGCGCCGCCGCACCAGTCGGTGAGGCCGCGCTGTCCTCCGCCCTATGTCCGGACACTGGCGCCGCCGCCAAGGAATGCCAAGAAGAACGGGAGCTTCGCCCTAGGGCTCGGCGCAGGGATGCTCGCCCGAGGCTTCAGTGTGTATTCGGCAACATGATGTCGTCGGACACGTCGGCTTATGACAGCGCCAGGTGCGACCGTGCGAGACCGTGATCACCAACGACATATCTAGTGAATTTCACACTCTTGCATCGTGAGCACAGTTGAATAGGTGAATAATCCTCCGTGCAGAAAGTACTATAGTCTGCAGTGTGCCGTCACTGTAAGATTTTTACTACTCCTATGTTTTTTTTTTTTTGCGAAGAAGGATTACATTGCATTAAACCAAGATTCTTACAGAAAAGTCCAGACACACAAAGAAATTAACAGATAGGTCCTCGCTGAACTCTGGCTTCGTCTCCACGGAGCAGACCGCTGCGCCGGCGAAACCCGCCGCCACACCTCCACAAGCTTGGACACGGAGCACCCCTCGGCGACCAGGAAGTCGACGCTCCTCGGCATGACACCTCCACCCTGCACCACGGGCGGCGACGCCATCTTGGTTGACTGCAACTTCACCTTCGAGATCTACACAACGCACCTCCGTCTGGCCGGCACCGGCTGGGGAACGACGAACTCGACGGATCCAAGGATCGAAGAGCTCGGGGAAGTCGATCCGCGCACGACAGAGCTCCGGAGAGCGCCGTCGCCGAAGGAATAGCAGAACGACACCAAACACCACACCGCCGACACCTCCACCTCCATGGCGCCGCCGGCTGCCTCCCTATCTACCCCTACACTATGTACAAGCCCGGATCCGTGGATTCCCCAGCCTCCCGCCGCCGGAGCGGCCGACGGAGGCGGAGGGATCCACGATCCCCGGCGAGCAAGGTGAGGAGACGGGGAACTTTCACAAATCGCCTCTCTCAGCACTGTAGACGGTGGAGAGGGGGAGCGGTCCAAGTCGCTACTTTACTACTCCTATGTTTCACGCGTGCTTAATTCTTTGGAGAAAATAATTACCAGAAGTAGCACATGGGCGGATGCCGATGCCTGCTGCTCTGTCTTAGCGGCCCTTTGTAATCCCCTCTGTCCCCAACTCTTCCCCCATGTAAAATCATCTGACCAAATTTGGGTCTTCATATATACAAAATAGAAAAAATTCAGGTGGGGTTTTCCCCCCCCCCCCCCCCCCCCCCCCCCCGTGACACTTCAAAAAAAATGTTGGAATACAAGTTAACAGAGCGACAGGCACATCTGCAAAAATGCAATACCACAAATAAGAGGATACCCACCTACTATCCACACACTTCATTTCATCAAGATCCGTGCAACTAATTTATCAACGAATATTTAAATGTCAATGCATTATCAATAATTGATGGATTTGTGTAATTTAAATTTTAGATTCATGTACTAACATGAATTTTCTGTGCATGCATTGACAAAAAAAAATTAAAACCACGCATTAACATATTTTTTAGTTTTTTTAACACATAAAATAGTTGGAATAATATGTTTCGTTGGATGCAAAATCAACGGTCATGATAGTAGGTGGGTATCCTCCTAGTTGTGGGAAGAAGACTTTGGCACATCTAGGATCCAAAACGCATCTGTGGAGGCAACGTTAGGTGTAGACACACTCACTGGGATATGATTGAAAAATCGATAATTACCGTTACAATGAGTCCAATTTTCAATGATTTTTCATACTCACATAGACACCACGCGAAAATATAATCTTAATGGGCAATTTAGTTTCCAAATGACCTTATTGAGAAATCGACAATAGGTCTTTACCAAAGCCACATAAGAAAACTTCACCATGGGGTTGGTTCCCCATTTCTAAAAAAAGAAATCTTGACCATAAACCAAACAGATGAGTTCAAATTATAGCGGAACACATCTGCCTGCTAGTTAATATTGGTACCAGCTAACTTTTTAGCAGGTCCATCCAAGCAATTTTGTACCATATTAGTCTTCCGACGTTACCGTGCATATATAACATCTCACACGCCAACGTTGGAAAAGTGAGAAATATGATAAGGGATAGAGTATTGATTAGGGAGTGAGATGGAACCCACCTGTCTTCCCAAATCCTGACCATTGTAACACGATTCATGGTGAAAGGTCCATAATGGAGTTATGGAGGAAGATGGTTTTCACTCGGGAAAATATCTAGTGATACCACGCCCTACATGACACTATGATATCACCCAAAAAATTCAAATTTACAAGTGTTACAATACGTGGGTGTTCACAAGATGTGTTTTTTACATTCTCTAGAATTTTCAGAACCAAATTTAAAATACACATAGAGAAAAAAAAAGACAATTGCTATTTGAATAGTACCATTTTGTGTTTTCATCTTTTTTTTGACACTCTTCATGTTAAGATTTGGGACACTAAGGAACTTACGGGTGAAGAAGAAGTCACTAACCACATTATTCAACTTCATACCGAGAAAGCCATTTCAGGCGAGCTTTGATAAAAGAAATTCCCTGTGCCAAAGCCTTTATTTTCTAACAAACTAAATAAAATTCCTAGAAGACATTTTCATAGTCAAATTTTCAATACCAAACCTTGACTTTTGGATTGACGAACTGAATGAATGATTTCTTGAGCTATAACCACACTCCCTAAATATACCCACCTTTGGTAAACGTTGATTGATTAATTCTTGTAATAATATTCATGATCCCAAGTGTATTAGTCAACATTGAAAATATTAAAACTTAGGTTACCATGCTAATTAGTCTAGCATTTTCATTATGGTAAGAAATGCAAATCTATATATGTCTAATGTCCCATTAACGAGCAAATTTATGTTCTTTATTCACCTCACACATATGCTGGCAGAGACATGAAAAGGAGGCCATCTGGGCCAAGGGCATCATCTGAATAAGAATAAAAAACATCTCTTTTGACCTCAAGTTCAGTGAAGGGTGCATGTAATATCCTATTTTGCTCTAAGAAAATTTTCTCCTCATGAGACAAGAAATTTTGTTGTCGCAGGGTGAAACCTGAAGCAGACTCGGCTTTGAGAAGGTCTTAATAGTAGGTTGAAGTAATATATATCTTATCTATTTCAGTTGTTGGACCGTCAGGGCCATCAAGAGAATGCAGACATAGATAAGTCTGCCAGAAACATACGTACATGCGAATGCTGGGATGATGTAGTTGCAATTATTAATTATTCATGTGGCAGAATTACTTGCTTGAAGACTCTTACAAATTCTTCCACAAATTACAATAGCTGGCTCTAGGCCGGTGTCAAATATAGAAGTCAGGACTTCGGCTTTGCACACTCGTTCTGGTTAAAAATAAATAACATGTACATGCTTGTATTTGCATGGTACTACTTTCATAGTGATTAATCCACTTTTACAACATTGTATAATCGTATATTTTTGCATTTTATAATAATCCCGCGACCTCTCTAGCTTGTTCTCGGATTGTCTTCTATCCGTATGCCCATGCAGTTTAGCCCTTGCCTAGCCTTGATCGCTCAATCACAATCCCATTAGAATGTAGTACACGATGGTGACAGGAAGTGAGATAAATATCCCAAAAATAACCCTGGAAACGCACAATAATCAGATGGGCATTAATTGGTAGGAACAAGTGAATTACTGCAAGACAAGCGTATCTGGTAGAGAAAAATACGTACCCTGTGCTCATGATGTCCGCGTGGACCTTGTACTCTTCAGCATACACAAACGAAGTTACAGCCAGTGGGAGAGCCGCCTACATGTATGTATGCATGCGGGAAAATGTGATTAGATAACTATGCACTCTCTCTGTGATATGCAACTGCAACTTGTGCTTACCTGTACAACGGCAACGTGCAGCAGGGTGCCATGCATGCCAACGACAAGCGAGGCGAGCAGCATCACCACCGGGCCTATGAGAAACTTGAGGACCATTGACATTGAGGCGATCTTGTAGCCGCACGGAACGAACCGCGACTGCCGCGCTATGAACGTCCCTGATACGTGAAGAGGAAATGTCTAGATTTAAAACCCGGTTTTTGAAAAGATCTGGCCATGCAAGTCCAGATTAATCTAATTAAGCGAAGATATATGCAGACCTGAAGAGAACATGCTGAGTCCAACAGCTGTGGTGTATATTGTGAAAAGTGAGTCGTCGATAATTTTTGGCATCTCGATTCCACGCCTGCAAATTGAAAAAGTACATGGCATACTTAATTAGGTACTAAGTACCAGTAATACGATATACTGTATAATTGGATATGCGGCCACAACAATGTTGTTTCGAACATGAAATGAAAGGGACGTACTTGAAGGCAATCAGAGACCAGATGAGGCCAAGGATGCTTGCATAGGTATTCGGAATCCTCAGAATCTTCTTCACTGCCATCCAAACGATATGCTTCACCGACGGCGCCACGACGTCTCCAACGGTATTCACAACTGACGTCGTCTTTGTATCGACAGCCGTGACATCCGTGATTTCAATGGTCACGTCCACTTGGTCGTGAGAGTGCAACTCAGGGGTAACAAGCTGGTTGTCGCCCCACTTGGCACCTTTCTGATCTGGCGAGGCAGGGGTGATCTTGGCGGAGGAGGTTCCATCATGCAGAACCGCCGCGGCGGCGCGCATGGCCTCCATGTACTCGTAGAGGAAGATGATGACGTTGTACCAGAAGCAGAACTGCAGGACGACGATCTGCTTCATGTAGGTGGTGGAGACCGCCCCGTACATGCCGTTGAGGAGCGGCACGCCCATGATGATGGTGTTGGGCAGCGTCGCCACGGAGAAGGCGGTGACCACCCACTGCAGAGGCGAGGAGGAGGCCGCCGCCGCCGCGTTGATCCCGTCGCGGCGGCGGGAGTGCGTCCACCGGGCCCAGGCCGTGAGGCCGAGCAGGATGGCCACCTTCTGCAGCGTGTCGGCGGCGATGAGGCGGCCGTTCATGGCGTAGAGGTTGTTGGTGGAGACCATGTTGAAGATGAGCACGGGCACGGCGTAGAGCGCGACGAAGTGGTTGATCCCCGCGCACTGCTCGTCGGAGAAGGCCTTGAGCCACCGCACGGACGCGTACCCCAGCCCGGCCGCCGTGTACAGCGGCGCCATGGCCTCCAGGACCTGATACACTGCCGAGCCCGTGATCATAGTGCCCTGGCGCGTGGTGTCTACTGGTAATGGTGTGTGTGACAATTTAGGTAGTGTTGTAGTAGGAGTATGAGAGTTTAGGTTATCGAATGGAGCTTGCATGTATATATAGGGGCCTCAGCGCGAAGTAATAGGAAGTGTGTGTCATTTTTTCTCTCCTGTTCTGTTAATTTGCCGTTTTTTCTTACCCATGCACGTGGGGAAAAGAACGTTTTGGCTGCTGCTACTACATGCTGAGCGTGCTTTTCTTTTGTCGGAACTCACAAGTCACTTTTCTCGGAACGGTCGTTAGCACCGACGTGGGAAAACATGTAGTACAAGGAATACAGAAATGAGTGAGAATTTGTATCACCCAAGATTTTTTGAAAATAAAATAAAAAAGGAGTTTGAAGTTTCACAATTTTTTTAAAATTTCCGTGAATATGTATACATCTTCCGTATACTTGTGCAAAGTATCGCTAAAAAGGCATTCTATTTTAGGCCACATAAACAACAAATCCATAGATTATAAACGAATAAACAACTCATATTTTTATTCAATATTTGTCTATTTTGTGTAGACCCAAATACTTTTTTTAACGAAACTTGTGGTGTGAGTATTTTTTGATATATATTCTATGTGTATATGTGGTTGTATATTTTTTAAACAAAATTCTAAACGTAGATAATGTCAAACTCTACTAGTGTGTAAAATATTAATGCAAAATTTATCGTATTTCAGGCTACACAAAAATGATAAATCTGATAAATTTCAAGGTTTTAAAATGTGCGTCTAGATGCATTTGTCATTTTTTCCAGAATAAAATATAACAAATTGCGGATTGAAACTTAGCTCATCGATAGAGTTCAACATTATCTACATTTATGTTATTTTCCTAATTTTTTGGATGTTTCAAATGCCGATTTCAAATTTTTCGTACTCTTCAAGACTACAAACTACCTTATTCGTATATATATACATGCACCTAAGCACCTTGCCTGGACGTTGTCCCCGTAACGGACTGTTTAGAGGTGGTGAACCTCTGGTTTTTGCGATACAAGACTCGTTCGGTTGTGTCGCCTATCTTAAATGAGATTGGGGAGATTATTACTAGTTTTACAACTTTTAGCATTATTCATGTAAAGAGGACTGCTAATGCCTCTGCGGATCTCTGCGGATCTGTGTGCCAAGCATGCCTGTTGTCTTCAGACTTCAGACTGCTGGTTTCACATGATGCCGTCGTTTCTGGATAGTAGTCTCCGGGCAGATTGTGATCGTTTGTCGTTGATTGAATAAAGACCCTAAGTTCAAGTGCAAAAAAAAAAAAAAAAAAACCGATACTATATTAATAAGGCCCGTGCATGCTGATTCAGGTGCATGTATAGGAAACTTTGAATCCCGCCGCGTGCTCTGCAGGAGAACAAGAAGTCAAGAACGAACGAGGACCGTCGTCCTGACCGCACAAAATTCAGCAATGCAACTTGGTACCGGATGTTCCGCCTACAAGTTGTTTCGCAAAGCCCTGTGCTCCATTCACTCCACTATCAGGGCAACAAGTTGTTTTCCATGAAGCTATATGCTCCACATACTTGGCAGCCCTCGGCGGTCCAAATGCGATAAAATCGTGTTGTATTATATTCTTTGACCATCAAAAGTTTTCATTGAGATTAATTCTGGCCAGATTATTTTTACCACGTGGGTTGGTGAACGTACGTAACGCCTGCATGGTGACGACGGGCAGATTGCAAGAACACCGAAGAAGATGGTTTCATTTTGGGATCTGACAGAGAATCTGATCCAACCATACACGTTCATGGAAGACTCAGATGCTTCCTACTCTCTCACATATGTTTGGTAAGTAGGTAGAGTGACTTATATTTTGATACGGAGGGAGTAGTTCCGATGAACCATGCATATAGGGCGCTTTAGATGCTGGCCACGGCAGCACAAGCTGTTGTAGTGTCACACGCTAGGCGCGGTCTCTCCCTGGGTCTGGGTGCGAGGAACTAGGTCACCGTGAGCGCCGCTGCCACACTAGGTTATCCACGACCAATTGTTTGCTTAGAAGGCTAGATCAGAATCGTGCCATAGAAAATACACGTTGCGCATGGCCTAGCTACATCGGCAATGATCATTCATTTTGGACTGTTGCCAATGTGGGTCAGGTCGTCCACGGCAGTTTTCGGTGTTCCTTATCATCCATATGTCCTAGTTTAACCATGCCCACTGTGAGTGCCGTTTCGGATGGGGTTATCCTTAGTGTCGCTTTGTATCAATGAGTTTAAAGTCTAGATGGACAAGGTACAATTCAAACTATGAAGTATTGAACATGTACTTGCCTATGTCTCATTTGCGAGACTAGGTGTGCCTAATGTACATAAACACTCTATTTCTACCTAATCGAAAGGCAATACGACTGCCGGTTCCTCAAAAAAAAAACATGTACTTGCTTGCATGATTCGAACTCCTCTACAGTATGATCCAAAAATCAGCCGATTCGTCTACTGATGGGCCTTCGGCTACTAGATCAGAAAGATTGACTGCTACAATTATAGTTAGGACCCGATGCGATCAAGCTGGCTATAACTTTAGCCTAATGAATATACAGAGACACATCTAGAAGATATGCACATGGCTCAGATACTAGTACAAACAAAAGATGAATACCATATATGTGTGTTTACCAGGAAGACCTCCGCTACAGCGTTATCGTCGTCATCGATGGTGGAACGATTGGCTTAGATGTGTTCGATCAAAAACAATAAGTCATACCGAGACGCTCTCCACTAAGCCCCGCAAATCGGGTCAGGTTTGGCCGGGTCAGCCTCTTACAGACCCATGCCTAATTAGCTAATGGGCAAAACTTTCTGCCAACGACCCTACCCATGGTAGGATCTCAGACCCATGCCCAAACCCGACGGACAGACAGACCCATCGGGGGTCATGTTATGATCGTCCGATCAAAACAGATCAGATGAGTCAGTCACTCTGCCATCGTTGAGGTTCTGTTATATAGGCAGCTATCCCTGTGCTTCCTGCTTCCACTAGCGAGGTGGTACTAATATAGCATGAGGACTACCGATCAGGTATGCAGCAAGGCAGGAGAGAGTGAGCTGGTGAGCCAGTGGCAGCGTATACTGCTGGGCCGATAAGAAGTGTACTTGTTTTGGCCCAAATAAAACGTGTGCCATATGCGCTAGATGTGCAAAGGCCTAGTAGTGCTAGTATGGTCCTGTTAGCCATATGTTGTTCTTTTTTAACCTGGAAATTCTAGCGATTGGGTGCTGGATTTTGTACGTTATATCAAGTGCATTTACCAAAAATAGACCATTGATATACTGAATAAATTATTTATTGAATTATTAAAGTTAATCGGGTGACCCATCGGGCGACCCATAGGCATAACCTTATGCCATACCCTACCCACGACTAAATCAGGTTGCCCATGGGCACGACCCATGGGCGAAGTAGACGACCCATACCCTACCCATTAGGGTTGGGTGCCCATGGGCGCTTCAACCCATGGGCAGAATTGCCGGCCTGACTCTCCACAACCCTATCGGTCTTCTCTCGATGCAGAATCTCAAGTGACATGGTTTTGGAGACTGCTATGCTGGGCAGCCATGACGCGATCATCGGGATGGTGAATCATGGAAGCATCACAATAAAATGAACTTGATAGGGGCAAGAGACAGGGGGAATGCGATTGTGTTCTAGATTCGTTTGTTCTCTTCTATCCTCAATATAGCCTCCGAATAGACACAAATTACATGCACTACAAGGTGGAAGAAGTAGGATAGGTGTGAGCATGCACATACTTGTTTACAGGTAAATACGGTATTGTCGCACCAAGAAATTGTTTAATCTCCCATCAAAACATGCTCTATCTTGAACTCGCTTCACGTGATGCGCGTGTTGCTGCGTGGCGAGTCGGACGACGAAGGAGGACTATGCGTGAAGATGGTAGAAGATCTGTGTTTACACGCATGTCCAACTCTTCACCACTAGCAATGTGGGATTAAAGTACCAACTCCTTGTACATGCCAATGTGCTAGCTGAATGGGTTTTTGAGGTTTTCATGTTTTCGTAGATTTAACAGACCAAGGCTTTATAAAATCCAACACACCGTGGCTTGTTCGGGTAATGTTTTAATAGTGGAGTAAGTTGATTGGTATTTTTTCCGAATTAGCAACCAGAAAGAGTAGTCGAAATTGTAGGGATTTCCCTATCAAAAGAAAAAAAAATGTAGTGACGTCAATGGTGCCAGAAAATTGGAACCATGAGATTGCACCTAAGCCGATGTAGAATTTGTTTCAGACTTTGAGGGCCTCTTTAGTTCAAAGGATTCTCATAAGAATTTTGGAAAATTCAAATCCTTAGAAATATTTCCTATGATTGTTGATTCATTTGAAGGATTGAATTCCATATGAATATTGTCCTAAGAAATCCTGTATACTATATTTCATATGAAATCGAACGCCCACTCAAATGGCATAGAGAGAATCCTTTGTTTTATTTCGATGTTGGAATCAAACACACTTTGGTACATATGAAATACTATAGGACTGGAATTGGCATGTCGACATTGCATTCTTATTGAGAATTCCTATTTTTTTATATTCTTCTATTTCTACGTTTTAGAATCCTGCAAATTGTATAGGCTAATCAAAGTGTATAAATGGGCCACTTCATGTTAGCTTGTTCTTGTGACAATTAGGAAAGTTTAGGATACCATGTGATCAGATTCGAACAAAGCAACCAGTATGCCTGCAATTCTTTCTGTCAGTTCTTCATCGGCAATTGGGCATATGCAGCTGGTCCACAGTTATGATTGTGAATTTTATTCCATCCAATGGAAAAGTTCAGGCACGTTCCGGAGTAGTTAAGCATAACTTGCACTAGTGAGAGAGACAGAGAGTAGCACTAGCTACCTTTCATCAGAAGCAACCAGACCGTCTTATACAATTCACAAATTCAACCATAGATGTTCTAGATGTTAAGATATTTTGGATTTTAAAACTTAAGAGTCTGTTGCATTTGTACGTAATTCTCTTGGCATCAGATGCGTGCACATCCATATAAGTAGCCCGACCGCCAAACTTGGAGCAGATTTAAAATCGTTGACAGTGGGGCCCTCCAGCATACAGTACTATACATACACTGCGCTCCATGGTCGCCTTAAGTCCGTACGACTAAGCTAGCCATGTAGTAGCTCCTGAGTTGAGACGGTTAGCTAGCAATGGCGCACAGGGTCCTGGCGCTGACGCTCGTCTCAGCTCACAACCTGAAGGACGTGAACCTGTTCAGCCGCATGGAGGTGTACGCCATCGCGTCCATCTACGGCGACCCTCGCACGCGGCAGCGCACCCAGACCGACCGCGACGGCGGCAGGCACCCGACGTGGGACCCCGACGACACGCTCTGGTTCGCCGTCCCGCCCACGGCCGCCGCGTCCGTCGGGGCCTACGTCCACGTCCTCCTCCGCACCCAACGGCTCTTGGGCATCGACGACCGCGACGTCGGCGAGGTGTTCATCCCTCTCGCCGACCTGCTCGACGGCGCCTGCGCCTCCGGCGGCGCCACGGCGCGGCAGTGCGCGTCGTACCAGGTCCGGAAGGTGCAATGCGCCGAGCGCCGCGGCATCCTCCGCGTGTCGTACCGTTTCGGCCCCGTGATGGCGCCGCTTGTCCCGGATAACGAGTGCTGGGACAACGATGATCACCAGCTGCAGCCGTGGCAGTACCCTCGGTCGTATGCTTACGCGCCAAAGTATCCGGTGGTCTATCCTCCGGCGTGTCCTCGCATGCTGCCGGTACCCAGTCCTGGAGCCGGCTATGGCGCCGCCGCTGCGTCGGCGGGGACGAAGATTATTCAGAAGAACCGCATGTTTGCGCTGGGGCTCGGCGCTGGGTTGCTCAGCGGAGGCTTCGCGGGGATGCTGGGTGGCATGCCGTCGTCGGAAAAATCGGCTTATGATGATGCCGGGCACGGGACCGCGGCAGCTGATGCCGGAGGGGTTGCCGTCTAAAAGGATTTACAGAGGTCATCAGGAATTCAGGATAGCCATGTACGTCGCTTGAATAAGACCATCAGATGTATATCAGATTTTTTATAAAAAATAGTGGAAGAGTTAATCTTCCGTCTGCATCGATCGTGCATGAGATGCAGACGGCCCAATCCAGTTAACTTGCTGAAATCCAATCATTCCCTCTGAACTGTGTTGTCACTTTAAGCTATATTGTATTTATTTTTTTGAATTTAGCTATTGTATATCTTTTAGTAGCACTCTATTCCACGCGCGCTTAATTCCTTGGAGAGTTGGAGTGATTGATTCTAAAAGTTGCACTGGATTACAAATCGATCAACAAGGACCTGTATTTGTAGCGTGTGAGTTTGTGACACATGCATACCTGAAAATTAGGGCCGCTAGATCAAACTCAAGATGCACAATGATTGTGACGTACGGCCCTGGTTGTGGATTGCGAACGAAACGTCAGCTCCCGATCCCGATGACGATGCAGTGACGGGAGTGGAAATATGTAGGACTAGTGCATGGAAACAGCAAGAATATATTCGGTCCCAAAATAGTTGTTCTTTTCTCTAGCAGTGGGTATTCCTAGCAGGGGTGGAGCCAGATCCAACCAAACCCTAGACTCATTTGTATTTAGTGTCGTAATTAAGCTAAGTGCTACGCGAAATCAACTATTTCACTAATATATAGGCAGAACAAAATTGTGAACCCATTCATGAAACATGTTGTGTGGAGGGTAAATATGCCAACTAAATGGACCTATTTCAAGAAAAATCCATAGGTTGGGTGAGGCGACTTTTTTTTGCTTATGACAAATCCTCTGGCTTGTCGATACCTCAGTAGTCCAGTTGGGCTTGGATCAATTATCATCAACCATCTTGGGCTAAATTTTGAATTGACCACCAATACTCATGAGGATCGCCGCGTGCCGCACTCCTGCATAGGCGTCTGCTTGGCTCCTCTCCGATTCAGTCTTTTCTATCGGGCCACGCCCGAGAGGGTGCAACGTGCCGCACTAGTCCACGTGGGAGACTCGACCCACTCACTCTCACTCTAGTCACCGCTACACACCCTCTCTCGTTCTCACCGCGTCATCCAACGATGGATTCTTCACCCTGCCACCGCGATGAAAGAAAGGAGTACTCATGATAGTACATCATAAACACCAAGAGAAGCCCATGTTGACTTAAATCTAATAAATTGTCAGCAGAAAGCATTAACAAATCCATATTTATTATCTCTTATCCTCAATGAAGGAATTTTTTGTATTACATTCGCTGTGAAAATAGTTATATTTTGGTTAGGCTATAGAGTGAAAGTATGTTGTGGTCTCATCTCTAAGTTTTACCCACCTTATCTTACCCATTTGCTTCAAGATAGTTTTTGCTTGTGCAAAAGACGTATGAGATGCTCTTTGAGATCCTTTTTAAAGTTTCACTCCCTAAGATACATCATGATTTTAGTTAAATCTAGAAGAATAATGGCATAATAGATATCCTAAAGCTTAAATAAGAAGTTCAACTTTGGCCAAGGATATTCCTCAAGATCTTCACTATGGCATTTATCCTTTTGGCAACATCGCCATAATGAATACACTGAATCCAAACCTTCTCCACTTGAGGCATAATTCCTCATGCTCCGTCCCACAAATTTCATATAGAATAGTATTGGATATCGATCGTGCAATTGATTGATTCGAACGAAGCATGCAGTATGCATGCATTTCTTTCTGTCAGATCTTCTTGGGAAATTGGGCATTCGTGCAGCTGGTCCACAGTTACGAGTGTGAATTATGTTCCATTTAGTGGAAAAGTTCAGGAACGTTCCGGTCTAGTTAACCATTAACTTGCAGTTGCACCAGTGAAAGAGTCCTAGCACAATCTTTCATCAGAAGCAACTTGACCGTCTTATACAATTCACAACTCGAATTTCTATGTTCTACAGATGTTAAGATCTTTAGGGTTTACAAATTACAACTTACAATTATGCAGATGAGATTGTCAGGAACAAGATGCTGCATCTCCGTAGTTCCCCATGGCATCAGATGCGTTCACATCCATGTAGTCCGCCCGCCAAACTTGGACCAGATTTTAAATAATGTGCGTTGACAGTGGGTCCTACGCGCCTTCTGTAGAACCTATACATACCCCTGCCGCCGTGGCCGTATTAAGCCCGTACGTATGGCAAGCTCGCAGCCAGCCACGTATCTGCCTTTGATCGCCTGAGCTGAAGCAGATAATCAGCAATGGCGCACAGGGTTTTGGGACTAACGCTTGTCTCGGCTCACAACCTGAAGGATGTGAACTTGTTCAGCCGCATGGAGGTGTACGCCATCGCGTCCGTTTACGGCGACCCTTGCACGCGCCAGCGCACCAAGACCGACCGCGACGGCGCCAGGCACCCGACGTGGGACCCCGACGACACGCTCTGGTTCGCCGTCCCGCCCACGGCGGCCGCGGCCACCGGGGTCTACCTCTACGTGCTACTACGCACAGAGCGCCTCTTCAGTTTTGGCGACGCCGACGTCGGCGAGGTCTTCGTCCCTCTCGCCGAACTGCTCGCCGGCGCCACGGCGTGGCAGTGCGCGTCGTACCAGGTCCGGAAGGTGCAATGCACCGAGCGGCGCGGCATGCTCAGCCTGT
The DNA here is from genome assembly GCA_947311845.1 of Poa pratensis. Classification (NCBI taxonomy): domain Eukaryota; kingdom Viridiplantae; phylum Streptophyta; class Magnoliopsida; order Poales; family Poaceae; genus Poa; species Poa pratensis. Next base: position 45,764,103 of record CAMZMU010000062.1, on the reverse strand, counting down.
CCTACCGTTTCGGCCCCGTGATGGCGCCGCTTCTTATTTGTCCGCCGGCGTGTCCTCGCATGCTCCCGGTGCCCAATCCTGGAGCCGGCTGTGGTGCGGCCGCTGTGTCGGCGGGGAGGAAGAATATTCAGAAGAACCGCATGTTCGCGCTGGGGCTCGGTGCTGGGCTGCTCCGCGGAGGCTTCGGGGGGATGCTGGGTGTGGGTGGTATGCCGTCGTCGGACAAATTGGCTCATGATGATGCCGGATACGGGACCGCGGCAGCCGACGCCGGAGGGGTTGTTGCCGTCTAAAAGGATACCCATGTACGTCAAGCTTGAATAAACCATCATGATTCAGATGGACCTGCATGGATAACATGCATAGTGGATTTTCTCTATACTCCTCTAAATCTGCATTGTTCGTGAATGAGATGCACACGGCCCAGTCCAGTTAGCTTGGTGCAATCATTCTCTGTCGACTGTGTTGTCACTTTACGTGTCTATTAGTGGTTTACTATATTTCACACGTGCTTAATTCCTTGAAGTGATTGATTTTCAAGTTGGACTGGATTACAAATCGATCTACACATGTATTTGAGGCGAAGTTTGTATTGCATATTTATCTGACAATAAGGGTCGTTTGATCAAACTCAAGATGCACAACGATCGTCACGTACGGCCCTGATTGTGGATTTGCGATGGATCCACCGGCGAACGAAACGTCAGCTCGTGGTCCCGATGACGATTCAGTGACGAGAGTGGAAATACATAGTACCAGTAGCATGGAAACGGCAAGAATATATTCTGCCCAAAAGTGTCTCTTATTTTCTCTAGATATGGGTATTCCTACTGGCGGCTACAGGTCTTCTTGGACGTTTTTGTGCCATACACAAAAATAATCTCTTACTCCTCCGTATCAAAATATAAACTTTCTAACTATTCCACACACACATGTATCTAGACATATTTTAGGGCAAGATTCACATGAACCTTTCACTAAAACATGTCTAGATACATGTGTGTGAAATAGCTAGAAAATCTTATACTCTCTCGTCCTAAAATAACTGTCTTAGATTTGTCAAAAGTGGATGTATCTAGACATGAAACAAGTATAGATACATTCACTTTTGGACAACTTTGAGACACTTATTTTGGCACGGAGGGAGTATTTTGATACGGAGGGAGTAGTTCTGAATTATAATTTGTTTTAGCTTTTTCTAAATTGCTTGTATCTAGACGTGTTTTAAGGTGTCCGTTCCTTGTATGTAGTCCACATCAAAATAACCAAAATATTTTATAAATTGGAATTGAGGGACCAAAAGAAAAAAACATCAAGTGATGTAGGTTCTACAAGGACCCGCAAAAAAAGTTAACGTTGTTTTAGATCAATAAGGATGACCACCATCTCGGTTCCATTGATAGGACAATATATGACACATTTTACCGTACGTTCTATGTGTGCCACGAGTATAAAATCAAGATTTTCTTTTTGAAGGATGTATAATCAAGATCAATTAATTGTCACTATACTGTAAAAAATGCAAGTTTGCGGTCCAAAGTCCGGGGGAGTACTAAAGTTTAGAAAAGGTAAACTCGTGATAGTTTGCTAGATCTATTATCTTTCTGTCAGTCATCCCGGTCAAGTTAGTAATTTTACTGATGGATCTAAAGATCTTTGCCTTTTGCACTAGTACAGATCGGGCTACCCCCACCCACCCCCTAGTCGGCTACGGATGTAGTGGTCCGTATGTGATATAACCTATCGGTTATGGTACAAAATTAAATCCGCGTGTATGGATGTGACCAGCGTCCGAGAGCCATATAATCGCATATGCGCGCAGTTTGTCTTTCTGAAACGTGTCCTTTGTATGACATATGATTTGTAATTTTAATCATGTGCATGGATTGTAAATTATAGCACATGGTCTGTATAGAATAAATCGTGTGCATTGGTAATTTCCTCCTCGGATTAAGTTTGACGCTTGTAGAGCATTTTGTCTTGCTCCTTCGTGCCACGCGTTAGCAACGAGCCAGCTTCTTCGTAGTGCCAACGAGGCCTATAAATGTTCCTCGCCGCCGTCCTAGTACTGGAACACACATTAGTTATATCAAGTACCGTGTGTTGTACAGTCTGGCAAAAAAAAGTTTCTGTCGACAAGGATCACCATCCGGGTTCCATTCATAGGACAATGGAACAAAGGAACTACCTGAGACACGCGCATAATCAAGAGTTTCTTGTTGAGGATATAATCAAGATTTATTGTCAAGTACTGTCAAAAACATAAAATTATTGTCCAGATCCAAGGGCGAATTTGAATGTTACCGTTTATTTTATATAACAAAGTTTAGCAAGGTAAATCGTGATAGTTTTTTGGAAAATAAAACTAGTGATAGTTGATTGGATCTATTATCTTTCTGTCATTATTCCAGTCAAGTAATTTTACACCTGGATCAATGATATTTTTCTTTTGGGTCATGCATGCATCACAGTAAATTAATCAGCTGGTTTACAGGCCTATGAAAATTAGTATGGCCGTATGGGTAACTAGGAATGGACAGTGAAAGTAAATTAATTATGTGTGCGTGTGCTCCACGAGAACCATCTCTCAAGCTGAGAACCATCTAGACGCGTTTTAGTGTTAGATTCATTCGTATCTTTTTTTTGAGTGAAATAATATGAAACTGAGGAATGCAGATTTGTGGCACCCGAGCACCAGTGCACCAGATTTTTTAAAATTTTGAAAATTTTAAATTTATGTTTCAAAAAATTCCGAAAACAATTCCTATGATACACATGCATGTTTCTTACGTGCGTACCAATTTTCGGTGCAAAAAAGTTGTATTCCGAGCTGTATAAAAATAACGAAATTCTGGTCAGTAAAAAGTGAAAAAAGTGTGTTGAATCTGTCAGCAATTTCTATTGTATGCCTAGCCCAAAATATAATGATTTTTTACGAAATTTCTAGCGTACTTGCGTAATATGTATATGTATTTGTGTTAAAGAATTCAGAATTTTTGGAAGCAAAAAAGTACGATTTTCAAAAATTTCAAATAACAGGAGCACTGGTGCTCGGGAGCTGCAACGATTTCCGAAACTGAGGGAGTATGTCGTGGGGTCACTCTTCGACTACCCCACGGTGGGGATACCTGGGTCACGCCAAGCCTATCAGCCTTATGACGAGGGCCCAAGGAAGGCCCAAGGAGGACGACGTGCGGCCCAAGATAGTCGACGTTAGGTCATGTGACTCCAGCCATGCTTGTAAGCGCCATCGGCACCGTTCACCTGAGACCTAGCCTACCATATAAAGGCTAGGAGGGTCCTTCGTCTAGGGTACGCTCATAGCCGCCACCACAAACCCTAGCGAGATTGCCATCTCGCCATTGTAGCCACAACTCGCCATTCAATACCAGACAAGCAGGAAGTAGGGTGTTATCCTCCGGGAGCCTGAACCTGGGTAAACGCCTTGCTTGTCAGCCGTCGTGATCACCAGCGCTCATCTCTCTCCCCTCAATCAACCCGGGGTACACACCCAGGGATTTGCCGAGTCCACACCTCGTCAATTGGCGCCGTCTGTGGGAAAGAACGAGCGCTGGAACCATGGTCGCACCGGCTCCATCGACTTTGAAGACCGACGTCTGCATCACCAAGGAGCCAATCTGCTTCGGCTCCTTCGAGTACACCTTCCACCCGCCGGCCCACCGCTCGGTGTACGCCGATCTGCATGTAGGTATGTGCCTCACCTTCGGTACCATGCACTACTTCGTAGACAGCTGTGGAGTACTCAGATCCACGGCGATCGCACCGCGCGCGGTGGTAGCACCCGCATCTGCCGCGCTGCCCCAACCACGCCCCCACCTGCTGCGGAGATCGCATCTGCTGCGACTGCGGCGACAGCATCTTCGACTGCTGAGAAGATCGCATCCGCCTCGACTACACCGACCGCCTCCGCTGCGGCAGAGATCGCGCCCAACACGGCCACGCCATCAGCGTCTCCGGCGTCAAGGAGATCGCATCGGCTACGACTACATCGACCACCTCGACGACCACCGCGCGGATCGAGTCTACTTCGACTACCTCGATCGCGTCGCTGGCAAGGCCAAGATCTACGTCAACTTCGACTACGTCGACCACACCTTCGCGCGCGACGGAAGTCGCGTCGTTCTACCCGCGCCACTCGCGTCTCCGTCAACTTACAAGATCGTCAACAAGCCAATCGCGCCCGCGTCGACGACGGCGACATCACTCCTCGCGTCAGCGGCGGAGATCGCGGACTCCAGGGAAGGAGCCTCGGCAGCGACTGTGGTACCCACCACGTTGCGTCCATTTTCGGCTCCGAGCACGGCTCGGACGAAGGAAGCAGCAGCAGCACCCGGCCCACTCCCCAGACATACCCCGCGCAAGTCTTCATGATCGGCCCGACGCAGGGCAACGGCGACGAACCCGCATACCCACTGGAGGTGTCATGCCGGACCAGGTGACGCGGCTCACCATCACCCGAGAGATAGCAATCAGAGCCCTGAAGCACGTCGAGGACGGCACGTACCCCCCACCAGACGCACCCCGGGAGGACCTTATGGCGGTCCAGTACCTGCTACGGAAGGAAGGCGAACGACTCCGCGCAGAGAAGGCCGAGCTCCTCCGACGCAAGGAGGAGGCTGACGCGTCGAGCGCCAGGAGGGCCGCTTACTCATTCACTGCCTCAACAGAGGTCTCACAAGGAGCAAGGCGCCACAGAGCGCGTGCCCCTGATGACGGAGGCCGACCGCGCTAGAGTCACCCGCAACCTCGATCATCATACATGAGCGAAGACGCAGACGGGATACCCGTCCCCAAAACCGGAGCCGCGCTCATGGCAGTCGAAACATACCTGCGGCTGACGCAGCCGCCGAGGGCGACTCGCGCGCTCTCCTCCACAAGCAGCAGATCATGTCTATCAAGGCAGTCGAAGAAGCTCTGATGAACAAGGCGCCGACAGAAAAGGTGCGAGAAGAGAGGCACCGCGACCGCGAGCCCACAGCACTCGCAGGCCCGGCGCAAGACAACTGCGACAACCGCAGCCAGGCGAAGACCTCCGCAACGTCATCACACAGAGGACGGTGGACCGCAGCCGCACCCAGCGGACGGTCAGCACGACCAATACTGACGACCGCAATGACGGCGACTTCGAGCCATGTGGCGCCGCATGCTTCAGCTTCAACATCCGCGACACAAGAATGCCCAAGGGCTTCAAGCTCACGGCAGAAGCAGTCAAGTACGACGGGAAGCAGGACCCGAGACTCTGGCTAGAAGACTACCTCATAGCCTGCAGTTGCCAGGGCGGTACTTCGACTACGGCCATGCAGTACATCCAGCTGATGCTCACGGGCTCTGCACGCGGGTGGCTAAACACTCAACCCAAGAACGCCTTCAGGACGTGGGACGAGTTCGCGGAGGCCTTCGTTAAGAGCTTCCTGGGGACGTACTCGAGACCGACGACTTTCGTCGAGCTACAAGCATGCAAGCAAGGACGAGACGAGCCGCTCCGGTCGTACATCCAGCGTTGGACCCTGCTCCGCAACACCATGGAGACCGCCTCGGAGGACCGAGTGATGGATGCCTTCATGCACGGCGTCTCCCGCCGCGACCTCCGCGAGGAGTTTGGTAGGCTCCGGCCGAAAAACATGATCGAGGTCATGAAGATAGCAACCAGTGGGCAGACGGAGAGGACTCGGTCCGCGATAGTTCACGCTACTCCCCGAAGGACGAAGCCGGACCAAGCAACTGGCGAGAAGGACGCCACAAGAAGAAGCCGCGTTACAACGGCAACGACTCAATCGAGTTAGTAGCGGCGGGATTCCAAACCCCCCGTGAGGATGAAGCGCGCGACAGCAGTCGCCAATACAGCCATACAGTACAGTCGAAGCGGCGGTGACCAGAGTCGCCAATACAGCCAGGGGCATACAACCGAAGCGGCGGCAGCAGCTACCGCAGCGACGGAGGCCATAAACGCGAGTGGCAGAAACGCACACTGAGCCCAGCGGAAGAGCTGGAACAACCCTGCAGGCACCACATGTTCAGGAACCCGGAAACGGGCAAGTGGGGATCCAACCACCTGTTGAAGGACTGTCGAAAGGCACGCAAATATACGAAGCCATGCAGAAGATAGTCACTCCAGCACCCGCAGCGCAGCCAGCGCGCAGCTGGCCATCCAGGCAGCACCCGCACCCGCAGTCGCTAATCCAGCACAGGCGGCGGGAGCCTTTCCACAGCAGCAGCAGCAGCCGCAGCAAGATGCCCCACCAGTGGTCCAGGACGCATATCCAGCGGCACGCGGACAACTCAACATGATACAGAAGGGGCGCCCCTCAAACAGGACCCAGAAGATCATCACTCGCCAAGTTTTCCAGGCCATCACCTGTCCACCTGCAGTACCCGACTACCTGAGAGGGTCAGAGACACCAATCACGTTCTCCAGAGCAGATCACCCGCCTGCAGTACCACGACCCGGGCACGCCGCTCTGGTAGTCGAAGCTCTGATCGGAGATTACACCCTGAAAAAGGTGTTCATGGACGGAGGCAGCGGCATCAACATCATCTTTGCCGACACCCTCAGAAGGATAAACAGGCCAACGACAAACTTGGCGGCATCAGAGACCACCTTCCATGGCATAGTACCAGGGCAAGCAGTCACGCCCATGGGAACGATCACACTCGACGTCATCTTCGGCACACCCGAAAACTTCAAGAGGGAGTCGATCGACTTCGAGGTAGTCGACTGGAAGTCGCAGTACCACGCGATACTCGGGCGCCCAACCTTTGCCAGATTCATGGCGGTACCTCACTACGCCTACCTCATGCTCAAGATGCCTGGACCCAAGGGCGTCATCACGGTGCACGGCGACTTCGACCGCTCCAACAGCTGCGACCGCGAGTTCAGCAAGATCTCCGAGTTCTTCGGAATGGAAGAGCACTTCGAGGCGATGGCAGTCGACAACGACAAAACCATCTTCCCGCCACGCAAGAAGCAAGCCAAGGACGCCGCCTTCAACACGACTGACGACACAACAACTCATCAGGTCCACCCGACGGACGCAAACGACAGTCAAAGTGTCGTCGAGTCTGCCTATCGCATAGGAAAGCGCGCTCGTCGAGTTTCTACGTGAGAACTGGGAGATCTTCGCCTGGCAACCTTCTGACATGCCAGGCATACCCAGGAACCTCGCCGAGCACTCTTTACGCTCCACAAGGACGCCAAACCCGTCAAGCAGACCATGCGACGCTTTTCAGGACCCAAACGAGACGAAATAAGCAAGGAGATCGATCGACTGCTCCACGCCAATTCATCCGAGAGATCAAGGACTCGGACTGGGTAGCGAACCCAGTCCTGGTGGAGAAGAAGAAGACGAAGAAACTCCGCATGTGCGTCGACTTCACCGCCCTCAACAAATGCTGCCCCAAGGACCATTTCCCGCTCCCGCGGATAGACCAGATCATCGACTCGACTGCAGGCTGCGCACGCCTATCCTTCCTGGACGCCTACTCAGGGTACCAGCAGATCAGGATGAACGTCGACGATGAAGAGAAGACTGCATTCATCACACCCCACGGCGTCTTCTGCTACCAGACGATGCCCTTCGGGTTGAAGAACGCTGGAGCCACGTACCAGCGCACAATGCAAGCCTGCCTAAAGGGGCTAATCGGAGAGATCGTCCAAGTCTACGTCGACGACATAGTCGTCACCACTCGAACGGAGGACACTCTCATCGCCGACCTCCGCAAGGTCTTCGCCGCCCTCAACGAGTATCAGATGAAACTGAACCCGGACAAGTGTGTCTTCGGCGTGCCAGCTATCGTGGGGTTGTCACGTCAGGTGTCATGGATGACTTCGTAGGTGTGGGATTACGCGAGTCGAACGTCTCCGAGCTTTAGATCGCAGGGCACGAGAAGACAATGTTTTTTACCCAGGTTCGGCCCTCAATGTGAGGTAAAGACCTACGTCCTGCCTATCCTAGATTGATATTGATATGAATATGGTGTTACAAGGGGTTGGCGATCGATGTGTCGAGTCGCTATCTCTGGATGTATGAGATCTAGGTTTTTAGCTTGTCTCTCTAGTCCTGCGATTCCTCTTTATATATCCAGAGGCTCGCTAGGTTACAAAGGAATTATTTGGAGACTACTTTTCTTGCCTTCCAAGTTAAGCCATCTTGGTTCTTCTGGATTCTTCTTACACCGTGCTGCGATTCTTCGTGTCGGCCCACCTCAGTGCAATCCCATTGATTATAAGCCGCATTACACTTGTGGGCCACAGGTTAATCTATTTATCATAACCCGACATTAGCCCCCAAGCTTCCGGGTGATTCGTTGAATTAGGCGGAATATTCTGTCTTGATGATGATCTTGCGGGCTTGCAATTGTAGAGCTTGGTGACTCGCTGATGTTGAGTCGCAAGTGTTGCGGCTTCTTGAGCGCTGATGTAGAATCGATGAGTCACTAGCTTTGCGGCTTATTTAGCCGCTGATGTACTATCACAAGCCTTTGAACACTTATGTCTTGGTCGCATTGAAGCTGCATAATTGCGGTAAGTTCTCCACTGAAATTATATAAGATGTCAGTGGAGCCTTTGGTGAAAACCACCTTGTCCTGTTAGATGCAAGACTGAGCTGAAATAATAACTTATGAGTATCAAGATATATCAACTAAATGTGTATAAGGTGCTAAGTCATAGACATCGAAGTATAAAAAGACCATAAGCATAAATAAGTATAGTGCGACCGTAAAATAAGTCGCGCTTTATCTGGATGAGTCACAGGATTATTATTCCCCCGACATTGGTCAATCATTAGAATAATAATCTGTCATGTTATCATGATGAGCCATCTGAATGCATGTTGAAACATGGCGGCTCAAGGGCATATGGCCACTGATTGAATTAAAAAAGTTGTGAGTCGCTAATTTGACTCGCAGATGTATATATATTTCCATGCACTGCAAAAAAATGAGATATGCATATAAACATGATATATGAATATAATAAAGACCGCCGGATACTGGTGGATGTGTAGCCCCCGAAGGCCGAGTTGTATGCACGATCATGCTGTTCGGTACTCAAAAATATCACAAGTTGGACAAAAAATTAATTGTCCTAGCCCCCAGGCATTAAGCAGGCATGATTTCATTATCCTGCTTGATGGCATATCGTTGCAAGTTGATCCTGCAATAGATTGAGCAAATATTTTGCCGCAAGAAAATAATGATACTTGGAGTATGGCAGAGCCGCATATAAATTCCAAACTGTGAAATATTAGTTGAGATGCTAGGATAAAAGATAATCCCAGTCGATATGCTATATATAAATTAAGGAATCATCCTTAAAAATTCCACTTGATGTGGCTGTAGTTAAATAAATAATGGTGGGTTCAACAGCCGATATCAGGAGATTATCATCCCGATCATTAGAAAATCTGGTCGTGCCAGTTCAAACTCATATGGCTGAGTTATAAGTTCCTGAAATTCAGAAGGCAAAGCCCCCGAGGAAGCAATAACTTGATGATAATATGTTAGTCTTGGTGGCTGATAATAATGATAAAATATTAGTACTCCGCATGATAGCATACGGTACCTTGCATGATAGCAAATTATAATATATACTTTTGCATGATAGCAAGTTGTGATCTGCATGATAGCATGTTTTAATCTGCATGATATCAGATGGTTGCATGATAGCAACTGGTGAGATGCATGATAGCATATTGTACGATGCATGATAGCATATGGTACTTGACTCAGTATTTCCCAAATCTAATGTGTGTTCAGGGTCGAGAACGGCCATGATAGGCAGCCATGATAGGCATCAGACTCGACTGACGCCACACGCGGGTACTTTAGTCCTTCTGAATTATCTCTATTACCGTTAAGTAGGTCTTCGCGCGGCTCAGTATTTCCCAGGTAAAAAATGCGTGTTCAGGGTCGCTTGGCAGCCATGATAGGCGATCGCACTTCGATTGACACCGCACCCCAGTACTTTAGCCGCATAGTGCAAAGATACTTCTGACTTAAGGCGAGAATAACCAGGATTATTGCGTTTAACGGCTGCAATAGCCGTGACGAGCTCTAATTAGTTTTGATGATAACCAGCTCTGATTAGCTGTAAATGTGATACCACGGGTCACTGATTTGACCCAAAAATTGATACAACGAGTCACCTGTTTTAACTCAAATATCGATAAGATGAGGATTCGTCAGTGACTCGCAAACTGATATAATGACGAGTTGTTTGCGACTCATCGCTATGCGACTCATAAATTGATATGACAATAAGTCGATGATGATTAATAAAATGATATGATGATAAATCATGAAATCATATAACGATCAGTCATAAATTGATATAATGATAAGTCATAGAATGACAAATGAATCACCAAATATCAATACTTGAACATGTAGTGGTGATCTTGATATTCAATGCAAGCTGTGAATAGCTAGACTTTGCAATGCGAGTTGTAAAGAACTCTATTTTGACAAATGTATTGAGAAGTAGATGTAATTAAATCTACAAAAGCTGATATGAATTTAAAGTCTACGACATGATATAATATGAGTCACAAAGACATTTAATAATAGGCATAATAACCTAGAAATGCAGCCCCGAGATAAACTCGAAGAGAACTTAATTTTACTGATAAAAGTAAAAGGCTGCGAAAGTTGTGCATAATAGCAACTTATCTTTTTTCTTGTTCTCCTGACGTTGATGACGCGGTATGATCCGTGACCGTAGACGTCGGTTCATTGAAGATGAAGTACCACCATGGTATTTGAAATTAAACACAGCGGGTTGGCCATGCTGCGTGTTATCGTGATCTTCGCGAAGTCGGTAACGATAGGGGTGATCGACGCCATGTCGTCCACGCTGATGGCGTTAAGGTTGTTGCTGAAAATATTGTACTTTGAGTCACCGTGACATATTGTGCAGCTGAAACAAAGTGACCATCATCTTGACTCGCATGCTGCTTATATACTTGTACGTATACTCCTCTCCTTCTTTCCAATGTCTTTGGCGGCAGTCTAATTTGGGCAGTAGTCTGATTCGTTCCGATGCGCCTGACTGAAGGACATGGAAATATGCACGACTTATCTTTGAAGTCGCGTGCTTATCTGTTGAGTCGCATGTGGATGAACCGAGCCGATCGTACCTTAGCTTCACTTTTCCTTTCTTTGATTGTACGTATCGTTATGCAACGAGGCAGAGAGGTAGCTGTCGTCTACTGATTTTGATGAGTCAGGGGTAGTGCTGCTGGTATAGCGTAAGCCGCGTCCACCGCCCGACGTTAAGCCGCCAAAGATGAAGTCGTCTGGGTCCTCCTGTCCAGGCCGCTGGTTTGCCGCGTGCATGTACGTGCTCCATTCGGGATTGACATGCATATGCTACCACCAAGCGAACCACTGTATTAATCTTCCTTTTCCCTTTTTTTTTTTTTCCTTTTACCATCGATCTGTATCCTTGGTCACATGGACATATCTCTGCAGGAAGCAGTGACTTCACGCCTCGTTGGTTGATCTGGCTGGTGTGTTTTCTTCTTTTCTCCTTGGATTTGTACGCAGGTGAGCTGGGCTTTTGAACCAGTGCCGTAGTCTATTTGGCCATCAATATCTTGATTTATTTCTTGGAATAGTTCGGCTGTTGTGCTGACTCCTGATCATGTACGACTTGGACGAAGGTTACGCTGCGCAGATCCATTGGATGTTTGCCCTTTGTTTGGAAAATAACGTAGGCTTCAATCTGGTTGATTTGGTCAGCCGTACATGAAGGCAACTTTGATGTCGAGCCCCCGAGCGCTGGTACGGTGAGTCGCCGTTACTTGTTGATGTCGTCTGATGGAGGATTCGCGAACTCGTGTAGATGTAAAACTTGCTCCGGTGCACGAGCTGCCGACGGAGATCTAACCGCTGGAATTGTCTCAAATTTCTTGGAGGGCTTTGGGATTGTATTGCGCAGGTTTCCACCGGAGGGATCTTCGAATTGATTTCCGAGTCGACCTCGATAATTATTTTCCCAAAGTCGCGCGGAGTTCCGTCGGCTTTCGACAGGGCTTCGGTGTTTGAGTCGCTGACGGAGATCTAACCGTTGGAATCCGATGCGCTTTGGACAGCTGCTAGGGAACTCGATTACGCATCTTTTCACCGAAGGGATCGTCGAGATGAGTTTCGAGCCGCCGCCGGTGATGTCCGCCATACAGGCGTTGCTGCTGTCATGTAACCCACGCGTGAGGGGTGTTGTCGAAGTTGAGCCCCGAATCGCGCGGTCGAATTTCTCCATGCTTTCTACTCGAGCTTGAGGTAGATCTTGATGTAGATGTAGATACCGCCGAATCGTTTAGACCGGCGCGACGTTGAAGTCGCCGAGCTTGAATCGACGACGAGATCCTCCGTCCCTGGCACAGATCCAGCGCGGAACGTGACGCTCTTAACCGCAGGCCCCACGGTGGGCGCCAACTGTCGTGGGGTTGTCACGTCAGGTGTCATGGATGACTTCGTAGGTGTGGGATTACGCGAGTCGAACGTCTCCGAGCTTTAGATCGCAGGGCACGAGAAGACAATGTTTTTTACCCAGGTTCGGCCCCTCAATGTGAGGTAAAGACCTACGTCCTGCCTATCCTAGATTGATATTGATATGAATATGGTGTTACAAGGGGTTGGCGATCGATGTGTCGAGTCGCCTATCTCTGGATGTATGAGATCTAGGGTTTTTAGCTTGTCTCTCTAGTCCTGCGAGTCGTCTTTATATATCCAGAGGCTCGCTAGGTTACAAAGGAATTACTTGGAGACTACTTTTCTTGCCTTCCAAGTTAAGCCATCTTGGTTCTTCTGGATTCTTCTTACACCGTGCTGCGATTCTTCGTGTCGGCCCACCTCAGTGCAAGCCCATTGATTATAAGCCGCATTACACTTGTGGGCCACAGGTTAATCTATTTATCATAACCCCGACACCAGCCGGAGAACTGCTCGGGTACCTCGTCTCTGCAAGAGGAATAGAAGCCAACCCTGAGAAGGTGCAAAACATACTCGCAATGCCAGCACCGACCAAGCTTCATGAGGTGCAACGCCTAGCCGGCCGAGTCGCAGCCCTCAGCCGGTTCATTAGTAAGTTGGGAGAAAAGGCCCTGCCTTTCTACCAACTGATAAAAAAGACAGACAAGATCGAGTGGACAGAAGAAGCGCAAGTCGCGTTTGACCAACTCAAGAAAACACTCACGACTTCCCAGTACTGGTGGCGCCACGGGAGAACGAGCCGCTATACCTCTACATGTCAGCCACGAACAGGGTGGTCAGCACGGTACTCGTAGTCGAACGAGAAGAAGAAGGACACAGTCACCCTGTTCAGCGGCCCGTCTACTACCTCAGTGAGGTGCTAACCTTGTCCAAGCAGCGGTACCCGCACTACCAGAAGCTAGCATATGGAGTCTTCATGACATCAAGGAAGGTCGTCCACTACTTCTCCGAACACTCCATCACGGTAGTAAGCTCCTACGGGCTCTCCGAAATCCTCACCAACCAAGCCGCGACAGGACGAGTCGCCAAGTGGGTTGTTGAGCTAGGGCCCTGGGGGCTGAAGTACGCGCACCCGAAGTCAATCAAGGCCAGGTGTTTCCAGAGTTCACCACCGAGTGGATAGAGGCCCAACTGCCAGACGTACCCGACCTGTCCAACGCATGGATAATGTACTTCGACGGCTCCAAGAAGTTCAGATCAGCAGGGGCGGGAGTCGTCCTCATCTCACCTAAAGGCGACAAGCTGAGGTACGTGCTGCAGATGAACTTCCCAACGCCCTCCAACAACGAGGCAGAGTACGAGGCCCTGATCCACGGCATGCGGATGGCCAAGAACTGCGGCGCCACTCACCTCATGATCTACGGTGACTCCTACCTCGTCGTGCAACAAACCATGAAGCAATGTGACGCCATCGCCGACAACATGATCGCCTACAGGGACCTGTACAACCAGCTGGAAGGCACCTTCGACGGCTGCGAGCTGCAGCACGTCGGCCGCGAGAGCAACGAGGAAGCCGACACCCTCGCCAACCTGGGCTCAAACAAAGCGCCGGTGCCACCCAGAGTCTTCCTCGAATGCATCACGCAACGCTCCGTCAAGCTCCGGCCCGCGCCGGGATCCTCTACATCGACAACGAGCACCGCCGACCCGCCCAGCACGGAAAAGGGGCCTTTGGAGGTGCTGCTGATCGAACCCACGTGGACGAGTCCATACCTGGCTTACATACTGCAGCAGAGGGTGCCAACAAACCCAGTCGAAGCCAAGCGCGTCATCCGCCGCTCCAAGGGCTTCACCGTCATCAACGGGGAGCTCTACAAGCGAAGCATCTCGGGAGTCCTCCAAAGGTGCCTCGACCCAGTCGACGGTCAAGCCATCTTACTCGAGATCCACGCTGGCATCTGCGGGCACCACGCCAGCAGTTGAGCCTTAGTGGCCAAAGCCTTACGAGCCGGGTTCTACTGGCCCACCGCAATGCAAGACGCAGAAGAACTCGTGAGGAAATGTCTCGGCTGCCAGGAGTTCGCCAACAAGCCGCACGCACCAGCATCAGCACTAAAGACCATTCCACTCGCCTGGCCCTTCGCTCAATGGGGGCTCGACATGGTGGGCCACTCAAGAAGTCCTCGCCGGGAGGACACACGCATCTCTTGGTGGCAGTCGACAAGTTAACGAAGTGGATCGAAGCTGTACCTATCACATGTTCGACTGCCTCCTCGGCAGTTAACTTCATCAGGTCGATCATCTTCAGGTTTGGAGTGCCGCACAGCATCATCACCGACAACGGCACGAACTTCACAGCCGAAGAGTTCAAGGACTTCTGCTCTGAGCAAGGCATCAAGCTCAACTACGCATCTGTCTCGCACCCGCAGTCCAACGGGCAAGTCGAAAAGTCCAATGGCCTAGTCTGCAAGGGCATCAAGAAGCGCCTGCGAGTACCATTGAGGCGCGCTGCAGGCGCCTGGGTCGAAGAGCTGCCATCTGTGCTGTGGAGTCTACGCACTACGCCAAACAGATCCACTCAGTACACGCCATTCTTCATGGTCTACGGCGCAGAAGCAATCATGCCATGCGACATCAAGTTCGATGCACCCCGAGTCGTGGCCTACGACGAGTCCGACGCAGAAGAGGCACTCGAGGACGACATGGATACCCTGGACGAAGCACGCGACATCGCCCTTACCCGCACAACCGTGTACCAACAAGACCTGCACAACTACCACAGGCGGCGACTGCGGCCCAGATCGTTCGTCCCTGGCGACCTCGTCCTCCGCCTCAAACAGAAGAAGGTGCACAAACTCGCCTCCCCGTGGGAGGGTCCATACATTGTGACAGAGGCAATTGGCGGCGGAGCTTACCGCCTGAAGGACTCGAAGATGGGGACAGTCTGCCACAACCCGTGGAACGTTGCGCAACTGCGCCGCTTCTACGCCTAGTCGACTCCCCCTTGTAACAAAGCATACATGTCAAGAGGCGGTGATGACCCACAAGTATAGGGGATCGCAACAGTCTTCGAGGGAAGTAAAACCCAAATTTATTGATTCGAAACAAGGGGAGACAAAGAATACTTATAAGCCTTAACAATAGTAACAGTAACACAGCAGCAGTAACACGGAGGCAATGGCACCAGAAAATAGTTGATACTACTTCTAATGACATATAGGACCGGAGAGCAATGATGATGACAAATGGACCGGAGAGCAATGATGATGACAAATGGACCGGGGTTCCTAGCTATCTACACTAGTGGTAACTTCTCCAAACAAATAACAGGTGTTGGGTGAACAAATTACAGTTGGGCAATTGATAATTGTGAGGGCATGACAATGCATGCTTATGATAAGATAAAGTTTACTGTAGTATTTAATTGGGCATTACGACAAGGTACACAGACCGCTATCCAGCATGCATCTGTGCCTAAATAATCCACCTTCCGGTTAGCATCCGCACCCCTTCCAGTATTAAGTTGCAAACAACAGATTATTGCATTAAGTATTGTGCATAATGTAAACAACACATTCATCCTTAGACAAAGCATTGCTGTTTTACCCCTAGTGGCAACAACACATCTACAACCTTAGAACTTGCTGTCACTATCCCAGGTTAAATAGAGGCTGAACCCAACTATCTAGCATAAATACTCCCTCTTGGAGATACAAGCAACTACTTGATCAGGGTAACCACAAGTACCGGAGAGCATGCAAGATCTTAAATAAACAATAGTATGATAATATGATGAACAATCTGATCATAATGTAACAATTCATCGGATCCCAACAAACACAACACCAATTACATCATATGGATCTCAATCATGTAAGGCAGCTCATGAGATCATTGTATTGAAGTACATGGGAGAGAGAGTACCAACTAGCTACAGCCAAGAACCCGTAGTCCATGGGGGAACTACTCACAAACCATCATGGAGTCGAAGTGGAGGCGGTGGAGTCGATGGAGATGGCTCCGGGGGTCAATCCCCGTCCCGGCAGGGTGCCAGAACAGGAACTTCTGACCCCCGAAACGAGGTCTCGCGATGGCGGCGGCGCTGCGGAAGTCTTTCTGGAGTATTAGATATATATTTAGGGTTTTCGCGTCGGGGTGACTAAATAGGCGAAGGGGCAACGTCGGTGGAGTCCCGTGGGCCCACACCATATGGCGGCGCGTCTGGGGCCGCGCCACCAGGTGGTTTGGGCCTCCTCGGCCCCCTGGTGCCCTTCTGGCTCCGTGTGTGTCGGAAAAATAGGAGGTTTGGCTTTTGTTTCGTCGAATTCCGAGAATATTGCCCGAACAGCTTTTCTGGAACCAAAAACAGCAGAAAACAGGAACTGGCACTGTGGCATCTTGTTAATAGGTTAGTCCCAGAAAATGTATAATAATGATATATAATGCATATAAAACATGTGACAATGATACATAAAACAAGCATGAAACATCAGAAATTATAGATACGTTGGAGACGTATCAAGCATCCCCAAGCTTAGTTCCTACTCGTCCTCGAGTAGGTAAACGATAAAAAGAAAATAATTTCTGAAGTGACATGCTACCAACATAATCTTGATCCAATAATAATGTAAGGCATGTGAGCTGAGATCAAATCATTCAAAGCAAATGTCTATAGTTGATATAAGAGATAATAAAGCAAGAGTCAAACAAGCTAAAAGTTTTCATGAACTATCGCTTTAAAGACATGAAACCGTACAAGGTTCATTAAAGATGGTTTAAGTATCCAGCGTAGAAGTTCTATCCTTCAATCCAAGCATCAAGCAAATTTTCATAACATAGAAGGATTCAGCCAAGTAAACATAAACATGAACGTCATGAATCAACTGTTTCGAAGTCTACTCAACCGGTGAGCGCAAGCATTTGGTATTGGCACCAGGATGTTATGGCAAAGAGAACATTAATGGGGGTTTGGAAGGCCAATGGAAGAAAGTCTCACAAAGCTATAAGTGATCATTAGACAAGAGGAAGTCTTATAATCGAAGCTATGTAAGGAGTAGTGATTGCCATGCAACGGATGCACATAGAGCTATATGTGTATGAAAGCTCTCCAATGGAACTAGTGGGGGTGCATCCAACTTGGTTGCTCATGAAGACCTAGAGCACTTTTGAGGAAGCTCATCATTGGAATATACAACCCAAGTTCTATAGTGTAAATTCCCCACATAGTTATACTAGTAGAACATGAAAACTCTCTCACATGGAGTATAGGTGCTAAATGAGCACAAATGATGACTATGAATACTGCAGGTGCTATAACATGAGCACAAGTGTGGATAAAGGATAGTAATGTTGCCCCCTTTTTCTTTATTTTTTTTTCTTTTTTCCTTTTTTTCTTTTTTTTCTTTTTCTGTTTCTCTTTTCGATGGCCACATAGCACTTTTCACTTTCAGGGGCAACATTCTAATATGACAACACACTTTTTGGTACATATAACTCATAATGAACAAACATGATGTATGAAACTGTATGCCTCTGCCAGTGTAGCAGGATATGCAATGATCTAGCGTAACATGGGTAAACCACACATCAGCTGTATAGAATCATGCAAAGCAATATATAAGTGAAATGACAACAAGTCATGTAATGTAAATGGAAGTTGCATGGCAATATATCTCGGAACAGCTATGGAAATGCTGTGGTAGGTAGGTATGGTGGTTGTTTTGAGGAAGATGTATAGGCTTATGTGTAGGAGAACAAGAGGAAGTCCTCCCACGGGGTTGGATGTACGGCGAAGTATGCACAACTCTCAATGTGAGCAGAAGGCAATGCACAGCACCGAAGAGGCTAGCAAATTTGGATGGTGGAAGTGCCAAAAACCGTAGCTTAACATTAGTCAAAAAGAACTCACAAGTTTATTGCAAACAACTAGCAGGTTCAACATTAAGAGCATGATTAAAATTCACTCCAAGAAGGGCCGTTCACGGCGGCACAAGTACCCCGTTAGATCCCTCGACCTTCAGCACAACTTAGTTATTACAATGAACTTTCAGACATGGAAAGCTATCAAGTCCAACTACACCTTCAACAATTTTAGAGTTTGTAGTACGGTACAAGCTTAAAGACAACAATCCACTAATGATTTTAACTTAATTAACCAGCAAGCTTTACCATCTAAATACCTCAAAACGTTTGCAAAGAATCAGATTATCAAAGTTCAATGATCTACAAGATTATGCAAGTTTTTCATTATACCACTACCACATGCAAAAATTTCTGGACCAACACATCAACCAAGCAACTCTCCAAATAAATATAAGTGAAGCAAGAAGTACTTTCTATAAAATAACTAATAGCTCTGAACAAGAGATACATGAAAACCAAGAGCTAGAAGCTAAACAGTGCGAAAATGAATACTCAACAAATATAAGTGAAGAATAGGAGTATTCAAATGAAAAAGCGGAGCGTGTCTCTCTCCCAAACAAGATAGATAGGATCCGACATTGATATGATCAGAGAATAAAACTAACAAACTAAAACAAAGACGCTCCAAGAACAGCACATATGATGTGAAAGAATTAAAATATAGTTTCACTAGAGATGACCTGATAAGTTGATGATGAAGAAGGGGATGCCTTGGGCATCCCCAAGCTTAGATGCTTGAGTCTTCTTGAAATATGCTTGGGTGACCACGGGGGCATCCCCAAGCTTAGGCTCTTCACTCTTCTTGATCACAATATCATCCTTCCCTCTTGACCCTTGAAAACTTCTGCCACACCAAACTTCTCATAAACTTCATTAGAGGGTTAGTACTCAAAAACATTAATCCACTTTGGTTCTGTTGTGACACATTGCAAGACTCAATAAAACATTAGCTACAGCCCTCCACGTCTAGAAAGCCTTACTTAAAGTCCACAAGAGACAATGCAAAAAAACAGAGACAGAATCTGTCAAAACAGAACAGCCAGTAAAGACGAATTTTTTCGAGGTACTTCCGTTGCTCAAATCGGAAAAAGTGAAGTTAATGAAAGATGCGTACATATCTGAGGAAGATGCGTGATTTTTTATAGAATTTTTCGATTTTTCTCCAGGGAGAAAAGCTCAAATTCGTGACAGCTAAAAATCTGTCCCTGCGCAGAAATCCAAATCTAGCATCATCTAATCATTAAAGGCTCTTCTTGGCACAACAATGCAATAAAATAAAGATACAAAGGAGTTGTTACAGAAGTAAGCAAGCTCCTTGACTCAAAAAGCAAAAAAAAATTACAGAAATAAAACATGGGTTGTCTCCCAAGAGCGCTTTTCTTTAATGCCTTTTAGCTAGGCTTGATAGTTTTAATGATGCTCTCATGAAAATAGAAAATGAAGCAAAAGGAGCATCAAGAAGCAAATTCAAAACACATTTAAGTCTAACCCACTTCCTATGCATAGGAAACTTGTACACAAATAAATTCATAAGAACAAAGTGACAAGCATAGGAAGATAAAACAAGAGTAACTTCAAAAGTTTCAGCATATAGAGAGGTGTTTTAGTACCATGAAAATTTCTACAACCATATTTTCCTCTCTCATATAATTTTCAGTAGCATCATGAATAAACTCAACAATATAACTATCACACAAAGCATGCTTTTCATGATCTACAAACACATATTTTTATCAAGCTCACAAATAGTGGGATTAAAATTTCGAACCCACATGTAACAATTTTATAACAAGATGATTGATCACTCTCAACATATATGGGACGCCTAGATAAAGTCAAGACTTCTCCAATCCCATTTTCATTAGTGGTACAGTCAATATTATCAAGTAACATAGGACCATCATCTAGAGCTTTATCATAAACATTTTCTAAGCAAAACTCTTTAGTACCATGCATTTCGATATCAGCCACAAATAAAGGATTATCATAAGATTTATCAAAATAGCATGGATTATCATATATAACAGTAGCATAATTATTCTCACAAGTTTTACTCATAGGAAAAATTTCAAGAGAATCAACAGGAACATAACATTCATCCTCCTTGGGTAAGCATGGAGGGCAATCAAATAATGTAAGAGATGAAGAGTTACTCTCATTAGAAGGTAGGCATGGGTAGCTAATCCATTCTTCCTCCTTTTGTTCATCACTCTCCTCCTCTTTTTCATCTAATGAGCTTTCAGGTTCAGCAATTTCTTCTTCCACAGGTTCCTGCAAATTGTGAGTGCATTCTTGTGCATTAATGAGTCTCTCTTTGTAATCAACGATATAAGGATTATTGCTGTAATGTTCTATGCAATAATCAAGGATAGAAGAGACATAATCTTTAAGGTCCTTACAAGCAATACAAGTTTCATAATTTTTAGCCATGAAAGATTCTATCTCAGAGGCTCCCATAAATAAAACAAATTGTTCTACTTCTTCGAACCCAAGATGAATATAGTTATTCCAATGATAGTTCACAATTAAAACTCTTCACTAAAGCTACACTGGAATTTAAGATGTTTAGTATCCTGTTTAGAGCAACAGTTTATATCATGGCGTTTAAGCAAGATTTTAGCAATTGTATTCAACCTTTCTAACACAACACTCATGACTTCACCCTTTTTTGATTCTCTATACTTCATATATAATTCTATAAGCTCCATATAGGTTGTGGGTTCTTCCATAACAACAGTTTTTAGTTTTTTGGTTTTTCAAATTTTTATGGATTTTCGAATTTATAAGAAAAATAAAACAAGACAAAAATAAACTAAACAAAAATAAACTAAGCACAAATAAACTAGACAAAACAAAATAAAATAAAAACAGAGAGAGAGGTAGAGTGTACTCCCCAGGTGAACTTATGAGTAGAGCTATGCTCCCCGGCAACGGCGCCAGAAAATAGTCTTGATAACCCACAAGTATAGGGGATCGCAACAGTCTTCGAGGGAAGTAAAACCCAAATTTATTGATTCGACACAAGGGGAGACAAAGAATACTTATAAGCCTTAACAACTGAGTTGTCAATTCAGCTGCACCTGGAAAAGCACTAGTAACAGGGGTGATGTGAAAGCAGCAGTAATATGAGAGCAATAGTAACAGTAACACAGCAGCAGTAACACGGAGGCAATGGCACCAGAAAATAGTTGATACTACTTCTAATGACATATAGGACCGAGAGCAATGATGATGACAAATGGACCGGAGAGCAATGATGATGACAAATGGACCGGGGTTCCCAGCTATCTACACTAGTGGTAACTTCTCCAAACAAATAACAGGTGTTGGGTGAACAAATTACAGTTGGGCAATTGATAATTGTGAGGGCATGACAATGCATGCTTATGATAAGATAAAGTTTACTGTAGTATTTAATTGGGCATTACGACAAGGTACACAGACCGCTATCCAGCATGCATCTGTGCCTAAATAATCCACCTTCCGGTTAGCATCCGCACCCCTTCCAGTATTAAGTTGCAAACAACAGATTATTGCATTAAGTATTGTGCATAATGTAAACAACACATTCATCCTTAGACAAAGCATTGCTGTTTTACCCCTAGTGGCAACAACACATCTACAACCTTAGAACTTGCTGTCACTATCCCAGGTTAAATAGAGGCTGAACCCAACTATCTAGCATAAATACTCCCTCTTGGAGATACAAGCAACTACTTGATCAGGGTAACCACAAGTACCGGAGAGCATGCAAGATCTTAAATAAACAATAGTATGATAATATGATGAACAATCTGATCATAATGTAACAATTCATCGGATCCCAACAAACACAACACCAATTACATCATATGGATCTCAATCATGTAAGGCAGCTCATGAGATCATTGTATTGAAGTACATGGGAGAGAGAGTACCAACTAGCTACAGCCAAGAACCCGTAGTCCATGGGGGAACTACTCACAAACCATCATGGAGTCGAAGTGGAGGCGGTGGAGTCGATGGAGATGGCTCCGGGGGTCAATCCCCGTCCCGGCAGGGTGCCGGAACAGGAACTTCTGACCCCCGAAACGAGATCTCGCGATGGCGGCGGCGCTGCGGAAGTCTTTCTGGAGTATTAGATATATATTTAGGGTTTTCGCGTCGGGTGACTAAATAGGCGAAGGGGCAACGTCGGTGGAGTCCCGTGGGGCCCACACCATATGGCGGCGCGGGTCAAGGTGGGGCCGCGCCACCAGGTGGTTTGATCGCCTCCTCGGCCCCCTTCGTGTCTCCTTCGGACTCCGTGACGGTGTCGGTAAAATATGAAGTTTGGCTTTTGTTTCGTCGAATTCCGAGAATATTGCCCGAACAGCTTTTCTGGAACAAAAAACAACAGAAAACAGGAACTGGCACTGTGGCATCTTGTTAATAGGTTAGTCCCAGAAAATGTATAATAATGATATATAATGCAAATAAAACATGTGACAATGATACATAAAACAAGCATGAAACATCAGAAATTATAGATACGTTGGAGACGTATCAGGCGGCAGGTTCCAGACGCACTCTTTCCCTTAACAGGGTACCTGAGGGGACTGGAAGGGTTTTAATGAGGCGGCCTGCTCGCAAAAATCAATGAAGTGATTTGTGGAACAAGCTCTCCCCTTTACTTTTTTAGTCAAAAAGCAACATAAACCTAGGCCACCACCCGATGCACTCGGGGGCTGCGCCATACAGGTCCAACTTGAAATCCTAGGCCGTCACCCGAAGCACTCAGGGGCTGCGCCACTCAGGTCTAAGTCAAACCTAGGCCGCACCCGACGCACTCGGGGGCTGCGCCATACAGGTCCAACTCGAAATCCTAGGCCGTCACCCGAAGCACTCGGGGGCTGTGCCGCACAGGTCTAAGTCAAACCTAGGCCGCACCCGACACACTCGGGGGCTGCGCCATACAGGTCCAACTTGAAATCCTAGGCCGTCACCCGAAGCACTCGGGGGCTGCGCCACACAGGTCTAAGCCAAACCTAGGCCGCACCCGACACACTCGGGGGCTGCGCCATACAGGTCCAACTCGAAAACCTAGGTCGCCACCCGAAGCACTCGGGGGCTGCGCCGCACAGGTCTAAGTCAAATCCTAGGCCGTCACCCGAAGCACTCGGGGGCTGCGCCGCACAGGTCTAAGTTAAACCTAGGCCGCCACCCGACGCACTCGGGGGCTGCGCCATACAGGTCCAACTCGAAAACTTAGGCCGCACCCGACGCACTCGGGGGCTGCGCCATACAGGTCCAACTCGAAAACCTAGGTCGCCACCCGAAGCACTCGGGGGCTGCGCCGCACAGGTCCAAGTCCAACCAAGGTCGCCACCCGAAGCACTCGGGGGCTGCGCCAATACAGGTCTAACTCGAAAACCTTGGCCGCACCCGAAGCACTCGGGGGCTGCGCCGCACAGGTCTGACTCGACACTTTTTGGCCGCACTCGAAGCACTCGGGGGCTACGCCGTACAGGTTCGATTCGAAACACCTGGGCCGCACTCGACCCGCTCGGGGCGGCACCATACAGGTTTACAGAAGTCTACAAGATACAATTTACTCACTCGGGGGCTACCCCCACCTCGGCATACATACACTCATATTTCCACTTGGAAAAATTGCTTTTACAAGCTAACGATATACAACAGCAGTCTACTACTCTTATTCTACAGGCTCGCCCTTTGGCGCATCGAGTGGCCCTACAAGGTGCTCACTAAAGCTCTGGACCTGCTGAATCATCTGACGCGCAGCCGCAAGAGTATCGGCGTAGTCACCCTCTCCAGGCAAGCCGTCAAGCACCTTGTACAGTGGAAGATTAGGCCGGTGCATTCGAACGTACGCCAGCGCCACGTTCGCCCCGGCAACAAGCTGAGTATGCACGACTTCCTTCAACGCACTGCCTTCACGGAACCTCTCCAGCAGCGCAGCCAGTCCATTAGGCTGCTCGTTGTGCGGAAAGTACACCCTGTTGATCTGCCAGAGGGTTTTTCTACAACCTTCCAAGAGCACAGCAGCCCGCCAGGTGCGATCCAACATTCGCGCCAGTACACTACCTCTGGATTTATTCGACCAAAACTGACGCGCTTCGGGTGAGTCGCCGGCGGCTTCTCTCTCCACCCGCTCGTCTACTCGACTTTGCTCGGCCTTCCAGTCAGAGTTCACATCTGCATCAAGACCCAGCACTAAGAACAGTAAAAGGATAAACAAGTCGAAGCACAGTGCTAGAAGACCAACCTTGAAGCTGCCGACTGATCAAGTCCATCTCGCCCAGCAGAAACTCCTCTCGCTGGGAGAACGGCGCAACGGGCCGTGACCTCAAGCGCTCCAACTCCAACTCGGCGCTCTTCAACTTCGACTCGAGCTCCATAATCTTGTTCCTCATGAAAGTGATCACCCGTTGATCATTCACACTTCGCGCAGGAGCTGGAGGAGCTCGACGGAGATGGCGAGTGGGTGCAGCCGAAGAGGTGTCCTCCTCGTCGCCCGCACCAGTCGTTCCAGCAACCCCAGGAGCTTCGCCCATCTCAGACTGCCAAATTCGACAGCGTCAAGCAAGGAAAAGAACACATTCATTCAAGCCTAGATATGAAAGAAAACTCGAAGGCACAAATTCGCATTTCAACATCAGCATGTTCGCGGCCAGAAGACCCGCAAAACACATAGTTCATTACAGACCGAACCAAAAGCAGAAGAATCTTAAAAAAACGGAGTCTACATCACAGACTCCGACTGAGAACGGCTCTTCCTAGCAGCCAACTCTGTAGCCTTGGCAATCCTCTTCTCAAAGGTGGCGATCAACTTTGCAGCCAGCTGACTCGCCTGCGTCTTCACACCGCTAAGGGACGCGGTCTTGCCATCAGGCTTCCGAGGGAAATCGCTGACAACCTTCTCAAAATCACCTACGACTTGGTGACCAAGAAGTAGCTGGAAAGTGAGCTCGGAGCCGCGTACCGTCTGCGCACGCGTGTAGTCCACCAAGGTGGTCGCATTGCCTTCGAACGGAGCCGCAAGCGCGTCAACAGCAACCGGCGATGGCTTGCTTGGGAAGATGCTCCGGTGCACAGTCGCCAAGACGCCTGTCGACTTCTGCAGCGCCGCCGAAGCATACGCGCAGACGCGGTCGATGAAGCCAACAGCCACCGCCAAGCCGACATCCTCGCTGGAAGACCCTTCTGGAGGAGCACCTCCGCAAGTCTCTGATCAAAAGAAATCCACACCCGTAAGACATCAGAAGTCGACAAAAGGCAAAGTAGGCACTGAGCCGAAATACTTACTTCCAACAACATCTGCGAGTGCGAGCAAGCGGTCGACCTGGGTCTTCTCCAGATCATCCCGAGCTTGTTCACGCTCTTGGGCTTCACCCAGCGACTTCTCTAGCTCCGCGACCCGCTTCTTCATGCTCTCCTTCTCGCCTACGGATCAACGGAGCAAAGTTAGCAATAAAGGCAGTCGAAGCGCCCCTCGAACACAAGGGTTCACACTCACTATTCGCCTGCTCCAGAGCAGTGCGGAGTTGATCCCTCTCCTGCTCCATGCGAACGAAGGCTGCGGCTCCCTCCATCTGCTGGCGATAAAATGGCTGCGGGAAACACAAGACATCAATCTGCGCCCGACTATTCTAGTCGCGCACATCTTCGGGGGCTACTCCCATCGGGAGCGCTGTTTGCGCACCCGATACAGATTTCGCAGAATGAGTCAAAGGACACTTACATGCTGATAACCCACAAGTATAGGGGATCACGTGTAGCCTTTTCGATAAGTAAGAGTGTCAAACCCAACGAGGAGCTAAAGGTAGGATAAGTATTCTCTCAAGTTCTATCAACCACTGATACAACTCTACGCACACTAAACGTTTGCATTATCTAGAAAATAAAACTACGGTAGCAATACGGTATGAGAGGTAGTTTTGCAAGATAATAAATACAAGAAAGTAAATGTTAGTGCTGCAGCAATAAAATACACTAAGTAATCATATACTAACAGTACCATGAGTGTGGAAAAGTGGTGGTAATTGTGGTGGCTTTGTCCAAGATTAATTAGTGAAGGTAGTTGGTTCATTGTCTTCGATGCAGTTTTCTATGTGGGAGAGGCTAAATATACATGCACTCCACTACTTGGGATTACAAGTACTATATGATTGGATTGTTTAGCAAGCATCTGCAAATACTAACAATGCATTAATGTTTCCCCAACCATAGCCTTAAGTTCAAGGTCCTCTTACTCCCATACGTGCAACTAATCGGTTCGCGTTCTCAGGTTTCTGTCGCTCCGGCAGAACTTCCCCCGCTTCGTTACAAATACTACCAACCCTAGGGTGTTTGATCTATGCGCGCACAAATATAATGGACACCAAAGGACAGCACCATATAGACATACAACTCTAATGAACCTCATGCATTCAATTAAGCAATCGAAAGACAAATAAACTACGGAAACATGATGTAAATCATAGGATAAATATTATAGCATCAAACACCATGTTTACATAGGACGGTACAGAGGTTTGTGGGAGGATGAACCACTGAATACAAGGAGGAGATGGTGATGGAGATGGCGGTGAAGACGGCGGAGAGGGGCAGCGCAGCGGTGCAGGGCGGCGGCGGCGCCGGCGGTGCGGGGAACTCCTTTCCCCGCCGCCGGCAACTTGGGGAGCGCCGCCCCTTAGCCTCCCTCCTTCATGACTTCTTGGGAGCCCTCCCCCATGGAGATGGGATCCATGGGGGAGGCAAAAACGTGGCTTTTGGTGGCTGAAATTCGTGGGTGGAGGAGTCCTCCATGAATTAGGTTTCCTCCCTTTATATATCTTCTCGGATTTCCGTCACCCCCTTTTAGGGTTCCACCAAAACGGGCCTACAGGCCGCGTCCGAACTCCGATTGGGCTGATCTCGGGCTTAAAATCTTCGTATGGAAAATTGTGACAACTTTCGTAACAGCCAGGTCTCCATATAACGTCATCTTCGAGGGTCAAACTGGCAATCTTCGTAAAAAGTTCTCAGACAGATTTCAGGAAAGTCCCAATTCGACTCCAACAAGGTTTCCTCTTGTATTCTTGATAATTTCTACACATCAAAGAGTAAAACAAGAACATTGTGCACTTTTGCAACTATTAGTAGGTTAGTCCAAATAAATAATAAACTTAATATAAAACAAGTGCTAAAAGCATAAAAATGGCATGAAACAATCAAAAATTATAGATTCGTTTTGGACGTATCACACGCTCAAGCATCTCAGCGTCAGCCGGAGTCGCATCAGCAGCTTTCCCTGGCACGGAGGAGGTCGAAGCCTTCAAGGCCAAAGCGTCACCCGCCAGAGCCTCTTCTCCGGTCGTCTTCGCAGTCTGCTCGATCATGGGAGCAGAAGTATGCTCCATCTCACGAGGAGAACCAGCAGCGCCAGTACGGTCGCTGTGACAAGATTACTCAATTCAGGGACTTGCAAATCAAAAAGCAAACTCGACACAAACAAGGCGATGGTTACGCGACTAACCTGGCGACATCCACATCATCTTCACTGCCCAGGGACACGGAGGCCATCCTCGCAAACTCAGTCGGCGGTGCAGAGCCGAGGGGGGGCACGATCAAAGGCTCAGCCAGGTCACTCGTGTGCCTAGCGCCCGAGGACGACTCGCTCGCCTCCTCCTCGCCCTCCACACCCGTCTCCTCCACGGGTGACGAAGCCGAAGCAGAGTCACCACTCTTTCGCCTCTACCGCTTCCGCAGCGGCTCCTCATCTTCATCGTCCTCCTCCAACTCTTCACTCGGAGAGGTGGCGGAGGGAACTTCATCGTCATCAACCTCGTCCTCCTCAGGGAACTCTGCCTCTGCGTGAGGTCCATTCTCCATCAACGGAGGAAGACTGACATAGCTCGAACGACCTTGTCAGCAAATGAAGCATTCGAGTCACTCAAAAAGATTCGACAGAAGAAGATACAAGACAAAAGCAAAGCACACGAAGCTCACCTCAGGCACAGGGTTATTAGGCCCATACGGCTCGACCGGACATTTGACATTGCACGGGTCAGCGGCTCGGAGACTAGTGATGCTCCTCACCTTAGACTCGACTGCGTCATCATCGAGCTCATCGCCAACATCCTCACGCGCCCACATTGGGTGGACGCGAGTGCGGAGCGGCTGCACCCGAAGCCTGAAGAAGGTGGCAATAAGGTGAACTCCACCTGTCTCGCGCCCAAGACTTTTCAGAAGGCTACGAAGAAGCGTCAGCAAGGGCTGAGTCGCCTCCCTGTCCTCCTTCGACAGCGGGTGCGCCCACGCGTTCGTCTTCCGCAACTCGCGATCAGCCGCAAAGTCGGGAAGCCCTTCCTGGTCGCACCTGATGTAGAACCACTTCTTCCGCCAGCCTTGGACGGAGTCGGACTTCTTCATCTGAAAGTAGGTGGTGTCGCCACGCACCTGGATGCCGAAGCCGCCGACTGGATACACCTGCTTGCTCTTCCCCACGTTCCTCCTCACGAGGAATAGCGATTTCCACAGCAGCCAGTTGGGTGCGATTCCCAGGAAGCACTCGCAGAGCACGATATAGCTCGCGATGCTCAAGACGCTATTGGGAGTCAGATCGTGGATCTGAATCCCATAAGCATACAAGAGACCACGGACGAAATCGTGGAGGGGGAACCCGAAACCCCGCGGAAGGAAATCCACGAAGCAAACGCGTTCCCCCTCGCGAGGAGCGGGGAATACCTCTTTCCCGGGAGCGCGCACCGTCGCCTGATCTGCCGGCGGCAGCAGCCCCTGCGCGCGGAGGGCCTCGAGGTCGGCCTTCTTCACCGACGATTTCACCCAGTCGCCGTCGGGCTTCTTCATCACGCTCGCCTCGGCGGCGGCGACGGCGCCAGCAGCAGGCTTCCCCCTCTTCATCGCGGCCTTGCTCATGGAGGGGGGAGAAAAGAAACTGGCAGAAAAGAGCAACAATGGCGGACAGCAAGCAGCGGAGACGATGGCAGAATGGGGATGGAATGAACTGTTCGCCGCCGCGGTAAAAAATATATACCGCGTGGCTAGTTAATCCAGGCCGTCCTCAGCGAAACCGCACTCCGCAACATCATCTGGCCGTCCACGTGTCGCGCGGAGATAACAACCGTCGCCGGCCACGCCGCCCACTACGCACGGGAATCAAGGCGCCATCATCACGCCGCGAAATTTTCATGCCCAACGGTCAGTATAAAGCGGCAACCGCTGTCTCCAGTCAATACTGACAGTGGGACCGCACTGTCACGTCCCATCGGACACAGAGTGCGCCAAAAACGTCAGCGCTGACGTCAACCGCGAAGGCGTAGGAAGTAAGCCAACGGGCTGATTGAGAACTCGAACAGTTCATTCGAGTGCAAGAAGATTCAGTAAGCTCCAAGAGCTGAACAAACTCGTGCAGTAAGCCAAACTGGCCGAATACACAGTAAGTCACGCAAAGCCAGTCGCGACTCCATCAGGTCGAGTCCCTCTTTACTCCCATCGAGAGCGGGCTTTTCAACTGAAGAAAAATTGAGTTTAACCTCAATTGCAAGCAATTCAGCTTAATCTCGGGGGCTACTCCCATCGGGAGCACTGTTCGCGCTCCCGAATAACTCAGAACAATAGCAGTCGAAAAATCACCGACTAAGGCTGTACTCACAGTATTTTACCCAGCAGTCGACGGTTCGACTAAGGAATCCTCCATAAGCCCTGAACGGCCGGAGTCGACTAATTTTACTTGTTCCTTTCAGGAACCCGACGGCGTGCCCAGGAGAAAGGAGTCCTTTACCCGACTCTACGATTCGACTAAGCACTCGGGGGCTCCTGTCGTGGGGTCACTCTTCGACTACCCCACGGTGGGGATACCTGGGTCACGCCAAGCCTATCAGCCTTATGACGAGGGCCCAAGAAAGGCCCAAGGAGGACGACGTGCGGCCCAAGATAGTCGACGTTAGGTCATGTGACTCCATCCATGCTTGTAAGCGCCATCGGCACCGTTCACCTGAGACCTAGCCTATCATATAAAGGCTAGGAGGGTCCTTCGTCTAGGGTACGCTCATAGCCGCCACCACAAACCCTAGCGAGATTGCCATCTCGCCATTGTAGCCACAACTCGCCATTCAATACCAGACAAGCAGGAAGTAGGGTGTTATCCTCCGGGAGCCTGAACCTGGGTAAACGCCTTGCTTGTCAGCCGTCGTGATCATCAGCGCTCATCTCTCTCCCCCTCAATCAACCCGGGGTACACGACCCAGGGATTTACCGAGCCCACACCTCGTTAGAGTATTTCCGTAGGAAACGATCAGGAATAAACTGAGACGCACAGCATTATGTCTTTGCAATACTACACGACAGCACATTCGAAGGGTACAACAAAAAAAACCTGAAAGAAATGGTAGATATCCGACTCTCGCGTCTATCTTTCCTCAAGAAGAAAGACGAACGAATAAACAGCAGAGAAAAGGTTGCAAGCGAAGCCGGACCAACCTGCCACAGGCAGGATGGTTAGGAGGGTGGTTGTAATCATAGCCCACCAGAATTCAGATCCCAGGTTTGACGCTGGTGTTTCTCATTTAAGGTGGAATATTCTTCAGTGGGACGCGACGTTCTCGTGGACAACAAGACACCTGTGGTGATTTCGTTAATCTCAAGACTCGACCCGCCGGCTCAGTCTCTCGGATGTGCTCGGTAGGGTGTGCGTGCGTGCGTTCATAGGGGTGAGTGTGTGCGCGTGTATGTGAGCGCCTGCGTTGTACTGTGTTTCGAAAAAAAAATCTTGGCACCATCGTTTGAGTAATCTGCTGAAACGCAGTTGTCAGAATCCCTTGAGCTAGCTATTGCGAGCATCAGATGCCTCTAAATCTTTTAGCCTACCAGGGGAACTTGCCAATCAGGGATTGATTGGCGTATATGATTTTCGCGTCCGAATAGCCAATGTCGAGGTGCCACCGCATCTCAGTTTTCGCCAGGTTTTTGCTTCCAAACGGGAATCTCATTCGCCCACAAGCGCCTCCTATACATACGTGTTACATTCCTCTATCATTTTCATAGCTTAGACACCACCGTCACGGCGATCACCTAGCTAGTAAGCGCTGCAAAGTCCAGTTCGCTTAAACAGTTCAACCATGGCGTACCGAGTGCTGGAGGTCACCCTCCTGTCGGCCAAGGACCTGAAGAACGTGAACCTCATCACGCGCATGGAGGTGTACGCCGTTGCCACCATCTCCGGCGACCCGATCACGCGCCAGTGCACCCCGCCGGACCCCAGGGCGGCCGCAACCCGACCTGGAACGCCACGCTCCGGTTCGCCGTCCCGCCCACCGCCGACGCGATCGCGGGCGGTGGCTGCCTCCACATCCTCCTCCGTGTGGAGCGCATGTTCGGCACAGACCGTGACGTCGGCGAGGTCATCGTGCCCCTGGCGGAGATCCTCGCCGGCGTCGGCGACCATGGCGGCGACGATCTCGGCGGCCCCACGCTGCCGCAGTTCGCGTCCTACCAGATCCGCAAGGTGCACCGCACCGAGACGCGCGGCGTGCTCTACCTGACGTACCGTCTCGGCCCCGTCATCGCGCCGCAGCCGCAGGAGCCCGTGTGGGAAAGTGACGAGGAGCTGCCCGTCGAGGCTTACCGGTCACCGGAGAAGCCGATGCCGCCTCCACCGCATGCTTTCTTGCCCCCGCATGTCGCCGCGCAGCTCCAACAGCAAGCATACTGGCCCGGGCATGTGCCCGCGCCGCCGCCTGCGAAACCAGCAGGCTATGTGGCTGTGCCCTCTTCGGCTGCAAAACCCCCCGGGCATGTGGCTGCGCCGCCGCCTGAGAAACCAGCCGGCTACGTGGCTGTGCCGTATTCGACTGCAAAACCGCCCGGGCATATGGCCGGGCCTTTGCCTCCGAAAGCAGCCGTGGCCGTGGCGCCTTCTCCCAAACCTTCCGGTTACCAGGCCGCGCCATCACCTGCAAAACCAGCAGGCCATGTGGGCGCCGTGCCGGCGTCTACGAAGCCAGCCGGACATGCTCCCGTGCCGCCGTACCCGAAACCATCAGGTGAGGTGGTGTCCATGCCTCCATCTCCGAAACCAGTCGGGCGTGCGGTGTCCATGCCGCCGTCTCCAAAACCAGCGGGGCAGGTGGTGTCCATGCCACCTTCTCCACAACCAGTTGAACGCGTGGTGTCCATGCCGCCGTCTTCGAAACCGGCCGGGCATGTGGTGTCCATGCCGCCGTCTCCAAAACCACTCGAACGTGTGGTGTCCATGCCGCCGTCTTCGAAACCGGTTGGACATGTGGTGTCCATGTCGCCGTCTCCAAAACCATTCGAACGTTTGGCGTCCATGCCGCCGTCTCGGACACCGGACGGGCCTGTGGTGTCCAAGCCGCCGTCTTCGAAACCGGCCGGCCCTGTGGTATCCATGCCGCCGTCAACAAATCCAATGGGGCGAGTGGTGTCCATGCCTCCTTCTCCAAAACCAGCCGGGCAACATGTCTCCGGGCCGCTGCCTCCGAAGCAAACAGGACAAGTCGCCGTGAGGTCTTCTCAGAAACCTTCTGGGTATGCCGCCGTGCGGTCGTCTCCGAAAGCATCATCCGATTATGTTACCATGCCGCAGTCTCTGAAACCATCCGGACATGTGCCCGTGCCGCCGTCTCCAAAACCAGCCGGCGGACATGTGCCCGTGCCGCCGTCTCCAGCAACACCAGCTGGCCGGCATGTGCCCACGTCACCGTCTCCAGCACCGTACGGCCATGTGTCCGCGCCGCCGGCTCCAAAACCAGCCGTACAGGTGGCCGTGTCACCGCCTCCAAAACCAGCCGGTCTCGCTTCCAACTTGCCGGCGACGGCAAGTAACACCGGCAGCATGGAGTTCGGGTGGGGGCTCGGCGCCGGGCTGGTCAGTGGCGCGATCAGCGGGATGCTGGCCGGCGGCAAGAGTGGAAAAGCGACCGGGTTTTCACCGGAAGTCGTTCCGTTCGGCCGTAGTCGTAAAGTGACTGGGTCTTAAACGTATGGCAGTGATGTTTACAGTAGCTGAAGTCCAGAGTTTAATTACTTAGCTTGATACGAATTATTATTCAAACACTTGTACTAGATGGCCCTCGTGCGGATGACTCGATCTCGGTGTGTGTAGCTAAGCTAGCAAGGTTATAAAATAAGATCTGAGCAAACACCTGGACCTCTCCCTCGTTCCCCACCTACAGTGAACAGGAGGTGATTTTTGGGCGAAACCCGTGCGGACCAGCTCGCCGCCGGCGATCCGCTCGATCCCTCGCCCTCCGCGGCCGCTCCGGCGGCGGGAGGACGGGGAATCGACGGATCCCGGCATGTACATAGTTTAGGTGTGCGTGGGTTGCTTGCCGGCGGCGCTGTGGAGGTGGAGGCGCGGCCGGAGAAGCTTTTGGAGGCGGCGGTCCTCTCCTCTGTCCTCGGTGCTCCGGTGGAGGCCTTGGGCAGATCTGCCGTCTCTGTCGCGTCCGCTGCTCTCCGGAGCCGCGGCGTGCCCCCCCCCCCCCCCTCGAGCCGGCGTCCGTGGTGGCGGTGGCGGCTCTTGTCCTTGGGGTCCTTCTTCCCTCGCCGACGTGCGGGGTGGTGCTTTTGCTTAAATCTGCTGGGAGTTTGCAGGCGGGGTGCTCTCCTTCATCGGCGGACTCGGTGGGCCCAGTGGAAGACGGGTGGAGCCTTCGTCTTCGTCTCCGGTGTGAGGCGACGATGGCAGTCTGGTGGCGGCTCGGAGCCGATGCTCGTTCAGCGGCAAGATTCCGGCGCCTGCGTCGGATGGCTTCTGCGGCATCTCAACAAGGTTGGTCGAGCTGGCTGCTTGCTCGTTCAACGGCAAGATTCCGGCGCCTGCGTCGGATGGCTTCTGCGGCATCTCAACAAGGTTGGTCGAGCTGGCTGCTTCGGTGCGAGGTGAGGCCGCCTCCTTCTCTCCCGGCGGCGTGCTGCTGGTGGTCGAAGGTGGCCTGCTGCTTGGTGGTGCCGTGTTCGCCGTGTTTGGTGTGGCCTTTGCCTCTGTTCGTGCGTGTGTGTGTAGAAAGTTGTGAATCCCTAATCTTTATTGTGTATTGCTTGGACCCTCGTGGGGTATATAAAGAGGTACAAGGAGGTTGAGAGGCTTGGAGTACAAGGCAAGTATTACTAAACCGAACCTCTCTCTAACTCTTATGTTATACGTATTCTAACATACCCCCTCAGTCGTAGCGGGAGTGAAGCGAACGCTTGCGACTGGACTTGAAGTCTCGCGCTTCCGTCATCTTCTCCCCTCCGTCATCATCGACTGGTCTCTGATGCTTTCTTCTCTCTTCCCTCCCGCAGTCACAGCGGGAGTGGCATGCACGCAAGTGACGACACGGACGCTGTTGACTGTAGTTGTTGCCGATGTGTTGTTGTAGACGTTGCCCTTGATGTCGATGTCGTGGTAGCCGATCTTGATGTAGCCATGGTCGAGTTAGTCGTGGTCGATGTAGTACTCGTCGTAGTTGTTGTAGCCGCAATACTGGAGGCGCAAAAATTGCGCGATTTTTATGACGGAGCTGCAGTTGTGGTTTTTGCGACGTTTTGCACCGTTTAGGGTACCGTCAAATCCGACATTTTGCACCTTAAAAGGTACCGCCGGGTGCGTCTTGCGGATGTCAGAGGACGCGGTCGTAGGTGAGTCCACCAGTTTTGCCAAGACTGGAGGAAGCTCACCGCACACGACGGTTTTGCCAGAACCGTGTGCGCCGTTGTAGAGGCTTTGACATAGTGATGCCGGGTTGCTTGGACCCTCGTGGGGTATATAAAGAGGTACAAGGAGGTTGAGAGGCTTGGAGTACAAGGCAAGTATTACTAAACCGAACCTATCTCTAACTCTTATGTTATACGTATTCTAACAGTGTGTTCTTGCTTTGTTTGATCTTGTACACGAACTCCCTTTCAAAAAAAAAAAGATCTGGGTCTTAATGGGAAAATATCCTTTGCTGTGTATGAAATCTGCCAAGCGTCTCGTGTTACTTTTCAAAAATGTGCTCAAAATAATTTTGAAGTTCCTAGAAGAAGACTTCATCATGATTTCCTTGTATCATTGTTAGGGCTGGACTAACGAGCTGCTCGGATCGTTAAGGCTCGACTCGTTAAGGCTCGAGATCGTTAAGACTCAGATCGTTAAGCTTGTTAAGAATAACGAGCTGAAACTAAAGCTCGACTTGGTTCGTTAGACGTTCACGAGCGCTCGCGAGCAGCTCGTTAAGAAGATGTAAAAAAACTTAAAATGCATCTAAAAAGATTTCAGCCATAAAACGTATAAAAGTAGTTTAAAAATGACAAATCGACAACAAATAGTTCACAAACTCATAGTAGTTTCACACACTCAAATGAAAATAAATATTGCTAACTTGTTAATCGTTGGATGGGCTACAACATATAGATTTGTAGCCATGCTGCGATGCTAACGATCTTAACGAGTAGCTCACGAAACTCGTTAGTTTGATTGTTAAGCTCGTTAGTATTAACGAGCTAAAATTGCTGCTCGGCTCGGTTCGTTAAGATAACGAGTCGAGCATAAACGAGTCGAGTTACCGAGCGCTCAATAAGCTTAACGAAATTCGAGCTTTATGTCCAGCCCTAATCATTGTACGTGATTGCATAGATTAATCTTCACCTTTGGATCACAACTATCTTGTAAGAGTTTGTAAAAATATGCACGACATCCTCGGCGCAACACAAGGAAAACAACATCATTGGGGCACACCGCGTGGCAAAGCGTGGCAAGCAATCTCAAACACTATATCAACAATATCGTCGTCGCACACTTCCGTTGCCACAATTTATACACGTGAAAAATCGGTGGCACCCGTCCTCATTAATTGGGTGTGCGTGGAGCTTAATCAAACCTGTACACACGTTTTCGAATTTTACCTGTCATCCGTAGCCACACCCTTACCTGGGTATAAATTTATCCCATACCCGCACCCGGCAGGGTTTGAAAACGCCCGTGCATGGTTTGAAAAACGAGCGGGTAAAACTACCCAACAACTAAAAGACTCAACAACAATATAACAACAAAACTTATAAGAAAAACAACAAATGTATGATCATTCATTCACTAATCCAGCAAAACAATACACACATATGAAAAGAAACATCAAAACAACACAATGTGTATGAAAATGAAAAACCAAACAACACAATGTATATGTAAATAATAGCGAAACAACAAAATATACTATAGATGTGAAAAACAGGTTGGTTTGATTCTAAAATGGAACCGGGACGAGACCCTTTTCCTCAAAAATATATGAAAAATAGCAGTACATGTATTAAAACGGTAGTTTGTATATTGAAAAAAAATATATCAAATGATAGTTTTATTTCTTCTGTACACTTCATGATGAAGAACGCACATGTCATACACTAGGGTAGTCGGTTAAGTGGGTATGGTTCTTTGTTCCCATACCCGCACCCATTATACCGATTGGGTGCAAAACATATTACCTTTTACTTACCGTGGGTGATTTTTTTTCAACATACCCTTACACTGATGGTTAACAACCCGGTGGGAAGCGGGTAATGGGCACCCATTGTCATCCATTAGACCACAGTGAATACCCACAAAAGAACAGGCAACGGAGAGAACATAATTCATAGCGACAATGACTTGAGGGGTTTCAAGAAGATAACTGCTAAAAGTTAGGGGGTTGACTGCAAAACATGTTGCACGAATCTTGATGAAATGAATGGTGTGGATAGGTCGGGGAGATCCATCTAGGGAGTCGTTGGCGTACAGGATTAGCATCATCAAGGACAAACTGAATCAAAGCCAGATTTTTTTGGATTTAGTTTTGACGGGTTCTGCAACCCTGGTTTCCGAAGAATGTGTACAGTATGAGTTTTGCATTCTGTAGATTGGTTGAAAATTGTTTCCTAAATTCCAGTGAAGAAATTTGCTTCCTAATGTTGACAAATGGCTCTTGCTGCATGAAAACTTTTGCTCCGAAAAAATGCAAGCATGAAGCGTATGTGTTAATGCAAGCATTAATCATGCATCAACAATAATTTCTGCAAGAATTTGATACATGATTAAAATTTTCTATTAATACATGTTTTTAATTATTTTAATGCATTATCAAAAGGTTTTGTTAAATACATGGAAAAATAATTCTTTACGTTAGAATGAGACCATTTTCATCAAAAGTTTTTGTTAATGCATGATCAAAAAAATCATCGTTAATGCAAGTTAACAACAAATGACAATTTGTAATGAGGGGTTTCAAGAAGATAACTCTTAAAAGTTACGGGGTTGACTGCAAAACATGTTGCCCGAATCTTGATGAAATGAAGGGTGTGGATAGGTCGGGGAGATCCATCTAAGTGTGATTTTGCATTTTCGGAGAACAGAACACCTACAGCTGTATGCATGTACACATCGAGCATGCATTTTCAGTTCCGTGCGTCGCGATCAATCTCAAGGCAGAGAGAGGATGATAGCTGAACCGTAGATCGAATCACGTTTAAACCACGGAACAGAACTTCACTTTTAGACTAGCCAGTCACCGATAGTTATCCAGTCAAAATTTGTAAAGGGCACGGAAATGGGAGAATCGATTCGCGGTAATAACAGAGCTTATGTAAACCTAAACAGGCAAGAGAGTCGTATCAACAGATGCAGAACTTAATAAATCTCTATGTAGGGACAAATTGGAAATTCTCTCTATATTTTTATGGGCAACCAGACCAGACTAGACAGACACAGCAGAAAATATCTACTCGCATCATCAGGTATTAATTACAACCAGGAAAGCATCGATCTCACTAGATATTTCTGAAGAAAAAAATCTAAATAATTAGAGTATAAAACAAACAGCACTTTGGTCTTGTCTTTTGCCGTACCGCATGCCTGCAGCACGTTCAGAGGTTCAGCAGCAAAGCCGGCTGAAAGAAATGGTATATATATCCGAAATTCCAAACATCGCATCTTTCAGCAACAGAAAAGCACGAATA
This sequence comes from Poa pratensis, assembly GCA_947311845.1. NCBI lineage: Eukaryota > Viridiplantae > Streptophyta > Magnoliopsida > Poales > Poaceae > Poa > Poa pratensis. Next base: position 45,725,772 of record CAMZMU010000062.1, on the reverse strand, counting down.
TATATAAACGCATAGACGAAAGGGAGGGGAAGCGAAGCGAGACCAAGGAGATATCGGAAGAATCGGTGGGCGGTGGTGCGCAAAATAATCGCCTGAAACGTCCGATCGGAAGAGAATAGAGCGAGCTTTACGTAGGCCATGCATGATTGCTATAGATCCAGTCTCTACAAGAACAATAACCTCGATCAAGTTGCCGAGCATCAGATGCCAACAAATCTTGGCCTACCCTTCAACTTTGCATTGAAGTTATCTAAGCGCAAGATGCTTTCCCGGTCAGGGAACGATATCTATGCATATATTTGCAGGTGTGGATTCACACGATCGATGCAGCATTGATGCTATGGGATGCACCGGCCACGAGTCACGTACGGGTGCAAGCTTGTTTTCATCGTAGCAAGTGGAGAATGTGGAGTATATGGAATTATGGATATCTGCATGCACACTCTTGAGTCCAAGCTACTCCCTCTGTCGCGAATTATATGATGTTTTGGATACCACAGGGTGGACTATATACACATAGAAATGAATGAACAGACACATTGAAACGAGTAGTCTATATACATGCATGTGATTCAAAAAAATACTATAACATTGATCTTATAATTCTGAGGGGAGGAAGTAGTTCAATGGTCATACAAACGTATGGTGTCTTTTTTCTTCGGTTTTGTTATAGAGGAGGCAGGGATAAACAATTTCTAAGTGTAGAAATTTCGTGGGAATTTCAAAAGGTTTGGAATTTTGGGTGGATATCAGAAATGTTAGTCTACCTATATAAAAAAAGGGTTTAGCCAGATTTTGAGGCCCAACCACGAGCTCCCAGTTCATGTGACCACGTCGTCTCGCTACCGCACGGAGATGGCCGTGGTGTCGCCGCCTCGATTATTCTTCTTCGGCTCCAGAGACATGGGCACTGCTCCGTGTTGGTCCTTCCTCTACGGGTGCCCCTCGACTAATCGACTTGGGAGCTCACCGATCGTCATCTTCGTGATCGGGTTGTCGTCACAGATGGATGACGCTCCTTAGTACAAGCAACTTGTGAATTTTCAATTCTTTATCGGTACATTTCATCATACCCTGTTTTTTTAGAAATATATTGTTGGAATCTCCTTATCTTTTTGCAACAAGAAAATTGAACTAGGGGATGCCGGATCTGAAAATGTTCTCTGGATTCAGAAAATTTCAGAAATTTTACGAATATTGGTGGGTCACGAAAATTTTCCTATATCCAAACTACTTTTCACCGGCTATGTAAAACCATCCGATACGGAAGACATTAAGATTCAAGTGAACACAAAAAGATATGAAGTAACTATTTCTACACTTTTTGAATTTTTGAAAGGCATGTGGTGATGTATGTAAAGTCTTGCACCACTGTGCACCCGTGTGCGCATGACGATTAACTCGAACCCCAATGAATGTGTTCTCTTGGTGAAGATGTTTATTCTACACCGGATGGCTCATATCATCCCAGAAGTGCCGCTTGTGATCTGCCCACTTGCCAAACACTATGATGGTAGCTAGGCCGAATCATACAGCTCACCAGTCACCACTCACCACTCACCACTCCTATACATACACTGCATATGTTGCATATTTCCTACTCAGCTTGAAGCCAGCACCGACTGCTGATTAAGCACTAGACACTACCCAGCTGACCAGAGAGTGAAATAAGTTCAGCTAACAATGGCGTACAGGGTACTTGATGTGACCCTGCAGTCGGCCAAGGACCTCAAGAACGTGAACTTCATGTCGCGCATGGAGGTGTACGCGGTGGCGACAATCTCGGGCGACCCGACCACGCGCCAGTGCACGCCGCCGGACCCCTACGGCGGCCGCCATCCCACCTGGAACACCACGCTCCGCTTCGCCGTCCCGCCCACCGCAAGCGCCGGCGCCAGCGGCTGCTTCCACGTCGTCCTCCGCACCGAGCGCTCGCGCGGGGACCGCGACATCGGCGAGGTCATCGTCCCGCTCTCCGAGATCCTCGACGGCGCCGGCGTCGCCGGCTACGACCTCGGCCCCCGCGCGCCGCAGTTCGCGGCCTACCAGGTCCGCAAGGTGCACCGCGCCGAGACCCGCGGCGTGCTCTACCTCGCGTACCGCCTCGGCGCCGTCGTCGCGCCGCAGCCACGGTCGTTGGCGCCGCCGCACCGGTTCGCCACCAGATCAAACTCCACCGACGAGCCCGTCGTCGCGTACCCGGTGACGACGCGCCCGTACAACGGTCCTCACTCGTACGAGTACGACTACATGCTGGTCCCGGCGCTGATGCCGCCGACTACACGAGCTTCCGGGCACACGTCCATGGGGCCAGCGTCTCCGCATGCTACCGGCCTTGGCCATAGGGCCTTGTCACCGCCGGCTTATGGCGAACATACGGCTGCTCTACAGCCGCCGCTTCCAAAAGCTTATAGGCATCTGTCGATGCCGCCGCCACCGGCGCCGATAAAAACTTCTGGTTCTGGGCACATGGCCATGCCGGCGACGCCTACAAAAACGGCAGGGTACACAGCCGCCTCGCCGTGGACGACCGAAACGACTAACGGCCACTCGGACTTTAGGACGACGATGGGGCTCAGCGCGGGGCCGGTCGGCGGGATGACGGCCGGCGACATGATGTCTGACGCGGCCGCGTATAACGCCGGGTACAGGGCCGGGATGGCCGGCGAATGGGGTAGGGCCGTGTACTAGCTACGCTTGAAGATTGCCACGTCCGTACTGCACTGCATGCGCAGAGTTGATCAGTTGATTAAGCTGACTAAACTACTGTAGTACTATTGTGATTTGGTTTGCCTGTAAATTACAGTGTTCTTGTGTCGCCATTATCAGATGGAGTTGTGCGTCGTTTGTATCACTGGGGTGAACATGTCAAGTAATTCTGGGCGGTAAAAGTGAAATAACAACGTGTTGAATGAGAAACGCAGATCAACGAACTGACGAGCCTGTGCGCGTTCGGCGACTAAACATGAACGGAAACGAACCGGACAGAGTTGATGGCGTGGACCAATTAGACGATTGATTGCTGATGTGTATATCTTGCATGTTGAGAGAAATCTTTGTAGTGGGTTTTTGCTATTTAGATATAGAAGATAATGAAAAATGTTCGTACTCCGTTCCTGAAAAGAAGCCTTGTAAAAAATATTACTCCAAGTTTTTTTTAGAAAAATATCAACATCTACAAACAAAACCAACATTGCTGGGATACCTCATGAAATATAGTTTCATATGATACATATAGTATTATAGTTTTCGATATTTCTCTCTAAAAACTTTGTCAAACTACGTTTGCTTGACTTTTGAAAAAAATACATGCCTTATTTTCAGTAGGACTGTAGGAGGGAGTATATTATTATCAAGATTTTCATGGTATGAAAAAAAACTATTCATGCGTTCGAAGAGTAGTTTTTTTCTGATTTTTATTTATATTTAAAACGATAAAGAAAGAAACGTCAACTTAAATGAAAAAAATTAAGAAGTACAACATGGAAAAAAAAAACACGTCGAAAGTTAAGCTCACCAGCGGGACACTTCACGGCAAATTGGAAATCCCCTGGCCCGAACCCAATAAACAAAACCGCGGTTCTGTGGCCAGCCCAACCCAACTAACCAAAACCATAACCTCCACTCGTACTTTTATTTTGAGGCCGAAGGGGAGGATTGCACGCAAAAAAACCCGGTCCTGACATTGTAAGTTCCGAGTTCGACATGGTTACCAGCTGAATTAATCTCCAGGATGGGCAATTTATACACCACGGATACGATCGAGCCTAGCTCGGTTGGTGATGATATCGTATGTCGTCGGTCTATCAGGAAATTGGGTGATCCAAAATCAAGCTTGGATCGATCAACCAATCGGTCATGGCGTCTACTTCTTCGTCCGAGCCAGAGACGGAGCCAGCTTTCACCCATGTAGGGGGCAGAGAAACTTGGGGGTGGCAAAGTGCTCTAAGTAGAGTGAGAAAAGACTGCATGTAGTAAGCATTTCTAAAACAAATTTCCATCATTAGGGGGGGCTCAGCCCCTGCCCGTCCCCCTCTGTATCCGTCCCTGGTCCGAGCCCATGGCCGGACTAGCCATTGCCGACGCTGCGGCTCCGGATCCGCTCGTCCACGTCGCGTTTAACCAGCCCGGCACGCACTTCGTGGCGGCCACGGCCACCGGGTTCCACGTCTTCTCCTGCCACCCGCTGGTGCGCGTCATGCAACAGTGCGGCCCCGCGGTCGCCTCGCCCGGCCGGACGGTGTCCTCCGCCGAGCTGCTCACGCGGTCGCAGCTGGCCGTAGTGACACGGGGGCCGGACGACGACGACGCAATCGACTTCTGGAACGGAATGTGCAAGGAGGGGAAGGTCGCCTCGGTCAAGAGCTCGCACGGAGCGGTGGGCGGGATCCGCCTGCAAGGGGAATACATGCTCGTCGCCGGCGAGGAGAAGGCGAGGCTGTGCTTCGGCAGCAACCGGGATAAGGACGTGACGACGGGGCCGAACCCGCTGGGGCTGTGCGCGATGGCGGCGGGCACGGCGGAGGGGCAGGGTGCGGGGTCGTCGTCGCTCGTGTCCTACGCCCTGCCGCGGCAGCTGGTGGGCGAGGTGCAGGTCCGGCGGCGACTCACGCCAGGCAGCTTCGACGTGCGCGCGCACGAATCGGCCGTGGCGTGCATCGCGCTGTCCCACGACGGCCGGCTGCTCGACACCGCCGGCACACGGGGCACGCTCGTCCGCGTCTTCAGCACCGCCGACGGCTCGAAGCTGCAAGAGGTATATGCAACGTGACAGTACTTTCTACTTTGTCGTAGGAACACCAGAACTTCGTTTTATTCACGTGTTCTTGACTTGATGTAGCTAAGGAGAGGCACTGACGGAGCAACCATCCACTGCATCGCCTTCTCCCCGGACTCCAAGTGGCTGGCCGTCACCAGCGGCAAGACAACGGTGCACGTCTTCAGGCTCGCCGACTTCAACCTCACAAGCTCGTCGCCGGAGGAGGACGGCTACGACGGCTATGTCCTCCCGGCCGCATCAGCGATACCATCTCCTCCCGCGCCGGCAAAAGCCAACCAAGGCTCATCCCTGTCGTTCCTGAAAGGTATACAGCCATATTCCTCAAACTTGTGAACTTAATTTATTATACGTTGTTCTCTAGCCCTAATCTGTCTTGATTCTGGAAAAATCCCTGTTGTATTGACTGAATCGATTTCCTGGCAGGCTACCTCCCGACCTATTTCAGTTCAGAATGGTCGCTCGCCATGAATCGATCTCCTGCAGGCTACCTGCCGACCTATTTCAGTTCAGAGTGGTCGTTCGCCCAGTTCCGGCTTCGTAAAGCCACAAAGTGCTCGGTGGCGTTCGACCAGCAGCACCCCAACACCATTACAATCGTCGGCATCGACAAAAGGTGCGTGTGGAAGAGTTAATTACTCTAGAATGCTTCACGGTGTTTTCTATTTGATGCATCTCGTTTAGTACTGACGTAATTTCATGCTGACAATTATTGACTCGTTGCCATCTTGTGTCTGCAGCTTCTATCGGTGCGAATTCGACCCCTTCAAAAGAGGAGCCATGCGGGAGGTGAAATATATCAAGAACTTCATGAATAGTACAGTATGAAGTAATGATGGAGGCGGGGCCGTAAGAACTTCACGGCCAAATCGGTAGCTTAGGGCAAGAACAATGTGAGTACGTGCTAAGAAAACAGCTAGACTCGACTCTAAGAAAAACAAATGTGTTGTAGTGCTTAGCATCTACTCCCGATACTAGTAAGAAATCAATTGTTCACAAATGTACATAGAAATGGGGTGACAAGAGAGACAGCACCCACCACCAACTATGAAAATTGATTTTTTAGCTTTAGCACCTTCTTCTTGTACTAGAAACAATTCCAAATATTTGTTAGTTAACAGCCTAACAGGGGCCCTTGCAAATGTAGTACGAGTGGCATAAAAAGTTTTTTTTTGTACCCTGGGAGTCGAACTCGCGAGCAGGCTGCATGCACAATACGAGGCAAAACACTGCACCAACATGCGCTTCTCGTCTAGCACAAAAGTTCTTCTTAGCACTGCATTTTTTACAACATTGTGAAGGCACTAAGTACGTGATATGACGATTGAGTATAATTTAAAATTTCATGATTTCAGTTGGTTTGAAATATATTTTCCTCGACGATTTCTTACGTGATATATACCTGGTTGAAATGAAATTCAAATTTGGTAAATTTTGTTTTTGTTTGATGAAATTCAGATAAAACCCTCAAACTAGCTAGCATTAATTTCTTCGTCGGGTTTTTCTCACATTAAGTTGAAGCTCATCTTCGACTAGAATATTGTGTGTCTTACTTATGCACTTACCTTATGTGTCTTTTGGACGTATACGACTACGATGCAAGATATGTCAACCAAGGCGGGTGAAACAACTCTGCGGATTGTCTGTGCGTAAAGTAACACACCTCTGCAGAGTGTATCAAAATTGTGGCATTGTCACTCCTTATTCCGGGAAGGAACTATGAGCATGGCGAGAAATGAATCCATAGGGAAATCTAACATACAAGAAGATCATAGATTTGATAAAGAAAACTTGACACTTTCTCAAAAATGTTTTCAAAAATCATTGAACTTCTGGACCGTTGGTCCTGGTAGATGATAGTGCATTCAAACACCATTTGTTATCTGGACTTGTTGAGTACCTCCGTGTACTCATACGTAAACCCTTCCCCTGCTTAGGTTGTGATCTGGTAGACATTGGAGCGGAGTAACTGAAAGGACAAGGATGTCGCCTAGAAGAGGGGGGGGGGGAATAGGCGATTTAAAACTTTTCCGGTTTAGCCTTGATAATTGCGGAATAAAACTAGGTGTTTAAATTAACAAGCCAACAACCTAAATATACTAGGCTCACCTAAGTGCACCGAAAAACTTATGCTAAACAAGACAAGCAACAAGGTGATAGCAATAGAATACTTCAAGCACGAAGGCTATCACAATGTAAAGTGCATAAGTAAAGAGTTCGGGTATAGAAATAACCGAGGTACGCGAAGACAATGATGTATTCCCAAGTTCCTCCTTTTTAGGGGAGTACGTCTCGTTGGAGAGGTGTGAGCCACCACAACGGGTTGGTCTCAATGCCACAAAGGCTTCACCTTCTTCTCTGATGAACCGCACCACAAAAGGTTTGGTTCACCTTCCACTATCGGAATCCTTCGAGGCAGAATCCGGAGCCTTTACAACAACAACCCGGGGCACAACCCACAACTGGATTGGGGGCTCCCGGATGGCTACAAGTGACCACAAAAGGTCTCAACCACCACAAAGGCGTCTAGGGTCCAAAGACCCAAGAGTAACAAGCTCACAAACTTTCAACTTCCACGAATCCACATGAAGAGCATAAACCGATGCACAAAGCAATTTTTTTTTGGACATTTATGACAGTAGGGGAGATCCCTACTGCCTCTATATTAAAACACCCACAAAGGGGTAGCAGCCACAATTACATAATTACAAAGGTTTTCTGGAATTTAAAAGGTACTGGAAAGGGAAAAATAAAGTTGTGTTTGCTCTCCTTAGTCCTATGAACAAGGAGTCTGAAGTCTTCCTTAAACCTTGCAGCCCAGGCTGAAGTTGAAGGTGTTATTCCATTGAAGTAGAAGTTGTTCCTTTCTTTCCAAATACTCCAAGCAGCATAGGCAAAAACATCCATAAACATCTGTTTGGTCCAGTGAGCTTTTGAGTAGGCTATCAGCTCTAGTCTACTAGCAGCCACATTGGTTGATAGGGGGAAGTTCAGTTTCTCCCAGCAGCTCTTGCTGAAGTTACAATGGAAGAAAAGGTGCTCCACCGTTTCCTCAACCCCATCATTGCACATAGTGCAATTGAATGTATTACCCACATTATAGTGTCTCCTTCGTAGCATGTTCCTCGTGTTTAATCTGTCAGAAAGAAGAAGCCAGCAGAAGAATTTTATTTTGGGAATACTCTTGCTCTTCCAAATCCAATTGAATGACTCATGTGGGACTATCTCTCTGAAGCAAAATTTGTAATACTGGCTGGAGGAATATTGGTCAGAACCCCAAAGGTAGGACCACTGATCATTAGCAGTATTGTCTAGAATGATATGAGCAGTATCTGCTTGGGCCTGCCTCAGCTCCTGGATAGCTTGCATAGACAGAGGAAGGTGAAAATTGGCCCCCAGAGTGTCTGCTGTGAGAAATTCCTTAGCCGAAACATCCTCATCAAGAGAATAGGAAAAGGCTCGGGATAAGCAGCTGAAGCTAATTGGTCTTGCCATGGGTCCTTCCAAAATAAAATGGTATCCCCTCTGACAATCGTGCACTGTGATATACCTCTATAAATCGGTGACAGTTTACAGACATCTCTCCACCAGAAAGACCCACACAACTCAGAAGAATGTGGCACCTTGTCGACATAGTACGTGTTCCAAATAAGTGTAACCCATGGTGTATCCATCTTGTTGTAGAATTTGTGCAGGTATTTAAGCAGGAGCCCTTCATTCTGAATTTTAAGATTTAGAACTCCCATACCACCCTTATTCTTGGGTCTGCACACTTTATCCCAGGCAATCAGAGAATTGCAATGCTCACCATCCTCTGTTTTCTTATTCCACAAGCAATGCCTTCTGATCTTATCGACATGTTCCAGAATTTTGGGGTGTAGCTTCAGAGCACACATAGAGAAGGTTGCAATTGAGGAAAGGAGTGTGTTGATGACTGTGACTCTCCCACTGTATGACATCATCATGAAATTGGCAGACATTGCTCTCTCAATTCTGTCCACTAATGGCATAAGATCATAAACAGTCGGTTTTGTTGTACCCAATGGAAGGCCAAGGTAGGTAAAAGGCATTGTGCCAATAACACAGCCAAAAATTCCAGCAATAACAGTTGCCTGGTGCTGTGCAACATTGATAGGAATCATAATTGATTTGTGATAGTTAATATGTAATCCTGTGGACTGAGCATAGGTGTCAAGAATCTCCTTCATTTTCACTATTTGGTCGGTGCAAGCAGGCATGATCACAATAGTGTCGTCTGCATACTGAACCACTGGATAATCCATGCCATAATCAGGTGAAAAGGGAGCTTGTAGGAGATTGTCACGAAAGGCCTTGTTGATAGCTGATTGCAGGAGGTCTGCAGCAAGAACAAAAATCAGAGGTGAGAGGGGATCCCCCTGTCGAACACCCCTTTACAGTGGAATTGTCTACCAGGTACACCATTAAGTAGAACACTTGACATGCCAGTACTAAATATGGATTCTATCCAGTGTAGCCATTTTGAGTCAAAACCCATTTGTTTCATGATTTTTAGCATAGCACTGTGGTCAATGGTGTCGAATGCTTTAGCAAAATCCAATTTTAGCAGAATTATCTCTCTCTTGGATGTTTCACACTGATGAATGAACTCAAACGCCCAGGCAATGCAGTCCTGGATTGTTCTCCCCTTCAGAAAACCATATTGGTTTTTGTGGACAATTTTGAGAACAATTTTCTGTAATCTATTTGCCAACAGTTTAGTGATCAGTTTGAGGCAGCAGTTCAGAGGGTGATAGGCCTGAAGTCATTAACTGTAGCAGGAGATCCAATTTTAGGAATCAGTGTGATAAAGCCTGTATTAATGCTTTCCAAGTTCAACTTCCCTTCATAAAATTCCTGACATAGGAGATATATCCTCTTTAATTATATGCCAACAGGTTTTTAGAAACTGTCCATTAAAACCATCAGGTCCTGGAGCTTTATCAACTGGCATTTCCTTTACCACTGTATCTATTTCTTCATGGGAAAAAGGAGCAGAAAGACAACCAAGGCCTTCAATTGGTTCAATGAGGCTTGCCAGATCGAAGCCCATGACAGTGTTCTGGGAGGTGCCAAGTCTATCTTTGAAGGAATCATAAATGATTTTTTCCTTGTCAGCATGGGAGGTAGCCTGGGTCCCATCAGGAAGTGAAAGCTGAGCAATGGAAGTCCTCCTGTATCTGTCAGTGGCCATTGCATGAAAAAACTTGGTGTTTTCATCCCCAAATTTAGTCCATCTGACTGTGCATCTCTTTTTCCAGTACTGCCTCTGGTAGTCAAGTAATTTTAGGAGATGATCCTTGATGATTCTTCTAAAATTAGTCTCAGGGACAGTAAGCCCTCTTCTGTCCTCCAGATTATCAAGCTCCAGCAGAGCCTTGTTACAATTTTCAATGCAGATAGTCAGTCTAGAGATGTTTTTACTCCAGAATTTCAGGTCATATCGTAGACGCTTTAGTTTTGCATTTAAATTTGCAGCACTGTTCTTCTTGTGGGTTGGCTTGTTCCAACTAGCAGCAACAGTCTCGAGAAAACCAGTGTGAGCCGTCCAAAAGTTCTCAAATCTGAACAATTTGCAGGCTGGAATTGAAGTCTGAATAGAAGCTACACATGGCGTATGATCAGATGTTGGTTTTCCTTGTGGATTTACCACAGTGTTGGGGTAGGATGTTGACCAATGAAGGGATGTGAAAAACCAATCGAGCTGCTCTAACAAAGGGTCCTGTTGCATATTACTCCAGGTAAAACTCCTCCCTTTTATAGGTATTTCAGTCAGGTTTTGAGCTCTGATGAGATCATTGAACAATAGCATGTCATCCACATCCCCTCCCGGTTTGTTCCGATTATCAATTGATCGTATGAAATTAAAGTCACCACATATTAGCCAATCCTCCTCATCTGGTATAGCCAAATTATAGAACCAATTTACAAATTCATCTCTCATATCACCCGAGCATGGCCCATAAATATTAAGTAAAGTCCAGGAATAATTATCCTGTTTTGAAGTGAAATAAACCGAGAGAGCAAAAGCTTCACAGTGCATAACCATGCCAGAGAACACTGAGCTTTTCCAGATAATAATAAGCCCACCAGAAGCTCCATTGGAGGGAACATACACAAAATCATCGAAATCACTAGGGCAGCATGATTTAATAAAAGCCAAATCGAAGTGGGACTTCTTTGTCTCTTGCAAGCACACAATAGCACAACCACTTAACTTAATAGCATTCATTAAAGCTAACTGCTTAGTCTTTGCATTTAAGCCCCTAATGTTCCAGCATAACACAAACCACTTCCTTAGATAATTCATTACAAAATATATAAGAGAGATAATTTGAAGGAACAACAGCAAGAACTAGTCCTTGTTGTTCTCCTGATCCTGCAGGCTGGCTAGCAGCTTCACCGGGGAGAGATCTGCAGGAGGCACTCCACACATCTGAACTCCAATGTGCTGGAGGGTGGTGACAGGAGTAGGAGGTGGGACATCAGGAGCATCCACCACAGATGGCTTCACAATTGCTTTTACTTTCGATTTCTTTGCCTTGACATCCTTAACAGCTGTAACCTTAAACCCATCATACTTGTTGGCTCGAGGGCTCCTTCTCACAAGAGCAGTAGTAAGCGGTGTCGTGGAGGGACCAGGAGAACAGGTAAGAGCATTATCAGCTGCAATAAGAGCAGTAGCCAAGCCTTGAGCACATACATCATTTGGTGTATCATCAGGCATCTCATCAGATATTTCCACAAGCCTGGCTATTTTCCTTGGAGGCTGGGGGAACAAAGAAAGGGCCTCAACAGTTCTCTTGCCAGCAATAACTGAGACAAAGGAGAAGTTCTGGGAGAGCTTCAAGTGCATAGCAAAAGGTGAAGGCATGAAGGCCTGTTTAGCACACATACCCAGGATAGAAACCTGAGTAATAGTATCAGCTGTGAAGGGAGTGAGGCCAAGCACTAAGGCCTGAGCAAAGTGGAGGCTATCAATCTGTGCAGCCGAGTAAGCTTCCTTGTGCAGACAACCACTGTGAAAACTCTGAATAGCAGCAGCATTTGCATTATAAACATGATCCTCAACTGTGACCAGAGCTTGGATTACCACCTCCTCATGATCAGATTCAGGACTGCTAATGGAGTCATTCCAGGCTTGCATAGGACTATCAACAGTATTGGATGCAGGAGGGGGCATGCCAATGTGCATAGCCACCCCTTGTGCTCCCAGAATTGCTGTGAAATTCACCAAAGGTGGGTCAACAAGCATATCAGATGCTCCCTGCACATTTTCTGCTGCCACCTGTGCATTTAGATCCACAATAACTGGTGCTTGAGCTTGAATTACAGGAGGGATGTTCTGCTGGCCCTGTCCCATGTGCTGGTGACCCTGGTTGTTATACTGTGCATTGTGATTCAGGTTCAGTTGAAGCCAGTTAGCAAGCTGGTTCTGATAAATCTGCTCAGCTGTAACATCAACTCCATGCAGTGGGTGGGGATTACCATCTTCAGGCTCAGGATCCTCAGGAGGGGGAGGAACATCGTGCACATGAGCATTCCAGTCTGAACTTCTCAACAGAAACACTGGTACTGACCAGCTTTGCCGTGCACCTCCCAACTGAGTAACCACAATGCTTCTGGGGACGAATTTGGGGTGGACCAACCAGACCTTTGCTAGAACAGAGTGCATATTACCTCTAGGCTGATGCCAAACAGAAAGTAAACCAAAATCTTCCACAGCTCTATTGATGTAAAAGCTAGTTTGGTAGTCCAGAGGGAAGCCTAGGAACAGAATCCATGTTTCTCTGCCAAAGGATGTCAGGCGCATGTTCTTCGCCTGATCATGTCGAACAAAGGTGGCTGTTGTTATCTCATCTACCTCAAGGTGAGTCCAATAGCAGTATCCGCATGCAGAGTATCGGCGAGCTTAAAAACCCCTAAACCAAAAGGATGGTCATCCCAATCCACGACCGCACAGCCCGATTCGATAAGAAAAGCCCTAACCTCCTCGCGCATCTGCTCCCGCATCTGAATCGGGACGAACCTGTTGGTTTCAGCGATGATGACCCTGTCATTGTTCAGCGGCGGCACCGCCGGCACCACGAGCCTTGTCCTGACCGTCCTATCCACGGGGCCTTGATCGATCGTCATCCCATCGGGGATGAACGCCAGCGGGTTGACGGTGAAGTTAGCCATTGCGAAATCCGCGACGGTGGCGGCGTCGATGTCGTCGGTGTCGTCGCCGACCGAGGGTTCTACTGTAGCTAGGGGAAAAAATGTTTGGGCAGGCGAAACGGCCAGGCAAGAATCCCTATTAAGCCGGGGAATTTCCTCTGTTTCCTTTTCAGAGCGATTTTGCCGTTTCGGCATCCAGATTTTTCGGACCGAAGTGGAAGGTGGCGTAGGAGAGCTGCTTTTGGGCCTCCAGATTAGCTTTTGCCCGCACATGGCTCTGCGATGGCCCAACTCTTTGCAAGCCCAACATCGAATCTTTTTTTCTTCTCTTTCTTATCAGAACACTGAGCACATTGGCGGCCCACAGCTATGCAGGCGCGACAAACCCCAGGACAAGCGGGCCGCAAGTGACCTTTTGAGCTACAACGGGAGCAACGGCCCAATAATTCAAAAATGCGATCACTAGGCAGGAGAATAGGCAGGTCTAACGTAGACATGATGACTTTCTCCGAGTAATTAGCAGATCTTAAATCAAGTATATGCTCGAGTAAATCATGGGGGAGATTTGCAAAGAATTTTCCAGCGAAATTATCTCCAATAAATATTTTTTGAATTTCAAACTCAGGATCCACTAAAACCGGATCAGCAAAACTTCCAAAAATAATTCCATTACCAGTGTTCGCCGGAGAAGATGACGTTGCCGGAGAGTTCGCCGAGATCGGCGTGAACGACCCAAACTGGAGAGGAGCAATCTTTGTCGAGGTGGAAGAGATATCCTTCTGAAAACCAAACTTTGCTAATTCCATGGCAGAAGAAGATGAATCCAGTGCAGCACTCTTGGATAGAAAATTTAGATTAGGCCGAATCAAGGTCGGACTTCTTTGTGCCACCGCTAGATCTTGATCAGAAGAAAACCATGATTCCTTAGATAAAAGAGGTTGCACATTGCCTCGAAACAAAGAGAAATGACAAACAAAATCCGGCCACACACGATCTTTCAGTCCATAGATGAAATGTCCAACTTTGCTAGATGCAACAGAAAACCGAAACCGATGATCACTCAATTTGAAAACCTTGAAACCCATATTGTCGCCACCAATGCAACATTGAAGAGCCAGACCAACAGAATCCTCAGAGAGGGGAAAAGAAGCCGACGTGAAGGAGACCACCAAGAAGAACTCCTTTGCGCCCGAAGAAGGAGAGAAGTGCACCGTAGAATCAAACCTGCGTCGAACCTGATTTGCCACGGCCAAGCCTGGCGAGAAGTCCTAGTGCAGGAGCGTCTCCATGGATCAAACGATCTGGAGGACATGGCTGGGGAAGGTGGCGGCGGCGGCGGTGGTGGTGGCGGCTCCGTGGGTGGGGGAGGGGGGAGGGGGGAGCGCCATCTCTAAGCCAAATAAAGAAAATCTTGCCCATCAAAGGAACACGTTTTGATGCACAAAGCAATGGCAAGAGCACAAGTGCTCAAATCCTTCACTGTCAAATCCACCAAAAGCAACTAATTCTTATGGGGGAAGAAGAGAGGAAGAACAAAGGAGGAAAAACACCAAGAAATTCAAGATCAAGATCTACTAGGTTCCCCTCACTTAGAGGAGAGATGGATTGGTGGATTTGTAGATCTAGATCTCCTCTCACTTTTCCCTCAAAGATATGCAAGAATCATGGGAGGGATTGAGAGGTAGGCAAGCTTTTCCAAAGGTCAACAATGGAGGAGAGAGAAGGGAAAAACTTAGGAACCATTGGGGAAGAAGACCCCTTTAATAGGTCCCCACCAAATCCAACCGTTGGGGGCAGTTTTCCTGCGCGGGCAGGAAGTTCCGGTACTTACCCCGGAACTTCCGCCCCTTCCGGACCTCCGAAAAATGGCTAAGTCCCTTAACTTTTCGGTAGTGGACTTGGGTCGGAATTTTGGCCGGAACTTCGCCCGGAACTTCCGAGGGCCGGAAATTCCGGCCCCTAAACCGGAACTTCCGCCCCTTCAGAAAACTGCAGAAACATCAATACGAAATTGGCAATATCTTGAGCATCCGAACTCCGTTTTCGATGATCTTGGGCTCGTTGTAATCACAACGAAGAGCACTATAAGATCATGCGGAGAAACATCATAGTTCAAAAAGGGAGGATAAAACCAAATATAGAAAGGTAAAACCTCTCTATAAAAGAATAACGGGTAAAACCTCCAATATCAAAAACTCAACAAGATATTCATATGAAATCCATTTTTGATAAACTAGAGCTTGGTATGGAGATTAACACAAGCTCTCACATGGATAAAAGCCAAATAAGAACAAGAAAGATGATATGCCAAGTATGCAAAGGTTTGAGCTCTCCACAAATATGCGATCAAGTTACTCACTTGAGAGCCCCTCATGAGACCGGTAAAATAGAAACCCTATCAAGATCATACCTTTGCCTTGCGCATTCCACTTGAGCTAGATGATGACGATCTTGATCTCTTCAAGTGGACCACCTTTCTTGATTATGCTTCGCTTGATGAAGATTCACATGTTGCTCCCCCATACTCTAATGTGGGAGAGCCTCTCATAGGCATATCTTCACTTTGACCAATATCTCCAAATGGGTGGCAAGTTTCAAAGATAGGATTTTTTCGAGGTGCTTCTCTTGAACTTGCACTTCATAATCTTTCTTAATATATATGACGCATTAGAGATAAACATGAATGTTCACTCAATCCTCTTTTCCAAGCCACACTTGCATTATGCTCAACTCTACACAAGACCATTCTTTATATAAACCCTTTAGTAGAGCATTGATCATCATGTAATCCTCTAGAGTCCAACACATGAACTCCCATCTTTTCCTATGGACAAGATCTACAAGAATATCTCTTTGCACACATTAGTCCATAAGAATTGTCATTAATTACCAAAACCACACATGGGGGCACCATCCACTTTCAGTAACCCCGAACGTTCAGGAGAGGGAGTTCGAGGAGCAGGAGGTACCCACTAAAGGAGAAGGAGACGACTATAATTTGGACTTCAACGAGCAACCCAATGGATGTCTACCTGAATGCTAATCTCATGGGAAAAATGTTGGTAAAGTAATGCTTTGCTCGCGTCGTGCCAAATATGTGCACTTGCCACACAAGTGGTGGCAGACGTGGGTCGCTACACCAAGAGTATCCAAGAAAAAGGTCTCAAGGGGGAATGTTGCATCAATTTCTAGCAACCTCAATCGGTGTTGCTTGCACTTCTACGATTGAGGATTATTAGGATGACGCGAGTCACCATTGACTGTATATTAGCAAGCCATTAGAACATGGGAGGATGAGTGAATTCAAATTTCTAATCCCAACTCTATGTTCTTGAGAAACCTCCATTCGAATTTGCACTAGTGGGCCTAGGAGGGTTAAAATAGAAAAATAACATTCATTTGTACTAAACTTTCTAACCTATTGAAAGTATAAGCTGACATATGATCTTAACAAGTACCTCCTCCGTTTTAAAATATAAGACTTTTTAGCATTTGCCTACATTCATATATGTATACGAATGTATCTAAACATGTTTAGTTGTGTATAATCACTCATTTTAGTATGCATCTAGATAATACGAGTAATGTTTTATGTTATCAATAAAAATCAACCATGCCATAATACGACTATCAAATTAAGATACTTTCTTTTTACTAAGTAATTTAAACATTGACCGTGAAAAACACTTGCACTAAATAAGCATATATTATAGAGAGACTTATTTAGTGGTTTTCTCAAGACACTATTTAAAAAATTATTTGGTTAAAATTGTATTCTTCTTGATTAGAGAAAAAAGAATAAAGCTATGTGTCTTTCCAAATTAATTCTTCACACTCTCATGAAGTGCCAATATATGTACATGCTCATGTGTATTTTAGTTTGCTTAAATATTATGAGGTACTTTAAAATCTGATAGAGGTTTCTCGAATACTTTGGTGTATATTGATAGTCAATTTTTTTAAAAAAATTTAAAATTTATTCGAAAAATAGCGCGCATTTTCTAAAAAATTTAAAAATAGCGCACCGTCGTCACAGGTACTGCCGAAACCGCAGCTTTCATCACTGGGACTGCCGAAACCTGAGCTTTCGTTATGGGCAGAGACGAAACAATGGTTTTGTCATTGGTCCTGGCGAAACCTGATAAACCTGCATGCGCGTCAGAGTTTGGCTGCCAATTTTGTCACGAGCCTTGACGAAAGTCAAAAAAAATGATTTCAACGTGAGAGAACGACGTGATTTTTGATAGAGGAGGGTGTAACAACACCAAAATTGTAAGTATGAGGATTTGAACTCGAGTGGGTGGGAAGACATCAGCCCCTCCCCACCACTAGGCCATGCCTTAGTCTGCACCGCATGCATGCGATCCTTGGTCGTGACCACGAACTCATGCCTCTAGCACATGCACATGCATGATCGATCAACTTACTAGCAATACATGCTCGAGCTCCTCCACATGAGACAAATCTCATGCACGCACTAATTAATTGCTCTGCTTAGCATTAGACCAGCTACGTTGTTCAACGCAAAAAAGGCAGGGACAAATCTCATGCACGCACTAATTAATTGCTCTGCTTAGCATTAAACCAGCTACATTGCTAAATCTGTTCAACGCAAAAAGCGGCAGGCCTGCATTTTTCCTCACCACGTCTCGTTTCTCGTGACGTCTTCAGAATCTCGACCAAAAATGTCAAAGTGTTATCCTCAATACTCGTCCTCAATACTAGCAGGGAGCGAGAGAGAGAGCGGTTTCTACGTCGTAGGGACATAGCAGGATCGGGTTTTAATAAATAATGGGCAGTGGTGCCACTATGCCGTAGCATTTATTCGGCTCAGGGAGATTATATTTCTCCATAACCAATATTGACGGGACAGCCACGGCCCAGTTCTGACAGCCGTCGTCGGCAACCGTGAAATCACAATTTTGATTAGAGGAAAACAATGCGGATAAAAAATAGTGGCCGACAGTCATTGAGCTAATGCTAAGCCGAGCATTTAATTAGTGCGGTGCATGCGATTTGTCTCATGTGGAGCAGCTTGTGCATATATTGCTAGTGGTGATCAAGGATCGATCACATGCATGCGTGCGTGCTCAGCTGGGTGGTGATCAAGGATATTGCATGCTCGGCCAGGCGACTTTCATCACGGCCAGTGACGAAACTGGCATTTCGGCAGCGCCGCCACGCTAAACACTCACGTGCATGCTGATCGTCCAGCTTCCGGCAAGGCCCGTGACGAAATCTTTATTTCGTATCGGCCAGTGACGAAAGCTCTGCTTTCGGCAATAGCCAGGACGACAGCCGCTATTTTTCAAAAAAATTGAAAATGCGTGCTATTTTCTGAATAATTTTAAAAAAAAAATTATTTAAAAAAATTCCTTAATAGTGTACGGCAATATGGGCACTCCTTACCGATCCATACACTGTGTGGTCAGCCGTTACCGTCTAGGCGCGATTTATGACCTTGTGATCGCAGTTATCAACCTCTTGTCTCAATTGACCTCCTTACTGAAGACGGCGATGCTGGTCGTAAACGGAGACCCGCAGAATAACAAGGAGGTGAAGGCCACGGGCCCGAACCCGCTGGGGCTGTGCGCGGTGGCGTGGCCGGACGTGTACCGGGCGGTCGACCAGGCGACCCTCGTGTACGCGCTGCCGCGGAAGGAGAAGGGCGCCGTGCAGGTGTGCCGGAGCGGCATCCCCGGCAGCGTAGACCTGCGCGCGCACGCGTCGAGCGTGGCGTGCATCGCGCTGTCCCGCGACGGGCGGCTGCTCGCCACCGCCGGCAGCAAGGGCACGCTCGTGCGCATCTTCAGCACCGACGATGGCACCAAGATGCAAGAGGTAGCACGGCTTATAGTGTCACGCCTACAACTACGGCTACGGGCTCTTCTGCCACTGACGCCGTGGACCCGCCGGCTTCGTCGACACCGCTGGCACCAGCAAGACCGGTGCGACTGCGCCGTCCCAACACGCTGCTGAACCCCGACGACTGGGTCCTTAAATATTAGCGATCCCGAGTTAGATGTTGTCGAATACCTGATCTCTGAACTTGTCTTCTCTCTCGCTTCCTTCTCAAACTTGTATTCCTCTCGCTTTCTCCTCTCCTAGAACTCCTACCTACTCTGTATCGTGTTTGAACCAGAGAAATACCTGGCAATAGATCTCGGGGCATAACATTTGGTATCCAGAGTCAATCGAATCCGTGGGCGATGGAGGATCTCGCGGCGGCGATGCGTGAGATGACGGCGTCGCTGAACTCGGTGAAGACCACCGTCGACGACTCGCAGACAATTCTAAGGGAGATCGGGGCATGGAAGCCTCAAATCGACGGCGCGATTCATGAGCTCCGCTCCGACATAACCACTCTGCGTCAACAACTCGGGCGGGTGGCGTTGAACCCGATCCTCAGCATGGATCCGGCCACGCTGCAGCCGCGAGGTGCATCCACGGCGCTCGAACCCGGCGGAGCCGCGACACGGATCGGCGACGAAGGCCGCGGGCCAGATGGCCACCACGATGCCCAGCAGCTTCGGGGGTTGTCGAATGGGGGGAATCTGACCCTCGCGACACCTCCGGCCAAGGGTACGTTCCCAGATCCGTTCCACTCCCCTTCGCTCTCCGATTCGGGTGGGTTTCTGCATTGGGGAGAATCTTCTTCGGCGGGCAAATATGTGCCGCGGCCGAAAATGGATTTTCCAGTGTTCATGGGGGACAGGCCCAAGTCCTGGAAGCGGCAGTGTGAGGCGTACTTCCGTGTGTTCAACATGCACCCGGATCAGTGGGTGGATGCGGCAACGATGCATTTCTCGGGTGCCGCATCGTTGTGGTTGGAGAATTGCGGGCTGGAGGTGGAGAAGTTGAGTTGGGGTGATTTGTGCACTATGCTTAGTGAGCAGTTCGGAGGGGACGAGTTTCAGAAGTTGCTCCGGCAATTGTTTCATCTGAAACAGACCGGCTCGGTGGCGGAGTATGTGCAGGAATTCATGGAAGTGATGCATGTGTTGCGTGCTCATTCCACGGCTTGGGATCCTGAGTTGTTTCCGTCGCGTTTTGTGGATGGTCTGAAGGATGAAATTCGTGTTGTTGTGTTGGTTCATCAACCGAAAGGGCTGGTGTCGAGGTGTGCCCTCGGCAATTCCCATGGTTGCTATACCTAGGGTTGATTGTGTGGTAGAGAACGCGTAGTATCGGTGGAATCGACGGCTGACAAGCTGGATTTACCCAGGTTCAGGGGCCTCGAGTGAGGTAAACCCCTACTTCCTGCTTGTCTGTAATTATGGTATGAATATGAGGGTTACAAGGGTTCGACGAGCTGCTGATCTCGTCGAGGTTTTGGTGGCTATGGATTCCCTCTTCCCTTGATCGATCACCCCCCAGCCTTTATATAGGAGGCTGGGTCTCGGGAAACATAACCGACCAAGATTTACATGTATGGAAAGTCTTTAACCGACCATAACTTGATCTAACTTGGAAAGCACTCTTCGTCTTGGGCCTTCCTTCGTGGGCTTCGATTAATCCTTGGGCTTCTTTGATCATCACGTGCACCAGGTACCTTTACGCTGGGGTACCTCGTCATTAGCCCCCGAGTACTTGCTTGACTCGAAAAATCGAGCATGTGCTCCCTTCATCGTGCACGTCATAGTCTTCTGAGCTTGTTCTTCTGACCCGATGTAGTTCTTCAAGCTCTAATTTGTTTCGATTGTATGTGTATGCTAACCGAGGGATATTGACATAGTAGGCCTGATTCACTCGAATATCGAGCTCAGTTAACTGCTTACTTAAGCAAAAACCTTACTAGTCTTCAGTCAGAATCGAGTCCCTGGACTCGAGCCTGGAACGCAGTCGAAAGATTTTACCTAGGGATATTGACATAGTAGGCCTGATTCACTCGAAAATCGAGCTCAGTTAACCGCACATTTGGGCGAAACCATACTAGCCTTCAATCAGGTTCGAGTCAACGGACTCGAAGCTGGAACATTTTTGAAACTTTTGCCTAGGGATATTGACATAGTAGGCCTGATTCACTCAAAAATCGAGCTCAGTTAACCGCACATTTGGGCGAAACCATACTAGCCTTCAATCAGGTTCAAGTCCCCGGACTCGAAGCTGGAACACTTTGAAACTTTTGCCTAGGGATATTGACATAGTAGGCCTGATTCACTGAAAATCGAGCTCAGTTAACCGCACATTTGGGCGAAACCATACTAGCCTTCAATCAGGTTCGAGTCCCCGGACTCGAAGCTGGAACATACTGGACAGACTCGACTCAGGCCGTTGTAGGTCTTACTGATTCGTTCTGCAGTTTAACTTTTGATACCTAACGCGTCCGTCAGGATTTTCATCATGTCTGTTGACACGGAAAAATTCAAGGGAAAACACTGTTGGAGCGTCCCTTGGCCCATCTCGATTGCTCAGCGGGTCTTACCTTTGCATTTGCGTATGCAGCATCCGAAACATCCGCGATTAGCGTAGTCCGGGAATTTATGAAGTATGATTCTTTGATTTGTGAAGTACTTAATGCATTTTAATCGAGTCTGTAGTCGAGTGAATTTTCTTACCTTGTTTTGAAATCTATGGGAGCGCGACAGCGCTCCTATGGGAGTAGCCCCCGAGATTGTGGTTTGTTGTCTTGCAATAGAGGACAATCTCAAATCATCCTTCTATACTGCTTTTTGTCAATCGAAATATTTTGTCTTTGAAATCTATGGGAGCGCGTCAGCGCTTCCATGGGAGTAGCCCCCGAGATTATGCTTTATTTCGTTTGAAGTAGAGGATAATCTCAATAATTTTGCTCCTTTTTGATTAATCGCAAGAATTTTTTTGATATGCTCCCATGGGAGTACCTTTGCCAGTCGAATCCTTTTGTCGATTGTAGTCTCGAACCCACCACTCGAACGTGGACGTTGTCTCTGCCCCTGACGTCATTCGTGACGTCTTAGGCGTGCGCTCGCCATTTTGACAAGACGTGTCTGTGTGGGCCCAATGCTCAGAGTTTTGACCGCAGAAGACGCCATTTCAGCTTTGATTTGACCAGACGTGGCGCATTTTTCGCCGCGCCATCATAACCTCCTAGGGTTTTGTGCGTAGTGGGCGACGTGGGATGCGACGGTTGCTCTCTGCGCTCGCCACGTGTACGGCCAGATTCTATGCACGTTTGTACGGACGGTTATGATGAAGTTTTGCGTTGTGCGGTAAGTAGCAGTTTTTGCGCAAGATTTTGATTTACTTGCCATTGTTTCCTCTGTTCCTCTTCTTCCTTGCGCACCGCACACCATTGCTCTGCCTCCCAAGCTCCTTGCTTTTTGCTCCTTGTGCGATGGCGCCAAAGAAGATCAAGCGTGCCGCTGCAACTGTCCCCGCCACCGATCCAGCGGACAAGGGGAAGGATACGGCCATGGCGAGTGAGCCTGCCGATGCGCTTTTGAAGATCCCCGGTGACTGGATGAGATCCAGTGTAACCGAGGACACCCTTTCTGAGTACCGTCAGAAGGGTTGGCTGCCACCAGCTGGCCGCACGTGCTCCAGGTCTGGAGGTACGCCCTGACCCTCGCGACGGCGAGCGCGTCTGCTTCGCGGAATTCCTCCCCCGCGGGTTCTCTTTCCCTTTGCATGATTTTGTGCGAGGGCTACTGTACGCCTATGGCTTGCAGATTCATGATCTTACTCCCAACAGCATTATGCATATCGCCTGCTTCATGGTGCTATGCGAGTGTTTCTTGGGGGTGTCCCCCAGCTGGGCATTGTGGAAGCATATCTTCAAGGTGCGCCACAATTGCCGGGGTAAACGCACTTGCCGGTGGGTGGATTTCAAGTCCAAGTGCGAAGCGATTGGCATTACTTTAGCTTGAAGACAGTCGATTCTGCCCAAGGCTGGCGGACCAAATGGTTCTATGTGCCAGTCGACCAGGTGGTGCTCCCGGCTTTTTCGATTGAGAATTCTCCGAAGAAAACGGTGGCCTGGTATCACCCTATCTCTCCTGCTGAAGCCAAAGAAGCCACCCGTTGCTGAATGAGATTGGCAAGTTGCTGAGACTGTTTCTGGTATTTAGTTGATCAGCACTTATTTGAAGATGCGAGTGTGGCCCATTGATACGTCCATTTTGCATCACTATTTTATATCATAATTTACTGCTATTCATCGATATATTTCATATTTAGAAGTGTTACTTATGTTATTTTACCTATTTTGCATGTTTGATGAATAATGGAGAATTGGACACCGGAGTCAGGATTCTGCTGGAAAAAGCACCGTCGAGATGCACTATTTCTGAAGATCAATAAATCGAAGGAGACATATGGAAGTTCCTATTTTACCAGAAGATGGAGGAGGCCAAAAGGGGAGCTGAGATGGGCCATGGTGGGCCCTCCTCACCCTTGGCGCGGTGGGGCCCCCTGCCGCGCCGACAGGTGGTTTGGGGGCCCTGGCCCACCTCAGCCGTTCCCCCTTCGCGTACTTGACCCCCTCGAACCCTAACACACGGGACGGCCATCGAAATATTCCGCCGCCTCCACGAGGCGGAAAACACCAGAGAGCGAAAAGCTCCCCTGCAGGAAGAAATCTGCCGGGGGAAATTCCCTCCCGGAGGGGGAAATCGTCGCCATCATCACCGTCATCGAGCTGGACTTCATCGGGATCATCATCATCATCATCTCCACCGCCAACACCATCATCACCGCCGCTGCACCCCGTCTCCGTTATAACATCTAGGGCTGAATCTTGTCTATTTCATAGGGGAAACTCTCCCGGTGTTGATTACTCTTGTTATTGATGCTATTGGGTGAAACCATTGGACTAAGGTTTATGTTCAGATTGTTATTCATCATCATATCACCTCTGATCATGTTCCGTATGATGTCTTGTGAGTAGTTCGTTTAGTTCTTGAGGACATGGGAGAAGTCTTGATGTTAGTAGTGAACTATGTTGAGTAATATTTAATGGTTTGATGCTTAAGTTGTGGTGTTATTCTTCTAGTGGTGTCATGTGAACGTCGACTACATGATACTTCACCTTTATGGGCCTAGGGGAATGCATTGTGTATTCGTTTGCCAATTGTGGGGTTGCCGGAGTGACAGAAACCTGAACACCCGTTGGTATATCGATGCATGAGGGATAGCAGGATCTCAAAGTTTAAGGCTGTGGTTAGTTTACTTAATTACTTTCTTGTATTTGCGGATGCTTGCAAGGGGTATAATCACAAGTATGTATTAGTCCTAGGAAGGGCGGTGCATTAGCATAGGTTCACCCACACAACACTTATCAAAACAATGAAGATTAATCAACTATATGAAGCGAAAGCACTTGACAATATTCCCGTGTGTCCTCAAGAACGTTTGGTCATTATAAGTACAACAACCGGCTTGTCCTTTGCTGTAGAAAGGATTGGGCCACTCGCTGCAACTATTATACTGCATTTTATTTACTTGTACTTTATTTATCTGTCATATCAAAAACTCCTAAAAACTTGTCTGAGAGCATTTACAGTGAATCCTTCATCAAAACCGCTTGTCAACACCTTCTGCTCCTCGTTGGGTTCGACACTCTTATTTATCGAAAGTACTACGATACACCCCCTATACTTGTGGGTTATCAAGACTATTTTCTGGCGCCGTTGCCGGGGAGTGTAGCGCTATTGGTAAGTGGAATTGGTAAGGGAAACATTTATTGTACGTGCTGTTTTTATTTTTGCCTGCTGCTATATCTCATTATGGAGGGGTCTTCTCTTGAATTCCTATTTGGGAAAACAACTACCACTGCTAAGGTAGTAGAGGAGGCGCCAGATGAGCAGGTAATACCGTTCAAAATTCCTATGAAAATTGTTGAACGTGTCACAAATAACCGCTATGCAGGAGATGGAACTGTCCATCCTGGAGATCATTTGTTATTTCTGCATGAATTGTGCGAGTTATTTAAGTGTGCAGGTATCTCGATGGGAGAAGTTAAGAAGAAATTATTCTCTCTATCACTGTCTGGTAAAGCTGCACATTGGTATAAACTGCTGAAGAATGGGTATTCTCTTGGATGGGAGGAAATTGTACCTCTCTTTTACTCCAAATTCTATCCTCCAAGTGAGATTCATAAGGATCGGAACCTCATATATAACTTCTGGCCCTATGATGGAGAGAGTATCGCTCAAGCGTGGGGGAGATTGAAGGCATTAATGCTCAAATGTCCCATTCATGAGCTTCCTGGTAATATTGTTATTGATAACTTTTATGCAAGACTCTCCTTTCAAGATAAAACTCTATTGGATACCACTTGTGCTGGATCGTTCACTCGTAATAAAGAAGAGTTTAAGTGGGACCTTCTTGATCGGATTCAGGAGAACACTGAAGGATGGGAGAATGACAAAGGTAGGGAGTCAGGTATAAACTATGACTTTGAGTGTGTTAAAAATTTATGGATACTGATGATTATCGCAAAATTAGCACTACTTATGGTCTTGACTCTCAAATTGTTGCAAACTTTTATAAAGCCTTTGCTTCCTATTTCGGTTTGCCGAAGGAGGGTTTTAAAAATTATCATGAACCATATAAAGATGAATCTGTTTCTCATATATCTAAAGGTGTTGAGGTTAATGTTGCTGATCGCATTATTCCAGAACCTTATATTGAAAAAGTTCCTTTTCCTAATAAGATTAAGGAACATACTATCATAACTGGTGTTGTTAGTAAAAGTAATAAGAAAACTACCAAACCTGATGAGCAAATAACTGTTGAACCTGTTGTAGCATTGGTTAAAGATCTTGTCACTGAAAATTTAGAAGATAGACACATTATCTTTTGTGAGGATGCTTCTAATATTGTCTCACATCCTAAAAGTTCTAGGAAGTCTAGTGTTCCTGTGCTTTCTGTTGGATAGGTGATCATTGCTATTATGGTTTATGTGATATTGGTGCAAGTTCTAGTGCTATTCCTTATGAGCTTTACAGGGAAATTATGCACGAAATTGCTCCTTGTAAACTTGAAGAGATTGATGTGGTTATTCAGCTTGCTAATAGGGAAACTATCTCTCCAATTGGTATCATTAGAGATGTCGAAGTCCTTTGTGGTAAGACTAAATACCCTGCTGATTTTCTTGTACTTGGGTCGGCTGCCAATGATAGTTGTCCTATTATTTTTGGTAGACCTTTTCTGAATACTTGTGGTGCTGTTATAGACTGTAAGAAAGAGAAAATCTTTACTAAATTTGCTGGTGAATCTTATGAATTCAATTTCTCTAAATTTGCTAAAGCACCTTATGAAACTGAATTGCCTAGTGAGGATTTTGAAATTGCTCAACTTGCATCTATTGTTCTTGCTCCTAACAATGCTTTGCAGCAACATATGGAGAATCATGAAAGTGAGAACTTCAGGGAAGAAAGGAATGAGCTTGATGAAGTATTCCTTCGTCAACCTATGCTCAAACACAATTTACCTGTGGAAGATTTGGGTACCACAATGCCACCCAAGGAGGATCCTGTTTTTGATTTGAAACCTCTGCCTGATAATCTTAAATATGCTTATATTGATGATAAGAAAATATATCCTGTTATTATCAGCTCTAAACTTTCAGGTACAGAGGAGGAAAGGTTATTGGGAGTGTTGAGGAAACACCGCGGAGCTATGGGATATACTCTTGATGACCTGAAGGGAATTTCTCCTACTATATGTCAGCACGCCATCAACATGGAACCTGATGCAAAGCCTGTTGTTGAGCATCAGCGTCGTTTAATACCCAAGATGAAAGAAGTGGTAAGAAATGAGGTATTAAAACTTCTTGAAGCTGGTATTATTTATCCTATTGCTGATAGTAGATGGGTAAGTCCTGTGCATTGTGTTCCTAAGAAAGGAGGAATTACCGTTGTTCCTAATGAAAATGATGAACTAATTCCTCAAAGAGTAGTAGTTGGTTATAGATGTGCATTGATTTTAGAAAGGTTAACAAAGTAACTAAGAAAGATCATTATCCTTTGCCTTTTATTGATCAAATGCTTGAGAGGTTGTCCAAGAAAACTCACTTTTGTTTCCTTGATGGGTATTCTGGGTTTTCTCAAATTGCTGTGAGAGCGCAAGATCAAGAGAAAACTACTTTTACTTGTCCTTATGGAACTTATGCTTATAGACGTATGCCTTTTGGTTTATGTAATGCTCCTGCTACTTTTCAAAGATGCATGTCTGCTATTTTTCATGGCTTTTGTGAGGAAATTGTGGAAGTCTTCATGGACGATTTCTCCGTCTATGGAACTTCCTTTGATAATTGTTTGCACAACCTTGACAAAGTTTTGCAGAGATGTGAAGAAACTAGCCTTGTTCTTAATTGGGAGAAATGCCACTTTATGGTTAATGAAGGAATTGTTCTTGGACATAAAATTTCTGAAAGAGGTATTGAAGTTGATCGAGCTAAAGTGGAGGCAATTGAAAAGATGCCTTGTCCCAAAGATGTTAAAGGTATTCGTAGTATTCTTGGTCATGCTGGTTTTTATAGGAGGTTTATTAAAGATTTCTCTAAAATTTCCAAGCCTCTTACTAATCTTCTTCAAAAAGATGTACCCTTTGTTTTTGATGATGATTGTAAGGAAGCTTTTGAAACTTTGAAAAAGGCTTTAATCACCGCTCCTGTAGTTGAACCACCTGATTGGAATTTACCTTTTGAAATTATGTGTGATGCTAGTGATTATGCTGTAGGCGCTGTTCTTGGGCAGCGAGTAGATAAAAAGTTAAATGTTATTCATTATGCTAGTAAAACTCTTGATTCTGCTCAAAAGAATTATGCCACTACTGAAAAAGAATTTCTAGCTGTAGTTTTTGCTTGTGACAAATTTCGACCCTACATAGTTGATTCGAAAGTCACTATTCATACTGATCATGCTGCAATTAGATACCTTATGGAAAAGAAAGATGCTAAGCCAAGGCTTATTAGATGGGTACTTCTTTTGCAAGAATTTGATTTGCATATCATAGATAGAAAAGGTGCTGAAAATCCTGTTGCTGATAATTTGTCTAGATTGGAAAGCATTCCTTATGATCCTATTCCTGTTAATGATAGCTTTCCAAATGAACAATTGGCTGCAATAAGTGTAAGTTCGCGAGATAGTCCTTGGTATGCTGATTATGCTAACTTTATTGTTTCCAAGTACTTGCCTCCAACCTTTTCAGCTCAGCAAAGAAGGAAATTCTTTTATGACTTGCGGCATTACTTTTGGGATGACCCACACTTATATAAAGAAGGAGTCGATGGTATTATGCGAAGATGTGTTCCTGAATATGAACAACAGGAAATACTGAGGAAATGCCATGGAAGTGCTTATGGAGGGCATCACGCTGGAGATAGAACTGCGCAGAAAGTTCTACAATCAGGTTTTTATTGGCCTACCCTCTTTAAGGATGCAAGAAAGTTTATTTTATCTTGTGATGAATGTCAAAGGGTTGGTAATATCTCTAGACGCAATGAAATGCCTATGAGTTATTCTCTTGTTATTGAACCATTTGATTGTTGGGGATTCGACTTCATGGGTCCTTTTCCTTCTTCACAAGGTAATACTCATATACTTGTTGCTGTTGATTATGTCACTAAATGGGTAGAAGCTATACCTACTAAAAGTGCTGATGGTGAGACCTCTTTAAAAATGCTTCAAGATGTCATTTTTCCTAGGTTTGGTGTACCTAGATATCTTATGACTGATGGAGGTTCTCATTTTATCCATGGTGGTTTTAGAAAGACTCTTGCTAAATATGGTGTTAATCATAGAATTGCTTCAGCCTATCATCCTCAAACTAGTGGACAAGTAGAATTGTCAAATAGGGAGATTAAATCTATCTTGCAAAAGACTGTTAATAAATCTAGAAAAAATTGGGCTAGTAAGTTAAATGATGCTTTATGGGCTTATAGAACTGCTTATAAGAACCCCATGGGCATGTCTCCTTATAAAATGGTTTATGGTAAAGCTTGTCACTTGCCTTTAGAATTAGAACACAAAGCTTATTGGGCAGTGAGAGAACTTAATAGAGATTTTAAACTTGCCGGTGAGAAAAGGTTGTTGCATTAAGTTCTTTAGATGAATGGAGAAGTGAGGCTTATGAAAATGCTAGACTCTTTAAAGAAAAAGTTAAGAGATGGCATGATAGGAGAATTCTTAAAAGAGAATTTAATGTTGGTGAGAAAGTTCTATTGTATAGGTCTCGTCTCAGATTTTTTGCAGGAAAGTTACTCTCAAAATGGGAAGGACCATTTGTTATTGTGGAGGTGTATCGTTCAGGTGCAATAAAAATTGCTTCATTGAAAGATAACTCTACACAAGTGGTAAATGGTCAAAGACTCAAGCATTATATTTCTGGAGATTCTATTAATGAAGAGGTTGATACAATTAAAGTGGTGACTCCGGAAACTTTCATTGAAGAACATTTTTCTGGGACTGCAGAATTCGATTCGAATAGGTAACAGTTTCGGTAAGAAAAGTTTCGCGAATAACTTTCTAGAAGATATTTTCGTCGTTTTTATTAAATATGGAAAAATAAGAGACCGAACCGGATGGGAGACGGCACCCGTGGTGCCCAAACCATAGGTCGGCGCGGTGGGCCCCCCAGCCGCGCCGCCTGGTGGTTTGAGCACCCCGGAGCTCGTCTCCGATCAGGTTTCCTCCTGTACCTTCCTTATGTTGTAAAACTTTTTGCTATATAACTCACCCGAACCCCCGAGGTTCGTATCTCGCCTTTTCATCGTGTTTCGTTTCGAGCTGTTTCTGTCCAGATATTGTTTTCAGATCTAGAGCTGCCATGTCTTCATCGAAGCCTCCAAAGGACAGTTTCTTTGTGAACGTCGTCACCCCATACATGGATGAGCTGAAGATGCATCCCAAGGAGTCGCAGATGGTTGATGGAAAGCTGCAGACGGAAGACGTGCGAGGACCCAAAGGAGAAGGGAGCCTGGAAGCCAGGATGGAGAAGCTGGAGCAAGAGGTCTTCACATACAAAAAGCTGGCGGAACGTGAAGTGGGAGTCTTCCACTCAATGGTGTCCGCGCTGGTCGCTGAACATAAGAAGGAGACTGCACAACTCTGGGAAGACATATTTCACCTCATCAACACCACCAACAAACTGCAGGCGCAACTCTATGATGTCCAGAATCAAAACTGTGAGTATGAAACTCGGTTTAAAAACATAAGCGCTGCTGCTAGTTTCAGGATAATCGAATCCAAGTCGTCCTTTGTTGATGGGAAACCCCTTCCCTGGAAGTCTGATGATGAGGACAATTCACCACCACCACCGAAGGAGTAATTCATCATAAGTATTGGCATCCCCTTGGTTTGTTCCAAGCTTGGGGGAGTGCCGCGGTATCACATCATTATCTTTACCTTTTACTTTTCCATAAAGTCATATCGTGAGTAGGGAAGTTATCTTATATGATGGTTTGCAATGTGGAAGTATCTCTCTTTTAGTTGGTTATCTATGTATCCCTTGGTGTGAGTTGCCGTTATGAAATATTAATGAGAAGTTTTATCATTTACTTTCTGCATACTTTATTTTAGCTTGCAATTCTCTTTCATATTGATAACCTTGTTGTTAGTATAGGGATCACTTTTTAGAGCACCAAGTTAATCTTTTTGGTTTTGGCAAACTTAGCATTGGTCAGTAGTAGACAATACTTTGAGACTTAAGTAGAGAGAGGGAGTGCATGCAAATATATTATTCCATGATCTTTCTTTCTTTGTAGCTCATAAGCTTAGTATTCTTAAGTTAAACTATTTGTGCTTCTAAGGAAGATTGCATGATTATTCTTATCACTTGTATAATTGTTTGTATCCCTCAACTCTTATGCTTGCTACATAACCTTGCTAGCCAAAGACCTGTATCGAGAGGGAATGCTTCTCATACATCCAAACCTTGAGCCAAACCATTGCCATTCGAGTCCACCATAACTTCCTACTATATGGTATTTTGCGCCATTCCAAGTAAATACTTCATGTGCTACCTTTAAATTATTCAAAACTTATTACTCCTAGTTTTGTGTCACTGTTTATTAGCTCATGAGGGTTCTGTAGAGTTTCTCTAGCACTTTTGTCAAACAGACTTTCACCAATGGACTAGTGGCATATACACCGCTTATCCAACAATTTGCAAAAAGAGCTGGCAAATGGGGTGCCCAGTCCCAATTAACTACAACTTTCATTAATAATTCTCTTCACATGTTTTGCCCTGATTTATCAGTAAGCAACTTAATTTGCAAATAGACACTCCTCCATGGTATGTGAATGTTGGAAGGCACCCGAGGATTCGGTTAGCCATGGCTTGTGTAAGCAAAAGGTTGGGAGGAGTGTCAACTATAAAGAAACTAAAATACATGTGTAAAGATAACGTCCTTCATGGGAGCCGCTCTTGAAAGTCTGGTTGACAAGGGGTTAGTGTTCACTTTACTACGATTCGTTGACAACGACATACATAGCTCAAACAACTATTTTCATACTCTCTATATGCTTTGCAAAACTTAAAAGCTCTAGCACATGATTTAATCCCTGCTTCCCTCTGCGAAGGGCCTATCTTTTACATTATTGTTGAGTCAGTAAACCCATTCCTCTCTATCTCAAGCAAGCATTTGAGTTGTTGAGATCCAATTAGTTATATGTGTTGATACTTCTAATCATATCTCTCATTTCCTTGTTTCGCACAATAGCTTTTATCCGAATGAATATAACTTTGAAAGTTATCAATGACTGTAAGGAGACTGTTATGATTAAGGCATGTAAGTTCTGCTATATAAGCTCTGATATAAAGACTCTTCTCGAAAGATAAGTATGATCTGTTAATTGTTCTCTGACCAAGAGTTTAAGTTTGCCTTCACCAATCATGGTTCTCTTTATGCACTTCATCGTGGTTCCCTTTACTTATTTCAAGTTAGATTATATGAAGGGAAGTTGCTGTCTAGAATGACTTGTGTATCAATGAATGTGATGCTTCTTGTCCGTATTTTATTTATCGACACTTTGCTCCATAAACTTGTGGTCATGTTTACTGAGCTCAGTTTTCGCTTGGGGACAAGCGAGGTCTAAGCTTGGGGGGGTTGATACGTCCATTTTGCATCACTATTTTATATCATAATTTACTGCTATTCATCGATATATTTCATATTTAGAAGTGTTACTTATGTTATTTTACCTATTTTGCATGTTTGATGAATAATGGAGAATTGGACACCGGAGTCAGGATTCTGCTGGAAAAAGCACCGTCGAGATGCACTATTTCTGAAGATCAATAAATCGAAGGAGACATATGGAAGTTCCTATTTTACCAGAAGATGGAGGAGGCCAAAAGGGGAGCTGAGATGGGCCATGGTGGGCCCTCCTCACCCTTGGCGCGGTGGGGCCCCCTGCCGCGCCGACAGGTGGTTTGGGGGCCCTGGCCCACCTCAGCCGTTCCCCCTTCGCGTACTTGACCCCCTCGAACCCTAACACACGGGGACGGCCATCGAAATATTCCGCCGCCTCCACGAGGCGGAAAACACCAGAGAGCGAAAAGCTCCCCTGCAGGAAGAAATCTGCCGGGGGAAATTCCCTCCCGGAGGGGGAAATCGTCGCCATCATCACCGTCATCGAGCTGGACTTCATCGGGATCATCATCATCTCCACCGCCAACACCATCATCACCGCCGCTGCACCCCGTCTCCGTATAACATCTAGGGCTGAATCTTGTCTATTTCATAGGGGAAACTCTCCCGGTGTTGATTACTCTTGTTATTGATGCTATTGGGTGAAACCATTGGACTAAGGTTTATGTTCAGATTGTTATTCATCATCATATCACCTCTGATCATGTTCCGTATGATGTCTTGTGAGTAGTTCGTTTAGTTCTTGAGGACATGGGAGAAGTCTTGATGTTAGTAGTGAACTATGTTGAGTAATATTTAATGGTTTGATGCTTAAGTTGTGGTGTTATTCTTCTAGTGGTGTCATGTGAACGTCGACTACATGATACTTCACCTTTATGGGCCTAGGGGAATGCATTGTGTATTCGTTTGCCAATTGTGGGGTTGCCGGAGTGACAGAAACCTGAACACCCGTTGGTATATCGATGCATGAGGGATAGCAGGATCTCAAAGTTTAAGGCTGTGGTTAGTTTAACTTAATTACTTTCTTGTATTTGCGGATGCTTGCAAGGGGTATAATCACAAGTATGTATTAGTCCTAGGAAGGGCGGTGCATTAGCATAGGTTCACCCACACAACACTTATCAAAACAATGAAGATTAATCAACTATATGAAGCGAAAGCACTTGACAATATTCCCGTGTGTCCTCAAGAACGTTTGGTCATTATAAGTACAACAACCGGCTTGTCCTTTGCTGTAGAAAGGATTGGGCCACTCGCTGCAACTATTACTACTGCATTTTATTTACTTGTACTTTATTTATCTGTCATATCAAAAACTCCTAAAAACTTGTCTGAGAGCATTTACAGTGAATCCTTCATCAAAACCGCTTGTCAACACCTTCTGCTCCTCGTTGGGTTCGACACTCTTATTTATCGAAAGTACTACGATACACCCCCTATACTTGTGGGTTATCACCCATGCGCCTTCGTGTATCTGGGTTCGTGAATGTTGTGCTTTGTGAACCAGCCACAAGAATGCGAGTCTGGTGGACCTTCTCCTTCTCGTGCTCGAACATCTGGTCAAGCAAGGAATGACGCGAGGGCACTCGCTCTTGCGAAGAATCGAGTGAGTGAACTAGAGCAAGAACTCAAAAGCACTCGAGCTGAGTTGGAGCTGCTGCGTTCAAAGCCAAGTTTTGCTACCCAATGCGAGGAATATGTTCTTGGAGAGATGGACAACATAAACAGGCAACTCGAGTGTGAGTTTATGACACCATTTTTGCTTAAAAGTTTTCATTTGTTTGCATTATGCTTTGGACCAGTAACTTTGGTCTTTTGCAGGTTTTGTGCCTGATGCCCAACAGGAAGGTAGGAGGGTCAATCGACTCCTCGATAATGCTTTTGAGGTACCAACTACTGGCAGGCAGCATTTTTATTTGGATAAGGTGCACGCTCGCACGCTTGTTACTTTGAAGGATCGAGTATGGCGAAACGCCCAAGTGCTCGAGATGTGCAGGCGTATCTTCACTCGCCTAAATTGCGCGCTCTTCCAGTCAGGGCCTCAGCCTCAAGGGTTGTTTCCTTTGATTGATATCTTTCGAGTGACGGATTCAGTCAAAGAATCTTTGATGCAGCTTGCTATTCTTGGGTCCAATGCCACTATGGCTTACATCCGCAGCCGTAAGCCAAATTTTGTGATTCGACCTCCTGCAATTGGCACACTTGTATCCCAATCACATTTGATCGAGACACGCTCTGCTGCTGAGGAATTCATCGATTGCTGCAAGGAGCAGCTTTTTGGTCTTGTACTGGATAGAAAGGATGAGCCAGATCCTTAACTTGTAAACTTTTTGTGTAATCGGGGCATTCTCCAAATGTAAATATGTACTCTTGTATTTGTGGCGAAATATTTATATGCGTATATTTGTGACAGCCCCCGAGTCTATCGAGTGGGATTTTTGAGTTTTTCTCTTTAACCCAGCCCTCGAGTGTATCGGGTGGGGTTTTTTAGTTTTTATGCTTGACCCAGCCCCGAGTATATCGAGTGGGGTTTTTGAGTTTTTATGCTTGACCCAGCCCTCGAATATATCGAGTGGGGTTTTTGAGTTTTTCTGCTTAACCCAGCCCCCGAGTATATCGAGTGGGATTTGGGTTTTATGCTTGACCCAGCCCCGAGTATATCGAGTGGGGTTTGGGTTTTTTATGCTCGACCCAGCCCCCGAGTATATCGAGTGGGGTTTGGGTTTTATGCTCGAGCCCCCGAGTGTCTGAGTAGGGTAAACAATAAAAGGCGTATATGAGAAATATGGAGGAACATGTATCTTTATTCGAAATATGTGTTCGACCAGCAAGCCGCCTCATTAAAAACCTTACAGTCCCCTTAGGTACCCTGGTAAGGGAAAAGAGTGCGTCTGAAACCTGCTGGTTCTTCCGACATTATGTGCTATTACATATCAATCCATAGAACTGACGCAGATGTGCCCCTCTATGTACTAGTGTGACTTGACGACATGTTGACCGTCTCTGAAGGTTCAGTCGGGTGCCCCTTGTGCTTCATCGCATCGTTGATGGCCTTGAGCCCTCTGTCGATTGCCATCTTCTTGCTTTCAATCGAGAGGACCATCCATGACCGCCATATTGACGTGTCGAGTGTGTAACTTTTGCTCTCTATTGGAGGGACGTCCTCGCTGGATCATGTTCATCTGCCCGCGAGTTACGGATATTTTTGTTCATCTCCTTGCTGCATCTGGTGCACGGCTGCTGCCATTTGTGTTCCCGTAACGGGTTGTGCTGGCACCATGTACACTGGCGTCGGTTGCGCTTCTGTTGGTGCAGGATACATTTGAGTAGGCTGGTTTTGGGGTGGTACGGAATATACATGTGCTTGTTGTACTTGCTGCGGTGCTTGATATGCCTGAACAGGCTGTGTTTGTGGTGTAGTCGATGGAGTCTGCGTCAATTGAGGAGGTGCACGTCCATCTCTTTGCAGTCGCAGTATATGTTCAATCGCAAGTTGATCGAATTCCCTGCAATTTCTCAGCGAGTGGTTGATGCATGTAAAATGCATACATGAACTTTGCACTTTAATTACTCATATTCCAATCATATTTGCATCATATAGGGGTTATATCAATGTTTATCATGATTTTGGAAATATCTTAATGATTTCTATTTTTATGGAATTAACCCTGCACAGGCAGAAAACCCCGTTTTCTTATTTTAATGTTTCAGGGACCCAAATGTCAACGAAATCACCTGGAAATTTACGGGCGTCAATATTTGGAAGGAAGAAGACCTGTGGGCGAAGGAAGCGAACAAGCGGAGGCCCGAGGCCCAAACGGGGGTGGCCCACGCGGCCAGGTACTGTGGCCGCGTGGGGCCCACCCGTTTGGCCCTCGTGGCTCCGTTGCCGTCGATCTTCGCTCCACCGACATCGTCTTGACCTAAAAACGCCTATAAAAAAGGTCCCCCGACGTTCTCTGGAAAGATCGCCGCACAAATACAGAAACACCGAAACGGAGATCAGGAGCTGCAGATTGGAGGGGGAAAACTCCGGCGGGGCGCTGCCGGCGTGGTCTCCATCAACTTCTCCACCGTCTCCATGATGAAGAGGGAGTAGTCCACCTCTGGACTATGGGTTTGTGGAAGTAACTTATGTATCTCTCCTCTCTTGAGCTTCACTAATTAGCACCGTATGAGCTGCTGAACATGATTACGGTCACCGTTGTAATACCTTTGTGGTGGATCTTTATGAGTTAATATATGTTTGAGATTGCAATGTTTGTTTCAGTTATGAGTATAGATGCATATTATGTACCCCGATCTTGTCTACTTGTTTTGATCAAGCATGTTTATGAGAGCGTGTGTGGGGGAACGTGCGCATTAGTTGGAGTAACGGGGGGTGGCTAGTGCAGTGAACGTGAGAGAAAGTTCTGCGATCCACTTTGGTATCTTTACCTTACTTTGTTACCTCACTAGGATAAACTAAAATACCATGCTACCGGGGATGTGGGCGTGACCATTGCCACTACTCCATGACTAGATCTGGCATGTTCTTATTTTCACTTCATGTCATGATACTTAATGCTATACTCTGAGTTATCTTAATTACTGAGGTGTTATGATTTAGTTCGCATCTTGGTGGAGTATAAGAGAGGTTAATAACCAAAAGATTTCTATGTTAGGACGTGATGCCCATATATTTAAGTAAATTGTTATCAAACCCTGTGTTGCAATCTCATATGTTAACTTTGTGTGTTCCATTGTCTACCACTTTATAAAGAGAGTGCATTTGTGAAACCATGAACCCCAGTCCATTTTTATTCATAAGAAACACCTTTCCAACACCATATACCACTTTTCTATTTTCAGCCATCATTAAATCCAAAAATACAAAAACACTTTTCATCTTGCATACATCATTTAAAACCCCAAAAATATCATTTATCATTGCATCCACCATCATTGCATATTTATTTCTTGTTTGCATTGCATAACTATCCTGATATCATTCTTACACCGTGTGCTTGACAACCATAGGTGAGGTTGAGGACCAAAACATCTAACCTTGTTTTGTAGGTAACCAAAGAAGGATAAGAAGATAAATCTACCACTTCAGATTTCCCGAGAGTTCGATATTAAACCCTCGAGTCACCCCTCGTGGGGAAAACTGTCTTCCACTTACTGCACACTCTGCACTTGGAGTCTCAACCTAATCCCATTTATTTGTGCAGGCATCAAGACTTGCTCTTCCGGGATCATCAGTGGTTAGAGCGAAGCTTACCATCGTCCCCTTTATAAAGATGGAATCTGCAATAATCGTTCATCCTTTCTTCGATTGAGCGTTCAGGATCTTTGTCTGCTCGCCTGCGCCACTCTGGCCTTCTGTAGATTTCGCGGTCGTCGCGTCTGTGGTCTCGACTGTCACGTCGATCGTCTGTGTGATGGTCTCGATTACCTCGGCGGTTGTCCGTACGATGATCTCGATTATCACGATGATCGTCGGGTCGTCTGTCAGTTTGGTCGCGGCTGTCCCTTGACTGGACAAAGCCTGCTGCGATGAAGTTTGGATGGTCATCGTCGTGATAACGATGCTTGTGTTTGCGCCTTCGATCATCTCTGTAGCTATCTCTGCGGTCTCGACTGCCACCCTCGTGATTTTCATGTGAGGGTACGGGTCGAGTGCTCGTACGGAGTCTTCTCCATCTGCCCATTTTGTTGCGAGTACCATGTGTGCCGCCATTGTCTTTGGATCTTCTCGACCAAGTGTTTCTTTGAAATCTTCTCTCCAGAGTCGTTTTTGAAGGCGTCGATTGCCCTATCTTCTGATACGTTGCCTACTGAGTTACGGATGGTGGTCCACCGCCGTATGTACGATCTCAGAGATTCATCTGACTTTTGCTTGCAGTTCCGGAGCTCCTCGAAAGTTTTGGGACGCTCACATAGAGGCTCGAAGTACTTGATGAAATCACCTTTGAAGTGCTCCATGAATCGTAGTATGATTCGGGTAGCGATTTGAGCCAATCGCGAGCTGTTCCTTCCATCATGAGTTGTATGTATTGCATAGCTGTAGTTGTGGTGCCGCGCTGACATCCGACTGCCAGCCTGTAATCTTCTAGCCAGCCTGATGGCTCTTGTTTGTAGTTGAACTTTGCCGTGGTAGCTAGCGATAATTTCTTGGGCATACGACCCTCCCGGATTCGTCGAGTGAAGCATAGCGCTCCACAGGGTCCGATTTCTGCTTCCGAGTCTGAGCTGTTGCTGTATGACCTCCTCGAGTGGCTCCTGCTGGAACGATGATGGCGTGAGCTTTTTCGACTGCTCCTTCCCCGAGGACTTCGACTGCGACGGTCCCGATCTGTATCTCTCCTTGGAGTTGCTTGTGGATGCTGTATGGCTTGTGATGCTATTGCCAGTTGTTTGTACAGTTGGAGGTGCTGATCCCTCTTTGGGTCTCCTGCAGGAGGTTCGATTATTCTGAGATAGGTGCCTAGCGTCATCAGCGCCCCGGCTGGCTCAGTAGGTATCGGGACTCCTTCCGCGTCGACTGCCATAAAGGCTGGGTTTAGGTTTCGAGTGACCGCTGCACGATCTGCGTCTCCGAGGTTTATGAATCTTGACCTATTCGCGGGGTCGTTTCTGCCTGTTGAACTCATAGACAATGCTCTTCGCCGAGCACTCGATATGCTGGCTTGCTTTTTGCGTTCTTCGAGTACCGCTCGGTAGTTCTTCAACCGTATCGATTCTTGCCACTGGAAGTATTGTAAAGTCAATACCTCTTCCGGAGTTGCGTTTGCTGGTAGCATTGTGCAGCTTTCGATTACTTTGCTCACTTTTTCCGCCATCTCTGCGGTGATGGTCAGCGTGGTTGTTCCGTCAGGCATGGTGACTGTGCAAGGGTATTCTGTAGGTTGACGGCATGTTGCAGCTGCTGATGTTTCTGCTGTACTCGCGGTGTATACCTGATACGGTACCACCCGATCTTCCTCCCATGTGCTGTTAATGCGCATTATGGATTCGGCGTCATCATCCAGGCTTATGTTGGAGTTGCTTTGCTTGCTGGGGTTTCTGTCGCAATTGAGTAGATCTTCGAGTGCTTTGTCCAGGCTATCTGCGTCGCAGGTGAATATCTCGTGGCTGGCACGGATTTCTGGGCCGTTGAGATCGGCGAGGTATATGTTGTCATCTATGTTCTCCTCGTTCCCCGCGACGTTGTTGCAGTCGACGATGTTGTCGAGTGACTCGATTGAGTTGTTTGGGCGGTACGCAGATTCGATCTCGCTTTTTCCAAATCTTTTTGCCACCTCGTCACGGAACTCTTGCGAGTTCATGGATGTTGCAGAGTCGCTTGGCGATTGGATCGGGACGATCTGTGACGATGTCGCGGCCAAGATGGATGGTGTTGCAGTCGAAGCGTTGTCGATTGTCTCTGTGTCGAGTGTCTCCATGTCGAGTGGATCTAACAGGTCCTACACACCATCTTTATCGACAAAGAAGTTAAATTCTCCAACTGTAATATCCAAACCTGATTCGAGTCCAGCGAAGGCTTGTTGAGCTTCCATCGAGTGCGGCGTGAGCTTCCTTGGAGATTTTGGAGAGCGATCGCTTTTTGAATTAATGCTGGTCGATCTTGTCGGCGAGTTGCCGTTTGCGGCGGTGGTCGGTGATTTGCTTTTTGATGATGTAGTAGGCGAGTTACCTTGTGCAGATGCGATCTGCGGGTGGCCGCTTGATGATGAAACCGGCGAAACCGTGAGCCCAATACTACCTGTTCCCACAGACGGCGCCAATTGTCGAGGTGTGCCCTCGGCAATTCCCATGGTTGCTATACCTAGGGTGATTGTGTGGTAGAGAACGCGTAGTATCGGTGGAATCGACGGCTGACAAGCTGGATTTACCCAGGTTCAGGGCCCTCGAGTGAGGTAAAACCCCTACTTCCTGCTTGTCTGTATTTATGGTATGAATATGAGGGTTACAAGGGTTCGACGAGCTGCTGATCTCGTCGAGGTTTTGGTGGCTATGGATTCCCTCTTCCCTTGATCGATCACCCTCCCAGCCTTTATATAGGAGGCTGGGTCTCGGGAAACATAACCGACCAAGTTTACATGTATGGAAAGTCTTTAACCGACCATAACTTGATCTAACTTGGAAAGCACTCTTCGTCTTGGGCCTTCCTTCGTGGGCTTCGATTAATCCTTGGGCTTCTTTGATCATCATGTGCACCAGGTACCTTTACGCTGGGGTACCCGCAGAGTATAACCTCGTCAGCTGGATGCTGCTGTCTCTCTCGCTCTGTTGCAGGAAGAGGCGTGGGACATTTGGCGCAAACGCGACTCGCGACGACAGAATGCGCCGTTCTACTCCAAGGGAAACTATCGCGCGAGCACAGGCGCGATAGGTGGCGGTGAACGCGCCATCTCTACTCCGTCGACGACTACTTCCTCGTACACCACGTCAAGGTCTTCAGCTACGGCGGAGGACAAGCGGGGACAGGAAGCAGCTCGTGAATCTAGCACGAGCAAGGGCGAGGAACGGGCGTCTGCACTCAAGGCGTACCGGCGATCTCGAGGTTTATGCTTCATCTGCGGAGAGAAATGGGCGCCGGGGCACAAGTGTGGTACCTCTGTGCAGCTTCATGTGGTACAGGAGCTTCTTGATGCTATGGGTTTTGATCATGTTGATGATGATGATAAGGAGAATACTCCTCCAGTGGAGTCTCTGGCAATATCTCTGGCTGCCGTCAAAGGCACTGAAGCCCCTAGTACTTTTCGCATGATTGGGCAGATTCAGAAAAACAAGGTGGTGATGTTAGTGGATTCTGGAAGTTCACACTGTTTCGTCAATGAGAAAATTGCAGCACAGTTGCAGGGCACTGAGAGGAAGATTGCACCAGTTCAGGTCAAGATCGCTGATGGTGGTTTGCACACTTGTGATAGAGAATTTTTGGGCTGTGAATGGTTGTGTCAGGGCACTAACTTTCGATCTGATCTGAAGGTACTACCTCTGGGCGGTTACGATGTCATGATTGGAATGGATTGGCTCCTATCTCACACTCCGATGGGAGTGGACTGGTTAGGCAAACGTATGGCTTTCTGGAACGATGGAAAAATGGTGCTCTTAACTGGTATTCAATCTCAGGTGGGCTCTTGCAAACAAGTGGATCCACAGTACTCATTAACATGGTTCATCAGGCAGCGGCTCTGGAAATAGTGGAAATTCAGGAAATGGGAATTGACAATGGCACATAAGGTGTGTTGCCCGATGATATTGCTGTTGTTTTAACTGAATTTGAGCATGTGTTTAAGGAACCTGAAGGGCTACCTCCAGCGAGAGATTTTGATCACTCTATTCCGTTAATACCTGGAGCTAAGCCTGTCAACTTGCGGCCATATCGGTACAGTCCTGCTCAGAAGGACGAAATTGAGAAACAAATAGCAAAAATGTTGAGTCAAGGCATCATTCGACCCAGCTGTAGTCCTTTTGCCTCTCCCGTGTTGTTAGTGCTCAAAAAGGATTTAACCTGGAGGTTTTGTATTGACCATCGTCATTTGAATTTCATAACAGTGAAGAATCGGTATCCTCTGCCGATCATCGATGAGTTAATTGATGAACTCGCAGGAGCAAAGTGGTTTACCAGCTTGGATCTGCGTGCGGGGTATCACCAAATTCGCATGCATCCGGATGATGAAGCTAAAACCGCTTTCAAGACTCATAATGGACATTATGAGTTTCGGGTTATGTCATTTGGACTTACCGGTGCACCAGCCACCTTCCAAAACACCATGAACACAGTCTTGGCACCACTTCTGCGCAAAGGAGTTTTGGTTTTCATTGATGACATCTTGGTATACAGCAAAACTTTGGCAGAGCATACTGAACTCTTGAGACAGGTGTTGCAATTGCTGGATCAGCATCAACTTAAAGTAAAGAAGAACAAGTGTGCTTTTGCTCAGCAACAGCTGGTTTATCTAGGGCATGTGATCAGTGCTGATGGAGTTGCTCCGGATCCGAAGAACATTGCAGCTATTCTGAAGTGGCCGAGACCAATGAACCTGAAAGATGTCAGGCGTATTCTCGGAATGGCAGGCTATTACCGCAAATTTGTGCGTGATTTTGGGTTGATCAGTTGACCTCTAACAGATTTGCTCAAGAAGGATGTACCATTCCTTTGGACCGACAACACTGAAAAGGCTTTCAGAACCCTGCAACAGGTGTTATCCACAGCTCCAGTACTCACTATCCCAGATTTTGCTAAGCCTTTTGTGGTTGAAACTGATGCGTCAGCATAAGGCATTGGAGCTGTTCTGTCTCAAGAAGGACATCCTATTGCTTACTTGAGCAGAGCCCTGGGTTCTAAGAATCAAGGGTTATCTACATATGAGAAGGAATTTCTGGCAATTCTGTTGGCCATTGACCATTGGCGTCCATATTTGCAAGTTCAGGAGTTTACCATCATGTCTGATCATCGGAGTCTGGCTAGCCTGGATGAGCAAAGGTTACATACTCCTTGGCAACGAAAGGCGTTAACCAAGCTGTTGGGTCTTCGTTACAAAATTGTGTACAAGCCTGGAAAGGAAAATGCGGCTGCTGATGCTTTGTCACGGCAAACTACTGGAGCTGAGTTACCAGTGGTGACCATGAGTGTGCCGACATGGTTATCCAAGGTAATCGCTAGCTACGCTACTGATGATGCTGCTCAGGAACTCTTAATCAAAATTGCTAGCAAGGATGAAACCGTGAAGGAATTCTCTGTGCAAGACGGTTTGATTCGTCAGGAGGGAAGGGTGTGGATTGGAACTGATCAGTCAGTGAAGGACATGATTCTGAAATCTGTCCATGATAGTGCTATTGGGGGACACTCTGGTGTACAGGCTACTTATCAGCGTCTGCGCCGCAATTTTGCTTGGAAGGGAATGAAGAAATCTGTGGAAGAGTATGTTGAGCATTGCAATATTTGCAAGCAAGCAAAAAGTGAACGAGTGCGCTATCCCGGACTCCTGCAGCCCTTGCGAGTCCCTCACAGTGCTTGGCAAACGGTGACCTTAGATTTTGTGGAAGGTTTACCTCGATCCAAAAATGCGAATTGCATCATGGTGGTGGTTGATAAGCTAACTAAGTATGCCCATTTCGTGGCACTCACCCATCCTTTCTCTGCTCTGCAAGTAGCCATGGCTTTTGTGGATAATATTTTCAAACTACACAGTCTGCCTGAAGTAAAGGTCTCTGACCGCGATCCCATCTTCACCAGCAAGTTGTGGACAGAGTTGTTTCGCCTGACGGGAACAGAATTGGCCATGAGTTCA
The DNA here is from genome assembly GCA_947311845.1 of Poa pratensis. NCBI lineage: Eukaryota > Viridiplantae > Streptophyta > Magnoliopsida > Poales > Poaceae > Poa > Poa pratensis. The sequence continues at coordinate 45,682,457 of CAMZMU010000062.1, read as the reverse complement.
TCTCGACATCCCCAGACGGATGGCCAGATGGAGAGGGTTAATCAGTGCCAAGAGACTTACTTGCGCTGCTTTGTGCACGCTTGCCCGAAACAATGGCGCCACTGGCTGCCCCTTGCAGAATACTGGTACAATACCTCATACCATTCTGCTATTCACACTTCTCCATTTGAGGCACTATATGCTCACCCTCCTCGACATTTCGGTATCATTGATACGATGGTTTGTCGCTCATCTGACTTGGCAACATGGTTGTCTGAACGAGCTCTGATGCAAGATGTGCTCAAGCAACACTTGACTCGCGCTCGCCAAATCATGAAGGATCAGGCGGATAAAAACCGCAGTCACCGTCAATTTGCGGTTGATGACTGGGTTTTCCTCAAAGTCCAACCATATGTGCAGCACTCGGTTGCTAATCGTGCAAGTCACAAGTTGGCTTTCCGTTACTTTGGTCCGTTTCAGGTACTGGCTCGTGTTGGCGAGGTGTCTTACAAGCTCAAGCTTCCGGAGAAGACTTTAATTCATCCGGTGGTTCATGTGTCCCTGCTTCGTCGAGCTGATGCGCCAACAAGTGATGATCAGGTTCGACTACCACCGGAGCCATGCGGGGAAGCAGCACCAGGTGTCCAGGACCAACCGTTGCGTGTGCTCCAACGTCGTCAGTACTTGCGGGGGTCTACAACAAGAACTCAAGCTCTCATTCAGTGGTCGTTCCTGCCGGCTTCACTCGTGACCTGGGAGGATGAAGCACAGCTTTGCGCAAGGTTTCCTGAAGCTGCGGCTTGGGGACAAGCCGCCCTTGAAGGAAGGGTAATGTCACGCCTACAACTACGGCTACGAGCTCTTCTGCCACTGACGCCGTGGACCAACCGGCTTCGTCGACACCGCTGGCACCAGCAAGACCGGTGCGACTGCGTCGTCCCAACACGCTGCTGAACCCCGACGACTGGGTCCTTAAATATTAGCGATCCCGAGTAAGATGCTGTCGAATACCTGATCTCTGAACTTGTCTTCTCTCTCGCTTCCTTCTCAAACTTGTATTCCTCTCGCTTTCTCCTCTCCCAGAACTCCTACCTACTCTGTATCGTGTTTGAACCAGAGAAATACCTGGCAATAGATCTCGGGGCATAACATATAGTTTGTTACGGTTTTTCTTCCGTAGATGCTTATTGTTACGGTCATGCAGTTAATTAGTTTTGTTTTGCACGCGGTGAAACCTAATTTCTATTGTTGTTACGATTCTCCCTCGGTAGTAAAATATTCATGTTCCGTCGTGTTCATGACTTGTTGCAGCTAAGGAGAGGCACCGACAGAGCAGACATTCACTGCATCGTCATCTCCCCAGACTCCAAATGGCTGGCCGTCTCCAGCGACAAGGCCACGGTGCACGTCTTCAGGGTCGCAGACTTCAACCCCCCAAGCTCGACGCCAGACGGCGAAGTCGATGCCCCCCCCCCCCCCGGCAGCAGCGGCACCGCCACTGCCGGCAGCGTCTCCTTTTGCGCCGGCAAAAGCCAAGCAGGGCTCATCGCTGTCATTCTTGAAAGGTGCATGATTGTCAATGTTGTTTCTTACTGTCTCAAAAACTAATCAAAGATGTTCTCTCTATACATGCGGCGTCTCGTTGTGCAGGCTACTTGCCGGGCTACTTCAGTTCAGAGTGGTCGCTGGCTCAGTTTCGGCTCCCCGAAGGCGTCAAGTACTCGGTGGCGGCAAGACAGAATTATCGGTCTGGTCCAGTCGGAAGCCTTAGCCATTTAAGTTTGTCGTGGACTCGTGGTTCCGTTGGTCCCAATTCAACAGTATTTTTTTTTTTTTTTGAAAAGGAGCTCCTCCTGCGTTGTTAACGGGAAGATCGGGTAGCAAGTACTCCCTCCGTCCCAAAATAACTGTCTTAGATTTATCAAAAAGTAGATGTATCTAGTCATTAAACAAGTATAGATACATTCATTTTTGGACAACTTTGAGACACTTATTTTGGGACGGAGGGAGTAGCTTTTTTCAGGATATGTGACATGCTACGAGGGAATTACACAAGCCACCACCTATTTGTACTATTTTTGCGCAAAACACTAACTTTTGGGGGTTTGTTGCGCAAACAATGTACCATTGGGTAATCAGTTGCACACACGTTTAATCTAGTATTTGTCTTTGTTAACATGATTGCTGACAACTGTTTCAAAAAAAACATGATTGCTGACAAGTTGGTCCTGTTTGTAAGTACCCATGTGGCAAATATAACCGGCGATGTCAAGAACTAAAAAAACAAAGAATTTTGTGACTATAACATGACAATGAGCGCTCAGTTGTTGAGCAGCCTCATGAGATAGAGTCAATTGATAAGAAACTTTAGAAATTTACATGTGTGTTGTTGGATAAATTTATTGCCGGGGATCTCACGGAGGAATTTGCTACTTCTGTAAAGCAAGAGCAGGGCCGGCTCTATATTTTGCGGGCCCAGTGCAAGGTTGAAAATTTGACCTCTATGGGCACTATAACGCATATGATCATAAAAATTTAAAAGTTTACGTCCAACCACACATTGTTATTCTGAGACTCTATAAATAATTGATATAAGTGATTAAGTAATGTCATATTACGACCAAAAGTCAAATAGAGTCACAAAATATAACAAATAATATTACTTCTAATTTGATTACCTCAAATAAGAACCAAATTCCAATGAATTCGGTATCAATAATGCTTCAGTGCTTCACAAAAAAACTTATTCGGGCATTTATGGATGCAAAATCACAATATCAAGATCTATGCTGTTCGAAATATCTTTCTCAATACAACACGTAGTCAAGCCATTTAATCTGTCTTGTAACATAGTTGACCTCAAGTAGACTAGGGCAATATGCACGTCAGTGGGAGCAGAGGAGGACGATTGCACGTGCCTACATGTGAGCAGGGGATAACGATCGCCAACGCTGATTAGGGAGGAGCTGTAGCCGGACAGGGCGCTTGGTGGCCTGGCTGCCTGGGCGATCGGATCTTCTCCCCAGGCAGAAGGCAGGCGAGAACAGCAAGCAATCTCTTCTAATTGGCACCTTTCTAAGACGAGATGGTAAGTGTATCACTTCTAAGAAAGGACAATTTAAAAAGGTTGCGGGCACATTTTTTTTACTGTTTTAAAATCAACATACCATTTTTATATTGCTCTATCACAGTTACCAAAACAAACAACCTAACTGCACCACCAAATATTATAATTTCTTTGCCCAAGATGTAGGATGTGCATGCAAATGGAGGTTTAGATTTGGCCATATTGGGAATACGATAATACGTTAGGCTATGTTATGCAGAAATTACACCATGGAAAAGTGTCTATCAGTACACCACATCTTTGTCATATATTGCAAGTATTTTTGGTCTGATGGTTGCTCAAATTTGAAACTCAAAATATGTGCAAGCATTAGTCTGGGACGGATTAGAAAATACGCATGCACTCTATCCGGGCAATATTCATGCATTAAAGTTGCAGCAACATGGATTTCCCATAAAAATAACACTGCTTCATAATGTATTATGTTGGATTTAAATCATATTATTTATCAAATCATTGCATGCTGTCGTGAACTAATTTGTATGTGAGATATAGTTAGTGTCCGCATCTATTTTAGTAACACAGGTATCTTGGCAAAAGTTTAAAGTGAGTGTTCTAGAAAATATCTCGATAGAAAAATCTTGATTACATGAAATGTCTAGGTGATCTGTCATCGCATCATTTTCTTGAATGTTTTTACCTCGTAATCAAATACTAGGAATATTAGCGCGGCTATGCCGCGCCCGTTTGATAAATTTCAAATATTTTTTTGGAAAAATTGTTGATGTATGAGTATTATTTGAGTTTGGAAAAGTTTGCGCTTAGAGGGTTGGTGAGTTTTTGTAATTGGTACGTATTGGAATGTATTAAAATTTGTATTCTTTTAATGTTAGCAAAATGATTAGATTTCAAAAGTATTTAAAATTCTGAAATATGTAAACGTGAAATTTGAGTTGAAATGGTCAAATAGATTTTAAAAATCGTACAATTCGGAATTCAAATTTGAAGTCTTTTAGTGTTTATCAAATGATCAGGTTTGAAAGTCTTATGATATTTTGGAATGTTCAAATTTGTAATTTGAGTTGGAATGCTCAAATATGATTGTTTTTTTTCCACAGGATGTAGGCACGGTGATACGCGGCACCCGTTGTAATTAGAAATGATGAAGTTTGAGGGAATTTATCGTTTAGGGTATCTCGAAGTATTTGTATGTTGGCATGAATGTGTAATTTAACTTAATAAGTTGAACTGGTCGAATATATTTGTATTTGGACGTAAATATGTAATTTGAATTGTTGGTTAGAGGGAATATATTGTATTATCGTTTATTAAATGCAATCTATCTGTAAAGGAAATGAATTTGTGATTTCTTGAAATATGCATGCAATCAAGCACTATTTAAATTTAACTGCACAATTAAAGATAGGTAAGTTCAATTTGTGCATTTATTAAATTGAATTGCATAATTGGAGGGAATTCATATTGACCTATTCGAATTGATATGATATGTTTGTGTTTTGTCTTAAATATTTAATTTAACTCAATAATCGGAGGGAATACATTGTATGAGCATTTACGAAATTCTACTTTTAAAATCAATCTCAAATTAGGGGAAATGAATTTGCATTTTCTGTGAATATTCATCTAATCAAGCATTTTCTAAGTGTATTGGCATAGTTAGAGGGTTTTAAGTTATATTATTGCGAAATATGTTAGCAAAATTGACATGATGAAATATGGTTTCATTTTGCCATAATTATCTTATTTAGCACCATAATCTAAGGGAATATATTATGGCTATGCTAAAATATGGTGTTGCTATTTGGACGTAAATATGAAAATTTAAATCATTGGTTAGAAGGAATATATTGTATTAGCATCTATTAAATGCAATGCATCTTTAGAGCAAATGAATTTGTGATTTCTTGAAATATGTATGTGATGAAGCATTATTTAAATTTAACTACACAATTAGAGGGAGTAAGTTCAATTTGAGTATTTATTAATTTGAGTTGCATAGGTGGAGGGAATTCAGTTATATTATTTCTAAATATTAACTTATTCGAATTGGTATGATATGTTTGTGTTTTTCTAAATGTTTAATTTAACTCAATATTCGGAGGGAGTACATTGTGTGAGTATTTATTAAATTCAATTTAAAATCAGTCCATAATCTGTGGAAGTGAATTTATATTTTCTCTAAATATTCATCTTTTCAATCATTTTTTTAAATGTAACTACATAATTAGGGGGGGTTCCATTTTACTATAATTTTTTTATTTGCCACTATAACTGGAGGAAATATATTATGGTTATGTCGAAATGTTAATTATTTTAAGCATTTATTAAATACATTTGCATAATTGGAGAGAGTTTAGTTAAATTATATCTAAATATTAATCTATTTGAAATGGTATAATAAGTTTGTATGTTACCTTAAAATTATAATTTAACTTCGTAATCAGAGAGAATGCATTATGTGAGATTCATTAAATTAAATCCATAATTAGAGGATTTGAATTTGTTTTTCTTCCCAAATAGTCAACAAATTTGAATTTTCAAATATGTTTGCAATATGGCAGAAGTAGTTAGTTTTTTTTTTGTGATCATTTTGATATATATTTTTATATTTTTTCGATGGATAGATTTAAAGTTATCAATTTTGCAGTATTATTCATTTTCTGGAAATTATTATATTTCTGATTGAAAAAGAAAAGCGCTGACAGGCCGGCCCCACAGATGACGTCGCAATGACGTCATCAGTGGCGGAGCTCTACCGACGGAGCGGACCATGGCAGCGCCGCATCCGCGCGTTGCGGGGCACGCGTGTGGCCGCGGCGGAGGCGCCTGGTCGCGGGATGTCGGGGGCGGCGGCGCCGCTGTGATTAGGTCGCCGGAGTCGCCGCCGGCGAGCAAATCCGCCGCGGTGGATGCGGAGGACGGCAGCGACGATTCCGGGCGGCATACGGCGTTCCGACAAGCGGCGCTCCGCGAGGAGGTGGAGGGCGCGACAGCGAAGCCCGCCGCGGCCGTCGATCTGAGTGAGGAGGAGCGGAGCGACAAGGGAGCGCGGCGTCGCCGCCGGCGATTTCCGGCGCCGTGCGTGGGAGAGAGAAACGGGGGATGTGGGGACGGTTTTGCACGGAGGGCCCCGGGTTTTTTGCGTTTTGCACTCAGGTCCTTGGCGGGGTGTTTTTTGCAAAGTGGCAGGGGGTTTTCTGTAAAGTTGTGCGCCAAAAACCGTGCGGGGCGACGTGTCAGCGCGTGATTGGTAGAAAGTCATCTGCTACAGTAATACTATAGCAGCTACAGTGTTTTGCGGGGGTTTTGGACGATCTGGACCGTTCGCGAGCTGGATCGGACGGGCAGGGATTAAAGGGTGACAGCTACAGTGTTTTGCGGGGTTTTGGACAATCTGGACTGTTCGTGAGCTGGATCGGACGGGCAGGGATTAAAGGGTGACGTGGATAGCGGGAGAGGGGGCGAATCCAACGAACTTTCATATATAGTAGGATAGGATAGGATGTCATATGGACTGTAGTTGGTTCAACACACATCGAATAATGCATGTGCATTTTATTTGTATATATTTCACCAAGAAAAACCATCAAACAAAATATGAGAAGAACATAGACACCGGCGTCCTCCACCTCTGTCGACATGCGTGTTCCTCTCATCTCCGACTCCCTCTATCTTTGGCGGTGTGGGGAACCCGAATATTTGTATGGTGTCTAGTATCCTTGACAGGTTTCACCAAGGTGGACTGTGCCCTTGTTTTGCTATTTTTTGTGAAAGTTCAAGGCCGTTGTTGCTTTCATGACAAGTTAGGCCTGATAAAGTGGGATTGGCTTGTTTGTTTTGACATAAAGGGCCGATTTTGGTCCACTGATGTTCATTGGAAAAACAAAGAGTTGTGGTTCCGTGACACGAAAATACAAAAATGTGCTATTACACAGTACCCTAAATTTCAATTTTAATCTTAATAAATACTTTTTTGGCCAAGGTAGTTGATAGGCAAGATTTTTTTTAACGTCCGTGCTTAAACAGACATTTCCTCGTGAATATGATTTGGCCAATTTTGTGATGTGTATTTAAGAAATATTGTTATCTTCTACTTAACTGAACACACTGTTCGTTGAATTGTGGACACATGTTTTCATAGATATACAGGTTTCCACTCACAGATAAGAGAGCGCCTATTAGGCGGTCACCCGCCGAGCATAGCAGTGTGGTCAGTTTTCTTACAGCAAAATGACAACATGTTCGAAAGGTCGGGTATGGGGAGAGCACTCGCTTATTTTCTCCAGAGAGGAAGGAAAAACATATGCACCATCGTCGCACCTTGTCCCCTTCTTCTCCAGAACATGCACCGCCAGCTTATAACAATAATAATTATTATTATTATTGTGACTCGAGTTCTGCCGCGACACCTCGTCCTTCCATAGTCCCACCTTCGCTGGTCTGCCTCCGGCCCTCAACCATGCCTCTAAGCCCGCCGCGCGCACCCTTCTCTTTCTTTGGCACCGGTGACCTGCACCCACAAATTTTAAATTTACTTGTCGCCCTCGTTAGGGCCAGCCACATCGTCGCCGCTGGTGCCATGGCCAGCCACGTCAGCCCGACTTCGACGATATCATAGGAAGGATCATGATTATGGGCGACGACATTGGTGGAGTGGATCGGGGTGAGGAGCTCTCTCTCTTTCTCTCGTATCTCCATTGCCGATGTATAGGAACATTAGTAACGGAGATTCTGTTTTTACTCGTTTGCATTGAGATTTATTCATAAGCCTACAGCAGCAATACAGTTGCCACTTGACATTCAAAATCCCACAGCAGAAGCACAAAAATGCTAGCAAATTCATTCATAACGTATATAACAATTGTCACCATTACATAGCATCAAAAGATGAGTTACACATGCCTCGCTAATCCTATCATTCTCATGCCTCCCTAAACTTAACTTTTATGGTACTACACTCTTCTCCAGCTCCACCTTCTTTCTCAGCTAGTTGTCTGTTCCGAAACCCCGAAAACGGTATTCGAGCTAGCAAAAGACTCGAGTAGCAGTTTCATGCTTCTCCAAATCACATCTGCAGCCAAATTGCAACACACATCCCAAAAATAGATGGAGAAACTAAAAACAAGAAACCACACCGAGATCACAAGCCTCCGTAGCAAATTAATTTTGCCAAATTCTTCGTACTGAGGCTTGCTCCATCTTGGACAGTGTCACCGAAATAATTCACAACCTAATATAAAACCAATAGAACATTTCTTGAGTTGGTAATACAACTCACAAATCAAAACAGAGCACAATTGACCAAAATAATTCACAAAACCAATAGAACATTTCATGAGTTGGTAATACAAATCACAAATCAAACAGAGCACAGTTGACCGAAATAAATTCACAATCTAATACAAAACCAATAGAACATTTCATGAGTTGCTAATACCTATTACAAATCAAAACATAGCACAACTGACCGAAATAATCCACAATCTAATATAAAACCAATAGAACATTTCATGAGTTGCTAATACAAATCACAAATCAAAACAGAGAACAATTGATGAAGATAGGACATGTGAGAAACTACAAGTTCATGAGCTGAGCGATTTATACCTCATCTTTTCTTCTCCGTCGACGGTGGCCTCCATATCGCAAGTGTCCTCATCTCGTCATCCGACCAGGACGAGGACGAGAAGGGCGACGAAGGGTGGTGCGCTGCTGGCAGATCCGCCGGAGGTGCTGCATCACCTCCTAACAAATGACCTCCTCCGGATCGGCTTGGCCCAGAGGACGCTGGGCATCACCGGAGGAGGCCGACAGAGGGTGGTGCTGCTGGCAGATCCGCAATACGCGCTGCATCACCAGCGGACCCATGGCCGCCTCTTGATCGGCCTTGCCCAGAGGACGTCGGGCATCACTGGATGAGGAGGGCGACGGAGGGTGGTGATGCTGGCAGATCCGCCGGAGGTGCTGCATCACCTCCTGGCGAATGACCTCCTCCATATCGGCCTGGCCCAGAGGACGTCGGGCATTACCGGAGGAGGAGGGCGCCGGATGGTGGTGGTGTTGTGCAAGATCCACAATGCACGCTGCATCACCAGCGGACCCATGGCCGCCTTCAGATCGGCCTTGCCCTCACGAACGGTGATGACCCACATGTATAGGGGGTGTATCGCAGTACTTTCGATAAATAAGAGTGTCGAACCCAACGAGGAGCAGAAGGTGTTGACAAGCAGATTTGAGCAAGGTTTCCCTGTAAATACTAGCAAACAGGTTTTTAGGAGTTTTCGATATAACAGATAAATAAAGTGCGAGTAAATAAAACAGAGCAATAATAATTGCAGCGAGTGGCCCAATCCTTTTTAGCACAAAGGACAAGCCGGTTGTTTTACTTATGATGACCAAACGTTCCTGAGGACACATGGGAATTTCGTCAAGTGCTTTCGCTTCATGCCGTTGATTAATCTTCATTGTTTTGATAAGTGTTGTGTGGGTGAACCTATGCTAATACACCGCCCTTATTTGGACTAATACATACTTGTGATTACACCTTTTTTAGGCTTACCGCAAATACAAGAGAGTGATTAAGATAAATCTAACCACAACCTTAAACTCTGAGATTCTACGTTCCCTCGTGCACTAATTTACCAACGGGGGTTTAGGTTTATGTCACTCCGGTAACCACACAATAAGTAAACTAAATACACAATGCATTCCACTAGGCCCATAAAGGTGAAGTATCATGTACTCGACGTTCACATGACACCACTTGAAGAATGACACCACAACTTAAATATCAAACCATTAAATATTACTCAACATAATTCCACTACTAGCATCAAGACTTCTCCCATGTCCTCAAGAACTAAGCGAACTACTCACAAGACATCATATGGATCATGATCAGAGGTGATATAATGATGAATAACAATCTGGACATAAACTTTAATTCACCGATAAAACTCAAAAGCATCAACCACAAGGAGTAATTAACATCGGGAGAGTTTGCCCTATGAACTAAACAAGTAGCAATCCTAGATGTTACAGCGGAATGAAGTGGAGCGGTGGAGATGATGGTGCTGGCGGTGGAGATGATGATGATGATGATCCCGATGAAGTCTAGGGCGATGTCGATGACGATGACGATGATTTCCCCCCCCCCCCCCCCTCCAGGAGGGAATTTCCCCGGCAGATTTCTCCCTGCCAGAGAGCTTTTCTCTCTCTGTGGTTCTCCGCCCCGTGGAGGCAGCGGAATATTTCTTCGTGGCTCCCGTTGTGATTTTAGGGTTACGGGGAAGATATACGCGAAGGGGGTGAGCCAGAGGTGGGCCAGGGGAGCCACACACCACCTCGGGGCCACCCCCAGGCTGGTCGCGCCCAGGTCGTGTGTGGGCCCCTCGTGGCCCATCTCGTCCTCCCCTTTTGGCTCCCTCTGTCATCTGATAAAATAGGAGCTTCTGTATTTTCTCGTGATTTTTGGAGTTCCAGAAGCATAGTATCTTGACGATGCTTTTTCCAGCTGATTCCTGGCTCCGGCAGTTAAATCCCAATAATCATCAAACATGCAAAATAAGATGAAATAACATAAGTAATGTATCTTAATATGAAATATATCAATGAATAACAATAAATTATGATATAAAATAGTGATGCAAAATGGACTTATCAAACAGCTGCCGCTAGATCGGTGTTGTCGCTAGAGCCGCGGCCGCGATGGCTAGATTTAGAAGCGCCGGCAGAGGATGCCATGAGAGAGAGTGAGGAGAGTTAAAAGCTAAAGTGTGCGGCGGCTAGGGTTGGAAGAGAGAGAGTGAGAAAGTGAGAATGAGACTGATGACTTGTTGTGTTGGCAGTACAGAAGCACCGAATTGGCAACGGACATTTTATAAAACCGTTTCCATTGGATACTTAAATTACATACGAAATAAATATTAAGGCTACATTTTCATTGCTACACATGAGTTCACACCTACTACACTCTACTGATTTTCATTGTTGCATACAAGTTCACAACTACTACATTCTACTGATTGCCATAGCCGCATACAAACCTATTACATTCTACTGATTTTCATAGCTGCATACAAGTTCACACCTAACAACAGCATACAAACACACAAAATCATAGCAATGCTCAAAAAACATTTAACTGAGCTATTTCTATTCCTTTCTGCCGCTCTTTTCGCACATCAACAACATGGTCAGATTTAGTCGAAGTGTTTGTTGGGCTCCATGCCAAACCAGCTAGAGCAGCTGCAGTGTGCGGCTTCACCTCCATCTTCGCCTTCCTGACAATCAAGGCTACATTTTCCAGCTCTGCAGTTTCCACTTCGACGACATTAGCAAGCAGCATCTCAACATATTCTTCAATCCAAAAATAAAAATCACAGCTCCAAGAATACTCTTCGCCCCTCCCCTGTCAAATGAAAAATCGAATCCAGAGCCAAATCAGCATCGCACATAGAATAGAAATCAATCAGAAGCGTCGAACTAACCCTGTGATTTGGACACTTGAAGTAGATCCGGCCTGGGTTCAGATCCGAACGCGACACTCGACGAATCGCGTTTCTACAGCGGCAACAAACGCACTTCACAAGCGGCAGATCTGACCCGGCCCCGGCAGGGCAGGAGGAGGACGCCATCGATCTCCCTGACGAGCTCATGCACTTGGCCATGGAGGACACGAGTGCGGAGTAGAAACAAGTTGGAGCAGAGGAACAAGGGCGAATCGACAGTCTTTTATAATATCCAAGATAGGCCTCAAAAAGGAATTTTATATATCCAACTGATGTCTACGCACGCTTCTATTCTTGTAGACAGTGTTGGGCCTCCAAGTGCAGAGGTTTGTAGAACAGCAGCAAATTTCCATTAAGTGAGTAACCCAAGTTTTATCGAACTCAGGGAGGTAGAGGTCAAAGATATCCCTCTCAAGCAACCCTGCAATTAATATACAAGAAGTTTCTTGTGTCCCCAACACACCCAATACACTTGTCAGGTGTATAGGTGCACTAGTTCGGCGAAAAGATAGTGAAATACAAGTGATATGGATGATTACAAGTGGTAATTGCAATCTGTAGTAAAAATGGCAGCGAGCGAACATGCAGCAGAACTGAGAGTAAACGGTGTTTCGATGCTTGGAAACAAGTCCTAGGGATCATACTTTCACTAGAGGTCACTCTCAACAATAATAATCTAACTGAACACATATAAATACTTCCTCTTCAATATACACTTAGATGCTACTCGGAATTATTCTCCTGTTGGATAAGGAACACTATTACCACTGCGTAGGGCTATAAAAGCACACCTTAAAGTTTGTATTCCACATCTAGGTCACCCCACGCTGTCACTATGAGCACCCTAAAATAGTACTAAACAAACACCATAATTTTATAGAGACATCCAACACAAGAACACTCATGGTAAGTATCCCTCTAATCTTTAATCCAAAGAGTCACACACGGCACGCGCACTGTCAACTTCGCACCGTGGGACAAAGGTGACTCTGGAGATTGCAATGATAAAACCAATTGAGTAGCATATCCATAACATAATGAAGGGGAAACATCTATGAATTCAACTAGATTACAATGCTCATGATCACATAAAGATCACACCATGGGAGAGAGAGATAAACCACATAGCTACCGCCATGAGCCCTCAGCCTCGATGAAGGACTACTACCGGCGCATCATGGGAGGTAGCAACGGCGATGAAGATGGCTTCGGGGGAAATTCCCCGTCCCGGCAGGGTGCCGAAACAGGAACTTCTGTCCCCCGAATTAGGGTTTTGATGGCGACGAAGCTCGGGAGTGTTTCTGGAGAAATCTTTCAGGGGTCGAAAGTTTTAGGTTAGGGGAAATATATAGTTCGAAGGGTGGCGCAAGACGATGCACGAGGCGGCGAGATGACACCTCGGTGCCACCCCCTCCCAGCCGCACCCAGGTGTCATCTGGTGGCTGTGGGCCTCCTCTGGACTCGTCCTTCTGGCCCACGGAGTATTCTGGCGAAATAGAATTTCTGTAATTTTTCCAGATTTTTCTGAGCACTTTCATTTTTGGACCTTTTTTGCAATGCATAGACAAAATAAACAGAAACTGGCACCGTGTCATCTTGTTAATAGGTTAGTTCCATAAAATGCATAATAGTGATATATAATGCAAATAAAACATGTGACATTGATATAAAACAAGCATGAAACATCAAAAATTATAGATACGTTCGAGACGTATCACCAACCTCGCCAACGGTTGTATATAAATGTCTGATGGCATTGAAGGACACATCGCACACGGAGGGGCGGGAACCTCCGTTACCACTATATTGGCAACAATTAATAGTTCACGACCGTTGCCTATGTATGACGGGACGCGGGCCAGCTTGCCTGGCGGGGCGGCTTTTCTCACGTGGAAAGCTCGATTTTCCGTCGCCTAACTCGTGCCCTTTCATAGAGGGGTGTCAAATGTGTCATTCTGTACTAATGACATGACTAATAGCTTGTATAATTGAGGATGCTTATAAAAATAAAATGGTATTATTTAAGAAATTGTGTTTTAGGGAAAGAACCTCCGTTGTAGAGATAAGCATCACAATGTGTGTGTGTGGGGGGGGGGGGTGGGTGGGTCATGAATGTTGGTTTTTTTCTTCTTTATGAACTTGCTCATTTTCTCCATATGTCACCCTATGAACAAGTATTTCTTTACACCTGTGGCACCCTATTCTAGGGGAGATTTTGACAAAATGACGCATGTTTTATTGGGTTTTGACAAACCGCCACATTAACGGATGGATTGATGTAGGTCGCAACGTTGATGTGATATTTTACACATGCGCTATATATCGCTCAACATGAGCACTGGCACCGACTCGCCCGTAGGAGCTTCAGACATGGCCGGCCTATTTGGGCTGTTTTTTTTTTCTTTTCAGTTTTTTATTTCTTTTGTTTTTTGTTTTCCGGGTTACTACAGTAATATTTTTTCTTTCAATTTTTCCTTTTCCCCTTTTTTTTTGGGAAATACATGAATCATATTTTATATATGTGAACGCTTTTTAATGTATCGTGAATCATTTTTTTCAAAACATAAACCATTTTTATCTTGAACAATGTTTTTATTATAGGTGATGATATTTTATTTATCGTGAACCATTTTTTCTTATAGGTGAACACTTTTAAATTTATTGAGAACTATTTTTAAAAAATAAACCTTTTCTCAATAGCATCAACCTTATTTTTAACATAGGTGATTTTTTCAACTAGAAAACATTTTTTTGTCATATGTGAAACATTTGTTTTCATGGTTTTAAATGTTTGAGAAAAAATAAAACTAAACATGTCATTGAGCCGGACCAAAGCCGGCCCAGCAGCCCTTTGTTGGGGGCGATGCCCCACACCAACTCGCAAATAGCGCTGTATAGGCGACCCATTTTTTAGATGACCGTTCGACAGCCTGACTCCAGGCATAAAGCCCAGACAGCAACCAAGCTGGTCGTACTCCAGTAAAACCCTACCCTCCTCCGTCAGTCCGTCCCCAACCTCCGCCGCCTCGCCAGTCGCCCCCGAGCTCCGCCGCCGCCTGCGCCATGAGGCCACTCGACGAGAAGGAAACCACGCAGGTGTTCGAGAAGCTTTTCAAGTTCACGGGCCCCAACCTGAAGCACCTCCTGGAGCGGCCCTCGGTGGAGGGCCCCGACCCGCAGCCGGGCCGCTACTGCCTCCGCCTCCACAAGAACCGCGTCTTCTACGCCTCCGAGTCGCTCGTCCGCCGCGCCACCGCCGTCTCCCGCGTCCGCCTCGCCGGGGTCGGCACCCCCATCGGCAAGTTCACCCACGGCGGCGCCTTCCACCTCACCGTCCACTCGCTCGACCTCCTCGCCGCCCACGCGCGCCGCCGCGTCTGGCTCAAGCCCGACACCGAGCGCTCCTTCCTCTTCGGCAATTCCGTGCCCAAGTCCGCCCTCGCGCGCATCACCGAGAACACCAAGTCCGGCGACGGCGTCGTCGTCATGTCCATGGCCGACGTGCCGCTCGGGTTCGGGATTGCCGCCAGGGGCGCTCAGGACTGCAGGAAGGCCGACACCAACGCCGTCGTCGTCTTGCACCAGTCTGACGCTGGAGAGTACCTCCGAAAGGAGGAGGAGCTCATGTGACTATGTGAGCTTGATACGTTGTTGCTGGTTGGATCAAATTTAGGGACCCAATGTATTACTGCTTGTACGAGAGGGCTTCGTGCATATGGAATATTGATGTATTACTGAATGATCAATTGGTTCTGAAATGAGATGAGATGAGATGGTTGCCAGTTTATTTTATGTCAATGCCAATTGATCTTATTCTCACTGTTGAGTACTCAAATGGTGTTGTTTGGACCATGTTATTTGTTTCTGTGTGAAATTGAATCAGACAAAGTAGACTGAGATTACATTGTTCCATTGGGTTCATCGTCGTTAGACAGTGCCTTGTGTCTGTTCGTTACATTAGAACTGATTTATCAAGCATTGCCTTTGCAAGTGTCAGCATCTTTGTTGATCTTAAGTAATCCATGACTTCTGAACCTTGGGTCTCCGCATCTGCAACTGAGCAAAGAGAATCCTTATTGGTCACATGAGATAATTTTGTGGACTTATCTCCAGAGGAACCAATATATATCAACTTCTGACAGGGAGAAATTTGAAATATACATGAGACATGTTATCTGTGCTGGCCTCCTTCGGAACCTGGGTGTTCCTGAGGTGAAGCTTTTGAAGAAGAACTGTATCAGTAAAAACTAAACATGTTGATAGACTCGACTTCTTGCTTGTGACTTGTGAGAAACTTGAACTGGGCTAAACCTGAATTTAGATGTCCAGGTGTCCACAAGTTCGTTAATAGCAGGAATGATCAACATCTCAACTTTAAGTGAACTGAGGATCTGAAATGTAATTAAGAAAAGACATTATGTACAACATACAGAGTGGTGAGGAGGTGGCTGTCAAGTTGGTATGTGATGAAGCTTTATAGATTTTTTTTTATCTGGCATTGACTAAATATAGGGCTGTAATATTGTAATTTGGCATTGGTTAGCTTTTGCGCGGACGTGAATAATTTTTCGGCCAACCATCAATAGAAAGAGTTAGATGTGGGAACTACAAATTGTGCCTCACTAATCAGAAATGTCTGGGACTCTTATTTAGCATCATGCTCTTTCATATGACTAGCTACTAGGATTTCTGAACATTATTTATTGGCTCTAGGCAAACTGATCAATTAGAAATATTCATAACTCTAGTTAACTAAGAAAAAGGGCAAAGATTTTGATGCTCCCAGTAGGAGTATCTATTATCTGTTTATGTTGTCTGCTTGCACACCTGTGTGTGGGTTACACGAGGATAGATATATAGAGACATCATACAACATACAGAGTGGCGAGGAGGTGGCTATCAAGTTGGTATGTGATGAACCTGTAGATTTTTGTATCTGGCATTGACAACATATATGTATGTTATTTCGTAATTTGGCATTGGTTAGCTTCTGCACTAACGTGAATAAATTTTCAGTCAACCATCAAAAGAAAGAATTAGTTGAGGTGTTGTGAAGTATGAATTGTGCAGAACTAATCAGAAATATCTGGGACTCATATATATCATCATGACTAGCAACTAGGATTTCTTAACACTATTGGTTGGCTCCAGGCAAACTGATCTATTAGAAATATGCATAACTCTAGTTAACTAAGAAAAAGGGCAAAGATTTTGCTGCTCCCAGTAGGAGTATCTATTATCTGTTCATTTAGGATGTTTGCACACCTCTGCGTGGGTTACATGAGGATAGATGTATACAGACACCATACAACATTCTTGGCATGTTAACGTACACATTTTAAGCATCAGGTTTTACCGTTTCAGGAGCCAGGACAGACAACGAATTATACCGTTTACATTGCATAATACTTACTTCCTGTCCCCTTTTATAAGACGTTTTGGCAAACCAGCTTAATTGGCTTGCTAAACATCATATAAAGGGGACGGAGGGAGTGACAGAAAAATTATTTTCTTTTCAAGTAAAAGTGTTGATCTTTTGAAATATCCCATCCCTGTTTAAGGCAATCGGTGGTAGTTGAAATGCATCTAACACCGTCTACTTCAATCTTTCAAAGAACCATCCGATGAAACTCATGAGATTCTTTACTTTTTATTTTTTTCAATACAGTGGGAAGTTGTTCGGTAGAATTTTACCCAATGAGCGAACAGTCCCTCGCTATTTGCTCAAGCCTGCTAGGATTAAAGTCTGGTTTATATAACATGATAAAATATGTGGTTTCTTAACTGCTTAACTTTTACCTACGGACGCCTTGCATTGCGGGCATAAATGAAGCAAGACCTATGCTCTTAGAAAGTTTAGGTAATAATGAGTAGTAAAGGATTTTCAGAACTTGAGCATATATACAATTTTGTATCAACATGAATTCTGAGTGATAGGGCAGGTTACTGCCTCTGCAACTGCCAGCATCTGGACATGACTGTATTTGTCATCTCACGATTTGGTAGGAATCTGTTAAATCAAGTCATCCTCAGCTTCATTATGAGTCAAAACTATACATGCTTCTGCAAGGTGGAAGTAAGTATAAATAGAAGAACGTGATTTTTATTCTTTTTTTATGCTGATTTTGATTTAATGCTTGATTTCAAACTTCAGATGGGATTTCTCATCTGAAGTGGTTTGGAGTGGACAGGGAGTACAATGTCATGGTCATTGATCTTCTTGGTCTAAGGCCGGAGGATTTGTTCAATTATTGCAACAGAAAATTCACTCTTAAAACACTACTTTTGCTTGCTGATCAGACGGTAAGTTGTTCTAATTGTATCATAGCATTTCGGCAGTTGATATTGGCCAGATATCAGGATTCGGTGCAAGGTTAGCAGATTCAGAACACAGAATTAGATTTCGAAAGTTAGGCTTAATACGGAAGCATAAACAAAAAAACAATTGCGCATCCAGGGAATCGAACCCTGGTCAGTACCGTGGGAGGGTACTATGATACCACTACACCAGATGCGCTAGGTATACATAAGTTCACATTTCACATAGTATATATCCATCTATCAATATGAGCTAGACCACAACCACCGCATCATGCAAAGATGTGATTCCGGTCTCGAGCCGTGTATTTGTTTTTCAAACCGGACCAATCATGCACACTTTGATAAGGAGTAGCAACCGAGTATCAGGATTTGCATCTAACAACATAGCTTGAGAGAAATCAACTCGAGTCTTTCAAGTGGTAGTACAAACAACCAAGCAGGAATAATAAAAAGACTTTTGCTCAGAGGTCAATCATGAGCTTCAAAGAGGGAACCCCGCCCCCCCCCCCCCCCCCCCCCCGACCCGCTCCTGTCCGCCCCCCGCGGCGGCGCAGGGGCGAAACCCTAGCTCCCCTTTCTAGGTCTTCCCCCATCCCTCACCTCCTCCTCGCCGCCGCCCGAGGGCGTCGCCGGGACAGGCCTGGTTGGCGCCGGCGGCGGCGGGGCTTCTTTTCCCCCTTGCTTGGTGGCGGCAGCGCGGGTGTTGCGGCCGGCAGGGGCGTGGCGCTGCTCGGAGGGCGTGACGGCGCGGCCGTTCTGCGGCGGTGTGGCGGCTCCGTGTTCGGCGTACCCGCGACGGCCGACTACGGCGGGTGACGCAGCTCTGTTGTTCCTCCGGTCTTGGGAGACGGGAGCGTTTTGGCGGCAGGTCGTCCGCCACGGCCATGGAGGTCATGGGCGGCGGCGACGCTGCGGTCTGCTGCTCTGCATGGAGGGCTCCGGATGGAGGCATCTGGGTCGTGCGCCTCTGGCCGCCTCGAGCTTGGGACGGGGCAGGGGCCCGTGCCCGCTTCGAGCCCGGCGATTTTCGTCCCAGATCTGGTGCTGCCGGCGGCCACGGGGGCTGTTGGTCGCCGATCCGGTGAGGAGACCTCTCTCTTCGTCTTGCTTCAGTCCGGTGGTGCTTAGGGCTTGGACGCCGGGGCGGCGGCCCTAGAAGGCGGGAGTTTGCTTGGTTGGCGGGCGAGCCAACGACTCTGGTGCTGGTCGATCCTCATGGCCGTGTGGGCGGCGTGGGGTTGGCGAGCGGTGCTCCGTGACGGTGGCTCGTGGGTCTCGCGACGCTCGGTGCCCCGGCTAGTTGGTGGAGAGGTTTGACCGAGGGGAAACCCTTGCCTGAGTCCTTCTCGGGCCGCGGCGGCGACGTCCATGGACGCCGTACCCTTCTTGAAGGCGTCGCAGTGGTTTCTCTCAGCCTTCTACACTCCGGATGAAAATTTAAGATCCTCGGATCGGGCGGTGGCGGCACTCCGGTGTCGTGCTCTTCTTGAAGGCGTCGCCTTGGAGTTCATGGCGTGTTGCTCTCCGGAGGTGGCATGGTGACCTTCGTCATGCTCTCTCCGGCAAAGCTTGTTCCTTTCTCTGCACCTTGGCGTTTCTTTGTGCGGGGCTCCGGTTTGCCTGTTTTCGGACAGTGGTGACGATCCAGATGGTGCGGACCTTGGTGGTGTAGTTCCTCTCGACGGTGTGCCGCGTGTGTTGTTGTGCCCGTGTCCCCCAGCTCCGGCCCGACACCTCTGCCCGTCTTGCGTGTGCTCTCCTTCTTCGGCTTTGCCCCTTTGGTGCGGTTTGCCTGTTTTCGGACAGTGGCGGTGATGATCCAGGTGGTGCGGACCTTGGTGGTGTAGTTCCTCTCGGCGGTGTGCCGCGTGTGTTGGTGTGCCCGTGTCCCCCGGCTCCGGCCCGACACCTCTGCCCGTCTTGCGTGTGCTCTCCTTCTTCGGCTTTGCCCCTTTGGTGTTCGCCTGTAGTCTTCTCGGTAGCCTTGTGTCTTGTGTGAGTGTGCAGTGTTGAGTTGTAAGCTGGGTTCAGCATTTTGTACCTCTGTCGCCGTTTTTGGCGTTATTAATTTAACGTCGGGTCTTTTAGGCCTTTGGTCTAAAAAAAAAGAGGTCAATCATGCACACTTTGACAAGGAGTACCATAGCAACCGGATATCAGGATTTGCATCTAAAATACACACGAGTCTTTCCATAGCTTGAGAAAAATGAACTCGGGTCTTTCAGGTGGTAGTACAAACTACCAAGCAGGAACAATAAAATGGACTTTTGCTCAGAGATCAACATATCACCCTAGGGCCTTTCACGCAAGAGCTGGAACTCAATAGTTGCCTGTAGAGTCCTCATCCTCGAGAGCGGTGTTGCTCTTCGTATTTCGAGAGTATCTCATTCAGTTCCTGCATCTTGTCTTCAACAGTGGGGTGGCATCGGCAAATGGAGGGTTGTGCCCGCTGCTAAACCCATCACAACGCAGATTAGTTGGCTATTTGGTGTGTAGTACATCACAATGAACTAAAATGAAGAGTTGGGAAGCTCTCTCTCACCTTATCTTGACGTTTCCTAATCATCTTGACAGGTAGTGCGACCGAGAGCGTGACAATATACGCGGAGAATGTGATGAGACCCACCGCCGTCATGGTCCTGACCAACAGGTCACCGGCCCGCATACAACGCTGCAATCAAGAGATTGTATTCGAGTGAGCCACTCTAAATCATCATAGTACTACGTGGTAAGAGCAACTTTGAGTAATATATACTACCTCGAAGGTCCCGTACGGGCGAGAGTAACCCGACAAACCACCGCCGTGGATGGCCGTCGGTAGTAGCCGCCGTTGCTCCGCCACAGCAGCCCTGTTAATCCCGTGCGGTGGCAGCTGGCCGGCGAGGATCTTCCTCCCCACAGACCGAAGCACCGTCGCCATCGCCGTCGTGGACTTGCTGGATTTGTTCTCGTAATGTCAATCTCTTACACGAGGTGCCTTCCTGGACCCGTAGAGGACAGCTTATATGTAGCCAGGTATGAGACTATGAACAGCATTAGATAGGAAAATAAAGGATGTACTTGCAGTTACAGTATGAGCAGCACTAGGTAGTAAAAGCAGTGAGCAAAATGTAAATAATAAACAACACTTGAATGCAAGGGTCGGTGAAAGGCAAGGCTGCAACTAAAGGGACAGTTCCAATGCAATACACCTCTCCATTTACAGAAAAATATGATTCCACATGAAATTCAGAAAAAAAATGAAGCCAAGCAAGTAAGAGGTACATGGCATGGAAGCTCATTAAAAGCAAAAGGGCATTGCTGATTCGAAATTAAATTTGCCACAAGCAGCGTGAGACGAGCCAGGTGAATAAGTTGCTAGCATATGGATGTGTAGATACTAACAGAAACAGGGCCAGTGCTACTGGAAACAGATAAGTGAGAGCCAAGGTAAGAGTATTTCCAAACAATGACAGCAGCACATGCGCCTACAGTAAGAGTATTTCAGGATTGTTTGCCACTCCAAATTCATTCATAACCAAGCAAAACACTTGGCAAAGCACGGATGGCAGGCAGTGTATACTGAACAAAATCAACAACTCGGTCGATCAGAACTGTATCTAACAGTGAATTAACACAACGGTGTGATTAGAGATGGATTAGCACTAGCCGTTCATTTCAGAAACAAATAGGGAGGAGGGGAATGGTGGAGAGGAGTTTCTGGCTGCTCACCTCGGTGTGAAGGGCAGGGAAGAACGGAGGAGGAGATCAGAAGGATCGCTGGCAGTGGTCCACGGCGGCGGCGGTGGCGGTGCAGCACGACCTCGTGAGGAAGTAGTGCCTAGAGGAGGAAATCAACATGTCCGGTCGGCGCTGGTGGTGCAGGGGCGGCGGCAATGGCGGCCATGGACGGTGTTGGGCGGCGGCGCGGCAAGAAACCCTCAGATTCAGAGGAAGGGAGTCGAGGACAGGGCTTTGGGCGTGTGGTGCCGAAGTGCGGGTTGAACCCGTGGGCTCGACCCATTCCATTGAATAACACAAACCGCTCTTTGCGACGCATTTTGCCTTTTTTTTCTGTTATTTTGGTCTTTCTCCTTTCTTTTCTGTTTTATTCCTTTTCTTTTTCTCTTTTTTTTTTGCCTTTTCTTTTTTGGGAGCGCTGAGCGTCCCCCGGAGGATAATCCCTCACCATCCTCCGCATGGAGAAGCTGACACGTGTACCTGCCGTGGTCAACGCAAAATGCCTCCGCATCTGGCCGCACGCTTCACACAGAGAGGACAGCAAAAATCCCCCTGCATCTCGTCGCTCACCTCCTCTCCACTACTCGTGTCCCTCCCACGCGAAGAAGCTCCGGTCGCCGGCGCCGCTCCTGACACCGTCGCCGGTCGCAGAACCACTGGTAGCATCACCGGAATCCTTGGCAGCAGCAGCGTCCCAGTTTGGCAGGAAAATCGCCCGCCGCTGACAGCACCATCAGCTGCCTTCGGTAGCACTATTGACTGCCGCTGGTAACAACGCCTAAATTTCTTTATAGCAGCTTCGACATGGATTTGTAGCACAAGAAATTTGCTACAAAAGTTCTATGGATTTGCATCAAAAGCAGAAAAATTCTGCTATAAATGTTCTAAAAATTTGCACCACAACAAAAGAGCATCACGAGAAAAGGAAAATTGCTACAAACCTTTAATGGATTTGCATCAAACGGAGAAAAGATCTGCTACAAATCTTCCAAAAATTTGCACCAGAGCAAATGGCATCATGTGAAAAAGAAGATTGCTACAAACCTTCTATGGATTTGCATCAAAAGGAAAAATGGTTTGCTACAAATCTTTCAAAAAATTGCACCACCCCTGACAGAAGCAGCGCCCTCGAGCGCAGGCATCACTGGCGCCCACTGGTTGCAGCACCGCCGCGCGCCGCTGCTACGTGGTGAAATAGGGGCTTCTAGGGTTGCCCGATCTTCACGGATTGACGGCGGGAGTGGACGAACGCACGCAAGAATACGAGGAACACGAAGAACACAAGAACACACACGATACAAGGACCGTTTCCCTTACCGGTCGGTCCAACCGGCCCAATAGAATCCACTCGAGGGTGGGAGATCGGCAAGTGGATACAAGAAGGGATCTTGGATGGTTGTTTCTCCAACGGTCAACCAAACCGATCCAATAAAGTCACCCGAGGATGAAAGATTGGCAAGTAGTCAAACTACAAGTAGAGGTCTTGAATCCACAAGGGGATCTTCTCCACAAGGGGAGGAACCATCCCCACAAGGGGGGGAAGGAGACCGTCTTGAGGTGGGGAGCACAGCTCTACTCTAATCTCAAAACATAGTCTATCTAGATCTGAAGGGGGTAGGTGCCTATATATAGGTTTGACCACAAAGGGGTAGGTGGGGAGGGATACAAGGGAATATTCCCTGCTGGTTCCCGCAGCAGTGGTAGTACCGCTGGGTGTCCGGCGGTAGTACCGTTGGTGCGGGCCTGAAGTTCCTGGCGATCCGCAGCGGCGGTAGTACCGGCGTCGCGGCGGTAGTACCGCTGATGCGGGACTGAAGCTGGCGTTCCGCAGCGGCGGTACTACCGCTGGTGCAGGACTGAAGCTGGCGTTCCGCATCGGCGGTAGTACCGGCGTCACGGCGGTAGTACCGCTGATGCGCACCCGAAGCCCTTTTATGCGGTAGTGACGGTGGCAGTACCGCTGGTGCGCGCCTGGCGTTGGACTGGGGCCGTAGCGGTAGTACCGCTGGTGGACCGGCGGTAGTACCGCTGCTTCCTGGGACTTCTTCCTTCTCCTCTTCCAAGCCACCGTCTTGTCGGGCTTCATTCCTCTCGCGCCTTGGCCATCTTCCCGTGGACTCGCACTCGTCATGACTTGCAATACAAAGTGACGATGGTCAAGTAGTATACCATTCCAAAGTGTCATATCGAGGGTCACATAGAGGAAGGAGTTCACCTTTGAGCTCAGTGACGACTTGTGGTATGTTGGAGTGCTTGACATGGTGATGGTCCTAGATTGCACTACATCATCTCCCCCCGCTTCAAAAAGAGTCGTCCTCGACTCTTGCTCATCACCATGGCAAGGAGGTAGATGTGTAGACCTTGTCGTGTTGTTCACCATGTAGTTGATGGAAATGATGTGGCACTTCTTCAATGTCCTTTCGCCTTTCAAGTAACCTACAAAACTCACAAGGAAGACGAAACAACACTCAAAGAGTAGCCAACTCTTGAAAGTCATCGCATTAGCGCTTATGTAGAAGGAAGTCACCTTAGCAAGATGCCGATGTGCTCTTCTTGCAAGAACTTCCGTCATAGATGCGTGGTTGAAACAACTCATGGAGGCTCATCCAAAGGTACGACCTACACATCAAAGACCAAGCAAACCATGTGTGTGCAAGATAGAGGAGCATATCATCAATGACATGTCCATTCATGTTCATTACACCATTAGCATAACTCTTGAAAGTTATAGCATATGCAAGGTCAATGTGCAAGCAACTTCTTGAAACATCCTCAAAATGTGGGAACACAATAACTCCATGAAAATGTGAGAAGGCAATGATAGCTATCTCTTTTCGAACCATATAATCATTATTGCACAGAAGGCATTGGGAAGAACAAGTTGTCATCATCCTTGATGCAATAAGCGAAGAGTTTGGCAAAAACACACAATGAAGAATGTCCGAAATATCATCATGGTGGCAAACAAAGCACATGAAAGAGCAAGTTTTCAACATATTTGTTGCAACACCAAATTGGTAGAAACCAATAAACTCATGACAAGACATACACAAAATGTCATTATGGTTGCAAACAAGCCATTGGAAAGAACAATTGTTCATCATTTTTGTTGCAACACATAAATCATCCATGTGAAAGATCAAGTAAACATGCTTGTCATATAGGAGACCAAAAGCAATATCATGATTGCAAACAAACCATAAGCAAGAGAAATTGTTCAACTTGTTTGATGCAAAACATGGGCAAGGTATTAGAGTTGGATTCAATCCACAACTCACATGTATGCTCTCAAGAGCTCGTATTGTGAACTCATGCTCAATTGAGGTTGACATTATCATACATTTACCGGCACACACAAGACACCATATAAAGAAATTATGTGCACGGTAGATGAACACATCATCCATCATGACGCGTCTCTTCATTTGCACATCACCAACCACACAAAAATCAATTGAAAAATATGACATATGTGGATAGTCACTATGCAAAGTGAAGGATGGAACAAGGTCCATAAGAGAAAATGAAACATCTCTAAAATGTGAGAAAGCTATGCGGGCAATCTCATTATCAAGCATTTCAACATTAGTGCAAGCAACACATGTGAAAGAGAAATTGTTCAACATGTTGCAAGCCACAATGGGAGAAAAATAGAAACATTCATAACAAGGCATGCTCATGGCAACATCATCACAAATAGGTAATTCTACATGATCAACATTGGTTTCAAACAAAGTATCACAAGAGAATAAGAACGAATCATATGTGACATCAATAGAACCATCCATAGCATGCAAGCAATCATAGTTCATCATGTCCACTAGCGGGATCATGGTCACATCAACACCCATACCTTTGTAGTCCCACTCATGTGAAGTAGGTGTTGAAGTAGTAGGGGCTTCCATGTAACCGACTTGTTCATCTTGAAGTAGACATGGGGTGGCATCATCATCATCCTCCATGTACATCTTCTCCATTTGAGGCACCGTCAAGTCGAGGAGCGGCGTCTCATCATCCATGGAACCTAGCACACAATGAGAAAACACACTAGAGGTAGAGGTTAAGTTGTTAAATATCGAAATGGCCTCACAAGACCTATCAACTACCTCTCTCAACTCAAGTGGTGTATCACTCATTCCCTCAAAGTGAAAGCACTCAAACTCACATATGGTGGAGGCACTCAACTCACTCTCACTCTCACTCAAGTGGGCTAAGTGGCTCTCATTCTCACATGGGATTGGTACCATCTCATAACTCAAACACATGAGGGTAGACTCACTGTTCTCATCTCCAAACGCCTCCAAGGTTAAAGGTAAACTCCCATGCTCAACCTTCTTGACCTCATCGCCTCCAAAGGTGCATGCCATAAGAGGGGCATCACCACTCAACTCCATTGCCGAAGGGAACATCCCATGCTCGGCATCATCATCACTTGACCCATGGTCATACGTGATAGCATTCTCAATGCTCGCCTCCTTGGTCGAAGGGACAATCCCATGCTCGACCATCTTGTCATCGTCGTGGTCACCTTCGTGTTCACCAACTTTTCACTCCCACATCATGTGACCTCTTCTATTGCATAGTGGTCACAAGAGATTGGGACATTCTCGTGGATCATGGTCTTGGCCTTGGCAATTGTCGCATAGGAGGTCTTCATCTTGCCATATGGGGCCCAATGTGGTGGTGGCATTTGGTGTAGAAATCATATCAAGAGAAGTGCTTGAGAAGGGTGTCGTCTTGGTTGTGGCCTCACATGTGTGACCATGCTTCTTCCGGCGTCGACGTAGGCTTTTCGCGACGAAGTTGTCGAAGTCGGCCATGATCTCATCAAAGATGGAACTTGTAGCTCTTGTTGGCGCACTTGAAGTGGTAGCACGAGGGGGCACCATAGGATGCGCCTTTGTCGCCTTTTTCTTCTCATGTCGACATTGACGCTCTTGAGTGGAGGGGTGTCGTCGAAAGTCATTTGGATGATGATGTAGTGCAACCTAGGCACACAACACCAACACCATCAAATGGTCCAATGACAAGATCAAGAGTCAAGGCACTTCATGATAAGGTGAACTCACTCCTCTCTATGTGTGATTTTGACACTCCTTTGGATGGTATGCTACTTCATTCCACCACCTTTCATATCCTCAGGTATGACCCTCCAGAAGATCACCAAGGACGTGTCGAGGTTGGACAAGAAGACGGACGAGAAGATGGACAAGAGAAAGAAGAAGAAGAGAAGAAACTGCCAGGAGCGGTACTACCGCCGGATGGCCAACGGTACTACCTCTCCGTCACTGAAGCCCCCGCATCGCCGGAACTACCGCCGCCACCTCCGCTTAAGAACGTCTTTGGGAGCCGTCAGCGGTACTACCGCCGAGCCAGTGGTACTACCGCCGAGGTGGAAGCGAGACCCGCACCGGCGGAACTGCCGCCGCCACTTCCGCATAAAATGTCTTCGGGCGCCCAGTAGCGGTACTACCGCCGTGGTGGAGCGAGCCAAATCTAGGCCCGCACCAGCGGTACTACCGCCGCCTGACCAGCGGTACTACCGCTGTTGCGGGCACATCTCAGGCCTGCGAGCCTTGTAATCCTCACCTACCCCACCTACCTTGTTCCCCTTTGACTTTGGACTATAAATAGGAGCTCTCCATCTAGATCTAGGGTTAGACAATGATTTGGGATTAGAGTAGAGTCTTGCTCCTTCTTCTCAAAGTGTCTCTTTCCTCCTTATGGAGATGAATCAAGGCCTCCCCTTATGAAGATGAACCAAGGCCTCCTGATGGAGGGATAATAACCCGGTAGGCCCATGAAGAGGGAAGCATGACCCGCTAGGCAGGAGGCCCGGCGAGGCCAGCTAACCACCAACTGGGCCGGGTTGTTCTTCTGGGCCAGCATCTTGGCGGTGACCCGGGGAAGGAAGGTGATGTTCTAGAAGGTACAAGAGGCGGTTCAAGACTTGGAATACACGAAGAGCAAAGGAGCTAAGATAGGACTTGGAGTTCGGGTAGAACCCGGCTCTATTGTGTACGCGGTCAGAGAGCCCGGTATCTATATAAACCGGCCCTGAACCGTAGCTAGCAAGACTTTCACAACCCCCAAGCTGTAGGCGAGAGAACCATCGAGACATACAATCCCTATAACCTAGATCGAGACTCGGCTCTGTTGTCGTAGCCGGGTCATCGAGATTGAGATCAATAATAAGATAGCAGGAAGTAGATCTTTATCTCCAATGGAGAGGCCGAACCTGGGTAAACCTTTGTCCCTTGCCGTGCTAAACAATCTCCCAGACGCCAGTGTCGCCTTGCCCAAAAACTTAAGCTACCCCAAAGTAGCTTCTGCCGTGTTATCTACCCCACGACAGTTGGCGCCGTCTGTGGGAATCACGTCCAAAGGTGTCACCATCATGGGAGAAGCAAGGCAAGGAGTAGAGAACTATGTTTTCGGCGAGATCACCCTCAACTCGCAAGGAGAGCCCATCGTCGATGATTCTGGCTGGGGGCCGGAATCTGATCTACTTGAATCAGGAGCCGCCACAATTGTTCAATCTGATGGAGAGGAATCAGTTGGCACAGCTGAAGTTGAGGAGGTCCTGAACACGCTGGAGGAACGGCTGGATGACCCGGCAGAAATCCCGGGTGACGCGGTGGAACAAGCCGGGTCGGAATCAATCTTGCCCCTGTTTGAAGGCCGGTTTGGGTATGATGCAGAAGAAGAAGATGATGAGGAACAAGAGTCAAGTCCAAGCCCGGTTCGTAGGGTAGCGGTGTACACCGCGCCTTCGTCCAGCATGCAACCATCACCATCAGCTGTTGTTCCACCGGCCTTTACCCCGGGTCAACAGCAGCTGCCCCCAATTCTGGAGTTGGCAGAACAGAGAGTTGATGGAGAGCCGGCTTCGGTCTCAGAGGAAAGCGAGGGTACGGCAAGATACAGAAACAGTTTTGGGTTCCTGCATAACCGGGCCCAAGGAGAGGAAAGAAGTAACACAGCAGCTGCCCCGGCCTTGTTTAACAATGGCCTGGTCTTAGATCCATCAGCACTTACAAGGTTGGTTACTCCAGAAAACGCAGCAGTTAGAGCAATGGAATTGGATACAGCACGCCGAGCGTTGGAGCAGATGCGCAGGGACGCCGAGGCAGAGAGGCAAGAAATAGAAGCAAGAAAGAGGCAAATAGAGGATGAGGAAAATCGTCTCAATGAGATGACCAGGGCGCACCGGAGGAGGCACCAGAGCCGGCTGGCCCCTGGAGAAAACGCTATAAACCCAGCAGTACTGTTTAGGACCCCAGAAGATCAACCAGTTGGTGTCACCCAGGTGGCTCCAGTTGTAAGGGCAGATGTAGAACCAGATAGAGGAACAGGAGCAGCTGGGGTTGCAGTGGCAACGGCGCCGGGTCTTCTCGCTGGGGTAGCCAGGGGAAATCCGGGTCTGCCGCCCAGGACACCAAGGTTTCACACGCCGGCGGGTCACTATTCAAATCCGGCGGATAACGTGTATGCAGCAACTTTGGCGCTTGATCGTATTCCATTGGGAGACACGCCAGCGGAGATTGAAGCCCGGCGTGCCATTGACATGTTACGCACTGCAGTTGTCCAGCAAACTCAGTATTCAAGGGAGAAAAGTGCATTGCATTCCACAACGTATCGTAGCAAGAGTCGCAATGGAGGTAACCCGCCATTGGCCGGGCCTGTAGCGGCACAGCAGCAAAACCCGCCCCAGCAAAATCAAAATCAAAACAATCAGCAGCATCAACCCGCCCCAGCAATTTCCATAGCTCAGCAGATAGTCAATAGATCACGCGGGGAGAAGTGCGGGCAATGCAAACCCGGTAGTACCTGCAGCAGGAGTACCACAAGGAGGACCGGGTCCTGCACCAGCCGCGTCTGCAAGCTCACCCGGTAATATCAATATTTCGGCAAGTTCTTCTAGTTTAGCCGGGCCAAAATGTCTTTCAGATTCCATTAGAGCAGAGCCTTTCCCTGAGAAGTTCAAGGAGCCAAGCAAGATATCCAATTATGAGCCCAGCATGGACCCGGCCAGCTGGTTGAGCAGTTATGAGATGGCGATGTGTATACGCAATGCCACAGAGAATGTTTGTGCCAAGTACATGTATTTGATGATGAGCGATGGAGCAGCGAAGTTGTGGTTTAAAAATCTACCAGAGAAGTCCATTAATTCCTGGGATGAGTTGAAGGCGGTTTTCACCAAGCACTTTCAGGGTACGTGCAAGCGTTTGTTTTCCATTGAGGATCTTGATCGTTGTATACAGAAAAAAGGCGAGTCAGCACGTCATTGGATGGGCCGGGTCACGGAGATCCTGCACTCTTCATCTGGTATTGAGCCCAAGGATGCAATTTCATCAATGGAGAAAACTTGTAAGTATGCACCACTTGTCCAGAAGCTGGGTCGCATGAAGGAAGGGCACCGGGTTAAGCCGGTCACCATGGCAGAGTTGATGGATGCTTGCAATAGGCACGCAGCCACGACAAACTCAGGATGAGCCTGAGGAGGAAAGGGGAAGGCACGGCAAATAATGGTGGAAGGAACAATAATGGCTCGGAAACAACAATCAGAATCAGCATAAGCGAGGTCATAATGATGGAAGTTCAGAGTTAGTAGCAAACACCAATACCGGGTTTCAGAGGCAAAGGATGGACGGGAACTACCAGGAAAACAGAGGTTATCAGGAAAATAGAGGTTACCAGGACAACAGGGGTTATCAGGGAACAGTGGAAATCACAATAGTGGAGGTAGTTACCAGGGAACACGCCCAATGAGTACTGAGGAAGCTTTTAGGATGCCGTGTCCTCGCCATAGCAAGATGGGCAGACCATCCAATCATTCATTGGCACAGTGTGTGGATTTGAATAGGTGGAAAAATAATGAGGTGCAGAGAGCTCTGCAGGGAGCAAACAGAAGTGGAGGACCCGGCCAGGGTGGTAACCCGGCTGCGGGGCCTCTAACAGGAGCAAATGCGGTACCCACTGGAAACCCGGGTCAGAACCAGAACACGAGTAACCAAGGAGGATTTTCACAGCAGCCAAGGCAACTTGGTCAGTATCACATTTATACCAGTGGCACAACAAAAAGAGAGAGAAAGATAGTCAAAAGGGCGGTTAATACAGTGGCTGCTGGAATTCCAAGGTATTTGAGGTGGTCAGAGCATGCAATTACTTGGAGCAGAGCAGATCATCCAGAGGTGGTGGAGCACCCGGGCCTGCTTGCGCTAGTTGTTGCTCCTCAAGTTCATGGCTTCGAGTTGAAAAAGGTTTTGATGGACGGTGGCAGTAGCATCAATATTTTGTACTGGGACACGTTTGTGCGCATGGGTCTGAAGGAGTCACAGTTGCAGAAAACGTCAACAATTTTTCACGGTATAGTTCCGGGAAAATCAGCCACACCAGAGGGTAAAATTTCATTGGAGGTAGCTTTTGGCGAGTCTATCCATAACTTCAGATCAGAGTGGCTCACGTTTGAGGTGGTAAAGTTTCCAAGTCCATATCATGCATTGTTGGGAAGGCCGGCTTATGCCAAGTTCATGGCAAGGCCGTGTTATGTGTATCTCCAGTTGAAAATGCCGGGTCCCAATGGGATCATCACTGTTCATGGTAACAGGGAAATAGCAGCAGAGTGTGATGAAGGGGATGCAGCCCTGGCAGAGCAAACGTGTGCAA
Source organism: Poa pratensis (assembly GCA_947311845.1). NCBI lineage: Eukaryota > Viridiplantae > Streptophyta > Magnoliopsida > Poales > Poaceae > Poa > Poa pratensis. The sequence continues at coordinate 45,651,170 of CAMZMU010000062.1, read as the reverse complement.
GAGAGGAGTTGAAAGCTTACAGATCAAATGTTGACCCACAGGATAACACGGCGCTCAAGAAGCCAATGACAGAAGATGATAGGGCAAAGTTTAAAGCAGCAAAGGACACAAAGATGGTGGATTTTGTGCCTGGGGATTCCTCCAAGCAGTTCGCCATAGGGACAAACTTAACTGACAAATAGGAAAGCGCGCTCATCGAGTTCATCCGTGAGAATCGGGATGTTTTTGCGTGGACACCTAGTGACATGCCAGGCATTCCAACTGAACTCGCTGAGCACCGTTTACATGTTGATCCCAAGGCTAGGCCGGTAAAACAAGGTTTGAGAAAAATGAATGCAGAAAGGAGAAAAGCAATTGGAGAGGAGATAGCCCGGCTTCTGGAGGCCGGCTTTATCATGGAAGTGTTTCATCCAGAGTGGTTAGCTAACCCGGTTTTGGTTCTGAAAAAGAATAATGAGTGGAGGATGTGTATTGATTTCACGAGCTTGAACAAGCATTGTCCCAAGGATCCGTTCGCACTGCCGCGCATTGATCAAATTGTGGATGCGTTGCAGGTAGCGAGCTCTTGTGTTTTCTGGATGCGTATTCAGGTTATCATCAGATCAAACTTAACAAGGAAGATTGGGAGAAGACGTCGTTTATCACCCCCTTTGGTGCTTTTTGTTACAAGACCATGACTTTTGGGTTGAAGAATGCAGGAGCAACTTATCAGAGGTGTATCCAGAATTGTTTTCATGATCAGATTGGGCGCAATGTGCACGCTTATGTTGATGATGTGGTTATCAAGTCAGAAAAAGCCGGGTCATTTATTAATGACCTTGCAGAGACATTCAAGAATCTGAGAGAGTACAAGATGAAGCTTAATCCTACGAAGTGTGTGTTTGGGGTTCCAGCGGGCAAGTTACTTGGTTTCATTGTGTCAGAGCGTGGAATTGAGGCAAACCCGGAAAAAATTCGTGCAATCCAGAGTTTGAAAAGGCCAGAGGAGTTGGCTGATGTTCAGAAGCTGACAGGCTGTGTGGCTGCGTTGAGCCGGTTTATTTCCCGGCTTGGAGAAAAAGCTATTCCGTTGTATAAGCTGTTGAAGAAGACAGATAACTTTGTGTGGAATCAAGAGGCAGATGAGGCCTTTGAGGCCTTGAAGAAGCAGTTGTCAAAGCGCCAGTTTTAGCGGCGCCGGGTCCCAAGGAACCCATGCTTTTGTATGTTGCAGCCGGGCCTCAAGCTGTGAGTGCCGTGGTGGTGGTTGAGCGAAAAGAGGAAGGAAAAGAGAACCCGGTACAAAGGCCGGTCTATTATGTCAGCGAGGTCCTATCAGAAGCAAAGCAGAGATACCCACATTGGCAGAAGCTAGTGTTTGGTGTTTTCATGGCTAGTAGAAAGTTGAAGCCGTATTTTCAGGAGCATCCAATTACGGTGGTCAGTTCTATTCCCTTAGCAGATATCATCAGAAACTCCGAAGCTACAGGAAGAATTGCCAAGTGGGCAATTGAAATGGGGGATTATCACATTGATTATGTGCCTCGCACAGCTATCAAGTCTCAGGCGTTGGCAGATTTTCTTAATGATTGGACACAGTTGAATGCACCACCTCTCACCCCGAGTCTCAAATCTTGGGTTATGCATTTTGACGGGTCTAAACAAGAGCAAGGTTCAGGAGCTGGAGTGGTGTTAACTTCTCCCAAAGGTGACAAGTTGAGTTATGTTTTGCAAATTCACTTTGATTGTACCAATAATGTGGCAGAGTATGAGGCCTTGTTACATGGTTTGCGTATGGCAAAGGAGATGAACATCAAGCGTATTAAGTGCTATGGGGATTCAGATCTTGTGGCGCAGCAAGTTTCAGGAACTTGGGACAGAAAAGATGCAACTATGGCGGCTTACAGGCGAGAGGTGGATAGAGTAGCTGGGTTCTTCTCAGGCTATCAGGTGGATCACATTGACCGCAGGAAAAACGATGCTGCAGATGCTTTGTCAAGACTCGGCTCACGCAGAGAGCCGGTTCCACCTAACGTTTTCTTGGACGAGCTATGGGCTCCATCAGTCAAGTCCCAGGATGAGGAAGAGTTGGTAGACCCGGATTCGCAGCTGGTGGCTGTAACCCGGGAAATTCCAGAGTGGACAGAACCGTATCTTGCATATCTTTTGAGAGGGGAGTTGCCCCAGCAGGAAGTCATAGCCCGGCAGATCGTGCGCCGGTGCAAGGCCTATGTGGTCATAGATGGTGAGTTATATAAGAGAAGTGTTTCAGGGGTATATCAGAGATGTGTGTCTGGAAAGGAGGGCCGGCAAATTTTGAAGGAAATTCACGAGGGAGATTGTGGTCATCATGCTTCAACTAGGTCCTTGGTTGCAAAAGCTTTCAGGCACGGTTTCTTTTGGCTCACAGCCCAGGCAGATGCAGAGCGCTTGGTGAATAGATGTGATGGATGTCAAAGGTATGCAAGACAGATTCATGTGCCGGCTCAGGAGTTGAGAACAATACCTTTGACTTGGCCCTTTGCAGTTTGGGGGCTTGATATGGTGGGTCCTTTCAGCATGTCTCCTTGTAAGAAAACCCACCTCCTCGTTGCCATTGACAAGTTTACCAAGTGGGTTGAGGTCATGCCTGTTACAAATTGTGAGGCGGCAACAGCAGTGAAGTTTTGAAGCAGATCATACACAGGTTTGGGTATCCCCATAGTATTATCACAGACAATGGTACTAATATGTCCTTGGGAGAGATGGCAAAGTTTTGTGGAAACAATGGTATACGTTTGGATGTTGCTTCTGTGGCTCATCCTCAGGCCAATGGGCAAGTTGAACGAGCTAACCAGGAGTTACTCAGAGGATTGAAACCACGTCTCCGGGTCCCGTGTCTCAGAGCCGCCGGAGCGTGGGTGGAGGAATTGCCATCAGTTGTTTGGGGAATCAATACAACACCAAACAGATCCACAAAGATGACCCCTTTCTTCATGGTGTATGGGGCAGAGGCAGTTTTGCCAAGTGATATTATTCATGACTCGCCTCGCGTGGCGGCTTACGTGGAGACAGAAAATGAGAAGACCCGGCAGGATTCTGTTGACCTGCTGGAGGAGAATAGAGAGCAAGCATTGGAAAGATCAGCAATTTATCAGCAAGATTTGAGGCGGTATCACAGCCGCCGGGTTAAAACTCGCACCTTCCAGGAAGGTGATCTAGTGTTGCGATGGGTGCAGTCCAAGGAAGGGATGCACAAGTTATCTCCTCCTTGGGAAGGGCCCTTCATCATAAGCAAGAAATTGAACAATGGTTCATACTATTTGGTGGACGCTAGAGAGAAATCAGAGACAGTCAATGACTCAACACACTCTACCTTTTCTATGGAAGAGCGTGAGAGGCCGTGGAACATTGCGCAGCTGCGCCCATATTATACTTAGCATGAAAAAGATGTATCAGATGTAACACATGATGTAACAGGCAGCAGGTTTCAGACGCGCTCTTTTCCTTACCAGGGTACCTAAGGGGACTGGAAGGTTTTTAATGAGGCGGCTTGCTGACCTAACCTTTTCTATCAATAAAGTGAAGGTTGAAACAGAAATTTGTCTTGTCTCAGTTTATGTTTCAGTTTTATAAGCCGGTTATTTTTCTTTGTTCTATATGTATTGTGGCAGTTCTGGGTCAAGCTTGGTCCTGGGGGCTTGTCATTGAGATAGCTAAAGTTATTTCCCCAGGACCCGGCTCATAAGTATCCCCGGGTTTCAGTTTTGGTTGCAGTTGTTTAAGTTTTTTATTTTTGAGGATGCCCAGAGAGTGCGTCCCACCAGTATTTTGGATCAATGGGGTACTGAGGCATAAGCCCTTTACTTTATAAACATTGATCCAGGTCTTGGGGGCTCTTACTGCAAAAAGTCTGTAGCTGCAATCCCAAGACCCGGCTTTTATGCCACTAGTATTCTTGGTTATCTTGCTGTGTAGCTGATGTGACTCGCACTTATATGGCCTGATTGCACACCTGGAAACTCAATCAACCATGAAGCCCATTGGGACTTGGTTTGACCCTGTTTTTCTCAGAGAAGTTGCGCCAGGATATCCATGCGAAAGCCGGCTCACAGTTAAAGAAACCAAAAGGGTCATCAAAACCACAGAAGATAAGCAATTGGATATTTCAAGTGTCATGTGATTCCACATAGTTTCACCAAAGTTTAAAACAAGTGCAAAAGCACACATCACAGGCATGGTATCAGAATAGCTAAGTTATTACAATAAAGTGCCCAAGGGCCGAATGATATAAGTTTTCTAGCAGAGACACAGCATCTGCATAAGTTAAGAGCCGGCTTCTGGAGCCGGGTTAGTGGAAGGAGTTGTAGCTGGGGTGCCGTCTTTGGCGCTTGTCGAGTCATCCTTGGCCGTCTCTGCTTCTGCTTCCCGGGTCTTGGGGGCTCCATCAGTGCGCCAGGTGACAAGTTGAAGGGACTGGAAGTAGTGTTCATCTTCATCTTCCACTGGTGCACGCGCTGGAGGTGGCACAGTGGGAGTTGAGGAGCTTGGCGCAGCGGAAGTACTTGGAGCAGTTTTATCACCAGCAACAGATTCCTTGTAGCTCTGTAGCAGGTCGATGCGTTGAGGCTCGTCGTCCACAATTTCTTTATTCGCCTCGTTGTAGCCATACTGGATGGTGTTAAGCTTCAGATTGTTGGCAATTTGGGTAGCCACGAACCGGGTCTGCTTCATAACCCGGCTGTAGGTCTTCCTGTCAAAAGGAGTGCCATCTGCATTGTACTCAGGAAAACCCGATGCCAGAGGAGCCGGGTCAAGTTGGGGATAGTAAGCTTTAGCCAAAGCTAGGCTGCGCATGGCCCCGGCCCTGCATGCAGATTTCTTCAGCAGGTGAATCCAGCCAGGCATTGTGGACAAATGGCCCAGCACTTCAGTGTAAGTGCTGGGCGGGTTTTCCCAGTTTCTTGCAGCTTGATGACCTCGCAACTCCCAAAGTATAATTGGCGGACCAGTGTATACATGCATTTGATTTTCTCAGTTGCGGTCTTGCGGATGTTGCCATCACGTGCACCTGCAAAAGGGAAACCAGTGTCAGGCATAGTTTACATGCCGAGCTTGGAACAGACGAAAAATTTACCGGGTTTTGAGAGTATTGTGCTTACCAACAAGGGAGGCAACCATGGCAGTAATCATCTTCTTCAGGCGGGTCAGCTCGCTGGTAGCTGTATTCAATTTCTGTTGGAGGCTGGTCAGCTGCTCTTGAAAGTTTTCTTCATGCTCTTGCATGTCCCGCTTCAAGTCTGAGTTCTCCTGAGTCAAGGCAGTTATTTTTTCTTCCAGGGCTTGAAGTTTGTTTGCCCCTTCAGCCCGGGTCTCAGTCTCAGCTTTTAAGGCTCCTTGTAGCCGGGCCACTTCTTCATCGGCTTGGTTCACATGTTCCTGTTACAAAAAAAAAAGTGCACAGTTTAGCCTCAAGTTACTAAGGAATTATTAGCCTGGAACTTGGGGGCTACAAAGTTTCAAAAGTTTGCAACAGACAAGTAAAGCCCCAGGTTGCCGCAAGCGTGCTAACCCGGTGCTTGGGGGCTACACGGGTGAAAATTTTAAAATTGTTCAAGTGATTAGTCCCAGGTTGCTGTGGACAGCTAACCCGGCACTTGGGGGCTACAGTGTTGAAAAGTTTTTGTAAAGGATGTTGGCGTTTCAAGCACCAAGTTTTTCAACAAGTGATAAATTTGGAGCTTGGGGGCTAGGCAGAGTATGGTTATGCAAGAAGTAAGAAGGTAAGTAAAGTTAAAAGCACACCTGGTACCGTTTCTGAAGCAGAGAGACAAGCTCAGTCTCCAAGTTCTTATGATGAGCAAGGCGAGAAAAGTATTCCTCGCACAGAGCCGGTGTGGACATGGAGTTCAGAGTCGCCAGATCCAAAGAAGCAACCGGGTCCTTGCCCTTTGCAGAGGGATCCACCTTGATTTCTGGTGCTGTGACCTTGGCAATAGCAGTGGACACGCCAGGAGCCGGGCCTTGCTTAGACCCGGTGATCTGGACTTCTGGGTCAACTTCTTTGGTTCCAGACCCATGCCCGGGTGATTGCGCGTCTGGGCTTGGTTTTGGAGCAACTGGCGGACTTGGTGGTGAGGTTACCACGTTTTCGGCGCCAGATTCTTCTTTTTGCGCCTCCTCAACTTGTACTTCCATTGGGAGGGTTCAGTTCTGGCAGGTGGAGGAGATGCGGTTGGAGAAGATTCCGGGTCTTCCTCCACAATAGCTTTGGCACTGAAGCGAAAAGAGGTGAATTTAGTTACAGAAAAGATTAAAGTGTTGAAAAATGAAAAGAAAGGAGAGTAATCCTAACCCGGTATTGATGAGGAAATCCTCGGGCGTGCTAGCCGCGTCCGAGGAAGAATCTGATAAACGAGAACGTTTAGGAACCCGGATTTTGCCAGCCAAAGGGTACTTTTTGCTGGGCGTCTTCTGGATCGATTTGGCCCAGCTTGATAAAGAACATGGAGGGATACCTGTGCTCAGTGTCACGTGGCTTGCGGAAGACCGGGTCCGCGGTCTTTTGTTTGCTTCAGCTTCCTTTTCAAGTTCCTTTTCCTGTGTTTGTATTTGAGTTTGAGATGAGTTCATCATACAAGTTGAGAACGAGAAAATGGCACCTTTGCAATTGCAGCCCGGGTCCTCTTTTGAGGAGTGGGTGCAGCAGTTTGTGGACCCGGCAATACGTCCGGAGCCGGGTCATTGGGGCCTGGAATGAGAAGAGCCGGGTTATCAGTAGAAGTGTCCTTTTTGGGGACTTCGTTGTTAATCAGCTCGAGGAAGAGCCGGCCTATGGAGTCTGGCTCACCTTCTTCTTCTTCTTCTTCTTGGTCGTCACTTTCTGTGTCCTCTTCAGCAGAGGATGTAGGGGTGTAATCTGCACTCCACCATTTGGAGTCCTGGAAAAAGAAATATCAGTAACAGTTTGCAAGAAGTACCGGGTTACAGTTTACAGAAACAAGTAAGGGCAAGTTTTTTACCGTAGGAGGCTTGTTTTTGGCACTGTACGGGGCGAGCCCGTTCATGCAATATCAGTTTCTTTTCGCCAAGGAGCCTCTTGGCGTTCTTCACGATTTGGTCATCCAGCAGAGTGATCTCTGAATAACGCATATCGTCTGTAGTTTCTTCTGTGTATTCGCAGAAGAGCCGGGTCCTGATGCTGAGGGGCTGGATGAACCAGCCGATCCAGCACTTGACCAGGTCAGTCCCCCTGAGTCCATGTGCGAGCAGGGCTTTGGCCCGGCGGAGCGTGGGCTCGAGCTTGACCCGGTCTGCGTCTGTGGCGTAGCTGTTCATCTTTGCTTCGTAGGTCATGCCCGAGTTCCGAAAAGCCGGGTAACGAGCATCATCTGACTCGGGTGAAGTGTCTTTGAAATAGAAATATGTGTTTTGCCATCCCTTTGGATGGCTGGCAAGAGCAAGAGCCGGGAAATCACATTCCCTCCGGCGCTGGATCGCCACTCCACCGTAAGGGCCAAGGTTGTCTTTGCGGGATGGGTTGCAGTAGAAAAATTCTAGGAAAAGTTCAAGGCTGGGGGCTATTTGTAAGTAATCCTCGCAGAAAACTACAAAGTTGCTAATGTTGAGAATGGAGTTGGGGCCTATGTCTTGTGGCCTAAGACTGTAGTATTTTAAGACCCGGCGAAAGAACAGGGAACCCGGCGGGCGGAAACCGCGCAGGACATGATCTAAGAAGGCTACCACTTCACCTTCCTTGGGGTTTGGGCGGATCTCCTCTCCAGGGGCGCGCCACTGGATCTCGTTCTGAGCCGGGAGTTCGCCCCGGTTCACGAAAGACTGAAGGGTGGTCTTGGTCGCACTGGACCTTGTCCAGTTTACTGGAGCAGCAGCGGCCGCGGCCCCAGATCCACCAGCAGAGGACCCAATGGGTTTCTTCGCAAGTTTCTTTGCGGCCTTGGGTCCTCCAGCAAGTTTCTTTTCCTTCACCATGGCCAAGGTGCCTAAACAGTAACAATGGCGAAGAACAGCAAAGACGCTAAGAATCCAAGTTCCAGATGCGATGCGGAGAAAGAAATACGGGTTGAATCTAGGTGAAATAAAGGCTGGAATCGGATGCGCAGTACGGAAGCAGGGATAAATTGGATTACCTTGGGGATTAATCGAGATCGGAGGGCTTGATCGGAGATTGGAGTTCCGGCGGTTGCGGCGGCTGTGACGCGAGCGTGAGGTAGGAGATGAAGATGAGGGGATGAGAAATGACCGCGGTGGGTGTTGGCCTGGTATTTATGGCCACGGTGAAAACCCTAGGGGTATTGCGGTAAAAATGAGTGGATAAGATAAGCATCTTCTCCGGGAAGTCAACGACAAACAGACAGGACAAAAGGAATATTCGTTGACTCTATTTATGACTGGCAAGCAAACTAGATGAGCTGAGATCTTCGCTAAGTGTTGGGTGAGAGACCCGGGGGCGTATGACCTAGTAAGAGAAAGCCGGGTTACGGTATAACCCGCCAAGAGGAGCTGGCCTAGCCGAGCGGAAAGATAACTATCTGTGTTGTATGTGTTTACTGTTTTCATTTCAGGTGGTTAACCCGGCAAGCCAGGATACCAGCGTTAATCACGAAAGCAACACCAGATAAAAGCAAAGCGTGGCAACCTGGTTACCTGGTTAACCTGGGGGCTACTGATGGAGGGATAATAACCCGGTAGGCCCATGAAGAGGGAAGCATGACCCGCCAGGCAGGAGGCCCGGCGAGGCCAGCTAACCACCAACTGGGCCGGGTTGTTCTTCTGGGCCAGCATCTTGGCGGTGACCCGGCGAAGGAAGGTGATGTTCTAGAAGGTACAAGAGGCGGTTCAAGAGGCGGTTCAAGACTTGGAATACACGAAGAGCAAAGGAGCTAAGATAGGACTTGGAGTTCGGGTAGAACCCGGCTCTATTGTGTACGCGGTCAGAGGCCCGGTATCTATATAAACCGGCCCCTGAACCGTAGCTAGCAAGACTTTCGCAACCCCAAGCTGTAGGCGAGAGAACCATCGAGACATACAATCCCTGTAACCTAGATCGAGACTCGGCTCTGTTGTCGTAGCCGGGTCATCGAGATTGAGATCAATAATAAGATAGCAGGAAGTAGGTCTTTATCTCCAATGGAGAGGCCGAACCTGGGTAAACCTTTGTCCCTTGCCGTGCTAAACAATCTCCCAGACGCCAGTGTCGCCTTGCCCAAAAACTTAAGCTACCCCAAAGTAGCATCTGCCGTGTTATCTACCCCACGACACCTCCCCTTGTGGAGAAGATCCCTGCGTGGATACCAAGGCTTCCTCTTGTAGTAGTTTGCTACCTGCCAATCTTTCATCCTACGGTGATTCTATTAGGTTGGTTTGGATTGACCAATTGGCCAAACAATCCGAAGAGTAAGGTGTGCTTGGGAGAGGAGAATTGGGGGCTGCCCAAGGGGATTTGTTACCAGTTGAATCTTGCTGAGTTGCTACTTGCTAGTTATCTTTGATTTGTTGCTTTCCACTCTTTGTGTTCTTGTGTTCATCCCTTGTTCTTCATGTTCATCGCTCCCTCCGCTCAAATCCGTGAAAATCGGGACCAACCTTCATCATATGGTATCAGAGCTCTAGGTTGACACGGATTTGATTTGTGTTTCCACCAAAATCCACCAAATTTTCTTTGTTTTTGAGAAATTCGAAAATTTCCACCAAAAATAGCCTATCCTTGTTTCGAGCCGATCTGTAGATTCGTTGCGTTTTTGGTAGTTTTTGTCCGTGGATCTGTTGCTTTAGGACCCCCTCCACCTTTGGTTGCGTTCCCTAGCCTCAATTTTGCCAATTTCCCACGAATTCGAGGACTTTTCGAGCCCTATTTCCGCCCAAATCGCGACCAGAAACTTCAGATCTCCAGGGGAGTGGTACTACCGCCGGTCGAGCGGTACTACCGCCGCAACGGTACTACCGGGGCTGGGAGCGGTACTACCGCCCGGGCCGAAATTTTCAGAAATTTTTCTTTTTCCTCGGTTCGTTTTTGCATTTCGTCTTTGGTTTGAGTCATTTCTTGGTGTGCCCTACGACTACGACATCGACAAGCTTCCGCAGCCACACATCTTCGACGCCAAGCGACGACGCCACCAAGGACTCGACATTTCCCCACCATCATAATCCGTTGTGAGCCCTTCTTCCTTTCGTGTACCTTGACCTATCGGACTAGCTCTTTGATATTGCGGGGCATTGCACTTGTTGAGTGATTGTCTTAAAGTATTGACGAGTGTGTATCGTTAGGGATCTTGGCACTAGCAAAAGTTGAAGGAATCATCGTAAAAAATCCAAAAAAAAGAGAGAAGAAAAGACATGAGTAGTGCCAAGTATCATCTCTTGTAGGTTGCGACAAAGCTAAGACCGCCAAAGTGAGTGTGAGTGTTTAACACTTGTGCAAATCCGTTGCCCACCAAAAAGCAATTGAACTAGCGTCCCTCTCGTGTTGGTGTGACATTTGAGCACGTAGTCTTCGTTAGGTTGTCTATCTTCGAGTGCTCGCCCTTTTGGCCGCCCAACCCCATCATTCGCTTTTGTGTGTGTTTCTTCATCATTTGTGGTTGGAGTTTATTTGGTAATTTGATCGTTGTGGATTTTCTCTACCTTGGACAACATACTCTTCGCCGGATTTGCTTGTTTCGTTTGCCACTTCATACCTTCCTATCCTCATAAGTGTGTGTGTTGGGTGTTAGAACCGGATTATGTCCTCTCAAGCCTCATTATACTTGGGATATAGTTTGTCTTGGTTTTCCTTGCCACATATCTCACTTGTTCTTGAGAAAATGTTTAGGGGAAGTACAACCGGAAGCTCAAGCCCGGACGATGAAATGCACAGTGGACTTCGAGGTGATCATGGCTATGTGACACATACCGAGTTTGTTGGTCTTCGACACCTTCTTTGTGATGGACTAGGACGCTACGAGCGCCGTCTTCAAGCTCAAGAGGCCAACTTCAACGACCGCATGCATGCGCAAGAAGCATCTATGGAGCGGGTGACCGAAGCTCTCAACAACCTTGTGCGACAACGCGCTTCTTCTTCATCACGCTCAAGCCGTACAAGAACCACCTCAAGGTCGACGCAAGCACGTCATGGACGTCATGGCCATCGCCAAGAAGATCCGCTACAAGAACGTCAACATAACCCAAGGCGTGACGCCCATGAACGACCTCCTCCTAACGTTGAACAATCGCATGATCTTCACACGAACAATGCCAATGCGCATCAAGAACAACCTCACCAAAATGATGAACGTGGCGAACGCATACCATCACCACCACCGCAACAACGTGATCATCATGACCCATTAGCTAATGGCAATGGCGTACCGGGTGCGAATGACTTTGGGGAACAAGGACGTCATCCTCCAAGGCCACGCCATCAAAATCATGACAATGCGAACAATAACGAACAACCCATCCATCAACAAGCGCAACCTCCTCGCCATGATCCTCGTCCTCGTCAAGAACTTCCACATGATCGTCACCAACACCAACGTTCCGAGTCAAGTGATAACGAGTCAAGCCAACACAATGGTGATGGACTCAATCGAAGGAGACGTGGACGTGCATTCCCACGTGGTGCCCATGGTGACAACTATGATGACTTGAACAACGTTCGCTTTGATATACCCAAGTTCTACGGCACAAGTGATCCGGAAGCTTACTTCTCATGGGTACTCAAGGTTGACAAGATCTTCCGGTACAACGCTTCTCCGAAAAAAAGTTGCCTTAGCTCGATGGAGTTTGAAGAGTATGCTCTCTTGTGTGGGAACAACTACAAGACGCACGCATCGCTAACCACCAACAACCAATCGACACTTGGGTTTAAATGAAAGAAACAATGTACAAGCGCTTCGTGCCAAGCCATTACACTAGAGACTTGTACAAGAAGTTGCAAGAGTTGAAGCAAGGGTTGAAGTCGGTTGATGAGTACTATAAGGAGATGGAAATCTCGATGATGAGAGCCAATGTCAACGAGTACGAAGAGCAATCCATGGCTCGTTTCATGAATGGCCTCAACTATCCAATCAAGAAGATTGTGGAGTTCCAACCATATGCCAACTTGGTTGAGCTAGTACATCAAGCAACAAAGGCCGAGCGTCACGTGCTTGAAGAGCTCAAATACATCAAGACAAAGGCATTCTTCGCCAACAAGCCTTCTTCGTCAACTCCTACACTTCACAAGCTCTTCCTCACGCAAACACACGAGGTCCTCCAAGAGTCTCTACATCGACATCTCAAGAGCCTCAACCTTTCAAGAAAGTACCTCCCGTTACTAAGGCGCCTCAAGGATCTTCGTCCGGCACAAGACTCTTGCAATGCTACAAGTGTGGCGGACAAGGGCAAAATCCTTTGAGTGCACCAACAAGAAGGTCATGATCATCAATGACATGGGAGAGTATGAATCTATGAGTGAAGATGAGTACAATGCTTTGAACAAAGTCGCCACAATGCAAAGTGCTCAAGAAGAAGAAAATGAGATATATTGTGATGGCGACAACAACCCTCCTTGGTTGTGGCAAGAGCTTTAACCACCAATGTTCAAGTGGAAGAAGACCAAAGATGCAATTTGTTTCAAACAAGAGCGGGAATCAATGGAAAATCCATCAAGGTCATCATCGATGGTGGAAGTTGCCACAACTTAGCGAGCAAGGAACTTTGTGATAAGCTCAACTTGAAGTTCAAGAAGCACCCACATCCATACCATGTGCAATGGTTGAGTGATACCGGAGCCGTCAAGATTCAACACATGGTGCAAGTGTCCTTCAAGATTGGAGCCTATGAAGATACGTTGATTGTGATGTTGTGCCTATGACCGTTTGTCACTTACTTCTTGGACGTCCTTGGCAATTTGATAAGGGTGCTATGCATGATGGAAGGACAAATTACTATAGCTTCAAGAACAACGACAAGACCTTCGTCCTTCGTCCCATGACACCAAGTCAAGTCATCGCCGACAACGCCAAGACTATTGCAGGGCACAACAAGATCGTTCGTCAAGTGAGATGAGTGGTGAGCGAGAGATCCACCATAAAGTGAGTGAGAGCCACAAGCCAAATGAGAGTGACACTTCAAAGAGAGTTCCCACAAAACTTACACTATTTGCCACCAAGAGAGAGATGAGGGAGTTGAGAGAGAACCCATCCACCCTCCACTATGTGCTCATATGCAAGGGTGAAGTTTCTATGACTAACACTTTCACAAACCTTCCTCCTTCTTTGTTGTCTCTTTTGAAGGACTTTGAAGATGTCTTCCCTCAAGAAGTGCCACCGGGACTACCTCCTCTACGCGGAATCGAGCATCGCATCGACCTTGTTCCCGGCGCACCGCTACCAAACCGCGCTCCTTACCGCACCAACCCCGAGGAGACAAAGGAGATTGAGCGGCAAATACAAGAACTTCTTGCCATGGGACATATCCGCGAGAGCTTGAGTCCGTGCGCCGTGCCCGTCATCTTGGTACCCAAGCACGACAACACTCTTCGCCTTTGCATGGATTGTCGCCCCATCAACGCCATCACCGTTAGGTATCGCCATCCTATCCCTCGCCTTGATGATATGCTTGATGAGCTTTGTGGTTCCGCTATATTCTCCAAAATTGATCTTAAAAGTGGATACCATCAAATAAGGATGTGTGAAGGTGATGAATGGAAGACCGCATTTAAAACAAAGCTTGGTCTTTATGAATGGCTTGTCATGCCATTTGGTCTTTCCAATGCACCTTCTACTTTTATGCGTCTCATGAATCATGTTTTGCGTCCTTTCATTGGAAAATTTGTTGTGGTATACTTTGACGACATCCTTATTTATAGCAAATCTTTGGAAGAGCACACTTCTCATGTTGCTCAAGTTTTGTTGGTTCTTCGCAATGAAAAGCTTTATGCCAATCTTTCTAAGTGCACATTTGCCACCAACAAACTTGTTTTCTTGGGTTTTGTTGTTTCTTCGGATGGAGTCGAAGTTGATGAAGCAAAGATACAAGCAATTCGGACTTGGCCTTTTCCGATGTCACTTGAGGAGTTGAGACGTTTTCTTGGTTTTGCCGGATTTTACCGCCATTTCATCAAGGATTTTTCCACAATTGCTTGCCCCCTCCATGAACTTACAAAGAAAAATGTACCTTTCATTTGGGGCAATGCACATGATTTTGCTTTCAATGAGCTCAAACGGTTATTACCGAAGCACCACTCCTTGCCCTTCCGGATTTCTCTAAGACATTTGAGATTGAATGCGATGCAAGTGGATTGGGCATTGGTGGAGTGCTTATGCAAAATGGTAGACCCATCGTACCATAGTGAGAAACTAGATGGAGCTCGCTTGAATTACCCCATTTATGACAAAGAGTTATTTGCTTTGGTTCGTGTTTTGGATGTGTGGCAACATTACTTCCCTAAGGAATTTGTCATTCATTCCGACCATGAATCCTTGAAATATTTGAAAAGTCAAACAAATTTGAACAAAAGACATGCTAAGTGGGTTGAGTTCATTGAGTCTTTTACTTTTGTAATCAAATACAAGAAAGGTAAAGACAATGTGGTCGCGGATGCTCTATCCCGCAAGGCCAACCTACTTACACGTCTTGACATTAGTGTCTTGGGTTTGGATGAGATAAAGGAGTTGTATGCTACCGATGCTTTCTTTGGAGACATTTTCGCTCAATGTTCGGAGCACAAAGGAATTGGTGATTTCTATTTGCACCAAGGTTTCTTGTTTAAGGCTAACAAACTATGTATACCCGAGTCTTCGCTTCGTTTGGTCCTTTTGAAGGAATCGCATGGAGGCGTCTTAATGGGACACTTTGGACGTGACAAGACCTTTGCAATGCTCTCCACAAACTACTATTGGCCAAGGATGTACCGGGATGTGGACCGCTTGGTGCGACGATGTTCAACATGTCTCAAAGCTAAGTCTACTCTAAACTCTCATGGCTTATACACACCTTTGCCAATTCCACATCACCCATGGTCCGACATTGCTATGGATTTTGTCTTAGGACTCCCACGTACTAAAACAAACAAGGATTCCATCTTTGTCGTCATTGATCGATTCTCTAAAATGGCACACTTTATACCATGCAACAAGACCGACGATGCTTCACATATTGCTACTTTGTTTTTAGGGAAATCGTCCGTCTTCATGGAGTGCCCAAGACCATTGTGTCGGATCGTGACGTCAAGTTCGTGAGCTACTTTTGGAAGACTTTGATGGCCAAGATGGGAATCAAGCAACTATTCTCCACCGCATACCACCCTCAAACCGATGGCCAAACCGAAGTGGTGAACCGAAGCCTTTCCACACTCCTTCGTGTGTTGATCAAGCCTAACTTGAAGAATTGGGAAGAGTGCATCCCACACGCCGAGTTCGCCTACAATCGAGCACTACATCGCGCAACAAAGAGAACACCCTTCGAGGTCGTCTATGGCTACAACCCCTACACCGCGCTCGACATGCTACCACTTCCACTCCAGAACAAGTCAACATGGATTTCGACAAGCGCGCCGCTTACATGAAGAAACTACATGAAGACACAAGGGCACGCTAGAGAAGCATAAGGAAGACCATGCCACCAAGATAAACAAGAACAAGCGCCCCATGATCTTTGAAGAAGGAGACCTTGTTTGGCTACATCTACGCAAGGACCGCTTCCCCGATGAGAGAAAGTCTAAGCTCGCGCCAAGAGGAGATGGTCCTTTCAAGGTTCTCAAGCGCATCAACGACAATGCATACAAGATCGACATATCCAAGTCCAAGTACGGCGTCCATGACACCTTCAACGTCGACGACATCTCACCTTACCTTGGAAACCCAAGTGATGATGAGAACGAAGAGTAGAGGACGACTCTTTTCCAAGGGGGGGGGGGGGAGATGATGTAGTGCAACCTAGGCACACAACACCAACACCATCAAATGGTCCAATGACAAGATCAAGAGTCAAGGCACTTCATGATAAGGTGAACTCACTCCTCTCTATGTGTGATTTCGACACTCCTTTGATGGTATGCTACTTCATTCCACCACCTTGTGTATCCTCAGGTATGACCCTCCAGAAGATCACCAAGGACATGTCGAGGTTGGACAAGAAGACGGACGAGAAGATGGACACGAGAAAGAAGAAGAAGAGAAGAAACTATCAGAAGCGGAACTACCGCCGGATGGCCAGCGGTACTACCGCTCCGTCACTGAAGCCCCCGCATCGCCGGAACTACCGCCGCCACCTCCGCTTAAGAACGTCTTCGGGAGCCGTCAGCGGTACTACCACCGAGCCAGCGGTACTACCGCCGAGGTGGAAGCGAGACCCGCACCGGCGGAACTGCCGCCGCCACTTCCGCATAAAATGTCTTCGGGCGCGCAGTAGCGGTACTACCGCTGGCGGGCGGTACTACCGCCGTGGTGGAGCGAGCCAAATCCAGGCCCACACCAGCGGTACTACCGCTGCCTGACCAGCGGTACTACCACTGCTGCGGGCACATCTCAGGCCTGCGAGCCTTGTAATCCTCACCTACCCCACCTACCTCGTTCCCCTTTGACTTTGGACTATAAATAGGAGCTCTCCATCTAGATCTAGGGTTAGACAATGATTTGGGATTAGAGTAGAGCCTTGCTCCTTCTTCTCAATGTGTCTCTTTCCTCCTTATGGAGATGAATCAAGGCCTCCCCTTGTGGAGATGAACCAAGGCCTCCCCTTGTGGAGAAGATCCATGCATGGATACCAAGGCTTCCTCTTGTAGTAGTTTGCTACCTGCCAATCTTTCATCCGACGGTGATTCTGTTGGGTTGGTTTGGTTTGACCAATTGGCCAAACAATCCTAAGAGTAAGGTGTGCTTGGGAGAGGAGAATTGGGGGCTGCCCTAGGGGATTTGTTACCAGTTGAATCTTGCTGAGTTGCTACTTGCTAGTTATCTTTGATTTGTTGCTTTCCCCTCTTTGTGTTCTTGTGTTCATCCCTTGTTCTTCGTGTTCATCGCTCCCTCCGCTCAAATCCGTGAAAATTGGGACCAACCTTCATCAGATGCTTCTCCTCATGTTGACGTCGGCGTGCTTGTTGCCTTGGCGACCTTTCCTTGGAGCTTCCACTAGAGCTTGGTGACAAGTTTCGAAGCTTGGCGAGTGTGTCGATGTCGTCTTGAAGCTTAGACATGTTGTGGTCCACCGTGGCATCTTTCTTGTGGCGCCTTGATGAGCTAGATGGGCCTTGACTTGGCTTGGCCTTGTCGATGCATTTCTTGGGGTGCCGCCTTGTTGTCGATGTAGAATGTCGAAGCTTGGCACTCTTTGCGATGTCCTTCTCATGACGCCTTCTTGAAGTAGATGGAGCTCCATTGGATGAGTGCATGGTGGTCTTGTCGAAGCACTGTCTTGAGCTTGAACCATAGTAGGTTGTGCCATGACGCTTGGTGGTGCCGCTCTTGAACATGGTGGTGATGGGAGTCCTCTCCTCTTGCATGTTGTCGATGTCACCGCACATGCTACAAGAGTAGTAGTCGTAGACGTTCTCCACCATGTCATCGGAGTTGTAGTCGTGGTAGTGGCGGTCCACCATGTCGTTGTTGTCGAAGTCGATACCATATGTTGAGGCATGTGAGGGAATTTGCGCCTCATTGTCATTGGAGCTTGTGTAGTCGGAGTCGTGGTAGATTCGTATGTACTTGGAGTCGATACCATATGAGGAAGGTTGCTCGACGTCATGGTACCGCTCCTTGTCGTGGACGCTCGAATAGTCGGAGTCGTAGTCGGAGTAGTTGTAGCGGAAGTCTTGGTGATGATCCATCATGTCATGGGGGTCATTGTCGGTGTAGTCGTAGTAGTACCCCATGTCCTCAAAGTTTGAGGCATCATAATCCATGTGACTCATCGTGTAGTCCTCCTCATAGGCTCCATAGTTGCATTCGCTCTCCCTAGACATGTCAACTCACAAGAAAAGTGTATATATGTGGAGAGGAAAGGAAACTAGAGCACAACCTCTCGCCTTTGTAGATAGTATTGGACGTCGTGGACAACCAAAGGGAACGATCACAAAGTAAAGTGCTTGTGTTCAAGTATCCAAAGCAAACTCCAAAACACACACGGCTTAAAAGTTGGTAGGTAGGTATGGTAGGAGGAAAGCAAATTGAACCAACCGGAAACCAAGATATTGTCAAAGCAAGTAGAGAACCACAATGATCACAAAGCAAAAACAAGTCAATCTCAAAAGATAGGAATGTAGTTCCAGGAAACACACGCGCGGAGAGATAAATGGGACTTATGTAACCAAGAAGTGAGCTAAAGAACCATATGATCCTAGCGAAGACTATAAGCTCGTGTTGCACAAGTATAAGGAGAGCCACTAGCTCGATTGCAATTTATTTGATGGGCTACAAGATTTGCACAACAATGCACCACCTACAAGATGTTCATCGAGCTTGCGCGCTTCCTACAAAAGATATGGCAAGTGGTGTTTCTTTCTTTTCTTTCTTTGCACTTTTTGCTTCTTTACTCTTTTGAGTCTTTTCTCTTTTGCACACCCACTTATTTTTTATGCCAACGATAAGATATATCAAGAACTAGCGCATGCAATTTTGCTCGGAAACTAAACGGTGCAAATGTGCAAAGCCCAAGCAATCATCAAGAGCTAGCCTCAATAGGACATGGTAATCGCAAAGATATAGTATGGCTTTCAACGAAATGTCAACGGGTAAAGGTTGGCGATGTTATACCTTTCGTCGATGTTTTTCACCCTTTGTTGTAGAAGCTTCGTGCTTGCCCACGAATTTTGGTGGTGGTATATGATGGATCTTCTGCAATGGTGATGAAGGCCTTGATCGTAGCTTCGAAACGAGCCAAAGAACACCAAAAACGGAGTCTGGAATCAAAAGATATGGCCAAAAGAATTTTCAAAAAAATTCAGTTTCTAGGAGGGGCGGTAGTACCGGTGATGCACGCCCGAGGCCTGTTTAAGGTGTATCGAGAGGGGTAGTACCGGTTGATGCATGTAAAAGGCATACATGAACTTTACATTTTATTACATGTTATTCCATGTTATTTGCATCATATAAGGGTTATATTCATGATTTATATTAAGTTTTGGGGATAATTAACAACTCCCCCTTTTTCTGGAATTAACCCTGCGCTGTCAGAAAACCCCTTTTTCTATATTTTGATGTTTCAGGGACCCAAACGACGTCCAAATGACCTGAAACTTTACGGGGATCACTTTTTTGGAAGGAACGAAACGTAGGCGCAAAGGAATCGAAGAAGCGGAGACCAGAAGGCAGAAAGGGGTGGGCCCACGCGGCCAGATTCCCGCGTGGGGTCCCCCATCCTGGCCCTCGGGCCTCCGCTGCCGTCGATCTTTCTTCCCGAAACTTCGTCTTGACCTAAAAACGACTATATATAGACCCCCCCCAGGGCTTTCGCGAAAGGGAGCGCCGCCGAAACAGAGAAACCACGAAACAGATACCTGGAGCTGAAGATTGGAGGGGGAAAACTCCGGCGGGGCGCTGCCGGCGTGGTCTCCTTCCCCTCCAACAACATCTCCACCGACACCATGATGAAGAGGGAGTAGTCCACCTCTGGACTATGGGTTTGTGGAAGTAACTTATGTATCTCTCCTCTCTATGAGCTTCACTAATTAGTACCGTATGAGCTGCTGAACATGATTACGGTCATCTATGTAATTCCTTTGTGGTGGATCTTTATTATGAGTTAATACATGTTTGAGATTGCAATGGTTTTGTTTCAGTTATGAAAGTAGATGCATATTATGTACCCCGTTCTTATTTATTTGTCATGATCAAGCATGTTTATGAGAGCATGTGAGGGGGAACGTGTGCATTAGTTGGAGTAACGGGGGGTGGCTAGTGCAGTGAACGTGACAGATAGTTCTGCGATCCACTTGGGTTTTCTACCTTACTTTGTTGCCTCAGTAGGGATAAACAAAAATACCATGCTACCGGAGAGTGGATGTGACCTTGGCCACTATCTCCATGACTAGATCTAGCATGTTCTTATTTTAACTTCATGTCATTGAACTTATTGCTATGCTCTGATTTATCTTAATTACTAAGGTGTTATGATTTAGTTCGCATCTTGGTGGAGCATAAGAGAGAGAACAATTTATACTTCAGATCTCTATGTTAGGACGTGATGCCCATATTATTAATAACTTGTCAAACCATGTCTTGCCATCTTTCATGTTAATTTTAGTGTTCCATTGTCTACCACGTTATCAAGAGAGAGTGCATTTGTGAAACCATGAACCCCGGTCCATTTTTAATCATAAGAAACACCTTTGCAACACTTTTATCATCACTTTTGTTTGCTGCCATTATTAAATCCGAAAATACAAAAACACTTTTACATCTTGCATTCATCATAAAAAACCCAAAAATATCATTTATCATTGCTACCATCATCCTTGCATATTTATTTTGCCATCATTGCATATTTACTTATTGCTTGCATTGCATATTATTTTATTATCATTCTCACACCTTGTTCTTGACAACCACTTGGTGAGGTTGAGGGCACAAAACAATTTATTTTGTTGCAGGTTCTCAAGAGAAGGATAAGGAGATAACACCTGAAATACTGGTTCCCCGAGAGTTCGATATTAAACCCTCGAGTCACCTCTCGTGGGGAAAACTGTCTTCCACTACTACATACACTCTGCACTTGGAGTCTCAACCTAACCCATTTACTTTTCACGCAGGTACCACGCGAAGGGGCTAGCAACTGTTTTCTGGCGCCGTTGCGGGGTAACTACGTGAAGGGCCATCACCGGTACGGCGGTAGTACCGCCGTACGGGGGCGGTAGTACCGCTCCGGACGCAGATTTCTGCCCGAAAACGCGATTTTGCCCGATTTTGGTGGAAAAACTAGCCCAAAAACTTCAAATCGGAGGGGAAATTGATGGAATTAGGCCATGAGAACGCAAAGGAAGGTAGATCAACTAGTAAAGCAATAGATCTATGGATCAAAACTTGCAAAAACACACTCAAATCTCAGATCGATCCAAAAGCAATTTGGGGCTATTTTTGGTGGAAATTTTCGAATTTCTCAAAATCAAAGAAAAATTTGGGGGATTTGTGGGGGAAACAAAGTCAAATCCATGGCAACCATGCTCTGATACCATATGGTGAAGTAGGGGCTTCTAGGGTTGCCCGATCTTCACGGATTGACGGCGGGAGTGGACGAACGCACGCAAGAACACGAGGAACACGAAGAACACACACGATACAAGGACCGTTTCCCTTACCGGTCGGTCCAACCGGCCCAATAGAATCCACTCGAGGGTGGGAGATCGGCAAGTAGATACAAGAAGGGATCTTGGATGGTTATTGCTTCAACGGTCAACCAACCCGATCCAATAAAGTCACCAGAGGATGAAAGATTGACAAGTAGTCAAACTACAAGTAGAGGTCTTGAATCCACAAGGGGATCTTCTCCACAAGGGGAGGAACCATCCCCACAAGGGGAGGAAGGAGACCGTCTTAAGGTGGGGAGCACAGCTCTACTCTAATCTCAAAACATAGTCTATCTTGATCTGAAGGGGGTAGGTGTCTATATATAGGTTTGACCACAAAGGGGTAGGTTGGGAGGGATACAAGGGAATATTCCCTGCTGGTTCCCGCAGCAGCGGTAGTACCGCTGGGTGTCCGGCGGTAGTACCGCTGGTGCGGGCCTGAAGTTCCTGGCGATCCGCAGCGGCGGTAGTACCGGCGTCGCGGCGGTAGTACCGCTGGTGTGGGACTGAAGCTGGCGTTCCGCAGCGGCGGTAGTACCGGCCTCGCGGCGGTAGTACCGCTGGTGCGGGACTGAAGCTGGCGTTCCGCATCGGCGGTAGTACCGGCGTCGCGGCGGTAGTACCGCTGATGCACACCCGAAGCCCTTTTATGCGGTAGTGACGGCGGCAGTACCGCTGGTGCGCGCCTGGCGTTGGACTGGGGCCGTAGCGGTAGTACGGCTGGTGGACCGGCGGTAGTACCGCTGCTTCCTGGGACTTCTTCCTTCTCCTCTTCCAAGCCACCGTCTTGTCGGGCTTCATTCCTCTCGCGCCTTGGCCATCTTCCCGTGGACTCGCACTCGTCATGACTTGCAATACAAAGTGACGATGGTCAAGTAGTATACCATTCCAAAGTGTCATATCGAGGGTCACATAGAGGAACGAGTTCACCTTTGAGCTCAGTGACGACTTGTGGTATGTTGGAGTGCTTGACATGGTGATGGTCCTAGGTTGCACTACATCACTACGCAGCAGGGCACCGAGCAGATGCTCCCCACATCCGGCGCCCTTTACTGCATCGACGGGGGAAGCGTGGCGTGCTCGCCGAGGTGGCGCAGGAATTGGCGGCGTCGACCGATGGTAGGATCCCGGAGGAAGACGACGACGACAGGATTGGAGGCTTGAGGCCCCAGCCATGGCGGGCATCTAGACCCCGCCCACGGTCTGCAGCGTCGGCTCAAAATCGCATCACCGACGAGCAAGGGGCTCCGCCGCCGCGCCATGCTCCGCTCGGTAGGCCATGGCGGCGTGCTTCTGTTGTGGGGTGTGGAACGCAGGTCGGTGAGGAGGAGAGGCCAGAGGAAGGGGAATCGAGCGGGAGGGGAGAGCCGAGCGAAAGGATAAGCTAAAGGTGGGCCCCATCGCTCATTCCTCTCTCCAGTTTCTGGGACACGCGGCGCGCGGGGAGTGCGGAGGTCGTGAGACGTGAAATCCTCCGGGGCAGATTAGCGTTTTCCTTTCATTTTTCCTTTACTTTCTTTTGGGTTTTAAATTTTATTTTTTAAAATATTGAAATTTAAAAATGTTAAATTTGGAAACTATTTAGATTCAAAAAATGTTCAATTTTAAAATTTGTTAAGATTTTTAATTAAATTTTAGATTTAAAAAATATTCATATTTTGAAAATGATCAGATTCGAAAAATATTCATATTTTTTAAAAAAAATTCTATTAAAAAAATCAGATAAAAAATATTCAAATTTGGAAACTGTTCAAAAAATTTAAAACGTCCCGATTTTTTAAAAATGTTCATTTTAAAAAGTATTCAGATTTTAAAAATGTTCACATTCAAAAATTTGAAAATTAATCAATTTTAGAAAAACGACCAGATTTTGAAAAACATTCATATACAAAATGTCAATTTAATTTTTGTTTTCAAATTTGAAAATTGTTCAAATTCAAAATGTGTTAAAATTTTCAATTTCTTCAAAATTTTAAACATTCGGGTTTGAAAAAATACATTCAGATTTCAAGAAAAAGTTAAATTCTGAAAATGTTCAGTTTTTTATGTATTCAAATTCTGAAAAATATTCGGATTTTTAAAAAATGTTCAGATTTTAACAATGAAAAAGAAAAACAAGAAAGAGGAAATACCTGATGGGTCGCGGCCCAACTCACCCGCTGCAAGTGCGTGGCTGTACAACGCGTCAGGTCGGCGTCCAAAACGCGGCGAATAGCAGCTCCCGAACGGGGGCGGAGGGAGGATTGAACTACAGCTGGGGCCGAGCTTGGTAAATTTCATATAATGGGGACAGTTAAGCTAATCTTCACTAATTAGAGCCTCTAGTAATCTCTAAAACACATAATTTTGCTTGCTGCATGTTGGCATGGGCGAGGGGGCATTGACCCCTGCTAGTCCCCCTAGCTCCGCCACTGCTCCCAAACCAAGACACGCCATTTTCAGCGCTAGTCGTGCACTTGTGCCGTACGTCCTCTAATCCGAGTCAGTCAAGGATCATGATCCCTCTTGTTAGAATCAGATAGAGGTCCTCTCAGATTTGTTGCCGTTCTGCACTATCATGTCGATCTCTTACATGAGGTATGGCATGTTCATGCGTTTTTTTTGCACAGCCGTGCCGTGTGTTTCTGACATGTGGTCTTTTTTTTGTCCTGCAGTCCTGCTGCATCTATGATCCGTGTGGAATTCTATGGGTTCGGTGGCCTTCATCGAGGAAGGGTACATAAATATACCAGGGTTAGAGCATTTCTATCAATCACGAAAAAAGCACAAAATGTATAAGAACATGTATAGTAGATTCCTTAAAAATCGAACCCTTAAAACGCGTATAACGAAACCTTAAAACATTTTTACGTTAAGAAATTGGTGAAATTGGTGTCTCACAGAACATATACCTCAAAATCTGAGGATACACACAAAATTCTGTACGGGACCCACAAATCAGGATTTTTATTCTTTTCTCCTCTTCCTCCTCCTGTTCCTCTTCTCTTCCAACGCACGGAATGCCTGCACGCCCAGCATCGCCGACCGCCCACGCCCGCCCCTTCCAGGCACGAAACACCACCCCAAGTCTCGCCCTGCCGTCCCACACTCCATTGTCCCTACCAACATCCGCCGCCAGGAGCAGCGGCTCCATCGACCGACAGCAACAGTGGTTTGTCGACCGTCTCCTCTCCCTCCCTATACTGCTCCTTGATACGTCTCAAATGTATCTATAATTTTTGGTTGTTCTATGCTTGTTATATATCATTGCCACATGTTTTATAATGTTTTTATATCATTTTGCATTATTTTCTGGTACTAACCTATTAACAAGATGCCCAGTGCCAGTTCCTGTTTTCTGCTATCTTTTTGTTTCAGAAAAACTAGTCGGGGAATTTTCTCGAATTTGCTGAAAATTTACATGAATTATTTTTACGAAGAAACAAAGACGGAGCCAGAAGGGGACCTGCAGGGGGGACCACAGGCCCCAGACGACCCCCAGGCGCGGTCAAGGGGTTGACCACGCCTGGGTCCCACCTAGCCACCTCGAGAACCTTCCGGAGTCCCGCTTTCGCCTATAAATTCACCTCCTCCCGAAAACCCTCGGTACCCAATCACTTTTCCAGAAATACATCTGAGGCCGCCGCCGTCGCCAACCCTAGACCGGGAGGGTTCTGAAGCTCTTCCTGTTGGGGATCGTGGGCAGAAAACAAAAAAATTCCTAACAACGATAACCATAAACTAGCTAGAATCTATTACTATGCAGATATACCGTAACGGAGGGGATCGATGTACATACCCTTGTAGACCGATAGCGGGGATTACGCTCCCGCAACAAGCGTTGTCGAAGTAGACGACGTAGCCGACCTCGAGGTCGCGAAGAACTTGGCACGACGAAGACGAAGGCGGCGCCGACCTCAAGGTGGTGAAGAGGAAGAAGACAACTTCTAGTGCCACTCGTGTAGCACCTCGTAGTTCCACACACGTACGGTGTAGATGACGACCTCCGGGCTCTAGATCCAGCAGAGCAACGGAAGTGGAAGATTGGATCTAGTAGCACGGCGGTGTGCGTATAGTGGAGAGACTTTCCTCCTCGTACGCAGCTCCAGAAACGGAACCACGCTCAAGGTAGGAGAGAAGAAGAAGGAGATGGGGGAATTTCCAGGCAAAGGGGCACCACTATATAAAGGGGAGGGAGGGCATCCATCTTTGCTGGCCTGGCCTGGCCATGGCCAGCCGCACCATGGTGGTGCGCCGGCCCTAGGTGGGCCCCACGTGGCCCACCTAGGCCGGCCGGCCTGCCCCCTCCCTTTTTTTCCTATTTCTTTTTGGTGTTTTTCCCTAATGGGCCTCTAAGGCCCATTTAGGTTTAATGACTTATTAAATTCGAAATTAATTAAATAAAAAATATATTTAATCATTAATTACACTAATTAATATTAAATACATATTATTTAATTCTTCGAGCTCTGAAACATATTTCGTTGCCCTCCGATCAACATCGGACATGTCCCGTTCCGGAGTTTTCCGGTTTCTTTCTCTCATATCCAATCTAATTAAAACGTCACCTACCCTTAAGTGTGTTACCCTACGGTTTGGGATCACACAGACATGAACGAGACACGTTCTCCGATCAATGACTAACAGTGGGGTCTGCATACCACGAAAGTTTTTTATCGTTCGAACCTTTAGACGTCCAGTCTCAACCTTTTGCCTGGCGATACTTAGATTGTACGAGCATCGTTCTACGGTATCACGATTACCGAGCATGATCTTGTTATTGACAAATCTATCTTCACTCATCTGTGATATTACATCCCCGTGACCTAGTCACATGCTTGCAAGCTCATTGATGTAATCTCACCGAGTAGGCCCAGAGTATCTATCCTGCTATGTGGATTGGCAAATCCCGCTCTTGATCACTCGCCTCCACTGCTTCCTTCGGATACCCGAAAGTGTCACCTTTATTGTCACGCTATATAAGACATGTCATTTGATGCAATCAAAGCACCTTCTAGAAGCAGCGATTTGATATGACCTCACAGTCGAAGGTATGAGCATTACGTTTCTATATCTTTTGGGTATGTCCACCACGTCATTCACCCAATGACATGACTCCGTTGTCAACCGACGTAATTATCCATGATCAGGAAACATTGATCATCTGCTGCCCAATGAACTAGTTAAATAGAGACTACTAGGGACCTGGTTGTTTATATACCACACGTGTATTAATGTTTCCGCGTAATACAGTTATAGCATGGTACAAAAACATATTATGAACAATTGAGATATGATAAATAAAATCACTTTATTAATTGCCTCTAGGGCATATCTCCTTTTCTTCCTGGCACCCTGCCGGAGGGGAGATCGTCACCGGAGGCGTCTACACCACCATGCATGACTCCAGAGTGATGCGTGTGTAGTCCACCACGGGACTACGGGTACATGGCAGTAGCTAGATGGTTGTCTCTTATACTTGTACTCCATTGTTTTAGATCTTGTGAGCTACCTAACATGATCAAGATCATCCTATTGTAATGCTACATGTTGTGTTTGCTGGGATCCGATGAATTGTGGAATCATGACATTCTTTTTCAGTTTAATTATCTATGATATGTTTTATTTATGATCTTGCATTCTCTCCGATGTTAGTGTATGCTTTGGCCGAAGTAATTGCTAGTATCTTTAGAGAGAGTATTTATACTAGATAGTAGGTTCATGCCTCTTTTTGTCTGAGTTCGAGTAGATAGAAACGATTAAGACTAAATATGTGTTGTTGCTACTAGGGGTAAAATGGCGGTGTTTATTGCTTTATGTTATAATCATTGCTTACATTATGCACCGTGCTTATTGCAAATTATCTGTTGCTTGCAACTTAATACTTTCGGGTGACATGCTGGATAGCGATCCTGGGGTGGATTATTAGTCATAGATGTAGTTGGATAACGGTCTATGTATTTTGACGTAATGCCCATATTAAATGAAACGGTGAACTATATTATGTCATGGTAGTATTGTTATGCGCTCATGCTTTGTCAATTGCCCAGCTGTGATTTGTTTACCCAACATGTTTTATCTTTTGGAGAGACGCCACTAGTGAACTGTGGATCCCGGTCCTAGTTTTCTACATTGCTTACAACCGTTTTAATAGCTTTTCATAATCATTTGACCGCTGGTCATTTTTGCTCTCATATTATTTTCCACACATACATTTAATTCTTTGTGTTTAGCAAGCCGGAGAGATTGACAACCTCTCTGTTTCGTTGGAACAAAGTGGTTTGTTTGTGTGTGTGCAGGTCCAAGTCTCCGTCTAGTACTTTTTCTGGCGCCGTTGGCACCTCGTGGAGGCCTTCTCCAAGTCCTACTGGTTCGATAACCTTGGTTTTGTAACCAAGGGAAACTGCTACTATATTGCATCATACCTTCTCTTGGGGTCTCCCGACGAACATGTGATCCACGCTATCACTCCTCCCGGCCGCCCTCTCCTCCCTCAGCTCGCCCGAACTCGACCCCTCCGCCGCCACCCTCCTGCATCCACCGCCAAGCACGTCGCGACCGCGCCTTTCCTCTGCTCTTGCAAGCACGGCGCTAGGCCATCTGCTCTTGCAGGAAACGGACGGAATATAGCGAGAATCAGAACGGGGCGGTGAAATTTTGTGGAATTGGGTCTGTCCGGCAACGGCGGGAGATGGATTTGTCCTAAAGCTTTAGTGGCACGAAGCTTTTCGAGGATACGGGTAACCGTAAAATATGGGCCAAAAACTTTAGATATATGGGATATGAGGCTCAGTTTAAGGTTCTCCTTAAAAAAATAAGCGTCGGTCCAGTTTACGGGATCTGAATTGGACATTTTTTTTGTCAAAACTGTAAGAAGACCTGTTATTTTAAGCGTTTGACCTCTTTTAAGGGATATGCTACAAATGCTCTAATGAGTTTCGGGTTCCACCGGAAACAGTTCACGATACGAAATTTTGCCCTCCCGAAATAGATACCGGAAAAAACACCTAAAACACACTGGACCCACCAGTCATCATTTTTTCCTATTATTTTTTCTTTTTCTTATTTACTTTCCTCTTCTCCTTCCTCCCGGATCCAGCCAGCCGTTTTCTACTTTAGTGGGAGCCGGAAAAGACGCCGCGAAAACTGAAAATATGAGTTAGTTGGGCTATTAGGGACTAAAAAATTACGGTTTGGCCGAATATGCGAGATTTGTTCGGTCAGTTTTTTTTGTTTACAAAAACCGAAAATTGGCAGTTACTATAGGGGTCGCGGGCTTTTACGGGATCTGAGCCTTTGCCGTATTTAGTATCTAGATGTCGCTGTGATGTTAAGAGATTCGGATCCATCACGGAGGTAGAACGAGCCCAATTAAACATAGTGCGGCCTATCAGGAGGACTGGGCGGATGCAGGAGACGAGCATACCTTATCAACTGGGAATACAAGGCATGCCAATGTTACTTGCTCTGGAAAACTCCAAGATTTGTAACTGATTTATTAGATCGGTTCTAGACATATCTCTTCACATGTAATATAGTCGGCTCCTTGTAAAATTAGATCTACCCATATATATAAGGCATGCCAAGTCATATAGACATAACCACATAAGTCTTCTCCTTCATTCACCACATATAAATAAACATGTGTCCGGCACGAAGCGGGCGTATTTTGCGGGTGCCGGAGACATTTCCGGAGGTGCCGGTGGAGATGCTCTTATTGTTGCTTTTCTTTTTTGCGAAAAGCTCTTATCGTTGCTTTGATTGGAAATTTTATTATTCCTTTGTTATGATGTTTCTATGGTCTAACTGGATGAAAAAAATTGCTATCAAAATAAAGAAATTTTCATTATCTTGCATAGCTTGTAATTAACTTGCTCGAGATCATTAGAAGCTCAGTATGAACAAATATTTGAGACTCAACGTTTAACTCTGACTTAGCGTGAGCTCCCTTGAATTTTAGTATAAACCGAGTTTAGTCCAATATCTACCTCGTTCAAAATCGACCCGTTTGCCCCCACGACTCGGACCAACAAATCAGGGCCGGGCCCACTGTGGTGCTGACTGTGCCAACGGCACAGGGCCCACGAAATTTGGGGGCCCCAAATTTTTTATATATCTCTACTATATAAGTCCGTGGTACGTGGTTGTTTTACGTTTTAGCCCCTATAGAATTTAGAACTCAACCGCAGTCCATAAGTCATATCAGAGACGAAACGTTTTTTCCTGTGTGAGACCGTACAGTCGCAACGTGACGACGATGCGCCGCCGCATGCTCCTTGCACCGCCGTCCACTGCGGGGTCGGAAGCGCGTGGAGGCGACGCTTGAGGTGGGAGTCAGGGCCTCCGCTGCCTCACCCGCTTGGCGTAGTCTCCTCCCACTGGTGTCGCCCCCTCCCGACCAAAGCCGCTGCAGCCTCCTCTCGCCTCCTCTGCTCAAGCTACCCGGCCGACCACTCATCCTCACCCTCGCCCTCCCCATCCATCGTCGGCAGCCTGCTGGATTACTTCAACGAATCATGGATGCAGTTCCACGCCACCACACGTATGTGAGCCGTGAAACGCTTGTCTGCTCTATACTGCTATTGCATAGCCCACACGCCACACGGCACATCAAACTGGGCACCTCATCTCAGATTTGCGTGCTCGAGGCCCCGCCGCCGGGCGCGGTAAGCCCCCGTCCTTATCTTCCTCCGGCGAGATCCTCCTGCGGCGCCACTAGATACCTTGAGCAGGTAGGAGGAGATGGGGATTGGAGTTGGGTTGCCTGTGAGGGCCTTGCTTGGGGGTTTCCGCCGGCTGCGGCGCAATGGCCGGCTCCCCAGCCTCCCGCTTCCGCGCCTCCCCCCACCCATCTGCCCCTGCTCCCGGCGCTGGCCTTCCTCCGATGCTCCGCGCCGCCACGGCAGACGCAGCCGCCCGGCCTCCCCGTGACAGCTTACTTCCACGGCCCGCGATTGTCTGTTTTGTAACTCTGAAGAAATTGTGTTGTGCTTAAGTGTTCATGTAGTTGGACGCCTCATCGTTGAGCATTCAATCATTCAGTTTTGGACGCCCTGAATTAGTAGAGTCAACAAGTGACGGCATGTAGGGAACTTGCGAAGTTCCAGGAAGAGGTTCTGGGCAAATTATGGCTGAATCGGTTGAGCTAATTAGTTGAACTGGGTTCGAATGGTCCTGTACATAGTTGTAATATATTCCGTCATGTTTTCCATGGCAAAGGGCAACAAATGTTATGCTTCTTAGCTATATGACCAACATGCACAATTGCGGTCAAAGGAGAATCTGTGCTAGATTGGCAAGTTACACAATAATTAATTAATGAAGAATGCTATGTGTCCGACGCTACGACGACTGTACGACGGATTACCGGGTTTGTCCGATGGTGTCCAACGGCATTGTGTGTCGTACAAAAATCAGATGAGTAATGAGTAATGTGGTACGCAAAGCATTTTCAATAATTAATACCCGCAAAACCTTTGTTTACCCATTGCAAAACATGGTCATTTTGCTATTAATCTTAACCTTACCATATTTAGATGAATCTAGATAGTTATCATTGTGAAAAATAAATCATTAAATTATTCATCGCCCCGTAGCAACGCACGGGCATTTTGCTAGTGTATATATATTTGTTTAGCATCTGAATAAGATTACACTTTATCCTAAGACTTGGGCTGCGTTGTGCTGCGTACTGGGCTGTCTCAACTACGCTGTTGGGCCACTCCGCGTACGAATATGAAACGGCAATCGATGGATCGATAAATCGATTCAATAGATGAGGTCAATACGCCCAGTCGCTCACGTCCCACGATTCAGGCCCTGCCGACGCGAGACGAAAGACGAACTGATCGGCAGCGACCGCTAGTCCGCGACACAGCGTCGCTGCAGCGATGGATCGCAATTCGCATCCGCACCGTCACGGCGACCGCGACACAGCGTCGGCCGATCCCATCCACAGTTGCTGCGCCGGCGCTCGGCGACACCGTGGTGACCGCACGACAATTCTTCTTCATCGGCTCATCGCAAAGACAGGTAATATTGAGTTTTAAATAAACGTTATGTAACTCCAACTTATATAGGTATGATTTTCAGTATATTCAGTTGTTACATAAAATATTCTGTCATATACATTACAATTATTTGTTAATTCATATTTTCGTGTTATATAGGGCCCCATTTTAGATTTTCGTACATGCCCCGAATTTTGCCGGCCCGGCCCTGCAACAAATATTATCTTCCGACGGTCACCGACTCACCGTCGAGCGACGCCGGCGTAGTCCATGTGTTGATGCGACTCTTCCAGGACACCGTGTGCAGCCGCATCTCCCCCGCGCGCCGGAAGGAGCTTTCGATCTCTGAATCTCGTGGCGACGGACGGCCAGACAGTCTTCCACTTGTTCAGTCTGAGAATCTTTGATGTCGCCGTCGGCGAGGCGATGATTCCTGCGCGGTGGTCACATTTGGCATTCCGGGCGCATCGACACGAGGGCCCCCTCGTGGCCCGTCCGTGGTACCTGTGGATTTGCTCGAACTGGAAACCCGTTGGCTTTCCCTCGACCGGGCAGTGCCACCGGCGCGCCGTGGCAGCGGCAGTACTGTGCGGACGCCGGGGCGCGCGTCCACGTGAAGGCCCTCGTGCGTGCGACAGCGATCGATCCATGCCCCCGACCGCCGTCGCCCCCTGTATCCCGCGCTCCACCGGCTGCGGGATAAGATAACACGGAACATTATTATCGGTAGATACTGCAAGAACAGATCGGGTCCCTATCTCTGCACCGCTGTTCATAGCATCCATCCTCACTTGCAGAGGAGTGTCTATATAACACACCGCTCACATTACCAGCAGCAGATAACCAGCCTGCAGGTGAAACAACAGCACCAGATCGATCGAGCCTAGAACCCTAGATAGCTAGCCTCTAGCCAGTACCAGCTACCAGAGCAAGAACCAGGAGAGATCTGCAGAGGTAAGATCGATGTCGGCGGGAGGCGTGTGGGTTTTCAAGAACGGGGTGATGGAGCTGGAGCCGGAGGCGTCGAGCAAGAAGGCGCTGGTGTACGTGCCGGCGAACGAGACGATGCGGTCGCTGGAGGCGCTGGAGCGGCGGCTGGCCGCGCTGGGGTGGGAGCGCTACTACGAGGACCGCGCCATCGTGCAGCTCCACAAGCGCGACGGCAGCGTCGACCTCATCTCCCTCCCACGGGACTTCTCAAGGCTCCGCTCCACACACATGTACGACGTCGTCGTCAAGAACCGCGACCACTTCAAGGTCGTCGACGCGCGCATCTAGCTACCTACCCATCTTCAATCAAGCTGGATTAATACATCGACGACGACGTCATATACAAATAAGCGAGTGCGGCACATATGCATGTGTGATGTAATTAACCCGTGTGTACCCAAAAGGGGCGGGGATATATTATCCATGTGAGTACCGTCAGTTAACACACTATCGGGCCATCCATTTTCTAGGCGCCACACTATCTGTCACTTGTTAAAAGCTGCTTCATACCAACCGCCACGTAAAACACACTCAGCAAACAAACGGCCCTCCGTGAAGTCGAAAAACACTCGAAAGGAAGGCGCTGGGCAATGAAGAAATAAACATTCGCCACACTTCTACCCTCGGAGTGGACGTGTCCCTGTCGTCTGTGCTAGACGGCGAGGAGACGGTGATTTTTCCCGTTAACGGACACTCGGCAAACATTTACATTTTTCCCGTTAGTTTTTCGTGCCGGGGCAATTTCCTGCCTATATTAAATATTTGACAAGTGCCTTATAGACAACACTCGGCAAACCATGTTACTTTTTGTGCTTCCCGCCAGGGTAAATTCTCCCGCCTTATTAAATGTTTGTTGAGAGCCCTTTGTAGGACACTCGACAAGCCATATTAAAATAGAATTGTGAATATATTTGTTCACGTACTTCTATCAATGTCAGAGCGTTCCGCTCACTGACCTCCCGACGAATCCACTCGCAAACGAAGTATGCACACAAATTGGTCCCCGGTGGCTGCCTCTCGCAGTACTTCACGAGAATAGAATTCAATCAAATAATAATCAAGCATGTATAATGGTATTGAAATTAGAATTAAAGAGATGCGCGAACCTAACTAGCTCGTACTACTTACGTTGGCATGATGAAAACTAAACTCCTCTTTAAATTCACCAACTGTCCTCTTTATGAAAATTTTCCAAATCCTGCCCGGCAAAAAAATGAAAAAATGAGTTATTAGTTACTTGATATCTCAGAAAATAAACAAAAGAGACCGATATAGTGCGATAATGATTGAAAATACCTTTGGAGCGCATCTAAAATGTTTTGCTACTTCTCTTCGGGATGCGCCAATGAGTCTAAGATTTCAACTCTTGCATAGTCAACTTCAATGATTAGCAGAATGTAATGGAAGCTGTGCATGTTTATATACGTCAGTAACTCATCAGTTACACTTAACATCGAGTAAGCAAAAATAATGTGTACAAGACAGTAACACTTTTACCCGAAGTTGTAAGGAAACAATATCTTCTTTTTATAATGTTGCCTATGTATGAACCTTAGCAAGTTGTTCTCCGTTTCCTTGGCGAACCGCCGTAGCAAGTCCTCATTAACTCGTTTTGGGTCAATGAACCCAGTGTCAAAAATTCATTTTCTGTCACATTCATCACTCTTCATTCTACATAAATAGCGTAGTGAGCATAATTACTACAGGCAATGACCGAGCTGAGCTAGAGACTTTATTTTAGAAATAAATGAACTGAATCACTTACAGAAAATAGGTACTGACGATACTCAAGTCGAGGGCGTCAAGCTTGCATAGCATATAGAGTTCTTCAAATAAATTTGTATCTGGTCTTGACCTATGTAATGTTCTTCTGTAACTTTCACAAGGATCATTTTTCGCTCTACCTGTGTGACTTCCAAGTACCACTTATGCAGTTTTCGTATTTGTGTTGGTAGAAGCTCGATCTGATCAGGTGGCAGCAGAGACTTCCCGTATTCCCATTTCCATATTTCTTCATTGAAAGTGGGAATATCTTCGCTTTCCAGTTGAGAAAGTGTAATACTGATGACGTGAAACACACGTTCGTTAGGAGACCCCAAGAGGAAGGTATGAAGCAGTGCAGCAGCAAGTTTTCCCTCAGTAAGAAACCAAGGTTGTCAGATCCAGGAGGAGTAGGAGCACTTCAGAAGGTTGTTGGTGGCGCCGTTGCTCGATCACCAACGTGGAAACTGCACACAACACAATCAAACTATTTTGCCCCAACGAAACAGGAAAGTTGTCAATCTTCCCGGCTTGCTGTAACAAAGGATTAAACGTATGGTGTGGAAAATAGTATTTAATTGTAGGAAGTAAAAGAGAACAATTGTTTGCAGTTGGTGATTTTATCAGTGTAAAAGACTGGACCGGGGTTCATAGTTCACTAGTGGTGTCTCTCCATAACGATAAATAACATGTTGGGTAAACAAATTACAGCTGGGCAATTGATAAAATAGTGAGCGCATGACAATGCATATAAATGACAAGATGACTACCATGATATTTAATTGGGCATTACGACAAGATACATAGACCGTTATCCAACCGCATCTATGACTAATAATCCACCGTCGGGTTAACATCCGTGTCCCCCGTTGGTATTAAGTTGCAAGCAACGGACAATCGCATTAAGTAATGTGCGTAATGTAAACAAATACATATGACCGTAGACAAAGCATTGTTATGTTATCCCTAGTGGCAACAGCACATCCACAACCTTAGACGTTGTTGTCACTCGCCCAGATTACTGGAGGCATGAACCCACTATCTAGCATAAATACCCCCTCTTGGAGTTACAAGCATCTACTTGGCCAAAGCATCTACTAGTAACGGAGAGCATGCAAGATCATAAATAACATGTAACATAGATTAATAATCAACTTGATCATAGTATTCAATATTCATCGGATCCCAGCAAACACAACATGTAGCATTACAATAAGATGATCTTGATCATGTTAGGTAGCTCACAAGATCTAAACATGATAGCATAAAGTGGAGAGACAACCATCTAGCTACTGCTATTGACCCGTAGTCCAAGAATGAACTACGCACGCATCACTCCGGAGGTAGGCATGGCGATGTAGAGCCCTCTGGTGATGATTCCCCTCTCCGGCAGGGTGCCGGGAAGAGCTTCAGAACCCTCCCGAGCTAGGGTTGACGACGGCGGCGCCTCTGGAACTTTTCGTGGAATATGACTCGGGTATTTAGGGTTTTCCAGACGTGAGAAATAAATAGGCGAAAGGGCGGCGTCGGAGGCCACCCGAGGGGCCCACACCACCCCTCGGCGCGGCAGGAGGTGGCCGCGCCGAGCCCAGGTGTGGCCGCCTCCTGGCGCTTCTCCGTCTCTCTTTTGGACTCCGTGGGCGTGTCGGTGAAATAGGGACCTCCGTTGATTTTCGTCCAATTCCGAGAATATTTACTTAACAGCTTTTCTGAAATACAAAAACAGCAGAAAACAGGAACTGGCACTGTGGCATCTTGTTAGTAGGTTAGTCCCAGAAAATGTATAAAAATGATATGAAGTGTACATAAAACATGTAACATTTGGTATAATATCAACATGGAACATAAAAAATTATAGATACGTTTGAGACGTATCAGCATCCCCAAGCTTAGTTCCTACTCGTCCTCGAGTAGGTAAACGATAAAACAAAATAATTTTTGAAGTGCTACCATCATAATCTTGATCAAATAGTATTGTAAGTCACATGTAAATGAATGAAGTGATCCAAGTCAATGGTCTATAGTTTGCTACATGTTGTGTTTGCTGGGATCCGATGAATAGTGATGTTATGATCAAGTTGTTTATCAATCTATCTACTGTTTTATTTTTGTTCTTCCATGCTCTCTGTTGCTAGTAGATGCTTTGGCCAAGTAGATGTTTGTGACTCCAAGACGAAATATTTATGCTCGATAGTGGGTTCATGCCTCCAGTAATCTGGGTTCGAGTGACAGAAACGACTAAGGTTGTGGATTTGTTGTTGCCACTAGGGATAAAATAACTAATGCTTAGCTTAAGGGTACTGTTGTTAAGTCTAATGCGTTTGTTTACATTACACATTTTGCTTAATACAATTATCCGTTGCTTGCAACTTAATACTAACGGGAGACACAAATGTTATCCCGGAAGTGGATTATTAGTCATGGATGCAGCTGGTAAGCGGTCAGTGTATTATGATGTAATGCCCAATAAATACTACAATAAACTTACTTGTCATATATTGTATTGTCATGCGTTTGCTATTTGTCAATTGTCCAGCTGTAATTTGTTTACCCAACATGCATGCTATCTTTTATGGAGAGACACCACTAGTGAACTGTGGACCCCGGTCCATTCTTTTACACTGATAAAAACACCGTTTCCATCACGCTCTGCAATCATCTGTTCGCTATTACTTTCTGCAATTATTATTATTCTCCACACCATACGTTTAATCTTTTGTATTCAGCAAGCCGGAAAGATTGACAACCTTCCTGTTTCGCTGGGGTAAAGTAGTTTTATTGTGTTGTGTGCAGGTCCACGACAACCACCATATTTTTTTGCATTGTTAGGAGACTTCTCCTCCGACACACCATATTTTCTGGGGCCGTTGTCAACCTTCTGAAGCTCTTTTGACTCCTACTGGTTCAATAACCTTGGTAGAATTACAAGGGAAAATTGCTGCTGCACTACATCATACCTTCCTCTTGGGGTCTCCCAACGAACGTGTGTTTTCATGTCATCATGCATCAGAGAATTCTTTGACATAATTCATGTCCTAAGTAGGCGATTTCTAAAGCCTCCCAACATTGACCAGTGATACGTCCAAAGCGTATCTACTTTTCCGAACACTTTTGCTATTGTTTTTCTCTAATTTGTGTGATTTGAATGCAACTAACACGGACTAACGCTGTTTTCAGCAGAATTGCCTTGGTGTCTTTTTTGTGCAGAAAGTCAAAGTTTTAGGAAAATTCCAGAAAAATTCCAGAAATTCTATTTTTCCAGAAGACCCACGGAGCCAGAAGACGAAGCGAGAGGGTGCACAGGGGCACCACACGCACCCAGGGCGCGTTGGGCCCTTGCCGCGCCCAGGGGTGGTGTGGCCACCCTGTGTGGCCCCCGACGCTCCCCTTCGGACTACTTAAAGCCTCTGACCTAAAAACTTCGGGGGAATCGACGCTTTTTCCAGAAACCTTCCAGAGCTCCGCCGCCATCGAAAACCCTATTTCGGGGATCAGAAACTCCGTTCTGGCACCCTGCCGGGACGGGGAATTGGAGGAGATCATCGCCATCATCATCACCGCCACCTCTCCATCGACCATCCATGACTCCCCCATCCATGTGTGAGTAATTCCCCGCTGTAGGCTGAGGGGATGGTAGGGATTGGATGAGATCATTCATGTAATAGTTGTGAGATTTGTTAGGGCATGGTGCCTAGTATCCATCGGTAGTGCTTATTGTCATTGTTGCAACTTATTATGCTTAATGCTTGTCACTTAGGGCCCGAGTGCCATGATCTCAGATCTGAACATGTTATTGAATCATGAGAATAATTATTGTTTTGGATCATATCTATAAGTTGTATACACACGTCACTGTCCGGAACCCGAGGCCCCAAAGTGACAGAAATTGGGATAACCGGAGGGGATGGTTGCGACGTGAGGATCACATGTGTTCACGGAGTGTTAATGCTTTGCTCCGGTGCTTTATTAAAAGGAGCACCTTAATTACCAGTAGTTTCCCTTGAGGCCCCGCTGCAAACGGGCTGGTAGGACAAAAGATGTTGTGCAAGTTTCTCATTGCGAGCACGTACGACTAAATACGGAACACATGCTATGATTGATTATTACTTGGATACCTTATTATTTATCTGCAATTGCCCTATGTATGACTATTTCATGAATTATCTCATCCATGCAGCGCCCGTTCATCCATCCCTATGCCTACAGTATTTTAATCCTGCTGTCTACTGCAATTATTACTGCTGTCTTTATTTTACTGCTGCTATTATTTCACTACTGCTACTGTCATAAAACTGTTGCTACTGATAAACTGTGTCGAGCAAGTCTACTTCCAGGTGCAGCTGAACTGACAAATCATCTGTCAAGGCTTATAAATATTCTTTGGCTCCCCTTGTGTCGAATCAATAAATTTGGGTTTTACTTCCCTCGAAGACTGTTGCGATCCCCTATACTTGTGGGTCATCAAGACTATTTTCTGGCGCCGTTGCCGGGGAGCATAGCTCTATTTATAAGCTCACCAGGGAGTCATACTGCTCGCTGCAATTCATTCATCATGGGTAAACCTCGTGATGATAAGGTTCGCATATTGCCATCCACTACAACTCTGAACACTTCTGCTGCTCTTGATTCACCGTCTGTTATAAGTCAACTTGTCACACCACCACATGCACATGCTTCACGTGCTGCTACTTCTGCTGAATCTGAGAATGTTTCTGATGAATTTGATGATGCTTCTACTGTGCTTGATGAAAGAGGTTCACTAGGTCCTTTTCTAGATGCTACAATTGCTAAATCTAAACAACTTGAAAATACTGAAACACCTAATGAAACTCCTGTTACACCTGCTTATTCACCTGAAACGAGAGAAACTACTAGTGATGATCTTGAGGAAACTTATGTTGAACTTGATGATGACTTTATTGATGAATGCATGAATTGTGATACCTCTAAAGATGTTAATGCTATTAAAAATCTTCTTCAAAGACGTGCTGTCAACTATAAACTTTCTCCTGATGCTAAATTCGCTACATCTCCCATAAATATAAAAGATAAAGATTATGATTTCTCTGTGGACTTGTCTTTTATAACTATTGCTGAGAAAGAACCTTTTCGAGGAACTGAAAATGAAAGTGCTGTAGAACATATGAACACTCTCTCTACTCTGAGTAGTTTGTTTTCTGATGATATTAAGAAACGCAGTTACTTTGTTACTAAAATTTTCCCTTTCTCATTGAAAGATGAAGCTAAAACTTGGTTTAATGATTTATCTCCTGGATCTATTGAGAGCCCGATGGGTTTAGTCAATGCTTTCTTTCAGAAATATTTTCCTGCTAGTGCTCAACATGCTGCTTTACAGAAAATCTTTAACTTTAAGCAAAATGAGGGAGAGAAAATGCCTGAATCTTGGGCAAGGTTTTGTTCTTTACTTAGAGCTCGGCCTGGACATCAACTAGCTAAAAATGAACTTCTTGATATATTTTATAATGGACTAACTGTTGAATCTAGGACATACCTGGATAGTTGTGCTGGTTGTGTTTTCAGGAAAAGAACTCCAGATGAAGCCGAGGAATTATTGGCTAAGATAAGCCAAAATCATGATGATTGGACCCTGCCTGAACCAACTCCGGTACCTACGCCGAGGAAAAGAGGAGTAATTGAATTGAATGATGAAGAAATGAGAGAAGCCAAGAAATCTCTTAAGGAGAAAGGTATTAAATCTGAAGATGTGAAAAATCTTCCACCTATAGAAGAATTGTGTAAGCCAATTCCTCACTCATCTACAGTTGAGGTACACTCTCTCCAACGCTTTGATGATAGAGATATCCCTTATTCTAAACCTCCTGATCAATGCTTAGATGAGTTTGATAATTTCATTGTTAAGCAAAACAATTTCAATTGGAGAATAGAAAATAGCTTCATAAAGAATTCTCATGTCATTAATCATTTGCATGATGTTTTGGAAAGAACTTCTAATGATGTTAAAATACTCATTAAACATTTTCGTATGGTTCAAACTCAAATTGAGCAATTGACTAAAGTGCAAAAAGATTTGCTAGGTAATGCTTCTAGAGAAAATGATAAACATGCTTTTGGTATAGCAACTAGAGGTGGTGCTTCCACTCAGGATCCTTTATATCCTGAGGGACATCCTAAAAGAATTGAGCAAGATTCTCAACTAGTTAATGAAACTACTACCCTTCTAAGAAAAAGAAGAAGAAGAAACATAAACATGTTGAGGAATCTCCTGAACCTATTAAAGACAATGAGCATGTTAATAATCCAAATAGTATATCTATCTCTGATGCTGAAACTGAGAGTGGTAATGAACATGCTAATGATAAAGATAAGAATGATGCTTCTGATAAAGAGGAAAGTGAAGAGGAACCTGAAAAGCATTCTAAAAACAAAAAGTACACTAAAGAAGATTTTCTTGCTAAGAAACATGGTAATGAAAGAGAACCTTGGGTGCAAAAACAAATGCCTTTTCCTACTAAGAAACTCAAATCTAAGGAAGAAGAACATTATAACAAATTTTGTGAATGGATGAAACCTTTGTTTTTGCAAATTCCTTTGACTGATGCTATTAAGTTACCTCCCTATTCAAAGTACATGAAAGATATTGTCTCTAACAAGAGAAAGATTCCTAATGAAGAGATTTCTACCATGCTTGCTAATTATTCTTTCAATGGTAAGGTTCCAAAGAAGCTTGGAGATCCAGGTATACCAACTATTCCTTGCTCAATCAAAAATAACTATGTTAGAACTGCCTTATGTGATTTAGGTGCAGGGGTGAGTGTTATGCCTTTTTCTCTTTACAAGAGACTTTACTTGGAAAAATTGATACCAACTGATATATCTTTGCAAATGGCTGATAAATCTACTGCTGTTCCTGTTGGTATATGTGAAGATGTTCCTGTTCAAGTGGCTAATAATTGCTTGATATTAACTGATTTTGTTGTGCTTGAAATGCCTGAAGATGATAATATGTCTATTATTCTTGGAAGACCTTTTCTTAACACTGCAGGGGCTGTTATTGATTGCAACAAAGGAAAAGTGACTTTCCATGTTAATGACAAAGAGCATACTGTTTATTTTCCCAAGAAGCTGGACAAATATTTGGAGTTAATACAATTACCAATATTAAAAGTATCAAAGTGGGAAGTATTGATTGCCCTATATATGAACCTCATGAAGAACTTCAATATATTATGATTGGATCTATAGCTATACCATTTAAGGTAACATGATTGTTCAATGTGGTTTAATTCTTTTATGTCATATAAAATGTATTTGGTGGCAAGACTTGATCAACCTTGTTAACAAATATGTTTTACATGCATAAAATTGCTAAACAACATTTTCTTTCTCACTTTTGTTTTACCTACTTTTTCTACTGTAATTTGCAAAGTTAAGTAATGCTTGGTCTTTACGTAAATTCATTTTGTCTAGTTTTCATTGTTTAAAACACCCAGAAAATGTCAGAAATAAAAGTTTTCAAAAAAATTCTGAAAAATATTCTACAAGTCCTAGTTTTTAAAGAGGAACGTGGGAGTACCAGAGGATGACCAGGGGGACCCACCAGGCCACCACACGCCCCACGGCGCGGTGGAGGGCAGGCCGCGCCCTGCCCTGGTGTGGGGTCCACCTGGCCCTCCACTCACTCATCTCTCTCCCACTCCTTTCTCTCTCCCGACCAACACACCACCATTGCTCAAACTCGTGTTCTTGCTGCTCTTGCTCGAGATTTTTCGATCTACTTGCTCAGCCCATCTTTGCTGCTGAAATTTGGATCAATTGCTCTCCGGTATGTGACTCCTCCGATTATCCAAATAGAATTTTGTTTAGTTGCTTATATCTTTGCATTTTGGTACTGTAGGTGACATGTTATTAGAGCTTGCATGCTTGTTCTTGTTTAGATTAACTAGTTTTGATGCATGTTTAGTCCTCTAGCAAGTCTCCCTAGTGTTTCCCTTGAATTAATCACTCTAAAATCATTTTTTATGAGGTTTGTTTAAAATTTCAGAAAAGGAAGATGGATAAACACACTTATGGAGAAATCTTTGAGAGGCAAACACCATCCTCCTCAAGGGAAACAAGGGCTTCAAGATCAAGAGGTGCACCTAGGCCATCATACAATGAGGATCTTTTGGCACCAAGAATCGGTGAAGAGGAAGATGATGGTGTTCCTCATCCATCTATTTTTCCATGCTTTAACTTTATGA
Source organism: Poa pratensis (assembly GCA_947311845.1). Classification (NCBI taxonomy): domain Eukaryota; kingdom Viridiplantae; phylum Streptophyta; class Magnoliopsida; order Poales; family Poaceae; genus Poa; species Poa pratensis. The sequence goes on along the minus strand of CAMZMU010000062.1, from coordinate 45,608,988 downwards.
GAGATGCAGGGATTTATGATGACTTCATAAGGATGATTAACAATGTTGGTTTGATGGAATTTATGCAGGATGAGAGGCCACAATATGCTAACCTCACTAAGATTTTTGTTGAAAGCTTTAAGTTTAATAACTCTACTTTTAACCCCACTGTTGAGTTTAAGATTTATGATCGTGCATGCAACATGGACTTGAAAAGATTTTGCAGGGTCATAGGTGTTGCTCCATCTGGGACAGCGAGGAAGATCAAGCAGAGCCGCGCGAGTTGTGGATCTTTACCATGAGCTGAGCTATGATGATCTCCGTAGAGTGCAGCGCGGTAAGATAAGGAACATTCAATTTCCAGCCATCAGGTACTTCACATATTATCTTGCCACGAGTGTGCTTGCTAGAGAGAACACTAGTAATATTTCTTGCTATCATCTAGCTTTTCTTGCTCATGCACTTAAAAATGATAAAACCTACAACCTTGGTGCCTTGATTGCTCGCCGCCTTGCCGCCAAAGGTCCCATCTTTGGAGGCATTATTGCTGCACGTGTTTTAGCTGATCTTGGTCTTCCTGTCGATCCTTCTGATGAATTGTTGATTCCAGAAAGACTTGATCTTGCCGCCATGAAACTTCATGATTTTGTTACTAATAATTCATCTACTGGACATTTGATGTATAGAGTTGTTTTTGCTAATGGACCTGAGCTAGAGGTCCGGCTTCCACAGCCTAGTTTGTTCAGTGTTTTCAGGGGTCCTCTATCATATTCGAGGGAGGATTTGGACAACCACCTCGGTGCACCGGATTTCCATTTACAGCACTACCCTGAGCACCGACAGGAGACCTTCGTGGCGCCCCCTGAGGACTACACCGTGTACTACGGTGGTGCATCCTCGAGCTTTCCCGGACGAGGAACCCTCCTCGTCAACACTGAGGGCGCGCCTAGCTGGCGGCCATGGGGATGATTGGTCTCCCACTTAGGCCAAAAGCCTAAGCTTGGGGGAGGTATGCCGACAAGTTCACTCATTTTATCATATTCATATCATGTCGGTACTTTGTATATCCATGTTTTAGTTTGTTTCTTTTCTTTTGTTTCTTGTATCCATTTCATTTTCGCAAAACACCAAAAGACCAAAAATATTTCCTTTATTTCTCTTGCTTTTGAATTTGTAGTGCTAGTTTACTTTATTTTTCATTTCGGTTTGTTATTCAAAAATCCAAAAAGATTTTGCTTTGTTTGCTTGTTTCTTTCTATGCTTGCTTTAATTCGAAAACCCAAAAATATTTGTTGTTCTTCTGCCGTTTTGTATAGTTGTTTCAGGAGTTCGAAAAATTTCGTGGTTCCACTTGGGCTTGGTTATCATTTCACATCATTCAAGCCACACAAGTGAAAAGCAATAATGACGACTTACGACAATCGGATGTGGTAAAAGGCTGGTATGAACTCTATTTGTTTTTCATTTTTGTAAATATGCCTACTCATGTGAACATGCTTAGCTATCATGGTAGTGGTTATGTTATTTAATGATTGCTTAGTAGTTCATGTCTTCTTATGGTCAGTACCAAATTGCTAATAGTAAATAACACTAGGGGACTACGCGCGGTCTCCGCCGCGCCCGTGGGCTAATTGTTTTGAATTATTCGTTTGCAGAACTGCTGAAATGCAAAAATTGTCCGCATTTTGGAAATTATTCCTGTTTTAAAATAGTCTAACATATTTGAACTGCGTGGGCTATTTTTTTTGAATTATTCGTTTGCAGAACTGCTGAAATGCAAAAAACGTCGGCATTTCGGAAATTATTTATGTTTCGAATAGTTTAACATATTTGAATTCGTTTTGACGTTTCCGTTTAGGAAATACACAAAATTGGAAGCCATGCGGAAATTTGAGTTATGAATTTTTGTCATGCATATTTATTTTCTTGTCCGTATGGAAATTTGACATATTTGTCATTTTATTTTGTGGGCGTTTTTGGAATTTTTTGGGCTTGGATTATTTAGAGTTGTTGCAAAATCATATGGAAATTTGAGTCTATTTATTGCTTTTGTGGGCATATTTGAATTTTTTTGCTTGCATTATTTGTAATTCTCTCAAATCACATCGATAGTTGGCATATTTTTCATTGTTTTTTGTGGACATATTTGGAAATTTCAGTTTGATTTATTTAAAATTATGTCAGCATCATGTGGGAATTTGGGGCTGTTTATTTTCTTTACTGCTCATATTTGAATTTTTTAGTTTGCATTATTTAGAATTGTTGAAGATCAGATGAAAATTACACTATTTGAGTTATGAATTTTTGATTGTCCGCATTCCGGAAATTATTCCTGTTTTAAAATAGTTTAACATATTTGAACTGCGTGGGCTATTTTTTTTTGAATTATTCGTTTGCAGAACTGCTGAAATGCAAAAACCGTCGGCATTTCGAAAATTATTTATGTTTCGAATAGTTTAACATATTTGAATTCGTTTTGACGTTTCCGTTTAGGAAATACACAAAATTGGAAGCCATGCGGAAATTTGAGTTATGAATTTTTGTCGTTCATATTTATTTTCTTGTCCGTATGGAAATTTGACATATTTATCATTTTATTTTGTGTGCGTTTTTGGAATTTTTTGGGCTTGGATTATTTAGAGTTGTTGCAAAATCATATGGAAATTTGAGTCTATTTATTGCTTTTGTGGGCATATTTGAATTTTTTTGCTTCCATTATTTGTAATTCTCTCAAATCACATCGATAGTTGGCATATTTTTCATTGTCTTTTGTGGACATATTTGGAAATTTTAGTTTGATTTATTTAAAATTATGTCAACATCATGTGGGAATTTGGGACTGTTTATTTTCTTTACTGCCCATATTTGAATTTTTTTGTTTGCATTATTTAGAATTGTTGAAGATCAGATAAAAATTACACTATTTGAGTTATGAATTTTTGTCGTGCATATTTATTTGCTTGTCCCTATTTATTTTTTGTGTGAATACTTTGACATTTTTGGCGTTTTTTTTGTTGTGGGCATATTAAAATTGTTGTTTCAAATTATTTATTTATTTTTGGAAAAAAAAACTGACATCATGGGCCCACTGTGACGTCGTGCTGACGTCACAGTGGGCAAACCCTAGTTTCGTCGGCCGCGGCGGCGCTGGGATCGCCAGCGACGCGCCGCCGCCCCTTTGGACGCGCCCGTGGGCGTTCCGGGTGCGCCTGGAGCCGGGCTTCCCGAACGTGGCGGCGCCGCCAATTAGTGGTCGCCGGAGCGGCCGTCACGGCGGCCAGACATGGCGGAGGATGGCGGGCGAGGGCGCGGCGATTTCAGGTCGTCGGCGGCGTCGCGGAGGCCGAAGCGCGGCGGGGACGCGGAGACGGCGACAGCGAATGCGGTGGCGAGCTCCAATCGGCGCGGGGAGGGACGGCACGGCAGCGCGCCGCGGCGGCGGCGGCGGCGACGCGATGGGCGCGCGGAAGAGGAAGAGGGCAGGGGAAGGTTTCGTGGCATTTTTGCGGATGAACCCCCCAGCTTCCCGGAAATTACAACGGGGTCCTTTGCGGGCTTTTTTTGCAAAAGTGCTGCGCGGAAAATCGTGCGGACGGGCGACCGTCTGTGACCGGCTGCGACCGGGGGGTTACCGGGGCGACGTGGCGCCACGCCATTGGAGGAAAATCGGCTTGCTACAGTGTTCTGTGGGCTGGGACGACGTGGACAATTCTGGCGCATCCGTTGGACGGGATCGGACGGTCCAGGATTAAAGGCGACGTGGCCGAATGAACAGGCAGCGATCCCACCATCTGTTATATATAGTAGAATGTCATATAGATATTTACATGCATTGTTCTATTCGTAAAACGGTATGGCGGGATGGTATCCTCCTCTGAATAATTCACTTGATTCGACTTAGCACATGCTCACACATGTTATGACTGAAAAATAAAGTCAATTAAGCCTTGATGATCTATTTTGCCTCAGAGTTTTAGTATCATCTTTATGCCTCCGTTAATTTTATTTTGTCGCAAGCATGATTATGACCGTTATCGCTCTCGTGGTTGTCGCTTCCCAGTCTATTGCTAGTCTTCACTTGTACTGAGCGGGAATGCTGCTCGTGCGTCCAAATCCTTTAAACCAAGTTATCCCAAAGAGTCCACCAAAAATTCCTATGCATGGTATTTCGAGTCATTCCAAGTAAATTTGCATGTGCTACCTTTAAAACCTTCAAAATATTTCCCTTTTTGTGTCAATGTTTACTAGCTCATGAGGAATTAGTGTGGTTATTCTTTATTCTATTTGTCAAATGGACTTTTACACCTGGACTAGCGGCATATACATCCGCTTATCCAATAATTTTGCAAAAAGAGCTGGCATCGGGGTGTCCAGTCCCAATTAATTACAAATTTAACCAATTAATTCTCTTCACACTTTTGCCCTGATTCATCACTAAGCAATGACAAATAATGAAATACCTGAATGTGTGTAAACCAAAGAGAAAGAGTGATGATCTGCCTTGCTGGTAGAAATAACGTCCTTCACGGGAGCCGCTCTTAAAAGTCCGTTTGACAGGTAGAATACTGTTCTCACCCGCTACCATTCGTTGACAATTAACAAACACCTCTCAAAACTTTTTACCTCTGTTTTTAAAATAAAAAGCTCTAGCACGTGTTAATCCCTGCTTTCCTCAGCGAAGGGCCAATCTTTTATTTTTATGTTGAGTCACCATCCTTTCTTTGAGCACTTCTTCGAGAGCATAACTGTCGTTCTTAGTGTAATGTGCTTGTCCTAGAATACGATTAATTGAGGCATAGCTATGATACTCTTATCTTTGATATCTTTATATCTAGTCTTCACTTGAACTTCAGAGGTGCCTTGGCATTTATGTTTTGCCCTTCAAACAAAGGCAAGCGAGATACCACTTTGTCATATCTTTTCACGAACATTGCAATTCTTGTGGATAGATGTATGCTATGTTATTCATTCTTAGTACTTTGGTATTTTTTCATGATTTGCATAACTACTAGGTGTCATTATTTGCATGGTTCCTATTATGAATTGCCTAAGCTTTTGATCATATAAGAGGTATGTATACATCATATGAAGCAAATGTGTTCGTAAAAGTTTCTTTTATCGCACTCAGTTGTTAACTGAATTGCTTGAGGATAAGCAATAAGCTAAGCTTGGGGGGAGTTGATACGTCCAAAACGTATCTACTTTTCCGAACACTTTTGCTATTGTTTTTCCTCTAATTTGTGTGATTTCAATGCAACTAACACGGACTAACGCTCTTTTCAGCAGAATTGCCTTGGTGTCTTGTTTTTGTGCAGAAAGTCAAAGTTTTAGGAAAATTCCAGAAAAATTCCAGAAATTCTATTTTTTCAGAAGACCCACGGAGCCAGAAGACGAAGCGAAGAGGGTGCACAGGGGCACCACACGCACCTAGGGCGCGGTTGGGCCCTTGCCGCGCCCAGGGGTGGTGTGGCCACCCTGTGTGGCCCCCGACGCTCCCCTTCGGACTACTTAAAGCCTCTGACCTAAAAACTTCCGGGGAATCGACGCTTTTTCCAGAAACCTTCCAGAGCTCCGCCGCCATCGAAAACCCTATTCCGGGGATCAGAAACTCCGTTCTGGCACCCTGCCGGGACGGGGAATTGGAGTAGATCATCGCCATCATCATCACCGCCACCTCTCCATCGACCATCCATGACTCCCCCATCAATGTGTGAGTAATTCCCCGCTGTAGGCTGAGGGGATGGTAGGGATTGGATGAGATCATTCATGTAATAGTTGTGAGATTTGTTAGGGCATGGTGCCTAGTATCCATCGGTAGTGCTTATTGTCATTGTTGCAACTTATTATGCTTAATGCTTGTCACTTAGGGCCCGAGTGCCATGATCTCAGATCTGAACATGTTATTGAATCATGGGAATAATTATTGTTTTGGATCATATCTATAAGTTGTATACACACGTCACTGTCCGGAACCCGAGGCCCCAAAGTGACAGAAATTGGGATAACCAGAGGGGATGGTTGCGACGTGAGGATCACATGTGTTCACGGAGTGTTAATGCTTTGTTCCGGTGCTTTATTAAAAGGAGCACCTTAATCACTAGTAGTTTCCCTTGAGACCCCGCTGCAAACGGGCTGGTAGGACAAAAGATGTTGTGCAAGTTTCTCATTGCGAGCACGTACGACTAAATACGGAACACATGCCTATGATTGTTTATTACTTGGATACCTTATTATTTATCTGCAATTGCCCTATGTATGACTATTTCATGAATTATCTCATTCATGCAGCGCCCGTTCATCCATCCCTATGCCTACAGTATTTTAATCCTGCTGTCTACTGCAATTATTACTGCTGTCTTTATTTTACTGCTGCTATTATTTCACTACTGCTACTGTCATAAAACTGTTGCCACTGATAAACTGTGTCGAGCAAGTCTACTTCCAAGTGCAGCTGAACTGACAAATCATCTGTCAAGGCTTATAAATATTCTTTGGCTCCCCTTGTGTCGAATCAATAAATTTTGGTTTTACTTCCCTCGAAGACTGTTGCGATCCCCTATACTTGTGGGTCATCAACCAGCCACACCCAAAAATTGCTACCGACGCTCGATTTTTCCCATATATTCATATTCACATCTTGACACCTCAGTTTTCTTCCCTTTATTGCTCATCCATTTGTAAGTCAACACATGAATCTCATCTTGCTTTGTCATTCATCTATTTCTTTGTAGAACTATATAGGGGCCATTGATGGATCACATGTTCATGTTACCGTATCACCCCACCGTGCTTCTCCTTTTCGCAATAGGAAGGGAACCTTGAGACACAGTGTGATGATTGCGTGCGATTTTGACCTAAATGTCACCAACATCTCTTGTGGCTGGGAGGGATCCCCCACAGATGCGAGAGTCCTTCGGTCTGCCATGAACGGGAAGTTCTACCTTGTTGACGGTGGATATGCAAATACACCATCATTCCTTGCACCGTACTGTGGTGTGCGGTATCACCTGAAGGAATTTGGGCATTTTTATGATTGAACTTCAGTGTAAGAACATGATTTTGAGACAAAACTGAGCTAGGTTATGTGTAGTGTAGGAAAGAACATGTGTATCATATCAGCTCAAGAGGGTTATGTGTAGCAACCTTTTATTATTGATCCATCAGACTGGAAATATGCAAATCTAAATATTTTTGTTGTTGTTCTTTTCTCGGTTGCCATAGATTTTGTATCGTGGAATCTTGATTGTAGGTAGATATAGTCCATTCCTTTTAACAGTAGGACTTGTTGTTCGAAAGATATATTGCTTTCCGTTTTACATATCCATATTATATTAATCCATCTTTTTGAAAAAAGTTGCTTGAGTTTATCTGGTGAGAAACATTTGAAACATCTGCTGTTGCACTATGTTACGATCCCTTCTTCAGCTTGTACTAATTGCATTGTTATTGTTGTTGCATGTATGACCTCTCACCAGCTTTGCAAGATGAAGGTTGAGGGTGAAGGTTGAGGGTTGTTGTTCAGCGTTGAGGGTTGTTCTTTGCGTCGTAGTCGAGGTGAGGAAGATTGGGGTTCTCTTCAGCGTTTGATCAAGATTTTCTAGTTACAAATCAGGCTGTAATAATGATTTAATTGTATAATTTGATGTATTGCTTCGGCGCAAGTAAATGTTTAAACTACATGAAGATTTATTTTGGCACTGAACAAAATTTGTGTGATGCAAATATTGGATTTTTACTTGAGCCAAAGATTCAGTTTTTACTATCAAGTTCAATACACCACAATACCCTGCCATCCCCAAACTTGTAAGTAACCAGCGGGAATTGGGAAAAGAGGGGATCTGTGGGGAAATGTAGGGATTGGGTGAAAAGGAGGGATTCACCAAATCCGCTCCAATCCCCAAACTTTCCAACCCAGAAATACCCCAGGAGTAAAGAAGGCCTTAGTGGGAGCCGGAAAAGAGGGCAAACCCTACTTGCCGCACAGGTCGAGCGCATTAGCGCCCGCACACCTTGTGCGGCGACTTGGGCCGGGCCCAACTTTGGAGCCAGGGACAGGACGATGATGACACGGGAGAGGACGACATCGACCATCGACGGGGACGACGCGGCTGGACGCGTCGCCCCGACGGAGGTGAGGCCAGGACCTCGCCGGAGACGGAGACGACGCGGTTGGTCGTAGCGTCGCCAGCGGAGGAGAGGAAGAACCTTAACGAGGGGGGTGCAGGTGCGGGTGGGGAGCTCACTGTCGACCGAGCTCCGACGGTCGGAGTTAGGTTAGGGTGGGGGGTGGGGGGATTTAAAGGGATGGCCGGCCGGGGGGCGGTGGACCGGCGGAGGTGGCGGCTCGAGCATGGCGGTGCATGGAGGCGGCACAGTAGCGGCGTCGAGCGCGGGGGGTGGAGGGGGGCAAGCGGTTAGACTGGTGGTGGCGGCGGGGGAGTCAGAGGCGGAAGAGAAGGCGAAAGGGAGGCGAAGGAGGATGGATTCGAGGAAGAAAGCAGAGGAGGACGGAGGCGAGGAAGAAGGTAGGTATGCGGAGCGCATTCCGGTCCACACAGGTCGATAGATAGGAACTCCCAGAAAAGAGGCTGCAAAAACAAAATATGAGATTGGGCTCTCATACCGGGACTTTTTTTTTTTGCAGTTTGGCCGAATTGGTGCTATCTATCGCGAGGATTGGGCGGACAAGCATACCTTAATAGTAGAGTTAAACTGTATAAATTTGGTCCGGATACTACTATCCGGGTCTTCTAGGCGCAATACAACGACAGTGGTGTCCCTGTACGTGGGGCTTGGTGCAATTAGATCAATAAGATTTTTTTACGTCTTTCTACAAAACCCATTACCGACGGTCTCCTCTAGGAGCACGTCAAGGAGATGTCGCGCGAGAGCGAGGCGAGGGAGGAGGCTGGCCACGAGCTCATGAGCGCCGAGGCTTTACTGAGCCGGGGGCAAACAACAACGTGGCTGGCCCTAGCAAGCCACCTCCTCCCGGGGTTTAGAATAGAGCAGGGCTAGTCATAATTTTAGTTGTAGTTTAAGTTTAAGTTTATTTTATCTTATAATTTATCAAGTTTCAATGAAAATCAGCCATTTTGTTAAAAAATGGCGAATGTTCAAAAATCTAAATAAAACTTTGCGGGGCACAGCTGGGGGTAGCACCCCATTATGCCGGACATGTGTCCGGCACAAAGCAGACGTAATTTGGAGATGCCCGACACATTTCGGGGGTAACGGTGGAGATGCTCTTATCGTTTCTTTGATTGGAAAATTTTGTTATTGCCTTGTTACGATGTTTCTATGGTCTAACGGGATGAAAAAATTGCTTTCAAAATATAGGAATTTTCGTAATCTTGCATAGCTTGTATCTAGCTCGAGATCGTTAGAAGTTGAGTATGAACAAATTTCCGCGGCTCAACGTTTAAGTCGACTTAGCTTGCGCTAGTCCAAAATCGACCCGGTTTGTAGTCCTATCCCCGCCACTCCAACCAATAAATATTACAGTATCTTGCAGCGCGGTGACCGTCGAGCGACGCCGCCGTAGTCCATGTGTGCACACACAGGTGGACGCGCTCACGTGCGCGCAGCGTACTGTTCATGCGCATCTCCCCGGCCCGGTATGGTAAGTATCCTGGGGTCTTCCGGTCGCGGTGACGGACGGCCAGACAGTCTTCCTCCACTAGTTTCAGTCTGAGAATCTTGGATGTCGCCGTCGGCGAGGCGATCAATTCCTGCGCGGTGGTCACATTTGGCATTCTGGGCGCATCGGCACGAGGGCCCCCTCGTGGCCCGTCCGTGGTACCTGTGGATTTGCTCGAACTGGAAACCCGTTGGCTTTACCCCGACCGGACAGTGCCACCGGCGCGCCGTGGCAGCGGCGGAACTGTGCGGACGCCGGGGCGCGCGTCCACGTGAAGGCCCTCGTGCGTGCGACAGCGATCGATCCATGCCCCCGACCGCCGTCGCCCCCTGTATCCCTTAGTCGACGTCGCGCTCCACCGGCTGCGGGATAAGATAACACGGAACATTATTATCGGTAGATACTGCAAGAACAGATCGGGTCCCTATCTCTGCACCGCTGTTCATAGCATCCATCCTCACTTGCAGAGGAGTGTCTATATAACACACCGCTCACATTACCAGCAGCAGATAACCAGCCTGCATGTGAAACAACAGCACCAGATCGATCGAGCCTAGAACCCTAGATAGCTAGCCTCTAGCCAGTACCAGCTACCAGAGCAAGAACCAGGAGAGATCTGCAGAGGTAAGATCGATGTCGGCGGGAGGCGTGTGGGTTTTCAAGAACGGGGTGATGGAGCTGGAGCCGGAGGCGTCGAGCAGGAAGGCGCTGGTGTACGTGCCGGCGAACGAGACGATGCGGTCGCTGGAGGCGCTGGAGCGGCGGCTGGCCGCGCTGGGGTGGGAGCGCTACTACGAGGACCGCGCCATCGTGCAGCTCCACAAGCGCGACGGCAGCGTCGACCTCATCTCCGTCCCACGGGACTTCTCCAGGCTCCGCTCCACACACATGTACGACGTCGACGTCAAGAACCGCGACCACTACAAGGTCATCGAACAAACACAATCGAAACCAAAGATAACTGCATCAAACTCCCGGACGGGTACAACTCTAGGCCTCTCAAGCAGACGAATGTAGAATAGATGGGTGGTTGTTTTACATATATTTCAGTAACCGTAAGGTAAAGCTTTGAATTTTCTCTATAAGTGCATCCCCACATAGCAAGTATGGATGTCCGTGGCTAGGAAACAACATGGAGCATGAGCCACGCGAAGAGCTTACCATAGACCCACAAAATAAAAGAAAGATCATGTGGTTCGTACGATTCAGCAAGAATAGAAAAACGTATGGCTGAGATGTCATGGCATGTTGAATCTTATAGGACTTTTTTAAGAGAACCTTATAGGAATGGAAAACATAGAAAATGTAGAATAGATGTTTGGTTAAGCCACATGAAAAATGTAGGAAATTTTCAAAGGATTAGGTATATACCATAGTTGTTATTAAAACAAACAAAAAATTGCATACGGTTTGACTCAATGGAAATTTTTCTATTTAATTGCATGTGAAGTAGATCATAGGAAAAAATAGTTTGATTGCAAATCACACAAACCATACAAGCTTTCTATCAAAAAATTCTAGAAATATAATTATGCAAAATTCTATTAAATTTCTTTGAACAAAAGAGATCATGAGGTAACTAATTAAGATAAACTTCTGATTAAATAAAAACATGAGGTTGGACTCATGTAAATTTTCATATGAAATTGCATGTAAGTTGGAACATAGACAAAAAAGTTATGTTGATTCAAATCCTGTAAACTATACAAGTATCATAGGAAAAAAATTAAGGGCTGAAATCCTTCAAAACTTCGTAAGAAATTCCTTTGAACCAAAGAGGTAATTAAGGTGATAATTTGAGCAACACTTATAAGTAAGATCCTTTTTATAGATAATGGAAAGCCTTTCACTCCCCCTATATGTGAACACAATTACATCATATAATACACATCAATATTTCGTATCACTCTACATGCGCTTGATCGATCTCGGCGCGCTTATCCGTATAATATATACCCCTGTCCCATGTACTCCCTCTGTTCTAGTATAATATAAGATGTTATTACAACCATATAGGACGGTGGGAATTACTAGTTAGTAGCTGCGGTATCTCGTAGGGCGGCTGGGGAATGATTGATCGACGAAGCCGGCTGTCTAGGTGCTAGACGACGACGACGGCACGTCGACGACCTTGAATTGGTCGCGGTTCTTGACGACGACGTCGTACATGTGCGTGGAGCGAAGCCTGGAGAAGTGGCGCGGGAGGGAGATGAGGTCGATGCTGCCGTCGCGCTTGTGGAGCTGGATGACGGCGAGGTCCTCGTAGTAGCGCTCCCACCCCAGCGACCCCAGCCGCCGCTCCAGCATCTTCAGCGACGTTATCGTCTCGTTCGCCGGCACGTACACCAGCGCCTTCTTGCTTGGCCCCGCATCCGGCTCCAGCTCCATCATCCCGTTCTTGAACACCCACACGCCTCCCGCCGACATCGTCGATCTTAACTATACTTAGACGTACTTCTAGCTTTGGGATCCTAGCTTTAGCTATAGCTACCAGCTGCTCGATCGATCTATTCTAGTGGCTGTTGCCTGTTGGTTGTGTGCGGGTACTGTGCGTTTATATAGGCGGATCAATGGAGGCTGGAGTGGCACGTCGTACATGCACACACTACTATGTCTAGATATAGCTAGGAGCTTCACCTATTCGACAGCAACGTACATGTGTTCTGCAGACTCGGTGAATTGTACGCTTTTACTGGACCAGTCAGCTCTAGACAAATGGTCAGGCCAATACATCAGCATTCAGCGAGAGTGGTTGTTCTCCAGTACTTGTCTGAAGAAATAGGCTTTCGTCCCGCTATATTAATATAGCAACCACCCGATACAACATTGAGACCACCGCTGGGGCAAACAGCACAATCAGGCCCAAAAGGAAGAGAAACAGAAAACAAAACAAAACCGACACCGGCGGATCAACGAAAACGAAAGTAACCCGCAACCGCTGCGCCCTCTCCGGCGAAGTCCCACCACAAACCTAGCACTCTAAATCACCGCGAACCAAACAGCACCTCCAAGAAGGAAAGCGACGACGACGACGCTGCTGCCCGAACTGACCTAGGGTTTCCCCCGGTACGCTCCGAGGAATGGGGAAGAGGTATACCCGACGCCCCTCAAGAAGGAAGGGTGACACTCGCAAGCGTCACCACGTCGGTGCCAACGGCAGGGATTTCTCCCAACCCCCAAAAAACCACGTCTCGGACAATCTGTAGCGCTCCACCCATCTTGCCGCCCACCAACAAACGCCACCACGGTCTTGAAGTCACCAACGTCGTCTCACCATGGCAAACATAGCAGGGCCGGTCAGCCCGAGACGAAGCAGCCGTAGACAAGGTCCGATAGAGTCACAACCACGCGGGAGGGAACAACCTCCACCGTCAAAGACGATAGCCGACCGGACGCTACGACAAGAGCACACCGAGCCACATTGGAACTAAAGGGCGGCAGCAGCGCAGCCACCTGGAGGGCGTCCTCCACCGCCATCGGCGGGTGCTGATCGGACACGGCAGCAGGGACACACCAGGCCAAGCAGGCCCGGCCGAGCCCGGGGGCTCGTAAAGTCCCCGCCGCCATGCTGCTGCACGTAGGCCGCCACCGCCGCTACCCACTCGGTTCCTAGGCTCAGCCGGACCCAGCTAGGCCCGTGAAGCTCCCACCGCCACGCTGCAGCAGGGGTGGCGTCATCTCTGTCATCTCCGTCGCGAGCCGCTCAGCAGGCCAAACCGGGGGCAACTAGGCAAGCCTGTCCTAACCCAGATCGGGCCCAAAGGGCCCAGATCTGGGCCTGCAGGGCCGGATTCACCTCCGCTGCCCCAGCCACCAACGGCGGCACCACCACCACCTTAGCCACCCGTGCAGCACCAGGAGAGCCCCGCCACCGCGCCAGACTCGCCGCAGAGGAGCACCACCTGGGCCGGGCGCCGGACCGAAGCCGGACAGAGGAGCACCGCCGCCTAGCAGAAGGAGCCCCGCCTCCTCCCACCAGGCGCGGGGGAAGACAGGCCGCCGCCGCCGGCGCCGACCGGGCCGCGCCCGGTGGCCACAGCCGACGGCGGCGACAGGAAGAGGTGGGAAGAGGGGGCCGAGCGGGAGGAGGCCGAGGCCGCAGCCGGCCGCCGCGGGGGCAGCGCGGCCGCGCGAAGGGGGGAGAGGGGGAGGGAGGGGGGGCGGCGGCCGGGCCGGGCGCTGCGCCGGCGGCCGGCGGCGGCAGAGGAACCCTAGGGGTTGGGGTTGGGGTCGGGTCGGGGAGCTCCTCCACTATTAGATTTTCCCTCTGCCCGAGTACTGGTCGGTGCGTCCCTCCAGTACTTGTCTAAGATTATATACCGACGTACCTTTTTTTTTTAGCAAAATACTCATAACCACAACTTTAAGAAGATGGTGTACAAAAAACCACAACTATTATACATTTTAACACACATAACCTGAACCTTAGGTGTAAACAGCGAAAACCTAAGTCTACCGATTAGCCATTTGACTCCAACGGGCATAATTTTTCAGCTAGGATTTATTGCTAGCTGAAATTTTGCGAGTCTATCAACTGTCTTTGGATGAACTATTATATGTTTTACCACATGGGATTATCCTAAAAAAAAGTCCACGTAGGATTATTGCTGAATTCATAAGCAATCTTTGATCGATGCACACCCTGGAATCTGCGTACGTTGCTCAACGGTAACCAAGCGTGTGCATGTTTGGTTGGGACTTGCATTGGGAGATGATATTGTTGGACTGGAGTGGTGGAGCTTAATCCTTCGGGGTCTCCACGCTTTGCATGGCAGCCATAGTTCTAGCTATATATTCGAGCAGCCAAAGTCTATGAAAAAACTACGTGCGATGTTCACAACAACAGCAATAGAGTAGGAAAAACGCAAGAAAAAGAGGCCCAATATTCGGGCATCTACTGGCATCTTTCACTCCCCCCACAACATTCTCAAAGCTGCGTGTTCATTCCACGCTACCCGTCCTCGCCATGCTCCACTCCACATGTTCATTTTTTTTCTTCACTCAATGTTGTTGGCTTAGTCTAGGATGGGGAGACCGATAGTTATTTGCTACCCGCCGGCGCCGGGGACGGGGATGGTAGAAAATTTGGGATGGTAACAAAATTGGCCCCGTGTGTCAGTTAATGAAGATGGGGATGGGACGAGATTTATTTCGTGCGGACGGTTTTGGTTGACAATAACAGTGGTTAGTATCCGGTTTCTGTACTGGAGGTGGTAAATGCTGACAAAGTACAGCTCGGGTGGTAACGAGCTCGAACGTGTTGTACGGTAAAGAGCGATGAGACGAGAAAGAGGTCCACTGTAGACAAAGACGCACTATTATTTTTACTGTACAACTGTTTATGTTTGGATTGAATCGGCTTAGGCCAATCTCTTGCTTTCGAGCTCATCTGCATTAGTTCCCGGATTTCGATCACACAGGGTGCTCTTAAACTGAAAAGAGAAGGAAGAAACTTTGTTTAAATTGCAAAAAAAGGGAAGATACTTTGTCTCTGTCACGTACTCCCTCCGTTCCATTTTAATTGACTTCCATTTGTCCACATGTGGATGTATCTAGACATATTACAACTATAGATATATCCATATGTACACAAATGGAAGTCATTTAATTTGAAACGGAGGGAGTACGTACGTAGCATGCCTTCTAAGGCATCGTCCCAACAGCTTTGCATACATCTAAAACTAATACGACTTCAGGCATCAGGTACAAAACCGCAGCATCGTCGCGCTCGATCCATCCTCCTCACCAACGACCGATCAAAGCCCCAGATGGCGGCTCAATCACCGGCGCCGCCGACTCGTCCGGTATGTGTGTGCCGGAATACACGCTCGATCAATTTCCAGCAGCTTCAGCAATCTAGAGACTGATTTTCACAACTCCAATCCATTCATTGTCATCTTAGTTTTTTATTTTCATGTCATCATGTGCGCTCCTGTTTCTTGATCTGCAGAAGTTGTCCGGGTTCGAGCTGTTGGATGCTCGTGTGAAGGTCAGAGTCCCATTTGTTCATGAATTGGAATGAAATTGTTTTGCTTGAGTTGTTTGGTGACTGGTTGATTGATCCTGCCATGATGGTTTTGCAGGAGCTGACCTCGTCACAGGGGGAGTTGCTGGGCAAGATCCAGAGTCTCAAACTGGTACCACGAGCCCTTTGACTTTGACTTGGTTCACTGGTGGAGAGTAGAACTGGATACGGAAATTTGGCTGATTCAGTGATCAAATAAATTGTTTCAGGAAGTGCAGAACTGGCGCTCCAACATCGAGGCACAGGTCAAGACGTGCCAGAATGTGAGTAATGCAGTTGGTATATCTTGCTTCGAGGGAAGAAGATGAGACAAACTCTCGAACAGAGCCGGTACAAGAAACCCGTATGTTTGATGCTGATAATTGAGTTACCTGTAGGAACTTGTGGAGGTGAAGCAGGGGCTCAGTTATGAAGTGCAGCAGCTGAAATTGGTAGGTCTTCTCTCTATCAACCCCTTTGAACTTCTGGCCCTGTATCATTGAAACCTTTAAGCTCAATATGTAACTGTATTTGATTCAAGGACATCAAGGAAATCAGGTCTGCAATCCAGCAAGAGAAGGGCAGTCTAGCAAGTCCGTCTCCGTTGAGAAATGCACAGGAGGTTAGAACTTCCTTTGGTTCATAGAGTGGTAGAAGAACTCAACTGGAGTACTCAGACTGAACTAGTGTTGTTGAAACAAAATCTGCAATGACTTGCTTCTGTTGTACAGCAATGATCAAGCAGAACAAGACCAGCACTCAAGATTGCTGACGACCATATGGAAGAAAAAAATAATCAATCGAAGCATGAATTGGTGCTCCCTTCATTACACAAAACTAGTGCTGCTAGATGTTGCTTTGTTATGTAGATCAACTTGAAAAAAGTTCAGTAAATACATAGATATCGATTTTGGTAAAGGAGTGGTCAGACTCTCCTACTGGCAAGTGTCCTACTGCACATACCTACCTACCGGTACCAGCAAACTGAAGTGCATGCTTCGAATTCTTGTCAGAGAGAATGTAGAAGAATGGCTTGTATTGTAACTAACCCATAACATTTATTATACGCTGAAATGAAGGTTGCAAAACCAATTTGGCTCCACAACTGCCTTGAATCCGATCTTGTTACCATATTGGACACTACAAATTAATGTGCTGCACTTGACACTCCATTCTTCGTTTCATCCCAAAATGGCTGAGACGCAGTTATCTCCTTCAGAGGAAGTAGAACAATCTAGTATTTTATTAATCCAATCTTATAATATAGCAAACATTAGAAGATCAATACAATATAGTGAAGTAGAGACGATACCACAATAAGTTACTAATAAGTTACATGATCACAAAGTTTATAACCACCAGAACTATCTGAGAACAGAAATTTTTTAATAGCATGCAAGATCTTGCCCTAGGTAAAAACTGCAAAATCTGTAAATGGTGGAAGAACTGTAAATTCATCATGACATCACAACCATGGAGGACACATCTTTTAGTATGTTAGCCACACCAAACCTGGAAGCAGAAAAAAGCAGTAAAATCAGAATCACGAGGTATATCGTACAGATGCACAAAAAGGAAACGGAAACAGGCTTACAGAGCATTATTAAAGTGTGTATACCACATAGTTTTAAAAAAGGCTGGTATGCCACCGAAGAAACCAAAGTTTTCATTCCACTTAATTTGAGAGTCAAGGTAAGTAAACATATCACAACAACTAGCAAAAATATGGTCATTAAAAGGCTGCCAATTTCTTCAATCAAGCATGTCATCTCCGTACAACTCAGTTCAAAGGTTATTAACAATTCATGAATTCAAATCAGAGATTATTAACAATTCATGAATTCAAATCTGGGATAAATTTCACATCAAGTCCAAAAATAATCTGATCTAAATACTCGATGCCCCATGTCTGACATCAAGAACAAATAGTAAGACATTACACTTCTATACTCATACATCCAATCTTTCAACAAGAGAAAAAATAAGCTGTGACCACTCACCTCAAATGAGCTCCTCCGTGTGGAGGTACTCGGCAGTGGAGGGAGGACTGGTGCAGCACCACCATGGCATTGGTGCTGACCTTCCTGCAGTCCCCGGCCTGGAAGCAACAGCAAACTTGAGAGGCACGCCGGGTATGAACATTTCATTGACGACATGCCCATCTTTGCTGTTCTCGGTGATGTGCGTGAGGGAGTTGACCACGGAGTGGCCAATGATAGAGGCACAACATTTCTTCGTTCCGCGCTGCACCATAGAAAAGCTTATGATACTGTCTCAGAGAACATACTGCCTGAAAAACCTTATGTTATTCATGTCAAAACATCTTTCGTACTATCTGTATGAAGGCTCCCAACAAGCACAGAGTATAGAGTATCATCTGGAGTCAATCCAGCTCCCAACATATCCTCATACAACCGGAAGGCCTCCTCTGATCTCCCTTCCTTGCTTAGACCAGATATCAGAGCTGTGTATGCCACAAGGTTAGGTTTGGTTCCCCTCTGCTTCATCTCTTCAAACAGCCTCAGTGCCACATCTACCTTCCCATTGACACAGTGCCCATGAACTAGTGACGCGTAAGTGTACACGTCAGGGACAAGCCCTTTCTTGTCCATCGCCTTTTTGAACCGCTCCGCCTCACGGATGCTCCCGTTCTTGATGTACCCATCGATCATGACATTGTAGGTCACAGCACTTGGTCTTGACCCCTTACCTTCCATATCACGAAATAGCCTTCTTGCCTCTACCATGTCACCCTCCTTGGAATGGATGCTGATCAACATAGTGTAGCTGACATAGTTTGGAGCGACTCCGTTCTCGGCCATGATATGCAGCAGCTTCTTGGCCTCCTCCATTCTATTTACCCTGCAAAGCCCACATGCGAGTGTGTTATACGTATAGACATCCAACTCAATGCCCATCTTCTCCATGACCGCCTTCATATGGAGGGCCTTGTCCACCATGCCATGGCGACAGTACCCATCAATCATCGTATTGAAAACAATCTGGTTATGCCCCACTCCTCGCAACTGCATATCCGTCAACAACATCTCCGCGGCCTCTATTTGCCCAATCTTGCAGAACCCATTGATCAACGCTCCATACGTCCGCTCGTTCGGCTCGACCCCGTTGCCAACGCATTCATCAAACACCTCGGACGCCCTCCGCACATTCCCAGCCCGACAGTACGCGTTGATGACCGCGCTGTAGAGGTAGACATCGCCGGCAACATTCTTCCTCTTCATCTCAACAAACACGGACTCAATCTTGCTGATATCGCCAGCCGTTGACAGACCATCGACAAGGATGGTATATGTTCCGACCGTTGGCTCCACACCTGAATTCTTCATATCCTTGAGGAGCTCTGCGACACGTGCATCGTTTCTCTGCCGCGTGTAGGTGTCGAGCAGCGGGTTGTAGCAGCAGGCGTTGAGCTTGACGCCGTGTGTTGGTATTTCGTCGAGCAGCTTGCGGGCGTCGTCGATGCGGCCGGACTTGCAGAAACCGTCGACGACGACGGACGCGGAGAGTGGCGTGACGGAGTCGGGGTACGAGGCGAGGGCCTTTCTGAGGATTTCGGACGCGGCGAGGAGATGGCCGGCCCGGCGGAGCGAGATGAGGGAGGAGGTGAGGGAGCGCGGGTCGAGGCGGCCGAGGCGGGTGACGGTGAGCAGCTTGCGGGCGTCGTCGATGCGGCCGGACTTGCAGAAACCGTCGACGACGACGGACGCGGAGAGTGGCGTGACGGAGTCGGGGTACGAGGCGAGGGCCTTTCTGAGGATTTCGGACGCGGCGAGGAGATGGCCGGCCCGGCGGAGCGAGATGAGGGAGGAGGTGAGGGAGCGCGGGTCGAGGCGGCCGAGGCGGGTGACGGTGACGTCGAGCGCCTCGGCGGCCCGGGCGGGGGAACCCGCGTCGGCGTAGGCGCGGAAGAGCATGTCGTGGAACGCCGCGACGGCGTGCTGCGGCGCCGCGTGCGGGAGGGAGGCCGCCGCGAGGTCAGCGAAGGGGACGGCCAGGATGGTGGGCGTGAGGAGGGACGGGAGGAGGGACTTTGCCGCGCCGAATCGGCGCGCGGCGAGAAGGGAGGCGAAGGCGGCGAGCGGTGCGGCGGCGGGGGCGACGAGCCCCGCCGCCGGCCGCGTGTCGGGGTCGGAGGCCGCCATCGACGGCAAGAGAGGACAGAGCAGGGGGAGACGAGTGGAATTGGGCCTCAGTTTTGGTGTCTAGCCCCCCTTGCGATGCAGATGGTGGGCTTTTTTGCGCCGTTATACCAGCCCTATTTGACGCTTTAAGCATGCACTAGGGTAGCTTCGCCTGCCGGTTTTCCTTCCTAATGCGGCCCAAAAATAGGTGTTGTTTTACCCTCTTTAATAATTTCGAGTTTTTTTTTTAAGAAATTCTGTTTTTTTACATGTTATAAGTTTAATCATAGAAATTTTTGGAGTTGAAAAATGGAAACATCTCACCATGCCGATGTCTTGAATATTTTTTGAACCCCGTTAACAGTTTTTCGAAACCGTGAACATACACATTTTCGAAACCGTGAACATTTCTTTGAACCAAGTGAAAAAAATTCAAGCACGTCAACATTTTTCAAATCTATGAACGTACTTTTTTTCAAATTCGTGAATATTTTTTCGGATCCGTGGATATACTTTGTTGAACCATGAACAAAATTTTAAAAATACTATGAACATTTTTCCATAACGTGAAAATATGTTTTTACTATAAAATAGAAAAGATAAGATAATATCTAGAAAATTAGTCATAACAGAAAGAAAAAAATATAGAGAAAAGAGAGGCGGCACTCTAGGGTTTAACCTAGACGCCGTCTCTGCGTTTGGCGATGTTGCAAGGTCCTAATGTTCGATTTTGGTTTTGGTCTCCCTAGCGGCCGTTGAGGGTAGGGGCTGTCAGATCTGTTGGTTTTCGTTGGATCTTGGTAGTTAGTGTGTCATTCAAGGGAAACTGTTCGATGTTCTATGGTGGAACATCTCCGATCTCTTTGTTTGTTTGGGTTTACGGTAAGGTTCTGTTTCTCCAACTATCTAGATCAGTGGTGGCGGATTGCAAGCGCGTGCTACTGCTTTGGGTGTGTCCCACAGCCGATGTTCCATCTACGTATATTCGATCTCGTTGATTGTGGCGTGTGGCCACCATTGCGATTTTCTAAGACTTGGTTGGCGAGGTCGTTTGCATGTGACCCAATCTTGTGCTGAGTGAGTGTATCTCCGACGGCCATCAAAAAAATCGGAAGAGCAGTATGAGTTTCAGTGTAATTTTATTTTGTATTGGCCGTGTTGCGTCAAATTGTTTCTTCCTTGTACCAGTTGTTTTCCTTAATAAATATCAGATACAAGGTGCCTTTGGTGTCTTTTCTCAAAACCATAAGAAGGAAACATAAAAAAGGAACAGACGAAAAAATGGAAAAGAAAAAAGAAAACAGCGTGCCCGGCCCATAGTGAGATAGCGGGCACACGGAGCAGTGTAGTGCAGGCAGTAGGCAGTAAATATGATTTGCTTGCCCCCGTGTAGTCCTTCATCATGCCGGGCTGGGCCGAGCCACGCAAAGAAATTCAGCTCACGAGCGTCGGCGCGGCGAATGGAAAGCGTAGACAGGATTTGACCCGGGCAAATCCTATTTGCCGCGTTAAGCGGCAAATCCGTCTCGCGCCGCACACCCTCCCTCACCGTCGCGCGGAGGAGAGCACCGAGGAGGTCGACGCCCGCGCAGCACTCACCGACGACAGGGACGACGCGGCTGGTCGCGGCGCCCCGTCGGAGGTGAGGCCTGGACCTCACCGGAGACGGGGGCGACGCGGCTGGCCGTGGCGTCGCCGGCGGAGGTGAGGAATGGACTTATCGAGGGGGGGTGCAGGTGCGGTTCGGGGTGGAGGTGCTCGCCGGAGGGGGGGGGGGGCTTTAGAGGGAGGCCCGGGGCGGTGGGGTGTGGATTGCGCAGGGCGGTGCAGCGAGGCGACGCGGTAGCGGCGCCGGCCGCGGGTGGCGGTAGCAGGCGGTTAGGCCGACGTAGGTGGCGGGGGAGCCATGGCGATGGCGGGCGGGTCGACGAGCATGGTGGAAGAAGGAAGATGGAGGCGGCGGGAGATTTGCCGGCGGCGGACGGGTCGAGCAGAGGAGGAAGAAGGAGAACAATGAAGATGGGCCTCGGCCCATGTTATTTTTCTCGAGGCGGCAGGACGAGGTCGCGCCGCTAAACGCGGCAAATAGGACCTCCCTTGACCCGCGGCCCAGGCGCGTACGCGTTTCGCCCTAACCAGTCCCACCCACACACACACGGAACGTGAGGTGATGCCGCTCGTGTACAGCCACGTTCCACTCCCCAGCAGGGACTAGCCAGGTGACGCCCAAGCCAGCCAGCGATCTCAGCACAGTGGACGCGCGGCTGCGGATGCCACGAGTATGATGCGGCGGCGCAGGTTTCCGGCGGTGCCGATGACCACCGGCCGCAGTTTCTTTTCCTCTCATTGTTTTGGCCCGAAGAACCTGAACCATTCTGCAGTGAGTCTGGGGAGAAGCGGCTGATTTGAGTGAAGCAAAGCAGGGCCTGCAGCCCTGCACACTGCAGCCTTTTCCCGCAGGAGAATTTAATTTCGCCAGAGGCCCTGCTTTCGATGCGAAAAGCTCGGCACACTTACCGCGGCACTACTACTAGTAGCTAGCTACAGCCTACAGCTTGGGGAGAACTCAGAAGAAAAAGGGACGTTTTACGGTGCATCTTACTACACATTATGATGTGTAATATAGCCGATCCAACGGTTACAAATTAATGGGCTGGTTTTACGCTAAAGGACAAATAGGTAATTTCTATGAAGATTAAATAGTCGTTCCTCTGTTCTTAATCATCGCTAATCACGCGGTTACTGCCCCACCAGCCGGCACCGCGCGAGCAAGGTGGACGATGAATTAACCGCCCGCTGGCCGAGGTCGCCGGCCCAGATCCGCGCGCATGTGTGCCGCGCACGCCCTCGCGTCGTGTTGCCCTTGCCGGAGACATGCACGTTGGCTGCTTCGTTCAGATGTGGCTATGCGCGCGGAGAGGTGCGAAAATTGGTGGGAGCAACGTCCAGGGTGGATCGTCTATGAGCAAGTTGTTACCGTGAAGCTGCCAGCCACATCTGAACCAACAACCAGCAGTCTTATTCGTTTCATCCCATATGATTAACCTCCCACAGAATCTTTCCTTGGTACTGAAATCACAGCCGTTTCTGTCTGTGGTCATTTAGCGCCACACTGTTCACCTTCTTTTCTAGTATATGTGATCATCACTTATAAAAACTGCATGTAGCCTTCTCTCTCACCGTGCGGGGAAGTGACGAAAGAGACCACACACCATGTAGAATGTCATTAGCCCAATGACCGCCATGATCCAAGCGACCGGCGAATGGAATCGGGAAGACGGGAAGAGACATACCGGCCGGCAGGAAAGGAGAGGATTTGGTCGCAGAGGAGGATGGGGAGCCTCGGGGAGCTTCACCTCATAGTAGGATCTCGCTGACGGCGGCTCTCACGAGGTGTCACCTGGACGCGCATGTGGCGATGCGGCAGCGCGCCTCCGTGCAGAAGTGCAGCGACAGCGGACTAGGGCCAGGGTAGGGGCGACGAGGTAATGAGGCCTGGCGACGGCCGAAACACTGTCTCGTTTTCGAGGATCCTTGCTGCGGGAATTTTAAAGGTAGTGAACTGTCCAAAGTACCCCGGGGGCTGAGATATACTACCAAAAATTTGGAGTAGTATATCTAATCTGGACCGTGGGATCACACCGAACGAACGACTCGTATTGATTTGATGCACCGTAAAATAACTCAAGAAAAAAGATACAGCTAGGTTTTGTTTAGGCCGATCAAACACAAATACAGAGAGAAAAGAAAGATGGGAGATCTGATCGGGGGCAAACACCGAGTACAACAACTTTTGCTTTGCCGTGCCTAGATTCGTCCCTCACGTATCAGATTGAGCTACGGGTGGTCAGGTGCACCAATGGACGAGTGAATCATTCGTGCATCAGGTTTCTTTTTCTCTGGCTATATGTAGCCGTCTCGCTCACATCACACCACACGTACTCCAGCAGCAGGAGTACTGAACAGATGAACAGCCGCAAAGCCACCCTCGTAAGATACATCGGCTGATTTCGTTGTGGTGGTGGTGATTGGGAGCTTGCTCAGCGACCACGTTGTGGCAAGTCAGGATCATGAGCCGTGACTGACAAGGCCGGGGTTTTAGGTAGGAATTTAGTGCACCATGCATGGTGCTTCTTCTAGGTAGTAGTAGGAGTTTAGTGCACCATGGTGCTTCATCTAGGTAGTACTACGAGTTATGATACACCGGTGGTTTTGCGGCTTCTGGCGCTGTTTCTCCTTGTGCCCAAACATCTCCGGCGAAAGAAAGCTATGTCCATCAAGACGTCGCAGAGCAAGTGCTTGGGATCGAGCACGGATGGTGTCTCGTCAAAGAGAAGTAAATTAAAGTAGGCGGAGCAAGCGACAGAGACGGCCTGAAATTTCCTCAACCAATGGCCGCATTTTAAACTCCAGAACCGAATGGTAGACAAATAATCCGTGATTTTCCATGTGCACGCCCAGCTGCGTGCGTACCTCGAGCCACTGGAGTCGCCGGAGAGCAGCGGCCGGCCGTGCTAGCTATGCCTATATGTGCTAGCAGTGGAGGCATGTGTGTGCTAGCAGTACGTACGTGGCATCGGCCCGGGCGCCATGGCCACCAGGTTATGGTTGGCGTTAGCAGTTGAAGGCGCCGGCCGGACGGACGACCGTGGAAATAATAAACGCAGCGCCTTCTTCCTCTTGGACAAGGAATAATTACGGCCTCTGACAGAGATGTTTAAGCAAGGGCAGTAGACCATAGTAGACCACGACCACCTCCTCTGTGGATTCTGTCTCACCACTCGCTCACTCACTCACTCCCGTCATAAACATCGACCGGGGCCCGAGCGTTGATGGAGATTGGGGAATTGTACCCTGCGCCTGCTGATGTTAGACAGCCTTGGACGGGTCCGATTCATTCATCGCTAGCCAACCCCAGCTGCCGCAACAGCCACCGGGCCGACATTCATTGCTACCTGCTTCAAGCTCTGCGGCTGCACGTCGCCGGCGATGCATCATGTTCAAGTTCGAGCATAGTATGGTAGTACTACGTATACATGGGTGTTGAACTGTTGATTCGAGTATCTGGCCCATCTGCGGCACATGCTACGTACTCCCATGGAAATGGTAGCATCGAATGAGCTACGTACGTGTTGATTATCATCGACGGCTCGGGAAGATCTGCATGGAATTTCAGAGTATATTTGGGGGAATATAGTAGGGTGCACAAGCACACCTTGAGCTTGATTATTTACGACTATACTAGGAGCACAAACACATGGCGTCGTAGGCCAGGAAATCTAGAGTTTGTAACCTACTCGGTCACAGGTATCTGAGACCAGCCTCCTATATAAAGGCTAGGAGGGGCCGCCGAGCAAGGGGGACTCTCACGCCAGATCGAATATATCTCCATCACCATAGCCATCACGGCGACCTTCTAACCTCATCATCAATACATATCAAACAAGCAGGAGTAGGGTGTTACCGTCCGGGGGTCTGAATCTGGGTAAATCGTCTTCTCCTTGTTAGCTGGCGATACCACCAGCGCCCACGTTTTCTCATCTCAAAACCCTAGTCCATCACCGATGGGTATTGCCGTGGTAACCCCACGTCATGGTTAACAGTGCGGTTCTTTCTGGTAGCAATTTTAAAGAATTGAGGCGCTCTCGCTCTCATAATGTGGTATCCTCAATCCACTTGTCTATCGAGAAACTTGTCTTTGCCCCGTCTCCGATGGAAATGGTGGCGCTGGCATGGAAGAGGGCCATGTCGGCCTTATTGGATGGCAGCTTGGATCCTACACAAGGTCGCTCTGGTCCGTCCATTGGTAGCATGGCCAATGGACCCGCAGGGCCGTTCCGAAGCGCTCGAGGTCGGTCACCACCAAGCCACCCCACTTCTTGGGGGCACAAATAGTTTTCAAATTAACGAGAGGTCTGAGTGATCCCCATTGGTGTTTTCAGCATCGTCCCCCTTCCTTTTTTCGATAAAGGGAGTTTTTATTACTTAAAAAGTTTAAGCGATATAGTCCCCCTTCCATATGAACATCTCGTGTACTTGTCGATTTTCTTCTGGACCAATTTTGGAAGCGGCGATACTGCACTATGGTAGATCACAATGGTCATGGTGACGGGATCTTGCGAGCACGACCCTTCCAGCGCGCGTGAGATTCTTTCCCTTTCCATCCTTGCAGCCGTTTGACAACCTTATCAACGAGGGGTTGGAAGTCGATTTTCGGCAGCCAGCGGAAATGCAAAGGAAGTCCCAAGTTTTCCCCCATGAAAGAAGCAATCTTTGCGAGGAAGACGGTGGTGAGATCCTGCAGGTCGATGCCCTCACAATGGATAGGGGAAAAAAAAATCCCTTTTCGCAATATTTGCGTACAGGCCAGTGAGGCAGTGACGTCCCCCAAAACTTGTAAAATCTGACGGATGGCAATAAGCTCAGCGAGCTCTACAGAGAAGGTGATATAATCTTACTTGGAGGGCCGTACAGAGATGGACGCTTAGATGTACACCATGACGCTGCTTATGAAAGGAACCCTAGTTAGTACTTAGATGCACAGCACACCATGACGCTGCATTATGAAAATCACCTTTGCACATTTGGGTCCTGCTGCTAAGTTGTTGTTGGCCTATCTAATGACCTGTCAAACTCCTCACCCAACACTGCAGCAGCAGCCAGATTAGTTATGAGCAAAGTGCCGTTTGCACGTCACTCCCCCAGGAGCCAGGACACGATGTCTGCTTTCTGAAGGCAAATTACACAGTATAGATGTGGCCTTGCACAATTCGGGATCCTTATCGAGATCGGAGTATCTTCACCAAATATTAGCAGTGGTGGTGAAATCATGGAGCACATCATGGAGAAGACATGCTAGATCATCATCGATCAATGCTGCAATGATGTGGAGGTGTGGTTCTGATGTCACCGTCGCTGCCAAACCGCTCGCGAGCTAGCCGGGTGGTGGTTCAGTTCCTTCCGGGCTGACGTGGTACCTGTACACCGGGGCCCGCGCGTCAGTGACGGCCTACACTTGTTCGTTCACCGTTATAAAAGTCTAGCTGCCTAGTTGAGCAAGGCCTCTTTCTTTCCCTTTGCCACTCCCACCAGAAGCTACCCGGGCCAGGCCAGCCGCCAGCCGCCGCCACCGAGCTCAGCAGCTAGCTCACGCGACGGACCCCAGCCAGCTCCTTCCCCACTCGAAGCTAACCTGTTCCTACCTCTCTACATATCTTTCCATGGCGTCAGGGGAAGCAGAGCCACTGCAGTACACGGTGAGCGAAAAGAAAAGAGAACGAACGTCGTCTTCTTCCTCGCCAGCTAGCTAGGCGGTTTTGCTGACATTGCTGGTGCCGCCTTTGCAGACCACCGTGCTGCGGGTCTCCATCCACTGCGAGGGCTGCAAGAAGAAGGTCAGGAAGGTGCTCCTCGCCATCGAAGGTGCGCCTCTGTTTTCCCTGCAAGTTCAAGAACGACGATTGGTGCTCAAGTTCCTTATTTTGGGAGTGTTTTGATTGATCGACTGTCTGTGTGTGTACAATTACTAGGTGTGTACAAGGTGACGATCGACGCGGCGCAGCACAAGGTGACGGTCACCGGCAGCGTGGCCGCCGACGCGCTCCTCAGGCGGCTGCTCAAGTCCGGCAAGCACGCCGCGCTCTGGCCAGTGCCGGCGCCGGCCGCCGCCGAGGCCAACAAGGAGAAGCCCGAGGAGGTGGTTGTCGCCCCGTCCGCGGGGAAGAGCGGCAAGGGCGCCGATAAGGCAGACACGAAGACCAAGAAAGTGGTGGAGGAGGCTGAGCCGGAGAGCTCGGAGAAGAAGCCGGAGAAGGGCAAGAGTACAGAGAAGAAGCCGGAGGAGGAGGTCACGCTCTCGGAGAAGAAAGCCGAGGCGAAGAAACTCAAGGACGAAGCGAAGGAGAGCGAGGTGCCTGAGAAGAAGGAGAAGGGCTCGCCTGAGCCGCCGGCCAAAGAAGGCAACGCCGAGGAGGCGGGCGGCAAGAAGGGAAAGAAGAAGAACAAGCAGAAGGACGCCGTTGGCGATGGGAACACCACTGCGGAAAAGCCGCCGCCGCAGCAGCAGCAGCAGCCGAAGACAAAGCCACAGCCACAACAGGCGATGCAGCCCGTGCAGGGACCGGATCGCCCGTACGGCGGAGCGTTCCCGTACTACCCGCCGCAGCCGGTGATGAGCTACAACATGGCGCAGCCGAGCGCGAGCGTGTCGTACTACGCGCCCACGCCGGTAGTGTCCATGCAGCCAATGCCGCCGCCGCCGCACATCCCGTACGGGTACTCGCCGTACCCGCCGATGATGATGCCACCACCGCCGCCGGAGTACATGTACGGGCCGCCGGGCATGCGGTCGTCCCCGCCGCAGGAGACGTACAACATGTTCAACGAGGAGAACCCCAACTCCTGTAGCCTCATGTGACGCGGATGCCGCCGCCTCGCTGGCTGCCGCCGGCACGGGATGATCGAGTTTGTTGAAACGGAGGACGTCGTAATAGAAGCCTCGTCTCAGTGGTTACTGGGTAGAGTGGAGTGGAGTACTGTAAATTAGGTGGTCAAAGCTCTTATTGACCAGCATTTTTTCTTGATAATTTTTATGTTAATTAGCTCTTCATGTAATGACATGAATATTCTAGTAATTTGTTTTTTTGCTAGCCTATTTCTATAATCTCCAAACTAATATCAGTTTGAAAAATAGTTTTTGGTACATGGACAATGTTGCAACATTCGTATCGTGTTCATGCTTACAAAATAACCTCTGATGCAAAAATTCACAGTGAATTCAACCTACAAGTAGTAGTAAGAAGTTGTGTAGAAATTGGGTTATTCTGCAGCATCTGAATTTGGTTGGTGCTGATTACAATTTTTCAGAAGCTGATGTTGGTAGGGCAGTGAAAGTGGGTCACTTTGGCAAAGAATTAATAGCCTTTGGACAGGGTCATTAAGCTGGCATGTTGGCTCACAAGCTGGAGTATGATGATTGTCCTGGGAAGTAAAGTATGATTTCACAGAGTTGTCACTTTGTACTAACGCAATTATGATTCTTGTATGCATTGCTTGTGGTACTCCGTACTCTGCTTAATTTGATTAGGGGTGCTCCGTGATGATGGAACTCTGGTGGTCAAATCAGTAGGGCAAGGAGCTGTTTTAAAATTTAAATTAGTACTGCCGGTACCAGCCCTTAAGTTGCCCCTCTCCAGTTTTTTTTCATAAGCCACCTAGCTTATTACTTGGAACTTCTAAAATAGTTATGGCATAACTAAACTTAAAGCCTCGCCTAATAAGTTAGGCGGTTTATGGGAGAAGCTGGGAAGGGTGGCTTATTTGTTAATTTGAGAAAAGAATTGGGCCTTAATTTGTTGGACAACGATGACAAAGCCCCAGCCGCGCCATTGACTTTCATTCTCAGGTCCCAACATGCTTGATCTAACCTTAAAAGCGACGTAAATAAGGTTAATCTGTGGTGTAGATACAACCCACTATTTAAAGTAATTTTGAAATGTCAAAAGATTCAAACAAAAATTTCAGTCTACATCCGTACATTCTATGTTCACACGCAAAATTCCCGTGTAAAAGAGATAAACTTTGGTGCCCCAAAATGATATTTCGGGAGATATTCGTTTGACCTTTTACACAGGCCGCGGAAAATATCTTTTTTTCGCGAAACTTTGTGTGTGGCATAGCATGTCCGGATCTACACCCAGAATTTTTGATTGGAATTATTTATATTTTAAAATTCATCTAAAATGCATTTTTCACAACGGGTGCATCTACACCTATGAGTCAAAACATCGTGCATCGTAAATAAGATGATCGCTACTTGACGGTCACTCGGTCAAACAACGACTACGCCATGACCATCCCCTTCTCACCACCTCTGGTCATCGGAGCCTCTGTACTTCAGATTAATTGACTTCCATTTGTCCAAATATGAATGTATCTATACATGTAACATGTCTAGATACATTCACATGTGCACAAATGGAAGTCAATTATTTTAGAACGGAGGGAGTACATCGGTGGGGATGAATTTGGTAGAGAGTTTGATGAAACCCCCCTGCGTGGTACAAATGTGATGATTTTCAACCTGGGGGTGGGTATACCGTATACCTTGGAGAGGTATAAATAGATAGAGGTGCCCGGACTGTTGGGTGTAATAATTGTGAGATAGTCCTGGTATAGTAGAAGTACAAGGGAAAACTGTAGGAGCACGGAAATAGCGGATGCATACACGCAGCGACAGAGAGACAGCTCTGCAATTGCCGGCTGACAGCACCACTGCCCGTACGGTGCATGCCCTCTTCACCATGTACACGGCCGGCCCCGGCAGAAACAAAAACGAAATCGAGAGGGATACACGATCACTATACATGTTGACGTTTGGTGCATATGAATCTGTTTCTTGAAGACTCGACTCCCGGAGCCATGGTACGGTGGACATGCCTTTGTGGTAACCACAGTGTCACTAAGCTCGAAATACTAGCAAGGAACTCTCAACAAACCGTAGATTTTGACGCAGAATATTCACAATCCTCGTACACCGTCATGCGTATTTCCATCTATCTGCACTGCAGGTACTACGAACCGCGCAGCAGTAAACCAGGGGAAAAAATTGATGACGCTGATTCTTGTCAGTAGGAATCGGCCGCTCGATGCAGGTCAACTCAAGCCTACCGGAATCTAGCTGCCACTGCCAGTGTGGCGCAGCGTGCAGAACGCAGAAGCGAGCGTATAAAATACAGTACTCCCCGGAACCGGAGGACTCGAGTGACACGGGCGCCGCTCCGCTGTCTCGTGCCCGCACCATCTTCTTCTCGGGGCGCAGCGTGCAGACGGACGAAACGAAACGACACGGCGCGCGCCTCCAGCCGTGCCGCCGACGGGTTATTTTGACCGCTCGCGCCAGGCTCTGCCGGCAGCAGTAGCAGTACGATCAGCCGTTCAGGTGCAGTGAGATGGCCGGCGGCAGCCGCCATGATGGCACATGCGCAGGTGGCAGGTGGCCTGCGACTGACGAGTCTGCAACACTCTGCATCGCTCGCTGGTGTCGCGCGCGTAGGGTTTTGTTCGCTAGCGTACGTCTCTTGCGATACTCGCGTGCAGGTGGTACTACTACTCCTACTCGCCTACTGCTGCAGCTGCAAGCAGCTGCAGCTCTGCTGGTGCAAATGTGTAGGTGATGAGACGAGGATCTCGTGATCGATCGATCGATCGATGCAGAGGGACAACCCCTGCCACCCAGATTCAATGCCGATGCCAGGAGTAGAGGGCAGGCATCATTGCCGATGGATGCCCAAATTTAATGCCGTTTCTGCGGTTCGGGTGAAGATGGATCCATCCATCCATGGAGTGGTAAACACTTCGTTTAATCTCTTTGGGAAGCCTATGTACCATTTGGGCGGCATGAACTGCTCACTTCTTCCTTAAGCCATAGCCTACGCAGATCTTTATGGGTAGGCAGCCTCAACCATCACGCTAACCACTTACGAACCATGCATGTATGATGTACGTGAGGTGTGACATGGCAAGATTTTGTGATTAGATCTAGAGCTGGATAGACTTGATTTAAATTGGACGATAACGCTACTTTTTAAGTATACAAAGCAGGGCTAGCTTTTCCTTGTGAGTCGCTTGGTCCATCACCATCCATAATGCTTACCACCACATCACGAGCTACGGAGTAGATACTAATCTCCGAAGCATGATCCCACCACCTCTCCTGCCGCATGTGTATGCACACCCCGAAAAGGATACATATGCCCAAGTCGTTGCAATCACCATGGTTTGACCACTGAACATGCATGCCTCCTTTAGCTTTAGGCTTTAGCAAGCAAATCGGTTACAGTCTCAGTACGAGTGAAGCAGATGGGAGGACCCTGAGCTTGGAAAAGTGCAATGCAGCGGAGTAGGCAGACCAGCTAATGCAATGATCAGGACACGCTTTTGCATGGTACGCCGCCGCCGCCGACGAGAGATCTCATCTCATCTCAACTCAACTCGAGAGCGAATTCGAGCACGTACGACGGTGATGGCAAATGGCTTTTACAAGTGTGGTAGATTGAGTGAAAAAGGGTGGCAAAGCTGACATGCTTGTGCTGTGTAGGCCGTGAAAGCAGCAAAGCTACTACTTGTAGATTGAGTGAATCAGGGACGCGGATATCCTATCTCCCAGCTTCGCTTTCCTGCGCTCTCCGAAGTATGATCTTTAGTTTCGCAAGACTTAGCTCAGAAGCAAGTGGGATTATTAACCTTGAGACGACGGAATAATGATGGGAGTGCCTTGGCTCAAAGTTTGTGGCCTTGACGACAGTGAATCCATGGAGGAAATGAAGCTTCTGAACCGGCGAGGGCCGGCGGTCCAGTCGGCCTCATCTGACTCATGGGCTTGTACCAACAATGCCGGCACAGACAGTCACAGATGGAGTTTATACGTAGGTTATAGCATCCACTCTAACAAAAAAGAGATGGCAGCCAGCTGCTCGCACTATAAAAAACTACTTTCCTGGACTGGAAAGAAATGTTTTATAGGCAAAATTCGCAGATAAGCTCGGGTGCATCTGCATCCAGCTAAAAAAAAGTCATTTCAAATGTCAAAGAATTCGGAAACAAAATCACGCTTGTAGATATCCATGTTGTATGTGAGCACACAAAGTTTTATCAGAAAGGGACATGCTCAAAAAGACAAATTCGGTGTACCGAGAATTGTTTTTTTTTCGGCACCATTATTATTTTTTTCAGAGCGCCCCATATGTCTTTTCTTCATAAAACTTTGCAGACATACCAACATGAACATTTTATATAAAAAAAACAGATAATTTTGAAGATTCTTTAAAAAAAAACTGTTCACTCGGGGTGCAGAAATGCCATCCTCGATAGAACAAATTTTCAGCATTCAGCTCAGACCAGCAAATCATACTAGTACAAAGAGTAGCAAAACTCGGCCATTGTTTCATTTTTCTGCAGGCTTGGTAAAACAGCTCACGTATAAGTGATTCTCCAAATTAAAAGCCAAGTAGCAGAAGTATTCTTATCCAAGCAAGCAGAAGGCCGGTATGACCAGACTATAGAACTGAGGCTCTCCTAGACAATGAAGTCGGTTGATGCGAAACAATGAAGCTGTTTGTTGCCACGAATAACCACGGAAAAGAGGTGTTTTCCATATATAAATTATTTTGTGTGTGAATTGCAGCAAATGATTTTCCTCTCCTTGCGCACTGGCTCAGACAGTTGGAGACACCTTTTAAATTCTACTATGCAGATGTACGTAATTATTCTTAGTCTGAAGAATTCAACAGAACGAATTCAACCTTAGAAATTCAGAACTATTGAGTGCAAGCAGCGGTCGATGCTGGAAATCCTATTCTTTTTCAGTACACGGTGAAACTGAAATTAAATACTCCAACTGATCAAAGACAGTAGCTACTATTACCTGAAAGCTTACATAGTCCATTCAGGATCCCGGGGGCTGAAGAAGGAAGCGATGACCTTGGAGTTCAGCAGCTTCAGCGCGCCACCAGACTCGATGCATCTTGGGGTTTTGTACTGGTTAATAGAGCTGCCTTGACTGACCAACAAATCCATCAGAGCATCAAAAGCACCAGCCTCAACCAATCGTATCTCCAGTGGGCCTACCGACTTGTCATGGGCTCTGCAGCGCCTGTAGATGTAGTCAAGTGACTCTTCCACAGAGATGCAGCAGCTCTCGAGGAGCTGAGCATCGAGAGGCATTACGCCTTCGCAGGTGGACTTGATTTCCCAGAAGAGCACATAGTGTCCAGGGACAGTGGATGTATCTGTGTAGCTAGTGTACTCCAGGAGGATGTAGTTTCGATCCTCAAGGACTTTCTTGGCACGGGTGACACTATTGTGAAGATCCTCCTCGTTGGTCTTGTCAGAATCGATGCTGAGTATGACGTTTCTCCGGCAGATGAATTTGAACTGTGGTGCACAGTTGTAGAAGCCTGTGACCTGAAGCACATCGCCGACCCTATACCTGTAAAGACCTGGGCCAAAAATAGAACTTCAACGTTTTTGACACACATATGCATCCGTAATGTTTATCGTGCTGGCAGCAATCATGCCATTCATTTTTCTACTTTGATGTACCACAGTAGAAGAGCTGCAACTTTCCATATTTAAGTTATAAATATAATAACACATCATATAATTCTATTACATATGCATCTGCAATGTTTATCGCGGTGGCAGCGACAGCAATCAAATCATTCATTTTTCTACTCTGATGTACCACAGTAGAAGTACTCTTTTTTTTTCATTAGGCCGAAATACATCTGTTTCCACAGATTTTATGTTCAGAAAAGTCAGGTTTCAATCCACTTTGGTCAATATCAATATCAACATATATATGTATTGGCGGAAAAATAAAGAGTCATATTATTGAACGAAAGTTGATATGGTTCTCAAATTCTCCATATGGACAGGCTTACTCCAAGAAAATTTGCGATATTTTACAGGAGGCGTTCTTACCAGAAAATGTAGTAACCACAAGCTCATAGTAGCATCCAATCTTGACATCAACCAGATCGACAAGCTTGTGATTCTCCACCGTCTCCTCATCATCCGTCACCCTGAGGCCATCCTCCAAAGGTATGAACTCAAAGTAGGCCATGTTTGGGAGGATGGTGTAAGACACATCAGTTGGTTTGCACAGTGGCCTCAGATTGACACCAAAATAGCTCTCCGAGGAAGCGTACATGGTGCAGACCAAGGGAATCCTACCACCACTATAGAACTCCAGCATGGGGATGTATTGTGCCATTGTGCCTGTAAGAACAGCTTCGATGTACTTGACATTAGGCCATAGCCTGCCTAGAATCCCCTTCCATGGCCCACAGCTGCAGATTTCCTCAAGCTCATCAGCTAGCTCTGGGCTGGGCAATGCAAGAAAGCCCACCATGGCCAACCGGCACGCGGTGTTGGTGATACTGGAATTGAGTTTACCAATCCGTATGTCGTTAACAAGGTCACCCCAGTGCTTCTCAAGAAAGGTGATAGACCGAAGGAACGCCGAGGCAAAGACTGCCCCGAGGCGGAGGACATGCTGGCGTTCAACCAGGCCACAGAGCAGCTGGCAGTACATGCTCTGCTGGCTGTCAGGGCAAAGAATGACCTCATCAGGACTGGTGTAGTTGTTGTACAAGTCGTGTTTGCGGTGCAGGAAGTGAGGGCTCTTGTAATAGCTAGTGAGGACTGATCGAACAGGAATGCCAGAATTCGTGAGTGTTTCAGCTTTCACAAAGAGAAGATACATGGCCTTCCCTTCACCAAGGCCAGATACGTACCTGCAGATTAAATTAAGGAGTAAAATGTTAGTTAAAAATGACAGCAAAACTCTTAGTATACCCAAAAATGCAAAACGGTGTGATAGCTCTGTTTATAAGACATGAATACAATCAGTGACGAAAGCAGTTAAACTAATTCAAGACATGTAGGGTTGCCTATGCAGAGGTACAAGTCAAGTTATCTTTGAAACAGTCAACTGCAAGGATAAAAACTACCTGCACTTAACAGTTGATATGTTATGAACCACAAAAATTAAATAAGAAATAAAAGCTTACTTGTTTATTATGGGCATTAGCAGACTATAAAGGTAGGTTCGACGGTCAAGATCCTCTGAGATGGCTGGCATCAATCTTGGCTCACCCCGAGAAGTTCCGGAACTATAAATTAATGATGGTAAAAAAAACAAAGGCATGGTCACCAAATAAATAGTAACAACTGCTACTAACATAAAATTTATTCAGTACGGTAAAAACGGATAAATTAAGGAGCGTGGATAAAAACATCATGGCCTTCCCCAGAGAAGCTTGTGGTATGTCGTCAGTGGTTAGTAGGCTGTTATATATGCTTGGTTTGTAGGCTAATTTTTATCTTGTTTGGAGGCGCTATTTAGTTACTTATGTTAGACTATGGTTCCTCGCTATGCTGGTTTCTATTCGAGCTATTCAGGACAGATTTTCCATTACTTTTTCCACCTTAAAGTGCAAAATATGCACGCGATTCTGCGTGTTCTCGAAAAAAAAGGTCTTCATGTCTGAACCAAAAACTTTGTCTACGAAGTTTGATGATCATTTTTTTAATGGTGTATTCGCTCTACTAGTCTATTTCTATCCTTCCGTAGGGAGCATATGCACTGAAGAAACCCACATGATATAATATACTATTGGATATGATATGGAATTAAGAAAAATGAAAGGGAACAGAAAAATTCATACACGCTAGCTATCGTGGTAAGCAACAATGCCACAGTCGAGGAGATAGGAAAGCATTAGTGTTTAGCACAATAGTCATTCAGCCTGTCCAGAGGGGATAATTGAAAGTTTCAAATTAGCTCAATGTGAGAAGACTAAATATGTGAACCTCAGATGCGAGAATCGCAAAGCAAAATCACCCCGGTGTTCAGCATGTAACAGCAAGCCATGCTTGGTGATTCTCTTCAGTGTCACAGGTTCGGCATGTCAGAGAATCGACAATGCATTCAATAACGCGAGAAACAATATCATGTAAATAATTTATGAATAGATAGCATTTTATATTTTTATTTAAGAATCCATTTTTAAGAACGAATTAACATGGCTAAACAGGTCATCTTACTCAACTATGTAACAGAACAGTGCCATGAACCTTTTAGGGCTGTCACATTTTGTAACCATGTGAGGAATTTCACAGCATAACATTCTCCTTTGTTTACATATCCCTCCACATGAGTCCTTAAGACTTAAACATGTCAACAGCATGCGTGGGATATGATACTTGGTGACTTTTAAACTTTGTATTAATATAAAAGCCGTGTGCATCATCATGATGCAGAGGCTAGGGCTATGCTCGCATTTCGAAAACAAAAAAACAGCATGCATGGGATCCTTTTATCCTGCCAACTATGAATTCAGTCTGGTTTGGCATTTTGAGCCTGGAAAATGCCAGAAGCAGCCAATTAGTTTAGTAAATCTAGGATGGGAGCCTCGCGTAACTAAAAATAGTGGTTTATTTATTTCTACTACTTGCCCCATAATGACATAAGGCACTTCCATCAAGGCCAAGTAGAAGTAGGGTTTGACAAATTTCTAACAAAAATAATGTTATTTCTTTCTATCTTTAACATATACCTGCAAAAAAAATGCTAATTATGAGAGGAGCAGAATTGGACACGCACCTTCTCAGCAGTTCTACGATTCGTTCTCCACATATAATTGAAGAATCCTCGCCACTTGAGATCCTCGCAATGTAGGACTGGACCACATCATATGTCACTACTGGAACGCCTCTCTTGAAGGTGGAAATGTTTGCGGATCCATTCATGAATTTGCTCAAGTACTCGCTAGCCTGATTCCTCTCAAGGATTTTTGTCAGTATAAGCTGCTGGGTTTCTTTGGCATTCACTGTCAGCATCTCAAGCTCTTGAAGCGCATCATCTATCTTATAGCCCAGCTTATTGTTGTCCATAATACAACCAAAGGAAGAACTAAAAATGGACCTCAACTAAAAGAGGAAGGCAGGGGCTCAAAGTAATAGCTTCTGGAGCTTGTTTGCCCCTTATATACTGCGATAGTGCATGATCATGAGAAGCATATATGCTTAATATTACCACTTTACTAGAGAGATTCTTGCCCAATTAGAAAGTGCAATCCATCTGCACATGTAAGATGATCCACTTATTATCTTTCTGGACATGACAATATGTTTCAATATTTAAGGAACTCCCACTATTATTGTTCAACTGAAAATCGTAAAGCAACAAAATGATATGTTGGCATTTTATCAAGTTGCGTGTGCTTCATTACCCATTACCTCAATTTGTCTTGTGACATGGAACTCCACCTCTCATTTTGTACCCTTTAAGAACTACACCTCATTTCCTGCAATGAAACCATGTAAAACACATGTCGTAGGCTTGAAATATCTCCACACAACTAGCAATGAGTACTAATGTGAAATATGGAGACTAGGAAAAGACAGTATACTTAGTTAACCGGTAGACATTATTTGCATGGTTCCTATTATGAATTGCCTAAGCTTTTGATCATATAAGAGGTATGTATACATCATATGAAGCAAATGTGTTCGTAAAAGTTTCTTTTATCGCACTCAGTTGTTAACTGAATTGCTTGAGGATAAGCAATAAGCTAAGCTTGGGGGGAGTTGATACGTCCAAAACGTATCTACTTTTCCGAACACTTTTGCTATTGTTTTTCCTCTAATTTGTGTGATTTCAATGCAACTAACACGGACTAACGCTCTTTTCAGCAGAATTGCCTTGGTGTCTTGTTTTTGTGCAGAAAGTCAAAGTTTTAGGAAAATTCCAGAAAAATTCCAGAAATTCTATTTTTTCAGAAGACCCACGGAGCCAGAAGACGAAGCGAAGAGGGTGCACAGGGGCACCACACGCACCTAGGGCGCGGTTGGGCCCTTGCCGCGCCCAGGGGTGGTGTGGCCACCCTGTGTGGCCCCCGACGCTCCCCTTCGGACTACTTAAAGCCTCTGACCTAAAAACTTCCGGGGAATCGACGCTTTTTCCAGAAACCTTCCAGAGCTCCGCCGCCATCGAAAACCCTATTCCGGGGATCAGAAACTCCGTTCTGGCACCCTGCCGGGACGGGGAATTGGAGTAGATCATCGCCATCATCATCACCGCCACCTCTCCATCGACCATCCATGACTCCCCCATCAATGTGTGAGTAATTCCCCGCTGTAGGCTGAGGGGATGGTAGGGATTGGATGAGATCATTCATGTAATAGTTGTGAGATTTGTTAGGGCATGGTGCCTAGTATCCATCGGTAGTGCTTATTGTCATTGTTGCAACTTATTATGCTTAATGCTTGTCACTTAGGGCCCGAGTGCCATGATCTCAGATCTGAACATGTTATTGAATCATGGGAATAATTATTGTTTTGGATCATATCTATAAGTTGTATACACACGTCACTGTCCGGAACCCGAGGCCCCAAAGTGACAGAAATTGGGATAACCAGAGGGGATGGTTGCGACGTGAGGATCACATGTGTTCACGGAGTGTTAATGCTTTGTTCCGGTGCTTTATTAAAAGGAGCACCTTAATCACTAGTAGTTTCCCTTGAGACCCCGCTGCAAACGGGCTGGTAGGACAAAAGATGTTGTGCAAGTTTCTCATTGCGAGCACGTACGACTAAATACGGAACACATGCCTATGATTGTTTATTACTTGGATACCTTATTATTTATCTGCAATTGCCCTATGTATGACTATTTCATGAATTATCTCATTCATGCAGCGCCCGTTCATCCATCCCTATGCCTACAGTATTTTAATCCTGCTGTCTACTGCAATTATTACTGCTGTCTTTATTTTACTGCTGCTATTATTTCACTACTGCTACTGTCATAAAACTGTTGCCACTGATAAACTGTGTCGAGCAAGTCTACTTCCAAGTGCAGCTGAACTGACAAATCATCTGTCAAGGCTTATAAATATTCTTTGGCTCCCCTTGTGTCGAATCAATAAATTTTGGTTTTACTTCCCTCGAAGACTGTTGCGATCCCCTATACTTGTGGGTCATCAACCAGCCACACCCAAAAATTGCTACCGACGCTCGATTTTTCCCATATATTCATATTCACATCTTGACACCTCAGTTTTCTTCCCTTTATTGCTCATCCATTTGTAAGTCAACACATGAATCTCATCTTGCTTTGTCATTCATCTATTTCTTTGTAGAACTATATAGGGGCCATTGATGGATCACATGTTCATGTTACCGTATCACCCCACCGTGCTTCTCCTTTTCGCAATAGGAAGGGAACCTTGAGACACAGTGTGATGATTGCGTGCGATTTTGACCTAAATGTCACCAACATCTCTTGTGGCTGGGAGGGATCCCCCACAGATGCGAGAGTCCTTCGGTCTGCCATGAACGGGAAGTTCTACCTTGTTGACGGTGGATATGCAAATACACCATCATTCCTTGCACCGTACTGTGGTGTGCGGTATCACCTGAAGGAATTTGGGCATTTTTATGATTGAACTTCAGTGTAAGAACATGATTTTGAGACAAAACTGAGCTAGGTTATGTGTAGTGTAGGAAAGAACATGTGTATCATATCAGCTCAAGAGGGTTATGTGTAGCAACCTTTTATTATTGATCCATCAGACTGGAAATATGCAAATCTAAATATTTTTGTTGTTGTTCTTTTCTCGGTTGCCATAGATTTTGTATCGTGGAATCTTGATTGTAGGTAGATATAGTCCATTCCTTTTAACAGTAGGACTTGTTGTTCGAAAGATATATTGCTTTCCGTTTTACATATCCATATTATATTAATCCATCTTTTTGAAAAAAGTTGCTTGAGTTTATCTGGTGAGAAACATTTGAAACATCTGCTGTTGCACTATGTTACGATCCCTTCTTCAGCTTGTACTAATTGCATTGTTATTGTTGTTGCATGTATGACCTCTCACCAGCTTTGCAAGATGAAGGTTGAGGGTGAAGGTTGAGGGTTGTTGTTCAGCGTTGAGGGTTGTTCTTTGCGTCGTAGTCGAGGTGAGGAAGATTGGGGTTCTCTTCAGCGTTTGATCAAGATTTTCTAGTTACAAATCAGGCTGTAATAATGATTTAATTGTATAATTTGATGTATTGCTTCGGCGCAAGTAAATGTTTAAACTACATGAAGATTTATTTTGGCACTGAACAAAATTTGTGTGATGCAAATATTGGATTTTTACTTGAGCCAAAGATTCAGTTTTTACTATCAAGTTCAATACACCACAATACCCTGCCATCCCCAAACTTGTAAGTAACCAGCGGGAATTGGGAAAAGAGGGGATCTGTGGGGAAATGTAGGGATTGGGTGAAAAGGAGGGATTCACCAAATCCGCTCCAATCCCCAAACTTTCCAACCCAGAAATACCCCAGGAGTAAAGAAGGCCTTAGTGGGAGCCGGAAAAGAGGGCAAACCCTACTTGCCGCACAGGTCGAGCGCATTAGCGCCCGCACACCTTGTGCGGCGACTTGGGCCGGGCCCAACTTTGGAGCCAGGGACAGGACGATGATGACACGGGAGAGGACGACATCGACCATCGACGGGGACGACGCGGCTGGACGCGTCGCCCCGACGGAGGTGAGGCCAGGACCTCGCCGGAGACGGAGACGACGCGGTTGGTCGTAGCGTCGCCAGCGGAGGAGAGGAAGAACCTTAACGAGGGGGTGCAGGTGCGGGTGGGGAGCTCACTGTCGACCGAGCTCCGACGGTCGGAGTTAGGTTAGGGTGGGGGGTGGGGGGATTTAAAGGGATGGCCGGCCGGGGGGCGGTGGACCGGCGGAGGTGGCGGCTCGAGCATGGCGGTGCATGGAGGCGGCACAGTAGCGGCGTCGAGCGCGGGGGGTGGAGGGGGGCAAGCGGTTAGACTGGTGGTGGCGGCGGGGGAGTCAGAGGCGGAAGAGAAGGCGAAAGGGAGGCGAAGGAGGATGGATTCGAGGAAGAAAGCAGAGGAGGACGGAGGCGAGGAAGAAGGTAGGTATGCGGAGCGCATTCCGGTCCACACAGGTCGATAGATAGGAACTCCCAGAAAAGAGGCTGCAAAAACAAAATATGAGATTGGGCTCTCATACCGGGACTTTTTTTTTTTGCAGTTTGGCCGAATTGGTGCTATCTATCGCGAGGATTGGGCGGACAAGCATACCTTAATAGTAGAGTTAAACTGTATAAATTTGGTCCGGATACTACTATCCGGGTCTTCTAGGCGCAATACAACGACAGTGGTGTCCCTGTACGTGGGGCTTGGTGCAATTAGATCAATAAGATTTTTTTACGTCTTTCTACAAAACCCATTACCGACGGTCTCCTCTAGGAGCACGTCAAGGAGATGTCGCGCGAGAGCGAGGCGAGGGAGGAGGCTGGCCACGAGCTCATGAGCGCCGAGGCTTTACTGAGCCGGGGGCAAACAACAACGTGGCTGGCCCTAGCAAGCCACCTCCTCCCGGGGTTTAGAATAGAGCAGGGCTAGTCATAATTTTAGTTGTAGTTTAAGTTTAAGTTTATTTTATCTTATAATTTATCAAGTTTCAATGAAAATCAGCCATTTTGTTAAAAAATGGCGAATGTTCAAAAATCTAAATAAAACTTTGCGGGGCACAGCTGGGGGTAGCACCCCATTATGCCGGACATGTGTCCGGCACAAAGCAGACGTAATTTGGAGATGCCCGACACATTTCGGGGGTAACGGTGGAGATGCTCTTATCGTTTCTTTGATTGGAAAATTTTGTTATTGCCTTGTTACGATGTTTCTATGGTCTAACGGGATGAAAAAATTGCTTTCAAAATATAGGAATTTTCGTAATCTTGCATAGCTTGTATCTAGCTCGAGATCGTTAGAAGTTGAGTATGAACAAATTTCCGCGGCTCAACGTTTAAGTCGACTTAGCTTGCGCTAGTCCAAAATCGACCCGGTTTGTAGTCCTATCCCCGCCACTCCAACCAATAAATATTACAGTATCTTGCAGCGCGGTGACCGTCGAGCGACGCCGCCGTAGTCCATGTGTGCACACACAGGTGGACGCGCTCACGTGCGCGCAGCGTACTGTTCATGCGCATCTCCCCGGCCCGGTATGGTAAGTATCCTGGGGTCTTCCGGTCGCGGTGACGGACGGCCAGACAGTCTTCCTCCACTAGTTTCAGTCTGAGAATCTTGGATGTCGCCGTCGGCGAGGCGATCAATTCCTGCGCGGTGGTCACATTTGGCATTCTGGGCGCATCGGCACGAGGGCCCCCTCGTGGCCCGTCCGTGGTACCTGTGGATTTGCTCGAACTGGAAACCCGTTGGCTTTACCCCGACCGGACAGTGCCACCGGCGCGCCGTGGCAGCGGCGGAACTGTGCGGACGCCGGGGCGCGCGTCCACGTGAAGGCCCTCGTGCGTGCGACAGCGATCGATCCATGCCCCCGACCGCCGTCGCCCCCTGTATCCCTTAGTCGACGTCGCGCTCCACCGGCTGCGGGATAAGATAACACGGAACATTATTATCGGTAGATACTGCAAGAACAGATCGGGTCCCTATCTCTGCACCGCTGTTCATAGCATCCATCCTCACTTGCAGAGGAGTGTCTATATAACACACCGCTCACATTACCAGCAGCAGATAACCAGCCTGCATGTGAAACAACAGCACCAGATCGATCGAGCCTAGAACCCTAGATAGCTAGCCTCTAGCCAGTACCAGCTACCAGAGCAAGAACCAGGAGAGATCTGCAGAGGTAAGATCGATGTCGGCGGGAGGCGTGTGGGTTTTCAAGAACGGGGTGATGGAGCTGGAGCCGGAGGCGTCGAGCAGGAAGGCGCTGGTGTACGTGCCGGCGAACGAGACGATGCGGTCGCTGGAGGCGCTGGAGCGGCGGCTGGCCGCGCTGGGGTGGGAGCGCTACTACGAGGACCGCGCCATCGTGCAGCTCCACAAGCGCGACGGCAGCGTCGACCTCATCTCCGTCCCACGGGACTTCTCCAGGCTCCGCTCCACACACATGTACGACGTCGACGTCAAGAACCGCGACCACTACAAGGTCATCGAACAAACACAATCGAAACCAAAGATAACTGCATCAAACTCCCGGACGGGTACAACTCTAGGCCTCTCAAGCAGACGAATGTAGAATAGATGGGTGGTTGTTTTACATATATTTCAGTAACCGTAAGGTAAAGCTTTGAATTTTCTCTATAAGTGCATCCCCACATAGCAAGTATGGATGTCCGTGGCTAGGAAACAACATGGAGCATGAGCCACGCGAAGAGCTTACCATAGACCCACAAAATAAAAGAAAGATCATGTGGTTCGTACGATTCAGCAAGAATAGAAAAACGTATGGCTGAGATGTCATGGCATGTTGAATCTTATAGGACTTTTTTAAGAGAACCTTATAGGAATGGAAAACATAGAAAATGTAGAATAGATGTTTGGTTAAGCCACATGAAAAATGTAGGAAATTTTCAAAGGATTAGGTATATACCATAGTTGTTATTAAAACAAACAAAAAATTGCATACGGTTTGACTCAATGGAAATTTTTCTATTTAATTGCATGTGAAGTAGATCATAGGAAAAAATAGTTTGATTGCAAATCACACAAACCATACAAGCTTTCTATCAAAAAATTCTAGAAATATAATTATGCAAAATTCTATTAAATTTCTTTGAACAAAAGAGATCATGAGGTAACTAATTAAGATAAACTTCTGATTAAATAAAAACATGAGGTTGGACTCATGTAAATTTTCATATGAAATTGCATGTAAGTTGGAACATAGACAAAAAAGTTATGTTGATTCAAATCCTGTAAACTATACAAGTATCATAGGAAAAAAATTAAGGGCTGAAATCCTTCAAAACTTCGTAAGAAATTCCTTTGAACCAAAGAGGTAATTAAGGTGATAATTTGAGCAACACTTATAAGTAAGATCCTTTTTATAGATAATGGAAAGCCTTTCACTCCCCCTATATGTGAACACAATTACATCATATAATACACATCAATATTTCGTATCACTCTACATGCGCTTGATCGATCTCGGCGCGCTTATCCGTATAATATATACCCCTGTCCCATGTACTCCCTCTGTTCTAGTATAATATAAGATGTTATTACAACCATATAGGACGGTGGGAATTACTAGTTAGTAGCTGCGGTATCTCGTAGGGCGGCTGGGGAATGATTGATCGACGAAGCCGGCTGTCTAGGTGCTAGACGACGACGACGGCACGTCGACGACCTTGAATTGGTCGCGGTTCTTGACGACGACGTCGTACATGTGCGTGGAGCGAAGCCTGGAGAAGTGGCGCGGGAGGGAGATGAGGTCGATGCTGCCGTCGCGCTTGTGGAGCTGGATGACGGCGAGGTCCTCGTAGTAGCGCTCCCACCCCAGCGACCCCAGCCGCCGCTCCAGCATCTTCAGCGACGTTATCGTCTCGTTCGCCGGCACGTACACCAGCGCCTTCTTGCTTGGCCCCGCATCCGGCTCCAGCTCCATCATCCCGTTCTTGAACACCCACACGCCTCCCGCCGACATCGTC
The DNA here is from genome assembly GCA_947311845.1 of Poa pratensis. Classification (NCBI taxonomy): domain Eukaryota; kingdom Viridiplantae; phylum Streptophyta; class Magnoliopsida; order Poales; family Poaceae; genus Poa; species Poa pratensis. The sequence goes on along the minus strand of CAMZMU010000062.1, from coordinate 45,564,178 downwards.
GATCTTAACTATACTTAGACGTACTTCTAGCTTTGGGATCCTAGCTTTAGCTATAGCTACCAGCTGCTCGATCGATCTATTCTAGTGGCTGTTGCCTGTTGGTTGTGTGCGGGTACTGTGCGTTTATATAGGCGGATCAATGGAGGCTGGAGTGGCACGTCGTACATGCACACACTACTATGTCTAGATATAGCTAGGAGCTTCACCTATTCGACAGCAACGTACATGTGTTCTGCAGACTCGGTGAATTGTACGCTTTTACTGGACCAGTCAGCTCTAGACAAATGGTCAGGCCAATACATCAGCATTCAGCGAGAGTGGTTGTTCTCCAGTACTTGTCTGAAGAAATAGGCTTTCGTCCCGCTATATTAATATAGCAACCACCCGATACAACATTGAGACCACCGCTGGGGCAAACAGCACAATCAGGCCCAAAAGGAAGAGAAACAGAAAACAAAACAAAACCGACACCGGCGGATCAACGAAAACGAAAGTAACCCGCAACCGCTGCGCCCTCTCCGGCGAAGTCCCACCACAAACCTAGCACTCTAAATCACCGCGAACCAAACAGCACCTCCAAGAAGGAAAGCGACGACGACGACGCTGCTGCCCGAACTGACCTAGGGTTTCCCCCGGTACGCTCCGAGGAATGGGGAAGAGGTATACCCGACGCCCCTCAAGAAGGAAGGGTGACACTCGCAAGCGTCACCACGTCGGTGCCAACGGCAGGGATTTCTCCCAACCCCCAAAAAACCACGTCTCGGACAATCTGTAGCGCTCCACCCATCTTGCCGCCCACCAACAAACGCCACCACGGTCTTGAAGTCACCAACGTCGTCTCACCATGGCAAACATAGCAGGGCCGGTCAGCCCGAGACGAAGCAGCCGTAGACAAGGTCCGATAGAGTCACAACCACGCGGGAGGGAACAACCTCCACCGTCAAAGACGATAGCCGACCGGACGCTACGACAAGAGCACACCGAGCCACATTGGAACTAAAGGGCGGCAGCAGCGCAGCCACCTGGAGGGCGTCCTCCACCGCCATCGGCGGGTGCTGATCGGACACGGCAGCAGGGACACACCAGGCCAAGCAGGCCCGGCCGAGCCCGGGGGCTCGTAAAGTCCCCGCCGCCATGCTGCTGCACGTAGGCCGCCACCGCCGCTACCCACTCGGTTCCTAGGCTCAGCCGGACCCAGCTAGGCCCGTGAAGCTCCCACCGCCACGCTGCAGCAGGGGTGGCGTCATCTCTGTCATCTCCGTCGCGAGCCGCTCAGCAGGCCAAACCGGGGGCAACTAGGCAAGCCTGTCCTAACCCAGATCGGGCCCAAAGGGCCCAGATCTGGGCCTGCAGGGCCGGATTCACCTCCGCTGCCCCAGCCACCAACGGCGGCACCACCACCACCTTAGCCACCCGTGCAGCACCAGGAGAGCCCCGCCACCGCGCCAGACTCGCCGCAGAGGAGCACCACCTGGGCCGGGCGCCGGACCGAAGCCGGACAGAGGAGCACCGCCGCCTAGCAGAAGGAGCCCCGCCTCCTCCCACCAGGCGCGGGGGAAGACAGGCCGCCGCCGCCGGCGCCGACCGGGCCGCGCCCGGTGGCCACAGCCGACGGCGGCGACAGGAAGAGGTGGGAAGAGGGGGCCGAGCGGGAGGAGGCCGAGGCCGCAGCCGGCCGCCGCGGGGGCAGCGCGGCCGCGCGAAGGGGGGAGAGGGGGAGGGAGGGGGGGCGGCGGCCGGGCCGGGCGCTGCGCCGGCGGCCGGCGGCGGCAGAGGAACCCTAGGGGTTGGGGTTGGGGTCGGGTCGGGGAGCTCCTCCACTATTAGATTTTCCCTCTGCCCGAGTACTGGTCGGTGCGTCCCTCCAGTACTTGTCTAAGATTATATACCGACGTACCTTTTTTTTTTAGCAAAATACTCATAACCACAACTTTAAGAAGATGGTGTACAAAAAACCACAACTATTATACATTTTAACACACATAACCTGAACCTTAGGTGTAAACAGCGAAAACCTAAGTCTACCGATTAGCCATTTGACTCCAACGGGCATAATTTTTCAGCTAGGATTTATTGCTAGCTGAAATTTTGCGAGTCTATCAACTGTCTTTGGATGAACTATTATATGTTTTACCACATGGGATTATCCTAAAAAAAAGTCCACGTAGGATTATTGCTGAATTCATAAGCAATCTTTGATCGATGCACACCCTGGAATCTGCGTACGTTGCTCAACGGTAACCAAGCGTGTGCATGTTTGGTTGGGACTTGCATTGGGAGATGATATTGTTGGACTGGAGTGGTGGAGCTTAATCCTTCGGGGTCTCCACGCTTTGCATGGCAGCCATAGTTCTAGCTATATATTCGAGCAGCCAAAGTCTATGAAAAAACTACGTGCGATGTTCACAACAACAGCAATAGAGTAGGAAAAACGCAAGAAAAAGAGGCCCAATATTCGGGCATCTACTGGCATCTTTCACTCCCCCCACAACATTCTCAAAGCTGCGTGTTCATTCCACGCTACCCGTCCTCGCCATGCTCCACTCCACATGTTCATTTTTTTTCTTCACTCAATGTTGTTGGCTTAGTCTAGGATGGGGAGACCGATAGTTATTTGCTACCCGCCGGCGCCGGGGACGGGGATGGTAGAAAATTTGGGATGGTAACAAAATTGGCCCCGTGTGTCAGTTAATGAAGATGGGGATGGGACGAGATTTATTTCGTGCGGACGGTTTTGGTTGACAATAACAGTGGTTAGTATCCGGTTTCTGTACTGGAGGTGGTAAATGCTGACAAAGTACAGCTCGGGTGGTAACGAGCTCGAACGTGTTGTACGGTAAAGAGCGATGAGACGAGAAAGAGGTCCACTGTAGACAAAGACGCACTATTATTTTTACTGTACAACTGTTTATGTTTGGATTGAATCGGCTTAGGCCAATCTCTTGCTTTCGAGCTCATCTGCATTAGTTCCCGGATTTCGATCACACAGGGTGCTCTTAAACTGAAAAGAGAAGGAAGAAACTTTGTTTAAATTGCAAAAAAAGGGAAGATACTTTGTCTCTGTCACGTACTCCCTCCGTTCCATTTTAATTGACTTCCATTTGTCCACATGTGGATGTATCTAGACATATTACAACTATAGATATATCCATATGTACACAAATGGAAGTCATTTAATTTGAAACGGAGGGAGTACGTACGTAGCATGCCTTCTAAGGCATCGTCCCAACAGCTTTGCATACATCTAAAACTAATACGACTTCAGGCATCAGGTACAAAACCGCAGCATCGTCGCGCTCGATCCATCCTCCTCACCAACGACCGATCAAAGCCCCAGATGGCGGCTCAATCACCGGCGCCGCCGACTCGTCCGGTATGTGTGTGCCGGAATACACGCTCGATCAATTTCCAGCAGCTTCAGCAATCTAGAGACTGATTTTCACAACTCCAATCCATTCATTGTCATCTTAGTTTTTTATTTTCATGTCATCATGTGCGCTCCTGTTTCTTGATCTGCAGAAGTTGTCCGGGTTCGAGCTGTTGGATGCTCGTGTGAAGGTCAGAGTCCCATTTGTTCATGAATTGGAATGAAATTGTTTTGCTTGAGTTGTTTGGTGACTGGTTGATTGATCCTGCCATGATGGTTTTGCAGGAGCTGACCTCGTCACAGGGGGAGTTGCTGGGCAAGATCCAGAGTCTCAAACTGGTACCACGAGCCCTTTGACTTTGACTTGGTTCACTGGTGGAGAGTAGAACTGGATACGGAAATTTGGCTGATTCAGTGATCAAATAAATTGTTTCAGGAAGTGCAGAACTGGCGCTCCAACATCGAGGCACAGGTCAAGACGTGCCAGAATGTGAGTAATGCAGTTGGTATATCTTGCTTCGAGGGAAGAAGATGAGACAAACTCTCGAACAGAGCCGGTACAAGAAACCCGTATGTTTGATGCTGATAATTGAGTTACCTGTAGGAACTTGTGGAGGTGAAGCAGGGGCTCAGTTATGAAGTGCAGCAGCTGAAATTGGTAGGTCTTCTCTCTATCAACCCCTTTGAACTTCTGGCCCTGTATCATTGAAACCTTTAAGCTCAATATGTAACTGTATTTGATTCAAGGACATCAAGGAAATCAGGTCTGCAATCCAGCAAGAGAAGGGCAGTCTAGCAAGTCCGTCTCCGTTGAGAAATGCACAGGAGGTTAGAACTTCCTTTGGTTCATAGAGTGGTAGAAGAACTCAACTGGAGTACTCAGACTGAACTAGTGTTGTTGAAACAAAATCTGCAATGACTTGCTTCTGTTGTACAGCAATGATCAAGCAGAACAAGACCAGCACTCAAGATTGCTGACGACCATATGGAAGAAAAAAATAATCAATCGAAGCATGAATTGGTGCTCCCTTCATTACACAAAACTAGTGCTGCTAGATGTTGCTTTGTTATGTAGATCAACTTGAAAAAAGTTCAGTAAATACATAGATATCGATTTTGGTAAAGGAGTGGTCAGACTCTCCTACTGGCAAGTGTCCTACTGCACATACCTACCTACCGGTACCAGCAAACTGAAGTGCATGCTTCGAATTCTTGTCAGAGAGAATGTAGAAGAATGGCTTGTATTGTAACTAACCCATAACATTTATTATACGCTGAAATGAAGGTTGCAAAACCAATTTGGCTCCACAACTGCCTTGAATCCGATCTTGTTACCATATTGGACACTACAAATTAATGTGCTGCACTTGACACTCCATTCTTCGTTTCATCCCAAAATGGCTGAGACGCAGTTATCTCCTTCAGAGGAAGTAGAACAATCTAGTATTTTATTAATCCAATCTTATAATATAGCAAACATTAGAAGATCAATACAATATAGTGAAGTAGAGACGATACCACAATAAGTTACTAATAAGTTACATGATCACAAAGTTTATAACCACCAGAACTATCTGAGAACAGAAATTTTTTAATAGCATGCAAGATCTTGCCCTAGGTAAAAACTGCAAAATCTGTAAATGGTGGAAGAACTGTAAATTCATCATGACATCACAACCATGGAGGACACATCTTTTAGTATGTTAGCCACACCAAACCTGGAAGCAGAAAAAAGCAGTAAAATCAGAATCACGAGGTATATCGTACAGATGCACAAAAAGGAAACGGAAACAGGCTTACAGAGCATTATTAAAGTGTGTATACCACATAGTTTTAAAAAAGGCTGGTATGCCACCGAAGAAACCAAAGTTTTCATTCCACTTAATTTGAGAGTCAAGGTAAGTAAACATATCACAACAACTAGCAAAAATATGGTCATTAAAAGGCTGCCAATTTCTTCAATCAAGCATGTCATCTCCGTACAACTCAGTTCAAAGGTTATTAACAATTCATGAATTCAAATCAGAGATTATTAACAATTCATGAATTCAAATCTGGGATAAATTTCACATCAAGTCCAAAAATAATCTGATCTAAATACTCGATGCCCCATGTCTGACATCAAGAACAAATAGTAAGACATTACACTTCTATACTCATACATCCAATCTTTCAACAAGAGAAAAAATAAGCTGTGACCACTCACCTCAAATGAGCTCCTCCGTGTGGAGGTACTCGGCAGTGGAGGGAGGACTGGTGCAGCACCACCATGGCATTGGTGCTGACCTTCCTGCAGTCCCCGGCCTGGAAGCAACAGCAAACTTGAGAGGCACGCCGGGTATGAACATTTCATTGACGACATGCCCATCTTTGCTGTTCTCGGTGATGTGCGTGAGGGAGTTGACCACGGAGTGGCCAATGATAGAGGCACAACATTTCTTCGTTCCGCGCTGCACCATAGAAAAGCTTATGATACTGTCTCAGAGAACATACTGCCTGAAAAACCTTATGTTATTCATGTCAAAACATCTTTCGTACTATCTGTATGAAGGCTCCCAACAAGCACAGAGTATAGAGTATCATCTGGAGTCAATCCAGCTCCCAACATATCCTCATACAACCGGAAGGCCTCCTCTGATCTCCCTTCCTTGCTTAGACCAGATATCAGAGCTGTGTATGCCACAAGGTTAGGTTTGGTTCCCCTCTGCTTCATCTCTTCAAACAGCCTCAGTGCCACATCTACCTTCCCATTGACACAGTGCCCATGAACTAGTGACGCGTAAGTGTACACGTCAGGGACAAGCCCTTTCTTGTCCATCGCCTTTTTGAACCGCTCCGCCTCACGGATGCTCCCGTTCTTGATGTACCCATCGATCATGACATTGTAGGTCACAGCACTTGGTCTTGACCCCTTACCTTCCATATCACGAAATAGCCTTCTTGCCTCTACCATGTCACCCTCCTTGGAATGGATGCTGATCAACATAGTGTAGCTGACATAGTTTGGAGCGACTCCGTTCTCGGCCATGATATGCAGCAGCTTCTTGGCCTCCTCCATTCTATTTACCCTGCAAAGCCCACATGCGAGTGTGTTATACGTATAGACATCCAACTCAATGCCCATCTTCTCCATGACCGCCTTCATATGGAGGGCCTTGTCCACCATGCCATGGCGACAGTACCCATCAATCATCGTATTGAAAACAATCTGGTTATGCCCCACTCCTCGCAACTGCATATCCGTCAACAACATCTCCGCGGCCTCTATTTGCCCAATCTTGCAGAACCCATTGATCAACGCTCCATACGTCCGCTCGTTCGGCTCGACCCCGTTGCCAACGCATTCATCAAACACCTCGGACGCCCTCCGCACATTCCCAGCCCGACAGTACGCGTTGATGACCGCGCTGTAGAGGTAGACATCGCCGGCAACATTCTTCCTCTTCATCTCAACAAACACGGACTCAATCTTGCTGATATCGCCAGCCGTTGACAGACCATCGACAAGGATGGTATATGTTCCGACCGTTGGCTCCACACCTGAATTCTTCATATCCTTGAGGAGCTCTGCGACACGTGCATCGTTTCTCTGCCGCGTGTAGGTGTCGAGCAGCGGGTTGTAGCAGCAGGCGTTGAGCTTGACGCCGTGTGTTGGTATTTCGTCGAGCAGCTTGCGGGCGTCGTCGATGCGGCCGGACTTGCAGAAACCGTCGACGACGACGGACGCGGAGAGTGGCGTGACGGAGTCGGGGTACGAGGCGAGGGCCTTTCTGAGGATTTCGGACGCGGCGAGGAGATGGCCGGCCCGGCGGAGCGAGATGAGGGAGGAGGTGAGGGAGCGCGGGTCGAGGCGGCCGAGGCGGGTGACGGTGAGCAGCTTGCGGGCGTCGTCGATGCGGCCGGACTTGCAGAAACCGTCGACGACGACGGACGCGGAGAGTGGCGTGACGGAGTCGGGGTACGAGGCGAGGGCCTTTCTGAGGATTTCGGACGCGGCGAGGAGATGGCCGGCCCGGCGGAGCGAGATGAGGGAGGAGGTGAGGGAGCGCGGGTCGAGGCGGCCGAGGCGGGTGACGGTGACGTCGAGCGCCTCGGCGGCCCGGGCGGGGGAACCCGCGTCGGCGTAGGCGCGGAAGAGCATGTCGTGGAACGCCGCGACGGCGTGCTGCGGCGCCGCGTGCGGGAGGGAGGCCGCCGCGAGGTCAGCGAAGGGGACGGCCAGGATGGTGGGCGTGAGGAGGGACGGGAGGAGGGACTTTGCCGCGCCGAATCGGCGCGCGGCGAGAAGGGAGGCGAAGGCGGCGAGCGGTGCGGCGGCGGGGGCGACGAGCCCCGCCGCCGGCCGCGTGTCGGGGTCGGAGGCCGCCATCGACGGCAAGAGAGGACAGAGCAGGGGGAGACGAGTGGAATTGGGCCTCAGTTTTGGTGTCTAGCCCCCCTTGCGATGCAGATGGTGGGCTTTTTTGCGCCGTTATACCAGCCCTATTTGACGCTTTAAGCATGCACTAGGGTAGCTTCGCCTGCCGGTTTTCCTTCCTAATGCGGCCCAAAAATAGGTGTTGTTTTACCCTCTTTAATAATTTCGAGTTTTTTTTTTAAGAAATTCTGTTTTTTTACATGTTATAAGTTTAATCATAGAAATTTTTGGAGTTGAAAAATGGAAACATCTCACCATGCCGATGTCTTGAATATTTTTTGAACCCCGTTAACAGTTTTTCGAAACCGTGAACATACACATTTTCGAAACCGTGAACATTTCTTTGAACCAAGTGAAAAAAATTCAAGCACGTCAACATTTTTCAAATCTATGAACGTACTTTTTTTCAAATTCGTGAATATTTTTTCGGATCCGTGGATATACTTTGTTGAACCATGAACAAAATTTTAAAAATACTATGAACATTTTTCCATAACGTGAAAATATGTTTTTACTATAAAATAGAAAAGATAAGATAATATCTAGAAAATTAGTCATAACAGAAAGAAAAAAATATAGAGAAAAGAGAGGCGGCACTCTAGGGTTTAACCTAGACGCCGTCTCTGCGTTTGGCGATGTTGCAAGGTCCTAATGTTCGATTTTGGTTTTGGTCTCCCTAGCGGCCGTTGAGGGTAGGGGCTGTCAGATCTGTTGGTTTTCGTTGGATCTTGGTAGTTAGTGTGTCATTCAAGGGAAACTGTTCGATGTTCTATGGTGGAACATCTCCGATCTCTTTGTTTGTTTGGGTTTACGGTAAGGTTCTGTTTCTCCAACTATCTAGATCAGTGGTGGCGGATTGCAAGCGCGTGCTACTGCTTTGGGTGTGTCCCACAGCCGATGTTCCATCTACGTATATTCGATCTCGTTGATTGTGGCGTGTGGCCACCATTGCGATTTTCTAAGACTTGGTTGGCGAGGTCGTTTGCATGTGACCCAATCTTGTGCTGAGTGAGTGTATCTCCGACGGCCATCAAAAAAATCGGAAGAGCAGTATGAGTTTCAGTGTAATTTTATTTTGTATTGGCCGTGTTGCGTCAAATTGTTTCTTCCTTGTACCAGTTGTTTTCCTTAATAAATATCAGATACAAGGTGCCTTTGGTGTCTTTTCTCAAAACCATAAGAAGGAAACATAAAAAAGGAACAGACGAAAAAATGGAAAAGAAAAAAGAAAACAGCGTGCCCGGCCCATAGTGAGATAGCGGGCACACGGAGCAGTGTAGTGCAGGCAGTAGGCAGTAAATATGATTTGCTTGCCCCCGTGTAGTCCTTCATCATGCCGGGCTGGGCCGAGCCACGCAAAGAAATTCAGCTCACGAGCGTCGGCGCGGCGAATGGAAAGCGTAGACAGGATTTGACCCGGGCAAATCCTATTTGCCGCGTTAAGCGGCAAATCCGTCTCGCGCCGCACACCCTCCCTCACCGTCGCGCGGAGGAGAGCACCGAGGAGGTCGACGCCCGCGCAGCACTCACCGACGACAGGGACGACGCGGCTGGTCGCGGCGCCCCGTCGGAGGTGAGGCCTGGACCTCACCGGAGACGGGGGCGACGCGGCTGGCCGTGGCGTCGCCGGCGGAGGTGAGGAATGGACTTATCGAGGGGGGGTGCAGGTGCGGTTCGGGGTGGAGGTGCTCGCCGGAGGGGGGGGGGGGCTTTAGAGGGAGGCCCGGGGCGGTGGGGTGTGGATTGCGCAGGGCGGTGCAGCGAGGCGACGCGGTAGCGGCGCCGGCCGCGGGTGGCGGTAGCAGGCGGTTAGGCCGACGTAGGTGGCGGGGGAGCCATGGCGATGGCGGGCGGGTCGACGAGCATGGTGGAAGAAGGAAGATGGAGGCGGCGGGAGATTTGCCGGCGGCGGACGGGTCGAGCAGAGGAGGAAGAAGGAGAACAATGAAGATGGGCCTCGGCCCATGTTATTTTTCTCGAGGCGGCAGGACGAGGTCGCGCCGCTAAACGCGGCAAATAGGACCTCCCTTGACCCGCGGCCCAGGCGCGTACGCGTTTCGCCCTAACCAGTCCCACCCACACACACACGGAACGTGAGGTGATGCCGCTCGTGTACAGCCACGTTCCACTCCCCAGCAGGGACTAGCCAGGTGACGCCCAAGCCAGCCAGCGATCTCAGCACAGTGGACGCGCGGCTGCGGATGCCACGAGTATGATGCGGCGGCGCAGGTTTCCGGCGGTGCCGATGACCACCGGCCGCAGTTTCTTTTCCTCTCATTGTTTTGGCCCGAAGAACCTGAACCATTCTGCAGTGAGTCTGGGGAGAAGCGGCTGATTTGAGTGAAGCAAAGCAGGGCCTGCAGCCCTGCACACTGCAGCCTTTTCCCGCAGGAGAATTTAATTTCGCCAGAGGCCCTGCTTTCGATGCGAAAAGCTCGGCACACTTACCGCGGCACTACTACTAGTAGCTAGCTACAGCCTACAGCTTGGGGAGAACTCAGAAGAAAAAGGGACGTTTTACGGTGCATCTTACTACACATTATGATGTGTAATATAGCCGATCCAACGGTTACAAATTAATGGGCTGGTTTTACGCTAAAGGACAAATAGGTAATTTCTATGAAGATTAAATAGTCGTTCCTCTGTTCTTAATCATCGCTAATCACGCGGTTACTGCCCCACCAGCCGGCACCGCGCGAGCAAGGTGGACGATGAATTAACCGCCCGCTGGCCGAGGTCGCCGGCCCAGATCCGCGCGCATGTGTGCCGCGCACGCCCTCGCGTCGTGTTGCCCTTGCCGGAGACATGCACGTTGGCTGCTTCGTTCAGATGTGGCTATGCGCGCGGAGAGGTGCGAAAATTGGTGGGAGCAACGTCCAGGGTGGATCGTCTATGAGCAAGTTGTTACCGTGAAGCTGCCAGCCACATCTGAACCAACAACCAGCAGTCTTATTCGTTTCATCCCATATGATTAACCTCCCACAGAATCTTTCCTTGGTACTGAAATCACAGCCGTTTCTGTCTGTGGTCATTTAGCGCCACACTGTTCACCTTCTTTTCTAGTATATGTGATCATCACTTATAAAAACTGCATGTAGCCTTCTCTCTCACCGTGCGGGGAAGTGACGAAAGAGACCACACACCATGTAGAATGTCATTAGCCCAATGACCGCCATGATCCAAGCGACCGGCGAATGGAATCGGGAAGACGGGAAGAGACATACCGGCCGGCAGGAAAGGAGAGGATTTGGTCGCAGAGGAGGATGGGGAGCCTCGGGGAGCTTCACCTCATAGTAGGATCTCGCTGACGGCGGCTCTCACGAGGTGTCACCTGGACGCGCATGTGGCGATGCGGCAGCGCGCCTCCGTGCAGAAGTGCAGCGACAGCGGACTAGGGCCAGGGTAGGGGCGACGAGGTAATGAGGCCTGGCGACGGCCGAAACACTGTCTCGTTTTCGAGGATCCTTGCTGCGGGAATTTTAAAGGTAGTGAACTGTCCAAAGTACCCCGGGGCTGAGATATACTACCAAAAATTTGGAGTAGTATATCTAATCTGGACCGTGGGATCACACCGAACGAACGACTCGTATTGATTTGATGCACCGTAAAATAACTCAAGAAAAAAGATACAGCTAGGTTTTGTTTAGGCCGATCAAACACAAATACAGAGAGAAAAGAAAGATGGGAGATCTGATCGGGGGCAAACACCGAGTACAACAACTTTTGCTTTGCCGTGCCTAGATTCGTCCCTCACGTATCAGATTGAGCTACGGGTGGTCAGGTGCACCAATGGACGAGTGAATCATTCGTGCATCAGGTTTCTTTTTCTCTGGCTATATGTAGCCGTCTCGCTCACATCACACCACACGTACTCCAGCAGCAGGAGTACTGAACAGATGAACAGCCGCAAAGCCACCCTCGTAAGATACATCGGCTGATTTCGTTGTGGTGGTGGTGATTGGGAGCTTGCTCAGCGACCACGTTGTGGCAAGTCAGGATCATGAGCCGTGACTGACAAGGCCGGGGTTTTAGGTAGGAATTTAGTGCACCATGCATGGTGCTTCTTCTAGGTAGTAGTAGGAGTTTAGTGCACCATGGTGCTTCATCTAGGTAGTACTACGAGTTATGATACACCGGTGGTTTTGCGGCTTCTGGCGCTGTTTCTCCTTGTGCCCAAACATCTCCGGCGAAAGAAAGCTATGTCCATCAAGACGTCGCAGAGCAAGTGCTTGGGATCGAGCACGGATGGTGTCTCGTCAAAGAGAAGTAAATTAAAGTAGGCGGAGCAAGCGACAGAGACGGCCTGAAATTTCCTCAACCAATGGCCGCATTTTAAACTCCAGAACCGAATGGTAGACAAATAATCCGTGATTTTCCATGTGCACGCCCAGCTGCGTGCGTACCTCGAGCCACTGGAGTCGCCGGAGAGCAGCGGCCGGCCGTGCTAGCTATGCCTATATGTGCTAGCAGTGGAGGCATGTGTGTGCTAGCAGTACGTACGTGGCATCGGCCCGGGCGCCATGGCCACCAGGTTATGGTTGGCGTTAGCAGTTGAAGGCGCCGGCCGGACGGACGACCGTGGAAATAATAAACGCAGCGCCTTCTTCCTCTTGGACAAGGAATAATTACGGCCTCTGACAGAGATGTTTAAGCAAGGGCAGTAGACCATAGTAGACCACGACCACCTCCTCTGTGGATTCTGTCTCACCACTCGCTCACTCACTCACTCCCGTCATAAACATCGACCGGGGCCCGAGCGTTGATGGAGATTGGGGAATTGTACCCTGCGCCTGCTGATGTTAGACAGCCTTGGACGGGTCCGATTCATTCATCGCTAGCCAACCCCAGCTGCCGCAACAGCCACCGGGCCGACATTCATTGCTACCTGCTTCAAGCTCTGCGGCTGCACGTCGCCGGCGATGCATCATGTTCAAGTTCGAGCATAGTATGGTAGTACTACGTATACATGGGTGTTGAACTGTTGATTCGAGTATCTGGCCCATCTGCGGCACATGCTACGTACTCCCATGGAAATGGTAGCATCGAATGAGCTACGTACGTGTTGATTATCATCGACGGCTCGGGAAGATCTGCATGGAATTTCAGAGTATATTTGGGGGAATATAGTAGGGTGCACAAGCACACCTTGAGCTTGATTATTTACGACTATACTAGGAGCACAAACACATGGCGTCGTAGGCCAGGAAATCTAGAGTTTGTAACCTACTCGGTCACAGGTATCTGAGACCAGCCTCCTATATAAAGGCTAGGAGGGGCCGCCGAGCAAGGGGGACTCTCACGCCAGATCGAATATATCTCCATCACCATAGCCATCACGGCGACCTTCTAACCTCATCATCAATACATATCAAACAAGCAGGAGTAGGGTGTTACCGTCCGGGGGTCTGAATCTGGGTAAATCGTCTTCTCCTTGTTAGCTGGCGATACCACCAGCGCCCACGTTTTCTCATCTCAAAACCCTAGTCCATCACCGATGGGTATTGCCGTGGTAACCCCACGTCATGGTTAACAGTGCGGTTCTTTCTGGTAGCAATTTTAAAGAATTGAGGCGCTCTCGCTCTCATAATGTGGTATCCTCAATCCACTTGTCTATCGAGAAACTTGTCTTTGCCCCGTCTCCGATGGAAATGGTGGCGCTGGCATGGAAGAGGGCCATGTCGGCCTTATTGGATGGCAGCTTGGATCCTACACAAGGTCGCTCTGGTCCGTCCATTGGTAGCATGGCCAATGGACCCGCAGGGCCGTTCCGAAGCGCTCGAGGTCGGTCACCACCAAGCCACCCCACTTCTTGGGGGCACAAATAGTTTTCAAATTAACGAGAGGTCTGAGTGATCCCCATTGGTGTTTTCAGCATCGTCCCCCTTCCTTTTTTCGATAAAGGGAGTTTTTATTACTTAAAAAGTTTAAGCGATATAGTCCCCCTTCCATATGAACATCTCGTGTACTTGTCGATTTTCTTCTGGACCAATTTTGGAAGCGGCGATACTGCACTATGGTAGATCACAATGGTCATGGTGACGGGATCTTGCGAGCACGACCCTTCCAGCGCGCGTGAGATTCTTTCCCTTTCCATCCTTGCAGCCGTTTGACAACCTTATCAACGAGGGGTTGGAAGTCGATTTTCGGCAGCCAGCGGAAATGCAAAGGAAGTCCCAAGTTTTCCCCCATGAAAGAAGCAATCTTTGCGAGGAAGACGGTGGTGAGATCCTGCAGGTCGATGCCCTCACAATGGATAGGGGAAAAAAAAATCCCTTTTCGCAATATTTGCGTACAGGCCAGTGAGGCAGTGACGTCCCCCAAAACTTGTAAAATCTGACGGATGGCAATAAGCTCAGCGAGCTCTACAGAGAAGGTGATATAATCTTACTTGGAGGGCCGTACAGAGATGGACGCTTAGATGTACACCATGACGCTGCTTATGAAAGGAACCCTAGTTAGTACTTAGATGCACAGCACACCATGACGCTGCATTATGAAAATCACCTTTGCACATTTGGGTCCTGCTGCTAAGTTGTTGTTGGCCTATCTAATGACCTGTCAAACTCCTCACCCAACACTGCAGCAGCAGCCAGATTAGTTATGAGCAAAGTGCCGTTTGCACGTCACTCCCCCAGGAGCCAGGACACGATGTCTGCTTTCTGAAGGCAAATTACACAGTATAGATGTGGCCTTGCACAATTCGGGATCCTTATCGAGATCGGAGTATCTTCACCAAATATTAGCAGTGGTGGTGAAATCATGGAGCACATCATGGAGAAGACATGCTAGATCATCATCGATCAATGCTGCAATGATGTGGAGGTGTGGTTCTGATGTCACCGTCGCTGCCAAACCGCTCGCGAGCTAGCCGGGTGGTGGTTCAGTTCCTTCCGGGCTGACGTGGTACCTGTACACCGGGGCCCGCGCGTCAGTGACGGCCTACACTTGTTCGTTCACCGTTATAAAAGTCTAGCTGCCTAGTTGAGCAAGGCCTCTTTCTTTCCCTTTGCCACTCCCACCAGAAGCTACCCGGGCCAGGCCAGCCGCCAGCCGCCGCCACCGAGCTCAGCAGCTAGCTCACGCGACGGACCCCAGCCAGCTCCTTCCCCACTCGAAGCTAACCTGTTCCTACCTCTCTACATATCTTTCCATGGCGTCAGGGGAAGCAGAGCCACTGCAGTACACGGTGAGCGAAAAGAAAAGAGAACGAACGTCGTCTTCTTCCTCGCCAGCTAGCTAGGCGGTTTTGCTGACATTGCTGGTGCCGCCTTTGCAGACCACCGTGCTGCGGGTCTCCATCCACTGCGAGGGCTGCAAGAAGAAGGTCAGGAAGGTGCTCCTCGCCATCGAAGGTGCGCCTCTGTTTTCCCTGCAAGTTCAAGAACGACGATTGGTGCTCAAGTTCCTTATTTTGGGAGTGTTTTGATTGATCGACTGTCTGTGTGTGTACAATTACTAGGTGTGTACAAGGTGACGATCGACGCGGCGCAGCACAAGGTGACGGTCACCGGCAGCGTGGCCGCCGACGCGCTCCTCAGGCGGCTGCTCAAGTCCGGCAAGCACGCCGCGCTCTGGCCAGTGCCGGCGCCGGCCGCCGCCGAGGCCAACAAGGAGAAGCCCGAGGAGGTGGTTGTCGCCCCGTCCGCGGGGAAGAGCGGCAAGGGCGCCGATAAGGCAGACACGAAGACCAAGAAAGTGGTGGAGGAGGCTGAGCCGGAGAGCTCGGAGAAGAAGCCGGAGAAGGGCAAGAGTACAGAGAAGAAGCCGGAGGAGGAGGTCACGCTCTCGGAGAAGAAAGCCGAGGCGAAGAAACTCAAGGACGAAGCGAAGGAGAGCGAGGTGCCTGAGAAGAAGGAGAAGGGCTCGCCTGAGCCGCCGGCCAAAGAAGGCAACGCCGAGGAGGCGGGCGGCAAGAAGGGAAAGAAGAAGAACAAGCAGAAGGACGCCGTTGGCGATGGGAACACCACTGCGGAAAAGCCGCCGCCGCAGCAGCAGCAGCAGCCGAAGACAAAGCCACAGCCACAACAGGCGATGCAGCCCGTGCAGGGACCGGATCGCCCGTACGGCGGAGCGTTCCCGTACTACCCGCCGCAGCCGGTGATGAGCTACAACATGGCGCAGCCGAGCGCGAGCGTGTCGTACTACGCGCCCACGCCGGTAGTGTCCATGCAGCCAATGCCGCCGCCGCCGCACATCCCGTACGGGTACTCGCCGTACCCGCCGATGATGATGCCACCACCGCCGCCGGAGTACATGTACGGGCCGCCGGGCATGCGGTCGTCCCCGCCGCAGGAGACGTACAACATGTTCAACGAGGAGAACCCCAACTCCTGTAGCCTCATGTGACGCGGATGCCGCCGCCTCGCTGGCTGCCGCCGGCACGGGATGATCGAGTTTGTTGAAACGGAGGACGTCGTAATAGAAGCCTCGTCTCAGTGGTTACTGGGTAGAGTGGAGTGGAGTACTGTAAATTAGGTGGTCAAAGCTCTTATTGACCAGCATTTTTTCTTGATAATTTTTATGTTAATTAGCTCTTCATGTAATGACATGAATATTCTAGTAATTTGTTTTTTTGCTAGCCTATTTCTATAATCTCCAAACTAATATCAGTTTGAAAAATAGTTTTTGGTACATGGACAATGTTGCAACATTCGTATCGTGTTCATGCTTACAAAATAACCTCTGATGCAAAAATTCACAGTGAATTCAACCTACAAGTAGTAGTAAGAAGTTGTGTAGAAATTGGGTTATTCTGCAGCATCTGAATTTGGTTGGTGCTGATTACAATTTTTCAGAAGCTGATGTTGGTAGGGCAGTGAAAGTGGGTCACTTTGGCAAAGAATTAATAGCCTTTGGACAGGGTCATTAAGCTGGCATGTTGGCTCACAAGCTGGAGTATGATGATTGTCCTGGGAAGTAAAGTATGATTTCACAGAGTTGTCACTTTGTACTAACGCAATTATGATTCTTGTATGCATTGCTTGTGGTACTCCGTACTCTGCTTAATTTGATTAGGGGTGCTCCGTGATGATGGAACTCTGGTGGTCAAATCAGTAGGGCAAGGAGCTGTTTTAAAATTTAAATTAGTACTGCCGGTACCAGCCCTTAAGTTGCCCCTCTCCAGTTTTTTTTCATAAGCCACCTAGCTTATTACTTGGAACTTCTAAAATAGTTATGGCATAACTAAACTTAAAGCCTCGCCTAATAAGTTAGGCGGTTTATGGGAGAAGCTGGGAAGGGTGGCTTATTTGTTAATTTGAGAAAAGAATTGGGCCTTAATTTGTTGGACAACGATGACAAAGCCCCAGCCGCGCCATTGACTTTCATTCTCAGGTCCCAACATGCTTGATCTAACCTTAAAAGCGACGTAAATAAGGTTAATCTGTGGTGTAGATACAACCCACTATTTAAAGTAATTTTGAAATGTCAAAAGATTCAAACAAAAATTTCAGTCTACATCCGTACATTCTATGTTCACACGCAAAATTCCCGTGTAAAAGAGATAAACTTTGGTGCCCCAAAATGATATTTCGGGAGATATTCGTTTGACCTTTTACACAGGCCGCGGAAAATATCTTTTTTTCGCGAAACTTTGTGTGTGGCATAGCATGTCCGGATCTACACCCAGAATTTTTGATTGGAATTATTTATATTTTAAAATTCATCTAAAATGCATTTTTCACAACGGGTGCATCTACACCTATGAGTCAAAACATCGTGCATCGTAAATAAGATGATCGCTACTTGACGGTCACTCGGTCAAACAACGACTACGCCATGACCATCCCCTTCTCACCACCTCTGGTCATCGGAGCCTCTGTACTTCAGATTAATTGACTTCCATTTGTCCAAATATGAATGTATCTATACATGTAACATGTCTAGATACATTCACATGTGCACAAATGGAAGTCAATTATTTTAGAACGGAGGGAGTACATCGGTGGGGATGAATTTGGTAGAGAGTTTGATGAAACCCCCCTGCGTGGTACAAATGTGATGATTTTCAACCTGGGGGTGGGTATACCGTATACCTTGGAGAGGTATAAATAGATAGAGGTGCCCGGACTGTTGGGTGTAATAATTGTGAGATAGTCCTGGTATAGTAGAAGTACAAGGGAAAACTGTAGGAGCACGGAAATAGCGGATGCATACACGCAGCGACAGAGAGACAGCTCTGCAATTGCCGGCTGACAGCACCACTGCCCGTACGGTGCATGCCCTCTTCACCATGTACACGGCCGGCCCCGGCAGAAACAAAAACGAAATCGAGAGGGATACACGATCACTATACATGTTGACGTTTGGTGCATATGAATCTGTTTCTTGAAGACTCGACTCCCGGAGCCATGGTACGGTGGACATGCCTTTGTGGTAACCACAGTGTCACTAAGCTCGAAATACTAGCAAGGAACTCTCAACAAACCGTAGATTTTGACGCAGAATATTCACAATCCTCGTACACCGTCATGCGTATTTCCATCTATCTGCACTGCAGGTACTACGAACCGCGCAGCAGTAAACCAGGGGAAAAAATTGATGACGCTGATTCTTGTCAGTAGGAATCGGCCGCTCGATGCAGGTCAACTCAAGCCTACCGGAATCTAGCTGCCACTGCCAGTGTGGCGCAGCGTGCAGAACGCAGAAGCGAGCGTATAAAATACAGTACTCCCCGGAACCGGAGGACTCGAGTGACACGGGCGCCGCTCCGCTGTCTCGTGCCCGCACCATCTTCTTCTCGGGGCGCAGCGTGCAGACGGACGAAACGAAACGACACGGCGCGCGCCTCCAGCCGTGCCGCCGACGGGTTATTTTGACCGCTCGCGCCAGGCTCTGCCGGCAGCAGTAGCAGTACGATCAGCCGTTCAGGTGCAGTGAGATGGCCGGCGGCAGCCGCCATGATGGCACATGCGCAGGTGGCAGGTGGCCTGCGACTGACGAGTCTGCAACACTCTGCATCGCTCGCTGGTGTCGCGCGCGTAGGGTTTTGTTCGCTAGCGTACGTCTCTTGCGATACTCGCGTGCAGGTGGTACTACTACTCCTACTCGCCTACTGCTGCAGCTGCAAGCAGCTGCAGCTCTGCTGGTGCAAATGTGTAGGTGATGAGACGAGGATCTCGTGATCGATCGATCGATCGATGCAGAGGGACAACCCCTGCCACCCAGATTCAATGCCGATGCCAGGAGTAGAGGGCAGGCATCATTGCCGATGGATGCCCAAATTTAATGCCGTTTCTGCGGTTCGGGTGAAGATGGATCCATCCATCCATGGAGTGGTAAACACTTCGTTTAATCTCTTTGGGAAGCCTATGTACCATTTGGGCGGCATGAACTGCTCACTTCTTCCTTAAGCCATAGCCTACGCAGATCTTTATGGGTAGGCAGCCTCAACCATCACGCTAACCACTTACGAACCATGCATGTATGATGTACGTGAGGTGTGACATGGCAAGATTTTGTGATTAGATCTAGAGCTGGATAGACTTGATTTAAATTGGACGATAACGCTACTTTTTAAGTATACAAAGCAGGGCTAGCTTTTCCTTGTGAGTCGCTTGGTCCATCACCATCCATAATGCTTACCACCACATCACGAGCTACGGAGTAGATACTAATCTCCGAAGCATGATCCCACCACCTCTCCTGCCGCATGTGTATGCACACCCCGAAAAGGATACATATGCCCAAGTCGTTGCAATCACCATGGTTTGACCACTGAACATGCATGCCTCCTTTAGCTTTAGGCTTTAGCAAGCAAATCGGTTACAGTCTCAGTACGAGTGAAGCAGATGGGAGGACCCTGAGCTTGGAAAAGTGCAATGCAGCGGAGTAGGCAGACCAGCTAATGCAATGATCAGGACACGCTTTTGCATGGTACGCCGCCGCCGCCGACGAGAGATCTCATCTCATCTCAACTCAACTCGAGAGCGAATTCGAGCACGTACGACGGTGATGGCAAATGGCTTTTACAAGTGTGGTAGATTGAGTGAAAAAGGGTGGCAAAGCTGACATGCTTGTGCTGTGTAGGCCGTGAAAGCAGCAAAGCTACTACTTGTAGATTGAGTGAATCAGGGACGCGGATATCCTATCTCCCAGCTTCGCTTTCCTGCGCTCTCCGAAGTATGATCTTTAGTTTCGCAAGACTTAGCTCAGAAGCAAGTGGGATTATTAACCTTGAGACGACGGAATAATGATGGGAGTGCCTTGGCTCAAAGTTTGTGGCCTTGACGACAGTGAATCCATGGAGGAAATGAAGCTTCTGAACCGGCGAGGGCCGGCGGTCCAGTCGGCCTCATCTGACTCATGGGCTTGTACCAACAATGCCGGCACAGACAGTCACAGATGGAGTTTATACGTAGGTTATAGCATCCACTCTAACAAAAAAGAGATGGCAGCCAGCTGCTCGCACTATAAAAAACTACTTTCCTGGACTGGAAAGAAATGTTTTATAGGCAAAATTCGCAGATAAGCTCGGGTGCATCTGCATCCAGCTAAAAAAAAGTCATTTCAAATGTCAAAGAATTCGGAAACAAAATCACGCTTGTAGATATCCATGTTGTATGTGAGCACACAAAGTTTTATCAGAAAGGGACATGCTCAAAAAGACAAATTCGGTGTACCGAGAATTGTTTTTTTTTCGGCACCATTATTATTTTTTTCAGAGCGCCCCATATGTCTTTTCTTCATAAAACTTTGCAGACATACCAACATGAACATTTTATATAAAAAAAACAGATAATTTTGAAGATTCTTTAAAAAAAAACTGTTCACTCGGGGTGCAGAAATGCCATCCTCGATAGAACAAATTTTCAGCATTCAGCTCAGACCAGCAAATCATACTAGTACAAAGAGTAGCAAAACTCGGCCATTGTTTCATTTTTCTGCAGGCTTGGTAAAACAGCTCACGTATAAGTGATTCTCCAAATTAAAAGCCAAGTAGCAGAAGTATTCTTATCCAAGCAAGCAGAAGGCCGGTATGACCAGACTATAGAACTGAGGCTCTCCTAGACAATGAAGTCGGTTGATGCGAAACAATGAAGCTGTTTGTTGCCACGAATAACCACGGAAAAGAGGTGTTTTCCATATATAAATTATTTTGTGTGTGAATTGCAGCAAATGATTTTCCTCTCCTTGCGCACTGGCTCAGACAGTTGGAGACACCTTTTAAATTCTACTATGCAGATGTACGTAATTATTCTTAGTCTGAAGAATTCAACAGAACGAATTCAACCTTAGAAATTCAGAACTATTGAGTGCAAGCAGCGGTCGATGCTGGAAATCCTATTCTTTTTCAGTACACGGTGAAACTGAAATTAAATACTCCAACTGATCAAAGACAGTAGCTACTATTACCTGAAAGCTTACATAGTCCATTCAGGATCCCGGGGGCTGAAGAAGGAAGCGATGACCTTGGAGTTCAGCAGCTTCAGCGCGCCACCAGACTCGATGCATCTTGGGGTTTTGTACTGGTTAATAGAGCTGCCTTGACTGACCAACAAATCCATCAGAGCATCAAAAGCACCAGCCTCAACCAATCGTATCTCCAGTGGGCCTACCGACTTGTCATGGGCTCTGCAGCGCCTGTAGATGTAGTCAAGTGACTCTTCCACAGAGATGCAGCAGCTCTCGAGGAGCTGAGCATCGAGAGGCATTACGCCTTCGCAGGTGGACTTGATTTCCCAGAAGAGCACATAGTGTCCAGGGACAGTGGATGTATCTGTGTAGCTAGTGTACTCCAGGAGGATGTAGTTTCGATCCTCAAGGACTTTCTTGGCACGGGTGACACTATTGTGAAGATCCTCCTCGTTGGTCTTGTCAGAATCGATGCTGAGTATGACGTTTCTCCGGCAGATGAATTTGAACTGTGGTGCACAGTTGTAGAAGCCTGTGACCTGAAGCACATCGCCGACCCTATACCTGTAAAGACCTGGGCCAAAAATAGAACTTCAACGTTTTTGACACACATATGCATCCGTAATGTTTATCGTGCTGGCAGCAATCATGCCATTCATTTTTCTACTTTGATGTACCACAGTAGAAGAGCTGCAACTTTCCATATTTAAGTTATAAATATAATAACACATCATATAATTCTATTACATATGCATCTGCAATGTTTATCGCGGTGGCAGCGACAGCAATCAAATCATTCATTTTTCTACTCTGATGTACCACAGTAGAAGTACTCTTTTTTTTTCATTAGGCCGAAATACATCTGTTTCCACAGATTTTATGTTCAGAAAAGTCAGGTTTCAATCCACTTTGGTCAATATCAATATCAACATATATATGTATTGGCGGAAAAATAAAGAGTCATATTATTGAACGAAAGTTGATATGGTTCTCAAATTCTCCATATGGACAGGCTTACTCCAAGAAAATTTGCGATATTTTACAGGAGGCGTTCTTACCAGAAAATGTAGTAACCACAAGCTCATAGTAGCATCCAATCTTGACATCAACCAGATCGACAAGCTTGTGATTCTCCACCGTCTCCTCATCATCCGTCACCCTGAGGCCATCCTCCAAAGGTATGAACTCAAAGTAGGCCATGTTTGGGAGGATGGTGTAAGACACATCAGTTGGTTTGCACAGTGGCCTCAGATTGACACCAAAATAGCTCTCCGAGGAAGCGTACATGGTGCAGACCAAGGGAATCCTACCACCACTATAGAACTCCAGCATGGGGATGTATTGTGCCATTGTGCCTGTAAGAACAGCTTCGATGTACTTGACATTAGGCCATAGCCTGCCTAGAATCCCCTTCCATGGCCCACAGCTGCAGATTTCCTCAAGCTCATCAGCTAGCTCTGGGCTGGGCAATGCAAGAAAGCCCACCATGGCCAACCGGCACGCGGTGTTGGTGATACTGGAATTGAGTTTACCAATCCGTATGTCGTTAACAAGGTCACCCCAGTGCTTCTCAAGAAAGGTGATAGACCGAAGGAACGCCGAGGCAAAGACTGCCCCGAGGCGGAGGACATGCTGGCGTTCAACCAGGCCACAGAGCAGCTGGCAGTACATGCTCTGCTGGCTGTCAGGGCAAAGAATGACCTCATCAGGACTGGTGTAGTTGTTGTACAAGTCGTGTTTGCGGTGCAGGAAGTGAGGGCTCTTGTAATAGCTAGTGAGGACTGATCGAACAGGAATGCCAGAATTCGTGAGTGTTTCAGCTTTCACAAAGAGAAGATACATGGCCTTCCCTTCACCAAGGCCAGATACGTACCTGCAGATTAAATTAAGGAGTAAAATGTTAGTTAAAAATGACAGCAAAACTCTTAGTATACCCAAAAATGCAAAACGGTGTGATAGCTCTGTTTATAAGACATGAATACAATCAGTGACGAAAGCAGTTAAACTAATTCAAGACATGTAGGGTTGCCTATGCAGAGGTACAAGTCAAGTTATCTTTGAAACAGTCAACTGCAAGGATAAAAACTACCTGCACTTAACAGTTGATATGTTATGAACCACAAAAATTAAATAAGAAATAAAAGCTTACTTGTTTATTATGGGCATTAGCAGACTATAAAGGTAGGTTCGACGGTCAAGATCCTCTGAGATGGCTGGCATCAATCTTGGCTCACCCCGAGAAGTTCCGGAACTATAAATTAATGATGGTAAAAAAAACAAAGGCATGGTCACCAAATAAATAGTAACAACTGCTACTAACATAAAATTTATTCAGTACGGTAAAAACGGATAAATTAAGGAGCGTGGATAAAAACATCATGGCCTTCCCCAGAGAAGCTTGTGGTATGTCGTCAGTGGTTAGTAGGCTGTTATATATGCTTGGTTTGTAGGCTAATTTTTATCTTGTTTGGAGGCGCTATTTAGTTACTTATGTTAGACTATGGTTCCTCGCTATGCTGGTTTCTATTCGAGCTATTCAGGACAGATTTTCCATTACTTTTTCCACCTTAAAGTGCAAAATATGCACGCGATTCTGCGTGTTCTCGAAAAAAAAAGGTCTTCATGTCTGAACCAAAAACTTTGTCTACGAAGTTTGATGATCATTTTTTTAATGGTGTATTCGCTCTACTAGTCTATTTCTATCCTTCCGTAGGGAGCATATGCACTGAAGAAACCCACATGATATAATATACTATTGGATATGATATGGAATTAAGAAAAATGAAAGGGAACAGAAAAATTCATACACGCTAGCTATCGTGGTAAGCAACAATGCCACAGTCGAGGAGATAGGAAAGCATTAGTGTTTAGCACAATAGTCATTCAGCCTGTCCAGAGGGGATAATTGAAAGTTTCAAATTAGCTCAATGTGAGAAGACTAAATATGTGAACCTCAGATGCGAGAATCGCAAAGCAAAATCACCCCGGTGTTCAGCATGTAACAGCAAGCCATGCTTGGTGATTCTCTTCAGTGTCACAGGTTCGGCATGTCAGAGAATCGACAATGCATTCAATAACGCGAGAAACAATATCATGTAAATAATTTATGAATAGATAGCATTTTATATTTTTATTTAAGAATCCATTTTTAAGAACGAATTAACATGGCTAAACAGGTCATCTTACTCAACTATGTAACAGAACAGTGCCATGAACCTTTTAGGGCTGTCACATTTTGTAACCATGTGAGGAATTTCACAGCATAACATTCTCCTTTGTTTACATATCCCTCCACATGAGTCCTTAAGACTTAAACATGTCAACAGCATGCGTGGGATATGATACTTGGTGACTTTTAAACTTTGTATTAATATAAAAGCCGTGTGCATCATCATGATGCAGAGGCTAGGGCTATGCTCGCATTTCGAAAACAAAAAAACAGCATGCATGGGATCCTTTTATCCTGCCAACTATGAATTCAGTCTGGTTTGGCATTTTGAGCCTGGAAAATGCCAGAAGCAGCCAATTAGTTTAGTAAATCTAGGATGGGAGCCTCGCGGTAACTAAAAATAGTGGTTTATTTATTTCTACTACTTGCCCCATAATGACATAAGGCACTTCCATCAAGGCCAAGTAGAAGTAGGGTTTGACAAATTTCTAACAAAAATAATGTTATTTCTTTCTATCTTTAACATATACCTGCAAAAAAAATGCTAATTATGAGAGGAGCAGAATTGGACACGCACCTTCTCAGCAGTTCTACGATTCGTTCTCCACATATAATTGAAGAATCCTCGCCACTTGAGATCCTCGCAATGTAGGACTGGACCACATCATATGTCACTACTGGAACGCCTCTCTTGAAGGTGGAAATGTTTGCGGATCCATTCATGAATTTGCTCAAGTACTCGCTAGCCTGATTCCTCTCAAGGATTTTTGTCAGTATAAGCTGCTGGGTTTCTTTGGCATTCACTGTCAGCATCTCAAGCTCTTGAAGCGCATCATCTATCTTATAGCCCAGCTTATTGTTGTCCATAATACAACCAAAGGAAGAACTAAAAATGGACCTCAACTAAAAGAGGAAGGCAGGGGCTCAAAGTAATAGCTTCTGGAGCTTGTTTGCCCCTTATATACTGCGATAGTGCATGATCATGAGAAGCATATATGCTTAATATTACCACTTTACTAGAGAGATTCTTGCCCAATTAGAAAGTGCAATCCATCTGCACATGTAAGATGATCCACTTATTATCTTTCTGGACATGACAATATGTTTCAATATTTAAGGAACTCCCACTATTATTGTTCAACTGAAAATCGTAAAGCAACAAAATGATATGTTGGCATTTTATCAAGTTGCGTGTGCTTCATTACCCATTACCTCAATTTGTCTTGTGACATGGAACTCCACCTCTCATTTTGTACCCTTTAAGAACTACACCTCATTTCCTGCAATGAAACCATGTAAAACACATGTCGTAGGCTTGAAATATCTCCACACAACTAGCAATGAGTACTAATGTGAAATATGGAGACTAGGAAAAGACAGTATACTTAGTTAACCGGTATACATGATAGTATGGTTAGGCCAAGAAGGCTGGGAACAAGTTGAAGATCCTAGCAATGGTGCGAAAAAATGTGCCTCGTATGTTTCATCTTTTTTGTATGAAGTATTATGCATTACGAATGAAGAGGAGACCATATTTTAATTTAATTTCGTATAGTAAATCATACCATGACCTCTCCTTACTTGTAGACATTTACATAATTAGAAACTCAAAGCCACGAGCCACACAAATGCAAAGCTCAAACCTCTAGAGTTGGCAGTTTAAAATAGTAATTCATTGATTGACTGGTTATAGGCTTATATCATTGTTACAGTTAGTTACCACATCCATGCAAGAGTAGTGCAAAATATTAAGGTTGTCACATGTTAGGACAAAGAGAAAACAGAACGCATTGAAACAAGCTTGATGTATCAAACAATCCCATGAACCTGA
This sequence comes from Poa pratensis, assembly GCA_947311845.1. NCBI lineage: Eukaryota > Viridiplantae > Streptophyta > Magnoliopsida > Poales > Poaceae > Poa > Poa pratensis. The sequence goes on along the minus strand of CAMZMU010000062.1, from coordinate 45,538,041 downwards.
GCATCAACACGAAATATCTGTGGGCTTTTTCGTGTCAGCCTTGTAGGAAACCGAGCATGGAGATACCGACAACAACAAATAAACCGTACAAGCAAACAATATCCCTCAAAGAAACTACTCATCAAGATTGTGAGGGAAAAGGTGCACATGAAGAGACAAGGATAATTGGTTAACCAAGCTAAAGTTGCCAATAATGCACCTAAGGAATACATATCATGTACAACCATGGTCACACGCAACCAAACAGCACAGTAAAGTGGGCGGCAACGAAGATAAGAACGCGTTTGATCCACTTCAAAATTTATTCTGGAAAAGTTGTATCAACAATGAATGCTTCATGGAGAATCTAGAACACTATGTGTGGAATTACACCATAATCAAAAGAATTATATGCTTAACTGTGTTTTGTACGCTATAGCAGCATAAATACTTGCAGGGGATCAAAACTAATTAGGTCCCAGCTCCATTTAGCCAATAAAGAATTTGACCATGATCAAACACCAAATGCAATACTACTTCCATGCCAACTTGAAGATTCAATGATTAGTCAATAATAAGACCAGACTGTTTTGAAAGGTAAACATGGATATGCATTTGCTCAATTAGGTCCATCCTCTAACTTAAGCATGATCAAACAGGCCACTGGTGCAACTTAACTGACGGAAAATTCCCTAATTCATTTCTCTCAGTTGGACACCACATTCCCCCTACGAATGTGAGAAGATCGTACCATACGTTAGCCTATTCCAAAAGCTGACATCAACGGAATAAGCGTGTACGTAACAATTGGCAGGAATCGTTGCCGTATGTGATATTCTCTAGTCAACTCAGGATAAAGGGTGTGCTGCGGATGCTCGCCGCATATGGTGCACTCCCAATGGTGGTTCCTTGCTCCTCATCCATTAACTATGTACGGAAAAAGAGAAACATTGCACAGATTCTCTACTAAAGTTGCAATGCTAAATAAAAAGACAAGTTGTTCGACCTCTCCTGACCTTGTCCTTGCCATATACCCTTGCCTTTCCTGATCCTCGTCCTTGTGAGATGAGATCTTCTCGCCTTCTCACTCGTTCACAAAAGAAGCCAACATAGATGGATCTCCTCTTGGAAGCGGCCAACATGCATCCACCATGAACAGAATAAGGACATGTGCAAGAAATAATGTAGTACCCAAGAGACGTAAGCGCTGCATGGTTTTGGATTTTGTGATTTTAACAAACATTTGGTGCGCACAACTGATCTTCATCCCAAATTAAAAGGAACAAATATTTCCGCACATTTTCCCGAACATAAATCACTGGAGTCAACATCATCCTAAAGCCAATGTTCTTTCCGTATAATTTCCCCAAGCATAAATCACTCGAGTCAACATAACCCTAAAGCCAGTGTTCCACAAAATATCTACGTCTAATCTCCATTATCCTAAAAAAAATTCAAGAAAAAACATGACAGTTAAATCAAGTTAGAGAAACTGTGCCTGAAGTCTCGCATGTGTTCATCAATCAAAGAATAAAAGAAACTGTGGAAAAACATAAAACCAGGCTGCTTTCGAGATTAGATCGATCATGGATGCCACCATAATGAAATGGGGGATAGAGGCACTAGAAGAGGGCACTTTCATCATGGAGTTGTGAGCATGCTTGGGGGAATACACTGTGCTTTTGAGAAATGCTTGCCTTTTGTGTTTCTTCTTTCCATCAAGAAGAGTAGGGGCATGGACTGTGTTTGCCTAGCCCAGTAGCTTCTCTTTGGAGGATGATGGTGGATTGGTGGTGGACATCAAGGAAGGAACTATACCTTCCTATCCACTGCTAGGCAGGAGAGGACCTGCAGTTGCAACCTGGAGTTTCACAAATGGCTGGATCTTTCTCCAGCAACCCCACACACTTTTGTATCAAAAGGCAGTGCGACTCACTTTGGTGGATGGTGCTCACAGCCTTTGTGCCACTGCTAGTCACTAGACAAAACGAGGAAAATCGTCTGACGATAAAAACTCTGTGAATTATCTCTAGGATCTCCTGGGGACATGTGATGTTCTTTCTGTTCATCTAGAAGGTGTTTTCTTTTGAGTTTTAAATTTGGTATACTGTTTCCTGTGAGCTTTCAGTTTTCCTAACAGTCATGGTGCACGGTCTATCCCATTAACTCATTGACGTCTCCCAATGTTAACTCCCTATATCATGAATCGACTATAGTAAATTGTTTTTTTTTATTTGTTCTTTAAGATTGAAAAAAATAATGTGAGATGTGCATTCAATATTCTACAAAAAATATAAAATACATATCATTTTGCCAAACAATTATGTGAATTTATTCATGTTTGGAATAAGCCACCGGTTGTTGGCTACACAAGGCATGATTAAAGTCGGGGTTTAACAGCAGGCAGCCCTCCTCAGCTTCGCTAAATAGAAAGGACAATAGAACAATGCCTAAAATGCAGTACAGAACTCAGAAAGCATTACATGTCTACTGTTTCATCTTAGAGAGATAGACAATAAATGTGCAAAGGTACAAAAAACATGATTGATTCTTCAATTGATGTATATCATAGCCAACATGGACCACTAGTAGGCAAGGCATAAACAACCATAACAAGTTCCTCAAATAAGGTTCAACGCGGCTTAATAAATATCTATTCTAGCAAAATCTTCCACGCGGAACTCATCTACTGCTTGATCTCAGACTTCTTCTGCTGCCAGAGCCTGTCCAAAGCACCATCCGCATCACCCTGCAAGCCAAATGGTATAAGAACCAATGACAAAGTTGCAACAGGACCAGGTAGAAAAGGAGAATATTCTAGAGCAGCCAGGTTAACAATACTCATGCACAACTGATCAATTATATCTGAATATGTAACTCAGAAAATAATAGCCTTTATCATCTAGACATCACAATTTGAAATCCTTACAACTAATTGGTGTTAGTTCTAGATATTCTCAAACTGTATCATATATGTACAAGTACAACTGTAGATTAAAGAAGCTTGAATAAATGAATTAACCTTCAATTTGAGTAGCCAAGCAGAGTAACTGATATCATTACAAAAATCTTCATAAACTATTACTGCTACTATAATTTTGTGGAACTTTGCTAACAGAGTATTAACTGGTTTCACCCATGCAAAGGATATTTTAAGAAACTGATACCACAAACATCAAGCCATCACAGGAACCACAAGCATGTCACTATCACAATCAACATTATTCTGATCAACTAGACGGAAAGGAAAATAATAGACAGAAATCCCACACAAGAACAATCAGGTAAAGAACACAGAACATCTGGATCCTTCACATGATGTGCTTGAAAAAACAAATTGATGGTGTCAGGATAACAGGGTAAAGCACCTGGCCACGGACAAAACCAGAGAGGGCAAACGTGGTGAAACGGCCATCATACAGTCCATTCTCATCCACATGACCGATGTTGATCTGGACAGAAGCATGGTCCTTGGCAGTTATGATCCTGTTTGTGGCAGAACTGCAGGAACCAATACGAAGCAAGTATGAGCAAGGTTTACCACTGTCCACTGTGGTATTTCACCAAGAACCCAACAATGCGTACCACTTCCTGGGGACATAGAGGTCGACCATCTTACCCTCCTCGTTCTCCATGGTGACAACTGGAGAGATGCAGGAACACAACTTCTGGTCATCAAAGAAACACATTCATATTTGGGAGCAAAACTAACGACAAAGGCTAAACTATAACTTTACATATAAATTAAATGAAGAATAAAAAAGATATGCATTACAATGTTCTAAAAACTATAATACCCATCAAAATCTATCCAAGCAATCCCCAATTAAGACCAGATACGGTAAGGGAGTGGTTATGATAATAAGATAAACGATTATTCTCAGAAAAATGAAAGATCAAACATCCACTGATTCACACGTCTTCAGTAAATCCAACCCAGATGTAACGCTGCCACTAAACAATCGTAATTTAGCTTCCTACAAAAGCATCTAGAGAACTAAAATCCATCTCTCTTCTAGGAGTCTAGGGGTCGAACGGGAGGAAATTCGTAGCAGCTAAACCACGGACTCACGCACAAACAGTTCTAACCGATGCTGACCGTATACAAGTAGAACTGTATAACACGAATTTTGCGGGACCAACCAAACCATCCCCAGATACATGATTCATGGATAAATCGGCGGCGAACTGACGTGCAGTGGCACGGGGCGAGATAATCGATCATAAACAGTGGATGGATTTGGGGAGGGTGAAATCGCGACGTGCGACATACCTCTGGTGAAGGAGAAGACGAGTACTGCGGCGGCGACGGCAGCGGCACGGTGGTGAGCAGGAAAGGGGCTCGCACGGTGGCTGTGGATCTGGATTTATTACCTGCGTAAACCCTAGGGCTTGTTTGTTTTTTGGACCCGAATGCAATTATCAACTGGGCCTTCATAAAGACAATTGGGCCTTTTCTTCTCTCGCCAAAACGGGATGTCGAATTTTATTTTTCACTTGGCTCTATGCCCGAATGTGCTGTGCTGAATTTACTTTATGATTTTCTGGTCTAACTAGTTGAATGCCGTGCGTTGCTACGGGTTTTCAAAAAAAAAATCAACGCACTTGTAAATATAATGCATGTCTAAACATTCACGTGTATGAAAAGATAGCTCTAAAAACCATTAAGATTACAATGTATAATTTTTTACATTGTTCGAATATGAAATTTGGACAAATCTTTTGGTTCTTGAAGGCAGTGGTAAGTCACTAATTCTTTCTCTCGGTATCTCATTTGACCTGTAGAAAATAAATAAAAGACTGTATACAAATATTTCATAATTTAAAAAAATATGAAGTATGAGTACTTAAAGTATGTACGTGTGAAATAACTGACCTATTTAGTAAGGACCTCTTTAAAGACAATGTTGGTCGTGTAAGTACCATCGGTATGTAGGGTTTTCTTCTTTTTATCCTTTGTAGGTGGAATGGCGAGGATCTTAACGTTTTTTTCTGGTTGTAGATCTAGAAAGCGCAACGTACAATTGCCCATGAGAGAACACCGGCTCGGGCAAGTAGATACCGACATTAGGAATAGTCTGCCCCTGTGCCTTGTTAACCGTCATGGCAAAGCTGAGCCGAATAGGAAATTGTTTTCTCTTAAACTGGAAAGGGAACATCTCATCATCTGAGGGGCAAAGGGGGATCCTCGGCAAGAAAATCCTCTTCCCAGCATGTAGCCCCAGCACGATTTCTGCATCGATGATGTTCCTCTGAAATCCTCGGACTACCAGCCGCGTTCCATTGCAAAGTCCGTTTGTCGGGTCAATGTTTCTGAGCAATATAATCGGGCAGTTAATCTTGAGCTTCAACTCATGCGGTGGCAGCCCATTAGGTGTTAGAGAGTTAAGGAACTCGGACGAATAGTAGTTGTATGGGTCGTCCACCGCAGAGTCAAAGCTATGGTAGACCATCTCATCCCCCTGAAACCGATCGATCATCTTCATATTAATCGAATCGACACAATCATTTCGGGTAGTCAAGATAGCTCTGGAGGTGATGTAGTTTGGGTCTGCCATGTTTACACCGAGACTTGGAAAAACATAGTTTATGAGTGCATCAAGATCATTGTCCTTTTCAGTATACTTCACGCATATCTCATCAGGTAGGCGGACGTCACCATCACCATTGGTCTCCTCCGTGCCACCCCTGATGCGCAACAGGTACTCCGCAAACCAGGGGTCGCTATGTGCCATCATATTGTGTTCCAGCTTAAGGTGACGCATGGACCTCCAAAGGTAAGAACTACGTAGTGTCGCATCAATTATCTGAGCCCTCGATCCCTTACGCACAACAGGGATGACTTGTCTGAAATCTCCACCGAACACTACTGTCTTTCCACCGAACGGAAGCTCTGGTTGGCTCATTATGTCACGCAAGCTATTGTCTAGCGCCTCCATAGCCTGACGCTTCGTCATGGAAGCCTCATCCCAAATTATGATAGAAGCTGACCGTAGTAGCTTGGATGTCCCACTTTGTTTGGTGAAGTTACAGAACCCACCATCGTCAACGCTTAGAGGTATCTTGAACCGTGAATGCGCAGTTCTCCCACCAGGCAATATGGAAGCCGTGACACCGGATGTAGCTGTTGCCACGGCTATCTTTTTTCGCCCACGTATCGTTGCCAGCAACGCCTTGTAAAGAAATGTTTTGCCCGTGCCTCCAGGTCCGTCCACAAAGAACACGCCACCATCCTGACCGTCAACAACAGACATTATCTCGTCGTAGGCGGCCCTCTGCTCAGCGTTAAGTGACTCTGAGAGATTTAAGTCCTCCTCGTTGGGCTTTATGGTTGTCTCCTCAAAGATCTCCCTTTCCACACCCACGGCAGAGTCATATTCCTCATTGATCTCTGGAAGAGGAAAAGAATTTATGTCCTTCCCCATTGACTGTAGCATATTCCTGATTTCAATCAGAACCATTTGCTGAGCTACAATGGTGCATGGATTTGTACGAAGATAGTCCTCCGACATTGCCTCTAAGTGTTTCTCCCAAAGTCCGCGCACGTTGCTCGACTCACAAAATACCAATATTGTTGCGAATAGCCTTCGTAGAGATGATGGCATCGCGAACAATGAAGACTCGGTAAGGGAGTCATCCAGCGTGTTGTCCCCTTCTATAAGTCCCCTTTCCTCCGCAGCTTCACAAAAAGTGGGTAGGGTCTCGCCATTAACCATCTTTAGGTCATCGAAGGAGGTGGCGCCAGGGACGTGGTTCAGGAGAACCCGCAGGTAATAGCGTTCCCCCTCTGCTGGATGTGCTGCCACAATTCTTCCAACCTGCCCATCTGTTTCTTGTTTCCTTCTTTGCCAGAACTTGTCTCCCTTGGGTGTCTGCCAAGTAAAAAACTGAGGGAAGTCCCTGTACAAGATACCACGATTCCTTTCATCTAAACCTATTTGCCTCGAAGTACGCCGTAAGCATTGACTTCTCAGCACCTTCACGGTTAACTATTTCTTGGATATCTTGGCCCTTCTTGAATGACACATGTTGCATGTTTGGGAGATGGAGTTGCAGCTGCTGCATAGGTGGATGGCACTTACTCAGTTCAAAACCATATATCCTCCACAAGGCTTCCGAGGGAGTCACCCACCTGGCATCCCTATATTGTTTGATCTCGTCTATATTTCCATTATTGTCTGCCTTGTCAGCCTCGCTCACACCGATAGATACACGATCATGGCCCTTATATATGTATTTGAACAGGTATTTAACTGCCTTTATGCTTCCACAAGCCTCAACATTGATATGACAATTGAAGTAATCCAGTAGGTGAGGGTTGTACGGTACGACCCACCTATTATCCAGCCATTCCTTTCGTATCAGCGCTTTCTGACCATCTTCACGTCTTCTGTATAGCGGGTACGAGTCCTTGCCCTGTAAAGTAGCTTTGTTGTACGACCTGGGGTAATTGTTCTTGCAAGCAGAACGACCCTTTGTGCAGGGGCAATTAGGGTTCGCAACACCACATGGGCCATGCATCATATGCTTGACTACCATCTTATATAGACTCGGGTACTTCTTTTTGTCTGGGAGCTCGGCTGAGATAAGATGGTCGTACTGCTCGGGGCACGTGAGCTTATACCGCCCCTCCATGATGAGCAGGAAGTGGGCATGTGGCAGGCCCCTCTTCTGGAACTCCGCGACATACACATATGCCTTCACTTTGCCTAGGATGTCCTTTCGAAGCAACTTATCCTTGAGTTCCTCTAGCTTCGCCCTGAAAACACGCACGACAAGATCTGGACAATCTTGTGGTGTCTGGCCAGGGTATAGTTCGCGCTTGATTTCATCCCAGTTTGGATTGCAGGTCATTGTGAGGAAGATGTCAGGCTTTCCATACTTGCGCACTAAAGCCATAACATCCATGTAGCGACGCTTCTTGTCACGTGGACCACCGATAAATTGCGAGCCCAACACTATCCGCTTTCCAACAGCGTCCGCCCGCCCCTCGCCGACATGTAAGATGTCAACTAAGCCTTGGTACAGATCCGCTCTTATCGTATCTTGATTATGCCACATGAAGTTCAACTGGGTGTCGACCGCAAACTGCTGGAAAAGCCGCTTCCCATGGAGTATTGGGTTGAATATCCCCGGTCGGATCTGCATTTTGTAGCAGTAGTAGTCCTTCACGGACACGCATAGACAACCTCATGAAGCTGCACGAAGTGCTCAAAATTAATCTTGTTGCATAAACGTGAGAGAACAGTGCAAAAGAATGGAATGCGCATGTGTAGGAACCAAATTTGAACACTAAGAGCATCTCTAGCAGAGCCCGCAAAACGCGAACCCGCAAAACAGTTTTGAGGGTCGCAGAACGCGCGTTTTTTTGGCTCGAAACGAGGCACGACGGAGCAGAAACCGTGAAATCAACCCTTAAAACAGAATATTCCCGAATATTCCTTTGATTTTTTTTTCTTCTCTTTTTCCCCATCTTCTTCCTCGCAACACCACTGTATATTCCCCAATCCACTCCGCCGAATCCTGCGTCTCCGTGACCGAATCCGTTGGTCCGCTGCGACCATTCCGGTGCTCACCGTGTGCCGCTCACGCCGCCGCAAGCCGGGTCGATTCTGAAGCCGCGTAGTCTGCGTCGAATCAATCGAATCCACTAGATACGTATAGAGCTGAGCTAGCGAGCTAGCTACTCACCCAATCGAGCGATGCAGTAGTACTAGATAAGCTAGAATCGATCGATTTGTTCCATCCAGCAAGCTAGCTAGCTAGTACACGCCATCATCGCCGCCAGCTCGGCCGCTGCTCCGGTCGGTCGCGCACGCCCGCGCCGGCCTGGCCCGGCCATCCACGTTGCTCCAGCCTCACCCACGTCCGCGATACTCCAGCCTCGTCCACGCTCCTGCGGCTTGTCCGCTGCACCGGCCACCCCTCGATTCGCCGCTGCCGTGCGCAGGCCGCCGTTGCCCGACGGAGCCACGGTTCATCGGAATCGGCCGGAAACGACGATAGGCCAGCGGCACAGCTCCTGCCCAGCGATTCCGGCAGCGATTCCGGCGAGTACGGCGGAAGTTTGCCGGATTCCGGCGAGTTCCACGGTGGAAGATCACCGGCGGGTGCTGAAATGTCCCTCCCGCCAACAGTTTTCACCATATACAGAGCCCCCTCGGTTCGGCGGCGAAATCTGCGAATTAACCGTTCCGAGGGCCGGATTCACGGGGCCCCTCAAAAACTTTTACGGGTCGGGGAGTTTTGAGGGTACTGTTCTCTGCGTTTTTAAGGTTTCGAATCCGTATCGGGCGGTTATTTTGCGGGTTTGGGCTTTTTGCGGGCTCTGCTAGAGATGCTCTAACCTGCATCATCACCATCATCGTTCCCGACACGAGAAAGCCACTTTGCACGAGCTGCCATGACAGCTTCTAAGGAGACACCTTCCTTCGGGATATCGGTATGCCACCCAAGTTCACCCTTGGGAAAGAAGAGAGGGTACGACAGCGCGTCGTAGCCGCCATGATAGGACCGGATGCCATAATATTCTCTATTATTCCCTTGCAGGATGACGCTATGATCGAACTGCTTTCGACGATCTCTCCCCTCCACCCACACAGCGGCCACCTCCGATGTGGTTGGTTCATTATATCTTCTTTGATCCAGCATTGGGTCGAGGTTTAGTGTTATACGATAGTCATCAACATTCTCAACCTCGCCCATTCTCCGCAGGTTCTGGGAGTATGGGTTGCCACGAAGTATGTCCACCAGCCATGTGATTACTTCCTTGTCTTTCTCAAGCACCTCTTTTTGGCAGCTCCGATACCTGTGCTCTAAACTCGGATCATCATCATAGAAGTAGAGCTCCAGGTGATTGCGCTGGGTACCATCTTGTAGGCCAAACGATCGTGCATTGTGGTACAAGTTGCCATGTGCACGGAAAGTGTAAACAAGATGCCTTGTTGTGTTGGTGGTATCACTATCAAGAGTACAGTACAACGAGGTGAACGAGAAATGGGAATTGAAAAACCTGATGTTGTCACGAAAATGTCTTGCATCAGGTCTGAACTCGTCCATAGCCTCATGAGATCAGGTGGTGTATCCTGGTTGGCTAGTTTGGTCTTCCCACCACGACAGCAGAACCCTGGCGGCTCACGCTCGAACCTCTTTGCGTGGCAGTGTTTGCAGCTTTCCACGGGTTTCAACATGTGTGTTTCTTCGGGAATAGTGCTATACACTGATGGCTACGTGTTGGTGAACCCCAAGAGGAAGGTTATGATGTAGACAGCAGAAGTTTTCCCTTGAATAATCTACCCAAGGTTATCAATCCAGTAGGACTTGACGATCTATCGGAAGGTTGTTGATGTTGACTCCCCCTGGCGCTAGGGAGCTTGCACCAACGTGGAATCTGCACAGACACAAAACAGAACTTTGCCCAACACGAAACAGAGAGGTTGTCAATCTCTCCGGTCTTGCAGAAACAAAGGGTTAAACGTATGGTGTGGAAAACAGTAGGAAACACAGCAAATAACAGGAAACAGATGATTGCAGCAGGTTGTGTAAACAGTATGAGGAAATTGGACCAGAGTCCACAGTTCACTAGTGGTGTCTCTCAGAACAGATAACTAGCATGTTGGGTAAACAAATTACAGCTGGGCAATTGACAAATAGAGAGGGCATAACCAAGCAATACATGCCAAGATGTCTACTATGAAATCTAGTTGGGCATTACAACAAAGTACATAGACCATTATTCCAACCGCATCTATGCCTAAATAATCCACCTTCAAGGCAGCATCCGCATCCCATTCAGTATTAAGTTGCTAACAACAGATTATTGCATGAAGTAAAGTGTGTAATGTAATCAATACAAGTGCCCTTGGACACTGCACCAATGTTTTATCCCTAGTAGCAACAGCACATCTACCATCTTAGACCTTTCTGTCACTGATCCAGATATCTAGAGACTGAACCCACTATCGAGCATAAATACCCCCTCTTGGAGTCACAAGCATCTACTTGGCCAAAGCATCTACTAGCAACGGAGAGCATGCAAGATCAAGAGCACATAGATAAACAACTTGAATAAACATGGTATCAATATTCATCGGATCCCAGCAAACACAACATCTAGCATTACAATAAGATGATCTTGATCATGTTAGGCAGCTCACAAGATCTAAACATGGAGGCACAAGGTAGAGAGACAACCATCTAGCTACTGCTATGGACCCGTAGTCCAGGGGTGGACTACTCACGCATCACTCCGGAGGCAGGCATGGTGATGTAGAGCCCTCCGGTGATGATCTCCCCTCCGGCAGGGTGCCGGGAAGAGCTTCAGAACTCCTCCGATCTGAGATTGACGATGACGGCCGCGACGGAACTTTTCGTGGAATATGATCGACCGTAATAGGGTTTTCGCGTCGCGGAGAATATATAGGCGAAGAGGCGGCGTCGGTGGCCGAGGGGGGCCACCACGCCATAGGGGGCGCGGGCCCACCCTGGGCCGCGCCCTAGTGTGGCGTGGCCCCCTGGTGGGTCTGCTCCGACTCCCCTTTGGACTCCGTGATCTCCTCGTGATATTATTGACGATGTCTTTTGTTTCGTCCAATTCCGAGAATATTTCCTTAATAGATTTTCTGAAACCAAAAACAGCAGAAAACAGGGAACTGGCACTGTGGCATCTTGTTAATAGGTTAGTCCCAGAAAATGCATAAAAATGATATGAAGTGTAACCAAAACATGTAGCAATTGATATAATAACAGCATGGAACATCAAAAATTATAGATACGTTTGAGACGTATCAAGCATCCCCAAGCTTAGTTCCTGCTCGTCCTCGAGTAGGTAAACGATAAAAACAGATAATTTTTGAAGTGACATGCTACCAACACAATCTTTGATCAAATAACAATGTAATGCACATGATCTGAATGAAGTGATCCAAGCCAATGGTCTATAGTTTGCAAGCAAGTAAATAAAGAGTAAACATAAGTGATCACACAAGTGCAAACTTTCATGAATAATACTATAAAACATTTAGAGATATAATAGTCTAACATAATAGTTAGTTCACAGCAGCAATAATTCTCAACATGAAAGTGTTTGTATCAACACAAAGGAAGATAATAGCTTCAGATTTTGCTTCAACTTTCAACATGTATATCATATAGATAATGTCAATGCAAAGAATATGATCAACCAAACACAAAGTTATGTAAAAACTGTTATACTGGAGTTGACAATGATGTTTGCTTAAGTAGACAGAAAGAAGTGGGAAAACTGACTCAACATAAAAGTAAAAGAAAGGCCCTTCGCAGAGGGAAGCAGGGATTAACATCATGTGCTAGAGCTGTAGTTCCCGAAGGCATATAGAGAGCATAAAATATTGTTTTGTAAGGTAATGGTGTATACAGGTGTCAACAAATCAGCAAATAGGCAATACTCTACTTCACTAGTTGATCAAACTTTACAAGAGCGGCTCCCATGAAGGACGTTATTTCTACCAGCGGGCAGATCATCCTCTTCTCTTTTGTTTACACACTTGTGAACATTGCTTGACTGACGAATCAGGGGCAAAAAGATGTGAAGAGAATTGTTTGGTTAAAGTTGTAATTAATTGGGACTGGGCACCCCGTTGCCAGCTCTTTTTGCAAAATTATTGGATAAGCGGATGTATATGCCACTAGTCCAGGTGTGTAAAATTTGATCAACCAGGAAATAAAGACCACCTATCTACGTCCTTATGAGCTTTTCAAGTAGTGACACAAAAAGGAAATGTAACAGTTTTGAGTAGTTAGTAGATAGCACATGAAGAAATTTACTTGGAATGGTGAAAACACCACATAATAGGTAGGTATGGTGGACACAGGTGGCATGGATTTGGCTCAAGGTTTTGGATGTACAAGAAGCATTCCCTCTTAGTACAGAGTTTAGGCTAGCAAGGTTATTATAAGCAAACATCATTATCAACTGGAATAGCAAGAGTGTACATAAAACACAAGGTTTGACGAACCATAGACTCCCACTGTCTTCCTTGTTAACACATAGCCTTCATCCAAAAATTATCTAGACTACTATGGACTTCCAATTATGCAACAGATTATTATAGCAGAAAATCCTTATAGTAGTTCTTCATTAATAGCCATTACTTACATGATGCACAAGCTTAAACATTAATTACTTGACAGCTCAAAACAATTGGCAAGCATCAAATTACTCAAGACAACGATCTAAAAAGATTCATGTAAGCATTTTATACCACTACCACATGCATAGCATTTTTCTGGTCCAACCAAACACCAATCAACTTATTTGACAACTCTCCAAACAGATATAAGTGAAGCAAGAGAGTACTTTCTTCAAAAGAAACTGAAAGCTCTAACAAGAGATACATGAAAAACTGAGAGCTAACAGCAATAACACAACTAGACAGGAATACTCAACAAGTATAAGTGAAGCACAAGAGTATTCTAATGAAAAAGTGGAGCGTGTCTCTCTCCCAAACATGAATACTAGGATCCAACAAGTATAGCACAGCAAACAAAACAAAACAAACTGAAAACAAAAACACACTGACGCTCCAAGGAAGAGTACACTAGCATGAAGCAATAAAAATATAGCACCATTAGAGATGACCTGATAATTTGTAGATGAAGAAGGGGATGCCTTGGGCATCCCCAAGCTTAGATGCTTGAGTCTTCTTGAAATATGCTGGGGAGGTAAGCCTCCCCAAGCTTAAGCTCTTCACTCTTCTTGATCATGTAATATCATTCTCCTCTATCAACACTTGAAAACTTCCTTCACACCAAAACTTAACAGCTTTTCTCATTAGCAGGTTAGTGCACTAAAAGATAATACTTCAAAGTTCTAGCAAAGACAAAACTCACAAGCCAACTATTTTAAACATTAGCCACTGTTACTAGGCTCAAGTGGGCACTTTTACACGAAAAGAAACCACTTAAAAACTTGTAAAAGAGAGAATGCAAAATAAAAGACAGAATCTGTCAAACCAGAACAGTCTGTAATGACGAATTTTTTCGAGGCACTTACGATGCTCAGATGAAAAACTTTTGAAATAATGAAAGTTGCGTAACATCATCAGGAACATGCACAAAAAGTTTCAGCATTTTTGATTTTTTCTGATTTTCTACTGAATTAAACGGTGACGAACAGCAATCTGTCCCAATGCAGTCCCGAAAATAAAAACCAACTTTGCATTAGTAACTCTCCTTGGCACAACAAAACAGCAAATAAAAGATACAAAGGAGTTGCTACAGAGGTAAACAAACATCCTTGACTCAAGAAAAACAAAAATAACAGCAAATAAAAACATGGGTTATCTCCCAGAAGTGCTTTTCTTTAATGCCTTTGAGCTAGGCATGAAGAGATGCATCAAGTATTGTCAAGACCAGAAAATCCAAAACCATAATTTGTCTTGACACTAGTATCATGTGAGTATTTCATCTTCTTCCTAGGGAAGTGTTCCATACCTTTCTTGAGTGGGAATTGAAATTTTATATTCCCCTCTCTCATATCAATAACAGCACCAACAGTTCTCAGAAAAGGTCTTCCCAAAACAATAGGACAAGAAGGATTGCATTCAATATCCAAAACCACAAAATCAACAGGGACAAGATTGTTATTAACCATTATCAAAACATCATCAACTTTTCCTAAAGGTTTCTTCATAGAAGAATCAGCAAAGTGAACATCCAAATGACATTTTTCCAAAGGTGCAAGCTTGAGAATATCATATAAATTTTTAGGCATAACCGAAATACAAGAACCAAGGTCACACAAAGCATTGCATTCAAACTCACTCAGTTTCATTTTAATAACAGGTTCCCAATTATCATCTAACTTCCTAGGGATAGAAGCTTCAAGTTTTAATTTTCTTCCCTAGCATGCATGAGAGCTTTGATAATATGTTCAGTAAAAGCCATATTTATTTTACTAGCATTAGGACTCTTAGCTAGCTTTTGCAAGAACATGATGACTTCAGTTATGTTACAATTTTCGAAATTGAAGTTGTTCTCATCAAAAACAATGGAGCAATTATCACCAACACCTCTAAAAATTTCAGCACTTTTACTAGGAACAAAAGTAGTGCTATCAGGCAATTTAAAACTTTTTGTAGAGGTAGTAGAGACATTTCCAACACTTATTATCTTTTCACTAACAGTAGGGGCGCATTAGCATGTGAGGCATCATTTGTTTCATTAGTAAAAATAGTGTAAAATCTAACAACACTATTTTGTTCAGCAATTTCGGCTTCTCTTTCTTCTCTCTCCCATCTTTCATGAAGTTCAGCAAGCATCCTAATGTTATTATCAATTTTAATTTGGATAGCATTGAGTGTTTTACTCTCTCTAATATCACTAGGAATAGCTTTTATTTTCAGCATTTCAACATCATGAGCAAGACTATCAACTTTAGCAGCAGGGCAACTCGAAATTAAAAACTAGATGCAGGAATTTAATTTTTTTGGGTTTTTGATTTTTAACAGCAAGCAAAACAAAACTAAAACAAGACAAAAAACAAAGTAAAGAGATTGGAACTGAGAGACTCCCCTTTCCAATAGCCTCCAAGTCCCCGGCAACGGCGCCAGAAAACAGCTTGATGGCTATGTTTTGGTGAACCCCAAAAGGAAGGTTATGATGTAGACAGCATAAGTTTTCCCTTGAATAATCTACCCAAGGTTATCAATCCAGTAGGACTTGACGATCTATCGGAAGGTTGTTGATGTTGACTCCCCCTGGCGCTAGGGAGCTTGCACCAACGTGGAATCTGCACAGACACAAACCAGAACTTTGCCCAACACGAAACAGAGAGGTTGTCAATCTCTCCGGTCTTGCAGAAACAAAAGGTTAAATGTATGGTGTGGAAAACAGCAGGAAACACGGCAAGTAACAGGAAACAGATGATTGCAGCAGGTTGTGTAAACAGTATGAGGAAATTGGGCCAGGGTCCACAGTTCACTAGTGGTGTCTCTCTCAGAACAGATAACTAGCATGTTGGGTAAACAAATTACAGCTGGGCAATTGACAAATAGAGAGGGCATAACAAAGCAATACATGTCAAGATGTCTACTATGAAATCTAGTTGGGCATTACAACAAAGTACATAGACCGTTATTCCAACCGCATCTATGCCTAAATAATCCACCTTCAAGGCAGCATCCGCATCCCATTCAGTATTAAGTTGCTAACAACAGATTATTGCATGAAGTAAAGTGTGTAATGTAATCAATACAAGTGCCCTTGGACACAGCACCAATGTTTTATCCCTAGTAGCAACAGCACATCTACCATCTTAGACCTTTCTGTCACTGATCCAGATATCTAGAGACTGAACCCACTATCGAGCATAAATACCCCCTCTTGGAGTCACAAGCATCTACTTGGCCAAAACATCTACTAGCAACGGAGAGCATGCAAGATCAAGAGCACATAGATAAACAACTTGAATAAACATGGTATCAATATTCATCGGATCCTAGCAAACACAACATCTAGCATTACAATAAGATGATCTTGATCATGTTAGGCAGCTCACAAGATCTAAACATGGAGGCACAAGGTAGAGAGACAACCATCTAGCTACTGCTATGGACCCGTAGTCCAGGGGTGGACTACTCACGCATCACTCCGGAGGCAGGCATGGTGATGTAGAGCCCTCCGGTGATGATCTCCCCTCCGGCAGGGTGCCGGGAAGAGCTTCAGAACTCCTCCGATCTGAGATTGACGATGACGGCCGCGACGGAACTTTTCGTGGAATATGATCGACCGTAATAGGGTTTTCGCGTCGCGGAGAATATATAGGCGAAGAGGCGGCGTCGGTGGCCGAGGGGGGCCACCACGCCATAGGTGGGCGCGGGCCCACCCTGGGCCGCGCCCTAGTGTGGCGTGGCCCCCTGGTGGGTCTGCTCCGACTCCCCTTTTGACTTCGTGATCTCCTCGTGATATTATTGACAATGTCTTTTGTTTCGTCCAATTCCGAGAATATTTCCTTAATAGATTTTCTGAAACCAAAAATAGCAGAAAACAGGGAACTGACACTGTGGCATCTTGTTAATAGGTTAGTCCCAGAAAATGCATAAAAATGATATGAAGTGTAACCAAAACATGTAGCAATTGATATAATAACAGCATGGAACATCAAAAATTATAGATACGTTTGAGACGTATCATACACCGCGTCGTACGGATCTGGTTCGCTCGAAATTGAAGCAGAGTCATCGCTTGTCTCATCCATTTCCACATCATCGTCAGTGTCCTCTAAAATGGTTATTAACATCATGAGTCAAACAAACTTACATTACATATAGAGAAAGCAACTATGAAAAAGAGGAAATTTTACCTTGGCCTGCAAACATGTAGTCTTCATCGTCGGAGTCATCCTCTAATATGACACCCTCATCATCTGCTATAATATAACAATTTATTAGATCCAATTTTAATTTGAATTTTGAAATACCTTTCAAATTGAATTTCTACAAAACAACTACCATCTTCATTGCCTTGTGGGGGTGCTTGCTGTATTTGGGGAGTCTCGCGAGCGGGAGAAGCACTTCCTGTGAATATAAACACCACGTATGATCATCTAAAATGACTATTTCGGTGAGCAGAACACTGAAGGTAGGAACATTACCATTCTCATTGTAGGTTTCCGTTCCCATGGTTAAATGTGGATCTGTCGTATCAGTCACATTCTTCCTACCACTTGCTTGGAATGCTTCGTTTCTTCGACACATTAGTGCATGCCTTTCTCCATGTGTTATGTGTTTTCTTTGTGATATCATACTGCTATCAATTGCAGCGGCATCCGCATCCGTCGTTTGTTCTGATGCAGACTAGATATAAACCGAGGCACCGCTGAAATCAGGAATAGTCCATTCACTCGTGGGTATGGACCCGCGAGGACCAGATGTATCCACGTTATCCCAAACAAGCTCAGGGATATACGATGGGTTCTCCATGGCTATGGATTCTGGGTTCAGAGTGTTGCGTCGTGCTTTGCGTTGAGATTTCTTGGCACTGCTTCCTTCATTTTGTGCATACCTTTCCCTTTCGCGTTGCCTTTTTTGTTGTAGTACTTCTTTTTTCTCATCGTCATCCATCCGTGCATAACGTGCCCAAGAGTTTGCACGCTCCTGGACATCGTTCTGTGCATACCTTTCTTTTTTCGCTGCCTATTCAGTTCTTTGGGACATCTGGATTGCTGTTGAAATATGGGCGTCATTGGTTGATTCCGATGGATGGATGTCGCTGGTTCTTCCTGAATGATGCACGTTGTGGGTTCATCATTACTGCATATGTTCACATCGACATCTACATAGAAAAGCATCAAACATCATGTATTCAGATCCATATATAAGGCATAAAATATTAATAACAATACATTATATTTTATATAGAACTTTTGGACTTCGTACCCGTGAGGAGATTTTTCTCTCTTCAAACAAGGTCTAGATTGGTCGCCTTTGGTATGTGTCATTTCTTCTTAGCCATTCATTATCTCCAACATGATCCACATTTTCCTTTTCCGGAGCATTGTCTCCTTGGTAAAATAAACGATTGGATGTTTAGGTCCCGATAGTCATTAAAACAACAAGTGATATTTTTGCAATTGAAATAAGTGTTTCATGTTCTAGCTCACCTATACTGATTGGCGCGTTATCCAGTTGAGTGAGCACACCTGGAGTTGCTCCCGCGTTTTGGAAACGAACATCTGGAGCAATTTTCTTTCGGTGATAAGCTTCACGACGTTTTCTTTTTTTTTTCATCTTTCTTATTTGGATCCATCTTTGCATATCTTTTCATATCCCGTTGCCTTCTTTGTTGACATGGGTATGCCTATTGGGTACCCTACCGTGAGGGTACCCGGTGCACGTATCGACTAGGCCCAACTATCAGAGCCTACATGAAGCCCATGAAGGGAGGCCCAACAAGATGGAGTATCCTCCAAGCTGGCGAAGCCATAGTCGGTTTAGAGTTTCTTTACTTGTAAATCGAGTCGGTTACGAACACCCGAGACCCAGCCTACTATTTAAGGACTGGGAGGGCCATCGAACCAGACGTACTTTCAGAGCCACCAAAACCCTAGCGAGATCGACATCTCGCCGGGACCCTTGTAACCATCATATTCACAAAGCAATAACAGACAGGCAGGACGTAGGGGTGTTACCTCCACACGAGGGCCCTGAACCTGGGTAAAATCTTTGCCCTGCTTGTCAGCCGACGATACTTCCAGCTCTACCACGTTCTCTCCCCCATATTCATAACCTAGGGACCTTAACCATGGGTCTTGATGAGTCTACCCCTCGTCAAGTGGCGCCGTCTGTGGGAAAGAATAGCGCTGGACTCGAAGTTTCGCCGGTCCCAACAGCAAACGGCAAATCGCCGATCACACCAGCAAACGGCAACTCGCCGATCTCATCTGCAAACGGCAACTCGCCGGCCATGTCAGCAAACAGCAACTCGCCGATCCAGGCGACACACGGCGACTCGCCGATCCACTCGAAAAGCGGCAGCCTGCCCGCTTCACCTGCAAAAAGCGCATCTGCTCTTCCAATGAATTTCAATCCGCACTCGCCGGAGCTTCAGGAGGCGTTTTCCGGCCTTGAATCAGGTTTGAGTTTAACTGTTGGAGCATTCAATTTTTTCGTAAACAATCTTGGCACGCAGGACTCGACAGATCCGCAACAACTGGCGCTGGGCGCACTCGAGGCTCCGTCGACTGCGCTCGCCCCGTCGTCGATTCCTGAAGCCTGCTCGCCCGCAACAACCATGTCGACCGGCGAGATCGACAGGTTCATGATGACGGAACTCCAAGGCGAGGAGGCAGAATCAGCATACCGCACAAGCAACGTCGACTTCAACCTACCACTCGACGAGAGTTTCGACTGCGGGATCTCCCTCGATGACTTCTACGAGCCCGCGATTCATAACGACAGCAACGTCGACTCGGAGATCTTCACCAACACCAACCTCGACTCAGAAATCCATAATGGTTTCGCCAACACCGAGATGAGCATAGGCGATGAGCACATCGACAACGAGATTCGCCTCGAAGATCTACTCGATGAACATACTGGCTCTGACATGAGCCTCGACGGCGACGTCGAGTCCATGACTGGAATCGACAGCACATACACCTGTCCACGGGTCACGCCCCATCAGGTCTACGTGGCCTTCTCCGCAGAATCATCCGCAGACGCAGCCGCTCGCAGGCCTGCACAATTCCCATGCACGGTAACCATGCCGGATGGGGTCACAACCTTGACAATCACGGAGGAGATGGCAGCAAAAGCAGATAAAGTCATAAAGGAGTGCACAATGATGCCACCAAATTCCACCCCAGAGGAGATGTTGACCTTCCAGTACTTCAACTGGCAGGAGTCAATTCGACTGCAAAACTACCGAGCGACGCTCGAAGAGCGCAAAAGGCAAGCCAGCCTCTCGAGTGCCCGAAGAAGGGAGCAATCCCTCGGGTCCACAATGCAACCAACCCCACGACCTAGGTCGCGGTTGGCAAGCCTTCCAGAACATGAAAGGGTAGCAATCACCCGTAACCTGTCGTTCATGACAGAGGACGCTAACGGAATCCCAGTGCCCAAAACTGCTGCGGGTGCATTATTCTCCGTAGGTGCTTACCTCAAGGCAATGCAACCTCCGGCGAATGACCCTAACGCAGCCCTGCATCGCCAACAACTCAAATCGCTAGCTCTAGCGGCACAGGCTATACAGCCAGAAGACAAAACTCCAGCAAGGAATCGCGATCGCGACATAGTCGACTCACGACACGCAGCACATCATCGCAGTGGTCGCAGCCACCACTCGGATGAAGGAAGGAGAAGCACGCGCCGGCACAGGTCCAGCAGAAGCAGATCTCGAAGATCCTATAGCAGCGATTCATACTCTGATCATGAACCAGAGCCATGCGGAGCATTGTGCTTCACTCGACGCATCCGTGGGACGCGGATGCCCAAAGGGTTCAAGTTGACAGGCGAACAACCCAAGTACAACGGTCGCCAAGAACCTTCCGGGTGGCTAGAAGATTACAGACTCGCCGTGGCATGCCAGCGTGGCACGAACACCACGGCGATGCAGTACATACGACTCATGCTCGAAGGAACTGCCCGCGACTGGCTCAAGGCGCTCCCTCCATCATCATACGACTCGTGGGACGATTTCCGCAGAGACTTCATCAAAAACTTCGAGCCTCTATGTGAGCGCCCGAAGACATTCGAAGAATTAAGGGCATGCACTCAACGATCAGACGAGTCGTTGAGATCATACATACGGCGGTGGACCGAAATACGCAATTCGGTTGGCAAAGTGTCAGAAGACAGGGCCATGGATGCCTTCATACAAGGTCTCGCCAGGAAGGACTTCAAAGAGGCACTGGGTCGTGAAAAGCCAACCTCCCTGGCTGACCTCATCAAAGTTGCGACTGAGTGGGCAGATGGAGAGGATTCTGTACGCAGATCCCGTGCTTCCCCACCACGCGACAACTACGAAAGCGGCAGTCGAGGCCGCAGAGATTCATACAGAGAAGATCGCAGGCGCAAACGTTCCAAACGTCCTTACGACGATAACAGACCCGAGTTCATGGCGGCTGGATACACACAACCCCGGGAGGACCAAGATAGAAGCAATCGACGCTCGGATGATCGACGGGACAGTCGAGATCGCGAGCAGCGGAGCGACAGCTACAAAAGGCAAGAATGGCGCAAACGCAGCGACGCAAAACCCGAGCGGTCATTCGAGGAAAAGATGGACGACTGGTGCAGATTCCACCTCTTCAAGGGGGACGACGGAAAACTACGCTCCAATCACACCCTAAGGAACTGCAGGGAATTCGACCAAATGGCGACTGACTACATGATACGACTCAAAGGTACGGCCCAGCACCTGCTCAGCCCACGCCTGCACCCGTACCACAGCCGAACGCTGTGCCCGCTCTCATGGCGCCACAGCCGCCACCGCAACCACCACCACAGCCTGCTCCAGGCGCAAACCTCGCAGGTGCCATACAACCCGTACTACGGGCGGAAGATGATCAATATCCACAGCCCCACGGGCAGATGTACATGATACAAAAGGGTCGCCCCTCCAACAGGCAGCAAAAGCTAATCACTCGACAGGTGAACATGGCTGTCATGGCACCTCCTGCCGTGCCCGAATTTCTGAAGGGATCGGAAACCATCATAAGCTTCAGTCGAGAGGATCATCCCCCAGCTGTAGTTCGACCAGGGCACGCGGCTCTGGTACTCGACGCGCAAATAGGAGGCTACGCCATGACCAAGGTCTTCATGGATGGAGGCAGCGGCATAAACATCATCTTCGCGGACACGCTCCGCAAAATGAACAGGTCAGTCGAAAACCTCCCAAAATCTTCAAATACCTTCCACGGTATCGTTCCTGGCAAAGCAATTAGCCCAGAAGGCACCATACAACTCGACGTTACGTTCGGGGACAAAAGCCACTTCAGGACAGAGTCGATTGAGTTCGAGGTCGTCGACTGGAAATCACAATACCATGCTATTCTTGGTCGCCCGACGTTTGCTCGATTCATGGCGGTGCCACACTACGCGTACCTCACGCTGAAGATGCCAGGACCAAAGGGAGTCATCACTGTCCGTGGAAACTTTCAAAGGTCCGATGCTTGCGACCGCGAGTTCAGCAAAATCTCCGAGATGTTCGGGGTGGAAGAATCACTCGCCGACCTGGCGATTTCCAACGACCGCACACTCCTTCCGGAGCATAAGAAGTTGGCAGTCGACAGATCCTTCAATGCTACAAATGACACAAGGTCGCATCAGGTGCACCCGACCGATCCGTCCAAGACAGTCAACGTATCTTCGAGCCTGCCTATCGCATAGGAAGGCGCGCTCGTCGAATTCCTCCGTGAGAACTGGGAAATATTTGCGTGGTGTCCAGCCGACATGCCAGGTATTCCCAGGGAATTCGCCGAGCACTCTCTCCAATTGTTTCCAGATGCAAAGCCAGTCAAGCAAACGATGCGTCGAATCTCCGGCCCAAAGCGAACCGCAGTCGAATCTGAAGTCGACCGGTTACTCGCAGCAGGATTCATTAGGGAAATCAAGAAATCACAATGGGTGGCCAACCCCGTACTCGTAGAGAAGAAGCATACAGACATCCTTCGGATGTGCGTGGACTTCACAGCGCTGAACAAGTGCTGTCCAAAGGATCACTTCCCGCTACCCCGAATCGACCAGATCGTCGACTCCACCGCCGGATGCGCACGACTCTCCTTTCTGGATGCTTACTCAGGTTATCACCAGATAAGGATGAAGCAAGAAGACGAAGAAAAAACGGCGTTCATAACCCCACTCGGGGTCTACTGCTACACAACTATGCCCTTTGGGCTCAAAAACGCGGGTGCAACATACCAGCGCATGATGCAGGACTGCCTCAAAAAGCAAATCGGACGCAACGTCCAGGTCTACGTGGATGACATTGTCATTACCACAAGGGAAGAACACACACTACTCGACGATTTGAGGGAGACGTTCGCAAACCTCAAACGCTTCCATATCAAGCTCAATCCTAAGAAGTGCACGTTCGGCGTTCCAGCCGGGCAGCTCCTAGGGTACCTAGTCTCTGCCCGTGGAATCGAAGCAGACCCGGAGAAAATACAGGCCATCCTCACAATGCAAAGGCCTTCAAAGCTTCACGATGTGCAGAAACTAGCAGGACGAGTAGCAGCGCTCAGTCGATTCATCAGCAAACTGGGTGAAAAGGCTCTACCATTCTATCGACTGATGAAGAAGGCGGACAAGTTCGAGTGGACGCCAGAAGCTGAAGCAGCCTTCACAGATCTCAAGCGGATCCTCACAAGCCCTCCGATCCTCGTCGCACCTAAGGAACGGGAACCACTCTACCTGTATGTCTCGGCTACAAACAGGGTGGTGAGCACCGTACTGGTAGTCGAACGCATGGAGGAGGGGCACATCCAAAGCATACAACGTCCAGTCTACTACCTGAGCGAGGTTCTCTCCATATCAAAACAGCGGTACCCGCACTATCAAAAGCTGGCATACGCTGTATTCATGTCCTCAAGGAAGTTGACACACTACTTCACCGAGCACCCGATCACCGTGGTAAGTAACTCAGCAATCGGTGATATCCTCACAAACCCCAATGCAACGGGTCGAGTCGCAAAATGGCTCATCGAGCTGGCTCCAAGAGACATCAAGTACGAGCACCCGAAGGCTATCAAAGCACAAGTCCTACCCGACTTCACAACCGAGTGGATAGAGGCCCAATTACCTGGAGCACCAGACGTGTCCAATTCCTGGACCATGTACTTCGATGGGTCCAAGAAACACGAAGGCGCAGGCGCAGGCGTCATCCTCATATCACCAAAAGGGGACAAGCTACGTTATGTTTTGCAGATGGGATTCAAACTACCCTCCAATAACGAGGCTGAATACGAGGCTCTGATCCATGGCATGCGGATGGCAAAAGCACTTGGGTGCACTCGATTGATGATCTACGGCGACTCCAATCTCGTGGTGCAGCAAACAATGAAGGCCTGCGACGCAATCGCGGACAACATGATCGCTTATCGCGACCTGTACAACACACTGGAGGGCAGCTTCGATGGCTGTGAGTTGAGGCACATAGGAAGGGAAAGTAACGAAGAAGCAGACATGCTAGCCAATCTTGGCTCAACTGGCGCACAAATTCCACCTGGTGTCTTCCTCGAGCGCATCGAACACAGATCTATCAAGGAGAAACGAGAGCCTCCTCCGTCGACTACGCCAGCCAAAAGCAAAGCGCCTAGCACAGAGGACCCCCCAGTCGAGGTACTCCTCATTGAGCCAACTTGGACTCAACCTTTTCTGGCTTACATACTCCGCGGCGAGCTACCAGATGACATAACCGAGTCCCGGCGCGTGACTCGAAGGTCAAAAGCATACACCGTCATTAACGGCGAGCTATACAAGCGCAGCATATCAGGTATGTTCCAAAGATGCATCGCATTCGAAGATGGTCAAGCCATACTTCGAGACATTCATGCAGGCACCTGTGGGCACCACGCCAGCAGTCGATCACTCGTAGCCAAAGCCTTTCGAGCAGGGTTTTACTGGCCTACAGCACTCAAGGACGCGGAGGACATAGTCAAAAGGTGCGTCGGCTGCCAGAAATTCGCAACAAAGCCGCACGCACCCGCATCGGCGTTGAAGACCATACCGTTGGCCTGGCCTTTCGCCCAATGGGGGCTCGATATGGTTGGGCCACTCAAAAAGTCATCGCATGGCGGGCATACTCACCTACTGGTGGCAGTCGACAAGTTCACAAAGTGGATCGAGGCGGTCCCCATCACAAACTCGACTGCTACTACGGCGGTCAACTTCATAAAGAGCATCATATACCGATTCGGTGTCCCAAGCAGTATCATCACTGATAATGGCACAAACTTCACGGCTGAGGAATTCAAAACTTTTTGCAAAGAGCAAGACATTACGCTCAACTACGCATCCGTGGCACATCCACAATCCAATGGCCAAGTCGAAAAGGCCAACGGACTTGTGACGAGTGGGATCAAGAAGCGCCTCCTGGTGCCACTCAAAAGAGCTGCGGGTGCTTGGGTCGAAGAACTACCATCTGTGCTATGGAGCCTACGCACAACTCCCAACACTTCTACGCAGTTCACCCCATTCTTCATGGTCTACGGTGCAGAGGCAATTCTGCCATCAGATGTAAGGTTCAATGCGCCACGAGTTGAAGCATACAATGAAGAAGACGCGGAAGAAGCACTCGAAGACGCAGTCGACTTGCTCGATGAGGCGCGCGACACGGCCTTGGCCCGCACAGCTGTTTACCAGCAGGACCTTCGCAACTACCACAGCCGTCGACTGCGCACCAGGTCCTTCGTCGTTGGCGACCTGGTTCTTCGACTGAAGCAAAAGAAGGTGCACAAGCTCGCTTCCCCATGGGAGGGTCCCTTCATCATC